>CM077025.1:13255973-14621389 GCA_039090855.1 Macrothele yani
GGCTCCTGTCGCCTGTTCTCGTACATTTAAGGCACTGAACTCTTTACCGTGAGATAAAATTCCATTTTCGTATTCCCTCTGTGTGATCTCTATTGTTAGCTTTAGTTTCTTTTAGGAAGGTGAAATCGTGACAGAGATCTCACAGCAGACATCGAAAGTGCATCACGGACAGGGCACCTACCTCAATGGTACTGGATTGTAGCATTTTATACGGGGTTTGCATTCCTAAACACCACGCATAATTCAATAATTCAAGACTAATTTTCCCATAGGAATGAATGTAAGGATGAGAAGATGCGTCGCTATTTAACGTAGCGCATAAATCTGCACCATGGTAGCTTACACCCCCCCCTTAAACGTAATTATAAGTACAATAAACAAATAGTATGTAAATAAATTAAATAATAAAAGTTTATTTTTTTATCTTTTCATTTTTTCTTTCCGTGAGCAACTCGATGGGCTATAAGCAGTCGCCCGCCTCTAATTTAAAGGCACTGGTTCCAGGAAAGGGAGAGAGCCAGTGCCGTAAGACAAACACAACAGAAGACAGCGCATAGACCACTGCACCACCGGGGCTTTTCCATCATCTTGAAAAAAAAAAAAAGTTATAAAGAAACAAAATGCCCTCCCAAAAAGAAAAAAAAAGTAGTTTTCATTCCGGCAATACTGAAGGGATGCAAAATGAACACGCAGCGAATTATCGCCATTTAATGTCAAAGGCTACTGTCATTCCATTGAAAGTCTTTAGCCGGAAAAAAAATCAAATATGGCTTAAGTATTGTTTTCCCTCTAAGAATTTCTTGGTATGCATCACTGCTCAATGATCGCTTGGATGACATTGTGTTATGTATTACGGCATATACTGAATGTTGACAGTAGAATAATCAAAATCAATCGCAGAAGTTCCGATGCACATACAACAATATGGTACACGCGATAGGCACTGAGAAAGGGTGGCGGATAGTTCTGTTTGGCAGCTGCAACAAGTGGCTTCACCATGTGGCAATACACTAAACATAACATGGTTTACAATTTATTAGGCCAACCGATATCGACATTTTGCGAAGGAATTTACAAAATTTTATGGGCTTTGCAATGCTTCAAGTTTTGTGCATGGCGTGAGATTTTATTAATTTTATTTTATATTTCACAAATTCGCATATAACGCGAGCGTACTGTTCTTGAAAACCATGCCCCGGTCACGGGACGCGTGTTACACGTTCGAACTTGGGATACAAATTTGTAAGTCTGAAACTTGCCGCGTACGGGATGGGTCTCGAACTTTGGAGGTTGGACAAGGGCGACCACTTCTGGCGAAAGTCAGTACTGATCTGTAATTCCCTTAAAAAGTAAGTACAGGTTTTATTACTGTTCACAAGGACAATAGATTTTCCGTAATGGTTGTGAAACTGCACGTGCTGTGGTAGCATGAAACATCTCGTGCTGTGAAACATGTCGGTGAAACCAGGACTATACCTGGAAAATTCAGACGTACAGAAATCGGGCAGCTATTGCTGGAGAGATAAGTACAGAGTTACGAGAAGACATTTAGATCACGTGTGCGTTGGAAATGTATGAATAGCTATGCAAGAAATTGTCAGTGATGTGTGAGACCCCTGGTGGTTAGAGTAACCGCCTACCAGATGGTCGCGGGGTATCAAACCCCCCATTGCAATAAGGTCATCTGTTCCTTCCCTCACCCTTGTTATCTCTTTCACGAAGTGCTCAATGTGTCACCCCCTACTTCTCTGACCTGTCTACCCTCTGTCGTATCTGAACCTTTAGGATAAATCTAATGTAACTTCGTTTCTAATAATACGTTGCACAAAAGTTCCATGAGCTATAAATAGTTGGGTCTAAACCTTCCCTGTGGGTGCAAACCCTACGATAAGTGTATTACGACGACGATGACCCTGAAATGGATTTAAGCCCTTTGAAGTGTAATTCGAAGAGTCTTTGGAAAGGATGACCGATCACTTTGTCCGTGTTCATTTCGTCCACGCTCACTTCGTCCAGTTCATTTCGTCCAACGTTCACTTTGTCCACTGTTCACTTCGTTCGCTGTTCACTTAGTCCAATGTTCACTTTATCCACTGTTCATTTCGTCCACCGTTCATTTCGTCCTCCGAATGAATGGAATACTGCGAAAATTATCTGTTTTAATGGAGTTTTTGTCATAGGTAGAAGTAAAGGTCAGCAGACATTGCTTGCATCCCTGTTTTTTTTTTCCCTGTCTGAGTTTCTCGATTAAAATATAACGATTTTAAATGCTCTTTAAAGTAAATCATGGAACTTAACTTTGAAGAACTTTTTAGCTCTTTTGTACGGTACGACGTCAATCACTATAGCATGACTCACGCTATGTTCATAAAAGGAGTGTAAAGTGGGATTTTTAATAACGCTGCACTTTTACATAGGCACTAAATAATAATTACTATGCCTCATGCGTAGGCCCTTTTGACATTTTTTATTCTGCCGATGTCATATTCAAAACCTTTTGCGTATCCACTCAAGGTAATCATATTTGTGCTTTTACTGAGGCACGAAATATTAATTCATAAGCCCTAGGCTTAGGCCGTTTCAACAGTTTTTATTCTACTGATGTCATATTCATTATGCTTACGTGTTAAGTCAGGGTAATAATATTGCGCTTCGCTCAAGCAGTAAATTTAATTTAATAGGCCTTAGGACTAGCATTTTTTCACAGTTTTTATTCTGACTATGTGATATTTGTAACGTTCACGTGTCAACTCAATTTAATTATACTGCGCTTTTACTTTGACACTAAATATTATTTCATAGGCCCCAGGCCAATGCCTTTTTGACTGTATTTATTCTACGGATGTCCTATTCATAACGTTTACATATCAAATTAAGGTAATAATAATGCGCTTTTGCGCAGTCATTAAATATTATTTCATAGGCCTGAGACCTAAGCCTTTTTTACATTGCTACGGATGTCATATTAATAATGTTTACATATCAAGTCATGGTAATAATATTGCGCTTTTACTTAGGCACTAAATATTAATTAACTGGCCTTAGGCTTAGGCGGTTTAAGAGTTTTTAATCCGCCGATCTCATATTCATAAAGTTTACATGACATAAAAATTTAGTAATATTGCGCTTTTTATTTAGACACTAAATATTAATTCATAGGCCTTAGACCTAGAATTAATATTTAGTATACCGATGTCCTAGGCCCTAATAATTAATATTTTATGGCTAAGTAAAAGATCAATATTAATAACTTGGTATGTTATGCAAATACTATGAATATTTTGTGTAATGCCTTAAAAACTGTTAAAAAGACCTAGGGTTTACTAATTAATGTTTAGCGCCGAAGTAAAGGTGCAACATTAATAACTTGACTTGATATGTAAGAGTTATGAATACAGTATAGTTAGAATATATACTGAAAAAGGCCTAGGCCTAGGGCCTATGAAATAATATTTAGTGCATGAGCAAAAGCGCAATATTATTACCTTAATTTGATAAAAAAATGTTACGAATATGACATACTTAAAATAACAACAGTGAAAAAGGCCTAAGCCTAGGGCCTATGAAATAATATTTAGTGCCTGAGCAAAAGCGCAATATTTTTGCCTTGACTTGATACATAAACATTATGAATATGACATCCGTAGAATAAATACTGTAAAAAAGGCCTAGGCCTAGAGATTATGAAATAATATTTAGTGCCTGAGCAAATGCGCAGTATTATTACCTTGATTTGATATGTAAATGTTATGAATATGACGTTATTAGAATAAAAACTGTGAAAAAGGCCTAGGTCATATGAAATAATATTTAGTGCCTAAGTAAAAGCGCTATAATGTTACCTTGAGTTGATATGTAAACTTTATGAATATGACATCCGTAAAATAAAAACTGTTGAAACGACCTAAGCCCAGGGCTTATGAATTAATATTTCGTGCCTCAGTAAAAGCACAATATGATTACCTTGAGTGAATACTTAAGCGTTTTGAATATGACATCGGCAGAATAAAAAATGTCAAAAGGGCTTACGCATGAGGCATAGTAATTATTATTTAGTGCCTAAGTAAGTAAAAGAGAAATATTATTAACTTGGAATCTTATGTAAATATTTAGTGCCTAAGTAAAAGTGCAGCGTTATTAAAATATCCCACTTTACACTCCTTTTATGAACATAGCGTGAGTCATGCTATAGTGATTGACGTCGTACCATACAAAAGAGTTAAAAAGTTCTTCAAAATTAAGTTCCTTGTTTTACTTTTACTTTAAATAACATTTAAAATAATTATATTTTAATCGAGAACCTCAGGCAGGAAAAAAAATCGCATGCAAGCAATGTTCGCTGAACTTTTCTTCTACCTATCACACAAACAGATAATTTTCACAGTATTCCATTCATTCGGAGGACGAAATGAATGTGGACGAAATGAACGGTGGACGAAATGAACAGCGGACGAAGTGAACAATGGACAAAGTGAACGTTGGACGAAATGAACTGGACGAAGTGATTGTGGACGAAATGAACACGGACGAAGTGATAGCAAAGTTGGGGGAAGGAATAATAGTAGAAGCGGAAGCAATGTGCCCTGATAGGAAAGATACCAAAGTAAAATCAAGGAGATATCTGAGTTTTAGGATTATACTGTTTCCCGTACAGTGTTGAAGTTATAAACTACCCTACCATGCCTGATTTGCTATTGTCAGTGGTTTTAAGATCAATACCTCCGTTCTTTCCGGACGTGTAGAAGGAATAATGTTAGGCCGAGCGAAAAAATTCATCTCAGCCGATATGACCAGAAAGAATAGAATCTGCTTACAAATACATCAAGGGAGGAGGAAGTTCAAATGCACACAGCTTCAGTGATGCGGCGTGTCTAGAGTAGGTTGAGATTTTATGTACTCGAAGTACTCGGCTAAGTAGGCACATCCTGTGTTTGTCATAGTAACATTTCCCTTATGTTTTCCTTCGCTAACTTCACATAAACCGTGTGACGTATGTAGTTGCAGCGACAAACTCCGTCGGTGTAGCTTGATTGGGAAAGCATTCGGCTCCGGAGCAGATGGATGCCGGTCGATCACCGCAACCGGCAAATGGATTTTACGCTTTATTAGCTCCCGAACGTAAAATGAATCTCCTGGCCGTTGGGTTCTTCGAACAATGTGTGATGCTCGTTCTACACATTGTCTGGAATCAGAATTCCTTCTTCTACAGTGAGCTGTCCTTCAAGCCTGGTCTGCTGGCTGACCCGGAAACCTACGATTCCGTCCCAGCCCTTTATCAAGTGGGGGATATATGTGACGTCCCTACCTACTTCAGAAGTAACACAAATCTCAAGACGGTGAAGTTTCAGCGACAAACTCGGTAGGTGTAGCTTAATTGGAAAAGTATTCGGCTCCGGAGCAGAAGGATAGTTGTTAGATTTCCGGCACCTGCAAATTGCTGTTACAGTATAATAACTATCTGAAGCACCGAAATGCATCAGCCATTTTTTTAATATCGAGAATATGGAAGCTCAAATTTTTGCTACCAATTACCCTAGGATAAGGATTATTTTTTATTTATTGAGCTAGGATAAAAAAAAAAACCTGTTAAGCTGGACGGAAAAACGATGTACGTTTTCCCATGTATTTTATTGATCATGCAAGCCGTAGTAGCTTCATTGTAGTCTCTCCGTTTTAATCAAATTCAGCAAGTGGTTGCCCAATGAACGAGTAGTCTCACGTTTGTGCTTGTTCTTCTAGCTCTGCTCCCCCCTTCCCCTTCCCTGGAATCAGCAGCTCTAAATCAAGGATGGACTGCTCCTTTATAGCCTTTGATGCTCATGAGGGTCACCAGAACCCGAAACAATAAGATCGAATCACAACAAAGAACTGATGAATTAAAAAGTGTCTCACGCAGATTTCTGATTCAGTTAAGCACAATTCTCGCATGCAACACTTAATTCAATAATTCCGCTAGTGTTTTCTTCCCATCGGCGGTATCACATATGAGGATATACCAAGTAACCACACAGTGTACGTTTTAAATTTTACAGATTTTCATTCTTTGATAAGTGAACCTCTCAAAGTTACAGCGAACCCAGTATATATGTATGTGATATGAACTTCTGAGTGAAGAAATTTATTAACACATTAATATGCGACTTCTTTAAATTTCGGTGGAGCATCTGTGTGAAGCATATCACTACTCAAGTTTGTTGGTCGGGGGTTGTTTGGATTTGTTTTCGGAAGGAGGTGCCGATTTTTTTGACTGCTGACGACAGCAAACAAACCGGAAGGAGACTTGTTCCTAACCATGACAAATGGTGCTGTACTGGTTAACATCTAAAACAAATACAGAATCTATTTCTTTGTTTTATACGTATCAGTGGTCGATAGTGTGTCCACATTATTTTTTTTTCCAAGTGCTGGCCAGCTGCTTCACGCAAGCCGGTATGCGCTTGTCTTCTACTAAGCTGTTTTCCGCTGTTTACGAGGGACGGCTGTGTGGTGCACAATCTCCAAGACAACAGCGGCGCCCTGTCATTTTTTGTTTCGCTTTCTGAACAGACGACTTTTGATAGCAACGACGAAAACTACAGTGTCACGAGAATAAATTGCCATTACTCTCTCCCGTAGCTCGTCTCATTTTTATTTTTCATTGTGTTCTCCTGAATAATAATAAAAAAAAAAATCGGGGATATCTTTCATAAATCATCAGCACGACAGAGTCGCTGTTGCGTTCGTTATCAGATCACCTACTGCGATGTGATTTCTACCTCAGCTCTCGAATATTGAGGTCAGAGGTCACCTGCAGTGTCAGCAAACCGTCAGTGGTCGGAAATAGAAAAATAGCCAATGAGGTCTGATTGACCTCCATTTTTGTCCGTTAATAACGGCGTTTGGTTGCTAGGTTTCGACCTGTTTCAGAGTCATTGCTGGTTCCCGGCCAGCAAAAGGGAAGGAGGTAGCTTTTTGTTTCTGTAAATTACGTACTTAAACAGAATGTGATTTCTAAAAGAAAAAAAAAAAGGTTTATCATATTACGAAGAAGTTGTTTGTTTTGTTTCTCGTTCAGGTGCCGTATGTCTCCCAGAACGTTGGCTGTCATCATCTCGAGGGCCGTGTAGCCATAATGAATTTGACAGGGAATACGGATAAATACGGATAATGATGCGGTTGGTCAACACCAGAAAATGACTCTTTGCGTACAGGGCCGATTTGAGGAATCCATCCACGTATTGAAGTAACTTTCGTGGTAACCGTAGAAAACCCCGAACTGATGGTCGGAGACGGGATTTTGAACCCTTAACAACCCACACTGTAAAAAAAAAAAAATTTGAAATTCACGAGCCACTTTCCGTGCTTCTTTTCGTGAATTAACAAAGCATTTTCCTGATACCTTTACCGTGAAAGGACGGAAAGAAACTTGAATTTCGCGGATTTTTTGTACGCCACGAAAATTCTGAATTTTCAGAAACTTTTCCGCAGTTATTTTCTTATATTGACGGTAAATTACAGTTTTTAAGACGTGTCAACGGAAAATTCTGAATGTTCAGAAACCTTTCCGCAATTACTTCAGTTTATTAACGTAAGAACTCTATTCTCACCTTTCCCGTTTCCATAAGACCAGAAATTTCCGGTAATGGGTGCGATTCGTGAAAATACTTGAGGTTTGATTAACTGTTAAATTTCAGTCATCTGTCGAAGAATCTGATTTTGAAAGTCTGTATCGAGATCGGATACTGTGGATAGTGTATCACGTGAAATTTTTATTGTGGCACCGAATATTCAGTGGCGACGCCAACACCTCAGAGATCAGATCATATGTTGAGGATTTTAGGAAGGGAGTGTCTGACTCCAGGTCTTAAACAACCCTTAGAAATAGGAAGCTAGGAGATTTGGGCTAGAGTGCCCGATAGGAAAATGACACGGAAACGAGGTAGAAAGGGATTGGAAGACGCCCTTATTTATTACCGGGGGCCACTACTCGGGGCCCAACGTGCCCATCCGACGTATGGCGAATATTTAGTGGTTCGAGCGTTCGTACCTGCCTTGGATCGAACCCGATGTCTTCTCCGTGGCAGTCACGAACATTGACAACTAGGCCACCGGTGGCCCCGCCAACAGCTCAGAACTGGGAGGGGTGCTAATTAGGTGCTAACCACTGTATGGGGGAGGCCCAAATTTTGAAATATTTGTCAGAAATTTTGGCAGAAAATTCTGTTTATGTAGATTTTTTCCGATGCTGATGATGCTATCCTCAGTAAAAAATGTTTTCTGGTACATACTGTGAGTAGTATTTATTCAACGTATGTAGCAGTGGGAATCATGGACACGAACTTCCAAAGCTTTTAACAAATTACTATTTCTTTCGCAGCAATTTTAGTTTACTTACGTCGGGTTTTTTTTAATCTTTTATTTAATATTTGCTGTAATAAGACTATGAATTTTAGTTTGCAACTTGATAGGTAATCTCTCTCTTTCTCTCTCTCTCTCCTTTTTACATTGCATTTACAAAATGGCGTCTTTGTACTACTCTCTAAGACATTCGCTCAGATAATTCCCTCCATTTCCCAGAAGTACAAACACTGAATTAAAAAAAAATAACTCACTTATGTTACAAAATGTTTGTGAAATCAAAAATTTCACCTACTTTTATCCCAGTTCCCTAAAATCTTAGGTGGTTGCACTCGTCATGTGTTCTAACTGCTTAAATATTTGGGAAGGGGGACTAAAGTGTGAACTCAAAGCGTCGTGCCTGCGGATGTTCCTTCCTCTCTCCACATTTTTGTGTTCCAGCTATTGTATGCTGTGTTACCGTAAGAAACAAGATACTTAAATTATTATACAGGTGATTGTACGATGTGATTGTATATATGTACTTAATTACTGCACAGGTGATTCATCGTATCAGTCAGTGACTTGAAACAAAAGCTATTATACAGCGATGAGCCATTACATTATGACCACCCCCAGCCTAGAGAAATGAGCGAGCCTGGAGACCAAACGGTGGCCCAAGTGAAGTTAACAGAGTAGTATATATACAACCGGAGGACCGGCTTTCGGTTAATAGAGTGTTCGGAGTCAGAATGGAAAAAGCTGCCGATTTATCGGAGTTTGATAAAGGACAAATTGTGATGTCACGGCGCCTCGGGACTACGATCTCGAAAACGGCGGCGCGGCTTTCGGGTTGTTCACGTGCCACTGTAGTGAGAACGTATCAAAAGTGGTGCACAGAGGGCCAAACGATGAACTGTCTTTCAGCCGCGTGTCGTCCGTAGCTCATTGATGCCAGAGGGGAGCGGAGACTGTCGCGCATTGTTTACAGCGACCGCAGGGTCACAGTGCGACAAATCACCCGCATCTACAACAGCGGTGATCAGGGCAATGTGTCACAGCACACAGTTCATCGCAACCTTCTGCGCATGGGCTTGCATAGCAGAAGACCCAGCCGAGTCGGCTCCGCTTAGGACCGGCTTGTTAGGACTTCTGCTATGACAGCACGTGCGACAGCAGCGCCACACATTAAGACTCGATGAAGTATAACGATGGCTCCGGCGGAGTCCCCATGCTCACTGCACGTCATTGCCAACAACGCATGAAATGGGCCCAAGATAATCCAGATTGGACAGTGGATGTCTAGAAGAAAGTGGCCTGGTTTGACGAATCAAGATTTCTAGTGCATCACGTAGACGGCCGAGCGCGGATACGCCGATTACCAACGGAGGCTATATTACCTGCATGCACTGTTGGGCGAAAACAGGCCGGCAGCGGCCATGTTATGCTGTGGGCGATGTTTTCTTGGGACATTTTAGGCCTTATTATCCCAATAGCACAATCCCTGACAGCTGTTAGGAATCTGAACATCGTTGTGGACCAAGTTCACCCATTCATGGCAACCGTGTTCCCTGCTGGTGATGGCCATTACCTACAAGTTAATGCGCCGTGCCACACTGCCAGAATCGTCAAGGAGTGGTTCGAGGAACATGCTTCTGTTGTTTTTCTACTTTCTTTTAATGCCCTGGCCTCCAAATTCACCTGACACGAACCCAATTGAACATTTGTGGTTAGTCTTGAAAAAGTCGGTTCGCCCTAAATCACCACCACCTCGAAATGCATGGGAACTGGTGGACCTGATGCTAACATTATGGTACCAGATACTCCAGGATACCTATCGCCACCTCATCGAATCGATGCCTCACCGAGTGGCCGGTTTTTTGTGGGCTAAAGGGGGTCCTACATCTTATTTGGTAAGTGGTCACAGGGATCGCGCTGGCTCTTAAAGTTTTCGCCGATTTATTCGTCAGAGTCAATTTTTTATCGCTAAGGTTTTATAACAGTACAAAAAGGTAATCGCCAAAGCTGTTTTTCCTTCACTAAAACGATTTTTCCCCCGAAAATTCCGAAGATGGCGATCGGTAGCGCGACCTCTGGGTGGTCATAATGTAATGACATCATCGGTGTAGCTTTCAAGAGTAAATTTTATATTTAGGAGTTTTGTGAAATAATACTATAAGTACATTTAACCTTTTCTTAAAGATAATTAAAAGTCATTGTCAGTTTTAAAAAATCTCAAGTTTCAAAGCAATCTGTTGCTTCGAAAACTCTCGTTAAAAAAATGCTTAGTTCTTGATAAGCCCTCGTACAGAAAAAGTAAAATGATTACAAGTCTGTTAAAAAAAAAAAAAAAACCTTAAGAGAAAATAAAATGACTAAACCCACTCAATTAATGAGAAAAAGAAATCGTCTTCGCGCAATTAGTTTCACGTTCAAGGTGTGTGCGACTCCCGGGTCTTTATAATTCTGCCGTGCGAAAGGATTCGGTGGTGTAAGGGCTGCGAACTTCAGTGTCTTCGATGTTGGGAAATTTATATATAAATACAAAACAACGCGAAACGAGTTTTTCTGAAATAAACGGGTACGGAAAATCTGTGAAAATAAGGAGGTTAAAAAAAATTGGCACTTACTTTCGTTAGGAAATTTCTATATAAATACGAAAGAACCCGAAACGAATTTTTCTGAAATAAGCGGATAAAGAAAATCTGTGAAAATAAGGAGGTTAAAAAAAAATTGGCACTTTTATAAATAACGGAACTTTCGTTGGGAATTTCTTTATTTAAAAAAAAAGAAACTGAAACAAATTTTTCTGAAATAAACAGGTACGGAAAATCTATGAAAATAAGGAGGTTAAACAAAATTGGCGCTTTTATAAACGGAACTTTCGTTGGGAAATTTCCATATAAATACGAAAGAACCCGAAGCGAATTTTTTCTGAAATAAACAGGTACAAAAAATCTGTGAAAATAAGGAGGTTAAAAAAAAATTGGCACTGTTAAAAACGGAAATTTCGTTAAAAGACTGGTACGTACCATTTAAGAACCATTTAAGACTTTGCTGCTGCTGGTTTTTTTTTCAGAAATTTTCAGTGAATCCACACCACTTATTATTTACACTGCACCTACCAAGCGAAACGTCGGTAGTACGGTCTTGATTTACGTAAGCAATTCTCGATGCTGAAAATAATGCTCAGAAAATCAAAGACTAAGCTTTAAAATTATTAAATTAAAAGCCGCTTTTTTGTTTCTTTTATCATCATCCATCTGTGAGTTTTCTATAAAAGTTGTTTTCTAAATTTACTGTGAAGCTTTGTCTTTGCGAGTGTAAGCCTGCTTTCTGCTAGTGAATTTCTCGTAGCCGCAACGGTGACAAAGTACCCTTTTTGGCGAGTCATTCGAGCTGGCCCGAGTTCATGGGCGAAGCATTTGCTTATGACAGTTCGTCGGAGTGTGCCTTTGTTCGAGTCTCGGATGAGGTTTTGCACAGGTGGTGTGCTTATCTCACGGCAGGAACTCTCTCATACCTACTACCAGTAGCCTTGAATTAGGGATTGGCGACTGTTTATAGCCGTTAGAGTTGCTCATAGTGGTTGATTAAACCTCAAAAACATTTAAAAATTTCTTATGTGTAAAACAGCAAAGCTCTACCGTTAAATGCACAAACTAGTTTTGTTACACTTGAAAATGCGTACTTAAAAATATCATCTAATTATCAATTATTAGTAATTACTTCCTTCAGAGCATAAACCTCGAGGAAGTTGCGTAATAAAAACAACCGTGAATCTGGTAACTACTTATCTGGTCCTTAGTCTTCAGTGCCTTCTCTTCCACACTTCTCGTAACTCGATATTTTTTTATTATTTGTTTTATGGCCTTCCAAATTTCGCTTATACCCGAAAGAAAATGAAAGACACCTGTTTCTTCTCTGACCCTTAGCAACAACAAAGCGTCGTTGCCATGTGGCAGAGAATTAGTGGGACACAGCTGCTCCTGCTGATTCACTTTGAGAACTTCGAAGTTTTTTTTTGTTTTTTTTTTTATCGTTTCTGCTGCGTCATTCATTTGAAATTTTCCTTAACAAACAATGCATGATAAAATATTTGTGGTTATGAAATGCAAAATGATTTTCAGAAACCACAAGAAAAATAAAATTTGGCAGGTTTATTGCAACACTTGAGGTGGGGGAGGAATTTGCTTCCCTTTCAGGGACTGCGAACCACCCTTCATCTCCTCCCTCCTTCCCTGACTACGGTCCTGCTTGGATTCTTGGTTCGGGCGAAATTTAACGCAACATAAGTTCCCAGCCATTCCGTAAACATTCATTTGGGGATCAAACTACAAATTTCAGCAGATTTGCATTTTACATGTGCCAACATAAAAGAAATTCTAAGTGCATTTGTAAGTTCATACATCTCTTACTGTGTGCAGAGTATTATAATAGAGAAAACACACACACACACACATTTATTCCTCACATTTTTCGTTTTTTTCGCAATTTTGGAGTTTTATTTTTGGGTCTCTATGAGAAACCAAAGCCTGCCAAACTTTTTAGCTCATTTCACCTCATGGTTAAAAAATAGTATGTTCAAATAAGGATGAAATTCCAATTTTGTCTATTTTTAACAATAAAAAGAAAGTATCTTTACATTGACGTAAAAAGTTAACTTTGGTGGCGTTTAAAGCTTTTGAAATGTCATTCATTTAGCATATAGCATAAGGTGGATTTTTCAAAAACCAAAAAATGTGATCAACTTTTTTAATTAGTAAAACCGCACTTACGTTGTTGCGTATCAAATGTTTTGTGTGTTTCAGCAAAACCGTACTCGCGCTATGTATCAAATGAAAGGCCATTTCGAAAGCTTTCTAGGTCACTTTAAAAGACAGTTCTGCAATTTTTTGAGTGGTCAAAAATGAAAAGAAAAATAGTATTTTTGGAACATAGTGTGCGTTTGGACCATGAGGCAAAATGAGATGAAATTTTAACCATTTTCTGTTTCCATACAGATCTATTATTTTATCGATTTTCATAAAAATTTGAGGCAGTAAAGCAATTTCTTTTTTATTATTTCCGTTGATTTGACATGACATGTCGCTCACTTAAAAATAAAAGCGAAAAAATCTGAAGAGTTGCGTTGTTTGGTAACCAGGAAATGATACATTTCCATGTGATTTTTAGGAAATGTCCTACGATTTCTGAGTTATTGTAGGAGCTTGGGAATTTTACCCACTGTTCATTGTCCATCTTATTCTGCAGACTTCTGTCCTGAAGTCTGCAGAATAAGACGGAATGAAGTGGAACAGGAACACTTGGGATGACGTGGAACAGGATATCAGACGTGTGGATCCACCATCCGATCTGCGTGAATTGGAAGTTGCTATTTGACGTTCCTGGGCCAATATTTAACCAGAGCTCTACAAAAACTTAGCCGAATCAATGTTGGCCTAGCCCAATTCTTACTGCTGTGAAGAAGAAAAGTGGTCACTAGATGATCCTACTAAATAATCTGTCCACTCAGTGTGTAACTCCCGATCTTTTAGCCTAGGACAAGGTTGGCGAACCTTTCTGAGAGATTGCCTATAAATTGGCGATAATCTTCTAAACTAATTCTCTCGCGTGCCTTTAGATTTTGAGAAGCAGATTATTATTTATCCTCTGTTGACTCACAAACAATAAAAGGAAAATAAAGTTCAGCGAAATGAGTGCCAAACGTTTACTTCTATTATTACTCAAACACTGATGTACACACTGATTCTGCGAAATTTCAAAACATGCTGTACGACATCACATGTTGTCGCAACCGCCCAACTTTGCGTGAGACGTCTCTTGTAAACACTCTAACTGCTGTCGTTGGTGGTCTCAAAGAGTGGAGGTAACACAGCAGGTCCATCTTCTTGTCTGTCCAGAGAGAGAGGTGATCGGCGTGCTACCGTTGTCGTTGAACCCTTCACTCCTCTACTAACGTCCCCTTTGAGGTACGGCCAGGGAGAATGATTTTTGTTCCTTCTTAGACGAACCCAGAGAATTGTCACCTTCTCGCTGTCTAGTCGAAGGCCCTCTTTAGGGGAACTTCCCTCAGAAGACGCATTAAGCTGAAACAAACCTCCTTCCTCAGCTCTTACTGAAATTCTCTTAAGCTATCTCCGATATTAAAAACTGGAAACTATCCCTTAATAACAGCTGCTTCATTCGACAGTAATGATAATCATTATATATTTATTTACTATAGGTGTGACTTAAAAATTCTACTCGATGTTACCTGTTTGAGTAACTTACCTAAAAATAGTTACATGGTGGACCTGTGATCCTTTCCGTTCATATTACCGAAAATTAGCGGAGAGAGTTGGTGAGTAATGCTTAATCTCAGGCATGATTTATTATTGTTATATTAAGTTTAAAGGTCCTTATCAGTATATAAAGTATTAGAATTATCTCCCTAATTTGGGGCCTCTAGTTCCAGGAAAGTAACAGAATCAGCGCCGTAAGACAATTTCCAAGTCTCGTCGGGAACTGAAACTCGGAAGATGAGTTGCGCCCAAGTTCCGAGGAAACACCAATTCTGAAAGTTTCCCTGCAATAGGCTGTTCATGAAGTTGAGTGTGAAGTAACTTTATTGTTCTGGAAGTGGTTTTACAGCTTTGTTTGAACTTCACAGGATTCATCCCTTTTTTTCAAAAGGGTGTGGAAGGAATAATGGCTCACACGCGTAAGAGGAAGGCGCAATGATCGTTATTGAGTGAAGCTGACATGATGGTCGTAGAAGGGAACACGCAAAGTGGACTTGGAGATAAGCCCGAGCCTCTTCTGTGGGAAGGGAGTAAAGCAAAAATGAGCGGTTGATCTGGGATTTTGAAGGTGGTACAAAGTTAAGTAGACTTGGTGTTTCTCCGCGCGAGGGAAAGGATTTACGGCTCACCGAATAAAGATTGAAAGATTTTTATGGTGTTCGAAATGGAGCATTCATGGAGAAATTAATTAGGAAACGGGAACATTGGCAGCGAGGTAACGGAGAGAAACGCCTATTCGAATAAACAGGAACAGATCAATGTGTGTATAACAAAAGGAGTAAAACAGAAATGTGGACAAGCAAATCCGTGACCTTCCTCATATACTGCACTGAATAAAGTGCACCACTGCAGAAGAACGAGTTCTCATTTAGCTAAGTTCGTAATTTGATCATCGGCCAATGAACAGCCCTGTAACAGAGCTAGAAGCCACGTCTATGACCAGCTACTTCGCCGCCGAAACAGCAGGTACAGGAAAATTACACAGAAAATTGAACTGTTGTTTTTAATGAAGAAATCACTTTTCATGTTAATCATGACAATACAAAAAAACTTATTTTTCTACGGTGGATGTAATACGAAATAAGACTAATACTTCCTGCAAAAAACGCATCTCAGTAAATATTAATGAGGATATTAAAATCACACATAAGCCTGCGTACCAGATTTCATGCGATGGGTGGAACATAATCTGAACAAAAGTACCTGTCAGGTGTAATGACGGAAAACTGAATGCACACATTTCGAGCTCGGCGTTCAGCAATTTCTGTAGGTTTGTAGGTTTTTCGGAAAGTTACTAGGAAATCCAGTTTCAGACACGTGACAACAACAGTCAGGATCTTATTATGCAAGTCCCGCTGTACTGGCTCCTTAATTTTATCTGATTGCCACTGGGAAGTTCTTACTTCAAATTTCCATTACTTAAAAGTTTATTTTACTACTACATTTCCTTATTGGCGACGTAAGGGTTGTACTGCTAAATAGATTATGAATCCAGTCATAATTTTTATCCTCGATAGCAAAATATTCGCAGAAAGTCGATTAGCGTCCACACATGCGGAACATATGATCCTTCACCGCCCCATTAATTTTGATATTAATCCTTGGGAGAAAGTTGTTTAGAGTCCGAAAACAACCAAGTATACTACTTGTACCGTTGAACACGATAACTCCAGCTTTACGATTGTGGTAGGTTTTTTTGTTTTTGTTTTTTTGAAGGGAGGAAAAATTGACGGTCTTTGCGTTGAAGGCTGAAGTTTCACTCACTCATTCACTTTAGGGAATACATGGTGATCAATAAATTTCTAACATGTGTGCGAAACAAAGCTTGTCTTCTCTCTTGAGCGCCGTCTGTGTTCGAAATTCAAGGTCAGTTCATACTGCATTAGTTTATGAATTTGTATAATCACAGTAATATTACATACAGTACCAACAGTAGTGTACAGAATTATGAAGATCAGTTAACATTTTCACTTGGTTCCTTCTCTTTTTCTTTACCCGAAAGAAAAATCATCTTGAGCCTCAGCAACAGAAGGATGAAGTTATACATCGAAGAAAAAAACTGCAATGTATTAAGTAAAATAAGAAATTCATTTTTCAAAACTTAATTTGAATGAACGATATAAACAACAATTTGTCATTATCATTAAGCTGTTTTCTGATATTCAAAAGTCAGTTCATCACTCAAAGAGTGTCTACCAGGATTTGCGCTGGCTTTTTAAAAGTTTTCGCCAACTTATTCGCCAAATTCAATTTTTTTCACCACTGTTTATAACAGTACAAAAAGGTAATAGTCAACACTTTTTTTCCATCGCCAAAACTATTTCTTTTTCGCAAATTGCGAAGAATGCGATCGCCAGCGCAACTCCTGGGGGTCTACCAAATAATTAATGCTGTTTTTTTTGTTTTTTTTTCTGTGATTACGTTCCTAACGTGCACGCGTCTCCATTTATAGTGATATTGGAAAACAACTCTGGCATAACATATACATTCAGTAGACAAAACATTAGACATAGGGCTGATGGGCAATTGACATGGGCATCTCCCGCGCGCAGAGTAGAACAGACCCAAACCGAACGCAAGCGATGAATAGGAGGACAACAGGGCTTCCCAACAGTGGGGCCGCGGATGGCTTAGTGGTCAACGTTCGTGACCGCCACGGAGAAACCTCAGGCTCGATCCCAAGCAGGCACGAACGCTGGAACCAATAAATATCCGCCGTGCTTCGAATGGGCACGTTGAGTCGTCGGACCCTGGGCATGGGCCCTCCGGTAATAAATAAGGACGTCTTCCTCCCCTTTCTACCTCATTTCCGTGTCACTTTCCTATCGGGCACTCGAGCCCAAATCTCCTAGCTTCCTATTTCTAAGGGTTGTTTAAGACCTGGGGTCAGCACTCCCTTCCTAAAATCCTCTGCACATGAAAAAAATTAGGAATCGAGCAGCGGATGGCTTAGTGGTTAGAGATTCAGACTGCTGACGAAGGTACCTCAGGTTCAAACCTGGTGTGGTGGTGTAAATTTCTAACAATCGCTGAATATCCGCCGTGCATCGGACGAGCACGTTAAGTGACGGCACCCGGGGAGAAATCTCCCTAATTTCTCCCTCCCTTCTATGTGCGGAAGCGTATGGTGGCGCCATCTAGTGTACTCTCACTTACAAACTAGCCTGGCCGAATCGCTAGATTCGTTTTTCAGTACATATATATTTCAAATTAGAAATGCCAGATGTACTCACAATTGATTCCCTGTATGTACTCAAAAATGAGTACGTGTCTTTTTTTAAAAAATGAGGCAGAATGTACTCAAAAACGAGTACATTTTGCTTATTTCTAAGTACCAAGTTTTAACAGTGTACACCAATAGGCGGAATCACAACTTCAAATTTGTATAGGTCCTTAACCACTGCCCACTATTAACATGTGCTGGCTACCTACACGCTTCTTGGTCTTCGCGGCCATCACCTACACGTTTTCATGGCCTCTGTGCATCTTGCGGCCGATCGTCTGTTTCAGCGGAACAATGCGCTGGCCCACCAAGCCGCAACCACCCGGGCAAAGCTTGTGGAATACTCATCTGAATTTGGAACCATCCAGTGACCGCAAAGTCCCCGGATTTAAACCCTTTAGAAGCTCTCTGGAACGCCACGGAGCGGAACATCATATCCATGGATCCTGGACTGAATATGATGGAACCAGCTTCTCTGACCTCTCGGCCGCCAGCGTTTCCAATGCTGACGTTTCTTTTTTGTTATATCGTTTAAGAGTTTGCAATTCTGCATGTCTTATTTTTACCTTACCCCAGTAATTGTACACTACGGCGGGAAACGTAAAAGAGAGTTTTGTATGATTTCTACATACTGTGTAACCCAGAAATAACGCAAAACTCTCTCTTTAATGGGTAGAAGTAAATGCCCCGAGAGTGTTCCTGATTGAGAGGTTTTACTGTACTTAAAGAACTTCACGAAAGATGCAGTACAAATGTGATAATTCACCATGGCAGTGGGAGACTGAATGCCCTCCATCGCACTGTCGCGGAAATTATTTCCTTCTAGTGAGCAACATTGCTGCAGCCACCATATAACCGGGAACTTGACTCTTAAGATTATTTTTTATTATTATTTGGGCGCCCAAGGACCGTAGCCTCTGTAATGATGCAATGATGTCAACAATTGATAGACTTTCTCCAACATGTTTTCATTTCGTGGGTTTTAAGCGATGGGAAAATTATGTCGTTAGTGATGGTGGCTGCGTAGAGTCGTACAGCCATTTCTTATACTTGGAGTTTATTTATTCCAAATTTTGGAGTTTTAAAGTGGTGTTAGTAGACTCCTTTTTTTTTTTTTTTTTTTTTTTTTCCATTGAGAAGGAGGCATAGCTTAACACTTCTAAATAAAAGTGAAAGGAAAAGCATCTTTAGAAGGGAAAATCGTCTCTGTAATGGACACTTTCGCTTTGTTTGCCAGTTTGTGAGGAAATCGTGCATCGGGTTTTGCGAAGAGTAGAGTTAGAGGTACAGTAGTAACGTTGTGCCAAACCTTTTGCGTAGAGGAACAAACAGGTGCAGCCAATATAATTTTTTGATTTAAATTTGCGCCTGATAAGAAAAGCACTAGTTAATGAGTGTCTCATGCGATTGCCATCCATAATATCGATAAATCATGTAATAATATCGATAAATAAATCATGTAATAATATCGATAAACCATGTAATAATATCGATAAACCATGTAATAATATCGATAAATCATGAGTGTCTCATGCGATTGCCATCCATAATATCGATAAATCATCACTACCCCGGAACAAACAGGTGGAGCCAATATAATTTTTTGATTTAAATTTGCGTCTGATAAGAAAATCACTAGTTAATGAGCGTCTCATACGATTGCCATCCATCTTCGTGTACAAACTTAATGAGTATTATGAGTCATGCCCAGTCATTTTTGTATGCCATCATTGAGCGTGGTATATTATCCTTCCTTGATGAATGCCATCATCATCATTGCTTCTCGATTTGCTTAATTATGGAAACGAACCCAGTGTTTTAACCTGTAGGTGCTGAATTAATTTTCATATCTCGTTATCCAATCTTCGGATTTGTTTGACTTATTTGTTTTAAAGAGTCATGCAGCGAGAATTAAATTTCTTTTGACAAGTTGCATTTGAATTTAAGGTTGATCTCTCTCCTAACTATTCATTGAACTCTTTTTTTTTTTTTTTTTTGCTTTGTTTGTGGGTTTAACGACCATCGTGAACCAGGGCTGTCCCGAGAGTGGAGTGAGCAGGGCGGTCGCCCAGGGCGCCACGAGCCAGGGGGCGTTAGTAGAACTTTTCTTTTTTTGATTGTTAACCTAGCAATCAAGATATGCCTGAATCGCCAGATTCACTGTCCAACACATAACATCATTATTAATTTATAGACTAAAAAACAAAAGGAAAATTGTCATTGTAACTAAACCTCAAAACTAAACATGTTTTCTATTCCCTCTATGACGTATACTCTAAATTAACTTTCATTTTTAGTTGCTTCCTCAATGTAAATTTGAGTTCATTCTCTTTCAGAGTTTTCAACATTAAACGTCATATCTTCTCTCGTCTGTATCATTACGCCCATAAAATTTCAGTTCAATCCGATGCTTCCTTCTTGGTGCGCACATTTCATTGGCCGTGAGTGTACATTCACTATCCAGCGAAGTTGTGATGTACATTGGTATTCCATGCTCCGTATGAAATTTTGAAATTGTGTACCGATGACATCATTTGCCAGCTGTTCTCGCTGTTCAGGCTCAATTCGTGCAGTTGAAGTGGAAAGTTGTAGCGCTGGAGTCGAACTCGAGTGGAACGCATCGTGGCGCGCGGACTTTTGACGCTTCCTTCATCCCCGTGACCTTTCGGTTGATGATTTAGCGGGCCTTTTTCGGATTCCTCTCGTTCTCCTCTGGTTGTTTCTTCAACTTTCGTCGGTTCGTACAGTAATATTCCCTGGATTTTCGCGGCATTTCTAAATTTTCGTCACGAAATTTATTTATTTTTTTATCTAAAATATAAATAAATTTTAAATCCATTTTATTTCGGTTTATCACATACGTTCGTTACCTCTGACCGTCAGCTACCAAATGCGGGGCTGAGGTAATCTCTGTCGTTATGTATTCACTAGTTATCAACCTTAAAACGGCGTGCGGCGAAACAAAATAACGCGAAATTTAGCTTAACTTTCTAACGCTACTATATATCGAAGAGTTAAGGGGTGGAGGGTTGAAACTTGCTTTTTTACAAATGGGACTCTGTAAACTATCTAATGATGTATTATTTATTACTCTACGATTATGATTTTCGAAGACATAAACGTTCAACGTGTGACATGTTTTGGTTGCATTCGTTGGTCCCAATGTTAGTTCTACGCCAAAAAAATTTATTACCTTTGTTATATGTGCATATTAATTTTTTTTCAGTGCAGGTTTGGTATTTCTACGTGCAGTTATCGCTTCATCAGAAAAATATTGGGCAAAACCTAAACGATGTGTAAAAAATTCTTTGATTTGTTTAGGTGTAGATGTCACAGAAACAAGATTTATCTCGATTTCTTTAGCTAGTTTTTATTTTTTTTTATTTTTTTTTTTCAGTTCGGGATTACACAAAGCCCTAGTGTCGTCCGTGATTTTGGGGAAGTTTGGAACATTTTTAATCTGTCTTTTGTGTGTGATTGTGTGTTTAAAGTAGCGTCCCAGATGACATGTAATCCAGTTGCCAGTTCTATTTTCTTCTGTGCCAGACTGATTATGGTTTTCATCATGTTCCTGCATGAAGTCATTAATGCCGTCGCATGCCTGCAAGGTACCCAGGGTAATACTTTTCCAACAACGCTTCTTTTTCCGAATGGAATAAATACATCGCAATGACAGCGGTGGGGAGGAGGGAGCTCTCGTCGAAAACGGATTGTCGTCTAGAGCGATTCTTGGCAAGTTGCTCTGGCGACTGTGGTAACCTAACTACCTGCAGGAGAATTGTTTTAAGTGGGTCACTTTTTTTTTTCATTCTTCGGCCAGTCCTAATATTTTTTGACTGCTTCCCAAGCCTGCAACAGACATTGTTGTCTGGACTGTGTGCTCAGTTATGCTGCGTTGGTACCTGATATTGGGTGTTGTCACTGGAATTGCCTTTGGGCTTTTTTTATTTATACGTACGTACAGATTCATTCGCGTGCGGAAGATGGAGCAGAAAAGGCAAAACAAATCATGGCGTAATGTAAGCGTTCAACACGCTTAGAAAGAACAAACGCATTTCCCGCGCAGAACTCACAACTTTAAATGTGAAAATGAGTTCGTTTTTTTTTTTTTTTTTTTTTCATACTCCTCATTGCGTTTGTAGGAAATTCATTTATGGTTGAAGTTTCTCAGATCATGAACTGGAAACATTAAACTTTCCATCATGAATTTGGCTCTCTTTAAAAGTGATCAGGGCAGTTTAAAATATTTTTGAACACAAATATCTTCTGGTATTAATAAAAAAAAAATAATAAAAAAAAAAACGAAAACAGATGCGTGTCTATAGAGTAAGTACCTTTACTATGATAATAACTTAACGAAGTCGCCAAGTTGTGTCCGCTTGCATTAAAGTACATCAGTCTCCGTAAATGTTGCCACCTGCTTTATTATCAGTGTGGGTTTTTCTGTTATCGTGAACTTTGCTTTCATTAGTTTCTAATGTGACACTGTTCATTTTGTATGGGAATAGGTAAGATTAAATTTGTTCATTTTGGTATAAAACATAATTTTCATACATTTTTAAATGAGGCACCTGTGCACTTAAGGTGGTTCCATCTAAAATCTCTGCCGTATGTTTCCAATGGTAAAACTTCTTTACATATTTTCTTCGCAATTAATGTATTCCCAAGGATGAAAATTTGTACATCGGTAAAACAAACTTTAAGTTATAGCATGGGGTACTTAATACTTGCTAAAACATAACCATAATTAAGCAATCCAACATTTCTTTGTCTACTGACGTCATCAATGTACAGGTCACGCCATCTAGTAACAGGTCTGAACATTACTCAAAGAAAAGTAATTCATTTTTAATATAATTATGGTTGTTTTAGTAAGTATTAAGTATCCCATGCTATAACTTAAAGTTAGTTTTATCGATGTGCACATTTTTATCCTTGGGAATACATTAATTGCGAAGAAAATATGTAAGAAGTTTCTCCACTGGAAACATAAGTCAGAGATCTTAGGTGGAACCACCTTGATATGAAGCTTTTTGGTATTTCGTAATTTATGTGCATTCGAACTAGTACAGTGAAACCTCTAAAATCTAGCACTTTTCTGATTTCGTGAGAACATCCATGTTTCACCAATAACCATGGAAATCTCCCGATGTACCATCTCAACAACACATCGGGAGCTCATCCGATCTCAGCGTGCGAATTGTCGATAGCCGCCTACGTGTAACATCGGGAGGTTTCTCTTGTCATTTTCTTGTAGGACTTACCAAAGTTATTCCAAGTCAGTAGAACCTGTTAGAAAAAAAAATCAATCGGATTTCTGCAATCGATAAAACATCCAGAAATACAAAACAGCTTTTTACTCCCATCAGCTGCTGGAAAATATGTATATTACGAAAATTAACAAATAGCGCACAAAAAGTTTCTCATAGCAGAAGGAAGGCATCAGAGAAAAAAAAATCAAATCGAACCGTTTAAAGTAGGAAATATAGAAGGAAACATGATCCCTATGCCTTAAGTCGGAATAATTTTGCATAATGGAAAAGTTGAAAACAGGCGAAAAGTATTTTTCATGGTATGCTAAGGAAAATACTTTTCAAATACGTCTCCCGGAAGCAGAGGTAGCGAGAGAAAGGTTTTGACCTTTACGCCATCCAGCGGGAAAGCTATACATTTTTGAAAGCGGATAATGCTTCCCATCTTTATTGTAACGAATGGAATACAGTAAAAAAAAAAAAAATCTCATTAAGGTTTTTAGAAGGAGGATTACAGCTGCAAACAAAAGAACACAAACACCCACAGCGACAGAACTGTGAACTAAAAAATGTCTTAAAATACAAACTTAAAGTGTTCATCAATGTAAATGGTATCTGGTGTTAAAAGAATTTTTTAATCGCACATTTAGAAGCAGAGATATTAAGAAAAACAGATTCAATATTTGCGCCCCCCCTAGCGGAGAAATTGCGCATTATTTTGGGAAGAAAAAACACACAGAATTTTCATAGTTAGTAGTATCTGACCGAGAAAGAATTTTCTCAATCGGGTTTTTTAGTCCCGCAGATATTGCTGTGAACGGGAATGTGAACTTACGCCCTCTAGTGGCACACCCGTGCCTTAAGAAAAACTTGAATTTATGTGAGAAACATTTCGCATCGAAAACTCCCTGCAACAGAAAAAAAAATAATATTAATAATTTTTCAAATCTGAGTCTTAGAAGCAGAGATATCAACAAAAATACGATATACATCTACGCTCCCTGGCGGAAAATAAACTATGCACTATTTTAAACAGGAGATATTTTCAGCGCTACGCGAAAGAATTTTTTCAATCGAGTTTTCAGAGCTCATATTTTGCTGCAAATACGTCAGAAACAGAGATAAACACTTACGCCCCCTGGTGGCCAAACCATTATTTACCTAAAATTAGAAATTATATAGCAAAACATTTTCCATCAGGAGCTGTAGCCGATGAAAGAAGAAGTTTTCAAATCGGGCTTTTAGAAGCAGAGATATCAGGGGGGCGCTATTTACCTTTACGCGAAGCAGAGATATCGGGGGGGGACGCTATTTACCTAGCGGAAAAGCTATGGATTACTTGATAAAGAGACTGCACCTAAAAAATGGTCTTCGATGTAAATGGTATCGAAAGGAAAAAAAATTAAATCGGATATGTAGAAGCAAATATATGGAATAAAATGTTTTTTTGATTTCGATATCATGTGCATTTACACCCTTTAGCGGCGAAGTTGCGCACCAAAAAAATCAGTCAATAAATAAAAATGAACAAACCGGAATATTTATTCAAGGATCGATCGTCATTCTCCCATTTCAAGCTCCCCAATGCAGAAATAGTTTTTTAAATCGGACAAATAGTTGCAGTGCGTATGGTGTTGTTCACAGACAGACAGACTGACAAAGTGTTAATATAAGCACAAACTTTTTTTTTTTACAAAAGACGTGCTAAAAAAGACCAAATTTTAATGTTGCATCCATTTGGATTTGAAGCGGGATAAACAATTTCTCCGAGGATTTGCTCCTAAGTGACGCATTTTCCCTCGAATGTTCCATTGGCACTTGGCAGTTAATCGAAGCCTACGAAACTCTACAATCGATCAACAACAGTGGAGTAGCAGAACTGGAGTAGGTGTAACAGCGCGTTCTAAACCCTTTAAACGGCCGATGCACCAGAACTAAATGAAGGCCAAAATTTTCTGCGCTGCTTAAACAGAAATGGCCACATATAACGGCCAGATTCTACGAAAGCTGCGTGTTTTCGCGGAAATACACTTTACCCTCTCATCTTAACAGTACCTACCAGAAACCTGTCACTGGTGGAAAGCGCTCTCTTGTAGTATTGATTTCTCAGCTCCTTTACCCAAGGCAAGATGGAGAATCCATGACCTGAGTTCGAAACGCGTCAAAAATTTCGGACCAGGACCCGGACAAATCTTCTTTGAACTATAAATTCGAAATCAGTTTATATATATATACATATAAACGATATATATATACTGTATATTCATCCCAATAACTGCTAGACTTTTAATAACTGAAATCCTTTTTCAATAATAAAATTTGGTTACTTGCTAAATTTTAGTGCCACTACTTTGCGCAATCCAGAAGTAATGTCTGACTATGACCGTGACCATGGAGTATATTACAAATGGGAATCATTATTTACGATTACACAAATGTATTTTTTTAAATGTAATTTAGATTGTTCACTCTTTCCACGCTTTCATGTGGTCCGTTTGATTTTTAGTTCCATAATCTTTTATTACACCGTCGACATCTTTCTTTGTAATTATACACTTTCCACATTTTGAACAACAAGCAAGAACAAACAACACAGAATTATTCACTGGTTCCTTAATGAGACGAAACAATTTCCATCGTTCACTCTTCCCCTTGTGGTTTTCAACAAGCACGTATTTGTTGACCTCGACGCCTTTCTCAACCTCCTTAATATTAAATCCGTCCATATTAACAAATAAGGAGTTAATTTCGACATGACAAGTCATGTCGAACGGGACGTTATCACATCAATCGAAAACCTGTGAATGTTCAATGTAAAAGATGCGATGTGAAAAGTAACTCTTAGTCATACAGTGAACTTCGCACAGCGAGGGTGAATCAGCTGAGAAGCAGGCGAATGGCGTTTGCCTGTACTTGCCATGGACTATCGCACTGTAAAAGAACGCAAAGGAAGTATCTTTTTACGTTATAGTGTCGGTGTGTCTGACGTCTGTCGGTGGAAATCTTCCTTGCTTTAAGAAAGAGACAAAAATTTTGCATGGCAAATCATTATTCACTCCGTGGACACTAGTATCGACTATACAGAATTCCACAACGCGCATTTTTAAAAATTTTTTTAGAATATATTTTTCTCTTTTCAGAACTAAAACGGTAATAAAACCGGGTCAGGAACACCTTAACCGGACCCGTTGGACCCGCAAGAAATTGTCGACCCGTTGACGCGTGACCATCTCTGTCCATGAACCAAACATTTTTTTTTTTTTTGAAGGTTTAACGACCACCGTGAGAAACTCAATGGGGTATAAGAAATCGCCCGTCCCTAATTTAGGGCCGCTGGTTCCAGGGAAGGGAGAGAGCCAGCGCCGTAAGACAAACACAACATCCATGCCTCACCGGGATTCGAACCTGGACCCTTCTCGGACGAACAGCCATAAGCCAGCGCTTAGACCACTGCGCCACCGGGGCGGCGACCCAAACATGATACTACTGTATAAGGTATGGTATGGTGCTAGTCTCCTTGTCACGCACATCATGCCATGGGGTAGAAACACGTGACTCAACATGTTCTCTTTTCTCAGATTTGCTGCCACTGTTATAGCCTTTTTAGCAGGTGATCCATCAGAAAGGATTAGTGTCAATCATGCCTTTAAATGACTACTTTGAATAACAAATCTACATGTAAAGCAACGTTTCTTAGTGAGTAGGTTCAATCGTTCCAGCCGCCTTCAGCCGTGGCCATCTATGATCAGGGCAGTGGTCTAAGCGCTGGCTTATGTCCATTCATCCGATAAGAGTCCGGGTCCGAATTGTTTGTCTTACAGCACTGGCTGTCTCTCTTCCCTGGAACCAGTTGCCCTAAAAAATTAGGGGCGGGCTACTGCTTATAGCCCATTGAGTAGCTCACGGTGGTCGTTTAACCTAAAAAAAAAAAAAAGAAAAGAAAAGAAAGAAAAAGCATTTTCGCCAATTTATTTGCCAAATTCGATTTTTTATCGCCAAAGTGTTATAACAAAACAAAAAGGTAATCGCCAAAGCTCTTTTTCCATCGCCAAAACGATTTTTTTTTCGCAAATTGCGAAGATGGCCTTTGGCAGCGCGACCCTTGGGACTGAATACGCTGTAGGGTCGTTTAGTTATATGTTTAGTGTTTTTTTTGTTGTTTTTTAACTGATTGGCGTTTCATTTTTAATACGGGTTCTGTCCTATCTCTGCTTTTTAAATATAAGTACTTAATATTTTCTCCTATACTTTCTTTACCATTCCCTTTTAACTTTAGAAGTACTTTAGAGATACGGTAGCTAGGTAGTTACAATTGCCCCCCCTCAAAAATTGTATTCGCTGAAATTTCAGCAATCTCATGTACATCGACTTTTCATAAACAAAAAAATTATGTAGGTGCAAGATTGATGTCGGTAGGCTAAACTTCCGTGGCTTAAATCAGTTAAATAACCGAGTTTATATAAATTACACAAACGATGGGGGAGAAGATATTAGTAGTTAATTTGAGATTCTACCTCTGGGCGTGTATGGGGTGCGCGTTGATGAAGTTTTGTCACGTGATCATAATCTACCTCAGAACCGTGTGATTGTTTGTAAGACATCACCTGCTTGCCCTTGTCGGCATAACTTAGGTGGCTTGCCACAGCCTAGAGCGAAAGATATGCGTATAAATCCCAGTCTTTGGAACCACCCTTCACCAAAGGACTGTTTTTGTTTTGTTTTTTAACTTCCGCCTCCGTTATGAGGTCGCCACAAATCGTGATTACGTGTTCCAAACCCATCGAGGTTCAGAAGGTCACAGCGTGGAGAGTATTGTGGTGCACTTCGCAATGTCTTGTGGCAGTGAGTGATCTGCATTGAATGAAGTCTAATTGAGAGAGTCGCTTAATGCTTTCCATCTATAGTTCCAGGGCTTGATCTAAAGAGTATTTTAGATTTTAGAGCCCTTTGTTTCCAGTGGCACTTACTGCCGAAAATGGGACGTCATTCTTTTGAGATTGCTCATTATCTTTTCGAAATTCTTTGACATTTCCATGTCAGTCGACACTTCCGCCTAACCGCCTGTCGAAAATACGAGTCGTTATATCCTACTCCTTATTTCAATAGGCCACCCTCAATTGCGGGTATCACCGTAGTTGCTGGGAACAGAACGATCAGAATCATTGTATCCAATCTAAATATGGTTGCCACCAGAGGCGTTGCAATGGGGGGGGGAGAAGTTACCCCGAAAAAGCGCCAGTCTATGGGGGCGCCGAAAAGGTTGGAATGATGTTGCTTTTAAAGTTGAAAATGCTTCTCACCAAGTAATTTTATAGTATGGAAACATACAATTTATACTAAAACTATTTTTAAAAATTTCCTTGAAATTAAGTGTTTACCCTTTTTTTTTTTTTTTGTTTCAGAGTTTAACGACTACTGTATGAGTAAACTCCATGAGTGATATATATATAGCAAAGACCTCTAACAGTTAGAAGGCCTAGGCGCAAGAGAGAGTGGGAAACGGAGGCGCAAATTTGCTCCATTGCCGTTTTTTTTTTTTTTTTTATTGGAGGTTTAACGACCACCGTGAGCAACTCAATGGGCTATAAGCAGTCGCCTGTCCCTAATTTTAGGGTCACTGGTTCCAGGGAAGGGAGAGAGCCAGTACCGTAAGACAAACACAACATCCATGCCTGACCGGGATTCGAACCCGGACCCCTTACGGACAAATGATCAGAGGCCAGCGCCTTAGACCACTGCGCCACCGGGGCAGCTTTGCTGTTTCGCCATTGATTTGTTATGAGGGCATTAGGCAAGCATTTATAGCAGGAATATAACTAGCTAATTACTATTAGGGTAATTCTATTTTATTACTCGTATAAAGCTTTTTGGTTTCACGTGTGACGTCGCATGACGTCACCAGATACACTTCTGTGACTAATGAAAAATATGAAAACCACCGCTGTGAATATGGAACTACGGGCAATGATGCAATTACAAAACATTAGGCTGTTAGAAGCCAATCGGGTATGAATAAATGCAACAGCCGAAGAAGTATAAGCAGAAAGCATTGGCTCACGAAACCGAAGCGAACGCCATGTACGGAACGGATTGTTTTTTACATTCACATGATTTCTGTAAATGTTTTTGAGAAAAACATTTCCACAAGTCACGATGATTTTTTAAAGTAAATCAATGCACGTAGTTCCACATTCATAACGGTGATTTTTATTAATCATGAAAGAAGTATACCGATGACGTCTTCTGACGTCACACTTGGAGCCAAACAGCTGTAATCAAAGACAATGGAGTAGAATAAACTGGCAAAAAGCATGCTACTTCCGGCATACATTGAAAGCCGCCATCGTAGAGATTAACCAGTGTGTTGGCATGTTTCCATGAGTACTTCAGTTCAAAATCTTTATGTTGATATATCTTTGAGATTTAAGGTATCTGACACGGATTTTTCCAGTTTAGTAATTTTTTTCTACTTTTTTTTTTAATTTCTCTGCTCTATGTATCTGGCCGGCAGCGATATAGCCTCGTATTTTCCTGCTCTTGTTCGCTTTTTCTCGGATGTGAGCACTTGCTAATTACAATTTGATGTAGACAGTTCTCGGGTCGTACCGTCGTACGCGAACATTCTTTTTACGTAATTTCTGTAGTAGGTTATGAATTGAATCAAACGCCGCCCCGGTGGCGCAGTGGTCTAAGGCGCTGGCCTCTGATCATTCGTCTGTAAGGGGTCCGGGTTCGAATCCCGGTCAGGCATGGATGTTGTGTTTGTCTTACGGTACTGGCTCTCTCCCTTCCCTGGAACCAGTGACCCAAAATTAGGGACGGGCGACTGCTTATAGCCCATTGCGTTGCTCACGGTGGTCGTTAAACCTCCAATCAAAAAAAAAAAAAAAAAATTGAATCAAACATTCTTGCTTTTCACAACAGGCATCTGTTCACTGCCAACTCTCCTCATTCCTAGATGGCGCAACACGTTCAATTGGTCTCCGACGTTTCAGAACCGCTAACGTTACGTTTGCTAGTCTATGCTATTCCAAGGTCTTTAGCTGTAATTTCACTTAAAAAGATAGGCTTCCGCTTCTTCATGTATCTATTTTCCAGCGAAAAATGCTTGTCACGTACATCCATATGAGAAAGCAAACGTGTATTCGAAAATAACTAACATTTGTATGACACCTTGCTAATACCACGGCTTTGGGGATTGGTTCTGTCAGTAGAGAAAGCAATTGCGCAAATTTAAGCCTCCGCTCAGGGCACGTGATCCATGGCTTTCTACTTACAGGGGTCTTAGATATAGGCAGTCATGCGCCCCTAATTAGGGCCAGTGGTCCCGGGGAAGGAGGAAAGCCATCGCCATCAGACAAGTACATTAGTGTAGCATTACCGAAGATAAGGAAAAGGTCAATATTATTTAAATGTTGACCTTTTCCATAATTCAACGTGAATTTTAAAACTTGAATGCCGTCAGACTTTTTAGATTTTCTACAATTAAAATTTTTGTAGTTTGTACGTGATTCATTAATATTTTATTTGAATATAGGAAAAATAATTAAATATTTTTCTTTTCAGTGCTTTGTTATGATGAAACACATTCATATGCAATTTTAAGGAAGAGTACGTAAAGAAAATTTGTAAAATAGATTAAATAATCGGTGATGCACATAATTTTGGTCACAATTTTTGGGTATGGAGGGCAGTCTCCAAGCAGGACTGGTCCCAAATATTTGAAATCACCTACTGGACTTCTACAATACAGTTTTGTGACAGAAAGTTTTGCAATCTGGGAACACTAACCGCACAGTCCCCAAATTTGGGGACCCTATGCGATTTTGTCCTCAAATAAGTTTTCCAGTGTCTGGTTACCTTACATAAAGCATGCCTGTATTGCGTTTCGCATTACGTTTCTTACACTGCTGCAAATAAATATTATTAGGCAAGTGCTTCCGGAGTGTTTGTTGTCCCGCTTTCGCAGGAAGTCTCTGTAAATACATGACCCCCCGCCCCCTCCCCGGTTCCTGTTTCTATCTGGAAAGTATCATTCCCGCTGCTGCTGCTAAGGTTATATGACACTTTTTTGCATCACTTTCGAATATCTCACGTTGCTGCAATTTAATTAAAACTGACGGAGAGACGTCGCCAGAGATTCGTAACTCTGATATCAGAGGATTTAATGATTAAACGGTCTCGCAAAATTATGTTGTAAGCACTAGTTTCTCTTTCGGACTCTTCTTGGAAAGAGAGGCTGGTTATTTTGGTTCTCTGTGTTGTTGAAACGGGAACAGAAAGCTCCTGTCAGCTTCGTTCCGACTGACTAGTTGTGACACAAGCAGCAGGATGTCTTCCTGTGGGCCACGTGACCATCTGCCGGCCCTGCTGCCGCATGACAGCAAACACCTGTGCGGGGCTCGCGCTCCTTTGCGAATTAGTTAAGTGCTACTTCTCTGTTTCTGCTTTTACAAAGTGGAGTTGAAAGGTTATCGGCGATATTTTCATCTATAATAACTGGTCTCCTTTTTAAAGAGCAAGACGTTCAGATTTTTCTTTTCCTTTGTTAAACGAACAGTTTCCTAAAAAAAAGAAATTGATGAGTAATTGCGATTAAATGATAATGTTGGCTTACATACTGAAACGTCCAAGGTTGCATTTCCTGCCACATTATCCAGGAATCATGCCAAAGAAAGGCATTTTTTATGAGGAACTAGTGTAAATTCTTGGTTCTTTGCCCCTTTTGAACCGAGTAATCGCTTAATAGTCCCATTAACACAGGGAGTCCTTTCTCGCAGGTGTACCCGCATGTTCGTGAGATGATTACCAGCATGTTGTGAGTCTGTCTTTTCAGAATGACACTCTTTCAGATCTTTGAAAGGAATTAAGATGTCGCCGCCGGCACAGGAAATTTCCCAAATGGAGAGGGGGGGAGACTTGTAAAGAAATCATAGTACTCAGGGGCGCGCCAAGCGCACATGACGCCCAAGTGCCAACCCAGATTTGCTGCCCCTAAAACAAAAATATTTTTTATTCACTTTTGATATCAAGAAGTAAATAACCTTCAGAAATATCATTTTCTATTTCCCTTAAATTAATAGTTTTTATAAAACAGAAATGTGTGTGTGTGTGTCTCATACAAATATATCATTAAAAAATTTCCGTAAAAGTCTATTTTCCGCTTCTCTGATTAAAAACGATTCGTTATGTTAAATGTTATAGATATCAGAGCTGTCCCCGCGGGGAAAGGGAGCCAGTTATGAAAACTATTTATATCACTGAACTGTTTCGAAGCATAGCGCACCAATGCATAATGGTTGCACGCGCGTCTGCTAAGCTGTTGTAGCCAAAAAAAAAAAAAAAAAAACCCTCTCATATGGGTATGTAAATAAATTGCGTAAAACTAAAACCAGAATTCCTAAATAATTAGTTTTCAAACCGAATAAAATTTGACTGAGGATTTTCCCGCCCCTCGGAGCCTGCTGTCCGGGCGCTGTGAATTCTCATTGACGCGGTCCTCATAGTACTGAACTCAACGCTGTGAATCAGAAACTTGCCAGAATTATACCTTTAAAAAATAAGTAAACAAATAAATGCGTTATCAGGGTAAAAAAATTATTTTCGTAGTAATACTGCCAGTATATCCTAGCAAAAGTTCTCATAAATCAAACCAGGACCGGATTAAAGTTGGGGGGGACCGCTGATAACCTTAAAAATATATTTTTTATCTTGCTTAAGCTTAACTTTCATACGGATTTAAGGTAACTTTTGCAAATAGAAAGCGGGAGAATTTTTTCCAAACCTTGAGCGTTAAAAAAATCCAGCTATTCAAAAATTCATTCCATTCTTCTGTGCAGAAGGATTCTTTGTTTTGTTTTCTTCCTCCTCAAACTTCGCATTGGTGTACGATTATATATTTAGCAGTTCCCTTATAATGAATAAAGCTTTTAACTAAGCTAGTAATGTTTTATAATGCTTCTGCTACTGAATTATATGCTTGTACTAAGCTAATGCTTCTTCTAATGGTTGTTGTTTGTTAATTAAATCATGAATAAACTTTCCTGCTAGTAGTGTAGTAACAATAATGAACAAGCTTTTAACTGCTAGTAATGTTGTGGTAGTAATTAAGATGAATAAAGTCTTAATGCTGATTGTTAATAATAATCAACTAATGGCATAAACCTAACAGCCAGACAGAGATCTGACAAAAACTATGAACTGAGAAAGACGTACTTACGAAAAAGCTCTTTTATTAGATAACTCTTGAATCATCCAACGCACACACACTACTCGTATCACAATAATGAAGAATCAACCTAATCACATAGAACGAAGCTCTCCCTATCCAACAACAAACGCTCTGGCTATACAACAACAAACGCTCTCCTTCACATAAACCAACGCTCTCTGTACAACAACAAACGCTCTCCCCACGTATCGTTGAACGCGCCTATTTATACTGGCTACCACCACGTCATGACTTACACTTATTGCCAGATCTCATTCAGCGGGTGAAATAACATCTCGTTCAGTAAGAAGATAATTTACATAGTAAAATAAAATAACCAGAGATAGTAAAATCAAAAGGAAAGTGAATATAGAGTATACGTTACACCCTGTCTAACTGCGAGGCTGAACGGTCTTTCACAGAGCGTTCTCTTTTGGAATCACGAATTTGATCAGCTATGTATGTATGAAGTACGATTAAATGCGTTAATGTAATATCTGTTGAAAGTGATATCCTGCGTCGATGACATTTGAAAAACAAAAAAACATTTTACAAACACAAAATTACGAAAGAAAAAATTTACTTCAAATGTTCTGAAATCGCCAGCATTTTTTCCACATAAAGGTAAATATGTTCACTTTATGTTATGAGCATAACTTCGTTCACATCATACTTAAAACATTTTCTCTGAACTTTAAATAATCCCGAATAAAATTGTTGTCATCTTTTTAATTAAGGCTTTAAAAAGCATTTTTTCGTTTAAAGCGATTAATTTGGGTAGTTTGACTATATAATGCAAATAAAAATACGATTAATATACAAGTCGCTAGTTAGGCGAAGCAGAATGCGCGTTAAAATTAATAAAAATAACTAGGATTTCATAGCAATAACAATAGCGGTACAATAATTTCTTTCTGATAACATTACCTTCTTTTCCAAGAAAGATGCCTTATACTGTTTCACTAAAAGTAATTGGTAGGAAAATAACTTGTAGGAAAAGTTTCCTGTTAGGTGGCAATACAATGTAAGCCCTGAGCCACAGCAGGACATAAACAGCCCCTGGTTAAAACAAATAACGTTTATTTACAATATATTTTTTTATTAATATTCAGTTTTACGATACAATCGTATAACTGAAAAATAAATAAATATGGTAGCCATTCTACTAAGAAGCCGACTTGAGACCTGCATTCGAATCCGGCCTTCTCCGGGGATTGGAGGAGAAAGCTTGCCATGCAGACTCTTTCATAATAGGGTATTGTTTGTTTTTATTACATTCGAAGTAAATATATATTTGCAAATTAATTCACAAGAATGAAATATAGCGTTATTTTCTAAGAAATACACAGACAATCAGGTCAGAATGAATGCACGTAAATGACTTTTTAAGTTCAGATACAGATCAGTGAGAATGAATAACATTTTAACGAATATTTTGAGAATACTGAGTATTGAAGAATATCCATTTTAATTTTCAATTTTTGTGAAATTGAATGAGAGAAGCAAACGATTTCATACATAACCGTGACCATCTTGGCTTATTGAGCAAAGTCTTCCATTAATTTCGAATGCTGAGAATTCGTCTCTAGGGAAACTGATAAATTTATCCCGAAATTTTTTTTTCTTGTTTATGTTAGGAAACAATGCTTGTACCAAAAAAGGCCTTTGACCTATGTGTTGTCACTCTTCAAGACTTTTGTCAAAATTCCTTTTTTTTTTTTTTTCTAAATTATTTTTCACTTCGGATTTTTCTTTCTATTCTTCTTTCATCGTAAAAATTCCCTCTTCCTTTAGCACGTCTTTTGCAAAAAAAGATCATGTTTATGTTATCACTTTGTCTGTTTGCCTGTAGATAGCCTATCTCTGTGACTATAAGTCCGATTTGAAAAATTCTTCTTGCATTGGGAAGCTTGAAATTTTAGAATGATGATCCTTGCATTCTGATTTTTTTCGATGCACAGCTTCGCCGCTAAAGGGCGTAAGTGCAGGTGATATCGTATTAAAATACATTTTATTAAAATACATTTTTTTTCATATATTTGCTTCTAAATATCCGATTGAAAAAATTATTTTCCCTTTCGATACCATTTCTGTCGAAGACTATTTTAGGTACAGTATTTTTTTCAAGTGATACATAGATTTTCCACTAGGGGGCGTAAAGGTAAATCGCGTGTATCTCGACTTCTAAAAGCTCAATTCGAAAAATTCTTTCTGAATCGAATACAGCTCCTGATGGGAAAAGTTTTGCATATACTCGCCGGATCTAGTCCTTCAAGTTTAGCTATTTGTTTACGGAAATTTAATTTGTTGCATGTGTCTGGAGCCTTGAAGTGAACATCTGTAAGAGTCCTCAATTAAAATACAAGTGCAAAGATTCAACCGTTTGAAGACACAACAGGTACAAAACTTGGAAAGGGAGGGTTCCTTATCACTTTTTCCGTGTTCATTTCGTCCACGTTCACCTGGTCCAGCTCATTTCGTCCACTGTTCACTTTGTCCGCTGTTCATTTAGTCCACTGTTCGTTTCGTCCGCCGTTCACTTTGTCCACATTCATTGCGTCCTTAGAATAGATGGAATACCATGGACATTTTCTGTTTTGGTGGAATTTTTGTTACTAGGGAGAAAAACATATCAGCGAACATTACTTACATGCGATTGTTTTTCCTGTTTAAGTTTTTCGATTAAAATATAACGACTTTAAATGTAATTTAAAGTAAAACAAGGAATTGGACTTTGAAGAGCTTTCTAACTCTTTTGTGTGGTATGATGCAGAGGCGTAACTAGGCATTTCTGCGTCCTGGACAAAGCACAAAAAATTGCGCCCTCCCCCATCTATCTTATAAATTGGTTATATATATTTTTGATTTAATTGCCTATACATATGCACACACATAAATAAATGTATGTTGCTCGGCAAAACAAAATATCTCATCCCAATGCATCATCTACAGGGGAGTCATAATTAATCGAACTGCCGTTCCGGTGGTGCAGTGTTCAAAGCATTGGTTTCTGACGATTTGTTCGAAATGGGCCCGGGTTCAAATCCCGGTGAGGCATGGATGTCGTTTCCCGGGAAACAGTGACCCTAAATTGAGGATGGCTCCTCCCTTTCATGGAACCAGTGGCTCAAAATTAGGGATGGGCGACTGCTTATAGCCCATCAAGTTGTTCATGGGGGTCGTTAAATCCCCCGAACAAAAAAAACTCGGACTGTGCGTGTTTGCACGGCTTAGGACTTAACGATGTTCAGTACTACATCAAATGGAAGTCGAGGCTCAAAGTCTCAGAAATCATTAAACAGTCCCCAGAGAATGTTCAACAACGTGAACGACATCCTTATCTTGCACCACACGTACAACTGCACCTTCATTTTTGAATGTGAGCAATTAATATCCCCTGAACGTTTTGAGGGAAAACGATAAAAATTGTAGCAGAAACTGGTGCAAAGTTTCAATTCGCAATAGGTTTTGCGCCCTCTCTTCAGTTGCGCCCGGGGCGCAATGAGTTTGCGCCCTCTCTTCAGTTGCGCCCGGGGCGCAATGAGTTTTGCGCCATCTCTTCAGCTGCGCCCGGGGCAGCTGCCCCGCTTGCCCCGCCCTAGTTACGGCTGTGTATGATGTCAATCACTACGACTTTAATCAACGTTTATTCCGTGTGTTGAATGTGTTGGATTGAAGAGGAAACTTTTATACTTCCCTCCCCTTCTTCTTTATGTAAAACGTCTCTATTTTTCTTCTCTCACACAGCAAATTCACAGTAAATATAAATCTGAACCTTTTTTTTACCATTGTGCTTTTATGGATTTGTTTCTCACTTTAAATAGCTATGACACATATAGATAGCATTGTAGTTCATTCATATGAAAATTAGTAATGCGGAAATTATAACAATAATGATCAAATGATCAAAATAAATATACTGAAAAGCTAAGAACTGTAGGAAAACAATATACAAGACGTATTTCAAAACATTAAAAGGTTTTTGCAAAACTTTTATTTATGTCATAGGGATTGGCATCGTACCACACGAAAAAGTTAAAAAGCTCTTCAAAGTTCAGTTCCTCGATTTACTTTAAATAACATTTAAAATCGCTATATTTCAATTGAAAATCTTAAAACAGGAAAAATAATCGCATGAACGCAGTGTCCACTGACCTTTTTTCTCTGCCTAGTAATAAACATTCCATCAAAACAGAAAATTTCCACGGTATTCCATCCATTCTCAGGACGAAATGAACTGGGCCAAGTGAATGTGAACGAAATGAACACGGACAAAGTGAATGGTGGACCAAGTGAACCGTAGATGAAATGAACTGGACCAAGTGAACCGTAGATGAAATGAACTGGACCAAGTGAACCGTAGATAAAATGAACTGGACCAAGTGAATGTAGACGAAATGAACACGAACAAAGTGAATGTGGACGAAATGAACATGGACAAAGCGAATGGTGGACAAAGTGAACTGTGGATGGAATGAACTGGACCAAGTGAACGTGGACGAAATGAACAAGGACAAAGTGAATGATGGACAAAGTGAACTGTGGATGGAATGAACTGGACCAAGTGAACGTGGACGAAATGAACAAGGACAAAGTGAATGAAAAGTGAATGATGGACAAAGTGAAGAGTGGAAAAAGCGAACCGTGGACGAAATCAACTAGACCAAGCGAACGTGGACGAAATGAACACGGACAAAGTGAATGGTGGACAAAGTGAATGGTGAACAAATTGTACCGTGGACGAAATCAACAGGACCAAGCGAACGTGGGCAAAATGAACACGGACAAAGTGAACCGTGGACGAAATGAACTGGACCAAGTGTGACGTACCTGCCAGCAGGACGCACACGACATAAAGGCAGATAGGAATCAGAACAAATGTCTGCGTAGCTCAATTGGTAGAGCGACTTATTCCGGAATGACGGGGACCGGGGTTCGAGCCCCGGCGTGGACAAAAATAAAGGAGAAATTTACTTCGTTATAATGGCGCCCGAACTTTCCGGATGACCCGGCCGTTCAAAATATCTCAATGGTGTGATGTTATTTCCACACCGCGAGACAGGAAAAATCAGAGAATTCCTTCTCCAGCGCTTCGAAAAATAAAAATGTGTGATGTTGCATTCCCCACAGCAGATTGACTGGGAGTTCTCAAGTGCACGTTCTACAGTGGATGGCTGCCTGCAACGATTCATGGTCACGGCTGACCCGTGGGCCATGCCCCCTGCCCTCTTTCGGGGGGGGGGAGATGTGACGTACCTGCCAGCAGGACGCACACGACATAAAGGCAGATAGGAATCAGAACAAATGTCTGCGTAGCTCAATTGGTAGAGCAACTTATTCCGGAATGAGGGGACCCGGGTTCGAATCCTGGCGCGGATAAAAATGACGGAGAAATTTACTTCGTTATACAAGTGAATGTGGTCGAAATCAACGACGGACCAAATGAACTGGACGAAATGAACACGGACAAAGTGAATGGCGGACAAAGTTAACCGTGGACGAAATCAACTGGACCAAGCGAACGTGGACAAAATCAACACGGACAAAGCGAATGGTGAGCAAAGTGATCCGTGGACGAAATAAACTGGACCAAGTGAATGTGGACGAAATGAACTCGAACAAAGTGATCCGTTACTACACTGCTGGACAATTGCTAAGGACGGATCATAAACGGCTATATAGCGCGGAAAAAGGAAGTGTGGTTGGATGCCAAGTGAAATAAAATAATGTCAGAATGCCAGGACATTACAAGGAAGACAATTTATTGTGCTCTGAAATCCAGAAGTCTTTGGAACGTGTTCAAAGGGACAAACAGACCATTTTGTGCAGAATACGTAAACGTGAAAAAAATGCAATTACCGTCCGCAGGCGTTCCGGCGTAAGATGTCAATACGGGATATGGCCACCATGGAGGGCGATGCAAGATTCCACACGTCGTGTCATGCTTTGCACAACATTATCAAGCAGCTGTTGAGGTAATTTATCCCATTCCTCTGTCAGTGCACGGATGAGGGTGTCCTTGTTTATTGGAGGGCATTGGCGACCAGCAAGACTCCTCCCCAAAGCATCCCACACATTTTCAATGGGATTCAGATCTGGAGAACGTGCTGGCCATAGGAGGCGTTGAATATCCTCACTGTCAAGACAACTCCTGGACAGCGACTGTTCGATGACATGTTGCGTTGTCGTCCAAGTAAATGAATCTATCACCGATAGCACCACGGAACATGCGAACATGAGGTAGCAGAACATCATTAATGTATCGTTGGCCAGTCATAGTCCCAGTTGGAAGCACATAGAGGGACGTACGGCCATTGATCATGACGCCAGCCCATACCATGACACTACATGTCGGATATCGGTCCCTTTCCTGTATGTTTGCTGGACAATATGCAGTACCACTATCACGCCAGATCAGTTGTCGTCGACAATCAGACGATAGACTGTATCTACTCTCATCTGAGAAGAGGACAGCAGTCCTCTTCTCAGATGAGAGTAGATACAGGTGCGATGTTGATGGCACCATTGCAAACAGGCGGTACGGTGACGTCTGGACAATGGGATGCACACAACAGGACGGCGCGCGTATAATCCTCCTTCATGGAAACGTCTGGCGACAGTTTTCGGGAGATCCGCTTGCCAGTAGCAGCCATAAACTGATTTGCTACCTCACTAGCTGTGCTGCGCCGGTGTCTTTTTGTTGATAGCACTATGTACCGATCTTCTGCAGGTGTCGTACTGCGAACACAACCTCCCCGTGACGTTTGCTACACTCTCCATTTGTTTGAAATGATTTTCAAAGCCTTGAAACAACACTGTGGCTGACGTCGAACTCCCTGGCAACATCTGTTATTTTTCGCACTTCTTCAATCTTGCCAATAATACAGCCACGCGTAAAATCATCTAGGTGATGTCGGGAAGACATACTGAAAATTGCAAGTTCGTCAATTGATTCTTTCCTTTTCAACTTTGCGTTTGAACAACAACGGTCAATACGCGTCAAATCCTTTATAACTCTTATCAGCGCTATGACGTCACGAACAAGTTCGGCAATCCAAAAATTTGCATACGCACAACACGTCTTACTGTATCCCGCACTTATGCTAATTTCCACATTTTCCTGCCTTCCATTTTATGGTTGCTATCGTTGCTATTGTCATCCGTCCTTAGCAATTGTCCGGCAGTGTAAAAGGGAGTAAGTTTAGGTGACACCATATCTCCCAAACTGTTCAACGGCACATTGCAGAATGTGTTTTCAATCATTGAAGTGTTAAGACAAAGGGATAAAAAAATTAATGAAGGCTATTTAATCCACCTGCGTTATGCTCACGACAGTCATTTTCGCAAATACTCCTCAGAACTGCGGATTATGATCAGGAAGTTGTTGAGCTACATTAATTTTTTTTTTTTTTATTGGAGGTTTAACGACCACCGTGAGCAACTCAATGGGCTATAAGCAGTCGCCCGTCCCTAATTTAGGGTGACTGGTTCCAGGGAAGGGAGAGAACCAGTGCCGTAAGCCAAACACAACACCCATGCCTCTCCGGGATTCGAACCCCTTTCGGACGAATGATCAGAAGCCATCGCTTAGACCACTGCGCCACCGGGGCGGCCATTTATCGTGGGCAACAGATTTCAAGCGAGGACCAAATCGAAGAAAAAATTAATAGGCGTATGAAACTTAGTTGGAGAGCATTTGGAACAAACAGTGCGTTTTCAAGAGCCATTATGTCTTAAAAGAAAAGTGTTCAATCAGTGCATCCTTCCAATTCTTACTTATGGAGGGGAGACATGGACCTCAACTAAAAGAAAGACATCCAGAGGCTTCAAACTACTGAAAGAAGCATAGAGAAGTGCATGCTTGGAATAACCAGGAAAGACAGGAAGAAGAGCTCACGGATCAGGAAAATGACAAGAGTTGATTTCATAATAAAGGTAAAATCCCAAAAAATGGCAATGGGCTGGACCTATTGCTAGAAGACCTTACCACCATTGGGCAACTGAAACTCTAGCCTGCATTGCAAGGGACAGTAAGAGACTCAGAAAAAGACCATGCAGAAGATGGGTGGCTGCAATTCGTAAGTATATCAGAGTGACATGGAGAAGAGTGGTTCAAAACAGAAAGTTGTGGGGAAAAATTTGGTAAGATCTTCATTGAGCAGTGGATTGATAATGATTAATGATATGGAGACTGTTACAAAAAACATGACATTTATTCACAATAATTTATTTGTTCTAAACAAATGGTTTTATGTGATGCTGAACGACAAATGTAACAAGGCTTAAATATTAGTAATACCTTAAAAGTTAAGTGTTGTATAAAATGTCATATAATGTGCAATAGTAATTATAATGAACTGAATAGTGTTTCGTGTGCTAGAGATTGAGTTATCATTGATGCCCTGATGTCTTTTTAGTTGCACCTGATCTACATGTACGAATTTGTTTCCTGATTCGTCCAAGACATTGCCTTAAAATTGGGTATCAAAAATATTAAATGTGAGTTTTAGGCTCATATATGCAATAATGTTTTAAATTTGAGTCTTCCAAAATACACGTAAGAAGATTTAACTGCAATAATTATTTATATTTTACTGGTAACGAACTGATATGCATGAATAAAAGTGTAATCGAAGACGCATTACTGATTTTATTAAAATTACATTTCTGACAGATGAAAGGAGCAATCACTAGAAGTATGGAGTTTATAAATGGACACAGCAAAACGCTTTGAATGAGCTGTGCAATTTCGTGTTTTGAATCTGCATGTATTATTTACTGAGTTTGAAAGATCCACCTACGTCCATCAGTTTTTGTTGCAGTCTGGAATAGGGAAACGTTCTTTATTGGCTCATACGCGATCATGTGGCCAACTCAGTTGTTTGGGAGCTGTCAATCTCCGCGGTTGACCAGCTCGCCAACCACCTGGTGGCTGACGAATACCTGCAAACTGAAAAAAGTCAAGAAAAAGAAATTCAGCTCGCCAATAAGCTGCTGTTCTGTGGAGGTGATCAGTCTAGTTGCACTTTTTTAATTTAATTTCCACTTCAGGCGGTTTTACATGTATCTTGTGGCTTCCTGTTAGAACTAAAAAAAAAAAAAAAAAAGAAAAAGGAAAAGAGCAACCCTACTATCCCAGCAGCAATTCTATAATCGTAAAAAAAACCCCAAGAGGCTCTTCACAGAGCTAAATTTGATTTCTTTGCTTCCGTAGGAGGGAACGAAAACGCGGCCTCCAGTTTCCTTAAGTGTTTTTTCTTCTTTGTCTTTTTTTTTTTTGTATTTGTTCTTCTCAAAAAAGCTTAGATTGTTATTTAATTGTGCCGATAATTGACTGATAAATTCTTTCATTAATAATAATAATAAAGAAAGGTGTTATAGTAATCGCCGAGTCTGTCCGCGAATATAGAACTTATCATGATTTTCGGAATTCCTATTTATGTGTGAATGTCAAAAAAGATCACGTAAACGCATTAAAGATTTGCATTTTTAACATTTTTCATCCCCCCCCCCCCCCCGCTGGTATATCGGAAGTTCATATGGCGCTGTTAAGTTTTTCTTTATTTACAGCAAAAAAAAAAAAAAAAAAAAGTTATAGGTAGGGTTACCTGATTTTTCGAGTTCCAAATGCGGACAGAATCTAATGTGCCCGGGACAAAGTCGTGAAAGGTTATTATAAATGATATCATATTATCGAGATATTATTATAAAATACTTGGATCAGTGTAAATTCTGGTATTCTTATATCCCATATTTTCATGCGGGAAAATCGAAGCATACAACGTCTGATGTAAGTTTGTTTTAAAAGTTATTACAACATTGCAGCTATATTCTACTGTATAGTAAATTTTCTTTTCATTCTGACCGGGTAAACCCCTGTCAAACCGTATGGAAAGCATATTACAAGTCATGCAGAATTGTGGTTTTTTTGTGCATATTTTTTTTTTCTTGAAGTTATTCATCCCAGAACTCTTTCTTACCATTCGTCCGAGATGGGCCGATTCCGAATCCCGATGAGACATGGTTGGTATGTCCACCGTCTCTGGTTATGTCTCTTCCCTGGAACCAGTGCCCCTAATTTAGAAAAGGGCTTATGCTTAGAGACCTCAGAGTTTCTGATAGTTTGATTGTTAAACCTAGAAAGAAAACAAGTCACGCATAGTTTTTATTGCGTGTTTAAGAACTAATTGTAGCTGAAACACATTTTTGATCTTACTACATCTGAAAAGTAGAAACTGGATGTTTCGAAAAACATTAGATTTTTATTTACTTTGAGAATTTATCCTCCCCTTTCCCCACTCATTTTAGGAACTGTAGTAGGAAAAGTTTACTGCTTATAAATGACATTGTTAGGAGGGTTTCTGAGCTACTTCAAAAAATTTTGCCATCCGATTGATGAAATATTTTTAATTTGCGTACACATAATTCCCGCCCGAAACTAAAACTCGTGAGGCTTTTCACATAGGTAGTTCAAAAAGTAACGAGACTGACGTCATAGTACCTAAACAAACCCACGCAGAAAAATGCAGCTGCCTATGTCGGAACGCCTGCAAGTTCAGTCACGTTGCGACGCGTCGTTACAGCGCTCCGGTAGTCAATTCTTGTAGTAGACACCATTGGGTTCATACGTATTTCTGTAACCCATTATGGATTTAAAACTGGTGCAAAGAGTAATTATGAAATTTTGCGTGCGATTGAAGAAAACCGCCACAGAAACGATCGAAGTAATTAAAACAGAGATCAGATCAGATGTCGAGGATTTTAGGAAGAGAGTGTCTGATCCCAGATCTTAAACGACCCTTAGAAATAGGAAGCTAGGAGATTTGGGCTAGAGTGCCCGATAGGAAAGTGACACGGAAGCGAGGTAGAAAGAGGGAGGAAGATGCCCTTATTTATTACCCTTGGTCCGACGGCTTAACGTGCCCATCCGACGCACGGCAGGTATTTAGTGGCTCGAACGTTCATACCTGCCCAGGATCGAACCTGAGGTTATCTCCATGGCAGTCACAAACTCTGACCACTAGGCCACTCGCGGCCCGTGATTAAAACAGCCTATAAGGAAGATGCTTTGTCCCGTGCAAGAGCTTTTCAGTTACATAAGAAATTTGTGAATGGGGAAGAGTGTGGAAGGTGCGCCACGCTCCGGTAGGCCTTCGACATCGACTACGGAGGTAAATGTCAATACCATCGAAGCACTCCTGCACGAAGACTGCTGAATGACCATTGACGAGGTTACTAATGTGAGGCAGATGTCTGTTTGTCTGAATGACCATTGAGGAGGTTACTGATGTGCTGCAGATGTCTGTTTGTCTGAATGACCATTGAGGTTACTAATGTGATGCAGATGTCTGTTTGTCTGAATGACCATTAAGGAGGTTACTAATGTGATGCAGATGTCTGTTTGCCTGAATGACCATTGAGGTTACTAATGTGATGTAGATGTCTGTTTGTCTAAATGACCATTGAGGAGGTTACTAATGTGATGCAGATGTCTGTTTGTCTGAATGACCATTGAGGAGGTTACTAATGTGCTGCAGATGTCTGTTTGTCTGGATGACCATTGAGGAGGTTACTTATGTGATGCAGATGTCTGTTTACCTGAATGACCATTGAGGAGGTTACTAATGTGCTGCAGATGTCTGTTTGTCTGGATGACCATTGAGGAGGTTACTAATGTGATGCAGATGTCTGTTTGTTCCGTTGATGACATTGGGAGAAACCGGTTTGGGGTACCGAAAAGTCGCTGCAAAGTGGATTCTCCATTTGCTCACGGATGAACACCGAGGCAATCGTGTTATCACTTGTCGCTAATGGAAATGCCGACTACGACGTGAGCCACACTTTTTGGATCTAATCGTCACATGTGAGGAAACAGTTTTTTACCATTTCGATCTAGAAACAAAGCAACTGAGCACCCAGTGTAAACAGTCTCCGCTCCAAGAAAGCAAACGTTCAAACAAGTGCAGAGAAGGGCATGCAATTGGTTTTCTTGGGTAAAAAGAAAATTCTGTATGACCATGTTGTTCCACAAGAAAAAAAACTGTTACCAGTGTTTATTCTAAAATTCTCAAACGTCCTGTAAAGAAAAAATTTCCCCAAAACGCCTAGAATATGCACAAACTGGTTGGATTTTGCATCAAGAAAATGCCCTTCACATCGTGCTTTGCTTTGCCAGCAGATTATCCAAGATGTAGGCATCGAAATGACGGCGCAGTCTTTGTATTCACCAGATCTGGCGCCGTGTGACTTCTACCTATTCCCTGAAGTGAAAAAACAAAACAAAACGTCGGCGTCGATTTGTATCAAATACTGAACAATTCTGTGATGGGTATCCTGAACCACATGTCGAGGAAGGGCTTTGGACACACTTCCCGGAAGTGGATAGAAAGGTGGGACGGGTGCATCGAGGCAGAGGGCGAATACTTCAAAAGTTTGTTTACTGTTGCAGGATGAGGTCCCCAGTGGGATCTTGAAGGCGCACAAACGGGAGCAAATGGTCGTCCAGGATATCCCGGTAACGTTGACCTGTGAGGGACGATGTCACACGTACCAGGGGTCCCATTTCAGTCCACGTAAACAGTCCCCAGACGAGAATGCCACCCCCACAAGCTTGAAGAGTACCCAGCTGGCAAGAAGGATCCATCGCTTCATGTGGTTTGCGCTGTACTCGTATCCTGCCATCCACATGTACCAACGTGAATCTCGACTCATCAGTCCAGGCAACATTTTTCCACATGTCTAGGGTCCAGTGGCGATGTTCCCGCGCCCATGCTAACCTTTGCGCCCTGTGATGTGTGGTCAGCAGCTGTATCCTCGTGGAACGATGGCTTCTGTACCCCATAGCGAGGAGATAGATGGTTCTGGATGGTGTGCTGCTTACACGTTTTTGTGCACCAGCGTTAAATTGCCGAGTGATTTCTTGCACTGTGAACCGTCTATCCGCTGTTACAATGCGAGCTAGCCGACGATGACGCCGCTCATCCACACGCTGTTGTCCACGGCAGTTGGCCCTTGCAGGGATGGTTTTACCGAATTCGATGTACTCACGGTGCACCCGTGACACAGTGGCTCGTGAAAATCCCAATGCCTGCACGACTTCCGAGATGGAGTGATCCATTCGTCGGGCCCCGACAATTTGCCCACGATCAAATGCGCTTAGATCCTTCATCTTACCCATGCTGCGTCCGACTCTTACTGATTCCCGTCGCATCACTCCTTATATTGTCGGATCGCTGCATACGTCATGTCGTTTCCGTTTACAGGGCCGCCCACAGCGCCACATTTGCATAACGCCAGCTGTCTCTAATTCAATTGTTCTTCAGTGTATGTCTCTTTTAGTTAAGGTCCACGTCTCTGCACCATATGTAAGCACTGGAAGGATGCATTAATCAAACACTTTTCTTTTAAGACATAATGGCATATTGCTCTTGAAAATTATACTGTTTCTTCCAAAAGCTCTCCAGGCAAGTTTTATACGCCGATTAATTTCTTCATCAATGTGACCCTCACCTGATATCTACTGTCCAAGATAAATGTAGGTATTGGCTATCTCCAGCTTTTCCCCATTAATCCACAAATCTTCATTTTTTGTAAAAGCATTTTGTACATCACTTTTGTCTTCTGAAAGTTCATTTTTAATCCCATTTCTTTACTCTTATCAGCAAGTTCCTGGATAATACTCTGCAGCTCTGATGGGGTAGTTGCAAAAATGACTACGTCATCAGCAAAACGAAAGTGAGTTAGATATCCTCCATTAATCTTTATCCCTTTGTTTTCCCAGTTCAGTCATTGAAAGACATTTTCCAATGTGGCATTAAAGAGTTTGTGAGATATGCTGTCACCTTGTCTCACTCCCTTTCCAATTTTTATGGGTGCTGTATTCTCAAATAGCCGAATCTTTGCACTTTCATAGATGTTATTAATAATATTAATGCATGCATCTTCAATACCGCAGGACTTCAAAGCCATTGTAACTGCTGATGGTTTCACCTAATCAAAGGCCTTTTCATAATCGATAAAAGCCATGCATATTGGAAGTTCATATTCCCTCGCTCTTTCAATTAGTTCTCTCAGTACGTGGTTATGATCTATAGTGCTGTAGCCACTCCTGAATCCAGCTTGTTCTCTCGGTTGAGCCATGTCCAGTGTCACCTTCAAGCGGTGTGAAAGAACTTTAGTGAAGATTTTGTAAACCACTGATAGGACTGTAGTTCCTGAGATCCTCAATGTCACCTTTTTTATGTAGCAGGATCATGGTAGCACTGTTCCAATCCTCAAGAATCTTCCCTTCATTAAGGCACCGAGTGACAACTTGGGCGAGTACTGTTTCAATTTCTCCACTTGATTCTTGTATGATGTCTACGATAATTCCATCTTCTCGTGGAGCTTTTCCCCGTTTCATGTTTATCATTGAATGTGCAACTTCTGCTGAGAGGACTGGAAGAACTCTGGTACTGGTACCTTTCGTAATGTCTGGAGTACATGCATCATCCCTTTCATATAGTTTTCAGTAGAAATCTTTCACTCTTGTCAAAATTTCACCTCTATGTCTTGTTACAGAACCATCTTCTTTTCTGAGAGCCATAAACTGTTTTCTTCCCTTACTCAGATGTCCCTTTGCTCTCTTCAAACTTTGGGTGTTTTCAATTGCTTTCTTCACTAGTTCACAGTTGAATTTCTCTACATCTTCAGTGATACTTTTTCGTGCCGTCTTGCATAGCTCTATATATTCCACTTTGGAAGTCACATCTCCTTTAGTTGTCCTCATCTCTCTTCTTTTTGCATCAGAATTTTGGTTTTTCCTGATAATTTGTTCGTATGCAACTTGTTCATAGTACCAGCTATTTTTGTTGCTGTTTCCATAAGAGCCTTGGTTAGTTTTCTGTTAACTTCAGAGATATCCACTTCTTCCGACGTTAGACCTTCTAGAGCAGAGAATCTGTTCCTCAGTTCCAATTTGAAGGTATTATGAGGTTTTTTGAGGTTGGTCATGTCAATACACTTTGTTTGGTTTGTTTTATGAGCTTGCCACGCTCGAGTTTAGCGTTGAGGTGCATCTTACATCGTACCATTCTATGGTCACTCCCCGTGTTGAACTTGTTCAGCACACTGAAGTCTTCGATGACACATTTCTTGTTACACATAATAAAATCGATTTCACTTGTCAATCCATTGGGTTACGTCCATGTCCATTTCCTTTGTGGCTTTTTCTTGAAAAAGGAGTTCATGATGAAAAACCTTCTGCTTCTGCAAACTCTACGAGAGTATTTCCACGCTGGTTTCTGTTGCCGTGACCGAATTTACTACTGAAGTTATGTTCTGTTGCTGTTGCCCTGTTTTCGCATTGAAATCTCCCATAATGATCTTCAAGTACTGCTTGCCTTTATTATTTTGATGACGAATTTCCTCATAAAATTCTTCCATTTCTTCTTCAGGATGACTTGTGGTGGGTGCATAAGCTTGAATAATCTGAGCCTGGTATCTTCTCGAATGTTGGATAACAAGTCGTGCAGCTCTGTCAGAGGAACTTTCAACATCTACAACTTTATCCTTCAGTTTCTTGTATATTATAAATCCAACACCACTAGTTGTGCCAGTATCTGTCCCACGATAATAGAAGAGATGTCCACTTTTCAGTTCAATGAATACTTTTCTCCTTACCTCACTTAGCCCGACAATGTCCCACTTCATCCTTTGTAGTTCTTCTTCCAATTCAAGGAGCCTTGAATCAGAAGATAGGGAGCGTATATATTTGTATATAAACTACTGTTTGTGAAAATTGCTACACCATGAAGGAGTTGTGGTAATCACAGGAAACTTAGAGGATATACATAGCAGGGCAGGACTTGCAAACGATTAAGGTGCAGAGTCATTGCGCATGTCTGGTGCAGGTAGCGCCCTGTGAACAGTCGAGTGAGGGATATAAAGAGAGTCCTGTTTAGGATACACACCAGCAGTGCCTGGCGGACAGCGATTTGCAAAAGGGTCTCCAGGATTCAATAATGCCTCGGCGGCGACGAAGGGCGCAATATGACCATACGGCAGAGTTTGAACGGGAACGAATGATTGAATTTTCGTACCGGGACATTGCGGCTCGGACGGGACATAATGTCACGGCGACGACGAAGGGCGCAATATGACCATACGGCAGAGTTTGAACGGGAACGAATGATTGAATTTTCGTACCGGGACATTGCGGCTCCGACGGGACATAACGCCACGAACCAGGTTAATCGACAATCCGGCAGTGGACCGAGAAATGTGACGACACCATGGGATGACCGACACCTCTTCCGCATGGTAGTGACGAACCGTATCGCATCTTTGCAAGTGTTGGCACAACGGTAGAGCACTGCAACACGCGTGGCATTGTCTGCTTCCACAGTTCGACGCCGTCTGGTGTACTGAGGACTGGCTGCACACATCCCTTTGCGGCGGATTCCCTTGACCCTGAATCATCGACGCCTCAGGCTGGAATAGGGTGTCTCAATACAGACAATGGCGTGCTGATTGGCAACATGTCGTGTTTTCGGACGAGTCCCTCCCTGGCGCTCTATTCCAGCAGGACAATGCCCGACCTCGTGTGGTCAGGAATTCAATTAAACTAGGGTAATTAAATTAGGCAAATGCAAATTTCGGCCTTAATGAATTCTTACTTAAAATCCATATTTGCAGTTGTGCACGGATCTTTTCTTTGCTCCCGCAATTTAGAAGAGGGCAAATGGAAAATTGGGGTTGTAAATTCTTCCTTTTCCTCCCAGACAGTCAGTCGCAAATCCACCGAAAGCCAGCGTGCCGAGGAAATGTCCAGGTGTTGCGAAAACCTTTTATTTCCGAAATTAACTCACAAATCCTGGATATAATGCCATAAGGCCAAGAAAGTAACTCACAAATCCTGGATATATTGCCATAAGGCCAAGAAATCTACTCACAAATCCTGGATATAATGCCATAAGGCCAAGAAAGGCAGTAACAAGTCGTAGGCTGCAATTATTTCACTCGGCTCCTCGATATTTTCAAAAGCATGAAAAGCCATTAAACTTCTCCTGGGCCTTCACTCCAACAATAGGCACGTGTGGAAATGTACCCCCTTGTCCACCGGTCAAGGAATTTCCTGCGAAGGAATTTCAAATGTGACAACCGGGCAGTTGCCGTAAAGCTTAAAGCGCTTCAGCAACAAAAGAAGAAGAATTTAGAACAAGGAATAGTTGACAAGTTAAAGCCCCATATTTTAGCGCCGGCTCCGGCGATTTCTATAAAGAGGCGTTCGCGAATCCCAACAGAGAATTTTGATAATGTACTTATCACGTAACGAGAAGGGTTGCGAGTGCCCAATGGTACGCCAGCGCTTTGGGCAGTTTCGGTTCCTCCCCTCAGAACAAAAAAATACTACAGACCTGAAAGGTTGCAGGCGAATATACGGGGATAAGAAAGGGGTCAAGTTTTGGTTTTCGAAAACGGGTCTAGAAAGTTATTTGAGTAGAAGACTCGAATTCGCCGTCCCAGCCGACGTGGAAGAACAACCCCGGAATAGAAAGGGTTAAGATGTTTTCCATCTCATACCTCGTAGCTATGCATGTGTTATGCAGATCAAATTTCCAGTTGTCTCAGCGATCAAAGTGTTTTTTTAGCGCACCACAGTTTTGCATTATAAATGTACAAATTACATAAATGTTCCACTAGTTTTAGTAAAGATGACATGTTGCTTAAGATATTTCTTTATATGTTACCTAAGATATTTTTCTTACAGTATATAAACTCCACCGGTACTCATGTACCTAGCCTTAAGAAAAATTACTTACAAATAAATCCTTTACATTTGAAAATTCACCTGTGTCCCTTAGTTAGTAATGCAAAAAAGCAAATTTCAAGGTTTTTCATTACAATGCTCAACGTTCGTATGTTCTCTCTCTCTCTCTCTCTCTCTCTCTCTTTTTTAATAATTTCCAAAGCGGCATATGGAAGGGCGTGACGAACCCATAGCTAGTCCGTATGAAACACAACATAATGCACTTATGTCAACCCTGAGCTTGGTAACCCTGCAATAGAGAATCCAACCTCATCATTGATGCTATTAAACGAAATTTGGGGATAGTTCGTTCACACAGATTTTTGGAAGATTTATTTCATCCGACTATGGCGTATAAAACGTAGTAGTGGCTCGCGGAACCTTTAAGTAAGGGCTCGCTCATATTCTGAAACAGAGAACAGCTGTTTCGTCGTATTCTGTTGTATCTCCTCAATATATTGAAATCTTTTTCCTTTTAAGTGGTATTTAATTTGGGGTAAGATAAAAAAAGTCGCAGGGAGCGAGTTCTGGCGAATAAGGTGGCTGTCGGACATGTGCAATACGGCGCTTAGCAAGAAAGTGCTGCACAAGTTGCGATGCCTGGGCAGGTACGTTGTCATGGTGGAATTGCCACTCTCATGCAGCCCAATGCCGGCCTTCCGTGACGAACTGCATACCTCAAAGGCCGCAAAACTTGACAGTAGTACCCTTTATTCATTGTCTGCTTGATGGAGGAAATTCATGTCGCACAGTTTCCTCATGATTGAAAGCAAAACAGTCAGCATCGTCTTGGCATTGCTGCGGTTCTGTCGTGCTTTTGGGGGGGGGGGAGAGTTTGGGGTCTTCCGCTGTGAATGCTGGGCCTTAATTTCAGGGTCATACTCATAAATCCACGATGAATCACCACTTATGATAGTTTTAAAAAAGTTTTCGTCATTTTCGACGCTCTCAAGCAGATCACTAGCAGCTTTCCGAAATGTGGACCTGTTTTTGCTCAGCTGAAAGCAGTTTTGGCACAAATTTGGTTGAGACGCGTCTCACACCCAATTCGTCCGTAAGAATCGACTGAACTGAACCGAAACTACTGTTGAAGTCTTCAGATAACTCACGAATAGTGATTCGGCGATTTTTTCGCACAGCTGTGCTCACAAGTTCGGCACTGTTTTCGCTTTCACTGGTTGCGGGCCTCCCAGACAGTTCATCATTCTCAACACTTTCATGACCATCGTTAAACCGTTTATGCCACTCATAAACTAGTGCACGACTCCTCTACTACTCCACATAGACTTGCTGTAACTTTAAGAATGTGTCTTTGCAAGTTTCGTGGAGTTTTTGAGAAAATCTGATGCAAATACGTTGATCGATTGTTTCTAACGTGATAAATGCGACGAATACCTTCACACATGCGTAAGAACAAAGAAGTACCATAAAAAAGAAAAAGAAGACCGATCGAGCAGGGCAAGACATGACTCACGGCACACGCGCCTCCTGCTGTGTCGCGCGATTCCTAACTTATGTAACCAGTCTGGATACCTTTTTGATTACACCTCGTATTATGATATGAAATTAATTATTATTTTTTTTAAACTCAGAATATTTTCAGTATCAAAATCGCACCAACTTTTTCCGAGTAAATGGAATGCTTGCCGTTACTCAAGTAACTTACTGAAATCACTTTCAAAATCGCCTGTGTTGTTTCTCAAAGGGCGCAAGTTCTCTTGACTCCGGGCGTCAGTCATCTTCACTGCGTACCACGGTGCTTGTGAAATGAACAACGCCATCATCTGTCGCATAGGGATTTTTTTATTAGTAATATTTTAGGCTATCTGAACTTTTAGAACTGTTGAAATTTCAATTCTGCCTTTCCCCAGGAGAGAAAACTTATTTCGGCATTTCTAGAGCCCATAAAACAAAGCTCCGATGCGGTTAGTCTCAAGGTTCAATTACGAAGGATTCTTCCATAATTAATGATATGCAGGTTTTGCGGTGAACACTGTTTTCTGCTAGAATTCTTTGAATGGATATTTTCAGTTGTTTTTTTTTAGCAATTATTAAACATCCTTGTTACGCCTCAAGTAAAAAAAAAAAAAAAAAAAAAAAGATAATTTCTTGAAAACGACCCGCGTACGTGGTATGCGATCGTGATGATTTCTTGTTAATGGTGATGTTCGTATGTCTCATGCTCTGCGTAATGAGTTTCTGGTTTACCATCTGACACTGGCACACTTCCCAGGGTGAGTGACCCAAGTCAATAAATTGCACATCTGAATTTGTTTTCCGACAAAATTAAAATTGAGTTGTTTCACCGTACGCACGCACTCTCGGTCAGAAAGCAGATTGTAGTTCAGAAGTTGCGCGTATTAGTTTGACTAGAAATTTTTTACGGTAAATAGTATTTTAAAACATTTAATTACATCACAAAAGAATAAGAATGACAGAATGTGAACACATTTCGCTTTATACTGCATTCATTTATTTCAGAATCAGCTTCTAATTGAGAGCCAATGGCATTTTCCGTGAAACAAAATTCCGAAGGAAACGAAATTTTAGCATTTTTTGAAGAGCTGAAATAAAAAGAAATCTCCTAGTTTTTCTTTTAACATTTGAAAAAATAGATTTCGATTAGGAAGTGTCTAGAGAATATTTTTTTTCATATGGAACATTAATTATTTCATATTTAGAGAACGTGTGAATGGGGTAATATGATGACAACGTAAAATGACGGTTATTTTGAATTTTACGTCCGTCGTAGCGTTTTAATGACTGTTTCAGAACTAGTCAAGTAACGCGTAGCGGGACAAAGCACACTCACTCTTTCGGTAGACTCAAAAAGATAAAATTCAGGTGTCGCCACAAAAATCTCGACTATCCGCAAAGTGATAAACGCTTTATTCTGTTCGGTCGAGCAAATTCCCCGCCCTCTTCAGCCATCTCCCTGCAGACTACTGCGCTACAGTTTAACAACAATGGCTGTGTTTAATGACTCGCTCGGCTTCCCATTGAGGTAATAATTGCGCTTGTTATAGCCCATCGTTCGCATCTGCTGCGCTGGGAGAATGAAGCCGACGATAAAGGGCTCTCCATGCTGTTGGGTAAGACAGAAGCTGTTTTAAACTTGTCTGCGGCGTGACAGAAGGACGTGTGACAATTAAATGGCAGAAGTGAGAGTCAAAACTTTCTAAAGAGCAACTCATAACGCGCGTAACATGTTCTCGCATTTTTGAAATAAATTTAGCAAACCCCTAAAATGAATCTGACAAAAATAAGGACATAATGCACAGCATTTAAATTATTTAAAATTAAAGTCGAAGTTTTTAGCAAATACATGGTTGTGAACAAATAAACTTTCGAAACACATGGTACATAATCTTGTAAGATAATTTTTCTAGCATAGATCAGTGCTGAGTTCTGGGGCAATTTTAAGAACTCGAAAACTAATAATAATAATAATAATAATAAGAATAATAATATTTCCTCTTCCAGACTTCCCTCGCTCTCTTCCTCTTGCAATCAGAGATGGAAACGGGTCAACTGTTCGACAATTTTTTGCAGGTCCAACGGGTCGGGTCAAGGTGTTCCTGACCCGATTTTATTCCCGTTTTATTTTTCAAAAGAAAAATATATTCCGAAGAAAAATGCGCTTTGTGGAATTCTGTAGTCAATACTGGTGCCCACGGCGTGAATAATGATTTGCCATGCAAAAATATTGTCTCTTTCTTAAAGCAACCAAGATTTCTACCGACCGACGTCAGACACACCGACACCATATCGTAAAAAGATACTTCCTTTGCGTTCTTTTACAGTGAGATTGTCCAGGGCAAGGTACAGGCAAACGTAATTCGCCTGCTTCTCAGCTGATTCACTCTCTCCGTGCGAAGTTCACTGTATGACTAAGAGTTACTTTCACATCACATCTTTTACATTGAGCATTCAGAGGTTTTCGATTGATGTGCTAACATCCCGTTCCCATGACATGCCATGTCGAAATTAACTCCTTATTTGTTAATATGGAAGGATTTAATATTAAGGAGGCTGAGATAGGCGTTGAGGTCAACAAATACGTGCTTGTTGAAAACCACAAGGGGAAAAGTGAATGCTGGAAATTGTTTCGTCTCATTAAGGAACCGCTGAATAATTCTGTGTTGTTTGGTCTTGCTGCTTGTTCAAAATGTGGAAAGTGTATAATTACAAAGAAAGATGTCGACGGTGTAATAAAAGATTATGGAACCAAAAATCTAACGGACCATTTGAAAGTACGCGTACCTCCATCAAAGCGTGGAAAGAGTGAACAATCTAAATACATTAAAAAATACATTTATGTAATCGTAAATAATTATTCCCATTTGTAATATACTCCATGTTCACAGTTATAGTCAGCCATTACTTCTGGATTACGCAAAATAGTGGCACGGAAAATGGCACTAAAATTTAGCAAGTAACCAAATTTTGTAATTAAAAAAGGATTACAGTTATTAAATATCAAGCAGTTATTGTATATTCTATAAAGATACCTAAGCAAAAAAATACATATATAATTTTGACTCACACCTAGTACAACATAGAAAAGGTTATGTATCTACCTGTGTGAGTAAAAGGAGAAAAGAAAAAAATAAAATAAAACAACTGAATGTAGAAGGTGTCGAGAATACTGAGCTTTGGCTTTATCAAGGACCAGCAAAAACTCTGCATTTTCTCACTTCCACAAAGACCTAGTTGGAAATGGGTTTCTGCAAGGCCATAGATGCAAGTAACATTCCCACCTAAAATAGTTTAAAAAATATATATATAAGTCATGTCCTCCGTAGAGTAGCATGACCTAGCACTAGTTAACAATTTCGCTTGCATCCATTAACCTTCATGGCCCGACCCATGCTCTTCATCTGTTACTATTAAACAGAGAGAAGAAGATTAAAGAGAACTCAAGCTGTGAGAGTGACATAATAAATAGAAATGATTTTCAGCTATAACGAAATTCCAAGTTCGTTTGAGAGAGAAATTAAACCTGAAAAACAAATTTTACATTGCAATTAAAAAAGGAAATGTTAATTTATAACGAACAGATTTTTGAAAGAAAACTTGAGTCTAAAACCCCTACTCTACAACTTATGACAGCACGAAAACGAGAATAAGTTAAAGATAATAATTAACTAAAGAAAACTTTGTGAAAGTTATATACCTTAAACAGTTAGTTGCAATATGTACAAAGTATTTCAGCAGTGCTTTAAGTGCATAATTAATTAGTTATTAAGAACTTAACTACTTTGAAAAAACAGCGCATAGACAGTGCATAGAAAAGGAACAAGCTTAGCCATCTTCTGTTCCTAGGTACCACAAAAGACGCTCAAAGTTACAAAGAAAAGTAAGAGTTAAAACCCGCATAAATGTTAACAGACAAACCAATATATATTTATATATACTGTGTGGCCACTTTATTATGACCACCTGACAGTTTTAAGCAAATGAGCTACGTCTGCACGCTGTTGCCGCCCAGAGGGGGAGGCTAGTATAAAAAGGGAAAGCTTAGTGCTTGCGACAGTAGTAGAAGTGATTTTTGGGTGACGAGATGGGTAAAAAATGCAATTTGACGGACTTGCAACGTGGGATGATTGTAGGAGCTATAACGAAGTAAATTTCTCCGTCATTTTTGTTCACGCCGGGGCTCGAACCCGAGTCCCCTCATTCCGGAATAAGTCGCTCTACCAACTGAGCTACGCAAGCGTTCGTTATCGCTGCTATCTGCCTTTATCTGGTGTGCACCCTGCTGGGCAGGCACGCAACATCCCCCCGAAAGAGGGCCGGGGGCATAGCCCACGGGTCAGCCGTGACCATGAATCGTTGCAGGCAACCAATCCGCTGTAGAACATGCACTTGAGAACTCCCAGTCAATCTGGTGTGTGGAATGCAACGTCACACACATTTATTTTTCAAAGCGCTGGAAAAGGGATTCTCTTATTTTTCCTATCTCGTGGTGTGGAAAGAATATCACACCATTGCGAGATCTTGAACGGCCGAGTTATCCGTAAAGTTCGGGCGCCATTATAACGAAGTAAATTTCTCCGTCATTTTTATCCACGCCGGGGCTCAAACCCGGGTCCCCTCATTCCGGAATAAGTCGTTCTACCATTTGAGCTACGCAGACGTTCGTTATCGCTGCTATGTGCCTTTATCTGGTGTGCGTCCTGCTGGGCAGGCACGTCACAGATCTCGGAGCCATGGAGCGAGTATCACCGAAACCGCCGCATTCGTGAAATGTTCCAGAGCGGCTGTTGTTAAAGTGTTTAAAGACTGGACTGTCAGCCAAAAAAAACTGGGTCTCTACGTGCAACGTATGGTCGTCATCGACTAGTGACTGCTCGGGCGAAACGGAGATTGTCCAGACTGGTAACAGACAACAGAAGGGCAACAGTGCAGCAAATTACAGACCATCATAATCAAGGATCCCCTCAAATGATCTCTGAACGCACTGTTCGCCGTACACTACATCGGATGGGATATGGCAGCCGAAGGCCTGTTCGAACACCTTTGCTGTCTGCAGTTAACAAGAAAAAAACGTCTCCAGTTCGCACAGGAGTACAAGGATTGGACAGTCGATAATTGGAAACAAATTATGTGGTCCGATGAATCACGTTTTCAGTTGCACCATGCCGATGGCCGAGTGAAAATTTAGCGGAAACACCATGAAAGCATGGACCCCAAATGCATTGCTACAACCCTTCAAGCTGGTGGAGGCAACGTTATGGTTTGGAGAATGTTTTCCTGTCATGCTTTGGGCCCTTTAATTTGTGTTGATCAACGTCTGACTGGCACATCATATCTAAACATCGTTGCGGACCAAGTGCATCCTGTCATGTGGATGGTTTATGCCAATGGCGATGGCTACTTTCAACAAGATAATGCGTCCTGCCATAGTGCTCGTATTATACAGGATTGGTTTCAGGAACATGCCGGTGAGTTTACATTGCTTAGGTGGCCCCCACAATCTCCAGATTTCAACCCCATTGAGAATTTGTGGGATGAAGTTGAACAAGCCATCAGACAGCTGGATCCACAACCCTGCAATCTCACACTCCTGGAAAGTGCTATTCATCATGCATAGTCTCCAGATTCCACAAACCACCTATCAACATCTCGTGGAGATGTGACGTCCTGCTGGGCAGGTACGTTAGCACTGATCCAAATATGGTGAACAGACAACTTTACGTGCATATATCATCCGCATTCTATACTTCTGATATTGCATGATGAGCTACCTATACAGTATGTAAGAAAATGCTGGGTGTTAAATGAAATTAGCGGCAATGTGCCTAATCATACGTGACGTGACTAGACGGTATTTCTACGGAATAGCTGGAGCCACTGCGTACCTCCCGTAAAACGGATCCAGCCGGTACGGTATATGATTTCGAGAATCGCCACAACAGCAAGTCACAAACTTGCGAAACGCTGTGTGGCTGACGGAGCGTTTTGGCTAAAGCATCCAAGCACCCTAGCCACTGCTAGAGTGCTTGGCGCCCTAGGCAAGCCATCAGCCTAGAGCCCCCAAAATTTAGTGGGTGTCCCAAAAATTACTTACCAAGTTTAAAAGGAGATAACACCACAACGGCTGCGGAGAATGTAAAGAAATTTTAACACTGTGCTCAGAGATATTTGGAATTTCTGATACACCGGTGTTTCTGTTTCTTTGCAGTAGTCGAGAAAATGTTAACGTATACCACAGAGCACCGTATGTTCATCGTGGTGGAGCATTATCGATCATCGGAGAGTCCGGAGAAGGTGAGGAGGGCATTCCAGAAGAAGTTCAGCGTCAATCTGGACCAGACAGGTGCAATATAAGGAACATCGTCACCAAATTTTCACACAACGGGGTCGGTGTTGGACTATCGGATTTAAAGTGGCCGGCGCTCCGCATCAAGGACAGAAACCAACGTTGGAAGGGTGCGAGAAACATTTGACACAAGCCCGAAAAAATCTATCAGACAGGCTGCGCATCAGTTGGGCTTGACACACAGCAGTGTTCATCACATTCTCACAACAGATCTGCGTCTGTTCCCGTACAAGATATAGACACAACAGCTTCTAGCAGCAAGGAATACAGGTGCAAGGCTGGCATTTGCCGAGACAGTGCTCAATAGAATTGAAACACAAAATATCGACACAGGATTCATCTGGTTTTCGGATGAAGCTCATTTCGGCTTTGTCAACAAACCGAATTGGTGGTCCACAAACCCACATCTTGCTATTGCTGCAATCTTTCATCCACAACGTGCGACTGTGGTGTGACTTGTCACGATGTGGAATGTTTGGGCCCATCTTCATCAATAAAATTGTAACATCTGCGAGATATCGGACAGTGTTAGAATCGGCTTTCATTCTATGTCTGCAGGGTTTCACTGGTGGTGACCTGCAAGGCCACTTTTTCATGTAAGATGGCTCACTTCCGCATCGTACAGCATTGGTATTTACACTGCTCCACAAACATTTCGGAGAACGTGCCTTGGACTATCGAAAACACTATGGCATCGGGGTGGATTGGCCGCCCTGTTCTCCGGACCTCAATCCGTGCGACTATTCCGTATGGGGTTATCTTAAAGACCATCGTGTACAAGTCCAACCCAGGGACATTAGAGGAGCTCCGAATGACTATTGAACATTAAATTTGCGCCATTTTCATTGACCTCGTGGACCCTGGTCTCCAATTTTGTACTACGTTTACGTAACGTCATTGCAGTCGAAGGCCGACACACTGAACATGTTGTCATGTAAATTCCTGGCATTAAAAATTCCTACACACTTAGATTTCTCTTTCTGGTCTTCATTCCTCAGTTATATCGCCGTTACTCTTGGAGGTATATTTTGTGACACCCTGTATGTTATTCGTTTGCTAAATATAGTGCCTTAGTTTAATTTTTTCGTGATGCAAAAATACAATGCAAACTAAATAGAAAAAGCTAATGGAAACTATGTCTGTTTCCTTACTGGTTCATCCACAGGCGTAAATATTGCGGAGCGGCAGTCCCGGGCGTAGCTAAAGAGAGGGTGCAAAAATCACTGCTGACAGTCTGATTAAAATTGGAACGGAAATTTTGTACTAGTTTTTGGCTGGTTTTTTTCTCCAATCTGTCATTTGTCTATTTCCGGAACCTGCTTGTCTTTCCAGATTTGGTAGCCTTTCGGCTACTCAAAATTCGCGTTCTTCCTCAAAATGTTAAGGGGATATTAGGTGCTCACTTTCAAAAATGAAGGCGCGGTTATACAGTATACAGGTTTCCAGATAAAGATATTGTTTACATCTCTGAAGATTCTCTGGAAGCCGTTTGATGAGTAGTATGACAGCATGCCACGCCTTACAGCTGCATTCGATCCATTCGATGAGGTGCCGAAGCAATTGGGAAAAACGGTGCAAATAAGTGTCACAATTTGATTGTGCTTCCACCATACCATAGATATAATATTGAAGTGCGCCGCTGATTTTGTTTTGTTCAGAAATGTATATATAAGATAAAAAACACACAGAGGGCGCAATATTTTGTGGTTTGCCCCGAACGCAAAAATTCCTCGTTACGCGTCTGGGTTCAACGTAATTTAAAATTTAATTTTGCCTGCTTCATTGTTGGCAAAATTAACAATAAGTGTCTTCAAATCTACGTTTCGGACAATTTCTTGTTCGATCCGTAACGTAAATAACGCAACAAGGTTCTTTCCTAGATCCTCCGACAAACAAATAAAAAAAAATAAATAAAAAATTAGCCGAATGAATATAGTGGTAGAGCCTCTGTTACCAGAAAATAGTCCGAGTGTGAGAGTTGCGCACCTTTAGGCAGGGACGTACTGATAGCAACCGAAACCTCCCGCACCGCTGGCGGGCCTCAGGGGCCCGACTGGCCTGGGATGCTAGGATACGATCGTACCCCGGGCCTTTACGTCCAGGGACCCTAAAAGAAAAACACACCTAAAATATGTACTCGGTAAGTTTATATATATGAAAAAAATAATAATAAACCATGAAAAACGCACTGCGTCTCAAATAAGCCAAAATAATTGGCCTATTTTTGTCGCCTTCCCTGCTAGGTGCATATGTACTATGTATAAGTCCATCTCCCTTGCATCTCGTCATCTCACTCGCATCTCGTGTGCGAAATGTAACTCCTCTCAACCTCGACTATACCGCTTTCTCCTTGCTTTCCCCACCCTTACCTCCGTATCCCCTAAGAATACAGACCAATCTGTTCCAAAAATGGAAAAGCCCTCTAAAAGGGAACATTCCTACCAAAGCTTAGAACACAGGTGGCCAAACTTTTAGGAACCAAGATCTACCTCAACCTATCATCTGTGATCCACCATGGTTTGTTTATCGCAGTGATATAGGCATATTTAAATAGGAATAAGCCTATATCACGAGTGCTTTGTTAGTGTGTGTGGTTTTGTAAGTTTGGAAACAAATACAGAAAAAGTAATATTTAAATCATTTTTTATTTCTGAAACACCATTTTTCAAACAAATTATATAATTATACTTATAGATTCTTTATTTACAGTATTTAATTCTTAGATGTTGATGCATGACATTACATGTCCTCACCGGCCACATATTCAGTGAGGCACAGTCGGAGACACGCTTCTAAATGAGCATCAGTCAGCCAGCTCCTGTATTTCGACTTCATTATTTTCATTTCTGGAAAAGGTGCTTCGCAGAAATACACTGACAGGAAAAAAAAAATCCCAACACCAAGAAGGGGTTGTGTTAGATAAACGACAGTTGGTAGGCGGTGAGAGTACATCTGTAAGATGACGTCTATGCAAATTTCGCGCTCGGCGCATACGTGTGGTGCTAGTAGCGCCCCTCGGAACATGCAAAGCAGGTTTGCTGTAAATACGCGCTGTAACGTTCGTGAGCGTTAGTTATCGTTGAGATTCGACGTAGGGTGTTGATGTTAGTCAAGAATGCCTTTAAGAAGACGAAGATGCCATTATCAACAGCTCACGGAGTTTGGACGAGGTCGTGTAATAGGGCTACGAGAAGGTGGATTTTCTTTCCGCAATATTGCAGAATGACTTGGCAGGAATGTAGCCACTGTGCATGATTGTTGGCAGCGGTGGTCAAGGGAAAGTACTGCCTCAAGAAGACCGGGTTCCGGCCGGCCACGTGGCACTACTGAGAGGAAAGACCGCCGTGTACGGCGTATGGCCGTGGCGCATCGTACCGCGTCTGCGGCAGCAATTCGAGCTGCAGTTGCCACCACAGTGACACAACGAACTGTTACAAATCGGTTACTTGAAGGACAGCTCTGAACCAGACGCCCTGTAGCGTGCATTCCACTTACTCCAAACCACTGCCGTTTGCGACGTCAGTGGTGTCAAGCTAGAGCTTATTGGAGGACGGAGTGGAGATCTTTTGTGTTTTCTGATGAAAGCCGGTTCTGCCTGGGTGCCAGTGATGGCCGTGTGTTGGTTAGAAGGAGGCCAGGTGAGTGCCTGCAACCAACCTGTCTGCGGCCGAGACACACTGGACCTACACCTGGAGTTATGGTCTGGGGAGCAATTTCCTATGACAGCAGGAGCACTCTCGTGGTTATCCCACGCACCCTGACGGCACAGTTGTACGTCGGTCTGGTGATTCAACCTGTTGTGCTGCCATTCATGAACAGCATTCCAGGGGGTGTTTTCCAACAGGATAACGCTCGCCCGCATACCGCTGTTGTAACCCAACATGCTGTACAGAGTGTCAACATGTTGCCGTGGCCTGCTAGATCACCAGATCTTTCAGCAATCGAGCTCGTATGGGACATCATTGGACGACAACTCCAGCGTCACTCCCAACCAGCATTAATCGTCCCTGTATTGACCGACCAAGTGCAACAGGCATGGAACTCCATCCCACAAACTGACATCCAGCACCTGTACGACACAATGCATGAACGTTTGCGTGCTTGCATTCAACATTCTGGCGGTTACACCGGTTATTAATGTACCAGCATTTCACATTTAAAATTGCTCTTCTCGCGCTTACAATAAGCTGTGATCTTGAAACCTTACTCGATTAAATATGTTACCTATACGAATGTATTGCCGCCATTTCATTCCTCTACAACTATTTTTTCGCGGTGTTGGGATTTTTTCCGTCAGTGTATGTGCATCCAAAGAAAGCAGTCAGCCGCAAAGCAATAGATCTCAAGCAGGGATATTTTTTCTTCTGACAATAGAGGCCAAAATGTGTTTTCTGTTTCTCTTGCCTTCAGTACTATGTCGGATTGAGGTTTCACAATTTCTGATTCTAAATCTGAAGAATCGAAGAGGAAAAAGTAAAGGAAATGTTTGATGAAACTTCCTCGTTATGTTATCACATTCGCCAAAGGGGTCGACCGTACGAAAGCTCGCGGTCGCCGCCCCGGTGGCGCAGTGGTCTAAGGCGTTGGCCTTTGATCATTCGTCCGAAGGGGTCCGGGTTCGAATCCCGGTGAGGCATGGATGTTGTGTTTGTCTTACGGCACTGGCTCTCTCCCTTCCCTGGAACCAGTGACCCTAAATTAGGGACGGGCGACTGCTTATAGCCCATTGAGTTGCTCACGGTGGTCGTTAAACCTCCAACCAAAAAAAAAAAAAAAAAAAGCTCGCGGTCGACCGTCAGGTCACCTCTGGCTGAGAAGATCATCTGATTCCCGATGCAACATCAGAAAGAAATTCATAAAGTCCGAGGAAAATTAAATGACGAATATGCCAAGAACAGATGGAATCTCTGCGACTGCGAAAGCCGCATGAGGCATAAATAATAACACTTCCAGGCGCCGGCTGTTAGATCATTAAAACTCCCATCTCAAGTTACACCGCGAATGGAACCCGCGGATATAGGTGAGACGTCGCCCCCCCTGTATTTCGGTGTTCTTGTTCTGTCTTGTGTTCTGCCAACATTTCAAGGGATTGGGGGGGGGAGATACGTACAGCTCCGACTTCAAAGGGAACCCTCGTATTCACGTATATTCCTAACCTTAAGCATTTCTGCAAAAACACACACACATATACAATCGAGCTTCTTGTAGTAAGCAGCACCTCGGGCAATCCTCCTCTGGGGTGCCACACGGCTAAAGATGCCTCTAGCCTCGGCGAAAAGATTTAAAACAATCTTTTGCGGGAACTTCATATGAAATAGCCAGGAATTTTTGACCGTAACTTTGAATGAAGTATTAAAAAAAAAAATTCTAATAGGCTTTTTTTCGCAGTTTTAGTTTATAAATATTGGATGATGGAAAAGCGGCTATTCCAGAGGACTTTAAGCCCCTTTTCCTAGTCATGAAAGAGTATTTCCTATGCATGCAAATAAGAGAATGTAAAAGAAATATCAGTTTGAATTTTTATACCGATGATGATAAGGTATTACGTATTATAGTTGTTTGCACTTAACTATACGCATCCTTCCAGAGGTGTTACTGCAAGCTGACTTACATAGTCCGTAAGCGCAGGTCTCCCCTTTTCACTTACTCAAGGGTTAAGAATTTGTAAGTTATATCGAATAGCGAAAGGACAACAGAAAATGAAGCTGTCTTTGCTTTCATCATTTTTTATTTTTATCAACTCTAAATATTGGCGCTCACAGAGTTTGACACCCTAGGCACAGGAACGTCGCCTAGGAAGTGCAAGAGCGAGCTCCAATTTTTCTCGCTCACCCAGTTCAAAATGTGCCATTTTTCAATGATTTTTTTTTCTAAACTTCAAATTGCAATCTGGACTTTGCCAAGCAATGATGAGTCTCGTGTTTTTCGTCGTGCAGCCCTTCGTATTGCCCCCTAGAAACTGCGCTGTTTGCTTCTCCGTATAAAAGTTATCAAAATCCCAGTTCATAGGGCCATGAAAATTCATTTGTTCTCCAATCTTCCAACCCTAGTTTAAGTCTTTTTTTGTATTTAATTTTCATGTAAGTATGGCCAGGGGCTAATGAAGAGGGTGAATATGAATTCTGTGAATGAAGTAATTGCTAATTGCTCTGCTGTTTGTTTGTGCTCCTAAGTAGAGGACTCCAGCACGGGAAAATGGAGTCTAAAGCTATACCAACGTTTTTAAGTCTGCCCCGGGGCCGAGGCAGTAAGTAGTAGGACGTGGTTGACAACTGCTTTGGAAGAGATGAGTACAAGACAAGATTGCTAGCTTGAAAGAAAGGAGTCGAGGAGGAGAAGGCATTGTGTTTTGCCTGTCCTTATTTCCCCTCAACGCTAATCCACGAAAATATTTGCTTTCAGGCCCATCTGTTAGGCGTGAAATTTTCTTTTAACCAGTATGTGCTACAGGTGCTGGTGGCAGTGTGTTCTGTTTGTCACACGCTTTGCTTTCATCATTTCATGTTTGTGTATGTAACTCTTAGGTTTTACCAGTTTTATTAAAATGGATAAACGGAATATTAAAAAAAAAGGACTCCAACTCTGGATTCATTTATATTCCAAAAAGTGCAAAAACTTCAAGACAGTTCCAAAATTAATTAATAACGGGTGATTCATAAAGAAGTATACAGTTTCCAGATGCTGTAAAACAGTAACAGTTGAAGACACCGACCACAACTGCGAACCGTCAGGTAGATCTACTCATAAAGTTTGTGTTCCGCTACTCAGGGAAGTGACGTAGGCGATAGCACGCGTGTCACGCGACTAGTCAGTCAAAATGGCAACGTCTGCAGTAGAGAAGGCGTTTTGTGTTCTTGAATTGAGCAAAACGGAACCTGTAACTGTTGTGCAACGGCATTTTCGATCACGGTTCGGAAAAGAACCTCCAATCATAAAATCTATCTACGATTGGCATAAAAACTTTGAAACTACGGGATGTTTGTGCATACTTAAAAGTCCTGAACGACAGCGTGTATCGGAAGAAGTCGTCGATAGTGTTTGCACCGCCATTCAACGAAGCTCGGGAAAATCAACGCGGAGGGTGAGTCGTGAAGTGTAGATATCACAGCCCGCTGTCTGGAGAATTTTGAGAAAGAAGCTGAAAATGATTCCATACAAAGTGCATATGTTGCAAAATCTCATTGACCTTGACAAGACAAAGCGCTTTGAAATGTGTGCCGAAGTGCAGCACCGTTGTGAAACTGACGATTTTGCCGATCACTTAGTTTTCACCGATGAAGCTACATTTTACGTGAGTGGTCAGGTAAACAAGCACAATGTTCGCTTTTGGGGAACGCAGAATCCCAGATTTACAGTGCAACACGTGCCGGATTCCGCTTAGGTAAATGTGTTTTGTGCTGTGCCCCAAAAGAAAGTGTAAGGCCCCTTCTTTTTTCACGAGAAAACTGTCACGGGAGGCTCTTTTCTGGATATGTTAAGTCTTTCGTTGATGCCACAGTTGCAGGACGACAGTGACAACATAATTCTCCAATTGGATGGTGCACCACCGCACTGGTTTGGCGACGTGCGAGATTATCTCGATGAACATCATCCTCACCGATGGATTGGACGAGCCTCGGACTACAGCATGCCACTGACCCAATGGCCACCCAGAAGTCCTGACTTATCACCTTGTGACTTTTTCCTGTGGGGGTACGTAAAGGACAAGATATTCGCCCCTCCCTTTCCTGTTGATCTAGCGGAGGTGAAAGAGCGTATCACAGCCACTATCACTGCACTTGATTCAGATATCTTACCTCGCGTTTGGGCGGAAATGGATTACCGGCTAGATGTGTGTCGTGTGACTAAGAGTGCACACATAGAACATCTGTGACTGTCTCTAAAAAAACTTGAAACATTCCCCTATAATTCTGTTACAGGTAACATAAATTATCTTACATTTTTCTTGTTTTATAGTGAGTTGAAACTGTATACTTCTTTATGAATCATCCTGGGTAACCGAAGGGGTTTGCACGCGCGCGCGCATATTTCTTTGCAGCCTTTTGAAAAAAAGCATTAAAAAATCTTTCTTTCAGTCTTTCTTAAATGAAGATGCAATCGAATTTACCAGAGCAAAAATGATACTCGCCCTCCCTGATTTCGAAGTTCAGCTATACCTCACTGCCTAGGCAGCCGCTTAGTGGGGGAACTGGCCCTGTGTTGACGAATTCTCGGATATTCGTTCGACCCTGTGTAAACTTCTTTTAAAAAAGCCCTCCTCGACATTTGAGTTCGATCTCACGCGAGAAAAAAAAAAATGCGCGTTATTTGGTATGGTCAAAATACATATCCGTTGGCTTTCGTGGAAGTGCCACAGAAATTATTTTGGGCAAAAGAGTTACAAGCCCAACGCTGAGCCTACTAACAAACGGTGGCGCCTGCAGCGAAGATCCCCTTCCGATCCTATGGCGACAACTTCCTGTTGACCAAGATGTCATTTATGATTCCTTTTGATTCCTTCCTTTGACGTGCAAGACACTTCCTCTCCGCGGTAACTCCTCGCGCAGCGTCACAAAGTCGCTCATCAATGACTGGCTGTTCACCGGTCGCCGCTAGCAAGCATCAGTGAAAAAGAAAAACGCATTCATCACGATATTTTTTTATTTCTAGGTGCACGAAGTTGTAATAAGCCGAGCGATTGCCGCTAGCAAGTTTTCCTGCTCAACTGACAGGTCAACACGACAACATTACTTGTTAAAAAAACATGTGAAGGCCGCGTGTTTCTGTGTTCATTGAAACGGTGGGTGACAAGGCGATTTCAGTGAGATATCGGCGGAAAAAAATATCTACTTCCGAGTTAATATTCCAGTCTGGGGAGTTCGCAGTGAATTATGTAAACGTTCGCCGTTGTTTTGTTTTACTTCCACCTATGTGTTAAAGATATGGGTAATGGGAGTTCCGAGAGGACAATGGTTATTTAAACAACATTCTGATGAGAAAACTGCAGTAAAAAAATCGTTGTAGCCAGGGACGCCTGAGTGCAAAAAATTCTGGGTAAGAATCGGAGGATTTAGTAGTTTCGAGGCTCACCTTGCTATTTTAAAAGGAGATAATAGGGAAACCTATCGTATATGCTCGCGTGTAAGCAGAAAAATTGTAGCCAAAAATGTTAAAATAAAAAGAAAAGGAGAATGCTAGTAGCGCATATAAGTGGCTTCCTATTGTGCCCTCTTTCTTCCTTTTTCTTTCCGAAGCCAAATTAAATTTCAAAATCGGCATTTACTCTGTCCTCAGTATTCTGTGCCCGTAAAGTACGCAGTTTTCACGATACACAGTATCTGTTGTAAACGTTATTTTGCTTGAAAAAATAAGGCCGTTAAGATAAGGATTGTGTTATAGCAAGAAGAGACTTGCATGGAAGACAAAAAAAAAAAAAAAAAAAAAAAAAAAATTGCGTTTTAAGTGAAATCGAAGGTGAAAATCGTTCTTGTCTGTGCCCACGCTGCTACGTAAAGAACTTTACAGGTAACTACAGCGATCCTCGCTTCTTTGCTGTCCGCGTACGTAAGTCTTGATCAGACTTACATGTTAGTATCCTACGAAAGCCAACGCACGGGAATTGTTTCGTTTTGTGGTAGGGCTAAGTTATTTTTTTCAAATGCACCTGGGAAACCAGCTACTTGTGCTTAAAATAGGATCAGTCTCTAATAATACGCCAAGTCTTTCTTTCTTTCTTCTTTTTTTTTTAACTTAACAAAAGGATTTATTTGTCGCTCCAAGAACGGCAGTTTCAGCGACCATGCTTTTCGTTTCGTCAGCGAATGAAGAAAATTGAAGTCATTCTGTCTCCGCGGCTTCCCTGACTCCTAACGCTACGTACTCCTGTCCACTCTTGGCGCAAGAACAATGCCCCACCTTTTCAGATGCAGAGCTCAATCTAGTTATCAGCGGGCATACACTAAGCGTTCTCCCTGATTTAGGACATCACGTGTCCGAATTCTAATGCAGAGCGAACAAAAAGAGCTGCCTTCCCAAAAGCTAACTCTTGGTCATATCTGCCATTCAAAAGCGTTGGAAATTTGTGATTTTTAGAAGCTCTTTTTTTTAAAAATTGGTTTGACAGCGTAGATTCTTTTTTACAACATACTTCAGTATGTTCATAGTTTCCGTGGGTTCCTGCGTGGCATTTGGCTGTGCAAATAAATTTTAAAAGAAAATACCTGGCTTCACATTCCATTAGTCAGTATCATTTTACGGCATATTTACTAAGTTTAAATTCTAAAATTATTAGGAATCGATCGTTCATTGCGATTTATTGTGGATAAATACTGCATATTTTGCTTGTTGTTAGCTTATTACGTAGTGTTTTGAATTTGTAGCAAAGTTACAAATTCAGAGTGTTAACGAAAGGTTGAAATTTTTTGGGAGTAGTGTAGATTATGTATTGGAATGCGTATTTAAAACAAGCGCGTTCAGAAGTATGTTCAATGCAACTATATTAATAAAGATCACCGTCTTTGAAGAATTTTTAACAGCAATTATCAAAAAGTAAAATTAATAGACGTACAGAACGGCATCTTTTGCTCCTGCACTTAATTTTTTCTTTAATTTTCTTATCTTTTCTTTCAGGAAGCTCACTGATTACCCACGTATTTTATAAAAGCTTGGAAATAAAATCTGGATATTTCATGAACTTTTTTGTTTTTAAAAATATTTATGTTCAACGCGAGTATTCGTTTTATTATTATTATTATTATTATTATTATTTACTTACGAACAATCGTAATTGTGTTTCAAGTAAAACATACGTGGAATCTCGTTGTTTACCTTAATTTTCCTCCTGACAACGGTACAGAAGTGTTGTTTCTCTTTTAAGCCCGATCTCTGACTATCTGATAATTTCGTAAAGACGGCGCTGCTGCTTGGAAAATTCACTCACACAAATTCTCTGAAGTTTGACTATTACTATTTCCATAATACACAATATTTTACGATACTTCTGTCCTGCTGTCAGGGCTAAGACAAAGATTTTAAACTGTTTATATTGGTTGCGTTTAATCTGAAATACATTTTAAGTCGTCAGTTCACACACGTTTCAGTTGTTACGAACACTTGTGTTTCTAGATCTCTTTTTCTCCATGGAGATCCAAGTTTTTTTACTGAAATTCCTTTCATGTAATAGATCCAAGATTTTTTACTAGAATCCCTTTCATGTAAAACTATGACCTCATTCAACCAATTCCACTGCTTTCCAATTTCGTTTATAATTTGAGACAATCTATGAACAAACGAACAAGGTTCCATTAATGTTTTTCTACGGAAAATCGTAGAAATTAGTGGTAAGAGATCGTGTGCTTTGCACCAGGGGCGCCGACTTCACCAAATTATTGTGTGGGGGCGGAGAGGGGGGGTAGCGTTAAGAGATCGGACGTGGGAGGGACACGTCTCTTCCATTGTCACGAAGAAAATAAAAAAAAAGGGGGGAGCTAAACTACGAGATTCAACGTATATTTTAAAACGCAATCCTAATTGCTCATCAGCAAAAATGAACAACGAAACGGAAATGTTCTTTTACTGAATGTTAATAGTATTTTAAAAAATAAAATTCAGTCTGATTTTATAAAAATATCCAGAGAAATTTTATTTCCAAACGTTTATAAAAAAAAACATGAGAAATTGACGCGGTTACTCAAACAAAGAATGAGAAGCGCAAAAAATAAATAGATAAATAAAGGCGCTAGAGATTATACGTTTCTGTATTTTTATTTATTTATTTTATTTTTGATAAATGTTTTACCACATATCACGAGAATATGTCAAACACAATACGGGGCTGGCAATCAAGTTTCTTATCAAATGAGTAATACTGAATATGGAATTTTTTTTTTTTAATTATTTTGTTATTTATTAATTTATAAATCTTTTTGGCTTCATAAGGTGGAGCTTGGTCCACCTGATAAAGAGTAATTCATTTCTATAAAGAAAGAAATTGATTTTTTTTTACTTTTTGAAGTTCGCCCAGCACACGTAGCGTGATAACATGCGAATTTTTTTTTTTTTATCTAGAAATATTTCAACTCACGCATTTCGAAAATGACATACTAAAACAGAAACTTATTTAATTAAACAGGACGCATAATATTGGGTGGGCACTGTCCCCCCAGTAAAATTATCAGGGGGGAGGGGGGGCAAGACTCACCTTGCTTCCCTATAGTCGACGCCTATGCGCTGCGTCTTGAAGGTAGTCATGCAAAAGTTGGCAGGTACTACTTTCACCGCGGAAGCGTATAAACCCGACTTCACTTTGTCAGCATGGGAGGAGTAGGGTACAGCGCATCCTCTGAATTCGTACTTCCTCTCCATGTGTTACATCGAAACCTGTGGCGTGTGTACTCGAAGTGTCCATTAATTCCTGTCAATTAACCAGAAAAAGGTAAATTCTGGATATTGGAGTTTAGAAAAACGCGGCGAACAAAAAGCGTTAGGAAATTTAATAAATCGTGCCAGTCCGGTCAATTGAATCGAAACATTCCGTAAAATTTTACCTGCAATGTCAATATCAATATAATAAGTTAGCCATTAATCTGAAAAGTAAACACTACTCGCTGTAGTTCTGTTAGTTTGACATCCAAACGCTGCATACAGATGAAATGCGCCGGTATTCCACGCCTACTAAGAAAGTTGAGTGACTACGCATTTTTCGTATACTCGCTTCTTAATAATTTTAATGACAGTTAAGAATCAACAAAATCGAAGGGTAGTGTTACAAACAGTGTCACTGACCCATTTGGTGCACCAGTTATTGTATATTATGTTACCGTAAGAAGCCGGGTGCTTAAATTATTGTACGGTACGAATAATTGTACGTACGATGTCTACGTATCAGTCTGTTGACCCCTTAAGACAAAAGCAAAAGCAATTGTAGCTTCAATAGTAAATTGTATATTTACAGGTTTTGTGAGGTAATATAAAGCAGTACATTTCATATTTTCTTAAGAATAATTCAAAGCCATGTTCAGTTTAAAAATATCTCGAATTACAAAACATTCTGTTGCATCGAAAAATCACGATGAAAAACAAAACCAATTTGTGATAAGTTCTCAAAAAAAATTAAATTATTATAAACCTATTCAAAAAATAAGCTCATGCAAAAATAAAATGACTAATTAACTCACATTAATAGTGAAAAACATTTCATCTCTCTATTCGAGTCATCTTCAATTCTACCTGATACGTGTTCATCATGTATTCGTTGTCTTTCTACGTCAGTGGGTAGTGCGCTTTGCTGTCGTTGAAGACTTATCCGGTTCGAATCCCATTAGGGCAAAGGAAAAAGATTCGTTTACTTCGTTCTCTAGGAAATAATCTCTGGTAAAAGGGCTAAAAAAGTCAAAATCCAGGTGTTTGCGAAATTTCTGTATAAAAACTAGGACATATCCGAAACTCATCATCAGGAATTTTCACTACTAAGCGGATTTCCTCGACCATATAAGTTCAGCCGGTCTTCCTCCACTTCTCTCTATCCAAGGCCATCATTTCATCCAGTCCATTTTTTTTAAACTTGATTTAATCTCCTCCATCACTTTCTCCTTGGTCTTCCTCTTTCCCTCTTTCCTGGAGCCTCCCACTCCATCAAAATTTTAGGGAGTCTCTTTGATGACATTCTCCTTACTTGGCCGAAACATTATAATCTCCGCATCTCAATAGTTTGAAGAATGCTGAAGAAACACTCAATAGTTTGTATAGTCACTCATTATATCTCGAATTTTTGTATTGCGCAATTTTTCACATCTGGATTTTCGTGCATAACGCCTCCAAAAGTCCATCTCCGTTGCAAATAATATTTGTTAATGTCCTTTTCTCCAGTATCCACGTCTCCTCACCATATAAAATGATATTCTGTACAATCGGAGAAAACATGTGTCTTTTGACTCTTGGAAAGACATTGCTGCTCCAAAGAACAGGATTCCAAACAGAAATAGCTGTGAAAATCCTCTAAATACGTGGCGTCAGTTGAATAAATAAATACATCGCTCTTTCCACGTTAAGCAACGCACAGCAACCGAAAAATTGTTATTCGGCCGCCGTCGGGGAATTGAATCCCGAATCTCTCGATATCTATCCGAGCGCGTTAGCCTTACATCACAGCTTTCCTGTCCTCCGCAATTCTCCGATCACTGTCATGATGACATGTACCATCCTGATGTATTATGGATATCCTAAACTGACTTTTCTAAAATAAATGAATTAGTGACAACGGAAAAATCTGTAAAAACACTGAAATTAGCCAGTCGTTAGTCGCGCTATAAGCATTTCTCTCTCGCGCTTCGCATATAGAGAGCGCCATTTATGTGGAAGTGACCGTGGAGGCACCACCTCCGCTCCAGCTGACTTTTAGAGTCTTCTTAACAATCTGATATCAGTTCCGATAAGAATTGGCGCGTCTTTGACCTTCAAACAGTCTGCCCTTTGCTCCCGTGCGCTTCGTGTGAATATTTCTCTCATCAAGCGACCGCTGGCATTTGCGTCACGTGAGAGCTTTTCTCATCAAGCGAACACCGGTGTTTGTGTTTTGTATTTTTTATAGATAACGCGATGATACGGGTGCGTTTTTTGCCTAATTTGATTTGTAACTTTATATATTAACTATATTTCTTGCAAAGAAAGAATTGTGAAGTGTTGTTATTGAGTTAACTACTTAAAACAGCGGGAAAAAGGTATTTGAGAAAACTCCCAAGCTCGAACACTGGCATGGTTCAACGTGTAGCGATAAACAACAGGTTAGAAACGGAAATTTCGTTGAAAGATGGAAGAAACTTTGCTGCACGTAGCTTCCCGTAGGATTTTGCCAATTTGCCATGAATCCACGCCACTTATTTTTTAATCTGTGTGTGTGTGTGTGTGTGTGTGTGTGTGTGTGTGTGTTTAGCAGTAGCAACACTTGCTAGTGGCATTATTTTTTTACTAGCAAATTGCATTATCTACTAGCGAAAGTTTATTAACATTATACAAAAGAAACTTTAACAACACACACCCCCTCCATTAGTCAGTCATGACAAATTTTGATTTCACCCCTGTAACTGTCACAATGCTGAAAAGATTACAAATATTTAGATATAACTCACCTTTTCATGACCTGACAAAATTCTAACAATTTAATTCGAATGCAAATATTTAAAAAACTTTTTTTTATTTAACTTTATTCACAAAATTCAAGAGCACTATTCAAAATATTTAAGTAATTTTCTGTATGGTTTACGATCTCGGTTGGTTTACGATCTCGGTTTTAAGTCTTTTCATCATACCACTTTAAAACAGCAGGCCTGAGGCCAAACTTGTCTTTGGACGGACCTTCAACCTCAATACTCATGAGAGCATTCAATGTTTGTAAGTTTAAACTGCCCCTCCAATCACCCTGAATTCTCTTAATGAAACTGAACCCAACCTTACATGCCGAAGTACATAAGAGAAATGTACTGGATATTTCTACTAGTGCCAAAATGTTTTTATAATGTTTGTATTTTTCAAGAAACATTTGTTTCCAGAAAACAAGTTGTTCCTTTTTGTATGCGTCTAAAATTTTCCACACGCGCAGTTCAGTGGCACTTTACACTTTACTGTTCACACTAAAATATTCAAAATTTCCCCACTAGCAACTTGTGCTAGAACCACTTTTTATCACTAGCAAAATGCATTTGCTTGCTAGCAATTTGCTACTAACTACCTGTCGAAATCGAACCCTGCTCAGAGGATATTTTTTCGTGGGAAGGGGGGCCGGGGCGAAAAATGGAGGTTTTCGAAATCCACCAGAACAAAATAAGTTTTAAAAATAGAAGGAAAAATTAAAGCATCTATTTCTATGCATTTTTACCTAATGTAAGTCGCATATTAACCAAAAACTTAAAAAAAGTGAAGCACTTGGGGTGGCACTTGGCCCCCACTCTAAATACGCCCCTGTTCATACAAGTCAGGTGCGTTCTTACTGGGAAATCGTAAGAACCGTAGTCTTTTTCGTTGAGGCAAGCATTATGAAAAAAAAGCAAAAGAAATCTTTCTTCGAAGATTTTTAGATTCATCTATAATTATAGGGGGATGGCACAGACTGACAGCTACCTTTAAATCCGTTCGTTACTTTTACTTTGCCAAATGCTGCTTCGTGATGAAAAATACTGAAAATATATTACATAATAATCAAGATTGTGTTAAAAAGCAAGTATTCCAGGAAAACAGCTGGCAACATTGATGGTAGTAATTACGTCATTTAGTTTGTCACATGAGCACGAAAGGTCTCACACACGGTTGATGTCAGCGAAACCTCGCAGCTTTTTCTTTTTTCAATTCTCCTCCAAACATTAATTAGGGCTTGACAACATCCAGCGTTTTTAGTAACCGCAAACCTCATCATGTTAAAACTTCAAACAGATTTTGGTCTTTGTTTATTACCATAGCGTTCTGGTCTCCAGGCAGTAACCTCAAAACCACAACAGTATTTATTTTTAATCACAGCGATATTTTTTCTGAGCGAGAAACTTGTAGAAGTACTGAGCATTCTTTCCGTCACTTAAGAAATAAAAAGAAAAAATAACGATGTGGTGTTCTTGAAATAATTTGCACATATTTTCCTGATTAATAAGATTTAAAGGAAGATGTCCTCACCGATAAAGGGGGAAAAGTTTCTAATATGATATGTACAATGTTTATTTCCCAGTCATCTTGTATGATAATCAAGGCATACATTTTTTTTGCAAGCCAACCATGGAGGCGCGGTTTCGAGACGTATTTGTTTCAAATGGGGATCTCACGTTACCCGTGTTAGTTCGATCCCACCGTCTTCCGATTGTCGTGTCTGCGGTTTTTCATTTATTTCTGCATGCATTTACGAACTCTAGTGCCAGTCACCCTTTTATTATAACGCATTCGTTCAGTACTGCTGCTGATGAGCAGTAGATTTAAATCCTGGATGAGAAACCGCTTCGTACGTGTAGAAATGATGAGACGGACCGCAGCAGCTGGTTCAAATATCGATAGTGGTTACCGTTATTTTCATGGAACTAGATCTCGCAGATTTTTTAGTTTTTCGTAGTTCAAAATTCATTTTTATTTATTTATTTATTTTTTGATTGGCTGTTTAACGATCATCATGAGCAACTCGATGAGCTATAAGCAGTCGCCTGTCCCTAATTTAGGGCCACTGGTTCCATGGAAGGGAGAGAGAGCCAGTGCCGTAAGCCAAACACAACATCCATGCCTCATCGGGATTCGAACCCGGGCCCATGTCGGACAAATAATCAAAAGTCACCGCTTACACCACTGCGCGACCGGGGACGGCCGGTTGTGCATTCTGAAAAACGAAACTGAACAGCGCACTTCGCGCTCGTATGACTCAAGATAGGTAGGGACTTCTTCTGCTCTGAGTCTTATGACTCAAGATAGGTAGGAACTTCTTCTGCTCTGAGTCTTATGACTCAAGATAGGTAGGAACTTCTTCTGCTCTGAGTCTTATGACTCAAGATAGGTAGGAACTTCTTCTGCTCTGAGTCTTATGACTCAAGATAGGTAGGAACTTCTTCTGCTCTGAGTCTTATGACTCAAGATAGGTAGGAACTTCTTCTGCTCTGAGTCTTATGACTCAAGATAGGTAGGAACTTCTTCTGCTCTGAGTCTTATGACTCAAGATAGGTAGGAACTTCTTCTGCTCTGAGTCTTATGACTCAAGATAGGTAGGAACTTCTTCTGCTCTGAGTCTTATGACTCAAGATAGGTAGGAACTTCTTCTGCTCTGAGTCTTATGACTCAAGATAGGTAGGAACTTCTTCTGCTCTGAGTCTTATGACTCAAGATAGGTAGGAACTTCTTCTGCTCTGAGTCTTATGACTCAAGATAGGTAGGAACTTCTTCTGCTCTGAGTCTTATGACTCAAGATAGGTAGGAACTTTTTCTGCTCTGAGTCTTATGACTCAAGATAGGTAGGAACTTCTTCTACTCTGAGTCTTATGACTCAAGATAGGTAGGAACTTCTTCTGCTCTGAGTCTTATGACTCAAGATAGGTAGGAACTTCTTCTGCTCTGAGTCTTATGACTCAAGATAGGTAGGAACTTCTTTTGCTCTGAGTCTTATGACTCAAGATAGGTAGGAACTTCTTCTGCTCTGAGCCTTATGACTCAAGATAGGTAGGAACGTCTTCTGCTCTGAGCCTTATGACTCAAGATAGTTAGGAACTTCTTCTGCTCTGAGTCTTATGACTCAAGATAGGTAGGAACTTCTTCTGCTCTGAGTCTTATGACTCAAGATAGGTAGGAACTTCTTCTGCTCTGAGTCTTATGACTCAAGATAGGTAGGAACTTTTTCTGCTCTGAGTCTTATGACTCAAGATAGGTAGGAACTTTTTCTGCTCTGTGAGTCTTATGACTCAAGATAGGTAGGAACTTTTTCTGCTCTGAGTCTTATGACTCAAGATAGGTAGGAACTTCTTCTGCTCTGAGTCTTATGACTCAAGATAGGTAGGAACTTCTTCTGCTCTGAGTCTTATGACTCAAGATAGGTAGGAACTTCTTCTGCTCTGAGTCTTATGACTCAAGATAGGTAGGAACTTCTTCTGCTCTGAGTCTTATGACTCAAGATAGGTAGGAACTTCTTCTGCTCTGAGTCTTATGACTCAAGATAGGTAGGAACTTCTTCTGCTCTGAGTCTTATGACTCAAGATAGGTAGGAACTTCTTCTGCTCTGAGTCTTATGACTCAAGATAGGTAGGAACTTCTTCTGCTCTGAGTCTTATGACTCAAGATAGGTAGGAACTTCTTCTGCTCTGAGTCTTATGACTCAAGATAGGTAGGAACTTCTGCTCTGAGTCTTATGACTCAAGATAGGTAGGAACTTCTTCTGCTCTGAGTCTTATGACTCAAGATAGGTAGGAACTTCTTCTGCTCTGAGTCTTATGACTCAAGATAGGTAGGAACTTCTTCTGCTCTGAGTCTTATGACTCAAGATAGGTAAGAACTTCTTCTGCTCTGAGTCTTATGACTCAAGATAGGTAGGAACTTCTTCTGCTCTGAGTCTTATGACTCAAGATAGGTAGGAACTTCTTCTGCTCTGAGTCTTATGACTCAAGATAGGTAGGAACTTCTTCTGCTCTGAGTCTTATGACTCAAGATAGGTAGGAACTTCTTCTGCTCTGAGTCTTATGACTCAAGATAGGTAGGAACTTCTTCTGCTCTGAGTCTTATGACTCAAGATAGGTAGGAACTTCTTCTGCTCTGAGTCTTATGACTCAAGATAGGTAGGAACTTCTTCTGCTCTGAGTCTTATGACTCAAGATAGGTAGGAACTTCTTCTACTCTGAGTCTTATGACTCAAGATAGGTAGGAACTTCTTCTGCTCTGAGTCTTATGACTCAAGATAGGTAGGAACTTCTTCTGCTCTGAGTCTTATGACTCAAGATAGGTAGGAACTTCTTCTGCTCTGAGCCTTATGACTCAAGATAGGTAGGAACTTCTTCTGCTCTGAGCCTTATGACTCAAGATAGGTAGGAACGTCTTCTGCTCTGAGCCTTATGACTCAAGATAGTTAGGAACTTCTTCTGCTCTGAGTCTTATGACTCAAGATAGGTAGGAACTTCTTCTGCTCTGAGTCTTATGACTCAAGATAGGTAGGAACTTCTTCTGCTCTGAGTCTTATGACTCAAGATAGGTAGGAACTTTTTCTGCTCTGAGTCTTATGACTCAAGATAGGTAGGAACTTCTGCTCTGTGAGTCTTATGACTCAAGATAGGTAGGAACTTCTGCTCTGAGTCTTATGACTCAAGATAGGTAGGAACTTCTTCTGCTCTGAGTCTTATGACTCAAGATAGGTAGGAACTTCTTCTGCTCTGAGTCTTATGACTCAAGATAGGTAGGAACTTCTTCTGCTCTGAGTCTTATGACTCAAGATAGGTAGGAACTTCTTCTGCTCTGAGTCTTATGACTCAAGATAGGTAGGAACTTCTTCTGCTCTGAGTCTTATGACTCAAGATAGGTAGGAACTTCTTCTGCTCTGAGTCTTATGACTCAAGATAGGTAGGAACTTCTTCTGCTCTGAGTCTTATGACTCAAGATAGGTAGGAACTTCTTCTGCTCTGAGTCTTATGACTCAAGATAGGTAGGAACTTCTTCTGCTCTGAGTCTTATGACTCAAGATAGGTAGGAACTTCTTCTGCTCTGAGTCTTATGACTCAAGATAGGTAGGAACTTCTTCTGCTCTGAGTCTTATGACTCAAGATAGGTAGGAACTTCTTCTGCTCTGAGTCTTATGACTCAAGATAGGTAGGAACTTCTTCTGCTCTGAGTCTTATGACTCAAGATAGGTAGGAACTTCTTCTGCTCTGAGTCTTATGACTCAAGATAGGTAGGAACTTCTTCTGCTCTGAGTCTTATGACTCAAGATAGGTAGGAACTTCTTCTGCTCTGAGTCTTATGACTCAAGATAGGTAGGAACTTCTTCTGCTCTGAGTCTTATGACTCAAGATAGGTAGGAACTTCTTCTGCTCTGAGTCTTATGACTCAAGATAGGTAGGAACTTCTTCTGCTCTGAGTCTTATGACTCAAGATAGGTAGGAACTTCTTCTGCTCTGAGTCTTATGACTCAAGATAGGTAGGAACTTCTTCTGCTCTGAGTCTTATGACTCAAGATAGGTAGGGACTTTTTCTGCTCTGAGTCTTATGACTCAAGATAGGTAGGGACTTTTTCTGCTCTGAGTCTTATGACTCAAGATAGGTAGGGACTTTTTCTGCTCTGAGTCTTATGACTCAAGATAGGTAGGAACTTCTTCTGCTCTGAGTCTTATGACTCAAGATAGGTAGGAACTTCTTCTGCTCTGAGTCTTATGACTCAAGATAGGTAGGAACTTCTTCTGCTCTGAGTCTTATGACTCAAGATAGGTAGGAACTTCTTCTGCTCTGAGTCTTATGACTCAAGATAGGTAGGAACTTCTTCTGCTCTGAGTCTTATGACTCAAGATAGGTAGGAACTTCTTCTGCTCTGAGTCTTATGACTCAAGATAGGTAGGAACTTCTTCTGCTCTGAGTCTTATGACTCAAGATAGGTAGGAACTTCTTCTGCTCTGAGTCTTATGACTCAAGATAGGTAGGAACTTCTTCTGCTCTGAGTCTTATGACTCAAGATAGGTAGGAACTTCTTCTGCTCTGAGTCTTATGACTCAAGATAGGTAGGAACTTCTTCTGCTCTGAGTCTTATGACTCAAGATAGGTAGGAACTTCTTCTGCTCTGAGTCTTATGACTCAAGATAGGTAGGAACTTCTTCTGCTCTGAGTCTTATGACTCAAGATAGGTAGGAACTTCTTCTGCTCTGAGTCTTATGACTCAAGATAGGTAGGAACTTCTTCTGCTCTGAGTCTTATGACTCAAGATAGGTAGGAACTTCTTCTGCTCTGAGTCTTATGACTCAAGATAGGTAGGAACTTCTTCTGCTCTGAGTCTTATGACTCAAGATAGGTAGGAACTTCTTCTGCTCTGAGTCTTACGACTCAAGATAGGTAGGAACTTCTTCTGCTCTGAGTCTTATGACTCAAGATAGGTAGGAACTTCTTCTGCTCTGAGTCTTATGACTCAAGATAGGTAGGAACTTCTTCTGCTCTGAGTCTTATGACTCAAGATAGGTAGGAACGTCTTCTGCTCTGAGTCTTATGACTCAAGATAGGTAGGAACTTCTTCTGCTCTGAGTCTTATGACTCAAGATAGGTAGGAACTTCTTCTGCTCTGAGTCTTATGACTCAAGATAGGTAGGGACTTTTTCTGCTCTGAGTCTTATGACTCAAGATAGGTAGGAACTTCTGCTCTGAGTCTTATGACTCAAGATAGGTAGGAACTTCTTCTGCTCTGAGTCTTATGACTCAAGATAGGTAGGAACTTCTGCTCTGAGTCTTATGACTCAAGATAGGTAGGAACTTCTTCTGCTCTGAGTCTTATGACTCAAGATAGGTAGGAACTTCTTCTGCTCTGAGTCTTATGACTCAAGATAGGTAGGAACTTCTTCTGCTCTGAGTCTTATGACTCAAGATAGGTAGGAACTTCTTCTGCTCTGAGTCTTATGACTCAAGATAGGTAGGAACTTCTTCTGCTCTGCGTCTTATGACTCAAGATAGGTAGGAACTTCTGCTCTGAGTCTTATGACTCAAGATAGGTAGGAACTTCTGCTCTGAGTCTTATGACTCAAGATAGGTAGGAACTTCTTCTGCTCTGAGTCTTATGACTCAAGATAGGTAGGAACTTCTTCTGCTCTGAGTCTTATGACTCAAGATAGGTAGGAACTTCTTCTGCTCTGAGTCTTATGACTCAAGATATGTAGGAACTTCTTCTGCTCTGAGTCTTATGACTCAAGATAGGTAGGAACTTCTTCTGCTCTGAGTCTTATGACTCAAGATAGGTAGGAACTTCTGCTCTGAGTCTTATGACTCAAGATAGGTAGGAACTTCTTCTGCTCTGAGTCTTATGACTCAAGATAGGTAGGAACTTCTTCTGCTCTGAGTCTTATGACTCAAGATAGGTAGGAACTTCTTCTGCTCTGAGTCTTATGACTCAAGATAGGTAGGAACTTTTTCTGCTCTGAGTCTTATGACTCAAGATAGGTAGGAACTTCTTCTGCTCTGAGTCTTATGACTCAAGATAGGTAGGAACTTCTTCTGCTCTGAGTCTTATGACTCAAGATAGGTAGGAACTTCTTCTGCTCTGAGTCTTATGACTCAAGATAGGTAGGAACTTCTTCTGCTCTGAGTCTTATGACTAAAGATAGGTAGGAACTTCTTCTGCTCTGAGTCTTATGACTCAAGATAGGTAGGAACTTCTTCTGCTCTGAGTCTTATGACTCAAGATAGGTAGGAACTTCTTCTGCTCTGAGTCTTATGACTCAAGATAGGTAGGAACTTCTTCTGCTCTGAGTCTTATGACTCAAGATAGGTAGGAACTTCTTCTGCTCTGAGTCTTATGACTCAAGATAGGTAGGGACTTCTTCTGCTCTGAGTCTTATGACTCAAGATAGGTAGGAACTTCTTCTGCTCTGAGTCTTATGACTCAAGATAGGTAGGAACTTCTTCTGCTCTGAGTCTTATGACTCAAGATAGGTAGGAACTTCTTCTGCTCTGAGTCTTATGACTCAAGATAGGTAGGAACTTCTGCTCTGAGTCTTATGACTCAAGATAGGTAGGAACTTTTTCTGCTCTGAGTCTTATGACTCAAGATAGGTAGGAACTTCTGCTCTGTGAGTCTTATGATTCAAGATAGGTAGGAACTTCTGCTCTGAGTCTTATGACTCAAGATAGGTAGGAACTTCTTCTGCTCTGAGTCTTATGACTCAAGATAGGTAGGAACTTCTTCTGCTCTGAGTCTTATGTCTCAAGATAGGTAGGAACTTCTTCTGCTCTGAGTCTTATGTCTCAAGATAGGTAGGAACTTCTTCTGCTCTGAGTCTTATGACTCAAGATAGGTAGGAACTTCTGCTCTGAGTCTTATGAGTCAAGATAGGTAGGAACTTCCTCTGCTCCGAGTCTTATGACTTAAGATATGTAGGAACTTCTTTTGCTCTGAGTCTTATTTTCTAATAGTGTTTGATGCATATGAGGAAAAAGAGTAAAAACACCAAGGAGTTAACCAAGTGTACGTATACACTGAGTGGCCACTTTATTATGACTACCTGACAGTTTTAAGCAAATGAGCTATGGCTGCACGCTGTTGCCGCCAGAGGTCGATGCTAGTATAAAAAGGGAAAGCTTAGTGCTTGCGACAGTAGTAGAAGTGATTTTTGAGTGACGAGGTGGGTAAAAAATGCGATTTGACGGACTTTCACGTGGGATGATTGTACGAGCTCGGAGCCATGGAGCGAGTATCACCGGATGCGCTGCATTCGTGAAATGTTCCAGAGCAGCTGTTGTTAAAGTGTTTAAAGACTGGACTGTCAGCCAAAAAACTGGTTCTCTACGTGCAACGTGTGGTCGTCATCGACTAGTGACTGCTCTAGCGAAACAGAGAGTGTCCAGACTGGTAACAGACAACAGAAGGGCAACAGTGCAGCAAATTACAGACCATTTTGATCAAGGATTCCCTCAAATGATCTCTGCACGCACTGTTCGCCGTTACACTGCATCGGATGGCATATGACAGCCGAAAGCCTGTTCGAACACCTTTGCTGTCTGCAGTCAACAAGAGAGAACGTCTCCAGTTCGCACGGGAGCACAAGGATTGGACAGTCGATAATTGGAAACAAATTATGTGGTCCGATGAATCACGTTTTCAGTTGCACCATGCCGATGGCCGAGTGAGAATTTGGCTGAAACAGCACGAAAGCATGGACCCCAAATACATTGCTACAACCCTTCAAGCTGGTGGAATCAACGTTATGGTTTGGGGTATGTTTTCCTGGCATGCTTTGGGCCCTTTAATTCGTGTTGATCAACGTCTGGCTGGCACATCATATCTAAACATCGTTGCGGACCAACTGCATCCTGTCATGTGGATGGTTTATCCCAATGGCGATGGCTACTTTCAGCAAGATAATGCGTCCTGCAATAGTGCTTGTATCGTACAGGATTGGTTTCAGGAACATGGCGGTAAGTTTACTTTGCTTAGGTGGCCCCCACAATCTCTGAGAATTTGTGGGATGAAGTTGAACGAGCCATCAGACAGCTGGATTCACAACCCTGCAACCTCACACTCCTGGAAAGTGCTATTCATCAACCATGGTCTCAGATTCCACAAACCACCTATCAACATCTCGTGGAGTCCATGCCACGAAGAATCGACGCAGTATTAAAGGCAAAAGGTGGTCCAACGAAGTACTGAGGGGGTGGTCAAACAAAGTGGCCACTCAGCGTATAAGCTAAAGCGCAGTATCCTTCAGGGTTTAGCTTAACAACATATCAGCTCATGCTTGCAACGTCAAGGCAAATGGAAAACGCCGCCTAGTGGCCGAGTCGTTAGAGGCATGGGCTCCAGGCTAATCCTCCGAGCCCCGTGGGTGGGTTCCGATTCCCTGATACCAAACTCCTTCCTCGGGAAACCTGCTGCCCCAAATGAGGAACAATCGAATGCCTATAATACCACGGATGCTAACGGTTACCGTTATACTCCGAAGCAAAAGAATAAATAAAGGGAGGTGGAATTCCATAATAAATGTTAATGGTGGTGAGATTTTTTTTTTTTCTAATATGCAGGTTTAATAACCACCGGGAGCAACTGGATGTGCTATAAGTACTAGCCCGTTCCTAATTTAGGGCCACTGATTCCAGGTAAGGAAGAGAGCCAGTGCCGTAAGACAAACACGATATCCGTGCCTCCCAGGATTTGAACCCAGACCCATCTCGGACGAATGGTCAGAAGCAAGTGCTTAGAGCACTACGTCACCCTGGGAGGCAAGATATACGGAAACTTCTGAAAGAAAACAAAAGAACAGATTTTAGAAGAGGTAAGTATTATGTGTGATCTGATTTTGCAGTCAGCAAAATTGAAATTCAGGAGGGGGGGGTGAAACCCAATAAAAATTTTTTAACAAACTCGTTGAACGAAAATTGTGGAAATGTTTAATCCCGAGGCTCACAGTGAACGAAAAAACATGAACGCGAATACTCATGTTTCACCAAATCACGAAATATATTCTGCATTTATATCATCATCATCATCATTGTCAACCATTATCAATCCACTGCTGGACGAAGGTCTCCCCAAGTTTCCTCCACAACGGTCTGTCTTGTGCCAGTCTCCTCCATGTCACTCCCGCATATTTTCGAATTTCATCCACCCATCTCCCATTTGGTCTTCTTCTGGGTCTTTTCCTGTCCCTTGGAATCCATTCTAAAATTTCGGCTGTCCATCGATGGTCTGTCCTTCTGGCAGTATGTCCAGCCCATTGCCATTTCAGGGATTTAACTCTGATCATGATGTCTTCCACTCTCGTCATTTTTCGGATCCACGAGTTCCTCTTCTTATCTCTCCTGGTTATACCAAGCATGCACCTCTCCATGCTGCTTTGAGTTGTCTGCAGCCTTTGTATGTCTCTTTTAGTTAAGGTCCACGGCTCTGCACCATACGTAAGCCCTGGAAGGATGCATTGATCAAACACTTTTCTTTTAAGACATAATGGCATATTGCTCTTGAAAATTATGCTGTTTCTTCCAAAAGCTCTCCAGGCAAGTTTTGTACGCCGATTAATTTCTTCATCAATGTGACCCTCACTTGATTGATATCTGCTGTCCAAGATAAACACACGTATCTGTTATCTCCAGTTTTTCTCCATCAATCGATAAATCTTCATTTCTTGTAAAAGCATTGAACATCACTTTTGTCTTCTGAAAGTTCATTTTTAATCCCACTTCTTTACTCTTGTCAGTAAGTTTCTGGATCATACTCTGCAGCTCTGATGGGGTAGTTGCAAAAATGACTATGTCACCAGCAAAACGAAGGTGGGTTAGATAATCTCCATTAATCTTTATCCCTTTGTTTTTCCAGTTCAGTGGTTGAAAGACATTTTCCAATGTGGCATTAAAGAGCTTCGGAGATATGGTGTCACCTTGTCTCACTCCCTTTCCAATTTTTATGTGTGTTGTATTTTCAAACAGCCGAATCTTTGCACTTGCATTTTCATAGATGTTATTAATAATATTAATGTATGCATCTTCAATACCGCAGGTTTTCAGAGCCATTGTAACTGCTGATGGTTTCACCGAATCAAAGGCTTTTTCATAATCGATAAAAGCCATGCACAACGGAAGTTCATATTCCCTCGCTCTTTCAATTAGTTTTCTCAGTACGTGGATATGATCTATTGTGCTGTAGCCACTCCTGAATCCAGCTTGTTCTCTCGGTTGAGCCATGACCAGTGTATACAATATATTTATGTACAATGTATTTTATATATTCGGGTGATCTGCAACAGGAAAATATCAAACCATTTGTTATTTGTAGGTTGAATATCAAACCATGTGTTATTTGCAGGTTGTAGGTTGAAGATACTGCTGAAGAATGCTGCGGTACTTTATAAATCCTTGCAAAGTGAAAAACGGTTTTAAAATTTTTGAATGATAATGATTTCTGCACTAGTGTTCGTTTCAAGCACCTATTTGTGCTGCTGGAGATCTTAATTCTCAGAATTGCGCCATTTCGAGAGAAATAAGTTTGAATCTTTTGTTTTTTAAAGTGTATAGTTGTTATGTGCATTTTACATACAGTAATCTTTTCTCAGCATGTGCTATGTAAATTGTGTGGCTTCAAATGTGGCATTCATTTTTGAGATCTTTCGGAAGTGATGCCCCAACTTCTCTGATGTATCCACGCCAGGACTTTCCCAATTTAAGATTGGAGCAGGGCAGAAATAGAGAGGGAGGTAGGGTTAGTGATCATACATATGTCTTCTTAATTTTATTTTAATTTCAACCAAAATACAATCACAGAGCTAAATAAAATAAATTGACTCAAAATCTTTTTAAAAATTCACCAAATTCTCGAATAAGACAGTAAATCCCGGCGCTAAAAAATAAACAGATTTAAAAACAGAAGTATTATATGTGACCCGATTGTGCAGTCAGTTATTTCATTATTATGAAGGAAATGCCGATATATCTTGAGATGCCGCCCCGGTGGCGCAGTGGTTTAAGCGATGGCCTCTGATCATTCGTCCGAACGGTGTCCGGGTTCGAATCCCGGTGAGGCATGGATGTTGTGTTTGTCTTACGGAACTGGCTCTCTCCCTTCCCTGGAACCAGTGACCCTAAATTAGGGACGGGCGACTGCTTATAGCCCATTGAGTTGCTCACGGTGGTCGTTAAACCTCCAGTTAAAAAAAAAAAAATAAACTCCAATCAAAAAAAAAATATATATCTTGAGATCAGCTCTTAATGTTTTTTTTTTTTTTTTTAATGATGGCATTCCGTTTCTTCTTGGTATCGCTCACCTGCAAGCCGAATAGCCTAGGGCCCGGTCAACGAATTTCACTGCCGCCCCTGTGGCGCAGTGGTCTAAGCGATGGCTTTTGATCATTCGTCCAAAAGGGGTCCGGGTTCGAATCCCGTTGGGGCATGGATGTTGTGTTTGTCTTACGGCACTGGCTCTATTACTTCCCTGGAATCAGCGACCCTAAATTAGGGGCATAGCCCATTGTGTTGCTCACGGTGGTCGTTAAACCACCAATAAAAAAAAAAAAAATCACCTTCCGCTGTGTCTGCCCGCAGGAATATTTTGCTGTTGTGTTTGTCTCTGAGTTGGCATGCGGATTTTCCTTGATAGATATTTCAAGTTCTTTCAGTGTTTTTGTGTGCATGTGTAGACGTAGAAAGCGTGAAAGTGTTTTGTCAAAACGTGACGAACGTGAGGTAAAGTCAGCGGCCATCCAATGGCGTCGTGGTCCGTCTAGTACCCTCCGTTGTCTTCCTAAATGTAAAAATCAATGCCCGCTGCGCTCTCGTTCAAGGCAGGCAGCCAGCCGACCGATCGGCCGGGCGCGTCATCGAAATTTGTTCCGCGGTGCGGCGAGTGGCATTGACCTTCAGTTCTCGGACGGTGGCCGCTCGGTCTGGTAACCTGTCTGCTGTGCAGCACGGATATTCACACATACCACTGAGCGCGTAGGAGTTAACAGATTGAAACCTACTGGACATTGATTGTGGTAGGGTGATTGGAATGGGACCGGTTGCGCATGATGTTCGTTTCTCCCGCTCTCACTCCCCCCCGGAAGCAGGTACCTAAAACCTGCTTCCGGAACTAAAGCCAATGCTCGAATTTCTTGTCCGTATTAATAAGATTCCACTGCTATAGCGACCAGATTAGAGAGATTTATGTAGAGAATTTTAGGAAGGGAGTGTCTGACCTCAGGTCTTAAATCAACCCTTAGAAGTAGGAAGCTAGGAGATTTGGGCTAGAGCTCCTTACAGAAAAGTCACACGAAAATGAGCTAGAAAGGGGGGGGAGAAAGACGCCCTTATTATAGATTAGATTCATGTTACTATTTAAATATAAGATTTTTTAGCACGTCTTTTCGACAGAAATGTACATTTCTTATATCAGGTTATAAAGAAAGGATCCGGAAAATAGAGAAGCATGTATTTCAAGCTTTAAAAAATCGTACAAAACATTTAACCTAATCGTTCAGGTAGTTCCTATCGGAACTGATGACCTTGTTTCACCAATCTACGAGTTGAAATATCCCATTGCGATAGAAGTCTGGCGAGCGGGAGTTGAACAAATCATCCGTGCAAGGTTGATTTGTTCACGAATTTGTGCAATTCTTGATGGGTCCGTAAAGCGACGTGTGGACGAACGTTATTCTTATGGAAAAACACTTCATGGCGATTAATCAACGCTGGGCGCTTTTCTTGCAGTGCAGCATAGAGACGGCCCAACTGTTGGATGTAAGCATCCGCTGTGATGGTATTGTTCCGCTGTAAGAGTTCATAGTGAAAAAGGGCCTCGGGTGGCCTAGTGGACAACGTTCGTGACTGCCGCGGAAAGGACCTCAGGTTCGATCCCAGGCAGGTACGAACGCTCGATCCACTAAATATCCGCCGTGCGTCGGATGGGCACGTTAAGCAGTCGGACCCCGGGTACTGCCCCACCGTAATAAATAAGGGCGTCTTCCTCCCCCTTTCTACCTAGCTTCCATGTCACTTTCCTATCGGGCACTCTAGCCCAAATCTCCTAGCTTCCTATTTCTAAGGGTTGTTTAAGACCTGGGGTCAGACACTCCCTTCCTAAAATTCTCTACATATGATCATAGTGAATCACACCGCGACAATCCCACCAGCAACTCAGCATTACCTCCCGCCCATGAAGGGGTGGCTTAGCGACCTTCTGCCGAGGTTATCCCTTCTTGGTCTATGGTCTTTATAGCGTAAGATTCACTTACGTCACCCATTGTTCGTCGCCGACGACCAACCAATGCAAAAAGCTCTCCCGTTTTTCTCTTTCACGCTGAACAACAGCAATGGAGTAGCGTTGCATCCGATTCTGGTCAGACAAAGCATTTGCACAGTTTACACGAATATCCCAATTTCCGAAGTCGGGTGTTGATGGTCGTATGGGAGGTCTTCAGTTTCCGTAATGTTGCATCAGGCTTGGGCGAAAGCACGTGTTGCAGTGCACCATCTTCAACCTTACTGAGTCTGCCACTTCTGGGCGCATGAGACAGATCCTGTACGCCAGTGTTGAATTTTATGTAGCAGTCATAGTAAGTACTCTGTCCGATAACATCGTCACCAAGCGCGTTTCGCAATTTTCCTAGTGCTTCCGTAACTTTCACGCCATTCAAATATTCAATATTGCACGCACACCTTCCTTCGATATTGCCAGCGTACGTTTTTCCCATAGTACTGGCGATGCGTACTAGAGGGGTGCGGGTGTCATATCCAATTGCGCCCCAAACCATAGCGCCAGGCGACGGACCGGTATGGCGATGCATAATGCAGGCGACATACAGTCTCTCGCCGCAGTGCCGCCACACGCGGATCCGACCACTTGGTGTTGCAGGCAGAAGCGGGATTCGTCGGAGAAGACAATGTCGTGCCATTCCGTAGTCCAGGGGCGGAGTTCAACGGCACACTGCCGCCGCACTCGCCGGTGGTGTAACGTCAATGGCAATCGGAGCAATGGGCGCCGTGCGACAAGTCCCCGCTCCTGAAGACGACGTCGAACGGTACGTGCTGACACAGGTTGTTGCGCAACACACCCTAATTCCTGCGCTAACGTTCGTGATGTGGCGGTGCGAGCTGCCAATGGCCGTCGCACAACATGTCGGTCCTCTCGTTCGGTGGTGTTCCGCGACTGCGGCAATCGCTCACGTCGGTCCGTCCATCCCTCCTGCACCCACCGAATCCATACTCGCCTCACTGTGACTGGATGTCGTCCCACACGGGCGCCGATATCTCGGTACGGCAAACCACTGTCGCGATAATCTACTATTCGTCCTCTGTCGAACTTCGAAACGTGCTGGAATGACTGCCGTATTCTGCGACGAGGCATCAGGAAGCTTCCCACGCACAGGTTCGGCAGCACAACACACTTCCACTACTTACACCCCGCCTTCTGTGCACCCTTCTTATAGGGCCTCTCGGTGGCGTGCCGGGCGCACATGATTTGCATATGCCCTGCAATGCTAATCGTTTGCATGTCCTCTCGCAGGCGACGCATGCTGCGAATTTCAGGTCAATCGGATGGTTCCTTCTTGGTGTTGCATTTTGGGTGGCCAGCAGTGTAGTTAAAATGGCAACAGACACCTACAGGAATTGTACCCATAGTTGATGATGATGATTTATTGCTTTTGGTGAACATTCGTTTCTCGCCAAATTTTTGCTCGATTTTTATTTTGTAATCTTTTATCTTGTGTACAATCGCTTTTTATTGTGATGTTAATACCACACTGCTAGAATTATGAAGCAGCACTCCAAAAGTCCCATTCGTCGTCAGTATCACTTATTTGGAACGGACACATTATTGTTCCTTTGTTTAAATCCGAATGAGAATGCATGGGATGATGTATTTATTCTGTTTTCCGTCGGTTAGTTTCGCTCGCAGCGATGCAGCTCCAGAACATGGCTTAACAGGAAGCGGTTGCTCATTGGTATTGCAGCAGCAATTTTTTCAAAATGTTTGTATTCAGCCTGGCAACAAGATGATTGTGTGAGTATTCAGAAGCAGCGTTTCTCCTATACATGATAAAAGTAAAACGGATAGTATTTTACGGGGCAATATATGCATGTTGACTATTTATTCTGTGCTAACTGAAAATCCAGATATATTTGGATTTGTAAACATAATTTTTTTTTTTTGTTCAGGCGTTTTTTATCGCCTGGAATGCCCGATTGCTTCAGTTGATGCGTTAAGTACTCTTTTGGCAGCTAAAATGGTTCCATGGCCTATCTGGCTGCCAGGCAGTGAGCCTTCCGAACCGGATGACAGCGCTTCGGGAGGGGTGGTGCACACCGTGGTGTGTAATTTCGTTTATTCTGCTGTCTGTCAGATTGCACCTGCATCAGCTCCGAATATTGGTATGTTTGGGACGAGGGATACGTTGTCGAAGCCACAAAGTCCTGTGGGCTTTTTTTTTTTTTTTATTGTTGATTTTTTTTTTCTCGCTTTATACATTCCATCAACACATTAGCAGTTTACAGCTTTCTGTACAAACAAAAAATCAGGGGGAAAAAATAAAAAATCAGGAAAAATTGTCTTACGTACAGGGCTATAAGTCATCGTACTTCCGTAATTTTTCTTAGCTAAAATTTTGAAAAGTTTTAATGTTCTACAATGTCTTGCAACGAGTGTATGTAGGTTTTGAGAACACTGCGCAACCTTTATTTTTCTTATTCACTCATTGTAAGTGAAAAGGAGTCACTCAAAGTTCAAGAAATAGTTTCTTACAGCTCTTCCTTTTATTCTGTTACTATCTCATCAGCACTTCACTCGGAAATTCCAATACTCATGAAGTACTAATTCATTACAGCACTATTTTTTAAAGCTAATTAACGTAAGCCAGTAAAGAGAAAACTTGATAAAAAAATCCAACACTAATTATATAAAAACACAACTCGAGAACGCTGACTTCAGGTAAACACCGCTTCAGCGTAATACAGCTTCCACGGTTACTGCACCTCACCACACTTTTATCTGCTTGCTTTAACATTATATAGCTCCAGACCTGCCAACGGTTACGATTTTATCGTATCATGCTGCAGTACGCTAATACGAATTTGCAGCCTAAAAATACGATTTTTTTAAGTAGTCATGTTTTCCCCCATTTTTCCCTTTCAGACAGAAGCCTTGTAGTAGAATCGCGGCGACGGGCGACGTGCGTCGCAGATTTATTTTGGTCCTGCAGACAAAAACGTCATTCACAGAACCCTATAAAACTATCTCGCAGACTCCCTATCATAGATGCAACTTTTCCGCCTTTCAAAAATTTCCGAAAACGGAAGTTAGGCGTAGTGAGGATTTCTTCCGTAATCGTAATTTCTTTTTCTCGCGAAGGACGGTGTACGTCGCAGAATTATTTTGTACTTGTCCCCGTAGTAGAATCGCGTCGACGGCCGACGTACATCGCAGATTTATTTTGTACCCACCTCCGTAGCAGAATCGCGGCGACGGCCGATGCACACGCAGATTTGTTTTGGTCCTGCAGACAAAAACGACATCCCCAGAACCCATCTTACAGACCTCCTAAGATGCAAGTTTTCCGCCTCTCAAAATTTCCGAAAACGTAAGTTAAGCGGAGTGAGGATTTCTCCCATATTCATAATTTTTTTCTAATAATTAACAACATAAAAGTGTTTGTTGATTAGATTTAATTAGTTTCTCAATAAATTTTTGATGTAGGGAAACAATCCCTACATTCTCATCATCAAGAATTTATATAGCTGAAATAGGCTTCAAAAATTATCAACATGCGTCGTGTTACGAGTTTCTATCTCTGACTGTTACGTTTTTTGGTTTTGAGAGGTTGACAGGTCTGTAGCTCGTTTTTATCATGTCCACACGCACACACGTCACACACCCTGACCTCAAGACTGCTGCCAGAAAACATTCAGGACGTACAACATCGCTGTTTACAGTGGCCAGGCTTGTACAAAAAAAAAGTGGACTGTTTGCCCGACGACCAGTACACTGTGTTCCATTAACAACTGCTGACCGGAGACACCGTTTACAGTGGTGTCCAGAGAACATAAGGACTGGACAGCAGAACAGATGGGTACGGTTCTCTTTACTGATGGGATTAGATTTAGTCTCTCTAGAGATTCTGGACGTCAGCTAATCTGGCGTGAGGTAGGCACTCGATATTGCAACGAAAACATCAATGGAAGGGACAGATATATGGCCACAGTGTTCTCGTGTGGGGAGGCATTCTGATCGATGGACAAAAGGAGCTTCAGGTACTGGAAGGAGGTGCTGTAACCGGCGCGCGTTACTGTAATAAGGTCATCCTTCGCCATGTTCGTCTGTTCCGAAATGCCATTGGCCCACAGTTCGTGTTGATGGACGATAATGCCATACCACATCGTGTGGTAGCTGTTGATGAGCTGCTGGAAAGTGAAGACATTCACCGGATGGATTCGCCAGCATGTTCCCCCGACATAAATCCCATAGGACACGTGTGGGAATCTGGGGAGACGTGTTGCAGCACGTCAACACACACCAGAAACTCTATAATAGCTGAAGACGGCATTGACGGAAGAATGGGCGACGTTACCGCAAGAATTCTTGACTATAGACAGGAGAATGCGGAACGGTAAGTTGAATACTTCAAATCGGAAGGCAACCCGTGCTTAATAACATTTTGGAATAAATAGTAATACTATACTAGTAATCCGATTTATTGGCGTAGGAATATATAAATAAGCGTTTTCAAGCTTTCGCACATCAACCAGATGGCTTTTTCAAGGAAGTTAGACAAAATAATATACAGTTCTTAAAGTTAAACAGAAACTGCAGTTTCTGTCTAACTTCCTTGAAAAAGCCATCTGGTTGATGTGCGAAAGCTTGAAAACGTTTTTTTATGTACTCCTACGCCAGTAAATCGTAATAATATTACATAATTGGTGTACAGTTCTTCGTTATTAACATTTTGGAACTTAGAACAACTTAATTTTGCAGAATTTTTGTGCACAAGTACCGCAAAGTGTGATTCTGTTAGTGTTGCTTTGTTCTACTCTTGTCTGTAAAGTAGTAAGCGTTGTAACGAACGGGGTTTCAGTTCTTATTCCAGTGGATTGGGAAGTGGCCCCTTCACGCCCGAGCCGACATTGTAAAAGCTTTGTTTCTACTTAGCGCTTTGTAGACAAATATGGCTCTTGCACGAAAATATTCAAAGTTGAAAAACATCTCACCAAATCCTGTGTATGAATGAAGTTTTGATGTTAGAGAATTATAGCGTATGACTGTTTTGGCTACCTAAGGAAAATTCCAAATTAAAGGAGTTTCTGATCAACCTTTTCTGATTTGCTGACCATTTGAACGCCACGAGTGTGTGAAGCGCGTAAAATAGTATGCATCAAGTGAATGACTTCAACGTAGCAATAGAGCAATGATATAAATATCGCCTGTATGCAGAGTTGCATATAAAAAGAAATGTATCTGCGTACACAACCATCGAAACAGAAAACTTGTTGCAAACCCACGCAGCGTGGTCTACGATAACAGTAGAATAACATAATCTAAAGAAAAATTAATAAAACAATAAATAATTATTAAAACATTACAGATTCCAATGAGGACAAAGTAAGTACATTACGATTGAATGTGCAGCAATTTGTGTGAAATGGCTAGATTCGTAGTTTACCTTCTTCCATAAATGAGATGGTTAGAATTCATAAGGTTCAACTTCCATCATACACTGAAGAGCAATTGAATTAGAGATACCTGTCTAGTAACGTGTAGCACCATCTTTCGCCCTGATGACGGCGGCGATTTGTCTCGGTATGGACTCGACAAGACACCGGAAGCGTTGGGAAGCCATACAGATCCACGACCCCTAAACAAGCTCCCACAGTTCCGAAGATTTGATAGAAGGGGTCAGAGCCTCGAACATCTCTCTCGATGGCATCCCAGATGTGCTCGATGGGATTGAGGTCAGGTGACCTAGCTGGTCAAGGAAGCGAGGTCACCTCGGTGGAGTGTTCATCCAGCCTTTCGGATACAATTCGAAAGCGATGGCACGGTGCATTGTCTTGTTGCAGGATGAGGTCCCCAGTGGGATGTTGAAGACGCACAAACGGGAGCAAATGGTCGTCCAGGACATCCCGGTAACGTTGACCCGTGAGGGACGATGTCACACGTACCAGGGGTCCCATTTCAGTCCACGTAAACAGTCCCCTTACGAGAATGCCACCCCCACCAGCTTGAAGAGTACCCTGCTGGCAAGCAGGATCCATCGCTTCATGTGGTTTGCGCCGTACTCGTATCCTGCCATCCGCATGTACCAACGTGAATCTCGACTCATCAGTCCAGGCAACATTTTCCCACATGTCTAGGGTCCAGTGGCGATGTTTCCGCGCCCATGCTAATCTTTGCACCCTGTGATGTGCGGACAGCAGCGGTACCCTCGTGGGACGATGGCTTCTGTATCCCATAGCGAGGAGATGGTTCTGGATGGTGTGGCTGCTTACACGTTTTTGTGCACCAGCGTTAAATTGCCGAGTGATTTCTCGCAGTGTGGCCCGTATATCCGCTGTTGCAATGCGAGTTAGCCGGCGATGATCCCGCTCATCCACACGCTGTTGTCCACGGCAGTTGGCCCTTGCAGGGATGGTTTTACCGGATTCGATGTACTCACGGTGCACCCGTGACACAGTGGCTCGTGAAAATCCCAGTGCCTGCACGACTTCCGAGATGGAGTGACCCATTCGTCGGTCCCCGACAATTTTCCCACGATCAAATGCGCTTAGATCCTTCGTCTTACCCATACTGCTTCCGAGTCTTACTGATTCCCGTCGCATCACTCCTTATATTGTCGGATTCGTGCATACGTCATGTCGTTTCCGTTTACAGGGCCGCCCACAGCGCCACATTCGCATAACGCCAGCTGTCTCTAATTCAATTGCTCTTCAGTGTATATTCGTTATTGGTTGCGGGCACCGCATTTCTATGTGGTTGTTATTAGTTTTACATATTTATTTAGTCTATATATCTTGAAGTGGTGACGGAAAATGAGCAAATGTGTGGAAAACTTTAAAGCAAAAAGGAAAGTTTGTCTAAAACAAAAATAAAATTGTAAATAACATTTTTTGAAACTATCTGCAAAATCTGCTAATAATTTCGGAACTATCCGCGTTTGTACGCACGCACATCTATATTCTACAAATCTGGCTGTATCGTGTCCCCTTCTAGCCACTCCGCATGAAGGTGGTGGAGTAGAGATGAACAGGCTATAACAAAAGTCCGGAAACGGATCCGCGTCGGCCCCGACCCAGGTCGGGCTTTTATATCAAGCCTTTGACTAAAACCTAGGCCTTAGCTCAAGTTAATTTTTCCTTTCATTTTTTTAATTAATTTTGTTTAATTCTGCTAACCGAATTAACTAATGCAATGAGAAACGCACAACTGAAGGTTTAGGCTATAGTCTCTCTTTTGTTCTTTGCCCAAAATTCTTAATTATTGTTTATTGCGTGTTTCGCGTGCATTTCGCAACTCGAAAAAGTCTGAATGTTTTAAGTAACAGATATATATTATTTTCTAGATATAATGAAAACTGGTAATATAAAGTTTTCTGGGGAGTAAAATTTAAAGTTCTGCTACCTACAATATGAAAACCGGGAATTTTTGGTCATTCAGTGAAAACATTAAGGTGAGCCGAGGTAAACGAATTAACTTGATACACTTGGGAAACAAAATGGATATTTTGTTTCCCAAGGATATTTGATATTTGTTTCCCAAGGATATTTGATATTTGTTTCCCAAGGATAATGGATATTTTGTTGAAACAAAATGGATATTTTGTTACCTGAATATGATGCACATAAATATTTCTTTTTTTTTTTTTTTTTGTCCGAGACGGTGGACATTCATTAACGGGAAGCCCTAACATTCTTATCGTATGGCGGAAATTATAAATAGGTGCGAAACAATATGCTTTATTTTTCTTTATTCACATAAGGAAAACTTGCACAAATATTCAAACCCGGGCCAGTCATAAATAATATAATAGACCCGGGCTGGATCGAAGCCTCAAAGGGGCCTGTGCTCATCTCTACTGGGCGGAGCCGCGGATGGCCTAGTGGCCAACGTTCGTGACTGCCACGGAGAGGTCGCAGGTTCGATCACTGGCAGGTACGAATGCTCGAACCACTAAATATCCGCCGTGCGTCGGATGGGCACGTTAAGCCGTTGGGCCCCGGGTACTGGCCTTCCGGTAATAAATAAAGACGTCTTCCTCACCCTTTCTACCTCGCTTCCGTGTCACTTTCCTATCGGGCACTCTAGCCCAAATCTCCTAGCTTCCTACTTCTAAGGGTTGTTTAAGACCTGGGGTCCGACACTGCCTTCCTAAAATCCTCTACATATGGTCTGATCTGATCTCTAGTGGGCAGTGCTTGTGACCAAAGCATATGAAAGGCAGAAGGTTTGCTGTCTTTCTTGGGAGTAGGAGCATTACTGCCTCAAACGGTATGTAATGTATCGTATGTAATGTATATTTCAGTATTTTGAAATAACAATTGAAATAACAATGTTGTGTATTTAAGCCCGTGTTAAACAGTGGACTAAATCTGTATACTATAATACATTTTGTTGAATCATTATGGTCATTGTTCATTTTCTGCAGAGAACAGAGCTGGCTGGTGTCTGGATTTCTGTGATGTACAAAAACTGTTATCTATGTTACGAGAGTAAATAAATGCCAGCGATGTTTTTCCGCAGCTTCTGAGGTGGTTCACGCATACTTTTTGGACTAATCCCAAATTTAACCCCATCTCAGCAGTGAGGCTAAATTTGCCTCAACAGTGTCTTAAAATAGCGCCTGAAACAATTACAGCACAGACTGCTTTGCTTGTAAATAACGTTTTTATTTTCTTTCTCTTGCCAGGCGAGTTTTTATTTTGTCAGCTGCGATAACCACTTCAGGCTGTACGCTTCCACTGTGTTTACATAGCGTAAACTTAAATTTCGAAGAGTTTAGGTGAGAGAGAGAACAGAAATGGAACAATGTTACGATGTCGGCGATACTTTTTTCTTGATAAGCATAGTATTTCGTGAAAAATGCTTCCTCTCTGAACACATTAATTGTACTGCGCAGCTTTGGCACCAACTTCTGAAAAGTCATTAACAAAAAACACACACCCACACGCGTAGAATCGGGCGTAAATAGAAAGGATATTCAGTAGAATGTTTTTGGACGTAACGAATTAAAAACAAAAATTGAGTAATTTGAAATGACTTTGCAAAGATGTTTTTCAAACCAACTAGTTTCTTTTATTTCATCGATAATTTCTGTGCCCGTGTGTCTTCTGTTTTTGAATTTTCCTCCTGGACCTCATATTCATTGGGGTATTCGAATCGTTTTCAACAAAAAGTGCTCAGGTTTAACCGTCAAGCTACTATCTGCTGCTGACACTTTCTTGCTGTTTCGCTATATCAAAACATTTAACCTCTAGATAAAATGTGTATTTTAATGTCGACATTGTATAATCATGAAAAAAAAAATTGAATTTCGAGGGTGCGTGTTTGATATTTTATGAAAATAAAAATAAATAAAGGTGGGCTGAGTTCTGATTGAGCCTTTGGTTGGGAACGTAGGTCTACGACTTGCAGATGAGAGAGTTGAAATGAGCTAGTCGAATATGGTTTCGAAGCTTTTATTTAATTTGTTATAGCCAACACAGGTCTATGATATGAAAAGTAGCTTACATAATTTTTACAAATAGTGCTGGATACATTGCGAACACAAAGCAGATCGATACACGAATTACCCAACGCGGTGCTCTGTCTTCTTGGGTTTCTTACATTCCTCATCACTTGCTCTTGCCTTCCGTTTTGATTTTCTCTACTTTTTCTTGCGTTCATTCTGCGAATTCCGCGGCATTGTCGAAAGTGTTAATCCTTTCACACGAAAACATTTTTTTTTAATTTTAGTTTAAACCACTGCGATATGTTCTTCATATATTTGAATAGATCTCGTCGAGAGCTTTAAAACAATACCACGCACAGTCGTTTTGCACTCACTATTGTCCAGATAAACCGCGATAGTGTCAAAAGTTTTCACCGGTTCACAAGAAAACAATTTTCAAAATGTTCAGTTCAAACCACTGCGAAATGTTGTTCGTTTATTTGAATAGATCTCGTCGAGAGCTTTAAAACGATACCACGCACAGTCGCGTTGTGCTCATGGTTGCCGAGATAGACTGAGTCAAACGCGGAGGCACATCCAGAAATATTGCATCATCTCCCTCGCGTACAGGGAGCTTCGTGCACACGATGTATTGCGCAGTACGCGAATTGGACTCCATTCTGTTTACGAATATGCTAACACGATTAGTGTGCGGCACGTATTTTTAACGCTATTATTTCAATTGGGACCTATTTTTGTCACAGGGCTGTCAACCGTAAGTCGCCCCATACTATCCACAGAGTTAGACGTTGTCCTACGTAAAAAAAAAACCCTGTAAAACTACCAGTTGTACCTCTGAAGCTCATACAAGAAGGTGTGATCAAAAAGTCTCCAGGCTAGATTTATTAAAAAAAAACACACAAGCAAAACTCAATGGCCTTCGTAGTAGTCGCCTTCCGAAGTCACACAGTTAGCCCATCGCTGTTTCCGCTGCTTCAAGCATTTTTTGAAGTCATCTTCTGAAATAGTGAACAGCTGCTTCGTCGCATTCTGTTGTATCTCCTAAATTTCTTGAAATCTTTTCCCTTTCAAGTGGTATTTGATTTTTGTGAAGAAGAAAGATCACAGAGAGTGATATCTGGCGAATACGGTGGCTAACAGATCTGTGCAAAGCGGTGGTTCGTAAGAAACTGCTGCACAAATTGTGATGCATGGGCGGGTACGTTGTCATCTGCAGTGGCCACTCTCATGTAATGCCGGCCTTTTACGACGAACTGTGTCCCTCAAACTCCGCAAAATTTGGTTGTGGTACTCCTTGTTGATTGTCTGGCATGATGGAGCGTATTCGTGATACACAACTCCTTCATGATTAAAAAAAACCCCAATAAACATTCGACATTGCTGCAGTCCTGCCGTGTTTTTTTTTTTTGGGGGGGGGGGGGGTGTCTGGTGTCTTTCACTGTGAAAACTGCACCTTAGTTTAGGGGTTATACCCATAAACCCACGTTTCATCACCAGTTGTGGCAGTTTTAAAAAAGTTTTCGTCATTTTCGACGCACTCAAGCAAGTCACTAGCAGTTTAAACACTGGCCTGTTTTAGCGCAAATTTGGCTGCGACGCGTTACATACAACAATCGTAAGAATCAACCGAACTGAACCGAAACTAATGTTGAAGTCTTCAGGTAGCTCACGAATAGTGATTCGGCGATTTTGCCGCACACCTGTGTTCACAAGTTCAATAGGTTTGTTTTCTTTTTCTGGTTGTGGGCCTCCCAGCCGACAGTTCGTCCCTCTCAATACTTTCACGACCATCTTTAAAACGTTTATACCACTAATAAACTTGTGCGGGACTCATACAATCCTCTCCATGGACTTTCTGTAACTTTTAAGTATGTGTCTTTGCAAGTTTCGCCAAGTTTTTGAGAAAATCTGATGCAAATTTGTTGATTAATTTTTTTTTACATAAATGTGACGAGCAGCTTCGTGTAAGAACAAAGCTCTCCTTTGAAAAAACGGGACGAACAGGGGTGACGTGACTCACAGCACATGCGTAGTAGTTGTTTTTTTATTGGGAGTTTAACGACCACCGTGAGCAACTCCATGGTCTATAAGCAGTCGCCCATCCTCAATTTAGAGCAACTGGTTCCAGGGAAAGGAGAGAGCCAGTGCCGTAAGACAAACACAACATCCATGCTTCACCGGGATTCGAACCCAGACCCATCTGGGACGAATGGTCATAAGCTAACGCTTAGACCGCTGCGCAACCGGGGCGGCATAGGAGGTTCCAAGGTCGACCTGTGCTTAGCGGTTTCATGCTGTGTCGCGCGATTCCGAACTTATGCAACCTGTCTGGATACTTTTTTTTTTTTTTTTTTTTTTTTTTTGATTCGAGGTTTAACGACCACCGTGAGCAACTCAATGGGCTATAAGCAGTCGCCCGTCCCTAATTTAGGGTCACTGGTTCCAGGGAAGGGAGAGAGCCAGTGCCGTAAGACAAACACAACATCCATGCCTCACCGGGATTCGAACCCGGACCCCTCACAGACGAATGATCAGAGGCCAGCGCCTTAGACCACTGCGCCACCGGGGCGGCTGGATACTTTTGATTACACTTTCTACATGCATTTATTTCATTTATAGAGTCGAACCCGTATAACGAAGTCGTAGAGAGAGTTAAAACATTCGGTGTATGTGAACTTCGTGATAATCGTAGATTTTTAAAAAGGGCTATTTTTTGGTATATTACATTCGGTCAGGTTAAACTAGTCAATCACAAACTGTTCATCAATTAGTAGTAAGTAAATAAGGGTGGGAGATGGTGGAAGTACAAAAAAACAAAAACAAAAAAAAACTGAAAGGTTTTTGTCTTCATATACAAATACAAACTGATCTGTCTATAAAGAGAACCCCACAGGGTGTAGTCAATTGCAGATATTCTCTAGTCATGCGGTAGATCCATATATAAAATCTGGGCGAATGCCACTTGTTCTACTTGCTGAAACTTCGGTATCTGTGGTTTTTCCCAAAACTGTTGTTCATGTAAAAGGAGAATAATAATAAGTTCAAGGTATCTATAAAAGCTTCGGTTTATGTGGAAATCCGCCTTATGCGAACTCGTTATATCTGGGTGCGAGTGTATGTATATAACATCAACCATTAAGGTGGTTACACCTAAAATGTCTGTCTTATGTTTCCATTGGTAAATCTTCATTACATATTTTCTTCGCAAATATTGTATTCCCAAGGATGAAAATTTACAGATTGATAAAACAAACTTTAAGTTATAGCATGGGACATCTAATACTTGCTAAAACATAACCACAACTAAGCAATCCAACATTTGTTTGCTTACTGACGTCATCAATGTACAGGTCGCGCCATCTACTAACAGGTCTGTACATTACTCAAAGAAAAATGATTGATTTTTAATATAACTGTGGTTATGTTTTAGTAAGTATTAATAAGTATTCCCTGCTATAACTTAAAGTTAGTTTTATCGATGTGCAAATGTTCATCCTTGGGAATACATTAATTGCGAAGAAAATATGTAAAGAAGTTTTACCATTGGAAACATAAGGCATGAATGAAGATCTCCCCCGCACTGTTAAAAACTAAGTGGTGTGAATTCACGAGAAGTTTCTGAAAATAATGTGCAGCAAAGTTGCCGTATAGATAGGTGCCCGCCCGTCTTTCAACGAAATTTCCATTTTTAAAAGTTCCGTTTTTGTACTTTTTTTTAACTTTCGTATTTTCACAGATTTTTCGCAGTCAAGTAGTTCCGTTTTATTTCAGAAAATTCCATTTCAGGTTTTTCTGTTTTTATACAGGTATTTCGCAAAATCAAAGACGCCGAATTTTTCAGCTTTTCCGCCAAATTATCATTTCGCAGCGGTTGGGATCGAACCAACGTCATTTGGATTGGTTCAACAGACAATGCGCATCTTAACCGTTTTGCCAGTAAGACTCAGAAATCTGAATCATGTTCATGTTAAAAGTAACTAATTTGCGGGATGATGAAGTTTTTTTTTTTTGTCATTAATGTGAGTGATTTAGTCATTTTATTTTCTGTTGGAGCTTATTTTTTATTAGGTTCGTAATAATTTTATTATTTTTTTTTCTGTAGGGCGACTTATCACAAATCAAGTATTTTTTTTCATCGTGGTTTTTCGAAGCAGCAGAATGCTTTGAAACTTGAGATCTTTTCAAACTGACAACGACTTTGAATTACCTTTAAGAAAACGTGAAATATGCTGCTTTATAGTATTGTTTCGCAAAACTAAATATAAATTTTACTCTTGTTAGCTATAATAGCACATTGTACAATAATTTAAGTACACGGTTTCTTACAGTAACACTATATACAGGGTGATTGTAAACTCCTTCAACGAAACAAGAGAGGTGATAGTACACATCAAGACGAACAATATTTGCAATGGAACCTAGGGCCGCATTCCACTCCTAGTGCCAGAAAAGAGTAAAGTTACACATCCACGTTGAGCCTTCAACAGTGAAATCAAAGAGACATACCTAATTTATGAGTTGAACAATTCCAATCGCACCAGAGAAAGGCTCAAAGGAGCTGCTCAAACTGGCGTCCAAGGGCGTCGTTGCACAACCCACACCGGCGAATGAAGGACTGTCGCACTCTCTCGTAGACTCCCGGTGTAGTGTTGATTTTATATGCAGCAACAGCGATTCGCGCGACGAGATCTACCAGGGTCCAAAGGTGTGTCGTACACCAATGTTTATATGTGCCCCCAGAAGAAGAAGTCCAGTGGATTAGGGTCCGGGGAGCGTGGAGGCCAAGCCACAGGTCCACCGCGTCCAATCCACCGCCCGGGATATGTCGCATTTATGAAGTATCGGACCTCGGCGGCATAGTGTGCTGGGGCCCCATCATGCATAAACCACATGTCCCTCCGTGTGGTAAGCGGAACATCCTGCAACAGACCGGGAAGCACTTGCTCCAGGAACACACGGTACGCTGCGCCGGTCAGACGTATACGTCTATTCCCGTGTGATGTTCGCACGGTATCACTGAATATCACTGAAGAGCATTGTCATTTTCATGTAGGACTTCCGTCCACAGGGAGTAGAGTTTAGGTCCCAGCCACCTACAGCGAGATCGCCTTTTGGGCAGGACACAGAAACGGAAGGAATGAGAGCAAGTCTAGCGACTTTGACAGAACAGTTTGTAGTGAGATTAGAGTACAGTAGATGGCGCCACCGTACAAGTACGATATTGCACATAGATGGGTGAGAGAATTTCAGGGAGGACATAGGAAAGGATACCCATTTAACCAGTGGGTCCAGCCTGGGGGCCGTCACTTAACGTGCTCGTCCGATGCACGGCGGATATTCAGCGATTGTTAGTAAATCACACCATCTCTGAAAGATCAGCCCAGGCTTGAACCTGGGGACCCAGCATCGATAGTCTGAAACACTAACCACTAAGCCATCCGCGGCTGGTAATATCACTGAACGGGTTCAGCTGCGTTTTTAAATGTTTGCTCCTCGTCGTTTACGCACGTGTTCAGCGCACCTGATTTGCATCTTGTGCTTCTCATGCACTGGTTGGAACTCCGTGTGCCTGCTGGACGTTTTTCGAGCATGCTCTTTTCTGGCACTAGGAGTGGAATGCAGCCCTAGGTTCCATTGCAAATATTGTTAGCCTTGATGTGTACTATCACCCCTCTTGTTTTGTTGAAGGAATTTACAATCACCCTGTATAATAGCAGGTGCACAAAATGGGGGACAGGGGAATAAATGTCCTATGCCACAATAACCAAAATTTATGCGCTATACCATCCACAGTATCCGATCTCGCTGCAGAACTTCAAAATGAGATTCTTCGACAGACCAAAATCGAATCGCACGTATTACTGGAAATTTTTCGTCTTATGGGTACGGAAGAAGTGAGAACGGAGTTTACCCGTTAATAAATTGCGGAAAGGTTTCTGAAAATTTAGAATTTTCCGTTAAACACATCTTAAAAGCGATTGCCGTCAAAAAGCAATTTTTTAAAAAGCAATTAATTATTTTTTAAGCATTCATTTTTTCCAATTGCTTTTTAAAGTTTTTAAAAAGCGATTTAAAGGAATTGCGGAAAGATTTCTGAAAATTCTGAATTTCCCTGGTGTACGGAAAATCCGTGAAATTCAGGTTTCTTTCCATTGTGACGTACTAGAGAGAGGAAACACGGGTCAAGACGACAAATCTGCAATGAGGCATTCTGTCCGCGTAGCTCAGTTGGTAGAGCGACTTACTCCGGAGTGAGGGGACAAACTTGTGTGTTCACATTGCCGCCCGATTATGGAAAATGGATCCACTGGCCGTTGGGTTTTTCGAAAAGTGTGTGATATTTGTTCCACACATTGTTTGGAATTAATGAAAAATTCCTACTTCGCTTCAAAAAAAAAAAAAAAAAAAAGGAGTAGATAATGTGACGTACTAGAGAGGGGAAAACATGTGTCAAGACGACAAACCTGCAGCGAGACATTCTGTCTGGTAGCTCAGTTGGGAGAGCGACGTACTCCGGACTGAGGGAACAAACTTGTGTTTTCACACCATCATTTCACGGAAAAGGTTGCATCAGAAATATGCTTTATTAATTCAGGAAAGAAATCACTGAAAGTGGCTCGTGAATTTCAGAATTTTTTTACAGTACATGTCTCTTGCGCAACTCTGTCTTGCGCAATTCTCTTCATGTCACTTCGACATGATTCGAATTTCATCCAGCTATCTACACTGACGGAAAAAAAATCCCAACACCAAGAAGGGGTTGTGTGAGATAAACGACTGTTGGTAGGCGGTGAGAGTACATCTGTAAGATGACGTCTATGCAAATTTCGCGCTCGGCGCATACGTGTGGCGTTAGTAGCGCCCCTCGGAACATGCAAAGCAGGTTTGCTGTAAATACGCGCTGTAACGTTCGTGAGCGTTTGTTATCGTTGAGATTCGACGTAGGGTGTTGATGTTAGTCAAGAATGCCCTTAAGAAGACGAAGAAGCCATTATCAACAGCTCACGGAGTTTAAACGAGGTCGTGTAATAGGGCTACGAGAAGGTGGATTTTCTTTCCGCAATATTGCAAAACGACTTGGCAGGAATGTAGCCACTGTGCATGATTGTTGGCAGCGGTGGTCAAGGGAAGGTACTGCCTCAAGAAGACCGGGTTCCGGCCGGCCACGTGGCACTACTGAGAGGGAAGACCGCCGTGTACGGCATATGGCCGTGGCGCATCGTACCGCGTCTGCGGCAGCAATTCGAGCTGCGGTTGCCACCACAGTGACACAACGAACTGTTACAAATCGGTTACTTGAAGGACAGCTCCGAGCCAGACGCCCTGTAGCGTGCATTCCACTTACTCCAAATCACTGCCGTTTGCGGCGTCAGTGGTGTCAAGTCAAGCTAGAGCTCATTGGAGGACGGAGTGGAGATTTGTTGTGTTTTCTGATGAACGCCGGTTCTGCCTGGGTGCCAGTGATGGCCGTGTGTTGGTTAGAGGGAGGCCAGGTGAGCGCCTGCAACCAACCTGTCTGCGGCCGAGACACACTGGACCTACACCTGGAGTTATGGTCTGGGGAGCAATTTCCTATGACAGCAGGAGCACTCTCGTGGTTATCCCACGCACTCTGACGGCACAGTTGTACGTCGGTCTGGTGATTCAACCTGTTGTGCTGTCATTCATGAACAGCATTCCAGGGGGTGTTCTCCAACAGGATAACGCTCGCCCGCATACCGCTGTTGTAACCCAACATGCTCTACAGAGTGTCGACATGTTGCCGTGGCCTGCTAGATCACCAGATCTTTCACCAATCGAGCACGTATGGGACATCATTGGACGACAACTCCAGCGTCACCCCCAACCAGCATTAACCGTCCCTGTATTGACCGACCAAGTGCAACAGGCATGGAACTCCATCCCACAAACTGACATCCAGCACCTGTACGATACAATGCATGAACGTTTGCGTGCTTGCATTCAACATTCTGGCGGTTACACCGGTTATTAATGTACCAGCATTTCACATTTAAAATGGCTCTTCTCGCGCTTACAATAAGCTGTGATCTTGAAACCTTAATTGATTAAATATGTTACCTATACAAATATATTGCCGCCATTTCATTCCTCTACAACTATTTTTTCGTGGTGTTGGAATTTTTTTTTCCGTCAGTTTATATTCCACGAGATCTTCTGGGTCTTTTCCTGCCCCTTGGTATCCGGTCTAGTATTGCAGCTGTCCAACACGACGATCAGTTATTCTAATACAGAAAAAAAAGTGTTAGCGATAAACTTCCACCTCCAAATCGAAGCAAGTATAATGGATAAATTTTGTTGGTTTTACTCTGCCAAATTTACTTTCGCTTTTACCCCATATAAAGTACTGCATGAGCATATTTATTCAGAAATAAGGACATTAAGGAAATAAATTTCAGTTTAGTTGTCACTGTTTCGTGTATGAATTCATAGGTGAGCCGTACCTATCATTGGCTTGAGAGTTAAACTACAACTTCATGTAACAGGTAATCGAATAATTTTTTGTTAAAAACAGTTTAAATAAATACATCGCTCTTTCTACGTTCCAGAAACACATAGCAACCGAAAATGTGCTATTTGTTTCTGGAACGTTAAAAGAGCGATGTAATTTTTTATTTGCCACGTATTTGGAGGATTTTCACCTTAAAAACAGTTTGTTGAGAACATGTCCAACTCCATCCTCCTCATCCACCTGAACTTTACCATATGGCATTGATTTCAGTTTGAATTGTTTTAGACATAAAAACCGAAATGGATGATTTTGCCACAAATATATTTTTTGCTACTTGTTAACATGTTTGTGCCTTTTATGCTTTTTTTTTTTTAATTGTGAGAAAATTCTTCTTTCCTCTGAAATCTGCCTCCCTAGATTCAAGCACAAAATTCTTTCTGGGAATACGTATATATATCCCTGACGTAACACTTATGGAGGATCTCAAGATTTCCATCTGCTCACTTGAACGCCTATAACAGGGGGACCACAAGAGGACAGGCACATGAATACAGGAAAGATGAAACAGTCCTGTTTGTGCAGCCTTTTTTCTACCCCTTCTTTACAGGCTTCGAAGTTTCTTTGCAGTGTATCTGCGTTGTGATAGTCCTATATTTTTTAAAAGTATACTTTAAAATGAGAAAAAACAATAAAAAAAACGTCTTCTAGAACCAGTGGCTCCGGAGAGGATGTACCGCTCAGGTCTCATCCGCGGCTCTAGCCCTGCTTAAGTGATTAGCCAGAAGTCAGTACATCTGACCACTCGGCCACAGGAGCGTCCTTTTGTGTTACCTATAGAAAATCAGAGAATCTACGCAGGGATTACTTTTGTTGGAGTCTGTCGCGAGTTTAGTAGAAATGCCCTTCTCAACCATAAAACATTTGTCAGTCTGCCATGCCTTTTTAATTTTTATGTGTTGATTTCCATTCTAGTAGTAAGTCTTAACATGAGTAGTCACCGCCTATAATCCCTCTTATTATTATTATTACTTGTTTAGGACTGCAGTCTTGGTAAAGGAGTTTCTATTCTCTTTGTGTTCGTAAGACGTCGTATTGCGTGATCCAAGAGTTTAGTCTCATCCTTGCAATGCTAACATTCGGTTAAGATAGTACGTTAGAATATGAAACACAGTATTCCCTATTTTTGTATAAATGATATTCTAAAAATCCTTGCCCATGCTTTTCTTTCCAGCTAACCACAAAAAACTGCCTCAGCACCGCTAAACCAAAAGAAAAAGTGTCTTAACGCCCCTAAGGCACTTCTACAACACTGGTGAACTTCAAGACGCCCCTGCTAATTTAATAGATGAGTATTTAAAGCGCCGTGATAGCGAAAAGCCGCAACAGTTGAACTTAATATAGACTGCTTTATACTGAAGTCATTCATTGGCTCTAACAGAGTAAGCGTTGTAACAGCACAGTGTTACTGGTTATTCCAGTTGATTGCGGGTTGGCGTCGCCACAGTCAAAGCTGACTTTTACCGATACTTTGTACCAGACTTCCGCGCGTCTTGGCCCAATATTCCCCTTGCGCCTGGGGTCTCAAATAAATTATCATTTTTCTTTCCAAAATATCATTGCATCAACCTAATGTTTGCTTAAATTTATATAAAAAAAATTCCTCATTGTTTTTAAGTTCATGAACAGAAAACCCGTTTCACTTTCATTGTGTGGAATGCTATTTTTCTTTTTTCACTCCTTCAGCTGTCGTGGTCAGAAAGCATACATCTCAAGAACTGGTAGAGAACTTTAAACTCAGTGATATTCAAGGCCGACTTCACTCATCTGAGCATCTTGACCTCGATAGAACTGGGTCTTTATCAGCAGTTTCGCTGTCAGGTTCACATTGAACTGTAAACACTGGAGTTTCAACAAAAGATACTGGTAAAAACAGACACTTTAGATCTGCCAAGCTAAGGAATGCACTGAGCAAATCGCGATGAAGTACTTCAAGTGAAACCGATTTTCTTCGGCAATCAGCAATAAGATCGCCCATTAACAACTTAGCACTTGCAGTGTTTTAAGGCCAAGGAGAAAGAACGGAACGAAAACGAAAAAAGGAAATTTGCAGTTGATCAGATAATAATAATAATAATAAAATCTCACTAAGACACCTTCCCGGTGGCCTAGTGCTCAGAGCCGCAGGTTTCTGGCTCATCGACCGAGTTGAGCACGGAGGCATAAGTAATGTGCTTGTCCTATGGCAATGGCTTTGTCCAATTCCTGGAACCAGTGCTCCTGAATTAGGGATGGGCAATTTTCCATAACCCTAGGTGCTTGTGCGGATGGTTAAAAACCAGTCCATAAAGGGGTTGTTGTTTTAATTTGAACTCATGTACTTTACATATGTAAAATACCTTGCGTCATGTAACGTACCAGGAGATGTGACGTACCTGCCAGGAGGACGCACACGACATAAAGGCAGATAGGAATCAGAATAAAACGTCCGCGTAGCTCAATTGGTAGAGTGACTTATTCCGGAATGAGGGGATCCGGGTTCGAGTCCTGGCGTGGACAGAAATGACGGAGAAATTTACTTCGTTATAATGGCGTCCGAACTATCCGGATGACCCGACCGTTCAAAATCTCGCATTGGTGATGTTATTTCCACACCGCGAGATAGGAAAAATAAGAGAATCCCTTCTCCAGCACTTCGAAAAAAAATAAAAAAAAAAATAAGGGGGAGATGATGTAACGTAACAGGAGATGTGACGTACCTGCCAGAAGGACGCACACGACATAAAGGCAGATAGGAATCAGAATTAAACGTCCGCGTAGCTCAATTGGTAGAGCGACTTATTCCGGAATGAGGGGATCCAGGTTCGAATCCTGGCGCGGACAGAAATGACGGAGAAATTTACTTCGTTATAGTCATTAATATATAGGTATATATAGGTATATAGGTGATGCGTAACATCACAGCCTCTCCTTGACAAATGTCAACCCCACCTTCTCGTGGTACATCCTGTTCCCACTAAAGGGGCTTTGACGACCGCCAATAGCGGTATAACTATACCATCGGGATTAGAGGAAATGCTATCCCACACTCACCAACCCGCTTGGCCAGCGTGTTGAGTTATGGCCAAACCCCTCCAAAATGACTCCACAACTTAAATCTTGGCCCTCAGTCTCCGGCAGCTGGAATGTACCTGGCCAAGGCAGCGGCCAGTGCGACATGAAGGCAGAGGGTGCTAAGAATCCCCGGAGGACCGGACTAGGCTGCCATCTGATGCTGACCTTGGCTACGTATAACGGACGCTCCCTATCTTCTGATTCAAGGCTTCTTGAATTGGAAGAGGAACTACAAAGGATCAAGTGGGAAATCGTCGGGCTAAGTGAGGTAAGGAGAAAAGGAGAAGATCACATTGAACTGAAAAGTGGACATCTCTTCTACTATCGTGGGACAGATACTGGCAGAACTAGTGGTGTTGGATTTATAATAAACAAGAAACTGAAGGATAAAGTTGTAGAAGTTGAAAGTTCCTCTGACAGAGCTGCACGACTCGTTATCCAACTCTCGAGAAGATACCAGGCTCAGATTATTCAAACTTATGCACCCACCACATGTCATGCTGAAGAAGAAATTGAAGAATTTTATGAGGAAATTCGTGATCTAAATAATAAACGTAAGCAGCACTTGAAGATAATTATGGGAGATTTCAATGCAAAAATAGGGCAACGGCAACAGAATGAAACTTCAGTAGGTAAATTCGGTCACGGCAACAGAAACCAGCGTGGAAATACTCTCGTAGAGTTTGCAGAGGCAGAAGGGTTTTTCATCTTGAACTCCTTTTTCAAGAAAAAGCCACACAGGAAATGGACATGGAGACATCCAAATGGGACGACAAGTGAAATTGATTTTATTATGTGTAACAAAAAATTCGTCATAGAAGACTGCAGTGTGCTAAACAAGTTCAACACAGGTAGTGACCATAGATTGGTGAGATGTAAGATGCACCTCAACACTAAACTCGAACGTAGCAAGCTCATAAGACAAACAAAATGTATTGACATAACCAACCTTAAAAAACACCATAATACCTTCAAATTGGAACTGAAGAACAGATTCTCTGCTTTAGAAGGCCTAACATCGGAAGAAGTGGATATTTCTGAAGTTAACAGAAAAGTAACCAAAGCTCTTATGGAAACAGCAACAAAATTAGCTGGGTCTAAGAACAAATTGCATGTGAACAAATTATCAGGAAAAACCAAAATGTTGATGCAAAAAAGAAGAGTGAAGAGGACAACTAAAGAAGATGTGACTTCCAAAGTGGAATATATAGAGCTATGCAAGATAGTACGAAAAAGTATCACTGAAGACGTAAGGAAATTCAACTGATAACTAGTGAGGAAAGCAATTGAGAACAACCAAAGCCTAAAAACAGCAAAGGGACATCTCAGTAAGGGAAGAAAACAGATTATGGCACTGAGAAAAGATGGTTCGGTAACAAGAAATAGAGGCGAAATTTTGACTAGAGTGAAAGATTTCTACTCCAAATTATATGAAAGGGATGATACATGTACTCCAGACATCATGAAAGGTACCAGTACCAGAGTTCTTCCAGTCCTTCCAGCAGAAGTTGCACATGCAATCAAGAACATGAAGCGGGGAAAAGCTCCAGGAGAAGATGGAATTACTGTAGACATCATACAAGAAGCAAGTGGAGAAATCGAAACAGTACTCGCCCAAATTTTCACTCGATGCCTTAATGAAGGGAAAATTCCTGAGGATTGGAACAATGCTACAATGATCTTGCTACATATAAAAGGTGACATTGAGGATCTCAGGAACTACAGACCTATCAGCCTCCTATCAGTGGTTTATAAAATCTTCACTAAAGTTCTTTCACACCGCTTGAAGGTGACACTGGACATGGCTCAACCGAGAGAACAAGCTGGATTCAGGAGTGGCTACAGCACAATAGATCATATCCACGTACTGAGAGAACTAATTGAAAGAGCGAGGGAATATGAACTTCCATTGTGCATGGCTTTTATCGATTATGAAAAAGCCTTTGATTCGGTGAAACAATCAGCAGTTGCAATGGCTCTGAAATCCTGCGGTATTGAAGATGCATACATTAATATTATTAATAACATCTATGAAAATGCAAGTGCAAAGATTCGGCTGTTTGAAAATACAACACACATAAAAATTGGAAAAGGAGTGAGACAAGGTGACACCATATCTCCGAAGCTCTTTAATGCCACATTGGAAAATGTCTTTCAATCACTGAACTGGGAAAACAAAGGGATAAAGATTAATGGAGATTATCTAACCCACCTTCGTTTTGCTGATGACATAGTCATTTTTGCAACTACCCCACCAGAGCTACAGAGTATGATCCAGGAACTTGCTGACAAGAGTAAAGAAGTGGGATTAAAAATGAACTTTCAGAAGACAAAAGTGATGTACAATGCTTTTACAAGAAATGAAGATTTATCGATTGATGGAAAAAAGCTGGAGATAACAGACACGTACGTTTATCTTGGACAGCAGATATCAAGTGATTGTCACATTGGTGAAGAAATTAATCGGCGTACAAAACTCGCCTGGAGAGCTTTTGGAAGAAACAGCATAATTTTTAAGAGCAATATGCCATTATGTCTTAAAAGAAAAGTGTTTGATCAGTGCATCCTTCCAGTGCTTACGTATGGTGCAGAGACGTGGACCTTAGCTAAAAGAGACATACAAAGGCTGCAGACAACTCAAAGCAGCATGGAGAGGTGCATGCTTGGTGTAACCAGGAGAGATAAGAAGAAGAACTCGTGGATCCGAAAAATGACAAGAGTGGAAGACATCATGATCAGAGTTAAATCCCTGAAATGGCAATGGGCTGGACATACTGCCAGAAGAACAGACCATCGATGGACAGCCGAAATTTTAGATTGGATTCCAAGGGACAGGAAAAGACCCAGAAGAAGACCACATAGAAGATGGGTGGATGAAATTCGAAAGTATGCGGGAGTGACATGGAGGAGACTGGCACAAGACAGACCGTTGTGGAGGAAACTTGGGGAGACCTTCGTCCAGCAGTGGATTGATAATGGTTGACGATGATGATGATGATGATGATGATATACACTGAAGTGCTAAAAGTCATGAGATACTTACCTAGTATCGTGTAGGACCTCCTTTAGCTAACTCGACGTGGCATCGATTCCACAACTGGCCGGAAGACTTCTGGAGAGATGTCGAGCCATACCGCCTGGAGAGATGTTGAGCCATACCGTCTGAATAGCCGCTCGCAGTTCCCTGGTATTTGTAAGTGCAGAATCCTGGGTGCGAATAAATCTTTCCACCACGTCCCACAAGTGCTCTATTGGATTCAAGTCGGGCGAACTTTGTGGCCACACCATCCATCGGAACTGTCCAGAATGCTCATCGAACCAATTTTAAACAACTTGGGTCCGATAACAAGCTGCATTGTTCGCCTGGAAGATCCCATCGTTGTTGGGGTACGTGAAGTCCATGAAGGGCTGCTAATGGTCATCCAGTAGAGCAACAAAGCGATTACCGGTTAATGACGTGTTTGCGAGGACCAGAGGACCCAAACCGTGCAACTTAAAGACACCCCACACATGTATGGAACCATCAACGGCTTGCACAGTGCCTTGTTGACAGCTGGGATCCATGGCCTCATGGGGTCTGCGCCACGCCTGAACCCTACTATCAGCTCGTAACAACTGGTAGCTGAACTCATCTGACCACGCTACATGTTACCGGTCTTCCAATTTCCAATTACCGCGTTCATGAGCCCAGGTGAGGCGCCGTGTCCAATGTCGTGGTGTTAACAAAGACACTCTGGTGGGTCTTCTGCTCCCATACCCCATGAACGCTAAATTACGCTGCACTGACCTGATGGATATGTCTCTGGTACCTTCTGCATTGAATGTGGATGTTATTTGAGCCAGAGTCTCTTGTCTGTTAGTATGGACAATCCTGGTCAGACGTCGTTGGTTACGGTCATTCAGCACCCGTGGTCTGCCACTGCGCTGTCCACGGTGGGTGGTAATGCCTTCCATGACTGGGTACACACACGTGACACCACGGATCGAGGAATGTTGAATGTTCGCACAACTTCGGAAATTGAATGTTCGATATCCGTCTGGCTCCCACTACCATGCCTCGTTCAAACTCCCATAATTCACGTCGGCTTGCCATAATCCTACTGGCGGTTGTTCAACCTGACGGTGACGTCCCGATTCATTCTTTCCCGTTTCATCCTTTGCTCAAAATCGTGGGCGTTTCATCCTCGGATTTTAACAGGAGTGGCGATTCGTCCCCTCCCCCTACATTTATTTTCTCAGTCGCTTAATAAAATGAGTTATTTGAGTTCGTGTTATTTACTCGTTATTTAGTTTTGCTCAGAGTTTTAGCCCCATATTATTGGGTTTCCAGGGAACACCACGAGGAGGTGTCTGACTTCGTTCCCCAAAAATTATTATCGTGGTTTCTGTTTTTCTCAGACTACTCCATCTTCTTTTAATTTTTCTTGTCACAAATGCAGGAAAAATCTTTGTCCGAAAAATACAGTGAAAATAGCTGTGATTAGTCAATTTTAAGAACTTATCTAACATATTATTGTAATTTCACTGTGTATGTCATAACACGTAAGCTATTCAATTAGTGTCTTCTTTCCGGTTTAGAAATCATGAACCATTTTCTCAATTATTTTATACTAATTAATATATATTTTTTGTCTTTTTTTTTTTTTGTCGGCATATTAAGTTCATGTTGTTTTCTTTGAATGCCATTGTTCTTTTAACGTAATCAAAAGTTGTAATATATTTGGATGTGATTTTCTTACAGATTTATTTCATCTCTATCTGTCGCGCCACGATTCTACGGAATTTGTCGCTCTGTGACGCTCTTTATAACAGTTCAATATCGACCAATAACAGAGTTGTCCATCCACTAATCTACCATAAAATTATTAATCTCTTGAACAGCATCATTTATAGGCGCATCCTTGGAATGAATGCATGAGCTGCAAACATTCGTATATGATGTTTGGTGTCTTCATTGTTTGTGTATTCTGATGTTAGGCCTTAATTTTGAACTTTACGCCATAGAGATTGGTTGTAATGGTAATTACCTTCTTTGACTTCGCAATCTACAATATATATTAAACAAAACGAGAAAGGATGAATCGGTACCTACTCCTGTTAAAACCCGAGAATGAAACGGCACGATTTTGAGCAGAGGATGAAACAGGAAAGGATGAATCGGTACCTAGTCAACCTGACTCACGAGATTACACCCCCAACTGATAAAAATCATGGCCCGCGTCGAAGCCTTTATACGACGGCAGCGCCAGTTAAAAATTTGCATACTGGTATCCGATGACTTTTGATACTTCAGTGTATATATCACCACCCAGAAATAAAATATATAAAAATTCTTTTGAATTTCCAATGCATTGCGCATCAAAAATATTTAGTTCGAGAAATGGTTTAGGCTTATCACAATATCCGTGTAAAAAAAAACCTCCTGCGTGGTATCAAAGTAATGAAGTCGGACATACCTATTGGAACACTGCATGTGGCATATGGCTATTTTTGACATCAATGAAATTAACATCAAATGCCTTGCATGCAAGAAACATAGAGATGATTTAAAGACGTGTGTATTGGATTTTTAGGAAGTGAGTCTGACCCCAGGTCTTAAACAATCCTTAGAAGTAGGAAGCTAGGAGATCCGGACTACAGTTACCGACAGGAAAGTCACACAGAAGCAAGGTAGAAAGGGGGAGGAAGACGACCTTATTTATAACTGGGGGACTAGTACCTGGGGTCCGACGGCTTAACGTGCCCTTCCGACGCGCGGCGGATGTTTAGTGGTTTCAGCGTTCGTGCCTACCTGCGATCGATCCTGATACTTTTCCGTGGCAGTTATGAACGTTACCCACTAGGCCACCCGCGGCCTCGAAACTTAGGGGAAGTTCTAGGAAACTGTATTATACTAGAGCTGGAATCGAACCCGCTTTCAGACAGTTGCTTTCTGATTGCTGATTGGTTTGTTTACTACCCGAGCGGAGCTACTTAGGCAACAAACAAAATGGCTTGGGCGGCAGCTGGAAGGGAAGGAGATAAAATATTTCACTAGGAGTCCACTCCGGGGCTAACAGCTTAATACGGCCTCCGAACCTCTGGCGACAACCGGATGTAAAGTAGCAACTGCTTTTCCAGTAGTTCTAATAGTAGAGGATTAAAACGTAATAAGTGGAAAAAAATTTAACCAACGGAAAATGTTTTCATTGAGTGAAAATCGAATCCCCATTTTCGGATTCCTAAAGTACTCTTCTAAGAAAAAAGTGGTTATTAACTGCTCTGAAAATTAATTCGTAATTTCCTCCAAGTTTCTCCTGGATATAGCTTTGTTGATATTTTACTAAGCCATTCATTCCTGTTGTACTAACCATTCAATCAAGTAATTAGCCTTGCCTAGGGCGTAAAAAAGCGTGGCACACGTACTGCGTGTAATACAGATACAGTACTTTGTGTGCCTGATCCTATCCTGTTCAGGCCATTCATCCAAAGACGTTTTATATCGAATTTTGTAAGTTCCTCTGTTCAAGTTGACGATTCATGTCATGATCATATTCGATGGAGTTATGTAAAATTATCTGCGTATCTTAAGGTTTCTTCGAACGAGTTTCGCGAAAATAATAAAGGGTTCACTGTCACGAAAGTTCGGATTTATACGTGGGGTATGTTTTTTTACTTTATTTTAAATAAAAATGAAACGCCCAAGAAAGTGATCTCGCATTTCAGCTATTTGCGTCAATACGAAGGTGAAAATTTGACGCTCCGCGTATTTCTCGGTTATTCACCAGTGAAATTGCAAATGTATCAAATTGCTTGAAGCCATCATATTCATGGAAGTGAAATCCGTAAAACACTGACTGCGGGGGGGGGGGGGGTAAAGGGTTTGAAAAGACTGCTTTCTAAAGCAGAAGAACAACTTGTCTGATACATTGTATCTCTCTCAACGCGCACAAATAGAACTCTTTAACCTTTCACGTGGAGATGCCCTCTGACCTGAGTTCACACCTATCTTTATGTTCCCCAAACTGAATTCTTGGGAGTGCCTTCAAACTTCGCGGTCACTTTACTTTCGGTCATAGTGCGTCAAGATCTTCTTCTTTTTTTTTTTAGTGTTTTTCTGCCTTCATCACCCTTTATCAGATAAAGAGTACCTTTGTTTCACCAACAGTGTACCTTTATCGGAGGAGAAAACTTGATTGTGGTATTAGGCAACATTGAATTACGCGGCGGCGTTTCAGGTAATGTTTCACGGCGAGAACAATGACAAGATTTTCAAGCACACGACAAGAAAAAAGCTGATATGATTTTAAGTTATGTATAAAATTCTCATCAACGAGATCTGCTCAAAGGAATCTCATTTCTTTTTCATTTCCTTTGTTGCAACAAGTCCGTAGGACGTTTCTGTTATGCGTAAAATCACTAGGGGATTCTCGAATGAAGTTCCAGTTTATGAGGGAAAATGAAAAATCCATATTTAATGGTAAACTCAGTTAAAATTCTTTGTTGCCTTAAGTGTAGTGTCGCACAATAAGTTAATGTAACTGTTTTTTGCGCATTGAATCAGCAGGAATTATATTTCTTCTCATAACTTGCGTTGCCGAAACTAATTCCAATTGGAAATCATACTTTCTTTTTCAGGTCCTTAACTATATTACGTGTTTTTAAATATAGCACATAAAAGCAATGAGAGACCGTAATATCTGTACGCTCTGCTGATTATCGGATATCAAACCGCAAAGTGGTGTTTCTTTGACAACAAAAGTACAAAAAACAAAAAACCGATTATTTTTCTTGCTGTAAGCTCTTCGTGTTATTTTTAAAGCCTCATATGTATTTCAATGTCTTTCAGAGAAGGAATTAGAACGGTTTGTATTGCTGCGTAGTGCATAAGTGTTTACTTTCATGGTCTGTAAAGACTGCTCGGTTCAATTCTTCGATCTGTGTCAGAAACAGAAATCTATTTTCATATTCAGGCAGTCCCCAAACCTGCATTGTTCTAAAAATGTGTCCGTTAAGCTAACTACCTAAATGTCAATGAAGCTTAATAATACGGTAGCAAATTAATGCCGTCGTCTCCATCCATTCACAGTGATGTCGATTATACACGGTCGAGTCACATTATTGTGACCACCAGCTAATATCCAGAGTAACCGTCGTGTACAGCGCGGACAGCAGCTAGACGGGCTGGGTTTGACTCAATAAGGGGGTAGAAGGTGTTCGCAGGTATGTAGAGCCATGCCGACTGCAGTGCATCTGACAGCTACTGGAGGGTGTGTGGTGAAGGATCCATAGAGCGAACAACGCGATCGAGGTGGTCCCACAGATGCTCAGTTTGGTTTAAGTCTGGCGAATTAAGGGGCCAGGGAAGTGCATTGAAGGCTTCATCGTGCTCTTCCAACCACTCTCGGACATTTCTAGCTTTGTGACACGTCGCATTGTCATCCTGGAAAATCCCATCCATCCCAGGGAAGACAATCAGCATGTATGGGTGTGCCTGGTCTGCAAGGATGGATTCATAAAGAATTCGGTCCATAGTGCCTTCTACAGGTATGAGTGGACCCAGGGAATGCTACGAAAACATTCCCCAGACCATAACGCTGCCCCCAGCCAGCTTGTGTTCTTCCAGAAATGTTTGAAGAGTATTTGTTCTCCGATGTTTCTCGCTTTATACGTTAACATCTATCCGTTGGATGAAGCAGAAAACGTGACTCATTGGAGAAGGCAATCCTTTGCCAATCAGCGGAGGCCCAACTCTGATAATGCCGTGCAAATGTAAGCCTTTTCAGCTGATGCACCTTCGTTAGCATAGGTGCAGTGACCATCTGTCTGCATAGGAGCCCCATACGCAGCAGGGTTTGTTGAACTGTCGTTTTTGACACACTTCCGGTAGCCCCCTGGTTCATTTGGCCAGTGAGTTGCTCCACCGTAGCGTGTCGATCGGCCCTCACGCACCTTCGAAGCCAACGTTCACCTCTCACATCAATGGCACGTGGTGCTCCGCAGTTTCCACGTCGCTTATTCGCAATGGTGCCATTTCTCCAATCACGATACACTTTAACCACAGCAGCAAGCGAACAGTTCACAAACTCCACTGTTTCAGAAATACTGCCACCCTTGGCCCGAAAGCCGATAATCATCCCTTTTTGCAAATCTCATAAATCGCTCCTTTTATCCATGACAGCAACGAGTGATATGTTTTCAGATTGCCTACAGCACACCTTATATACCCTCCAAGCCAGCTCACGACACGTGCCTTCTTTCATTGGCTACGCGCTGTTGACGTCAAAAGTAGGAGGTGGTCACAATAATGTGACTCGACTGTGTATAAGATGGTGCTGATTCCATGTAAAAATGTACGTCGCTGATGTGCAATCCACAACAAATAAATTGTAGCGATAATATTTTCCGTTCAGTTGTTATACGCTGATCGTTTGAGAGCACAAATCGTATGACATGCCACCGATTACCGACCGGTTCGACAAATGGCTTCCGATGCATGTACCCCGTCACAAATTGCAAAGCCACAAGGTTTACCATTCCTCGAAAAGGAATCTTTGTGGTGAAATGCCACATAGGTGAAACATATTCCGGAGTGGTTACAGGTATGTTAAGAAAAGATTATAAGCACCCAGTCGCACACCAGATGTTATCATGGAAGTTCGCGCAGTGGTCAACTGATTCTCTGAAACCCAGAATCGGCAAAGCCACGAAGGTATTCCATCAGTCGAGTTTCCTGAGTGTTATCCGACAATACCTTCACTTAGGACATATGCGACGTACTACAGAAGTGAAACACGTGTCAAGACGACAAATCTGCAGCGAGACATTCTGTCCGCGTAGCTCAGTTGGGAGAGCGACTTACTCCGGAGTAAGGGGACACGAGTTCTATGATTTCGCGGACAAACTTCTGTTTTCACACACATGTATAAGTGAGTTTCGCCACGTTGACTAAACGGCGTACTAATTGTCGCAAGCTGTATGTCATTGTGGTCAAGAAGTGGAAAAACGGACGGTTGGTATTGTTACTTAGGGTGTGGCAAGTTCCACGCAATACAGACCAAGCATCTAGTCGTAAGTATAGTATGTATAAAGAACGTGCAGAAATTCTTCTCAAAGGTTTCATTGTTGTAAGGTACAGTTTTAAGCGGGAACTTGCGACCCCACAGGATGGAAAAGAAAGCCTAAGTGAAGTCCGTCAACTCTTAGACAAACGTCATGAAGCCAGTATACGGAAACAAAGTTCCGTACCTTCATTGCTACGGACTTCAACATCATATGATTGCATCAAGATACAGTTTCTAATAACATCCGAACTTCAAAACACAGATATCTTTAACGGATATTAGAGGAAACCGGAATTCGTGAGTGCGTGAGTTATACTATTCGAGAAAATTCTTACGAAGCTACCGGATGCTTTTGTTGTTGTGATTGTTTCGGGTTTTAAGGACCAGTACGAGCAACTGTAAGAGTTATAAGCAATCGTCCGTCTTGAATTCGTAAATGGGAGAGAGAGTCAGTGCCATCAGACTAGTTCAGCACTCATGCGTCATTCGGGACCTATCTCGGACGAATGGTCAGAAGTCAGGCCACGCGGCTGAGATGCTTTCTCCATGGAATCTTGGGCATTGGAATCTGGACAGGCTCTGGGTATAAACTTTGTGTAATATATCACGGGATTCTTTATCCATATCAGACACGACAGACGGAGAATCCCATGGTAGCACTAGAAAGTAGGCATTGAAGCAGTTGTTCCTCAACTAGAACATCATCAGTCGATCGTGTAGTAAAGGTGTGGGATGTTGTCTCTGAAGACAGAATATTTTACGTAATCAAAAGCATCATTAATTTTAGTCTGTGAGACAGTGAGGGTTAATCAAAATAAGGCATAAATCGTTGAATGCAAACGTGGGTATGGTTCGTACGCGTCCTGAAAAAGTCCTGGAATTCCATTTTGTCCTGGAATTGGCCACAAGGGGGAAGGGGTAAGTGTTTATTTTTGCTTCTGATGTATCTGGAGCAAAAATCTGAGCTCCAAACTCAATTGAAAAATTCCTTCGTGAACCGATACCGCTCACCTCGGGAAACTTTTTTAGAATACTTCCTGCTTAAAATAGTGCATAATTTTTCCATCGGGGGGCGTACACGTATATCTTATTTTTGTCCATATCTCTGTTTATAGGAGTCCGATTTGAAAAATTCCTTCTTTGTTGGAGAACATTTTCAGTGCAAAATGTTTCTGCTATAATTTCAAATATTTCTTAACGCACAAGTGCGCCAGTAGAGGGCGTAAGTTCACTTTTCCGTTTACAGCAATATCTGCGAGACTATAAACCCAAGTTTATGATTAGCTACAGCGGATATCATTTCTAACGTTCTGCATTCTGTATTAAGTTTGCCCGAGCATGTAGGAAGTTGTTTGTTGTAAGTTACAGGTTGAACAGACCTATGGTTTCTCTATATTTTAAGTAAGAATGTTTGAATTGTATGTCTTGGAAAAAAATCGAAAAGTTCTGGAAAAGTCCTGGAATTTTGTGATTGAAACAGCATGTGAACCATGCGTGGGTATAAATTACGTGTATGTGACTTTTAACCCCCCCCCTTCTTTTTATGCCACTGTTTTGCTGTACCTCATATCAGTGAACCATGGACTTTTTCGGTTCATTGCTGTTTCGGTTCATTGCTGTAAGTAATTACGATTTCATTAAATCTATCATACATCCTGCCAGCTCATTGCTTTGGTGTCTGCAGTGTTCAGCTGTATGAGAAACAGAATATCAAAGCATAGTGTAATTTATAAATATTCATTATAGGAACATAACAAATCAGGGGGTTGCCGCCCCGGTGGCGCAGTGGTCTAAGGCGCTGGCCTCTGATCTTTCGTCTGTAAGGGGTCCGGGTTCGAATCCCGGTCAGGCATGGATGTTGTGTTTGTCTTACGGCACTGGCTCTCTCCCTTCCCTGGAACCAGTGACCCTAAATTAGGGACGGGCGACTGCTTATAGCCCATTGAGTTGCTCATGGTGGTCGTTAAACCTCCACACACAAAAAAAAAAAAAAAAAACAGGGGGTTGACTTCTGGAACGGAATGATGGAGGCAGTTCTGTCTGACACCTTTGAAACCGTAACCAGGTACTTCCTTTTAGCGATTTTGTAAACGATTATTGCGATACCAGCAGTATATATGATTCGTTGATTGTTTATCGATGTAAGATTCCAGGTCGAAGTGCGAACAGAGAACAAAAAGTAAGTTTGCGTGGTTAAAGAAAAGAAAAACAAGACTCGATGTTTACAAAGGTAGCTGTTATGGGTGACTAAAAATGTCAGTTAAATCAGTGAATACACATTTCAATATGCGAGGAATGGTTCGAGTTCGATGAAAAATGGTGCGAATGTGCGGGAATGTGTAAGTGTGGGAATGGTGCGAGTGAGATGGGACAGGGTTCTAGTCCAGTTGAGGCATGGGTTGTGTGTTTTACTGATGGCGCTAGCTTTGTCCCTTCACTGGATACCAATGGCTCTAAATTAGAGATTTTTTAAGAGATCTTATGTAGAGGATTTTAGGGAGTGTCTGACCCCAGGTCTTAAATAACCCTTAGAAGTAGGAAGCTAGGAGATTTGGGCTAAAGTGCCCGACAGGAAAGTCACACCAGGGAGCCAATACCCGGGGTCCGACGGCTTAACGTGCGCCTCCAACGCGTAGGTGATATTTAATGGTTCGAACGTTCGTGCCTGCCTCCCTGTGGTTGATCCTGGAACTTTCCCGTGACAAGTCACGAACGAAAAACAACCCTTAGAAAACACCCATCCGCGGCCTGGCTCTAAATTAGGGACAGGGGGACTGCTTTAATAGGCCTATGAGTTGTGGTTATCAAACCCCGAAACAAACAAGGTGGGGCCAAAAAAAAAAAAAAAAAACTGCGTAACCGCGCAACCACTTCAAAGTTCTTCCTGAAAGAAGCGTTTTACTAAAAGGAACAACTAAAACTAGATTCATGTTGGCTTGGTAAATTAATTATTTTGGCGATCGCCATGCAAAGGTTTGTTGTTTTGTGATTTAACGACTACCATGAGAAACTGTTTGGGCTATAAGCAGTTACCCGTTCGTAAATGAGGGCCACTGGTTTCAGAGAAGGAACAGAGTCAGCTCCATCAGACAAGCATAACACCCATGCCCTATCCGGGACTAGGGTCCGGGCCAATCTCTGACGAATGGTCAGAAGCCAGCCCTTCAGACTATTAGGGGATTTTCAGTGTTTTTGAGGTTTCTAGTAGTGCTCTTAAATTAACCTAAAAAACTAAGTGTAAAAAATAAACTTTTTAATACCTTATTATGGGATCTTGAATTTAGCAATTGTTTTACATCCCCAGTGGTCGAAGGGAAAGAGGTACAGGCAAACGACGGACCAAGAAAATTTACAAGGGGTAGGCCGTAAAAATGAAACTTAAATTTACGCAAATAAAATTATGTAGTAAAACAAGTTCATATCATTTAAATATAAATAAATGTTGCAAAGGGCATCCTGAAAGTAATGCCTCGTCCCTCATGAGATTTTTATTTGGAGCAGCAAAAATGTGAAACTTGGTGGCAAAATACTTATTGTTAATAATGCCAGCCTATTCAAAGCACTGTTCATCACTTTCTATACATTTCCTCCATCTTTGAACCCATTGGTAAAATTCAGTCTGGAAAAATTCCTGAGGCTGTCGTTTCACCCATGAGTTCACAGCCAATTTAACGTCTGTCACATCGTCGAAACGTTCCCCACGAAGGTGTTTTTCAAAGGGGCAAACAGGAAAAAGTCTGAGGGAGCCAAATCAGGTCCGTAGGGAAACTGGGGCATCACCGTCCACCCCATTTTGGCAATAGCCTGTGAAGTCTCCATTGAGGTGTGGGGACATACGTTATCATGGTGTAAAACAACACTATGAAGTGGAATGTCACGTCTTTTCCTTCTAATCGCTGCTTCCTTCAGCTTCTTCAATATCTGCACATAGTGAGCATTGTTTATTTTTGTACCCCATTGAAGGAAATCAGTCAAAATGACACCAGGTTTGTTCTAGAAAGTTATCACCATCCCTCTCCATGCGGAACGAGTTGTTTTCACCATTTTCTGTCGATGTGAAGATGAGCGGTGCCATTCCATTGACGCACGTTTTGTTTTGGGGTCATGAAAGAACACCCAGGTTTCATCCCCCATCACAACATTAGAGAAAAACGCCTCACCCTCCCTCTCATAACAATCCAAGAGGTTCCGGCAAATGTCCACCCTTTGCTCACATTGTTCACGGGTTAGGTTTCTTGGGATACACTTTGAACAAATTTTCTGTATCCCAGATTCCTAAATAATGTTTCCATAGCACTATGACCACAATGAATTGAATTACACAACTCCTGGATGGTGACACGACGATCAGATGTGATGAGGTTTTTCACTCGTTGCCTGTTGGCATCTGTCACTGCAGTTGCGGGTCTTCCACTCCGTTGTTTGTCCGACACTGAACTTTCTCCCTCTCGAAACCTCGTCATCCACCTTTGGACATAACTGATATCGATTGTGACAGCTCCATACACCGCCAGGAGTCTTCTGTGGATTTCTGGAGCCTCACATCCTTCTTTCTCCAGGAAATTCAATTACGGCTGGCTGCTTTTCTCTGTCATTCATGATAACTTTATTTCCGATTTTCAAAAAAATTTGTTCCCACATTGGTAACATATCATACATAGTACATGCCAGTGCAGTTTCATTAAAATCACTTCAAGATATCAAAAGTTATTAAGGAGGAGGCTTTACTTTCAGGATGCCCCTTGTACAAATAAAACTAGTTTTCTTGAGCTCTGTTACAGGCTGTAAACAATGAAACTTAAAATATCATTGCAACAAGTATAGTACTAATACTATACTTGTTGCAATGATATTTAAGTAGGTACTAATACTATACTTGTTGCAATGATATTTAAGTATGTACTAATACTATACTTGTTGCAATGATATTTAAGTATGTACTAACACTATACTTGTTGCAATGATATTTAAGTATGTACTAATACTATACTTGTTGCAACACGTATAAGTGTAATATAGAGTGCTCAAAGTGAAGTGTATTAAAATTTAATTCAGTAAATGAATTGTCAAGGGAAAGGCCAACAATGAAAGAAACCGAATGGGAGAAGCACCTTTTGATTTCCACTTGAAATTTTCGCCGCCTAATCTTCCATCTAGTATATCAAAATCCAAGTTGTTTCGAATGTCCTCAATCAGTTCTGTGAAGCATAAATACTACGTATAGCCGACAATGCTGACCTTTTCAAACTAGATACCTCACATTTAACCTCCATGGCCTCGCCGTGAGACCTGCTTTCCACATCGGAAGCAGATAAATGATACGAAGTTCTGTTTGCAAGTCCTTCATGCGTATGTCAGGAGCAGACAGCGTGTTGTGATGAAACAGGAACCATTATTCGTCGCAGCATCATCTCAGATTCTTTTCTTTTTAATTTGTATGCTTCATCAGCAGGATTTCTGCGAAGTGAATGAAGTTGCATTACACGTAAAATGAAAATAACGAAGGTATTTCGTCAGCTAAAAGAAAAGTTTTCAAGTCTGGCTAGTGACAGATTGGTTGACACATCTATACGCTCTGTCACAGAGCAGGAGACTCAGAGGTTACTCTTCCATAGAGACTGATGGCAACAATTTGGCCCCGAAGATCTCAATAGAACAGCTCGCCAGTGGATGGACATGGAACTAAAACGTCGAACAGTAAACCCCTTCATTTTTTTTTCAAGAGTTTACAACTCAGATCAGATCAGATGTAGAGGATTTTTGGAAGGGAGTGTCTGACGCAATCCTTAGAAATAGGAAGCTACGAGATTTGGGCTAGAGTGCCCGATTGGAAAGTGATACGGAAGCGAGGTAGAACGTGGGAGGAAGACGCCCTTATTTATTACCGGGGCGCCAGTACCCATGGTCCGAAAGCTTAACGTGCCCATCCGACGCACGACGGATAATTAGTGAATCGAGCGTTTGTATCTGCCTGGGATTGAACGTGAGGTCTTCTCCGTGGCAGTCACGAATGTTGACCACTAGGCCACCCGCGGCCCGTAAAACCAGTGATCAAATGATCATATGTAGAGGATTTTAGGAAGGGAGTGTCTGACCCCAGGTCTTAAACAACTCTTAGAAACAGGAAGCTAGGAAATTTGGGCTGGAGTGCCCGATAGGAAAGTGATACGGAAGCGAGGTAGAAAGTGGGAGGAAGACGCCCTTATTTATTACCGGGGGACCAGTACCCGGGGTCCGACGGCTTAACGTGCCCATCAGACGCACGGCGGATATTTAGTGGATCGAGCGTTCGTACCTGCCTGGAATCGAACCTGAGATCCTTTCCGGGGCAGGTAAAACCAGTGAAAGAAGATATGTCAGTCATAAATGTAAATTTCACTAAACTATGGCGGAGGCAATACTATCTCGATTGTTTCGGTTTTCAAAATCCACAACCATCTCCAAAAAATCGATTGTTTCGTTCAAAAAAATCGATTGTTTCGTTCAAAAAATCGATTGTTTCGTTCAAAAAATCGATTGTTTCGTTTAAAAAAATCCAGAACCATTTCCAGAAAAAAATCGATTGTTTCGTTTTTCAAAAACGATATTATTGTATATTATTCAGATGTAGACGAAGGTAAGAAACGACCTTGATGAAATGTGATGTAGCTACGAAAGTCCATCTGCGCGTGCGCAAACTAAAATATGACTTCAAGGTAGAAAATCTGAATAGCTATCCCTCGAACGGGCCGGGACTCTAATTCGCGTCCAACTGGGACGACTAGACAGAAACCTACGCCTCTGACCACTCGGGTATCGGAACCGCAACGATAGCCGTACTTGTACAGCAATGTTAATGCATATTCGTCATAGCCGCGTTAACGGCATATGGACATTCCCTTCCCATTCATGAAGTGATAATCAACGTTGTTATGTAGGGAATTTAGTTCGTCAGTCTTCTGAAGCATCAGTTTTAATTAATCGTGTAAGTAACAGCGACAAGGTAGAAACGAGCTGGTAACTGCTCTTTGCTGCCCTTCACTAGTTAATGATTATTTGAGTAACAAATATTTATAAATAAGCTAACCGCCAGAGTAGCAGAATGTACAGGTACGCGCGTACGCTGTACGCGGATAGTTTCCAAATTATTAGCAGATTTTACAGATAGCTTTTGCTTGTAGATTAAACAAAATAAAAATGTTATTTACGGGAATTAAAATAAAACACTTACTAAAGTTTTACTGGGATTAATATATTTAATTTTACTTTAACTTGTAGAACTTTCAATTATTTTTTCGCATTTTCTACGTCCTTTTGTTCTTACAGACGTTTCTGACCTCTAGATTGTATTCTCAATGCGTAAGAACTGTATTAAAAGTTTCGATTACGCAAAAACAGTTTCAATTTTATTGCCAGGTTCCTCTTGCAGTTTACCAGTTACTAAATTGAAATCTTTTTCTTATGTATTTCGTAAGTGTACTTTTTTTAATTAAGTTGTTGAAAATTCTGTTAACATGTTCGTTGCTATCTTTTATTTCTTGTTGTTAACTTCATAAACATTGCGTGGTTGAGTTGCTAAGTCTTATATAGTTGAAGATGATAGTAAAATTGTATGCAAATAATTCTTGCGATTCGTAAATATGTCTAAAAAACTTTTATTCTTTTCTTCATTTAATTGCCTGCAAAGGTTGTCCGTTAGCTGTGCTTTATTTTCTAACTCTCTCGCTTTCGATCATCTCTCGCGCTGTCGTGAAATCCCCTGACCTCCCGGTCTACCTAAGACCTTCCTGGACTCGTCTGGGGCAATTACCTCGTCGTACTTTCGTGACCGCTCGCTACCTAAACCTAGAGACAACTCCTTTCCTTGTCTCCAAGCAATGCCCTTAAGCATATCCTAAAATTCACCGTTAGAAGGAACCACACCGCTTTCGGTAAATCTTAAGCCTCAAAGTAAAATGTGAGGGCTAGTGCATTAGTCGGCACCATTGAAATTGAAACCTGAAAAGCATCAAAAGATGCGCGATAGAGTTAATCTCTATTCAACAAACAATGTGCATATACTACGTTCATACACATTGTCGTCTTAGCAAATAACCGTGCATCCGGTGTTTAATGGGCAACTGACTCTGAGAAATTTCTCTCATGCTTTGTGGGGACAAAGGAAAGGGGAGCACGAGATGGAGAAAGGTTGCATTTTGAGATTTTATATGAAATCCTAAAACCTAGTATAAAATCTCTGTAACAGTTCATTAATGGGACTGTTTTTCTGGATATAAAAACGTTCTTTAATTAGTCATTTTTTGTTTTTTTTCGTGAGGTTCATGGTCCAATATTTTAATATTTTGCCATAAAGGTCCATTTCACACACAAAATAAATACATTACACATTCAGTTGTAATGTATTTATTTTGTTCTCATTAGAGTAATGTTGTAATAATAATTTATTTCATTTTTTTTTTAAATTATCGTATTGTTATCGTGGTTCGCTCTTCGCGAGCTTACAGCAAGTTTTCGGTTTCAATGGTTGTGTGTGCAGATATATTTTATTTTTATACAACTCTGCTAACCATCTTTGTGTCATAGCAATGAACTACGTATAATCGTTTGTGGTAATCGTTATTGCAGCGATCAGTACAAACGATTACAGCTCATTAGTTTCGCTGTTAAGATATTGAGGGTGGTTGAGTGGAAGATCAGCAATCGTTTTTCGCCGCTGTTGTTCATGATCCTAAAGCAGAAAGGAGGTCAGGAGCATTCGCGTTGTGTGATGTATGTTCCGACGCTTCATGTGTTCTGTCATTTTGTTCAGACGATGAAGCTTGTGTTCTAGTGATTTTTCTCTGTGGGTGCCCAAAATAGCCGCGCCCTTTTTCTCAATTATGTCACTTAGCACGCGAGAAACTCCTATTTCAGTGGATTACTGATGGGGTGGTTGGTAAGGGTTATTATACCAACAGCGGCAGAGTGTGGGTGCCTACGATGAGAAAAAGTCTGGAGGTGGAAAACGGGGTGTGGAGCTGCTGATGGCTGTAACTTTTTTTTGTTGCTGTGGTGCTGGTGAGTCGGTAGTAAGTTATTTTAAGTTCACTTTCGGCCTTGGAGAAGGCGACAATCCTCATTCATCCCTTTCTTCCCGGCCGTCAAACACTTAAAAGTGATAAAATGTCTTTCAGATGAGCTTTGTGATTTAAAAAAGAAAAAAAAAAAAAAGAAGAGAGGCAGAGATAACAAATGCGTGTGCGACCCGGTCACCCACTGCAAGGCGCCAGGTGTCAGCTAAGTTCATCTGAAATGTTTGGAACATATGCAGATATTCTTTTATTAGTTGACAACGTCTGCGTTGTTTGGCCCAAATCCACGGCGTGCCATTGTTCGCACACCAGCCTGGCGGCGCTTAGCGAGCCGTGTAATCTGGAAGGTTTGGCCGACTGATTAATAACCTTTACTTAACACCCACCGGATTCGCTACCGTTACATACGACAAACCTAAGAGTCAATTATGCCTTTCAAAAGTCCTATAGCTTCAGAGTTTTCACGTCTCCTTCCAACTATAAAGGAATACTGAGTCTTCTTCCAAACACCTTCAAACAATAAATGACTAATACTCGACGGCTCTCTCGATACTAACACCAGGATTTTTTGATTTTTTGTACTGCAGTAACTTGTGATTTTTTTTTTACGCATTCCAACCGTAGGTTGAAGAAGCTTATATGCTCCAGCTTTGTCCGTCCGTCCGTCTGCCTGTCAGTCTGTCTATCTATCTCTCCATCCGTCCGCACGATAACTAGCGTAAAAATGGTTCGATTTCGATAAAATTATAGTATGTGGTAGGGGACAACCTGGGGAGGAACCCTATTGAAAATGGGCGAAATGGGGTCGGAAAGTCAGGACATAGAAGCGAGATCCATTCCATCACCCTTATGTTGGTAATCGGCGTATCCACGCTCGGCCGTCGACGTGATGCACTAGGAATCTTGATTCGTCAGACCAGGCCATTTTCTCCCAATCATCCAAGGTCCAATCTCGATGATCTTGGACCCATTTCATGCGTTGTTGGCGATGACATGCAGTGAGAATGGGGACCCAGCTGGGTCTTCGGCCACGTAGGCCCATGCGCAGAAGGCTGCGCTGTACTGTGTGCTGTGACACATTGCTCTGATGACCACTGTTGTAGCTGCAGGTGATTTATCGCACTGTGGCCCTGCGGTCGCTGTGAACAATGCGCGACAGTCTCCGCTCCCCTCTGGCATCAATGAGCTGCGGACGACACACGGCTGGACGATGGTTTGTCGTTTGGCCATCTGTGCACAACTTTTGATACGTACTCTCTACAGCGGCACGTGAACAACTAACAAGCCGTGCCGTTTCCGATATCGTAGTTCCGAGGCTGTGTGCCATGACAATTTGTCCTTTATCAAGCCCCGTTAAATTGGTAGCTTTTCCTATTTTGGCTCCGAACCCTCTACTAACCGAAAGCCGGTCCTCGGGTTGTATATATACTGCTCTGAGAAATTCACCTGCGCCACTGTTCTGTCTCCAGGCGCGCTCATTTCTCTATGCTGCGGGTTCATACATACATATACATATATATATATATATATATATATATATATATATATATATGTATACGTAGTGCGATCAAAAAGTTCCGAGACTAGGTACGTAGCGCGCCAACAGATAGATGGCAGTACGCGGATGCGCGAGCAGCGGTCGAGGGCAGTGACCTTCATGAGTCATTGTGCCAAGTGGCGTCGTTCTGTGTACATCGGGAACTGTGCTACACGATATTTGGCGACCACGTGCAGAGCACAGCTTCGATTTCGGTATGGACTGCAAACTAGAACAGCGAGCGAACATCAAATTCCGCATCAATCTCGGCAAATCGGGAACGGAGACGCATTAAATGTTGCGGCAGGCTTATGGCAACGAAGCAATGCGTCGTGCGAGGTGTTTTGAGTGGCACTTCCGCTTCAAGAGCGGCAGAACGGCACTGGAAGACGACGAGAGGTCAGGGCGACCGTCCACGAGCAAAACTCCCAAAAATGTGGACAAAATTAGAGAACTGGTGCATGAGGATCGTCAGAGAACCATTCAAGACATTGCTGCCATCGTCAATGTGTCATACGGAACAGTGCAAGAAATTCTGACGTCGGTTTTGAACATGCACCGCATTGCTGCAAAGTTGGTGCCAAAGATTCTGAACCCCGTGCGGAAGGCGCTCCATATCGAACTTTGTCAAGATCTCTGTCAGCAGGTGGTGAATGAACCAACGTTTCTGTCGCAGGTTATCACTGGGGACGAGACTTGGGTCGACGGTTACGACCCGGAGACCAAACAACAGTCGTCGCAGTGGAAGAGCCTGGCATCTCCACGACCGAAGAAAACCCAACAGGTCCGGAACGCAATCAAAAGCATAATCACCGTGTTATTCGACATTCGTGGGGTTGTGCACCGTGAATTCGCCCCCAGGACCAGACCGTCACCGCCCTTTTTTACTGCGATGTTCTGCGGCGTTTTAGGGAGGACATTCGCCGCAAACGACCTGAAATGTGGCGCAGGAATGATTTCCAGCTCCATCACGAAAATGTAGCAGCTCACAGAGCGTTAGCAACACGCCAGTTTTGCAGCCACAACAGCATGACTACCCTTCCTCACCCGCCTTACTCGCCGGGTTTAGCCCATTGCGACTTCTTTCTGTTCCCAAAAATGAAGCTGAAGCTCAAGGGTCGCCGTTTTGAAACCGTTAACGAGATCCAGCGCGAATCGCAGACAGTGCTTGACACGATTCGCGAACAGGACTTCCAGGGAGCGTTCCAACAGTGCCAAAAACGCTGGCAGTGGTTATCGCAGCCAAAGGGGAGTACTTTGAGGGAAGTCATAGCCAGACGTAAGTAACGTAAGTATACTTTGTTGTATATCGGCTTAGTCTCGGAACTTTTTGAACGGACACCCCAGCGATGATCCATTTCATTCCACATCCTGTCCAGCATTGTATCGCCAACTTGCAACATGGACACTTAAATCTTGGTTTTCAAATCAGAAACGAATGGTAAACGCCGGAGGCACGTGGGCAGTATTCTTAATAATAGCCCCATAAATCCAGAGGTTATAACGAAGTAAATTTCTCCGTCATTTTTGTCCCACGCCGGGGCTCGAACCCGTGTCCTCCTCATTCCGGAATAAGTTGCTCTACCAATTGAGCTACGCGGACGTTTGTTCTGACTGCTATCTGCCTTTATGTCGTGTGCGTCCTGCTGGGCAGGCGCGTCACAAGGTGTAAAATCCGGTGACCTTGGAAGCTGTGGAATAGGACCATCTCGGCCGATCCATTTTACAGGGTAGTTGATGTCGAGGAAGTTGCGGACATCCTTCCAAAAATGTGGCGGAGCGCCATCTTGTTGGGACAGCATATCAGGCTCCATGTCAAAATCAAGTTATGGAATGAGAAAGTTTTCCAATATGTCTAAATACACTATTTCTATGAGGGTTTATTTCACAAAGAATGATCCCTACACATTTGTTACCAGCTAACTACTGCAGACACCACGTGATCTTTTCACTTACACGACCTTCAAAAACATCCCGCAACAAAGCATTTGTACCAAATATGTTTCTTGCAGTTGGTTCTTGTCCACATTTTTTGCGAAATCTACGCTGATCTCCAGTCACAGATTTTGTTTCGTACTGTGTCTTCTTCCGCCTACTGATGTGCTGCTACCTCGTGGCCTAAGCACGAAACAGTCGCACCCAAAGAATATTGAGCATATACCATAATAACCCTGTGCATATGAATTTCTTTGAATGCTCATGTAGTTCTTTAGTTCTTACGCCATCAATCATTTGTACGAATTCTCGATTATCGGTCGCCTAACCAATGATTTGTAGGTGTACTGTATGTTTTTTTAACTCGTGGTCAGTGAATGTGTTAAAGCAACTTGTATCTTTTCTGTGGTGGATCTCGACAATTATCAGAATATGCTTTACGAAAGCTTAACATGCAGAAGCATGCCAATTTGCAGTGATAAGTAGGTCAAACGGTTAACTAGGTCGCATCTGCCAGCTAAATAAATCGAGTAGGCGTACCAACACGAAAGCTAATGTACAGAAGAATGTTTTAAATATCTTAAACTTGCTCATGATCTGCTAAACGAAATTGAACAATACAGACTTAAAGGATCGTTTTCTCGTTATTTCGTATACCTTTTTCTCTTGTTACCCGCTTACATTGCCCGACCAGTTTCGAACACCCGATTGAACCATGAAAACTCTACGATCAGCTATCCTACAACTTTATGGCTTCTGTCCTGAAGTTTTTGTTAAGATTCGGGTTTAGTAACATAAAAGAACTTCACCCTGCGGTATTTTCAAAATCTCCATGTTTGCTTTTTTGTTGCTCCCGCGGAAAATATTCGGTTTTATGCAAGGTCAGATGATGCGCAAACATATCGTACATAGCCTCACCTTGACAAATGTCAACCCTGCCTTCTCGTGAAGCATCCTCTTCTCACTAAAGAGGCTCTGACGGTCGCCAAGTAGAGGTATAACCATACCACCGGGATTAGAGGAAATGCTATCCCACACTCACCAACCCGCTTGGCCAGCGTGGTGAGTTATAGTCCCCCCCCCCAACCCAAATGACTTCACAACTTGCATTCTTCCAGTGCTTACATATGGAGCGGAAACGTGGACCTTAGCTAAAAAAGGCTGCAGACAACTGAAAGAGGCATAGAGAGATGCATACTTGGCAGAGCACATTTAAGGAGACCAGGAGTCCCGGGGCTGAACAATATTTTGGGGCCTCAGTAATAGCGGCACATCTAAAATTTCATTATGGATGAATGAATAGAAATATCCAGGAGAAAACATTCCCGAAATATGACGAGGAAGCCATAAAAATATCCCCGCTGTATTAAAGTATGTATCCCATGATTCAGTGAAGAATCAGTGGTAGCAAGAAAATGTAAAAATGTATGTTTGAAAAATGGATACCAGTTCAGTTCTGTTTTAATCCCCCCTCCCTCCCAGGGTTCGGCTTGTTGAAATTATATCAAAGTACTGGGCAAAATAATAAGATGGTCTAAATATCATGATTAAAATGAATTCTTAATGTATGAAAATTTCCCCAATTACAGACGTGTACAAAAAACATCTGTAATGCTTTCGGAAGATTTGAGGATGGACTGGGGGCGATAATATTTTTTACGGACTCCACCTAAAAAATGCGGAAAGAAATAGAAAAAAAATTACAAGGCAGTTTCTTATTGTTTTTGCTGTGCTATCTGCGAAAAAAAAAATTGAAATTCTGTCAATTCTTCAAGCATCCTGCATAATTCTGGGGCCCCTTGAAAATGCGGGGCCTGGGGCGGTAGCCCCCCCTCCCCCGTCCTCTTAAATGGGCTCTGATGCTTGGTGTAAACAGGAAATATAAGAACTCGTGGATAAGGAAAATGACAAGGGTGGAAGGTATTATGATCAGAGTAAAATCCCTGAAATGGCAATGTGTTGTACATTTTGCCAGAAAAACGGATCACTAATGGACAACCGAAATTTTAGACTGGATTCCAAGGGACAGGAAAAGACCCAGAAGAACACCACATGGGAGATGATTGGATGAAATTCAAAAGCCTGCTGGAGTAACATGGAGGAGACAGACCGTTGTGGAAGAAACTTGGGGAGACCTTTATCCAGCAGTGGATTGATAATGGTTGAAAATGATGATATATATTGGGTTGGTGCGAATGAAATGTCCGGGAAAGGACCAGCACACGTGAACGGCGAGAACGGAAAAGTAGGACAACTTACCTAGGCAAAATAAGCCCCCTCGGCATCGACACATAGTTGACATCTGCCCGGCAAGGCCATGATCCAGGAACGAAAAACGTCTTGTGGCTTGAATTCCGATGATACCTGCGAGAGTGTTGCATGCCTATCGCGTGAAACGATTCTTGAGCCGACGATGGTCAATGTCTTTTTACGGCCACACTGGTATCGTAGGTTGGAGGTTTTGTCGGAATTCTTGTAGTCACGGTGTACACCCTTGCAATGGCTGGCAAGGATGTCTATCGCTTTATATACGCACTGGCGGACGTAACCGAGTACGCGCATAGGTGACGTTGCTATGTATTTTGCATAAGTTCGTCCGTACCAGTTTTTCTGGCTCTTTAGTGTATATATATATATATATATTATTGTCAACCATTACACCTTGTGGAAGATGGGTGAATGAAATTCGAAAGCATGTGGGAGTAACATGGAGGAGACTAGCTCAAGACACATACATATATATATAATTTTTTTTCAGAAAGCAATAAGCTTTTCTTTCTAAAAAAAATCGGCAACATTCAATTTCAAGTACATAAAAACATTATGCACTTGAAATTTAGTGTTGCCTAATTTTTTTGCCAGATTTTTAAGTTTTTTGATCATCAGTTTTTTTTTTACCAGTTTAATGAAGAAGCAAAAAGTTGCTTGCTTTTTTTTCTTTTAAACACATGGCATTTACACTCATTTTTTATTTCTTTTTCTTTCCCGATTTATGTACCCCTTGAAAAAAGAAATTGGAGAGAAGCCGCTTTTCCTCCCTTAATTTACCCCTCCCCCTTACGCTATTCTCAGCACATGGTTTTTGCCACCATTTTAAAATCCTATTGGGACTCATTTTGAAATGTGAGAAAGTATGACTTTTGCTGGCATGTTGCGTGCCTCCTTATTTTTTATAATTTTGAAGATGCATAATCCTTTCAAAATCGAAATTATTTTACTTTGCTGTTCAGACCACGATTAACGTTCGAATTTGGTGATTTCTTTAATGTATTGTGATGCTTACAGAAATTTGAAAACACAATAATGAGAAAAATATTTTGGTGCACTGAAGGTAATAAAACTGGGAGATGGAGACAACGAAAAAAAAATATGATTTTAAAATGGTCTTTTTTAATAGAAGTCAAATCGTGTTCACTGAGTTATAGCTTTGCATGAGGAACACCCTCCTTTTGCCCATTCGGAGCATAACGAAGTACCACGTGACATCAACGTCACGTGCGGCTGTGCACACGTACAGTAAATACTGAATGATTAGTAAACAAAGAATGATTTGGCCACCAGGGGACATAAGTAAATTAGAATGATTTGGCCACCAGGGGACATAAGTGTTAATTTCTGATTCTGATGTATTTGTAGCAAAATCTGGGCTCCTGCAAACTCGGCTAAATTTTTTTCTTGGACCGATGCCGCTCATATGGAAAAACTTTTTGAGAATACTTTCTTCCTAAAATAATGCATGGTTTTCCCACCCGGGGACGTAAAGTCACATCTTATTTTTGTCGATATCTCTGTTTCTAAGAGACCGATTTGAAAAATGCTTTCTGTGTTGGAGAGCGTTTCCGGTGCGAAATGTTTCTGATATAAATTCATGTTTTTTGTTAACGCACAAGTCTGCAACCAAACGGCGTAAGCTCACGTTTCCGTTTACAGCAATATCTGAGGGATTAAAAACTCGATTGAAAAACTTCTTTCTTCCGTCAGATCTATTGTTTTCCATACCGGTTCCATTGACTTTGAATAGCTTTGATACATTTAATTTGCGTCAGAACGGATTCAAAAGACGTGCTCATTACACCCGAAAATTCGGTTTCATCTTTCTTGTTCCGTCTGTCGAGGATCCATTGTGCGAGGCGTTGTTTCGAATGGCTGACCGTCATCATGGGTACTCTGGTGGGTCTGCGGCAGTGGAACCCCACGCTAAGCAAGGTACGACCCAGGTGTTTGTAGAAACAGGTCGAACTGCACCGCTGTTGTTCTGGTGGGTGCGCTGGGTGATTGTTCCATGTCGTTGCTGAAATAGCAGTCCGATACTCACTTCTAGGATCAACCGCACGTGTCTGACCGGTATAAGCCCTTCCCCTGGATATCTGTGCATGGTTAATCCAGTCCTGGTACACCCTTGATACAGTAGTGCAGAAGCAGCCAACAAGTGAAAACAGGAGCAGCCAGCAAGTGTCGCTGACCAATGTGAGCCCTTGTGCTGAATGTCTGTGCATGGTTAATCCAGTCCTTGTACACCCTTGATACAGTAGTACGGGAGCAGCCAACTAGTGTGGCTGACCAATGTGAGCCCTTCTGCTGGATGTCTGTGCATGGTTAATCCAGTCCTGGTACACCCTTGATACAGTAGTACGGGAGCAGCCAACAAGTGTGGCTGATCAATGTGAGCTCTTCTGCTGGATGTCTGTGCATGGTTAATCCAGTCCTGGTGCACCCTTGATACAGTAGTACGGGAGCAGCCAACTAATGTGGCTGACCAATGTGAGCCCTTCTGCTGGATGTCTGTGCATGGTTAATCCAGTCCTGGTGCACTTGCCCTCCGGGACCCAACTGTCTGGCTGCGTTTGCCGCAGCCAGACAGTTGGGTCCCTGAGGGCAAGTGCCAGTATTTCGGAAACAGCCGCACTTGTTAGCTGCTCACTTACTGTTGTATCAAGTGTGTACCAGGACTGGATTAACCATGCACAGACATCCAGCAGAAGGGCTCACATTGGTCAGCCACACTTGTTGGCTGCTCCCGTACTACTGTATCAAGGGTGTACCAGGACTGGATTAACCATGCACAGACATCCAGCAGAAGGGCTCACATTGGTCAGCCACACTTGTTGACTGCTCCTGTCCACACTTGTTGGCTGCTCCTGCATTACTGTATCAAGGGTGTACCAGGACTGGATTAACCATGCACAGATATCCAGGGGAAGGGCTTATACCGGTCAGACACGTGCGGTTGATCCTAGAAGTGAGTATCGGACTGCTATTTCAGCAACGGCATGGAACAATCACCCAGCGCACCCACCAGTACAACAGCAGTGCAGTTCGACCTGTTTCTACAAACACCTGGGTCGTACCTTGCTTCGCGTGGGGTTCCACTGCCGGAGACCCACCAGAGTACCCATGATGACGGTCAGCCAACCGAAACAACGCCTCGCACAATGGATCCTCGACAGACGGAACAAGAAAGATGAAACCGAATTTTCGGGTGTAATGAGCACGTCTTTTGAATCCGTTCTGACATAATTTAAATGTATCAAAGCTATTCAAAGTCAATGGAACCGGTATGGAAAACAATAGATCTGACTTAAGAAAGAAGTTTTTCAATCGGGTTTTGAATCCCTCAGATATTGCTGTAAACGGAAACGTGAGCTTACGCCATTTGGTTGCAGACTTGTGCGTTAAGAAAAACATGAATTTATATCAGAAACATTTCGCACCGGAAACGCTCTCCAACACAGAAAGCATTTTTCAAATCGGTCTCTTAGAAACAGAGATATCGACAAAAATAAGATATGACTTTACGTCCCCTGGTGGGAAAACCATGCATTATTTTAGGAAGAAAGTATTCTCAAAAGGTTTTTCAATATGAGCGGTATCGGTCCAAGAAAAAAAATTTAGTCGAGTTTTCAGGAGCCCAGATTTTGCTACAAATACATCAGAATCAGAAATTAACACTTATGTCCCCTGGTGGCCAAATCATTCTTAACCAAACATTAGAAATTATGTGAAAAATATTTCCCATCAGGTCTTGTATGCGATACAGGAAGAATTTTTCAAATCGGAGTTTTAGAAGCAGAAATAACGCAGAAAACGCAATTTACCTTTGTGTCCTTTAGCGGAAAGTCCACCATGATTTACTTGAAAATTTTGAATTATAGGAAAAACATTTCGCATCGGAAACACTATCCAACAAAGAAGGAATTTTTCAAATCTGACTCCTAGAAGTAGAGATATTGACAAAAATAAAATATACATCTACGCCCCCTGGCGTGGAAACCATGCATTATTTCAAGAAGAAAATGTTCCTAAAAAGTTTGTCGACATGAGTAGTATCGTTCAACAAACAACTTTTTTCAATCGAGAATTTTGAAGCGCATATTTTGCTGCAAATACATCAGATTCGGAAATATATACTTACGCCACCTGGTAACCAAACCATTATTTACAAAAATTAGAAATTATGTGTAAAGGATTTTCCATCAGGAGTTGTATCCGGTGCAGAACAAATTTTTCAAATCGGAGTTTTAGAAGAAGAGTTATCAGAAAAAATGTAATTTACTTTTACGCCCCGTAGCGGAAAATCTATCCGTAAATAACTATATCTAAAATACACTTCGACATAAATGGAATTGAAAGCTAAAAGAATTTTTTCAATCGGATGTTTAGAAGCAAATATGCGGAATAAGACGTATTTTTGAATTCGACATCATCTGCATTTACGCCCTCTGGCGGCGAAATTGTACATCGTAAAAAAAATGAAATGAAGGATCATCATTCGCATATTTCAAGCTTCCGAATGCAAAAAGAATGTTTTTAAATCGGACTAATAGTTGCAGAGATATCGTGGGTACAGACGGACGGGCGGACATACCGATAACATAAGCACGATCTTTTTACAAAAGACGTGCTAAAAAGTCGTTTGGAGGGATGAGTCCCGTTTCCTGCTGCACAATGCTGATGGCCGGGTTCGCATATCGCGCAAACAGCATGAAGCTGCAGGGACCTGTTAGCCGACCATCTCCATCCATATCTGCAGGTGGTTTATTCGAACCACAGTGCCATTTTTCAACAGGACAGCACGCTGTGTCATGGGGCTTGTATAACTACCGAGTGCTTGGAGGAACATGACATCGAAATCGCCACGTTGCCTTGGCCTACAAACTCCCCTGACCCTAACCCAATTGAACATTTGTGGGATATGCTAGAACGGAGTGTGAAATGAATGAGATACCGGATTACACCATTGTACAATGCAAATTTTGAAGTTGTGAATCCGTTTATTGGTGTAAATATACATTTTCACGGGAATGAATTCTAATCCTCCAGATTATCTCTATATTAACGCCTGCTGCTTCGACTAGCGAATCCTGTGATGGTTATATTCAAATTAATCGAAAACTTGCAACTTAATCGTTCTGGGGGTGCAGTGGTTAGCATACTTGGGCGCTATCCGTGAGACGCGGGTTCCATTCCCGCTCCAGGACGACGAAAGTTTCACGTTTTCGGATATTATTTGACTTGCCATTCATGTCATATCTACACCAAAAAACGGATTTACAACTTTTAAATTTGGGGTGTGAGAATTGTTGATCCTTTTCCACGGAATGAGCGTGAACTGATGGAGCTGCTGCGGCGGACATGGCTGAAGTTACGCAAGGAGGATGTTCGACAGCTTGTAGAAGCTGTTAGTAGGTGTCTGCGAGCCTTGATTGCATAGAAAGGATGTTCGACAGCTTGTAGAAGCTGTTCGTAAGTGTCTGCGAGCCGTGATTGCACAGAAAGGATGTTCGACAGCTTGTAGAAGCTGTTCGTAGGTGTCTGCGAGCCTTGATTGCACAGAAAGGATGTTCGACAGCTTGTAGAAGCTGTTCGTAGGTGTCTGCGAGCCGTGATTGCACAGAAAGGATGTTCGACAGCTTGTAGAAGCTGTTCGTAGGTGTCTGTGAGCCGTGATTGCACAGAAAGGATGTTCGACAGCTTGTAGAAGCTGTTCGTAGGTGTCTGGGAGCCTTGATTGCACAGAAAGGATGTTCGACAGCTTGTAGAAGCTGTTCGTAGGTGTCTGCGAGCCTTGATTGCACAGAAAGGATGTTCGACAGCTTGTAGAAGCTGTTCGTAGGTGTCTGCGAGCCTTGATTGCACAGAAAGGATGTTCGACAGCTTGTAGAAGCTGTTCGTAGGTGTCTGCGAGCCGTGCTTGCACAGAAAGGATGTTCGACAGCTTGTAGAAGCTGTTCGTAGGTGTCTGAGAGCCTTGATTGCACAGAAAGGATGTTCGACAGCTTGTAGAAGCTGTTCGTTGGTGTCTGCGAGCCTTGATTGCACAGAAAGGATGTTCGACAGCTTGTAGAAGCTATTCGTTGGTGTCTGCGAGCCTTGATTGCACAGAAAGGATGTTCGACAGCTTGTAGAAGCTGTTCGTAGGTGTCTGCGAGCCGTGATTGCACAGAAAGGATGTTCGACAGCTTGTAGAAGCTGTTCGTAGGTGTCTGCGAGCCTTGATTGCACAGAAAGGATGTTCGACAGCTTGTAGAAGCTGTTCGTAGGTGTCTGCGAGCCTTGATTGCACAGAAAGGATGTTCGACAGCTTGTAGAAGCTGTTCGTAGGTGTCTGCGAGCCTTGATTGCACAGAAAGGATGTTCGACAGCTTGTAGAAGCTGTTCGTAGGTGTCTGCGAGCCTTGATTGCACAGAAAGGATGTTCGACAGCTTGTAGAAGCTGTTCGTAGGTGTCTGCGAGCCTTGATTGCACAGAAAGGATGTTCGACAGCTTGTAGAAGCTGTTCGTAAATGTCTGCGAGCCGTGATTACACAGAAAGGATGTTCGACAGCTTGTAGAAGCTGTTCGTAGGTGTCTGCGAGCCTTGATTGCACAGAAAGGATGTTCGACAGCTTGTAGAAGCTGTTCGTAGGTGTCTGCGAGCCTTGATTGCACAGAAAGGATGTTCGACAGCTTGTAGAAGCTGTTCGTAGGTGTCTGCGAGCCGTGCTTGCACAGAAAGGATGTTCGACAGCTTGTAGAAGCTGTTCGTAGGTGTCTGAGAGCCTTGATTGCACAGAAAGGATGTTCGACAGCTTGTAGAAGCTGTTCGTTGGTGTCTGCGAGCCTTGATTGCACAGAAAGGATGTTCGACAGCTTGTAGAAGCTATTCGTTGGTGTCTGCGAGCCTTGATTGCACAGAAAGGATGTTCGACAGCTTGTAGAAGCTGTTCGTAGGTGTCTGCGAGCCGTGATTGCACAGAAAGGATGTTCGACAGCTTGTAGAAGCTGTTCGTAGGTGTCTGCGAGCCTTGATTGCACAGAAAGGATGTTCGACAGCTTGTAGAAGCTGTTCGTAGGTGTCTGCGAGCCTTGATTGCACAGAAAGGATGTTCGACAGCTTGTAGAAGCTGTTCGTAGGTGTCTGCGAGCCTTGATTGCACAGAAAGGATGTTCGACAGCTTGTAGAAGCTGTTCGTAGGTGTCTGCGAGCCTTGATTGCACAGAAAGGATGTTCGACAGCTTGTAGAAGCTGTTCGTAGGTGTCTGCGAGCCTTGATTGCACAGAAAGGATGTTCGACAGCTTGTAGAAGCTGTTCGTAAATGTCTGCGAGCCGTGATTACACAGAAAGGATGTTCGACAGCTTGTAGAAGCTGTTCGTAAATGTCTGCGAGCCGTCATTGCACAGAAAGGATGTTCGACAGCTTGTAGAAGCTGTTCGTAGGTGTCTGCGAGCCGTGATTGCACGGAAAGGATGTTCGACAGCTTGTAGAAGCTGTTCGTAGGTGTCTGCGAGCCGTGATTGCACAGAAAGGATGTTCGACAGCTTGTAGAAGCTGTTCGTAAGTGTCTGCGAGCCGTGATTGCAGAGAAAGGTAAACCAACGCGTTATCACGTAAATGTTTCTAATGCAAACCTAATTCACTGTAGATTCGAATGGCTTGGTCGTATAGAGAGAACGAAAGAAGAAAGAATACCGTGACAGATGTTTGGCATGGAGATTAATGAAAGACGACCGCGGGGAAGACTGAGAAAACGAGTGACAGATGCGTCCAACAAAACTTTTGGAAGACTCGACGTATGCGACTGGTTGAAGAAGAAAAACGCCAACGAGCATTGTGCGAGGACTGTGGTTACAGCGTAGAGCCTTGAAGGATCGAGAAGTTGCGAAACCCTACGAACACAAGAACTCACTCACCTTATCCGCCATTACCATCTGCTAAGGACCACTCTTATGCCAAATTCAAGCAGTTCTGCATGCAACATCCTTAACCACAACTAGTTTGTGTTCTGTGGACGCCATATTGACCTAGTGAGGCTACAGAAAAGGCTGAGAGTTTGTGATTGATAATTGAGTAGCGTTTTTGTGTCTAATGGGGCTTTAAATATTAGAGAAACGAACGTCGTGGTGTCAGAAACTCAAGGAATCACGGTGGACTAGAAAAAAACACTGTGCGTGCACGCTCGCGACCCCCTTTTTCTGTTTTAAAAGTAATATGGGCAATTATCGTTGTTTTTCGTGGGCACGCGTCACCTGTTATTTCGTAGAGAACAATAGAGACACTTGTAGGCCTCATTATATAACGCTTACTCTAATGTCTTTAAAAGAAAGAAAAGAACTAATTCCAGGACGTATTTTTTAGTAGGATCTTGATGAAAAATTGCTATCGGAGTTCCTCTTCAGAGTTCATTATGGTGATGTGCTGTATGATATGTCCATACACCGCCCAGCGATACTCGAAACTTCCCGATGCACCGAATTGTTCCACATGGCGGTACAAGCAGCACAATTAACGTCGTCAGCTGCCGGCGTTTCATCAAAGCTAAGTTTAATGCATTCCTAATGGACCGAGTGATTACTTGATCATGTGGGGAACATCATTATCTAGTATAAAGTTCGATGAGTACGCCCTATGCTGTAATGATTATTTCAGAGATGAACAAGTCCGTCCTCCGCGGAGAAGCTTTCTCTGGTGTACGTGTTGACAGCACGGCCGCTCCCGGTGAATGCATTACTAGATCATAAACACGAACATCCATCTGTGGTGCGCGTGCGCTTTTCGGATCGTACCCCCGTGTCGAGTTTGTCAACAGCGCTCATTCTCTCCGACAGCAGTATGTTTAAATCAGAGACACGGCTCACTGTGCATTGCATCCCCATCATCTCTAGGGAGCGCACGCAGTTGGTCTGCTTTTACTCATGTTTTATGTATTACGCACAAAACATATGGGGCCTGTGTGTGGTGGTGCCCTATATTTTAAACATCGTACTAATGTTTTCGGAATGACGCAAACAAAACGTGGTTTCTGCTATTGTTGTTACACTGCTAAAAATTTGGTGGTAGGTTGCACCAAAAAATGGTGCTGCACCACTTTCTAAGAAAAAACACACCTTTGTATGGTGCAAACAAAACCCAACAACATGGTGCATCTCTGCACCACGTTATGGCACAAGGTTTCATCATGCTATTGGGTTTTCTTTGCACCACACAATGTCGTATTTTTTCTTAGAAAGGAGTGCAGCTGCATATAGCACCCCTTTTTGGTGCAACCTCCACAAAATTTTTAACAATGTACGTTTTGAGTACTATAGAACAATATATTTTAATTGATTGAAGATTGAGTTTATTTCACTTAAACTTAAATGTTACTTTACTTAAACTTAATCGGATGAACTCTTATTATTCTAATTTGTTCGCTGTAGCTGCAACCTTAGAAACATTGATAGATCTCTAATTAGACACTTTTAAATAAACAGTCCAGGGTAAGTGATAAGACAGTACTTACAAATCCAAAGTCCACTGTATTGTATATCTCCCAGCACGTACAGTATCGTTCAACATCAATAATACGTCCCTTGACATGGCAAGGTAAATACACTTTGGTCTGCTATTTCATAATGGTTACTGTGGTCATACCACATAGAGCCTCCACTACAGTAATCGTTTGACTATTATCGCTCGTTATCACCAAATATAACCCACGTAGGACAGTTGTGTAAACACAAGTTTGTCGGCGACGGACATGGAATCCGTATCCTCCTCACTCCGGAGTAAGTCGCTCTACCAACTGAGCTACGCGGACTGAATGTATCGCTGCAGATTTCTCGTTTTGAAACATTTTTTCACCTCGGTAGTACGTTACACAGTCTTGTACACTCTTTGCAAAAAAAAAACAAAAAAAAAAAAAAAAAAAAAAAAACGAAGCACCCATGAGGAAATATCCAATCGAGATGAAAATTGGCATGTGCAATGTACATGTATAAGAAAGAAAATTATTGCAATTTTAGAGCAGTCGGGCCATTTATTCGGATAAAACAGCTACACGAGTGGAACAAGTCAGTACGTTGTAGCGCCATCTCTGGCTTGGATATAAGCGGTTACCCAGCATGGCATAGACGCATACAGTTCACTGATACTGTTCTGAGGTATAGCATGCCAGATGGTGTCCAAATTACGGGCCAGTTCACCGGCATTCCTGGGTGGGGGTAGGTGGCGTCCCAAACATGCTCGGTGAGATGTCGGGCGATCGGGCTAGCAATGGAAGGCTTGTTGACATGACGAAGGCAGGCCTGGGAAAGCCGTGCCGTGCCGTGCGTGTGTGGCAGGTCATTATCCTGTTGAAAAATTGAATTGCTCAAGTTATGTTGCGACGGCAACACAACAGGTCGTAGACTGTTGTCGACGTACCATTGAGCCGTGAGGGTGATACGGAAGGCTACCAAGGGTGACCGGCTATCGTAGAAAATGGCTCCCCAAAGGGTAACTCGTGCTGTGCGAGCCGTGTGCTGTTCCACGGTAAAGGCAGGATCCGTACGCTGGCCGGCTTGTCTCCAGATACGTATGCGCTGCTCATCGGCAAGAGTAAACCGTGACTCATCACTGAAGATAACACGACGCTATTAGTAACTATCCCACGTCGATCGGGCTCGACACCACTACAACCGTTACCGGTGATGCTCGCTAGGCAGTGGTAGGCGGCGGTGTGGCCTCCTTGAATATAGTCCCCGTGCCACAAGTCGTCTCGCAACGGTTCACATGGCCACTTCCGTACCTGTAGACACCAACATGGCCACTTCCGTACCTGTAGACACCAACATGGCCACTTCCGTACCTGTAACACCAACATGGCCACGAATGGTTGTGAGCGGCGAATTCGGTTCTGTTCGTGCGGCTCTCACAATCACTCGATCCTCGCGTTCTGTCGTTGCCCTCGGCCGTCCACTGCCCGCGTGCCGCTGTGTTATCCCCTCCTCGACCCAATGGCGCCAACATCGTCTGATTGCCGCGTCGCTCCCATACAAATACCTGCCGATACGGCGACTTGACTAACCGTCCTCTCTGAACCCAATTATACGTCTCGTATTAATCCGTGCACAAACTCGCTCAACTGCTCCTGTTCTGCACGGATCTGATGTCGAGGCATCCTCGCAGTCCGTGGAGGTTAATGCAACCGCAGTCCGCTGTCACAATTGTCCCCGCGTGCGAACTTTGCTCTTGATATTTCCTCCTCGATGTGTGGTTTCCATGTGCTGTGGCGAACCACTATTTAGTTATTGGTCGTTATTTTTTTATCACTTGCATATTCCGCCCTGAGGTACTTGCATGCGGAGTTTCATCATAATCGAACGAATTTCTCGGGGTACTTTTTTTGTGTGCAAAGAGTGTATTACATATTTTACTCCTGTCATAGCATATCTCAGAAACTCTGCCTCTGAACATAGCTCTAACTAACCTCTTATCGAACTTCTATTTATTTACCTTTTACTTAACCTTGACCCACTGTCAGGATGCCTACTTTGAAAACCACGTCGGGAGAAATGTGGCGTACAGTTAGAAAATATATAACGAGGAGAAACCAAATTTACATGAGATCACACAAACTCAAAAGGAAGGTTAAGCTGGGGGCACACAGTGAGTTTAGTGAGTTTTTATGGCTAATTGGTTAATGATTAACTTGAAATGGCTGATTGGTTAATAATTAACTTTGATCTAGAGCAGCGGTTCCCAACCTTTTTGCATTCGCGGACCGCTGAAACGTTGGGGGAAATTTCAGGGACCGGCAATGCCGAAACAAAACCTTTAGGCTATTTTCGAGCATTTAATCTCGTAATATTATTTATTATAATGATCACTGCGGATAATCCATAATTTATATGCCACATTATTCCATGTCACCTACTTACAGCTAATATCATTTAATCTGTTAACATTATTTACCGATTAATAACTGCAATCCATAATCAATATACCACAATAGTCTCCTTACCATTAAGATAATTTTTTCTGGGCTCAATGCGATGTCTGTTGCTGCTGCTTCGCGATAATCTTCTCGAGCCGTTTTTACAGCTTCGTATCTGCAAAACGCAGGGCAGCATTAATGTCCATTATGTTCCTGTGCATTGTTTTGATTGGCGAAACGGCTGATAAGGTTTTCTCGCAATAAATACGTGGACGAAAATATTACCAATCATTTTTAGAGCTTTGACTCTGACTCTTAGATATTCTTTCTCCATAATACCCCAAAACTGAGTCACAGATTTGGATCTGAATATCGATACCTGACTGGCATCAGAAGAAAGTTCAACAAAGCTTTCCTTTCCCTGGTGAGTTAGCCTGCAGGAGTTCAGATACCAGACTGGCATCAGAAGGAAGTTCAACAACGCTTTCCTTTTCCTTTTGAGTTAGCCTGCAGGAGTTCAGATACCAGACTGGCATCAGAAGGAAGTTCAACAAAGCTTTCCTTTTCCTTTTGAGTTAGCCTGCAGGAGTTCAGATACCAGACTGGCATCAGAAGGAAGTTCAACAAAGCTTTCCTTTTCCTTTTGAGTTAGCCTGCAGGAGTTCAGATACCAGACTGGCATCAGAAGGAAGTTCAACAAAGCTTTACTTTTCCTTTTGAGTTAGCCTGCAGGAGTTCAGATACCAGACTGGCATCAGAAGGAAGTTCAACAAAGCTTTGCTTTTCCTTTTGAGTTAGCCTGCAGGAGTTAAGATACCAGACTGGCATTAGAAGGAAGTTCAACAAAGCTTTCCTTTTCCTGGTGGGTTAGCCTGTAGGAGTTAAGATACCAGACTGGCATCAGAAGGAAGTTCAACAAAGCTTTCCTTTTCCTGGTGAGTTGTCCTGAAGGAGATCAGATACCAGACTGGCATCAGAAGGAAGTTCAACAAAGCTTTCCTTTTCCTTTTGAGTTAGCCTGCAGGAGTTCAGATACCAGACTGGCATTAGAAGGAAGTTCAACAAAGCTTTCCTTTTCCTTTTGAGTTAGCCTGCAGGAGTTCAGATACCAGACTGGCATCAGAAGGAAGTTCAACAAAGATTTACTTTTCCTTTTGAGTTAGCCTGCAGGAGTTCAGATACCAGACTGGCATCAGAAGGAAGTTCAACAAAGCTTTCCTTTCCCTGGTGGGTTAGCCTGTAATAGTTCAGATACCAGACTGGCATCAGAAGGAAGTTCAACAAAGCTTTTCTTTCCCTGGTGAGTTAGCCTGCAGGAGTTCAGTACCAGACTGGCATCAGAAGGAAGTTCAACAAAGCTTTCCTTTTCCTTTTGAGTTAGCCTGCAGGAGTTCAGATACCAGACTGGCATCAGAAGGAAGTTCAACAAGCTTTACTTTTCCGTTTGAGTTAGCCTGCAGGAGTTCAGATACCAGACTGGCATTAGAAGGAAGTTCAACAAAGCTTTTCTTTCCCTGGTGAGTTAGCCTGCAGGAGTTCAGATACCAGACTGGCATCAGAAGGAAGTTCAACAAAGCTTTCCTTTTCCTTTTGAGTTAGCCTGTAGGAGTTCAGATACCAGACTGGCATCAGAAGGAAGTTCAACAAAGCTTTCCTTTTCCTGGTGGGTTAGCCTGCAAGAGTTTAAATCTTCTTTGAAGAGATTTGCGATCCAAGATTCCTTTAATCTTCCGCGACAGGTGTTAAAAAAAATTTAGATCTAGATTTCCTCTTACTTTGACTCCATTTCGATTCAAAAGAAAAATAAATAAATTCACTAGTTTCTCGCGGACCAGCAGAAGAAACCTTGCGGACCAGTACCGATCCGTGGACCGACGATTGGGAAACACTGATCTATAGTGTTGAAACACACCAGATTGAACTTAAAGGTAAAACAAACCACCTTTCAGCAGGTTTGATATCTCTGTATTAATAACTTGTATATTTTGAAGCTTTTTTTTCTTCTAGGAAAAGTGGAGTTTCTTTCACACCATAAAAGTTTTGCTTGTGGTGTTTGTGTATCTCTCTTGTTACAGAGCTGTCCACAGGGTTTCTTTCAAACCCTGTGAAAACCCTGTCTGCCGGAGTAAATCTTTTAGATACTGTAAAGATGGTACTTGTAGCGAGTAGAGTTTCTGCTCTCTGTAAATGTATAGTATAATGCTACTTCTGATCCGGAAGTTGAATTCGTCATGTATATCATGTGGAAATCTACTTTTCGCAGGAGATCTTTAGGTATCGTAAGCTTACTTCACTCTATGGCTATATCTTTCAGGTGGCCTTTTCTAGATATTAAGGCTACTTTTCCGTACATACGTATCATGGAGTATAATATAATACTACTTAAAAACTCTGTCTGCCGGAGTAAATCTTTTAGATACTGTAAAGATGGTGCTTGTAGAGAGTAGAGTTTCTTCTCTTTGTAAATGTATAGTATAAAGCTACTTCTGATACGGAATCTGCTTTTTGCTGGAGATATATTAGGTATCGTAAGCTTATTTCACTCTACGGCTATATCTCTCAGATGGTCTTTTCCAGAAATTAAGGCTACTTTCCGTGCAGAGTTATCATGGAGTATAACACTACTTTTATTTATGAACACTGTAGTTGTTGTAAAACTACTTTCAGTGAGTTTAAAGCTTTTCCAGGTAAATACATTCTGAGACTTGTCAGACTATCTTTTTCTCTGCATAAATCAAACCCACTTCTTCTACGGAAGAAACGCTATTTTAAATCTTATTAGTATTGTAAACTGTGTAGAGAGTTAGGGCCTCTTCTTCCTGTGAATCTTTTAGTGCTGTGAAGTTACTTCTTTCAGCAGGGTAAGGATTCTCCTTGTAAACCGCTAGTTGAGTGTAACTCTACTTCTACATGAAAACCTTTTTAAATGCCATTTCGTTCAGAGAATGTCAGGTTACTTCTCCGCTAGAGCTATTTGAGTGCGTATAAGGGTGGGTACTTGTTTAGAGCACGCAAAATATTATACAGGCATATGACCATTCTCCGTCATGTGATGGGTTTACAGCTAGTTCTCAAATGATGTACAATGTGTTCTAAAGAAGAGCAAGTGCCCGGGCTGTGACGTCCGGAAACGTATCCAGGTCCGGCCAGGGCGGGCTTTATATCAAATATTTGAGTGAAACACTGGCCCGGGTTTAAATTAACTTTTCACTTATTCAATTTTATTTAGCACTGATAACCGAATTAACTAACGCAATGGGAAACTCACAATTGAATGGTTAAGCTATAGTCTATCTTTTGCTCTTTGCCTAAAATTCTTAATTATTGTTTATTGCCTGTTTCTCGTGCATTTCGTAACCAAAAACTTCTGTGATTTAAGCAACAACTATGTATTTCCCCCTAGATATGTTAAAAACTGATAGTATAAAGTTTTCTGACGACAAAAATTTAAAGTTCTGTTAGCTGTAATTATGAAAAATAGGAATTTGCTGTCATTCGGTGAAAACATTAAGGAGAGCCGACTGCAGGTGGCTTAACACTGGTGAAATGCCAGTTACGCAGGGATGCTAGGGAGGGGAATTAGGAGGAGGGCTATCCAGTGCCGACTTAAAATCTCAAATACAACTTTCGCCTTTAGACCTCACCTTTGTTTGCTTCTTCCCTGCATAACGAATAATTCAAACAGCGAAGAGGTGCAACACTTTCCAGTGGTTTTGATTAGGTGCAAAGGTTATATCTTATCTGAGCTGTGACCTATATTTCATTTCAGCTTTTGAGAGCGCGATAATGACTTACAGTGAACCAAAAAGAATAAAACGGAAAATTGATGCCGGAGAAGATGTGGTTTCTCTGAATCCTTATTTAAATTTGAATGAAAAACAATTAAATACAGTTCAAAATGAAGGGCATTTTATTACCTGAATATGATGTACATAATAATTTTCTTTTGTTATGGAGGGGAGGGGAGTCGACATTAACGGGAAACACACCATTCTTATCTGATGATGAAAATATAAGTAGGAGTAAAATGATATGCTTCATTTTTTCCTTATTCACAAAGGGAAGATTTACACAAATGTTCAAACCCGGGCCGGTCCGGGCCAGTCGTAATGATATAATGGCCTCAGACTGTGCAGGCCCGGGCTGGAACCTGGTTTTCAAAAAAAAAGCCCGTGTTCATCTCTACTGTGAACGGTTGTCAGCAATTCATGAAATTCCTGAATTCAGGTTAGTTTTTCTGTAAAACACATGCTCTTGTGGGAGTGGTGATCATTCAAATACGAAGTCAACTGGAGCCAGCCATGTAGGATTAGCCTCGGGAGTTGGAATTCCGGCATATGTTGGAACTATTTTTACGGTTTCCATAAGGTATAACGAAGTAAATTTCTCCGTCATTTTTGGTCTACGCCGGGATTCGAACCCGAGGCCGCTTATTCCGGAACAATGCGCTCTACCAACTGAGCTACGCAGACGTTTTATTCTGATTCCTATCTGCCTTTATGTCGTGTGCGTCCTGCTGGCAGGTACGTCACATCTCCCCCCCGAAAGAGGGCCGGGGGCATGGCTCAAGGGTCAGCCGTGACCATGAATCGTTGCAGGCAGCCATCCACTGTAGAACGTGCACTTGAGAACTCCCAGATGATCTGCTGTGTGGAATGCAACATCACACATTTTTATTTTTCGAAGCGCTGGAGAAGGAATTCTCTGATTTTTCCTATCTCGCGGTGTGGAAAGAACATCACACCAATGCGAGATTTTGAACGGTCGGGTCATCCGGATAGTTCGGGCGCCATTATAACGAAGTAAATTTCTCCGTCATTTTTGGTCTACGCCGGGATTCGAACCCGAGGCCGCTTATTCCGAAACAAGTCGCTCTACCAACTGAGCTACGCAGACGTTTTATTCTGATTCCTATCTGCCTTTATGTCGTGTGCGTCCTACTGGCAGGTACGTCACAAAGGCAACATGCATTTGGGCTGCGAGAGAGAGAGAGAGAGAGAGAGGGGTGTTTTTCCCAAGCTCGGGCCGGACCGTGGCTTCTGAAGATTTAGCATTTTAATGATGTATTAGAGACCAAACATGTCGGATGGCGAAATGGCAACTGACTTGTGACATCATCAGTTGTTCCTTATATTGGCTTGCGACATAATGAGATGTTCCTTATGTTGACTTAACGACACACACAAAATCATTTGTTCCTTATATTTACGTGTGACATAATCAGTTGTTCCTTACAGTGGCTTGTGACATAATCAGTTGTTCCTCATGTCGGCTTGTGACATAATTAGTTGTTGCTTATATCGACTTGTGACAATCAGTTGTTCCTTAGACTTGACATAATCTCTTGTTCCTTATGTTAAAGTGAAACCAAATTTGATTTCGTGAAAGAAAAGTTCAAATTTGATTTTCACTCCAAAGTTGATTTCTTCAATTCGTATATTTTAAGGGACGTTCATTTAGATTTTTAATGGAAATGTTCCAGTCTTAATCTCTCTTTCTCTCTCTCTCTTCTATCACCACCAGCCATAACCAATGGCGACGCCAGCCAGCAGCTCCGAGCTGGAGAGGGGGCTATTAGAAGGCTAACTTTCGTATGGAGGGGAGTCAGTTTAAGTTCTTGACAGAAATTCAGCTAAAAAATTTCATACCCGACGCTGATGATGTCATCCTTAGAACAGAAGACAGTTTTCAGGTGCATACTATACGTAATACTTATTAATACATGTAGAACTGGGAGCCATGGATACAAAGCTCCATGATCTTTAGCAAGTTACTGGTTCTTCGCAATTTTAGCTTGCTTACGTAATTTTTTATAATATTTGCTGCCGTAAGGCTGTTTATAAATTTTAGTTTGTGATTTGACAAGAAATCTCTCATCTGTTTGAGCTATAATTTCGAAAATGGTGTTTCTCTACTGCTGTCTTAGACTCAGAGGACTCCCTCCATTTCACAAAGTAGAGGACTCTCCATTTCACAAAGTAGTGCCACACTAAATTTAACAAAGAAATTCATTTTATATAGCAAAAATTTCGGTGAATTCGAAAAATTAACATACGTTTATCAAAGTTCCTTAAAATTTTAGATGGTTGCATTCTCCATGTGCTCTAACTGTTTAAATACACTTTTTGGGAGAGCGGGGGCTAGCCCACCCTGGCCCAACCGTAGTGTCATACCTGGCGATAGCCGCTGTTCTTACGGGGTTGAAAAACTAAACTTTGAAACGTAAAAATGACACATGTTTTTTCTCTGATATCGTTTCTGTTGCTTTTAGCTTCCCTAGGGAAGATGTAGAAGCGAGGAATATCGTAGAGTAAAGCGGAAGATATGGAAGTGAATCACGAACCTGGTGCATTCATAAATAATAGCTTTAATCAACGGTTGAAAGTCAGAAACGGGCTTGGCCAGGCTATAAATAAGTTAGTATGAAACTTGCTGGGCCAGGCTCTAGGTTAGTATGAAACTTGTTGGGTAAGGCTACAAGTTAGTATGAAACTTGCTGGGTAAGGCTACAAGTTAAGACGAAACTTGTTGAGCCAGGCTTTGTTAGTATGAAACTGGCCGAGCCAGGCTATAAGTTAGTATGAAGCTTGATGGGCCAGGCTATAAGTTAGTATGAAACTGATTGGGTCAGGCTTATAAGTTAGCCTGAAACTGGCTAGGGCAGGCGCACTGTATAAAGTTAGTATGAAAATTCCTGGGTAGGACTATATAAATAAGATAGTATGAAACTTGCTGGGTAAAGCTATAAGTTAGTACGAAACTTGCTGGGCCAGGCTAAAAGTTAGTTCGAAACTTGCTGGGCCAGGCTATATAAGCTAGTCTGAAACGGGTTGGGCCAGACTTACTGCATAAGTTAGTACGAAACTTGCTGGGCAGGCTATAAGCTAGTCTAAAACGGGCTGGGCCAGGCTTACTGCATAAGTTAATATGAAACTGGCTGAGCCAGGCTATAAGTTAGTATGAAACTTGCTGTGCTAGGTTATAAATTAGTATGAAACGGACGGGGTCAAGCTTATAAGTTAGTCTGAAATGGGCTGGACCAGGCTATAAGTTCGTCCGAAACGGGCTGAACCTCGAACGTTCTGGTAAGGGCAGGCGAGGTTTTCTGAATTATTAAGAGTTGTGCAGATATCTACTGCCAGACCTAAATATACTTGTGACAAATCTCTTCATTGATAGATGAGAAAGTGACGAAATTGCCGGAGACTAACAGAGCATTGAGCGTTATTTAATATTTTCCATCGAGACATCCCTTCCCCGCACGTTTTCAACTCAGCAGACATTCCAATTTGCCTGTTTCCGTCGGATTATTTCTTTAGCTCAATTCGTAGGCGAAAACTGGATCTGTACGTTATCCAGAATTGCTAAATAAATATACATGCTGAGTTTTATCAGAAACTGCTCAGAAATTTCGACTGCGGTGCTACGTCAGAGACGAATGAATGAACGTGCTGATGGGCGACAAGTACCGTGGCTATTTCCTGTTCTTATGTAAAGAACACGTGATACGAGTATGTCATTCAAACTGATGAACTTTTTGCATGTTAACTTCTTTTGTTTCAAAAACTTTCCAAAAGAGCAAAACCTCCTAAACATAATTTCGAGCAATAAAGTGCAATTATGGCTTCAAAACGAAAACGGAGCCACTTCAGTTTGAAATAAGTCAATCAGTTCGGCTGGTGAAAGTGGCATAAAAAGGGGGAAGGTGGAACGATGCGTTATCTGTGGAGTTAAGCAGTCCAAAGTTTGTAAAGTAAATATCTTGTAAACTGTTTGCTTTACTTTTGTTTTGACCTATCAAAAATGAGAATTTTACGGGATGCCGATGATATCAGAAATACGATTTCCCAGTCTACCACGGTTTAGTTATACATATATTCTTATATTAGACTGTTTGATTATATAAATTTCTTCAATCAGTTATGGTCTAAGTAGGTTAGGTCATCGACTAGTGGAACACAAAAAGAAGGAATTGAAGTGGTGGTATCTCTTTCTGATATGTTTGCGGGAGAGGTACATCATGTGCAGGAAAGCGAACAAACAGTTGGCAAACTGCTGTTATCATACTATTTTCAAAAAGTGATATGGTTTTTTACTTTCAGTCCCGTTTCCTATACGTTGCCAAACCTCATTCGATCATTTTTGTTCTTATCTAAACAGCTTAACATGGATAGCGTCCGCATGAAACAGAGTAAAGACGTTCCTTCTCGCTGTGTGTTGTATATCATCTTTTAGGTTTTTAATGGTGGCCTCGGAGCCAGATGATTCAGAGATACCCTTTATTATCGAAACATCGCAACCTCATTGTTTTGGATTTTTTTGTTCATGGGTTGGATGGAGATTTAACTTCATTTCAACCTCACGCTTTCCTCTAATGTTTTAGTTTTTGCATATTTCTTCTTGATTTAATCATGGGCGTAGAATCGTATGGGAACAGGCGGACTTTTCCTTCTCAAATTTTGGTTTTAGTTTGTCTCCCTACGTGACACTTCCTTAAATTTTTCAGTTTCAAAAGCTCATTGTTTTTACAATGAAAATTAAGAATAATTGAGTACTACGTTTTTCTAATACCAAACGTATCGTTGTGAGGTTATTTTTGTCTTCATACCTATGCGTGTAATGTAATCGCATGGGAACAATAAGATTTGCTGTATGGCGTAGATGGCAGGACATAGTCCGAGCTCTGAACCTCCAGCATTAAACCATTCCTAATTCTCCTTGCCTGCTCCGGATCTCTCGTGCAATCGGGAGGCCCAAAGTTATCATCCCATTTTATGACATGTCATTCAATTTGTCCCTCCGTTCGATTATTTTCTCACCGTTGACCGCAGTGAGAATGGCTGCATGCTTTACTTATTACTTTTACCTGAGAGAGAATTCAGATGCAGTAAAACCTCATTAACGGACACTCCCGAATAGATAGCAGACACCTCCATATAGCCGGCAGTTTTGTGATCCCAGTCTCGATGTGCATTTCAATATAATTTACCTCCAAATAGGGGACCGACCCTCCAAATAACTGACAGTGATCATGGTTTCTACGCCAGGGGACGTAGATGTATATCTTATTTTTGTCAATATCTCTACTTTAATGAGTCTGATACAGGCGAAAAAGACGTGTGTGATTCTTTTGTACAAGAAGACGCACGTCTTTTGTACAAAAAAGATCGTGCTTATGTTACCGGTTTGTTCGTCCGTCCGTCTGTACCCACGATATCTCTGCCACTATTAGTCCGATTTGAAAAATTCTTTTTGCATTGGAAAGCTTGAAATATGCGAATGACGATCCTTTATTTCGTTTTTTTTTACGATGTACAATTTCGCCGCTAGAGAGCGTAAATGCAGATGATGTCGAATTCGAAAATACGTTTTATTCCACATATTTTCGTTCTAAACATCCGATTGAAAAAATTATTTTATCTTTCGATTCCATTTATGTCGAAAAGTATTTTAGATATAGTTACTTTTTTCAAATTACGCATAGATTTTCCGCTAGAGGGCGTAAAAGTAAATTACATTTTCCGCCGATAATTGTTCTTCTAAAACACCGATTTGAAAAATTTTTCCTTCAGCGGATACACCTCCTGATAGAAAATCGTTTGCATATAATTTCAAGTTTTTGGTAATGAATACCTTGGCCACCAGGGGGCGTAAGTGTTAATTTTTGCTTCTGATGTATTTGCCATAAGATCTGAGCTTCTAAAATATCGATTGAAAATTTTTTTTCGTGAACTGATGCCACTCACATAGATAAACCATTTTGGAATATTTTCTTCTTAAAATATTCCACAGTTTCTCTGCCAGGTGGCGTAGACGTATATCTTATTTTCGTCAATATCTCTACTTCTAGGAGTCCGATTTGAAAAACTTCTTCTTTGTTGGATAGTGTTTTCAGTGTGACATGTTTTTCATATAATTTCAAAATGTTCAGGTAGTTCGTAGACTTTCCACTAGGGGGCGTAGAGGTAAATTGCGTTTCCCCCTATATATCTGCTTCTAAATCTCCGATTTGAAAAACTCTTTCTGCACCGGATGGGAAATAGTTTGCACATAATTTCTAATTTTTGTAAAAAAAAATGGTTTGGGCACCAGAGGGCGTAAATCTTAATTTCCGCTTCTGATGTATTTGCAGCAAAATATGAGTTTCTGAATTCTCGATTGAAAAAAACGTCGTATGTCGACCGATAGTACTCATGTCAACAAACCTTTTAAAAACATTTTCTTCTTAAAATAATGCATGGTTTCTACGCCAGGGGGCGTAGATGTATATTTTATTTTTGTCAATATCTCTACTTCTAGGAGTCCGATTTGGAAAATTCCGTCGTTGTTGGATAGTGTCTCCAGTGTGACATGTTTTTCACATAATTTCAAAATTTTCAAGTAATTCATAGACTTTCCGCTAGGGAGCGTAAAGGTAAATTGCTTCCCCCTATATCTCTGCTTCTAAATCTACGATTTGAAAAATTCATTCTGCACCGGATACAGCTCCTGATGGGAAATCCTTTGCACATAATTTTAAATTTTTGTTAAAATGGTTTAGCCACCAGGTGGCGTAAGTCTTCATTTCCGCTTCTGATGTATTTGCAGCAAAATATGAGCTTTCAAAATCTCGATTGAAATAAAAGTCGTTTGCTGACCGATACTACTCATGTCGACAAACCTTTTAGGAACATTTTGTTCTTGAAATAATGCATGGTTTCTACGCCAGGGGACGTAGATGTATATCTTATTTTTGTCAATATCTCTACTTCAATGAGTCCGATTTAAAAAATCCTTCTTTGTCGGATAGTGTTTCCGATGCGAAATGTTTTCCCTATAAATTCAAAACTTTCAAGTAAATCATTCCGCTGGGGGCACAAAGGTAAATTGCGTTTTCTGCGTTATTTTTGCTTCTAAAACTCCGATTTGAAACATTCTTCCTGTATCGCATACAAGACCTGATGCAAAATATTTTTCACATAATTTCTAATGTTTGGTAAAGAATGATTTGGCCACCAGGGGCATAAGTGTTAATTTCTGCTTCTGATGTATTTGTAGCAAAATTTGGGCTCCTGAAAACTCGACTAATTTTTTTTTCTTGGACCGATACCGCTCATATGGAAAAACCTTTTGAGAATACTTTCTTCCTAAAATAATGCATGATTTTCTCACCAGGGGACGTAAAGTCACATCTTATTTTTGTCGATATCTCTGTTTCTGTGAGTCCGATTTGAAAAATGCTTTCTGTGTTGGAGAGCCTATCCGGTGAGAAATGTTTCTCATATAAATTCATGTTTGTCTTAACGCACAAATCTACAATCAGAGGGCGTAAGCTCACGATTCCGTTTACAGCAATATCTGAGGGATTAAAAACCCTATTGAAAAACGTCTTTCTTCAGTCAGATATTATTGTTTTCCATACCGGTTCCATTGACTTTGATAAATTTAATTTGCGTCAGAACGGATTCAAAAGACGTGCTTATTACACCAGAAAATTCGGTTTCATTTTTCTTGTTTAATTTCCTGTCACTCAAAAAAGGGGTCTTGCACCATTTTTGAGGCTAAAGTAAACCATTGATGACTCATGAAACAAATAAACATAGTGCATAGGATACTATACCATGGTGCATAACTGCATGATGTTTTTGTGTATTTCATACATCACACAGTGGTCTACCTCAAAGGTGGTGCAGCTGGTATTGCACCAATTTTTGTTGCAAGCCACTGCAAAAATTTTAAGTGTAGCTTTGCATTTTGCGTGTAGCCTTCTAATTCATTCATGTGTATTCTCATATCACCATCTGTATATGAAATTCAAATTAGTTTTTGCATCTAACAAATTATTTTTTGCCATTTCAGGTGAGTCAGTGTTCATGGATCTTCTGTTCTCCGGTGCATCCTGCTCACTCAAGTATGTAAGCAAGTTTTAAATTTCGCAGAGATATTGTTTGACAAAAACTTTCTGTGGAAGATTTGTCACCTACGTTTATATGTATATGGTTATCGCTCATTTGACCAAAAGATTACCTTCATTAAAACTCATTTAACCAGAGGGCTCATTCATTAGAGGGTCATTTCAGCGAAAGGTTCATTACTGAAGGGAGTAGAAGGGACTTAGAAGAAGGCAGCACTTGTTACTAATGACAGATTTATGGTCGGTACTGCTAAGATGAGATGGTGCCGCCTCGGTGGCTCAGTGGTCTAAGCGCTGGCTTCTGACCATTCGCCCAAGGTGGGTCCGGGCTCGAATCCCGTGAGGTATAGATGTTGTGTTTGTCGTACGGCACTGGCTCTCTCCCTTCCCTGTAACCAGTTGCCTTAAATTACGGATGAAGCGACTGCTCGTAGCTCATCGAGTTGTCTAAGGTGGCCTTTAAACCCCCAAAAAGGAGGGACAACATAAGGGGGGGAGTAATTGTGTGTGTGTTGTGTGTGTGTGTTTTGCAGTAGCTTTCATAAAATACGGTCGCTAAGTGAACATTTCTGCTAGGGTAGCGCAGAAAATCTTGAGCACGATTTGGCTCAGGTACATCGGCCACTTTAGGGCTTAATACATTACCACCTAATTTCATTTAAGAAGGCCTCTCCGACGAATCACTGTTTACTGATGATGTTCACACATTTTTAGAACGATTTTCCAGCAATATAATTAATCTTTAAAATAAAATTTTTTTTCTTAAATGTTCTAACTAATAGCCCTTTCTTTGGATTATGAACCTACATCTAGATTTCCAAGATAACACGGCATTTCTTAAAATTGGTGGTGGTATTTTATTCCACTGCTTTTCATAGTCCAATCATTGTTTTATGTCTACGTTTAGAAAGCGTTCTTTTTAGCAGTCTGAAGGCACAATAGTCCATTGGTGACACATCAGGGGACTTTGAAGGAATATGAGCAAAAGGTATAGAGTTGATCCCATCCCCTTTTTAGGTGTGAGCGCTCTTCTTAGCAGTCCGAAGGCACAATAGTCCATTGGTGACACGTCAGGGGACTTTGTAGGAATATGAGCAAAATGTATGGACTTGATACCAGTCTCTTTTTTCATTTTTTCAAGAAATAGAGTGGAAGATTCGGATGTATGACTGGTAACCTTATCCTGATGGAGTTCTACTCTTGGAAGGCTCTGTGGATAAAGGAATTTTGTTTCCTCTTTAACTATAGGAGTTTATACATTATTTTGGTAATATGTAGAGTTGATTTCAACATTCTTTTCAACTTTTCTTAACTTTACTTTCACATTTACGAGAAACCAGCAATAATCATGAATCATTTACTGAAACTTTTTTGGATTCTTGGAACCGAGTTTGTAAGTCTTTTTTCTGCTCCTTTGCGATAGTAAATCAACCTTTTTTGTTACAGTCGTTTAGGTAGATTCATGCTTCATCAATAGTCACAGTAAATTTCCATCCGTCTCCAGCAAAGAGATATCATAAAGAAGTTTAAAGAATGGAAATGTTCTGCGCTGAGCCACGTGCTTAGGCAAAAGGCGGTGAACATTGTTGTTGTTTTCTTTCAGATTTAAATCTTTGTTTACAGTTGATACAGGTATTTTTAACGACTTAACGATTGCAGCTTGGGTCGGTGGATTTTAGTTTTAAGACCAGATATCTTTTGAAATAGTCGTAAAAGTGCGTGCACTTCTTTGGATATTCGTTTTGGTGTTCTTTTTCCTGTTAAAGGCAATGCTTGGCGATTTTCCGTCTATTATTAATAATATTGCTTGTTTTACATTTAGAAATGCTAATTCCATGATTTTCACAGCATTTTTTAATTACAGAATACGAATATTTCTCTTCGTGCACAGCTTGTTTACGTGCGCTATTCTTAGCTGACCATTTTCACTGCAGGAGATGTTTCTTTCGTGTTCATCTAACACGTTGTTGCCAGTTTTAATTCTTTGAACTTCTTTGATTTTCTGTAACTTTTTATCAAAAAAGTTCTACAAATGTGTAAACATCCGCTGTATAAGATAAATGAGTTGTTCTGTGTCTTGTCAAGACGTACGCGAGATATGTAGTCTTGTCAAGACATTGTATGCGAGATATGTAAAGACATTTTAGAATACGTCACACAGCTTTGTCTTCCGCGAAATGAACTCTGTACGTTGGTAGATTACTTACTTTCTTTTGTCCTCAATGCTTGAAAAGTAACTCCGGAGAATGGCATCGTGCGTAATCTCTTGCCCTATTGCCAGATATATTCACCTAATTCTGATGCTGTTAGCAGTATTTAGACAACCACGGCGTTAATTTATTATGTTAGCATACTTCCTGCTTGCATTCGCGGTTTTCAACGGCGAGATTTCTCCCGTGCCTCTTTGACCTTACTCTAATTTAAGCAGATAAACATAGCACTTGGCCCATTTTATTTTAACAATAACACTCTCTGCAGTTGTTATTAGTTGTAAGAAAACCCTTCCCGATAAAACCAATGTTGATAAAGCACTTTCTAAGAGCAGTAGCCTTACACGGTGTTTTAGTAAATGATGCGATTGCGCTCCTGATTGGAAGATTGAAAGACCATCTGATATCGCAGTCATTATGAGGAACTTGTACGTTTTTGATTATTGATGTGTATAATGTATGTATGTACTATTCCTGAGGTGGGGTAGCGCACTTCAGAATGCAAGGAAGCTCACACACAAGAGCTATTTTGCATGCTTTTAAAGTTCCTGTCGATCGATGAAGTGTATCTGACAGGAAAACATTTCCTCATTAGTGTTTTAAAAACGTCCCTTATTTACAAAAAATTAGTGTTTAGCATCTCTTTTGTAAAAAAAAAAAAATCATCCTTGTGTTATCACTTTGTCCGTCTGTGGGCACCATTATCTGTGCAACTATTGTCCGATTTGAAATTTTTCTTTTGCATTGGGAAGCTTCAAATGTAAAAATGACGATCCTTGCATTCCGGTTTTTCACCCGATGCACAACTTTGCCGCTAGAGGGCATAAATGCAGATGATATCGAATTCAAAATACATTTTATTCCATACATTTGCTTTTAAATATCCCATTGGAAAAATTATTTTTCCTTTGAATGCCATTATTCATATCGAAGACTAATTTAGGTACTGTCTCTTTTTCAAGTTATGCATAGATTTTCCGCTAGGGGGCGTAAAGGTAAGTTGCGTTTGCTACCGATATCTCTGCTTCTACAAGTCCGCTATAAAAAAATCCTTGCATCGGATACAATTCCTGATAGAAAATGTTTTGCATGCAATTTATAATTTTTAGAAAGTAATGGTTTGGCCACCAGGAGGCGTAAGTGTTTGTTTCTGCTTCTGACGTATTTGCAGCAAAATCTGAGCTTCTGAAAATTCGACTAAAAGAATTCTTTCATGGACCGATAGCTCTCACCTCGAAAACCTTTTGAGAATACCTCCTGCTTAAAATAGTGTATATTTTTTCCTTCAGGAGGGGGAGATTTATATCTTATTTTTGTCGATATGCCTGCTTCTAAGAGTCCCATTTGAAAAAATTTCTTAGTCGGAGAGCGTTTCCGGTGCGAAATGTTTCTCCTAATTTCAGTTTTTTTTTCTTAACGCACAAGTCTGCTACTAGAGGGCATAAGATCATGTTTCCGTTCACAGCACGGGACTAAAAACCAATTGCAAAAAGCGGTTTTCGGTCTGATGCTACTAACTATAAGAACTCTTTGTGTGTATTTTCTTAGCAAAATAACGCACAATTTTCCCGCAAGGTGTCGCAAACGTTTAATCTGTTTTTCTCAATACCTCTGCTTCTAAATGTGCGATTTAAAACATTCCTTTATCACTGGATACTATTTACCTTGTGGAACACTTTAGGTTTGTATTTGAGGAGTTTTGGAGTTCACAGTTCTGTCGCTAAGTGGCATTTGTGTACTTCTGTTTAAAGCTCTATCTCCGCTTCTAAAAACCCTACTGATAAATTTCTTTTTTTACTGTATGCCATTCCCTGCAATAAAGATGGAGGGAATTATCATCTTTAAATATTGCACAGCTTTACCTCTAAGGGTGCAAAGGTCAAAATCTTTTTCTCACTATCTCTGCTCCCAGGAGGCGTCTTTGAAAATGTTTTTCTTAGCATAGCTTTTGCCATGAAGAATATTGTTCGCCTATTTTCAACTTTAAAAGTTATATCATGTTTCCTTCTGTATTTCTTCTTTTAAATGTTCGATTTGAAAATCTCTGTCTCTGATACCTTCTTTTACTATGAGAAGTTTTTTGTGCACCATTTGTTAATTTGTCGTAATATAGTTTCTAGCCGCTGTGGTGGAAGTATGGAAGTAAGTAGGCCTTTGTATTTTTTGATATTTTATCGATTGTAGAAGTCTGGTTGATTTTTTTTTCTAACCGGTTAACGTTGACTTGGAATAACTTCTTTGATAACTTTTATTCGCGTCGGAAAGAATTGGAAAGACGTCCTCATGAGACAACCGAAAATTCGGTGTTGTCTTTCTTGTTAATGCTGTTGGCGTTCATCTCGCATTCCAGCGCGTTTTGTTAAGCTCTTGAAAAATTTTCACCAGAATATTTACTTCACAGGACTGTCGTTGTTTTCTCAGCAAGCGTCTTTCACACAATGGACAAAAAGTAGCGCGGCTGATTAAAATGCCATAGTTTTTATTTTATATACTGAATCTGTAAAAATGAAAGCATTTTATTAGAAAATGAAAGCATTTATTATAATCTGCAAAATGAAAGCATTTTATTAAAATTATAATATTGCTTTCATTTATTATTTATTATTATAATAAATTATAAAAATAAATGCTTTCATTTTTAATAAATGGAAGTATCAAAAAATTATAATAATGATTACAAAGGAAAAATGCTTTCACTTATAAAATTATAAAATGTTTTTATTTATTATAATAATTATAATAAATGCTTTCATTTTTAATAAATGAACGCATTTAATAATTATAATAATGATTATAATAAATGCTTGCATTTTAATAAATGAAAGCATTTATTACAATCTGTAAAATAAAGCATTTTATTAGAAAATGAAAGCATTTTATTAGGAAATGAAAGCGTTTATTAAAAATGAAAGTATTTTATTAGAAAATGAAAGCATTTTATTAGGAAATGAAAGCGTTTATTAAAAATGAAAGTATTTTATTAGAAAATTAAAGCATTTATTAAAAATGAAAGCATTTTATTAAAAAATGAGCCGCGGATGGCTTAGTGGTTAGCGAGTCAGACTATCAATGCAAGGTCCTCAGGTTCGAGCCTGGGCTGATCTTTCAGAGATGGTGTGATTTACTAACAATCGCTGAATATCCGCCGTGCATCGGACAAGCACGTTAAGTGACGGCCCCCAGGCTGGACCCACTGGTTAAATGGGTATCCTTTCCTATGCCCCCCCCTGAAATTCTCTCATCCCTCTATGTGCAACATCGTACTTGTACGGTGGCGCCATCTACTGTACTCTAATCCCACTACAAACTGTTCTGTCAAAGTCGCTAGACTTGCTCTCATTCCTTCCGTTTCTATGTCCTGCCCAAAAGGCGATCTCGCTGTAGGTGGCTGGGACCTAAACTCTACAGCTCAAAATGAGAGAACGATGATCCTTGCTTTCAGGATTCCTTCCGATGCATAAGTTCGCCGCTAGGGGCGTAGAGACAGATGCTATTGAATTCAAAATACATTTTATCCATATCATTACTTCTTAGTGTCACACTGGAAATTCATTCTCCCTTTCGATACCATTTATGACGAAGACTATTTTGGATACAATTTCTTCTTTTAGTATTGTATAGTTTTCTCACTAAGGCACACAAATTTCAATTTCCCTGATATCTGTTTTTAGATGATCGATTTGAAAAATTCTTTTTGCATCGGATAGAGCGCTTGGTGGGACATGCTCCGCTAATAATGTCTAATTTTTGATGAAGAATGGTTTCGCCACTGGGGGGCTTAAGCGTATATTCCTGTTTCTGATGTATTTGCAGCAATATCTGTGCTCTGAAAACTTGACTGAAAAAAAATTTCTGGTCAGATACCGCTTGCTGCGAAAAACATTTCCAAAACATCTGCTTAAAATGATGCATTGTTGTTTTGCCGCTAGTAGGCGTAAACTATCTTATTTTTCTCGACGTCTCTGCTTCTAACAGTGCGATTTGAAAAGTTCATTGTCCGAGAGCGTTTCTGGTGTGAGATGTTTTGCATATAATTTCAAGTTTTTCTTAACGTACAAGTTTGTTTGCCGCCATAGGGTTTAAGTTCTCGCTTGTATATTTACCGCAATATCATATTTACCGCAATAACAGCATATTTACCGCAATATCTGCGCGTGTAAAAACCCGATTGAAAAAAATATTTGTTTAGTCAAATACTACTAACCACGAAAAATATGTGCGTGGCATTTCCTTCCCAAAATAAGGCACAATGTCACCGACAGGGGCGTAAAGTTTTAATCGTTTTTTCTTGATATCCCTGCTTCCAAAAGTCCAATTTAAAAGATATTTTAACAGCGGATACCATTTATCTTTCGGGAAATTTTGCCCGGACTCGTGAGTTTTTTTCTAGTTCACAGTTCTCGTGCTAGGTATTGCTACTGTGCGTCTCTGTTTGCAGCTGTATCTCAGCTTCGAAAAATCGTACTGAAAATGTTCTTGTTTTAACTATATGCCATTCGCTACAGTAAAGATGGGGAACATTATCTTCTTTAAATAATGTACAGCTTTTCTGCTATGAGGCGTAAATGTCAAAACCTTTTTCTCGCAATCTCTGTTCCCAGGAGACATATCTAAAGAAAATATTTTTCCTTAGCATAGCGTGCGCTTTGAAGAACATTTTTTGCGTGTAAAACACAATCCTTTCTATTCGCAGCTGTTTTACAAGATTGTACTGGTTTTGGTACAATTGTAAATAGCATACATACATACATACATATCACTAAGCTGTTCTCTGAGATTCAGAGGTTAGCTCCAAAAAGAAATACAAACTACCAGATTATTTTTACTTACTGTTGCCGTATCAAACTTCTCAATTTACAGCAATCTTGATGTACAACTCAGGCTTCACTGACATCCATCAGACGCCGTACACAAGACCTTCTATTCTTCATACTCATTTTTTTCTCATGCAGATACTGCTGAATCCCCCCATGACTTCCTTGACCTTCCTCTGCCTTTCCTTCCTGCCACTTGGGCTAAAAAAAATTCTTAGTAAACATTTCATCACTCATTCTTTCAACATGGCCAAACCACCAGAAGCATATTAGTCTCCACCTTGCTAACAACATTTTGCTTCACATCACACAACTGCAACACATCTTCATTCCTCACACAATCAGAACGTGTCTTGCCAGAAAAAAACCCCATAAGTAACGCATTTCTCCAGCACACAAACGATTCCTATGTTTCTTGCTTTCTTTTGTAGTACCCAGGATTCACTGCCATGCATCAAAGAAGGAACAATTACATTTTCATACACAGCATGCGGGCTCTCTTGAGAACCCATATTACTGTGAAAACCTTCCAGAGCAGCCATGACTTTCAATGAAGAATTCACTTGCCTACTAATTTCACCGTCCACTTTGTTCTCTCTGTCAAACATGCTTCTAAATACACAAACTCGCTCACCTGATCAATCACTGTGCCATTTAGACTTACATTACATTCAGTGCTACCAGTTCCTCTCTCAAAAACCATAACTTTGGGTTTTCTCTTATTTATACTTAGTTTGAATTGCATGCAAACTTCGTACATCCGGGACAACATATTCACTTTTGCTCTCTACCAACAGGACAGTGTCATCAGCATACAGCAATCTGCACACACGGATATTCACCAAGAAATAAACCAGTATTATCTATTTTGGCATCACGCATACACGCATCCATAAATACGTATATTAAACAGCCATGGTGACATTACACAACCTTTTCTGACTCCTGCACCAATAGATAACAATTTTGATAAAACACTATTCACTCGTACACAAGCTCTACTGACCAGCATACATGGCGTTTACACTATTAAGTAGATTGCCAGTAACACCATATTCATTCAATACCTTCCACAAAAGTGTCCTACTTACTCTGTTGTAAGCTTTCTCTAAATCTATGATTGCAGCAAAAAAAATTTCTTACCAACAGCCAGGTAGTTTGCAATCGTCATGCGTAATGCAAACATTTGGTTAGTGCAGCCTTTACCAGGCATAAAACCACTCTGAACATCCCACACTTTCTCTGATGTAAGACCCCATACTTTTTCAATAACTTTTTCAATAACGACCTTACCAAACACTTTCCCTGGCACACTTATACCACGATAGTTCTTGCAGTCAGTCTGATCACCTTTTCCCTTATACAAGGGAACAATGATAGCATCCTTCCAATCACGAGGGACCATTCCTAACTCCCAGCACAACTGGCAAAATTCAGGTAACCAGTCAATTATAGAGTCACCACCATATTTCAACATCTCTGCAGTTATGCCATCAACTCCCGGAGCCTTACCATTCTGAAGATATTTTAGAACTTTACACACCTCTTACCTTGAGATACTCTCCTGTGCTTTCATCCGTCACTGTGACATCATCTGCGTCTGCCTCAGAATCACCTTTGCTTTCCTGATCTAATAACTCACAGAAGTATTCACCCCATCTTTCACTTAACTCATTGGGCTCCCATATCATTTCCCCAACCTTATTCTTCCCACAACTTAGAACTTTGTTTCCCCTATTTTTCCTGTCTCATGTATTTCCAGAAAGTCTTCCTATCTTTCCAAAAAGCCAATTCATGCCTTTCCATCTTCTCCTTCCTATCGTATGCCTTATTCTGGCGAAACAGCTTAGCGGCTTCACGCTTCTTACAGCGATATTCATCCACAGAAACTCTACCTTGCAACATCTCCAAATAGGCTTCCTTCTTTCGATTTACTGCCTCTTAAGTCTCACTATTCCACCAAACATCATCTCTATTGTTACCCACTATTGTGGTGCCACAGAACTCTACAGCAGCAGTGACAACACAGTTCATAAAAGATTGCTACTTTTTCTACATCCCTCTCACAAGACTTCAGCTCCTTCTGTCGTTCTCTGAGTACGTCAGAATAACGCTGACGATCTTCAGGAAGCCTTTCAACCTTAATTCTTTTCATCCTGGACCTCTTCTTATTCCTTTTCCTCCAACCAACATTCAATTTCACTCGTGACATTACCGAGTAATGATCAGAACCAACATCCGCACCTCTCATCACTTGAGTGTCAACAACTAAGTGTTTCAGACGCTGATCGTAGACAACAAAATCTATCACACTCTTTTGACCAAGGGTACTTTCTTCCCAAGTATATGTGTAGATATACTTTTGGTTGAAAAACGTGTTAGATACACACAAGCCATTCTCAATGCAGAGTTAAATTAATCTTTCACCATTATCATTCACACAAGGAGCATTAAACTTACCAAGAACATTGTCAGAAATTGCATTCTGCTCACCTACTCTAGCATCGAAATCCCCTACTATTATTACTTTCTTTTTAGCACCAAACTGGCTCAAAACAGCTTTCAGTTCATTCCTGAAATTTTCCTTCCTATCAGAACTTTCCGAGTCACAAGGAAAGTTCTGTTACAACAATTACTGTTCTCTGAAGTTTCAGTTTCAAACAAATCCAAAGAATTCTCTCACTTATGCAACTATATTGAATCAAGTTGTTCTTCATCTTTTCACTTAAAATCACACCCACACCAGCCTATCCTCTCACATTATCCAATACTCCAGATCACACACTCACCGTTTCATTCACTTTTATCCCAATTTCCTTCTTTTTGGTTTCACTTACACACAGCACATACAGTCTATACTTATTCATCTTTTCAATTACGTCGTTCATCTTGCCATTTATACGTCTAGCATTCCATACACCAATCTTACACCCACTCTGCCGAGATCTCTTTCTGATTCGCCTTCTTCCAGTTCCAGGTCGATGCCGTTGTGGACCATCCTTCTCAAGTGTAGTAGGCCCACCATATCCCATTTCAGTCAGTTTTTGTATTTCGTTTTGTCTTTTTAATCAAGTAAGTACATCAGTGTAGGGGATTAGCCCACAGCTGACGGTTCCAGTTGGTCATTCAAGCTAAGGATTCTGGAACAAAAAACCCAGTGAGTTGGGGTCTTTTCGCCAATATCACACATAACTAGCTGGCACCTCTCCAAGATTCACAGAAACCCTTGTTGCTGTTCTGTGTACTAATGTTCTTACAATTGTAAATAGCAAATCCTAAGAGTTCAAACTGTCGTGCTCAAAACATCGTGAACATAAAAGTAGTGAGACTGATCAACAAGTGTTACGAAAAAACTGGAGCTGGCAATTTACAGGTGCTTCTGTAAAAACAGTGCTCCGATAAAACGGTGGTAATCAATTGCTCCTGCTTTGAAACAGTGGTAGTCATACACTGAGAACATATTTCACTTTTGATTACGTAATTAGCTTCTGACATGTCAGGGTTGCCAAACACAAATTCGTTGAGAGAGAAAATGTGACATTCAGCTGGAAAAATGCACAGCGAGAATAAACCAAGTTTACATAAGAATACACAAATTGAAGAGGAAGGTTAAATTGGAGCATATGCCACAAATTACAAACGAAAATAATTAATGTTTTTCACTTTTGATGTTCCAAACCTTAGAAATTGAAAACGGTCATTTATAGTTGTAATAAAAATGGGCTCCATTTTTAGCATGACCTTGGAGGGAAAATTAATCGCTACGTTCACTTCATTCGGACGTTCATCTGTAGAAACGATATCTTCGCATTTCGTCGGTTCAGAATCACTGGCCATGATACATTTTTGATTTTCTGTGATGCAAGTTTTTAGATCTTGTAAACGCTTTTGTACATTTGGTCCACAGTACCTACACTTCTAGGAGTCCAGTTGGGAAAGATTCCTTTTGAATTCGTCCGCTGCTTTGATAAAAACACCATTCATTCCCAGCTGCATGCAAAGTATACATATTTGTTTTTCACGAATGGCGTGATAGTGTAGTGTGCATTTGTCAGTTTATCTTAGCTTCAAAAAGGTGTGTTAAAAAGTCATTTTTTTATTTGATTTTTCTAACCTCGATCATGTGTTTCACAGGTAGTCTAGCTGAACATTTTCCCGTTGGATGATATAAAATTCTGTTTGATAACACCGTAGCTTCCATAAATCAAATCGTTAAAAAAAAAAAAAAAAAAAAAAAAAAAAGGTTTTAAAGCATTGGTTAGCTGCAACCACTTCCCATATTTTTCATTCTTTCGGAGTTTTTCAGATACACCACTAGAGGCCTGCACGGGCCTCAATTGGTGAGCCCGGCCGGGCCCGTCAATTGCAGCTATTATTTAGGCCCGGCTCGTGATGTGCCGTTTTGTATTGTTTTGTCTTTCTATTTCATTTTATTAAATTGTGAAAATTAAATTTAGTTGAATGTAAACCTAATAATATTAACTGAACTTTAGTAATTATCGAATAATATAACCTTTAAAGACAGAGATAAAAAAAAAAAAGACTAAGCGCGTTCCAAATCTCCCTTTCTCTGAACTAGCAACTGGTAACGCTAAAAAAAGTAAATCCCTGTACGGATTAGGGATAGGAGAAACAATCGACATCGTGCCACTGTCTTATACAAGCACTCACACACACCATCCCATTGCAGACACCACTCCACGCAATACGCGCACTCACTCGGTGTCGAATCTTTTTGTTGTCGACAAGATCCAAATTGTTTTTACCATCTCAATACCTACAGATGGTAAAGACACTGTGAGTGCCTTTCCTCGCCTCTGTGATTAACTCTGTCATGGAAATAAGCAAAGCCAGCAAAACAGTTAAACAGACCAGGAAATTGGGAAGCACGACGTTTTTTCTTTCTTTACCATTGCGATAAAAAGAATGCAGGCCCTGCCCGTGCATACCTTTTTATACACCACTTCTTTGCCAACTCCTCCCCCCCCCCCACTTAAGTGCGTTAACGGTATTTTTGTATATGACATTATATTTGCGCTTCGGAAGAAATCATTCGAAAGATGGTTTGCTTTTGATAGGTGACACCATGGCCAAATTTACCCACAAAATGTTTAGCATTTTTTATGTAAAAATTTCGTTGTAAAAGTCGGATTGGAACACAATTTTTAAATTCCGTGAAAGAAATATTCTTCTCACAATAATATAATTATCAAGTTTTCTGATATGATTAATGTTACGTGAAGAATAGAGATGTTTGATTGCTGTATTAGTGATTCTAAAATAATTTCTGTTTAATCATGTAGCTGCTACTTTCGGAGACGTTTTTAATGGTTTTCGAATTTTTTTTTTGCGGGGTCAATTTTGTAATTAGGTGAGTTTGCAGCTGTATCTCAGCTTCTAAAAACTCCATTGAGAAATTTCTTTTTTTACTGTACGCCATTCTCTAGAACAGAGATGTGGAGCAAAAACCTCTTTAAATAATACAAGATTTTCCGGTAGGTGCGTAAAGATCGAACCTTTTTTTATTTTTGCTATCTCGACTTCCAGGAGACGTATTTGAGAAGTCCTTTTTCCTTAGCATAGCTTTTTCCATGAATAATATTTTTCGCCTATTTTCAACTTCCCATTATGCAAAATTCTTCCTCTGGCATACGTAGACTTATATCAAGTTTCCTTTTCTATATTTCTTCTTTTAACTGTTCGATTTGAAAATCGCTTTGTCTCTGATACCTTCCTTGTGCTATGAGAAACTTTTTGTGCACTATTTGTTAATTTCCGTAACATGCTTTTTAACCTCTTGTGGAACTAAGTAAATGTTTCATTTTTGTGGATGTTTTATCGATCGGTTTCCTAACCGGTTTCATTGACTTTTAATAGCTCTGGTAAATTTAGTTCGCGTTAGAACGGATTCAAAAGGCGTGCTCATTACAACCGAAAATTCGGTGTCATATTTCCTGTTTAAAGTTTTCGCCAACCCATTCGCCAAATTCAGTTGTTGTTTTTTCGTCAGTGTTATAGTAGTACAAAAAGGTAATCGCCAAAACTTTTTTCTGCATTGCCAAAGCGATTTTTTTTTTCGCAAATTGCGACTCCTGACTTGTATCGATATATCTGTTGATGCTACAAGTAGAAATAGAAAAATTATTTCTTAAAGCGAATATAAGGCAAAATGACAGTTTATCCGTGCGTCATGAAGTTTCAGAAAGAATTTCCCTCTCTCGCTGACGCAAATTTTTAAATATCTAAAATAGTCAAGACTTTTATCAAAGGGTGTATGCGCCTAAATCATCCGAGAATTCTGTGTTCTTTATTGGCTGCAAATTCATTTTTTTAATGTTTATAATACAGCATTACAGAATCACCGTACCAGAACGAACTGGTTCCGGTGATAAATTGCGTGTTATGAGCAGTCTGTTCCAAAGTAATATAATAGTGTCAAGTAAATACTGTTTCTTCATGACCTCAGTTATTGTTTTCTTTTGCATTTGCATATTGTTTTTATTTATTTCTATGTAATAACATTTGCAGAGACTTCCGAATAATTTAGTTGAAGTGACATCACTCATTTGTGCGTTTTATTTAACCGCACAACATTGTTACAAGCATTTGCTCCGAGGCTACTCATGAATGAGCGTAAATTACCTATTATTTAATACAAGTTCATCTCCTGAAGAGAGAAGAAAAGAAAGAAGAGAGAGAAATAAAAAGGAGAAGGGGGGTAGGGGGTAGGAGGGGAAGCTGTAGAGCATTACGCGTTTTCACGCAGCGGAAGAATAATGTGCCGTAAGGTTCCGACGTCTAGAAGTATTAGTCTCAAGTCGTTCTGGCGTCTGTTCCGTGCTGTTTAAAGGTCGCCTGGCGGTCAAGAGAAGGGTGTGGTCCTGAGCTGTGAGGTTGCCCAACAGGAACGAGATAAATCGCGGACGGACGAGCGGGCCATTCGTATCCGTTTCACTAGGAAATGATCGGCTTTATGGGAAAAAGGAGAGAAGGCAAGAAAAATATAAAATGGCAGGATAGGAGAGAGATCGACTATGCATTCCGGATTTTCCTTCCCCCTCTTCCCCATCCTATAGGCCTGATCAGGGCTTGATTTACGAAAAAATAAATGTGTAGTAACATTTGCTATACAAATTAGGTTTTGTGCAGCAATGAGAAACTTTTGATTAGCACTAAGACATTACGCTATGATAGCAGTACAGTCCATCCTTGAAAACAAACTAGAAAGACATTTTAGATACATTATTTATTACCTTTTTTAATGTTGCTCCACTTCAACGTCACAAATTTTTCTTTTGTCATATGGCTGTGTGTTGGGCAGCGACGTCGCTAGACTTCGAAATCAGGATGGGCGACGGGTGGGCGAGCATTATTTTTGGTGGGGCAAGCTTGATAGTAACTTTTTTTTACGAAGCACTGAAAGAACGAATTTTTAATGCTTTTCGTTACCAGCTATAAAGGAATTCGTGCAATCCCCACCCATTCCACCTGAACACACACACGCACGAACGCACGCACGCACACGGATCTCACTAGTTACACAACTGATGTAAGATACAAGAGTTACTAGAATGTCGCCTTCAACTTTTTGCTTGCTCTGAATGCATTCTCTTAAATTGCTTTTCAAGATTTTGCATTTTTGCTTACGAAAAATAGAACTGTACTTCAACATAATTTATTTATAAAGTAAAATGTCTTATTCTAAATCGAATTTTAACGTCATGCCACGCAAACAATAACTCCCTTCCTTCAAGCCAGCGACTTTGCCTTGCACTTCTCTCCTACAAAGCTGTTGTCAGCCACTTCCTGCACTTTTCACTGTCCCGGGACAGTCTTAAGAGCGCTAGTGTAGCTTTAGACTCCACTCTCCGTGTTGGAATCCCCTATTTTGAAAAGAAAACAAACAGCCGAGTAGTTTAGTGAGCCCCCTCAGTGAATTCCTATCCACCCTCCTCATTAGGCCCCTGGTCGCAATGAAAAAGAGGCCTAAACTAAGGAATTTGAAGAGTGGAGAACAATTAAATTTTCATGGCCCTGCGGATGCTATTTTGATAACCTTTTTTGGAGACATAAACAACGCACTTCCTAGTAAAAAATACGTAGATCTACATGAAATAAAACACAAGACTCATTATTACTTGGTTAAGTCCAGATTATACTTTAGAGTTAAACATACTGAAAAATGTCCCATTTCGACTGGGTGGACTGTAGGGTGGGCAAGACAAATTTCAGGGTGGGCTCAAGGTTGCACCCCTTGGCGACGTCCCTGGTGTTGGGCCTATGTGGTTTGGAAAAAAAAATTTACAGCCTCATCAGGTGAAAATTTGTCCATAATTGGTCCTTCAACAGATATGCACATTATATTTTCCAAGTCATTCTTTATGCGACTCATGTAGGAAAACCCCCTCTCTACAGTTGGCAAAACTGGAAGTATTTCAAAAAGATCAGAAATAGTACATTAGATATTTCTTTTGGTTTCTAAAATGAAGAACCACAAGTCTTCTCTTGGTGAAGTTGTTATATTGTAGGGCCAGAAAATGTTGAATCATGTGTCTTCTTTCATCCTGACCAAAATCTTTTAAGGAAATTACTATTTGTTGGCCATAATGCCACATCTAAAACCTTCAGACACTTCCCTGTATCATTTGTCATGTCTGGAAGGAAATCTGTGACGGATTCTCTCCTTCGCGGGTGTTCTTTCATGACCCAGAAACAAAACGTGCATCAATGGAATGGCACCGCTCATCTTCACCTTGACAGAAAAAGGTGAAAACAACTCGTTCCGCAGGGAAAGTGATGGTGAAAATTCTCTGGGACATGATTTGACTGATTTCCTTGAACGGGGTGCAACAATAAATGTGCAGACATTGAAGAAGCTAAAGGAAGCTATCAGAAGGAAAAAAACGTGACATCCCACTTCATAGTGTTGTTGTACGCCATAATAACACACGTCCCCACACTTCAATGAAGACTTAACAGGCTATTGCCAAAATGGGGTGGACGATGATAACCTAACACCCCCCCCCCCTACAGTTCTGATTTGGCTCCTTCAGACTTTTTCCTGATTGCTTCTTTGAAAAACACCCTTCGTGGGGAACTTTTCGACGATGTTGACAGACGTTAAACTGGCTGTGAACTCATGGGTGAAACGACATCCTCAGGAATGTTTCCAAAAATGGATTTTATCAATGGGTTCAAAGATGGCGGAAATGTATACAAAGTGATGGACAATACTTTGAATAGGTTAGCATTATTAACAATATCTCCAAGTATTTTGCCACTAAGTTTCACATTTTTGCTGCAAACAACAATAAAAATCGTATGAGGGGCGAGGCATTACTTTCAGGATGCCCTCTGTACATCAGAAAACATACACTTTCGCCCTCTAGTAGCAAAACCGTTCTTTTCCAAAAATTGGAAATTACGTGCAGAACATTTCATTTCCCACCCGGACCTCTATCGGATGCAAAAAGAATTTTTGAAATTGAACTTTTAGAAGCAGTGATATTGGGAGAATAGCAAACATCCTTTAATTTCGTAGTGAACATTCTGTGCACGGCTTGAAAAAGAAACTAATAGTCTTCGTTGTACATTGTATCGAAGGGAAGAAAAATGTTTCAATCTGACGTTTTGAAGTAAGATGTAAAATAAAATGCATTTCAAATTCGATAGGACCTGCATTTACGCCTTGTAGTGATGAAGGTATGCATAAAAAAATGGAAAACAAAGGTCGTCGTTCTTACATTTCAAGCTTCCGAATGCAAAAAGAAATTTTCAGATCGGGCTATTACTTGCAGAGATATGGTGTCCACAGACAGACGGGTGGACAACGTAATAACATAAGCACGTAATTTTTTCAGACGTGCTAAAAAGGAATCGTGTCAATTGTTTCATGGAGGCTTGGTTTCGAGAAGCGACGATAGTTGAGAAAAGATCGAAATCGAAAAGAAAAATCATTGAAGTGTTAACCAAATACACAGAGTCATCACAGAATTATGACTACTTACCTAATATTTCGTAGGTTCTTCTTTCTTCCTCAGTACAGCATATCCGACGTGGCATCGATTCAACATACACTGAGTGATCACTGAATTATGACCACCTACCTAATACTTCGTAGGTCTTCCTTTCGCCCTCAGTACAGCAGCTATCCGACGTGGCATCGATTCAACATACACTGAGTGATCACTGAATTATGACCACCTACCTAATACTTCGTAGGTCTTCCTTTCGCCCTCAGTACAGCAGCTATCCGACGTGGCATCGATTCAACATACACTGAGTGATCATTGAATTATGACCACCTACCTAATACTTCGTAGGTCTTCCTTTCGCCCTCAGTACAGCAGCTATCCAACGTGGCATCGATTCAACATACACTGAGTGTTCACTGAATTACGACCACCTACATAATACTTCGTAGGTCTTCCTTTCGCCCTCAATACAGCAGCTATCCGACGTGGCATCGATTCAACATACACTGAGTGTTCACTGAATTACGACCACCTATCCTAATACTTCGCAGGTCTTCCTTTCGCCCTCAGTACAGCAGCTATCTGACGTGGCATCGATTCAACATACACTGAGTGTTCACTGAATTACGACCACCTACCTAATACTTCGTTGGTCTTCCTTTCGCCCTCAATACAGAAGCTATCCGACGTGGCATCGATTCAACATACACTGAGTGTTCACTGAATTACGACCACCTATCCTAATACTTCGCAGGTCTTCCTTTCGCCCTCAGTACAGCAGCTATCTGACGTGGCATCGATTCAACATACACTGAGTGTTCACTGAATTACGACCACCTACATAATACTTCGTAGGTCTTCCTTTCGCCCTCAATACAGCAGCTATCCGACGTGGCATCGATTCAACATACACTGAGTGTTCACTGAATTACGACCACCTATCCTAATACTTCGCAGGTCTTCCTTTCGCCCTCAGTACAGCAGCTATCTGACGTGGCATCGATTTAACATACACTGAGTGTTCACTGAATTACGACCACCTACCTAATATTTCGTAGGTCCTCCTTTCGCCCTCAGTACAGCAGCTATCCAACGTGGCATCTATTCAACATACACTGAGTGTTCACTGAATTACGACCACCTACCTAATAATTCGTAGGTCCTCCTTTCGTCCTCAGTACAGCAGCTATCCGACGTGGCATCGGTTCAATAAGATGCCGGAAGCAATTAGGAGGTATGGCCAATCAAGCTGTGTGTAATGCGGCCTTCAATGCAGGTATGGAGGTGATTGATGTATCCAGACGCCTGCTATGTCGTCCCCTTATGTCCCACAAGTGCTCTATAGGGTTAATATCGGGGGAGTTCGAAGGCCAATCGGTATACTGGAAGTCCGAACTGTGTTCCTCAAACCATTCCTGCGCATTGTCATCTCGGAAGACACCGTCGCCATTGGTGAACAAGTGGATGTTCAGAGTCAGCAAGCAATTCACGATAGTGGGCACCAGTCATGCGTAGTTCTACATGCACCAAGAATCCATGTTCCTGCCAAGACAAACATACCCCACATCATACAACTGCCTCCACCGGCTTGCAATGTGGAGACCATGCAGGATGGATCGAGTGCCTCATGTTGTTTGCGCCAAATACGTACACAACCATCCACGGAGTAGAGTAAAAAACGCGACTCGTCAGACCAGCACACTTTTCCAGTCATCCGACGACCAACTTGCATGATCTTTGCACCAGGCTAGGGTTTTGCTCCGATGAACCGTGGTTAGGAGAGGATGTCGTTCGGGTCGTTTGCTGTTATACCCCATTCGTGGGGGCGGGCGACTCATGACCAGGACAGATACTGTTCCGGGTTGACCTCTGTTGTATTGGGTCGTCAGCTGTTGAATGGTGCTGCATGTATTGGACTGCACGAGTCGTCAGACCTGAGGCTCACCTGTCGCATCAATGTTCCGCTGACCAGTGTAGTTTTACCTCCGGGTCGTTATATTTTACCATTTTCACGCTAGTCCCGATGCACTTTAACTATGGCGGATTGCGAACAACCCACCAGTTCAGCCGTTTGGAAAATCGAGTCACCTGCTCATCGAGCTTGCACGATCTGTCCTGTAGTAAAGTCCGATAAATCTTTCCGTTTATACCCATCACGCTCCAAATTTTACTACCTACTGTTCCACTCACACGCTATATATGTTACGTCGGTCGACTAATCGCGCCCTCTCGGAAATTACGTGGTCAACATGCCACTTTCACTTTTGATAGGGGTGGTCATAATTCAGTTATTACTCTGTCTAAAAAAAAATCGTAGAAATGTTGACTAATATATTGCACGTCGTTCAGCTACCGAAGACAGAAGTCTTAGCCCCTTATAAAGCACAATGCCCTTCCTTGCAATAACTTCTTCCTGAAGCCGAGACACTGGCCATAAAAAAAAAGAAAAAGAAAAATTATGACAAGCTTTGGTAACATCGTGCACTCGGAAACCCGTGACCCAAAAGATTTCGTCCGACACCAGCCTAATTAGGAAGAAACACTGGACTCTCGAAAGGGTTCCCGCTCATTTACAACAAACATTAAAATGTAAGATTTTTAAGTATTTAAACATTAAAATCAATCATTATTAACTAAAAGTACAAGACATAAAATTATTTGAATTATGATAATTAAATACAGGACATTAAAAATTAATAGAATTACCATTACTGTCCACTAGCCTATTACATTAAAATTTATTACTGGATATTTATTAACGAGTACCACTATTACAGATTTTTTTTTATTTTTGCTTTTTTTACTAGGTTCTCTTCCTTTTTCTTATTCCCTTTCTCAAAATTCCACTAAGCTCGCCTGCGTGGGCCCAGTTGTTACACACGCGGACTTCTAATCGTCTGAGTTGGGTCGAGGTTCGAGTCCCGCGTGACTCACGTGCGGGTTGTTTGTCCCACGACGTTTCATTCCCATTCCTATAACAGATGGCTCCAAATTAGGCATGTATGACTTCTGAGCCTGTAGCAGTCTGCTCTGACAATCCACTGCAGCTACAGAAGTCGCTACGGTTCTAAGACGGCGCTTGATACAGGATCCTAATTATCGAAACTAACTTAGCACTGATAAATAATAGAAACGTAACAGTGATAATAATGTAGGTAACGTTAGTTCGATTTCTTATCTGCGTCACAAGCTGCTGATTCATAGAGAACTGATCGTTTGTATTTCACCCGTGTTTCTCATGACCTTTCCATCTATGGAAACCTCAGAAGTGAATGATTCATAACATTTACTCTCAGCATCGCATCCGCTCTGTGGGATGTGTCTCCAAGTTAGTTAGTATTCATCCAATGAAAAAGCGGTAAGTTATTGAACCTAAGCTGCAAACAGAATAGTATTTAACTTCAAGGTTCATCTGTCTCTCTGTGTATAGGGATGCTTTTCTTATTTATTTATCCAGTGGTTGCTGTGGCTTTTAAAAAGTTTTCGCCAACTCATTCGCCAAATACTTTTTTTTTTTTTTTTTTTTTTTTTGTCAAATGTAATCTGAAATCGCCATATTTTTTTTTTCACTCTCCATTGAAAATATAAAAACCATAAAACATAAAGCGTTATAATTATACAAAAACAATAGGTTATAGATTTTTACAATTAAAATTAAGTAGCAAAAACTTATGTTATAAATATATAATCCTATTAGAAAGAAATATAGACGCTTATTTTCAATTTTGAATGTATTACTACCTATAAAAATCAAAGTTTCCAAGCTTTGGCACATCAACCAGATGGCTTTTTCAAGGAAAGTAGACTGCAAACTGAATAATAGAATACTTCAACAATTACTATTATTTTTGAAGTTTACTTCAGGTAGTATAGTTATACTATTTTGAGTATATATGGTGTACACTTCCTGGTTACTAATTACCTTTAAAATTTCTAAACAAAGAATTATTCACAGGCTAAATTTCAAATTAATTGAAAAATTGGGTATTACATTTATTCTGTAACTAGGTTCTAAAAGGGCCAGTGAAAAAAACAATACAGATGTTGTTGAAAAATTGCACTTCATTACTTTCAGAACTTTTATCTAATAACTATTTTCATATAAATTTTTAAAAAGATTCTATATTAATTTTTTTAAATATCCTTGGCATTGCCGAAGCAAAATTTGATACGACGTCTGAGCTAAAATCAATCTTTTTCAAAGATTGCGTTTGCTCGGACGTCATTAAGAAAGGTAGTCGCCAATATTTTCGCCAAAACTTTTTGTCTATCACCAAAACGATTCTTTTCTCGCAAAATCAGGGCCGCGGGTGACCTAGTGGGCAACGTTCGTGACTGCCACGGCAAAGGGCTTCAGGTTCGATCCCAAGCAGGTACGAACGCTCGATCCACTAAATATCCGCGGTGCGTCGGATGGGCACGCTAAGCCGTCGGATCCCGATTCCTGCACCCCCCCCGTAATAAATAAGGGCGTCTTCCTCCCCCTTTCTACCTCTCTTCCGTGTTTCTTACACTCTAGCCCAAATCTCCTAGTTTCCTATTTCAAAAGGTTATTTAAGACATTATTTTTCGCAAAATCCGCTACATATGATCTGATCTTTTCGCAAATTGCGAGAAATGCGATTGGCAGCGCGACCCCTGCTTATCTATCCAATTTATGATTATTTTCTTTCTTTTGAAGTTTCGGCGTTTGGTATCAGTGCTAATACATAACGCAGTAAACATTACATTTTTCAATCATTTCTTATGAAGTTGAATCGACGAAACATCTCAGCAGCTTTATTCAGACTGATCTGATAATGTATTCTGAAGCTTAAGTCACGATGTGTGTTAGAAATATCTCTTTCTGGAGAAGCCCATGAGTTTTTTTTGTGAGGAACAAGGTCAGTTACCTTGAGATACCAATTTAGGTCGTCTATTATTTTTGCGTTAGGAACAAATAACTCCTAATTGGTCAACTGACTTCAGCCAAAGGCTTATAACAAAAACCTTTCGTCGAACAGGCCGTACATTATTTTTTACCCTTGATCGAACTTCTAGTCAAGACGCATGCAGTTTTTCAGTAGCATACTGTAGGTCTTTAAACAGCTTAAAGGCTTGATTTGAAGTATTCCAAGACATCTCATTTACCTCTTTGCAAAGGTACGTATATGATTATCAGAACTTCATTTGTAACCAGAGATGTAAATCAGTGCTTTTTTTTTTTTTTCTTCTGAAATGTTTCAAAAAATTGCGCGAATGATTCTAATTAAGAAAACTTTTACAATGCAGGGAAAAAAAAACAAATATAACATGAAAATTTATTAGCTAGGAAATTTTGCAAACATCGCCCTCTCTAAGAAACCATAAATACATTTTTAAAAATGTCATGTTGCTTTGTTTGTCCTTGCACGAGCTCTAAATCTGGTGTTCTTTGTTATTGTACAACTGAGCACAATTGATCACTTTACCAGAGAGGGAAAAAAATAAATACATAGCTTGTCCCAAAGCAACTGAGAATGATTATATAAAAAATGTGCAATACTGCGTTCGACCTTTGCTCAAGTCTCGGAAAAACTAGTTGTTGTAGTAACCATGGCACCGGCCACACACACCTGTTTATCACGCATGCGTCGTCGGCAGCGCAGTTTAATAAGCGTTGTTTCGCGAACCCCTATCAAGGGTTTTCGCTGTGTGATATTTTGAAAAAATGATGTGAAAGAGGAACAAAGATGCGCCATTAAATTTCGCTGTCGACTTAAGAAGTCTGTCGGAGAGACTGTACGTCTTATGCAAGAGGCTTATAAAGATGAATGTCTAGGAAAATCAACAAATTTACAGATGGCATAAATAATTCATGGATGGTTGAGTCGGCTGCTTTAATTGCGCACAGAGGGAGACCTTCAGCGAGTGTTATGGAGGTAAACATCGATACAATAGGTGTTATTATACGGGAAGACAGATACCTGTAAATTAGAAATATCGAAGATATGGTTCACATTTCAAAATCATCAATTCACAGAATTTTAACCGAGCGTTTGGGCATGAAACGAGTTCGCTCAACTTGTGTTCCCCATTTCTTTTCATGTGCGGCCCAATGCAAGGCCGCACATGGCCAGTTTTGTCGCTTCTTATGCCCCAGCCTCCATATAGTCCAGACTTGTCACCATGTGACTTCTTGTTGTTCTCCATTTAAAAAAAAAAACTTTACAGGGACGAGATTTGAGACTGGTCAACAACTTATTGCAGCTGCGCAGGGGTGCTTCTACAGCATTTCAGAAGAAGAATTCCAGAAGACATTCAAAACGTGGGAGGAACGTTGAGACACATGTATTTGATGCAATGGATAGTATTTCGAAAAAGACGACCACTTTCTTGATAACTAAGATACGGATATTTCTTTTATAAAACATTCTCATCCTTGTAAAAAAATCCTCCTTTAGGACAGCTTTACATATTTGCTTACCGGCCATCGTCATATAAATACCTAACATGTACATATATACTGAAGAGCAATTGAATTAGAGATACCTGTCTAGTAACGTGTAGCAGCACCTTTCGCCCTGATGACGGCGGCGACTCGTCTCGGCATGGACTCGACAAGACACCGGAAGCGTTGAGAAGCCATACGGATCCACGACCCCTGAACAAGCTCCCACAGTTCCCGAAGATTTGATGGAGAGGAGTCAAAGCCTCGAACATCTCTCTCGATGGCATCCCAGATGTGCTCGATGGGATTGAGGTCAGGTGACCTAGCTGGCTAAGGAAGCGAGGTCACGTCGGTTGAATGTTCATACAACCATTCGGATACAATTCGGGAGCTGCATTGTCTTGTTGCAGGATTTGGTCCCCAGTGGGATGTTGAAGACGCACAAACGGGAGCAAATGGTCGTCCAGGATATTCCGGTAACGTTGAACTGTGAGGGACGATGTCACACGTACCAGGGGTCCCATTTTAGTCCACGTAAACAGTCCCCAGACGAAAAGGCCACCCCCACCAACTTGAAGAGTACCCTGCTGGCAAGAAGGATCCATCGCTTCATGTGGTTTGCGCCGTACTCGTATCCTGCCATCCGCATGTACCAACGTGAATCTCGACTCATCAGTCCATGCAACATTTTTCACATGTCTAGGATCCAGTGGCGATGTTCCCGCGCCCATGCTAATCTTTGCACCCTGTGATGTGCGGTCAGCAGCGGTACCCTCGTGGGACAATGGCTTCTGTACCCCATAGTGAGGAGATAGTTCTGGATGGTGTGGCTGCTTACACGTTTTTCTGCACCAGCGTTAAATTGCCGAGTGATATCTTGCACTGTAGCCCGTCTATCCGCTGTTACAATGCGAGCTAGCCGACGATGACTCCGCTCATCCACACGCTGTTGCACACGGCAGTTGGCCCTTGCAAGGATGGTTTTACTGGATTCGATGTACTCACGGTGCACTCGTGACACAGTGGCTCGTGAAAATTCCAGTGCCTGCACTACTTCCGAGATAGAGTAACCCATTCGTCGGGCCCCGACAATTTGCCCACGATCAAATGCGCTTAGATACTTCGTCTTACCCATCTGTGTCCGACTCTTACTGATTACCGTCGCATCACTCCTTATATTGTCGGATCGCTGCATACGTCATGTCGTTTCCGTTTACATGGCCGCCCACAGCGCCACATTTGCATAACGCCAGCTGTCTCTAATTCATTTGCTCTTCAGTGTACACTGCCGTGTCATTTTATTCAGAACTACTCTGCTGTTAGTAAATTAGGTCGTACTCAAGCACCACTTCTAAACTTAAGCCGTTCGCGAGCACCAACATCTAAAATTTAATATGCATCATTGGCAACATCGGTTATATATACACAGAAATCTGGTGGAATGGAAATTTGGGAGGCAGGCGTATAAAAAAAAAAAAAAACCTAGGCAACTTAATTTTCCGAAGACTTATGATTTGATAAATGCACAGGGGCGTAACTAGGGCGGGGCAAGCGCGGTGGCTGCCCCGGGCGCAGCTCAAGGGAGCGCGAAGGAATCAGTACGTACAATCTGATTAAAACTGGAATTGAAACTTTAGCACCAGTTTCTGGTACACTTTTCTCTTGCTATATTTTGTCCGGACTCTGTTGGGTGGGTCCTAGGGACCGTAACGGAGGGTCCTAGGGATTGTCCTTGATTATATAAGAAAAATCTGCAAAAAGACAAATGACAAAATATGGCGCTGGGAAACTATACTAGAAACTGCTGCTAAAGTCTTTTTTTTTTTTTTTTATTGTTTTACATTTCACATTTTACTTTAGTCAAAAAATATGTCCATGTGTTTTGTTTTTGTATGTGGAATTAAATTTGTCATCACATACTTTTATTTGAAAAAAAAAGTTTCTAAGAACACGTAGAAAGATTAGCTGAAGTGAGTTTTGCCTCTTCAACCAGCTGGATCGAATTCCGACGCTTGGCGTTGATGTCGCTGATGCAAGGTTTGTGTGCTGTTGCTCGACCACGAAAACTGTATAACCATTCATCGGTATTTTAATCGTGTGTTTTGTCAGTTTGCTCCTTTTCCACACTAGGTGGCATTTTGTTATTACGTCATACATCATCATACATATGTTTGGGGCTAGCCCATCTTTCTCTTTTTTAGTGTATCTGATGATGGATCTCGGTGTGGGTGGTTTCAAAATAGTACTTTTTACGACATAACTACATACAGTTTGTGCATTTTTTTCTCCTTAAGTTTGTACAGTTAATCAGGTTAGCTGAAGTTATCGCAACTTTATTTGGATATATATACATTACGTTACACCTTCAACATTTTTTTCTCTGATATTACACTTTTTGTTGCGTTGACTTTTTGGCGGAAGAGAGAGGGGCAGACAGACAGAAAGATGAAAATATTAAGGTTTTTGTGCTGTAGGGATTGTAAAGTATCGGTGGACAAGGTTTATTTACTGCATCACTTACAGTCTTACTTTCTATTAAAAGTTCTCCATTAACTCCCAGTGTCGAAACCAAATAAAGGTTTTTCTTTTTTTTTTTTTTTTTCTTCTTTTTTTATCTTGATGATGAAGAGGGTTAAATTTTAATCTGTTTTAAGAAACAAAACTGGACAGCAATGATTGCTGTGTGTGTGTGTGTGTGTGTGTGAAAGACAGTTGGGGGCGCAATATTTTGTGGTTTGCCCCGGGCGCAGAAATGCCTAGTTACGCCCCCTGTAAATGCAGGATGTCAAATTCAATCGCACACAAGATTTCTGTGTAGATGGACAGTGGGGATTTTGTTTAGGACACATATTAAATTTTAGATGTAGCGGGTTTATGCTGTAGAACAGTAATGGTTTGATGAATGAATGCTGAAATTAATCTCGGCAAATTTTCTGCAAGTAGTGATAAGTGACGAACGTTGCCTCTAGGTAACGTTAATCACGCGAAGCATTTTGTTATGTTAATATGTAGTAACCGTTGTTTTGACAGAACATCTCCATACAGAGGTAAGGTCGTTTGTAATTCACCGTCAGCCACGTGCGTTACGCTCGATATGTGCTTCTAGAGAACTACAAATAAGGAGTTCATCGTTAAATTTAGTCTGCTGCCTCCAGGGAGCAGAGAAAAAACCGTCCGCACCCGAAAGTATATGTATGTGCCATAAAGTTAGTTCCGTGTCTCTTGCGTCCGCAGCATCATCAATGTATTTTGAATTCCCATGATCATATTCAAAGTGAATTTGAGCGTGAAATGTTTATATCGGACAGCACGTATTTGGAGTGGCATGTTGCGTGCTGGAAAAACGCTACACACCCGTAGACGCAGCATGTAGTGTGATTTCAAAAGTTTCGAGAAGATGCATACAACATTCCTCTTATTAGTGCACCTTTCTATTGCGAGATGGTGGTAGGGTGTACTCTTCTTTGCAAGTTCTTCGCCGTTTTATGTATCCTCTGTAACTTCCCAGAAGTTGAGTGTAGCGGTTTTGGACGACGCCTGTGACGGAAAGCAACGGATTTTTATGGACTTTTTACTTAAATCTTCCAAAAAAGAGCAGAGAGAGCTTCATGGAAAAGATAATTGATTACAATCGCATACAAACAGAACACTTCCACTATAGTAAGTGTGGTCAAACTGCTGCGATTGCTGAAGCACGTTCTAGACGAATGTGGAGGTTTAGAGCTGTAATTTAGCTTCGCTTTAGCAACCAAAAGTTTTCACTGCAAAGCGCCAAAAGTTGCTTCTTTGGAAATAGCATTGCTGCGATGTTTCCGGTGCTGCAGTAAAGAATTTTATTTTGCAATGAATCAAGAGTTTCCGTTGGTGCGCCGGAAGTCGTCGACGTTGCGATGGTGACTGTCACCCGGGGCAAGATATATACAATATAATTTGTGCCCCTTGGGAAACAACAACACTGAAAATTCAGAAAGTCGTTTCGGGAAGTGACATGAGCATTGGAAATCATCTATCCTAGAGAAGTTTATTCTGTTTCTGTATTGAACATATCCTGAAAGTTTATTCAAAGCAAATTTAATTTCATATCATAATACGCTTAAAAATGCATTATGATCGAACAGCCAAAAAAAAAAAAAAGATGTTATGAATCAGTGTCGGGCCGAATCAAGGAGCGCCGAAAACGTATAGCACCTAACAAAATGGCAAATTTAAATGGAAAATTGATTGCCGTCCTGGTATAGGCTAATCGTCTGAGGCGTTGACTTCTGATCATTCATCCGAGTTGGGCCAAGGCCGTCTGGAAAGTACTAGGCCTTGACGTTAGAGACATGAGTTCCCTCCTTTTGTGACGTCACTCTCATGTTATACGGCCTGTTACGTCGGTGTCGTGTTTAGTCATGCAGGACAGCGTTGGAAACCAATCGGAGCCGCCCCGGTGGCGCAATGGTCTAAGCGTTGGCTTCTGATCATTCGTTCGAGATGGATCGAGTTGTCCGGGTTCGGATCCCGGTGAGACATGGATGTAGTGGTTCTCTTACGACACTTGGTATTTCTCTTCCATGGAACCAGTGGTCCTAAATTAAGGACGGGCGAATGTCTATAGCCCATTGAGTTGCTCACTGTGGTCTTTAAACCTCAAAAAAAAAAAAAAAAAAAAAAAAAAAGTCGGCATTTTTTTCACCTCCCTGCAAAATTGGGTATGTCAAAAATTTTAGGAGTGTTAGGTCTCTTGTAATTTTGTTTACGTTTTTTAGACTATCCCACTGTTATTATTTTGAGACTTCTGAGCTCATCATCTAATTTATCTGATCCGGCGCAGAGAGCCTTTTCCCTTGCTCCAACCCTTCAGCTCGCTAATTTAATTTCAATTATTTAGTTTTTTCTTTTATGGAGAATTTGTTAAGTTCTTTTTTTATGACGGGGAGGTCAGTATAATTTATTTTTCTCTAATTTAACTATAGTCCGACATAAACAAAACAAAACAAAAATCGCAAGGAAATTTTCGACATGTGAAAAGTGTATGTTTCCATATTGTAAAATTTCTTGCTGCGCCGAATTTCATATTTTAGGAGCAACATCATTTCAACCTTTTCGGCGTCCCCATAAACTTGCACCTTAAAACAATTTCACTTCTCTTCCCCATCTCCCGTCGCTACGCCTCTACCGGGAGTTCAATAGATCAGGATGGTTTTGCCGTAAATTTCTTCCCGATAGTGACTTGCCTCCAGCGATCGTAGAATCGCGTCACCACCTCATTCTGTAGAAGTCATGATTACCAAACTGGGGTTTTTCACTACATTCCCGATATTTAGGGGTCGAGAATATCGGGAATGTGGTGAAAAAACCCAGTAAATTAACCGTCGCTTTCTCACATTTCTTTGTAAGATAAACCCAAAAGAATGCACGATGTGGGGATATTAGCGCAAAGGAGAAATATCTGGAACTTGCAGATATAAATCATCTGTGTTTCTAAAACAGTATCAGATGGAATGCTCTTTATTTGTTGAGCTGTCATCCTCCGAATATCATCATCATCATCATCAGGTCTCGCTTACTTATGTTCCTTTTTCTTGAGATTATGGAGTTCGAGGTCGTGCGCGCGGTACTGGTCAATCTGGCTTGGGTGGAGTCTTTCAGAAAACATCAAGGTCAAGATTAAACTTTTCTATGCATATCTGTTCGCTGTTTGTGAACTCATTTGACTACTTTGTTATCATCGACCCGTGGCTTCTTCCGTTTTCTTGTTAGTTCCCTTGTCATATTTCAGGCTGTCGAATTAATGACCCTTTTTCGATGCCATAGCGTCGTTGGACGTAACCGGTTACTCTGTTTAGCGCAAGCCCGTAAGCATCGCAACAGGTCACACGCCGTTATGTTCTCCGACATACAAAGTGAATGAAACGAAATTTGTCATGGGCTCCTCATAATGGCTTTTTAATGTCTTTTTGTACTGTTATATCATGGTAATGATGAGTCCATGCTCTTTCCCTACGAAGTTGAGGGCAGTAAAAGGCTTAGTGACGCATAAGACACCGCTGGCAAATTCCTAACGAGTTAGAAAGGTTGTAATAATAGTAGTTCAGGCGCACAGATGCTGGAATTATTGACATTAGAGTCTTGTTGATTGCTTAGTCCTTTTTGCTTGTTGGGCGTCGAATACATGCAAAGACTGAATGTGATGCATTGACTCACAGAAGTGAATTGGCTTGTGGGCATTCCGTCTATCTTTGGCGCAAGTCTGACACTTCAGATTGCTTTTGGTTAACGTCAAGCTACATGATAAAAGTTCACCTTTGTCACCACCGTTAATTCTTCTTACAGTATGTTGCATTCCTCTTAACAAGCTTCACCGATAGTCCACGATCAACGTTTACGATGAACCTGTTACATGAGCCCAAATGCGCATAAATTCATGCAGGACACCTTATAAGTCTACTGGGACGCCAACATGGCTGTGGTGATCCGTCTTTGGGCTTCGGGGTTTTGTCTACTGATGCAGGACACCTTAGAAGTCTACTGGGACGCCAACATGGCTATGGTGACCCGTCTTTGGGCTTCGGGGGTTTTGTCTACTGATGCAGGACACCTTAGAAGTCTACTGGGACGCCAACATGGCTGTGGTGACCCGTCTTTGGGCTTCGGGGGTTTTGTCTACTGATGCAGGACACCTTAGAAGTCTACTGGGACGCCAACATGGCTGTGGTGACCCGTCTTTGGGCTTCGGGGGTTTTGTCTACTGATGCAGGACACCTTAGAAGTCTACTGGGACGCCAACATGGCTGTGGTGACCCGTCGTTGGGCTTCGGGGTTTTGTCTACTGATGCAGGACACCTTAGAAGTCTACTGGGACGCCAACATGGCTGTGGTGACCCGTCGTTGGGCTTCGGGGTTTTGTCTACTGATGCAGGACACCTTAGAAGTCTACTGGGACGCCAACATGGCTGTGATGACCCGTCTTTGGGCTTTGGGGTTTTGTCTACTCATGCAGGACACCTTAGAAGTCTACTGGGAAGCCAACATGGCTGTGGTGACCCGTCTTTGGGCTTCGGGGGTTTTGTCTACTGATGCAGGACACCTTAGAAGTCTACTGGGACGCCAACATGGCTGTGGTGACCCGTCTTTGGGCTTCGGGGGTTTTGTCTACTGATGCAGGACACCTTAGAAGTCTACTGGGACGCCAACATGGCTGTGGTGACCCGTCGTTGGGCTTCGGGGTTTTGTCTACTGATGCAGGACACCTTAGAAGTCTACTGGGACGCCAACATGGCTGTGGTGACCCGTCTTTGGGCTTCGGGGGTTTTGTCTACTGATGCAGGACACCTTAGAAGTCTACTGGGACGCCAACATGGCTGTGGTGACCCGTCTTTGGGCTTCGGGGGTTTTGTCTACTGATGCAGGACACCTTAGAAGTCTACTGGGACGCCAACATGGCTGTGGTGACCCGTCGTTGGGCTTCGGGGTTTTGTCTACTGATGCAGGACACCTTAGAAGTCTACTGGGACGCCGACATGGCTGTGATGACCCGTCTTTGGGCTTTGGGGTTTTGTCTACTAATGCAGGACACCTTAGAAGTCTACTGGGACGCCGACATGGCTGTGGTGACCCGTCTTTGGGCTTCGGGGTTTTGTCTACTGACTACTATGCGAACTGTCTTGGTTACTTGAGGTGTACGTTCGGACGCTATACATCCGAAAAACTAAAACATTACGACCACATGCCTAATATGATGTCTGTCCTCCACCTGCCGCCAAAAGAGCTCTTACCCGTCAATGCATTGACTCTACAAGATTTCTAAAGGTATCTTGTGGTATCTGGTACCAACACGATACCAGCAGATTCTTTAACACTTGTAAGTTACTCGATCGAGCCGCCACAGGTAGGATTTGCTGTTCCAACACAAGCCACAGATGCTCGATTGGATTCATGTCTGGGAAATTCGGAGGACAGGGCAATACCTCGAATCCTTCATGTTTCGGGTGCCATTCTCAACCAATCCGGGTAGTGTGGCATGGCGTATTATTCTGCTGAAAGGAGGCTCTAATATAGAGGCGAATACCGTTGCCATGCAAAGATGTACCTGGTCTACAATAAAGTTTAGGTAGGTGGTAGACGACATAATTTCCTGCACATGAATGACTGGACTCAGGGTTTCCCTGCAGAACATTGCCCAAAGCATTACACTTCCTCCGCCGGTTTGTTTTTGTCCCACGGTGCGTCCTGGTTCAAACACTTCCCCAGGTAAACGACGCACACGTACCCGGCCGTCCACATGGTTCAACAGGAAACGAGATTCGTCGGACCGGGTGACCTTGTTCCAATCATTGAAGATCCAGGTTTGATGTCCGTGTTCCCTTTGTAGGTGCTTTCGCCCGTGAACCAAGGTTATCAAGGACGTTCACAGTGGCCTGCTGCTACGCAACCCTATTTTTAGTACGGTTCGATGTACTGTGTGTTGTGGCGCATTATCCCACTATACCAGCATTAAAATTACCGGCAAGTTCCGCTATAGTATCCCTTCTGTTGGCCCGTATCGCACGGGATAGCCTTCACTCGCCTCTAGCATCAATGAGTCATGGTCGGCCCACCCATTGCCAGCGGTTCGTGGTTTGACCCTCCTCGGACCACTTTTTTGTTGCCACTAACCATGGCTGACCGTCTCGGAAATGCTCTAACCCAGTCGTCCGGCCATTATAATGTGGCCTTCGTCAAACTGGCTGAAGCCCGCTGCCCTTTTCACCTGAAGAAAAAGAATAACACTGATTAACAGAGATTGGTATCACGTGTTATACCGTTTCATGACCTTCACGCGCGCTGTCGTTTACCTGCAGCTGCTTCAGTTTGCATAAAGACGTAGTGGTCATAATGTTTTGGCTGCCCGGTGTATACTTTTTCTGAGGTACCTATGACTATTTTCTAAGTTAATTTCGTTTGCTGCTGGACCACGTAAATGGCCTTCCGGGAAAAGCACTCCAGTCTAATTTCTACTTGAAATAGTGGATTTTGGAAAAGGCTAACGATGTATACTTCCCAAACCCTCTTGTTTCTCGGGCTGCACTTCAGCACACCTTCACTTTTCTTCCTTTTCAATTTCGTACGAAATCAGAAATCGAATTAATAATTGATATTTTTATTTTTTACCATTTCCTTCGCATACAACAAAATATTGTTCTCTATTTTAATTCTTAACCATCTAGAACTCTGAATTCTGGATACGCGAGACGTGGGTCAACATGCAGAGTATGTTTTCCCGGATGTACGAAGTTTGCACGAAATTCAAACTGAGTATAAATACGGGGAAAACCAAAGTTATGGTTTTTGAGTCGAGCCGCGGATGGCCTAGTGGGCAACATTCGTGACTACCACGGAAAGGACCGCAGGTTCGACCCCAGGCAGGTACGAGCGCTCGATCCACTAAATACCCGCCGTGCCTCGGATGGGCACGTTAAGCCGTCGGACCCCGGGTACTGGCCCCGGTTATGAATAATGGCGTCTTCCTCCCTCTTTCTACTTCGCTTCCGTGTCACTTTCCTATCGGGCACTCTAGCCCAAATCTCCAAGCTTCCTATTTCTAAGGGTTGTTTAAGACCTGGGGTCAGACACTCCCTTCCTAAAATTCTCTACACATGATCATCTCATGATCACATGTTATGGTTTTTGAGAGAGGAACTGGTAGTACTGAATGTAATATAAGTCTAAATGGCACAGTGATTGACCAGGTGAATGAGTTTGTGTATTTAGGAAACATGTTTGCCAGAGAGAACAAATTGAATAGTGAAATTAGTAGGAGAGTGAATTCTTCATTGAAAGTCATGACTGCTTTGGGAGGTTTTCACAGGAATCATGGGTTCTCAAGAGAGTCCCGCATGACTGTGCATGAAAGTGTAATTGTCCCTACTCTGATATACGGCAGTGAAACCTGGGTGCTGTAGAAGAGAAACATAGGAGTCGTTTGTGTGCTGGAGAAATGCGTTACTTACAGGGGGGGGGGGGCGCGTTCTGATATTGTCAGGAATGAAGATATGTTGCAGTTCTGCAATGTGAAGCAAAATGTTGTTAGCAAGGTGGAGACTAATATGCTTCAGTGGTTTGGCCATTTTGAAAGAAGAGTGAAGAGATGCTTGCTCAGAATTTTTTTCTAGCCTAAGTGGCAGGAAGGAAAGGCAGAGGAAGGCCAAGGAAGTCATGGGAGGATCAGATTTAGAAGTGTCTGCACGAGAAAAAGATTATGAGTATGAAGTATAGAAGGTCTTGTGTACGTCGTGTGATGGATGCTCGAATTCTATGTCTAGATCGCTGTAAATGGAGAAGCTTGATACGACAACAGTAAGTAAATAATCAGTTAGAAATTTATATGGTAGCTTGTATTTCTTTGTGAATCTCAGAGAATAGCTTAGTGATATGTATGTATGTATGCGAGACGTGGGTTAAACTCACTTCGCTTGTCCAGTAAGAGAACAAAAAAGTTGCACGAAGTATTAAAAAACAGTATTCCAGAAATTTCTGAAAATTATTGTTTTTTTAAAAAGAACAAGGTCACTTCTATTTCATTTAAGTACAATAAAATCAGTCTTTCTATAAGAAAAAAATGGAAGAGGAAGAAAGGAATGAGAGAGAGAGAGAGAAATAGATGTTTATCCTTATATTGTTAGATGCATAGGCTGCGGTTCTTGTGGAATTCATACCAGTGTGGATGTGTTCAAATCAATACAATTTAACATCGTTCATAAAATCAGTAAAACGTTTTGCATTGAAAAACCATGTAATGTAGATATAAAATTCTAGGTTTTATGACGAAGTGAATTTCTCCATCATCTTTGTCCACGCCGGTCATCGAATCCGTGTCCCCCTCACTCCGGAGTAAGTCGCTCTCCCAACTGAGCTACGCGGACATATGTTCTCGCTGCTATCTACCTTTATCTCATGTGCGTCCTGCGGGGCAGGCACGTCACAGTTAATATTCATTTAGATTTTATCGATATAATCGTTTTACCTGTAGCGTGATCAAATGACGTCAAGCCGCCCCGCTGGCGCAGTGGTCTAAGCGCTGGCTTATGACCATTCGTCCGAGAAGGGTCCGGGTTCGAGTTCCGGTGAGACATGGATGTTGTGTTTGTCTTATGTCGCTGGCTCTCTCCCTTCCCTGGAACCAGTGGCCCTAAATTAGGGACGGCGACTGCTTATAGCCCATTGTGTTGCTCACCGTGGTCGTTAAACCTCCAATCAAACAAAAAAACAAAACAAAAAAAGACGTCATCACGTCCTGATTTACAAAACCGTAATAAGTTTTATTACTTGAGCAAAAAATGTATGTCCTGATATCTTGTCCCCGTTGTCAAAAAATAGTTCCGATTCTTCCTGGGTCAGGGAAATGTCCTGAGTAGATGACGTCATGATCCAAGACCCTCAAGTGTCAATGGGATAGATATTTTGCTAGGAGAACTGAGCACACCTTTGGACGACTGAAATGTAATGTAGATATACAATTTTAGACTTAAAGGCAACGGAAAGGAAAAGGCTCATGGGTGGATGAAATTCAAAAGGTTATCGGAATGAAATGGAAGAGAACTGCCCAAGAAAGAGCGTTGTGGTAAGAGACATAAAAACTTCATCCAGTAGTAAATTCAGAATGGTTGATGAGATGCGTATGTTTATAGACAAATTGACACACACACACACACACACACACACACACACACAGAATGAGAGGAGAGAGGAAATGAATGAGTGAAAAACACGTGAAGTAGAGAACGAGAGAGATGAAGAATTCCGTTTTCCCTTCCATCTCTCCTGATCGTTTCTTTCTGCCTCTCCCTCTCTCTCTCTCTCTCTCTGAAGAAAAGAAACAGTGGGGGGGGGGGGGGGTCTTTCGTAAGTGTTTGGAAAGGAAATCTGTTTTTTGCCAGTCTCGTTATTATTAAATTTTCAGCTACGTTACATTACAGACATCCTTTAATGGCAGGAAGAACACCGTTCTTGGATGTTTCTGGGACTTAAGACTCGATTGTTTAGCTGACGATGGGAGGAGTTGTGTTGATTCAGCAGCTTAATAAAATTACGCTTCGTAAGGTAGCCAAGCCAGGTCCAGGTTACCGGCGCATGCAGCTGTCAACGCAGTATTAGCCTCCATGCTCTGTAAAAACATCCCTCCCTCATTTCCTCCCTCCATCTTTCGGCGCACATATCTCTCCAGCCTGTGTCATTGCATATTTATGCCTGAAGTCTCCCGTTCTGGCCTCCGTAACACCTGTCAAGATGGCGCTGCTATTTTGAGATCCGTGCTTCAGCAGCATCAGGTACTTCTTACCTACTAGCCACCGCTATCTTAAACGCTGACTGGAGGAACGTAGGGGAAAATGCATATAATGAAAATGTGAAGAATTAGGTGCAAACATAGTTTTTCATGGGGGCATAACATGGCATCGTAGCCGAAATGAGCTGAATTAATTTTCCGATTTGTAGCCTGTCTTTTGCAAGAAAAAATGCTTGCGTCATTTCCTCTGTTTGTTCACTGCATGTATATTGTAATATTATTAAACAAAACTCCGAAATATAAAATTCGTTTTACAGTATTTTTTAACAAAATTAAATTTAAAATTTACTCTTGATAGCTATAATAGCTTTTGTCTTAATGGCTCCGTAGAGTGTTACATAAGCATCGTACAATCAGCTGTATAATACATAATTTAAGTACCCGGCATTGTACGATTAGTTACACTGTGCAATAGCAGGTGCACAAAATGGAAAAGAACATCCGGTGCCACAATAAAAATTTCATGTGATATGCTATCCACGATCTCGTTACAGAATTTCAAAATCAGATTCTCCGACAGACGATTAAAATTTAATAGATCATTAACCCTCAAGTGTTCCCGCTAATCGCTCGTATTACTGGACATTTTTCGTTCTATGTTTACGGAAAAAAGTGAGAACAGAATTTTCCAGTTAATATACGAAAGGAATTCTAGAAAGGTTTCTGAAAATCCGGAGATTTCTGTTAACACATCTTAAAGACGGCAATTAGCCGTTTTTATACGAGAGGCAGGGCGGAAAGGTGTTTGAAAAATCAGAATTTTCCTTCAACACATCTCAAAGACGGCAATTTACCGTTAATATGCGAAAGGAACTGCGGAAAGGTTTCTGAACATTCGGAATTTTCCTTCAACACATCTTAAAAACGGCAATTTACTGTTAATATGGAAAAAAGGCATTGCGAAAAATTGCTGAAAATTCAGAATTTTTCCGTCAAATTATCTTAAAGGCTACAAGTTACCTTTAATATGTGAAAGAAATTGCGGAAAGGTGCCTGAAAATTCCAAATTTTCCTTACATCTTAAAAACGTTAGTTTACCATTAATACGTGAAAGGGATTGCAGAAAGGTTTCTGAAAATTAATTATATTCCTACAACACATCTTAAAAACGGCAATTTACCGTTAATGTTACGAAAGGAATTGCAGAAATGTTTCTGAAAACTAAAACTTTTCCAGGAGTACGAAAAATCCGTGAAATTCAGCGTTCTTCCCGTCATTTCACGGAAAATGGCTCGTCAATTTCGGAAAATTCTTTATACCGTAGGAGATGACTCTCGGCACTCCAGTGTCGAGTTCAGCAGTGATTTGCCGGATTGTGTCCCGTTCGTTCGCTTGCACGACTCTCGCCAAGCCAATCTCCTATGATCCAGCAACAGCTTTCACGCACAGGATGGCCAATTACTGGAAGTTATTTTGCGTGCCGCACCGGTTTGCCATTCGGTTCGCCACGAAAAGCCATGGGGGACAACCGCTTGGGAAGTGCTACGATCTCCACTTCGGCGCAAACTATCATGCCACGTTGAAAATCGCTCAGGTCACTCGTTTTGCCCCATTCTGACCACCTCAGTCAAAGGTTAACTGATGTCGGATAAGCTGATCTGCCTGATTTACACAGACAGCGCTGTGTAAATCAGGCAGAGGAAAACGACGAGGAAAAGTGTACCTAATAAACTGCTCTGTTATCTTGGGGAGGGCATACTGCCCACGTAAGCAACTCAGTGGGCTATATAAGCAGTCGCCAGTACCTAATTTAGGGTCAGCCTCACCGGTGGCGCAGTGGTTTAAGCGCTGGCTTCTGACCATTCGTCCGAGATGGGTCCGGGTTCGAATTCCGTTGAAACATGGATGTTGTGTTTGTCTTATGGCACTTGCTCTCTCCCTTCAATGGAACCAATGGCTCTAAATTAAGAACGGGCGACTGTTTATAGTCCACTGAATTGCTCACGGTGGTCGTTAAACGCCCTAACAAACAAATAAAAAAAAGTTAAGGCCGCTGTTTCCAGGGAAGGGAGAGAGCCAGTGCCGTAAGGCAAGCACAACATCCATGCCTCATCGGGATTCGAACCCGGAAACATCCCGGACGAATGAGCAGAAGCCAGAGCTGCCACTGAGACGGCAATTATCTTTTATTGATAAGCAATTTTTTTATTCTCCCGTCCTATTCGTGATGTTTTTCCTGAGGTTGAAATTAGTTGGAGAGATATTAGGCTCAGGTAATTTTTCAATCACCACCGTATGCTTCGCATTATTTAGTTTTTACTTAGGGTCGTTAGAGGAAAACTTCGTTTCTCAGAGCGATTTTAAGGTGACTCGTAGTGTTATCTTACAGTTGATTAATTTCATAATATGAAAAGTTATTTTGCGACCCATCTTTTTGCTAGTTATTTGTTTCATACCATCTGTCGCTCCTTTGCACTTTACTTCTGCGTGTGTGTTGATCTCATGCTTTCAGGAAAAGTGAGCCGTGCGTGTCCTTGCAGTAAAGGCTCAGTTCTAGGCGTAAATAGAGGTGGCTTTCTTCTTTGGACATCGTTATCTTTGCCGTTTTCCTGTTGATCCTCTGGTGTCTTGGGTTTCGCGTGAATTGCCCTTGCGGAAATATTTATTGTTGTCGAGTGCAACAGCTGAAATACGCTGAACCGCAATGGTTAAAATTCCAGAATTAGAAATTATGACATTTAAAGCGTAGACTTTGATGCTATAGAACTAGACTGCTTTTTAAAGGTACGAAAACGGAAGGTTGTGTAGTGGCGTTATCAACGCCCCCCTCCCCTTTTTTAAATTATTTTTCACGTTGCAAAGCAGCAATCTTAGTAATTCTTGCCGCACACTTTTATTCACACATTTGTACAAAACGTCCCGATGAAATTTATTTTCCTGTCATCTAATACGATGGTAGGAAAATAAGGACTCGTTGGCAGTTTTTCTGTAAATTAAAATAAGCCTGTGTAATGTTACTTTAATCGTCGGTTTTTCGATAAGCCATCTCGGCATGTACAATCGTGGCCAAAAGCTTTGCACCAGTAGACGGAAAGTCAATTTTTGATGGTTGAAGTCAACTTATATGCAGCATAATGGTAAAGTCAGGATTACATATTATACATTACTTTAAAGGAAATTTTATGATGGATTCAAATATTTTTACAGAATGTTATTACCAGTAACAGAAGGGAAGTTACAAGCAAAGTACAGCGTCTAGCCATAAACAGCAAAAAAATAGTGGAATTTGTGAAATTAATGTACAATGCATTTAACGTAAAATTACTGTACAGCACATTATTGAAACTTGCAGGACACTTAAAATAACTTACCAACAAGCAAAATAAGCTTTAATATTTAAATGGATAACCACGTTTCTTAGTAACAAAGTGCAGCTTCTTGGCATGGAACTAATGAGCTTCTCTAGTTGTCCTTTGGTGATAACACGGTGCCATACGGCCCTCACAGACCCAGTTATTGCTTTTTTTAGTTCTGGGTTTTTGTTGACGGATCTCAATCTCACCCACAGATTCTCTATGGGCTTAAGATCGGGTGACCGTGCAGGCCACTGAAGTTTTTTTAATAACTTTTCGATTAAACCACTCGTCAACCAACTTTGACTGATGACATGGCGCGGTATCGTCCTGAAAGATAAAATTCCGCAAACACATGTCTTGTGCAGATGGTATCAGTTTGGACTCCAAAATATCCACATATTTCGATCCATTCCACGTGCCATCAACAATGTGCACACGGCTAACAACACTGGCTGAAATACAGGACCATAACCTCACCGAATGTGGATGCCTGATTGTTGGCTGGGTGCAGCATGCCTTATATCTTTCACCAGCCCGACGACGCACATATATTTTTTTTATTATTAGCGGAAATAGTAGCAGTTGTTTCATCACTGAAAATAACATTTTCCCATTCATCAACAGTCCAATTCTTGTGTGCCCTGGCCCAAGCAATTCTTTTCAGTCGGTGTTGTGTTCAGTAAGGAAAGGTTTTCGTGCAGTCAGTTCATTTTCTTGTAGCCTACGACGAACTTGTACGTGCAAATGCAATTATGCCTATACTTCATTCTCATACTCATTTCTTAAATCAGTGGCTAACAACCTTGATTTTAAAGAACGACGAATCAACATGCTATCATCACGTTCAGTACACAGCCTTGTTCGACCTGTTCTTTTTCTGTTTCCCACACATACAGTTTCTGCAACACTTTTAATGGCGCGCAAGACAGTGGAATGATCACAGCCACATTTAACAGCAATTTTACGACTACTGGATCCAAGTTCATGCAAAGTAATAATTTTTGCCTGGTTTGAAGAGGTAGGACCAATTTTAGGGTCTTTGACGTTCCGAAATTCAAATATCACCAGGAATTCTGCATAAACTTCCGTCAACTGACTACAAGCAGCTGCGTTCTAAATCGGCAAATGATCATATGTAGAGGATTTTAGGAAGGGAGTGTCTGACCCCAGGCCTTAAACAACCCTTAGAAATAGGAAGCTAGGAGGTTTGGGCTAGAGTGCCCGACGGGAAAGTGACACGGAAGCGAAGTAGAAAGGGGGAGGAAGACACCCTTATTTATTACCGGGGGAGGGGGCAGTACCCGGGGTCCGACGGCTTAACGTGCCCACCTGACGCATGGCGGATATTTAGTGGATCGAGCGTTTGTACCTGCTTGGGATCGAACCTGAGGTCCTTTCCTTGGCAGTCACGAACGTTGCCCACTAGGCCACCCGCAGCTCTCTAAATCGGGAAAATGATCAAATGATCAATTGGCAGACGATTCTACATCCTTTTATGTCTCACTAGCGGACGTCGGAGAAAGCTATAGTGGATTAGAGGGGCGCTAACTATTTTCCAGAACTGGATTTGTGTTTCCTCACTTGCACATTTTTGCTTGTAACTTCACTTCTGTCACTTGTAATAACATTCTGTAAAAATATTTGAGTTCAGCAGAAAATGTCTTTTAAAATGATGTATAATATATATTCCTGACTTTAACAATACGCTGTATAAGTTGACTTCAAACATCAAAAATTGACTTTCGGTCTACTGTTGCAGGACTTTTGGCCGTGATTGTATATGTGGGATTCGAAAAATACTGTAGTTTCTGCACGGATAGCATTATCCATGAGTATGAGGATTTAGACACCTTGGAATGTCGGCCGAGTGGGCAGAGAAGTTGGGCTCGTGTTCGGTCCCGGATGAAACATTGGTAGTGCATTTATTCAAGGGTTAATATCAGTGGCGTTCAATTAGCGAATAAACTCAAAGCTTTCCATAAGCTATTAAAACTTCCTTTAGCAAAAGCTTATGAGCCTGAATTTCCGTTTCTGTTTGCAACGGTAAAGTTTCACAAGGATCCAGTGAAATTCAGGTTCATAGCTAGCGGAGAAAATAGACCAGGCTTCTGAAGCCATTCTTAAACTGGTTCTAGCTCATGTTAACAGTAAAGCAAATTTTGTCCGTAGATATTACTGGACTATTAACAGCAACTTTGAAGCTATTTCATAGGTTCTTAGCCTCAAGCTTGATAATATTAATAGCTATGATTTTGAAAACCTTTATACTAATCTTCCTGTTGAAGATATTATCACCACTCTGAAAAACCTTACACGTAAAATTTAAGCTCTCAACATTAGTAAAACCCAATACGTGGAATAATTAGTTAAATTGTTGTGTTAGCAATAATTTCATTCTTTTCAATAAGGTTTTCTATAAACAAGTTAATTGCATTCCCATGGGTTGTTCACACCCAACTAGTGTTTGCAACCTCTTTCTCTTCTTCAAAAGAATTTCTCTTCATTAAAAATAGGTGTTCTTATATAGATAAATATCTGTATACCTACAGATATATTGATGATTTGCTCTGTTTAAATAATTCAGTGGTTATTGAGTCTGTATATAATTTATAACTACTAAGCTTGTGGTGTTAAGATAAAATAAAATTAGCAACTTTTCTCACAATAAAATGTTTATTATACATCGACTGTAGTTTCGCAGAGCAATTGGCTCTGCATCCTCAGGACGAATGAGGATGCCAAGCCAATTGCTCTGCGAAACTATAGTCGATGTATAATAAACATTTTATTATGAGGAAAGTTGGTAAATTTATGCTATCTGTTATTGAGTCTGATGTTAATAATATCTATCCTTCTTGCCTGAGTCTTAGCAAAACCAACACTAGCAATCAGAAGCTTGTTTTTTTAGATCTGGCTATTAATTTAAATGATGGTGACCCTGTTATTAGTCTATTTGATAAAAGAAATAGTTTTCCTTTCGAAGTAATAAATTATTTTAACTGCAAATCTAATATTTCATGTAAAGTAATAGAAAATGTACTTATAGCTTGTAACGTATACTCTATATTCACTTTCCTTTTGATTTTACTATCTCTGGTTATTTTATTTTACTATGTAAATTATCTTCTTACTGAACGAAATATTATTTCACCCGCTGAATGAGATCTGGCAATGAGGGTAAGTCATGACGTGGTGGTAGCCAGTATAAATAGGCGCGTTCAACGATAGCGAAAGAGAGCTTTTGTTGTTATAGGGAGAGCGTTTGTTGTTATACTAGGGGAGCGTTGTTGTTGTGAAGGAGAGAGTTTGTTGTTATTGTTGTATTGAGAGCTTCGTTCTATGTGATTAGTTTGATTCTTCATTATTGTGAAACGAGTTGTGTGTGTGCGTTGGTTGATCAAGAGTTACATAATAAAAGAGCTTTGTCGTAAGTACGTCTTTCTCAATTCATAGTTTTTGTCAGACCTCTGTCTGGCTGTTAGGTTTATGTCATTAGTTTATTACTATTAACAACCAGCGTTAAGACTTTATTCATCCTAATTACTGCTACAACATTACTACCAGTTACAAGTTTGTTCAATACTATTACTACACTACTAGCAGGAGACTTTATTCATGTTCTTAATTAACTAGTAACAACAACCATTTGAATTCACTATTTGAAGCTTAGTACAAGCATATCATTCAGTAGCAGAAGCATTATACTTAGCTCAGTAGGAAAGCTTCATTATTATCATTAGTCAGCCGTTAATAAAGCTTATTCATTATAAGCTCAAATACTAAGGTTTACAAAAATCTGTGATTTAGAAACGGAGTTCTTTATCCATCTTAAAGCACTTATCAGCTCTTTTCTAAATAGCCAAGTACCTAAGTGTTTCATTAAATCAGCCCTTAAAAAATAGTAATCAAGTACAGTGGTAGGATAGCAAAATTAATTTTGATATTTAAATCAAACACGCGCCTTAGTGTTCCTGATCATAATTATCACGTAAATATATTACTTACTGTTGTAACCTCAAGGAGTATTTTGAATAGTGTGTATTTGGAAGAATCTATATCTTATTATGTATACCTGATGATGAAACGATAAAATAGTTTCGAAAGCGCTAGTGTGTTATGCGAAAAATAAAATATTTCTAACGTGCCTAGACGGTATTAACTTTATTCTATATACATAATCCGGTGCGTAGTCAATTTCGCCGAGTGTATGACTTCGTAAAAATCATCACATCTTACAGTGCATCACTTGGGGATATTTAATACGACAAATTTGTTTAACAATTGAAAATGTTAAATTTCTTTATATCATTTGAGGGTGACTCTGTGTTGGTGGCTTTCCTTTTTTTTTTTTTTTATTTGCAAATTTGTCCTACTACTTTGAATTAATTTAGTAAGGAGGTTTGTCGTAGCAGAAACCCATTTCCAGGTTTCTGTAGAAGGGAGAGAGGGTTATCCATGCTGGTTGTTGATAAAGCCATGAGTGGCCGTCTCTTTCTTCTGCAGTCCTTCTCTTGCTACCTTTTTTCTATTCTTTAGCTCTGTTCTTAATGTACTTTACTTTGTTTTCATCTGGTTTTTGGTTTAGTATCTTTTCAAACAAAGCCTATACATTATATATGAATATGGAATCGTATAATTTACTCACTTGCTTACGGAAAGTGTTGGAACTGTCGCTGGTTTACATATGTTTTCAAACAAATCTGCGAGTCAAAAAGTCCCTCGCAGTAATGTTAAGCTGTTCCACTTAATTTTGATGGAGCTATAGTCAAAATTTTGGAATTAAGCAACTTGTATGTTTAATTTCATTTTTTGCTGTTTTTTATAACATATTAAGCTTCACACCGTGTTTCACAGTAACACCAATGTTTACCAGCTTGTGATGAATTGAAAGTTTCCAAAATGTGGCTGTTGATTTCATCATTGTCCTTTAGAAGGAAGAAACACTCGTGAAATCAACATTCGCATTTTGGAAACTTTCACCTCATCACAAGCTTGTGAAAATTGGCGTCGCTCCGAAACATATTCTGGTTTCATAATGAGACGAAACAATTTCCATATTCACTCTTCTCCTTTTTGTTTTCAACAGGCACGCATTTGTTGGTCTCGACGCCTTTTTCAATCTCCTTAGTATTAAATTCATCCATTAATCCCGACACGACATGCAATGGAACTTGATGTTAGCACGACAAATGAAAACCTCTGAATGCTAAATGCAAAAGATGCGATGTGAAAAGTACGAGTTACTCTCAGTCTTACAATATGACACGCTTAGTGTGAGAGAGTGAATCGCCAGAGAAACAGGCGACAGGCGTTTCTCTGGCGATTCACTCAACCTGTACCTTGCTCCGGGCAATCGCACTGAAAACAAATGCAAAGGAAGTATCGTTTTACGGTATGGTATCGTCAGTCGGTGGAAATATTTGCTTTAAGAAAGAGAGTAATATTTTTGTATGATAAATATTTTTGTATGATATAGATGTAGGAGATATAACAACCAGTCCGCTGGCAACAGCATCGAGCACAAAATTTCACAGGACGCATTTTTCTTTTCAAAAATAAAACAGAAATAAAACCGGGTCAGGGAAAACACCTTGCCCCAACCCGTTTGACCCGCTGACCTGTGACCCGTTTCCATCTCTGTTCTGTTCACGCGAAAGTCCGTGGTTGAGGCATGCTCGCGTGGTATGGAGGGACACTACTGATTGCTTCTTCGGTATTTGTTCAAGAGACTTCTCCAGGCATCTGACAGTTCCCAGAACAAGCTTTCGTTGCACGGCTGCGGGTGAATTATGATTTCAACACTTTCCCGCGTAGCTGTGCCAATGTAGCTTGTGTAGGGTGCCAAGGACGCCCATAAGGAGGGTCAGGGGGCGAGCCTCCCCCTAACCGTTGGTACAGCCAAATTTTTGATAAATTTAAAACACAAGAAACCTTTTTTTAAAGCATTTTTAAAAATAATAAGATATTAATGATTGTATCAATTATTTTTGCTGTATTTTAGTATCTTGTACATTTACTAAAATGTTTGACAGCCTTGAAGGAGGTAAGGATTTTTCTTAACCCCCCCTAAAAGTACTCATATGGGCGTCACTGTAGGGTGCTAGTCTTTTTATCCTGCTCCATAGCGGGGTTGCTCTTTTTTGGATGACCTCCCTGCATAGAGCAGTTGTCGTCGTTTTCCCATTTTTTAGGTCTTTCATGTTTGTTGTTTACCCCTTACTAGAAGGGATTTTTCGTCAACCCTACGTACGATTTTGTGCTGCCGTCTGAAAATATTAGGGATATATCGTAAATTCCAGCTGAGCTTTTATTTTTATTTTTTTTACTGGCGGCTTGCTTGTCGACACAGTGTCGTATATAGATGTAAAAGATATAATAGCCACATTTATTCCATATTTTTCAATGCGGGTTCATATGTTTTTTACTAACGAACACGCACAAAAATAAACAAATAATTACCCAAAGATTCGTATTTCCCTTTAAGATATATCTAACTTTGTCTAAATAAATGACAAGTTTCACATTTAAAACACTGGATGTCTTCAGCCCTGGGATGTCCTACAGATTGAAGCTATTCAGCGGCTTTCGGTTGTAATACGGTCGCTCTTCAATCGCCCTCTGTCTGGCTTGCTGAGGAAAAGTGCAAGACCACTTAAGGATTCCCCGAGGAAGATGTGGGAAAACAGTAAATCACCTAGTATTATGTACACGATAGGCACCAACATGTGTTCACAGCAGCCGCAGATCTGCTGTGCATAAGAGGGTGATTTCTGAAAGTGATTTATACTCGTATTTTTAGTTTTGGACAAAAAATTACACGTTAGTATTGCTTTTAGTTTTTCCTTATTAAGTATGGCTACCTCATTCACTGTGTGGAAACTTTAATATACAGGCGAACGACATCCATTTGTAAAGCGTCACAAAAGCGTCCAAATGGAGCACAGTAGCGTTGAAAGAAAACAGTAAAGCGCGCGAAGAAACTTCCAAAATTCTACCAGTTCTTTTGCCGTCCGTTTCTGATGAAAAGAATATGATTTGTTTAGCATGTCAACCGTTTCAAATCCGCCTCAGTGGCGTAGCCGTCTAAGCGCTGGCTTATGATCATTCGTCCGAGTTAGGTCTGGGTTCGAATACCGGTGAAGCATGGATGTTGTGTTCGTCTTACGGCACTGGCTCTCTTCCCTGGAACCAGTGGCCCTAAATTAGGTACATGCAACATGTATTCAATTGCTCACGGTGGTCGTTAAGCCCCCAATAAAAAAATCAACTGTTCAAAGTTTAGAAGCAGACAATTTACAAAAACCAAGTACTTCAGAAACAACTGAAAGTAAAATTAGTGATTATGAAGTCTTATTCACCTTAACCATTTAAATATATTTTACCGAATTTGTTTCTTGCAATAAAATGTATATTCATGCATCGGTCGCGCACCGTGTTAGTCCGGATTGGTTGATTGATTGCGCATTCAGGGCAATGCTGCAGGGCACTTTGTTGACGGATTATTTTTGTTAAGGTATATATTTACACATTACTAGCGGAGATATCCGGCGTTGCCCGACATAGACATAAAGTTTGTTTTCAAGTAACAATGTAAATCGCACTATAAAAAAATCATATCATGATGAACAACGCTCAAGTCGGGCCTCACGCTGTTCCAAGGTCTCTGCCGCCCTAACTACACTGGCTCTTTCCCGCTGATCCATAAGTCTTCGATCACGTTGTTCGGTTGTCTCACTCTCTCGAAGTGATTTTACTTTCTTTGCTTTCGGCTGAACTTCTCAGATGGGTTTACGTTTTTTGGAGGCATTTCACCACACTTGATGAAAATTTTATTATAAAAATCACAATTTATAATGGCCGTTCTGAGCCCTAAAAACTCGAAATAACCAAACATGCACTTCCTGCACTCCGCATTCAGCTTTCTAGATTGTAGATATGCAACCTGATCACACCCAACGTGAAATAAAGTAGTTCACTGATGTAATATACGGAATTTTGTTTACTAATCTCAAAAACTAAACTGATTCAGATAATTCTTTCACCGTTGGGGAGCTTTCCGGAGGACATAGGCTATTTCGTTTATTTATTATTATTTTTTTTATTATTTTTGGCTGTACTACCGAATAACATCGCTTTCAAGTAGTTTCCAATTTCCCATGTATCGTTCCGCTTTGTTTACATACAACCTGATCACACCCAACGTGAAAGAAAGTAGTTCACGATAATATACGGAATTTTGTTTACTAATCTCGAAAACTAAACTCATTCGGATAATTCTTTCACGGTTGGGAAGCTTACTTCTTTCCTGCGGACATAGACTATTTTTTTATTTGTACTAATACCAGTTCTAATCTTGTATTTAAATTTTATTTATGAAGACCGTCTGTTTTAACTTCAACTTAACCTTGATGCTATTTGAGAGGACCACGCCTATTGGTGGGAATCTTTAGCTGCACCCATATTTGAGACTCCTGCGCCAATTGTTGGGAGTCTAATGGAATCTAATACTTATAAAGAAAATGCCATGGTAACATAAACAAAAAAAATACTTATGACAATATGTTCCGCCGGTGCGTTGTGTTTTCAAAAATCAGACTCTTCCCCGTATGCCTGAACCGCGGAAGCTTGCGAGGAGTGAGGCGTCACCTGACGACCATTGCTCTGACACGCGGAGTAACACCGCAGCAGCCGACTTGCACCCAGTCTATAGAGAGCCCCGTAAAAAAAATTGACCCCCTTAGGGATGGAATTTCTAAAAATCGTCTCGCCTGTATTTTAATCTGGGTGATGAACAGTATGTGTGCCAATTTTGGTGCAAATCCATTAAACCGTTTAGGAATGTATGCAGAACAAGCATACAAACTTTCACTTTTATATACTCATATGTGTATATAGAGATAATGTGTTATGTATTATTGATCTGAAAATCTTTACTTAAAATAAAACCTTGATATCTCGAAAACTTTTTTTCGAATTTTTTTCTGTTCCCTTCAGATTCGAGATATAGAGGCTACGCTGTATTTGTAAAGACGCTTGTGATTTCTTTTCCTGTATATATTAATGCCAGCTGTACTGGACAAATTCGTTAAATGATAACTGTAACTGACGTCAGGGAGGAGCAGCGCTGAGTCTAACGGTCCCGTACGCCTGGGGGCTTACAGACGTTGTCGAAGTGAGAAGAACCAGATTAGCGTGTTAGACTCCGACCGCGTGGAGTAATGGCGACATGTAACTAAAAAGCTGTTGCTTTATATATATGGCAATTTATTTCGGTCAGGACGTTGGTCCTGCAATAAAGTCGTTTATTTACCTATTCGTGTATCTATATGCGGAGATGTTCTTTGCTAAGAATTCTTGGTTGATTAAAGAAGTGTGGTAATGAAATACTTGTCGAATGCGGTGGCGTTGTGACAGAGTGAATATAGAGTAAACCACCCCGGCGGACTCGCAATCCCGGTCCGCTACAATATTAATGCATTTTCTTTGGAACACGGCGATAGGTATGCGCTTCCATTTAGTACATAATGCTGCCGCTAACTGTTGCTTAGTAGTAGGCCTTGGTTTCAAACTTGTTATGCGGCGCTCTAATTGATCCCATAGGTGCCCTATGAGATTAAGATCAGGGCTCTCTGCTGGCCAGTCCCCACACGATACGGAATTATCGTCAAACCACGCCGCAACAGTCCTTGCTTTATGACTCGGTGCATTATCTTGCTGGTACCAACAAGGCTCGGTTCCATAGTGTTGCCACAGAGTATTGGTAGGGCATAATTGCCCAGAATATCGAGGTAGACGTGCTGGTTAACAGGTTTAACCACGATAACTAATGGGCCCGGGACCATACTACGGAAAACACTCCGACACGAGTACACTGCCAGCGCCAAAGTTGACATTAAGAACAGTACACTGTGGTAAATAGCGTTCCCCCGGCTGCCACCATACCCACACACGGCCATCAGACTGATGGATCGTGTATCTGGAATCATCAGTCCATAGGACCCGTTTCCATTGATCTACGGTCCACGATAAATGTTCTTTACACCATGCTAAGCGACGAGTAGCATTCCGAGTGGAGATTAAAGGCTTACGAGCAGCTTCACGACCACGGTAATCTATGGAATGAAGTTCTTTGCGAATGGTACGTGTACATAGCGAGGTTCCAGCATTTTTACTCACCTGCACACTGAGGTCTTGTGCAGTACTTCGTCGATTAGCTGTAACGACTCTCCTGAGGCTTCGACGTCCTCTATCCCTGATTTTCTTTAATCTGCAGGTACATTTTGCTGCTTCAGGCACGCCATGTGTCTTCCACTTATTCAGTTCATCCAAAACAGTTGACTTGGGAATGTTTAAACGCCTCTCTGTTTCTCTTATGGACAACCGCTAATATAACACCCAACCTCACAGTGCGATATGATCGCGGTCAGCTGCAGGCTTGTTTTTATACCGTTTGAAGCTGTACCGCGCATCTTTAGAACGCAGCAGATCCGTTCATTTACTTTTGAAAGGGGGACTTTTGTCAATATAGTGTATATAAAGAAGCATGGAGAGATGCATGCTTGGTGTAACCAGGAAAAAAAAAGAGGAATTGGTGGATAAGGAAAATGATGACTGGACGACATCATGACCAGAGTGAAATCACTGAAATGGCTATGGGCTGGATATGTTTCCAGGGGAACGACCACAGATGGACAACCAAAATTTTAGACTGGATTCCAAGGGACAGAACAAGACCCGATGGGAGATGGATGGATGAAATTCGAAAGCATGCCGGAGTGACGTGGAGGAGACAGGCTCAAGACAGACAATTGTGGAAGAAACTTGGGGAGGCCTTCATCCAGCAGTGGATTGATAATGGTTGACGATGATGATATAATGTTTATGTTTAAATTGATTTTAAGTTATATAATACGTACTAAGAGTGTGAAATAGAATCCTGAGCCCCACAGAAATGATATCCTGGCTACTTCATTGAACCTCCAAGCAAATCAGTAAAATGATTTCCAGAACAATAAAGTACTGTAATATAAACTGAACTCCGTGAACATATTACCGCGCCAAGCCCCGTTTGCGAATTTGGGGGCATAAATTGGTTAATTAATTCCGATCGACTAAAGTGGCAACGATTACATTGGGTTTCCTAGTATAGGCGACCCAGTCTCATCGTTAGGACCTGTACGCGTTGTGTTTCATACGAGCTCATACGAGGTTGTCGCAAGAACTCATATGCCGCAAAGAATTTAAGTTTAAAAAACTAACCTTTTAGTATAATGTTTTGTATCGTGGTATCTTAAAAGAAAAACTGTTTAATTTAAAATAAACCAAAACCCGACACTCATACTCATTTGCAGAGCAGCAGCGAAGAAAAACACGTTGTTTAAAGAAACAATTATAAAATTTATTGAAACATATTTCCTAAGTTATGTACAAATTAATGGTGGGAACAGCTTAAGTTATATTAAAACAACGCTACAAAAAAGTTAAGGTTTAGCCTAAGACTTATAGAAATAGAAACCTTCATAGCAATCCAACTACACGGTCGAGTCAGTTTATTGTGACCACCACCTAATATTCAGAGTAACCGACGTGTGCAGCGCGGACAGCAGCTAGACGGGTTTGCAGTGACTCAATAAGGTGCTGGAAGGTGTTCACAGGTATGTGGAGCCATACTGACTGCAGTGCATCTGACAGCTGCTGGAGGGTGCGTTGTGGAGGATCCATAGAGCGAACAACACGATCGAGGTGGTCCCACAAATACTCAATTGGGTTTAAGTCTGGGGAATTACAGGCCATGGGAAGCACTTTGAAGTCTTCATCGTGCTCTTCCAACCACTCTCGGACATTTCTAGCTGCGTGACACGTCGCATTGTCGTCCTGGAGCATCCTACCCGCCCCAGGGAAGACAATCAGCATGTATAGGTAGGTGTACGTGGTCTGCAAGGATGGATTCATAACGAATTCGGTCCGTAGTGTTTTCCACAGGTATGAGTGAACCCAGGGAATGCTACGAAAACATTCCCCAGACCATAAACGCTGCCCCCCACCAGCTTGTGTTCTTCCAGCAATGGTTGAAGAGTGTTTGTTCTCCGATGTTTCTCGCCTTATACGCCAACATCCATCCGTTCGATGAAGCAGAAAACGTGACTCATCGGAAAAAGCAATCCTTTGCCTGTCAGCGGAGGCCCAATTCCGATACTGCCATGCAAATGTAAGCCTTTTCTGCCGATGGAGCTTCGTTAGCATAGGTGCAGTGACCACCCGTCTGCATCGGAGTCCCATACGCAGCAGGGTTCGCTGAACTGTCGTTTTAGACACACTTTCTGTAGCCCCCTGGTTCATTAGGCCAGTGAGTTGCTCCACTTTTGCGTGTGGATCGGTCTTCGTGCACGTTCGAAGCCGACGTTCACCTCTCACATCAATGGTACGTGGTGCTCCGCAGTTTTCACGTCGCTTATTCACAATGGCGCCATTTCTCCAATCACGGTCCACTTTAACCGCAGCAGCACGCGAACAGTTCACAAACTGCGCTGTTTCAGAAATACTGCCACCCTTGGTGCGAAATCCGATAATCATCCCTTTTTGTAAATCTGGTAAATTGCTCCTTTATCCATGACAGCAACGAGTGATATGTTTTCAGAATGCTCGTGCCTTCTTTCCTTCGCTACCCGCTATTGACGTCAAAAGTAGTAGGTGGTCGCAATAATGTGACTCGACTGTGTAATACGAGGTGAGAAATAATATATCATTTTTAAATTTCAATGATTACTCAGCATGCAAGGGATTGAAATATTTGGATAATGTCTTACCCTAAATATTCTGCTGTTCAACACGGATCCGGGAGTTGATGATGGGTCTTCTTCGTCAGAGGTTTCTTCTCGCGACCGAGATCTTGTGGCTGGTATCCTCCATGGATAAAACATAGTCGGGAGCCCTTGACAACTGTACAACTTCTCCTACCCTCAACTTGGCATCTTTCACTACCACCTTCCAATGGCACATAACATGGTATGAAATTTGTGAGTTCGACTTTTTGACCCAGGCACGGTCAAGCATGTCTGCTAACCGACGACGACAACAGCAATAGCAACGACAACCCCAACAATCGACCCTGATTTCTTCAAGTTTTCGCATTTTACTTTCGTTTCGTTTTCGCCTTCAGTCGTGCTGCTAGTCGTGTTCACTCGTCTGAGAGGCGTACCCCTCCCCTTAATTAGTTTCGTTTCTGCCCCCCATCGTTCGTCAGTGGTCTGGCGTCTGGTAGATGTTGACCAGTAGCTATTTCGAGCAGATGTTCTCCTGTCCAGCTAACAATCTGCCGAGCTAACCCCTTAAAAAAAATATTTGGCCCTAACTGTCACCCTGTTTCGGAGTTCTATTATCAGACCATTCGAGAAACCGTTTTTAAATCTTTAAATATGCTCGAAGACACGCATGCCCGACTGAATTATGTTCCCCGACACAGAGCCTGGGTGACAGTTATTACATAAGCTTTATCTTCTTACCAGATTTAGTATTCTTTTTTGGACTTTTGCCGTGTAGTCACCACTGGCCTATTGTTAGCTGAGGCTGCATTCAGACCCGTAGCCAGACAAGCAAGTTGGAAGGGGCGGCTGATGATTGAGATCGGGCGAAGGATGTAAAATGGTCGGGCAAAAGATGTGAAAGAGTTCGGGCACTATACTGTTGTGTGAGTCTCTAGGACGGGCAAAAGGAAACACAGGTCGGGCGCAGCCCTGCCTGGCCCTTTCCTAGCTACGGCCTTGGCTGCATTTTGTAATACGCAGTGCTGCATGGCTCTTCGTAAATGACTGGCAATGAAAATACCTTTCACTTCGTTTGCGGAATTTTTGCACCTGGCCTAGCGTTTGCGTTCCGATCTCCTTCCCACGCGAAGGGTAAGCAAGGAGGAAAAAAGAAAAAGAAACCAACAAATCCTTCTGCGACCTGGGGCGGGATAATACTCTCTGCAAACCCAATCAGGAATTAACCCAATTAAAGAAATGATTAATTAATTATGTTAATTAATTAACATAATCAAAATAATTAATTTTGTAATTAAATCTCGAATTTGGGTATTTCTTTACCAGAAGCAATGTGCCCGAAATTAGAAGAATTTTCGCGGCAACAAACAGAAGATTGTAGGGAAGATGGCCAGTAATGGTGTTGAAGCAGAGCAGGGGGTGGTCAAAGAGAAATGATTTTAACTTATAAGATGATATTGAAGAAAATTATTAGTATCAACTTTCGCAGAAATGAATGAACCCAAGGTTTCATTTTGACTTGCTATTTCTGAATTTTTTCAGAAGATTGGATTTGTTGGTTGGCGTGCTGCCAATGAGGTGTTCAATGCACCACCAAATGTTAGGCAAAAAATCCATTGCGCCTACATTAAAATTCGGATAATACAAGGTGTATTTATTTCGGGACATGAAGTGACTGCCAGAACTTCTGGCAAATCTAGCGTCTCTGTGCATTGCTACACATGATGCATTGAATTCGTTAATGTATATTTTTTGTCCAAGTAATGAGTAATTGTTCTAGTGGGAGTTTTTTTATGTCAGCTTCAGGACTAGTGCTGTGTCTGCCGTCTTCTAGATAAACGAGAGAAAGAGAGAGTGAAGGAGAAAATAATTCTGTGTTGTCATATCAGGAGAAGCGTTTGTTCTTTTTCCGTAGTGTGACTTCCTCTGAAGGATATAAATTTATAGTTTTAAATAGCAGTCGGAGATAGCTACTTCCGTTTTGTTCGATTGGAGCGCCACTTCTCAAGCCATAAACAAGATTTTTGTTGCCGTAAATAGCCACAGCGGCTCACTTGTCATTCCTTCGTGGGCCTACTTGCCTTGCCCCCTTCAGCAATAAAAATCAGTACAGGAATCTAAGACCAGAAAGCCGCTGAACAGGCGTGAGAGATCATCACTGTGAATGGGCCAAGGCCGCGAATTACATTGTTGACGTCTGCTCTTGGCTCGATTTCCTATTAAAATCCTCGCATAGTCCGGAAACCGTGCATCGTGAAATCCAACTCACTCCATTGTGCGACACCCGCAGCTTTCGGTCAAGTGGAAACGTTTTTCAGTTTCACCAAAATTAAATCTTTGAGCGTGAAGGCAACTGAGATATGCTATTATTTTAATTCTGAGACTAAATACGTCGTGCCGTCATTGGGACATCCCATAAGAAGTTCATCAACGTAGTACAAAATGATTCATCCGCAGATGTTGCAAAATTAATAATTATATATCACGCAATAATCTTCCTACGAAAACGAGACCTGGTAATACACTAACAGACGTGGAAATTGGGCTATGTGGTGATGCTGACAGCTGCTGAATTAGTAGACTGTACGTCCCGAATTTGGCAACACTAACCCCGTAGCTGGATTACACCACTTCCTTGTAATCTGTGATTCAACGAACAACATGCTATGGAGGAATGTATAAAACTTATATTATAGACTACGTCTGTCCCAAACGCCGTGACGTCATTCAGTACTTGCAGCGCCATCTGCTTTTATCCGGTGGCCGAAATCGGAACTGAGCTCACCGTTATCACACGGTACGTAAAATCAAGGAGAAATACCAGAAGATAAGGTAAAGTTAGTAAGGCAAGCGACTACATCTGTGGCAACACGCACGTGCTCGAACAACTGTCTGGGACGTTTGTTCTGTTACGTAGGTTCTATGGCGTGTTTTATTTCATTTTCTTCGCATTGCAGAGTAATTTCATAAAAAGAAAGCCTTATTACAAATATAAATACCCAGATTTATTTAAAACGCTCTAACCTACAATAAAAACTGAAATTCTGAGATGTCAAAGTGAGCAAAATCGCTTATATATATATATTTAGCAAATGGAAAACTTGCCCCTTGTAAGGTTCAACCCCTCTTCCCCGGCAAAAAGTCCTGAAAGAAACACTGCTGCCAAGGTTACTGAAACTAGCGAAAGATGTTATTAACACTTTCCGTAAATGGACGAATGACCAAGTATGGTGCGAAAAAACTTTACCATAAACTGGTGCAAAAGTTTCAATTTCAGTTTTAATCAGATTGTAAGTAGTGATTTTTGCGCCCAGGGCAGCCGCCCTAGTTACGCCTCTGTCCAGATGTATGCACACTTTCATGCAAATATTTCCAAAATTACTTGATCTACACTGATCGATATATAAAATGCCCCACCAGGAGTATTTGTAGGAGCACCGTGCAGATTGGTGGGTATGTATCGACAGAGGTCTGCACGGGCCGGGTCGGGCCTTTTTTTAGTTTAGAGAACAAAGTAGCGGGCAAGGCCGGGCTTTTTCCCAGACACTTACGACCGGGCCAAGTCGACCCATTCTTTTGACCGCAATGGTAAAAAAATAAAAAGGTCGTGTTCCCCGATTTCCTGGTCTGTTTAACTGTTTATCTAACTGTTCCTAAAGCCAGTAGGTATTAAGATGGTAAAACCATTTTGGGGCTTGTTGACAACAAAAATGATTCGACCCTGAGCGAGTGTGTGTGTGTGTGTGTGTAGAGTGGGAAACGGATTATGTCTGCAGTGGGGTGAGGGTGTGTATGTGTTTGTATGAGAGAGTGGGACAACATGGATTTTTTCTTCTATCCCTAATCTTTAAAGGGATTGACTTTACTTGTTCAGAGAAATGGAGATTCTGAACGCGCTTAGTCTTCCCTTTTCTCTCTTTTTGAAGGTTATATTTTTCGACAATTGTCAAAGTTCAGTTAATATTTTTAGGCTTACATTCAACTAAATATTTTCAATCATATCTTGTTTCATTATTTAATTTTCACAATTTAATAAAATACAATAGAAAGATAAAATAACACCAAATGGCACATCACGGGCCGGGCCTAAATAATAGCTGCAATTGACGGGGCCGGGCCTAAATAATAGCTGCAATTGACGGGCCCGGGCCGAGTGTCTGATATTTGAATCGGGACGGGCTGGGATAGGCCTTAAACGCATGGGCTTGGGCCGGACCGGGCTAACCAAATTAGGCCCGCGCAGACCTCTGTGTCGGTAATTGTATTTTGTAAAAGATTGCAGTTGAGAACGAATCATGTGATAGGCGAGGGAGATAAATGAGCGAGCTGAGTTTCATCGTCCTCACCTGGGTGAGTGGACCACTGCATCGGAGTGATCTCGGTGGCGGAAACACGTGTAAAGAGTGAGGATGCCTGAACGACGTCTTTGAGAAGCCTACCATCACACGGACTACACCTTCATCAGAGGCTTCATACGGCTGGTTGGTCCCTAAGTTGTACCTCCGCTGAAACTCATCGGGATGCAAACACTGTCGACCGAATGTGGCAAGAGTGGTTAGAGGAAGGTAACGTGCGCCTCCGTAGTGGGACTGGTGCATGTAGGCGAACGTTCGAATTCTTTGATCGTCGCATTCCACGGAAAGCCGTAGCTGCCCCGTAGTGTACAGCGGCAGTCATTCGACTAGGTGTTGTACACGCAGCTGGGCATACCAATACCGACACGAACTGTGAATCGCAGATTGGCTGATATTGGTTTGGGCTCTCACTAGCCATTGCGATGAGTACATCTCGCCGTAGCACATCGTCGCGCTAGGTTGTGGTGGTGTCGTGCCAGCTATGCGTGACGGGACGAATGGAACCACGTAGCAACAAGCCGCGTTTCAGTTTTAACGCCGATTGGCAGTCTGGAGACAACACCTGGCTGATCGTGCTGCCATCTATGAGCATCATACGGCACCTCAACCTAGTGCCATGGTTTGGGGTGCTATCAAGTTTCAACAGCTGTTCACCGTTCGCACGCATAGTGAGTACAACAGCTACACGACGATACATACGTCAATGAGGTGCTGGCTGCCGTATCACTGTGCTATCCTGATGCCAAGTTTCGGCAAGAAAATGCACGTCCCCACACTGCTAACATCACCAGACAGTGCCTATAAGATGTCGAGGTGCTGCCCTGGACAACACGATCTCCGTTCTTCTCCTCAATAGAGAACGTGGGGGACGTCATTGGCGACCGACTTAACGCCTCTGCACGACCGTCTCGCAGTGTCGATGAATTGTGGACGCTGGTCAAGCATGGTCAGCAATATCCGAAGACACCATATTGTATTTTTAACGAAATGTATGTACTACTTGTGAATTTAAAAGTTCGTATCCATGGTTCCCAATGCTACATGTATTGAATAAATACCGAGGATGTTCATTCATTTTTAGAACGTTTTTGGGTAGAAACTACAAAAAATAAAAATTCAAAGGATTGAAACTGGCAACAGCGTGTTAGACGAATACGAAACAAACATCTGCTGCAGTTAAATACCGTCTTCTAAGAAAATGGCGCACGTAAACAAGCTGTGGATAGAAGGTTATGGTTTTAGCTCCGTACGAACAGAAATATTCGTATTCTGTAAAAAAACAGCTGTAAAAATCACGGAATTAGCATTTCTAAATGTAAAATAAGCCATATTTATCAATAACAGAGGAAACAGTCGTCAAGCATTGCTTTTAACAGGAAAAAGAACATCAAACAAATATCTAAAGAAGGTTACCTACTTTTACGACTATTCCAAAAATAAGGTATTTGGTCTTAAAAGAAAATCCACCTACCCAAATAGCAATCGCGAAGTTGTTAAAAATCTCTGTATGAGAGCTGTAAACCAGGTAATAAACAAACATTTGAATGCGAAAAAAACAACAACAACAAAAAACATTATGTTCACCGCATTTTGCTAGACATCCCCGTGGCTGAGCGTAGAACACGGTGTTTATGAAGATCCCTTAGCCGGAGACAGATGGAAATTTATTGTGACTATTGATGAAGCGTGGATCTGCGTAAACAACTGTAACAAAAAAGGTCAGTTTACTATCGCAAAAGAGCAGAAAAAGACAAACTCTTTTTTGGTAAGTATCCAAAGAAAGTTTCAGTAAAAACTAAAAGATTCGTAATTATCGCTGGTTTCTCGCCCAATGGGAAATTAAAATTAAGTAACGTTGAAAAGAAAACTAAAATCAATTCTACATATTACCAAAATAATGTTTTAACTCTTATATTTAAATAGGAAATACTATTCCTTCATCCACAGAGCCTTCAAGGAGTGAGACTACATCGGGATAAGGCTACCAGTCATACGTAAAAATCCGCCATTCTATTTCTCGAAAAAATGAAAAAAAAAAAAAAAAAAAAAAAAGGCGGGTATCAAGTCCATACTTGTTGCTCATATTCCTTCAAAGTCTCCTGATGTGTCACCAGTGGATTATTGTGCCGTCGGACTGCTAAAAAGAGCGCTTTCTACACGCAGTCCTAAAACAATGATTGGACATGGAAAGCAGTGAAAGAGGAGTGAAATAAAACATCGCTACCAATTATAAGAAATGCAATGTTATTTTGGAAATTTAGATGTAGGTTCATTACACAGAAAGTGCTATCAGGTAGAACATTTAGGAAAGAAATAATTTTATTTTGAGCATCTTATATATAAAACACAAAACGTCTGTTTGTCTGAAGCAGCAAAAACTTTCGAACACCGAACTGTGGCATCATGGAATTTGTATAGCTTATTAATACTGGAATTTCTAGGTCAACGCAACTATTTTAAGATACGTTCGCGACTTATGAGTTAATTAATAAGCTAATCAATAAAGTCAGTGTCGTTTGCTACGTCATCCTGTTCCAAATCTGAAAGCACGTGACTGCATTCATCCATTCATCGCCCCGGCACATGCACAGGTGTTTCTATTCTTTGAGAACTGTGCATAAAAAAATGCAAAAACGAACTTTGCGAAATCTTAAAAGAAACGGGCTGAAATTTTTATCAACACCATAAATTGGTAATAAGAGGAGTCCCTCAAAATTTCACCGGAATCCGGGCAAAACTTTTTAAATAGGCACTGCATTTTTAATTCATCGGTAAACAGAAATATAGACGCAGAAACGGTCAATAAAATTTTGACGACTAATTTAAAAAGTTATTTACCGATTCAGGCGAAATTTGGTTCCTATTTAAAGATTTATGGTGTTCATTAAATTTTCAGCCAGTTTCATAAAATATTCGCAAAGATAAGTTTTTAACTTTTTCATCCCAGAGATTCGCCCCTCAAAGACGTCTGAAACTGAAAGCAAGTGATGCATTTGATGGTCGATAACAAATTGTTAACGAATTTTGTTCAGTCAGTGTTCTGATGCTGTGTCTCCTGGACGCGTGTTACATAATTCGTAACGCTTTTGGTCCGTTTGATTCTACAGATTCCATACATTCTGTACCGGGCAAAGCCGGGTAGTAAAGCTAGTTATTTATATTTCTGGAAAAGCGCTCTAAAAAGGTGTGAACATCCTCTGTACGTACAGTACGCCCCCGATTTTTTTTTTTTTTTATTATTGTTGCGCTTGAACGTCATTTTTTGGCAAAATTTCTGCCAAAACGCCCCTCCCCCGTTCTGAGGTGCTGGCATGTCTACTGCTGCGTGTGCGCTCCGGACTCCAGATTGACATTACACTTTCCTACTACGGAAAATGCCCTTGACAAACTACGTCGTTTTAAAATGATTTCTCAGTTTGATCATCCTGCCGCAGTTCCATTACGTGGCATATTTGAATAATTTGAAATGAGGCCGAATAATTTAAGTGGCATATTTAAATAATTTAAATGAGATTGCTATCAGGGACTTCTTGCGGTTGTTTTTTTTTCGACAAATAATTCGCACCTGTTCGTATTCTTTTTTCTTTCTTTTGTCGAGAAAATGTAGTGGGAGAAACTTGTTGGATTGTTAAACGACCAGGTCTTCAGCCCTATATTGTGTTGTGTTGTTGTTTTTTATTTCAGCACGTCGTGAAGTAGAACATCCAAAGGCAATATTAACCGGTTATAAGGAGAAGTAAACCAATGGCGTCATTCTGCCAGGGGCTTACTGTATATAAAGAACAAAAATGATTTCAGGAAGAAAACAATGACTTGAAAACAAAGGAAATAATATTGGATGTCAATCTAACGGGATAAACAAGTGAGGTCGGAAAGTAGGGGTCCGTACGAGCCCCTGATTACGACAGCTCCACCCTGGCCTATCTACCTCAGGTTTTTTCTTATCGCCCTAACCGATGAGTTTATCTTGTATTTTGAATATTCGCACGTTGATGAACTAGATACATTAAGGTGGATGGCCGTGACGATTGGAACTTGTCTGCCTGTTTCGAATTCAAATGCAGTTTTTACCGTGATCTGCCTGGAGGTTATCATTTTGAAAGGCTGCTAGGGTCAAACTTGTTAAATGCCTTACGTAGGCCAAAAGCATGCTCTAGTTTATTGACTGACAGACTGATCACATCTTTCCTGGACTGTAATAAAAAAAGATAAAACGGAATAAAATCATGCGCAGGCGGTCTCGACCAAGTCCATTATCATTTACTTACTGAATAACAAGCTCAGAGGATATCTTTTCACGAGGGTTTCGTGGAAGCTTTGTTTAATTGAGATGACTAGGACAAGCCATTTATCAACTTCACGCGAAGTGAAGTATCGAGAGTTACGCAAAGCGTACAAAACGCCCTTTGCTGAGAATGATGCAATAACACGTAGATATTTTACGTGGGACTTGTCAGCCTCCGCGGTGCACAAGTGGTCTGAGGCGTGGGCTTTGGATCATTCGTCTGAAATGGGCCCTAGTTCGAGTTTTGGATGGGGCATGGGTGGTGTTCTTGTCTCATGGGGCTGGCGTTGCCCTTTCCTTGACAGAGTTTGGAAATAGGTCAAAAATTTTGGACCCGGACTCGTCCGTCACACAATTGGACCCGACCCGGAGAAATTTGCTTTGAGCTATAAACTCCAATATATCATCATCACCATTGTCAATAATTATCAGTCCACTGCTGGATGAAGGTCTCCCCACGTTTTTTCCATAACGGTCTGTCTTGAGCCAATCTACCCATCTCCCACGTGGCCTTCTTCTGGGTCTTTTCCTGTCCCTTGGAATCCAGTCTAAAATTTCGGTTGTTCATCAGTGGTCCGTTCTCCTGGCAATATGTCTAGCCCATTGCGATTTCGGGAATTTTACTCTGATCGTGTTGTCTTCCACTCTTGTTATTGCCCTTATCCACGAGTTCTTTTTATCTTTCTTGGTTACACCAAGCATGCATCTCTCCATGCTGCTTTCAGTTGTTTGCAGGTCTGTGTATGTCTTTTTTAGTTAAGGTCCAAGTCTCTGCTGCGCACGTAAGCACTGGAAGGATGCATTGATTAAACACTTTTCTTTCAAGACATAATGGCATATTGCTCTTAAAAATTGTACTGTTTCTTCCAAAAACTGTCCAACCAAGTTTTATACTCCAATTAATTTCTTCATCAATGTGACCCTCGCTTGATATCTGCTACCCAAGGTAAATGTAGGAATTGGTTATCTCCAGCTTTTCCCCATTAATTGATAAATCTTCATTTCTTGTAAAAGCATTGTACGTATCAGTTTTGTCCTCTGGAAGTTCATTTTTAATCCCCATTTCTTTATCCTTCTCAGCAAGGTATTGTATTATACTCTGCAGCTCTTAAGTATTATTTCAAAGACTTCTGAAGGGTTCTTTGAAATATTTTTTTTTTCTATTCAAAAATCAAACGGAAATAAAACCGGTTTGAAATCGGGTCAGAAACACCTTGACCCGTCCCATTTGACCCTCAAGAAATTATATATAATTTATGACTACAAAACTTGTGGTTTTGAGATAAAATAAAAATACCAACGTTTACCACAATCAAAGGTTTATTATATATCGACTATAGTTTCGCAGAGCTATTGGCTCGGCATCATCAGGACGAATGGAGCGTAAACATTCAAATCATTGTGACATCATCAGAGTTCTGACGGTCATGGTTTTTGGTGAGTTGTTTCCACGCGCTTGAAAGAAATGGAGTCGACGTCATGTCGTTGACAAGCTTTTGTTTGAAAACGCTACGCTCATTGATAAACCTGATTCGACTATCAAGCTTAATGTATTAGAAGCTTTCCACATATACCGGAACTCTTCGCAGCTTGTCAACGACATGACGTCGACTCCATTTCTTTCAAGCGCGTGGAAACAACTCACCAAAAACCATGACCGTCAGAACTCTGATGATGTCACAATGATTTGAATGTTTACGCTCCATTCGTCCTGATGATGCCGAGCCAATAGCTCTGCGAAACTATAGTCGATATATAATAAACCTTTGATTGTGGTAAACGTTGGTATTTTTATTTTACCTCAAGAAATTGTTGACCCGCTACCCGTTTCCATCTTTGTTCCTTGGAGCCAGTTGTCTGCTTCTGATTTATGTAGGGCAACTGCTTATATAGGCCTTAGAGTTGCTCATGGTAGTAGTTATCCTCCCACCCGCCACTCAAAAAAGGCAGGGCATGTCACTACATTCACTCGTTGCGAACCGCCTAAATTTCGTTCCTTGCTGTTGATGAGCTTATGGTGTAACATAAAGCAGTGTATCTTGCAAAATTGAACTTCTTGTCAAACATTTTGTTTTCATCTGCAATAGAGTAAAACTTCAGAATAAAGTCAAACCCAGCGTGCAAAGAATATTACATTATATTTATAAACGAATGCCTGCAAATGTTCAGAGCTTTGTGCTGTTTTGGGGGGCAGGGGGAATTAACGAGCATCATGAGCAACTTTGAGGGAAGTCGCCCATACCTGATTTCGGGGCCACGGACTCTAAGCACGGGGAAGAACCAGCACCATAAGACAAGCACACCACCGATGCCTCGTCCAGGACTCTAAATGAGCCTAGATGGTTAGTCAGAAACCAGCGCAACCAACCATTCCACCACCTTGAAAGCAGTTTGGTTCGTGCAGTAATACCGCAGACAACTAAATGTGCGCGTACGTCCAGCCGTTAGAATTGATCTTCAAGTTAGAGTGTAAGAAATTGTCTTAAAAAATATTAGAAAAACTTACGAAATTTTATTTGTTAAATCAATGGATTTACATCAGGTCTACATACATTACTTTTTATGTACCTCTTGCTATTCTCCCAAGAACTAATTATAAATTGGTTTTTATTTGAGCTTTACATTGTAAATTCTTCAGGAGGCACAATATATTTCATGTTTTGGGGAGCACGATGAGTTTAAATATCCCAAAATGGAATTCTGCTGTCCGAATTGCTTCGGTGAAATTTGAATCTGGCATTTGGAGGTTACGGTCAATACCGGTTGCAGACATTTTGCTCTATTTTCTCCATGCAAAACAAGATGTTTTCAGGCCTTTATGTAGTGTATAATAATATAAGTGATTGGAGATTTTCGTAGAATATCGCACATTGAGGCAATTAAGTTACATTATACGACGTTTGCGTTGCCTCTTAATACCCAATGCACGCGCGCATGCATGCACACACACAGTTTTAACTTTCGATTTTGTATCAATTTTTTGACTAAAATTTCAGTTTTGTTTAACTAATTGCTGTGCTGTTTGGGCTGTGGTATTGGGACTTTTTTTCACATATTTAACTTTGTTTTTTTGTTTTCTGTTTCTTAAATTTTTGGACGTACTGTACTTTACGTCATGCCGGAGCTTCCTAGTTTTCAGCACCTCTTTTGTTAAAAAAAAAAAAAAAAGAAGAAAAGAACGTGCGTAAAGCATCACTTTGTTCGTGTGTCTGTGGACAAATATCTCTGCCGCTATTAGCCTGATTTGGAAAATTCTTTTTACCTTGAGAAGCCCAATATATGAAAACCATTATGCTTGCATTAAGGTCCTTTTCCCATACATAACTTTGCCGGTAGAGGATAAAATGCAGAGGTTATCGAATTAAAAATACTATATATTCCATGTCGTTGCTCCTAAATTCCTGATTGTATAAAAGCTTTCTTCCCTTCGATGCTATTTACAACCAAGATTTATTTTGGCATCCATTGATGCAAAAATAGACAATACTGGTTTATGTCTGGCGTGTGCAGATTGCTGTATGCTGATGACACAGTCCTTTTGGCAGAGAGCAAAAGTGAGTTGCAGAGTATGTTGTCCCGCGGATGTACGAAGTTTGCATGAAATTCAAATAAGGGAAAACCCAACGTTATGGTTTTTGAGCGACGAACTGTTAGCACTGAATGTAATATAAGTCTAAATGGCACAGGATTGACCTGGTGAATTAATTTGTGTATTTAGGAAGCACGTTTGACAGAGAGAACAAATTAGATGGTGAAATTAGTAGGCGAGTAAATTCTTCATTGAAAGTCATAGCTGCTTTAGGTGGTTTTCACAGGAATGATGTGTGTTCTCAAGAGATTCCCGCATGGCTGTGTATGAAAGTGTAATTGTTCCCACTCTGATGTATGGCAGTGAAACGTGGGTACTACAGAAGAAAAAGTCGTTGTCATTTACAGGGGGAGGCGGGGGAGGGGTCGTGGCAAGACACGTTCCGATTGTGTGAGGAATGTGAAGCAAAGTGTTGTTAGCAAGGTGGAGACTAATATTCTTCAGTGGTTTGGCCATGTTGAAAGTATGAGTGATGAGATGCTTACTAAAGAAATTTTCTTAGCCCAAGTGACAGAAAGGAAAGGCAGAAGAAGGCCAAGGAAGTCATGGGAGGATCAGATTCAGGAGTGTCTGCATGAAAAAAAATTTATGTGTATTAAGTACAGAAGGTCGTGTACGTCGTGTGTTGGATGCCAGTGAAGCACGAGTTGTGTGTCAAGAACGCTGTAAATGGAGAAGTTTGATATGGCAACAGTAAGTAAATAATCAGTTAAGAATTTATCTGGTAGTTTGTCTTTGTGGAGCTAACATCTGAATCTCAGAGAACAGCTTAGTGATATGTAATGTATGTATGTACTTATTATGGGTAGAGTTTTTTTTTTTTTCAAGAAGGCGCAGTTTTTCCGCTATGGGGCCGAAAGTTAAATTGCGGTTTTCCTTATATCTCTCTGCTTCTAAGAGTCCAGTCTAAAAAGTCTTTTTTTGTGTCAGAGTTCCAGATTGGAAATATTCTGCATATAGTTTCTAGTTGTTTTTTTAAAGAGCTGTTTTGCCAATAGGAGGTTGAAGCGTATATTTGTTTTCGATGTACGTATTTGCAACAATACCTGTGCTTCTGAAGAATCGATTGAAAAATTTCCTGTCTGGTCAGATACCGTTCACCACGAGAAATGTTTTGCGCTTAGTTTATGCTTAAAAATTGCATTTTTCCGGGGAGTAGATATATCTTACTTTTTCGCGCTATGTTTGCTCCTAACAGTCCAATTTGAAAAATTGTCTTGTCTTCAATGTTTCTGGTGCGTCATGTTTTGCATATAATTTCTAATTTTTCTTAACTCACAAGTTTGCCACTCGAGGGCATAAGTTCACGTTTCCATTTATAGCATATTTGCAGCGATATCTGCGTTTCTAAAAATGCCGATTAAAAAATACTTTTTCTGCCAGATACTACTAACTATGAAAACATTCTATGCCCATTTCCTGCCCAAATGTGATGTACAATTTCTCCGCTGGGAGCGCAAACATATGTTTTTCTTGATATCTTTGCTCCTAAGAGTCCAATTTTAAACACCTTGAAAAGCATTCTGCATGTACGCGTGTTTTTTTTTTTTTGTGTTTTTTGTTTTTTTAGTTATTGGTTATAGCGCTAGGTGGTGGTATGTATTTCTGTTGGCAATTGTATCTCCGCTGCTCAAATCCTATTGACATTTTCCTTTTTTAGATGTCTGCTTTCTTTTACCCAGTCCGTAATGGAGCGATTTTTTCCATATTTGATGAGTATGTTTTCGTCCTTAATTTTTGAGATTTCTCAGTGAAGATGTTATGGTTTCATGTAGGTTCTTACTTCATTTTTGTATGAGCGTGTAGCTGTAAAGTTCAGTTTACGTGCAATTCCAGCCCAAACTGAAGAAAGAAAACGCGATGCTGATCAGTTTTGAAAAACGGTCATGTGCTTTCAGAATCTTCACGTGACAAGCTTTGCACAGAGTAAAATGACGTGACCCTTTTTTTCATATTGTGACTTTGTTAGGAAGGAAAGAGGGAGGGAGCTGCAGTCTGTTTGTTATATGTGTATCCAGTCGCATCGTGAAGTAGGAAATGGAAGATCTCAAACAAGATTGATGCGTTGTCAAGGTTACCGTTCGTTTTTTCGTGAAGGTCTAACTCGTTCTTTGACTTAATCCATTGCGTAATATGTTTCAGTATTCTCAGCCGGCGGACGTGACGTGACCTTGCGGAAACTGCGTTTCAAAATTTCCTATCTCATGCTTTACTTTTGAAAAAAACATACGCGCGGGAAAATTAATTATTGGTAGCTCCTGGCTGTTTTGTCATATTACTTCGCTCTTTGGAGTTTTGTCAAGTAATCACTTTTGAGAAATAGCACTCGTATTTTTCTTTTCAGTGTTTATAGTGTTTAGGTTGAGAATAAAAATATGTGTGTGTGTTATTTTCAGAAAATGTTTATGATCCCCACCTAATCAGAGGTTTATTCAGGAATTTCATAAATTTGAGAGAGTGTTGGATGAAAACAAATTTTTCAAAGGCTGAAATTTTTACAGTGAAATATTTATGCCGTATATCTAGGATTAAACGTGATAACAAGTTCAAAAACTGCAGAACTGTTGAACTTTTTATATATACTTAAGAATGGTTAAAAACGGGAAACCTTTTCCCCAAAACTACACAGGTTTATTTTGTTTTCGTGCTGTTCTTATTTTTAATCTCCCATGTCTCTAAATGATTCCTTAAACAAGGCTGAAGCAAAGAAGTATTAGCACATGGTTTGCTGAAACAGTACATATTGATATTTTTACAAATCTTGTGCATGCTGAAATGGTTTAAAACTATATATGCAAATTTTACCGACGAAAATGAAAAGATATACATACGCTTGTTTGCATTAAATGATTTTAAATATATCTCTTTTAGTTTTTTTGTTTTTGTTTAAAACACAAATAGACTGCTATCTACAGTACATAGATTTCATATTTAAACAAAAGCAAAATTATTGCATTATGTTTGGATATGTCAAAGATACAGTTGAGCATTCTATGTAAATGCTGACTATTTTTGTCAACTGTGCTTTATGATGATAAATAGATTCAATGTGGAAAAACTAAAAGGTAGACTTTAACAGATCAGTGACTCAAGTTTTCCTGGAGAAATAGCCATTACCGAAGTTATAGCTTTTTGCTAAGTAAAGTACATAACACGCACACACACACACACACATTGGAACCTCGGTTATACGTTTTACAATTTCCAGGGGATGGTCCTAAAGATGAACGAAAATTCATGAAAATTCAAGTTGTAAAATGTTAAATGCTTAAAAAACAAAAACAAAAAAACAAAAAGCGGTGCATACTCGTAATTTTAGATTACCTTAATTTATAATGTACTTGTACATACATGAATACTTTATTTGCTACCTCATACATTAAGATGAGCCCGGGATGGCCCTTATATCGAATGTTTGACTAAACGGGCCCGGGCTCAAGTTAATTTTCCTTTTCACTATACATATCTGACATCGAAGAAACAAGGATATCCAGAATTACATATACGTAGCACAAAGAACTGTATATATATTTTACTGTGAATCATTCCAGGTTGTACTTGTATTTTAATATAATTTATTTATTTAAAGCAGCCAAGGTAAAACCAACCTACTGGATCACTAAGTTCCCTGCTGTATTACATGCAATTTTACCGTTTCTAACAAGCCGAAAACAGTCAAATTTAATAATTTGCTAATAAAGGTTATTATATTTATAAATAAGAGTACATGTGACAGTTTCACCAAATAATAAATAAAATTAATGCCAAAACCAGCTCTGTCCCAGTAGAGCTAATACAGTCATTTGCAAAAGTTGAGGACCTCCTGTCAATTTATTGAAAATTAAGATTTTCAAAGAAACAACTAGATGTCTGAAAAATCATACCACAGATGATTACTTACATTATATAGAACACAAAAAAGCCGAAATCAGTACTTTGTGTGGCCACCTTTGTTTTTTTTATAACGGACAAAATATGATGTGGCATACTCTGAATGAGGGATTTGCAGTAGTCATTTATCACACGTACTTTATCACGTCAATCAAAGCTTGGGAATTTGATGGCTGTTTTTCTGCTACCTTGTCTTTTAAAATGATCCACAAATTTCGATTGTATTAAGGTCGGGACTATTACCGGGCCAGTCACGCACAGTTATGTTTTCCTCTGCAAGTAGTCCTTTACTGTCTTTGATCTGTGGCATGGAGCACCATCATGCATAAAGATTGTGCATCTGTGCACTTGCATATGAGTTAGCAGCTTCTCACGTAACATTTCCACATAAAAAGGACCAGTCATGGTAGTAGTGCCTGTCGGCAAAAAAGGATAATGAAGCAGTACCGGATGCCAATATAACACCCCTTATCATCTGATTAGGCGGATGTCTCACGGTGGGTGTATATTTCATCAAACCTTTGTCGTTTGGTCGTCGAACATGTGCTTCACGTGATTCAAATTGACGCACAGTTGATTCATCGAAAAAAATAATAATAATAACTTGGCTCCAATCTTTAGCAGTCCACGATTGATGACGCTTCGCAAACTGGCGTCTCTTCTTTTTCATGACACAGGTTAGTCTAGGTTTATGTGCAGGTTTATAAGACTTTAATCCAACATCTTTGCTAAGACGTCGGGAAACAGTGCTGATACTAATATCACACCCTTTTGAATGTAGAAAGGCTGTGATTTTCTTTCACGAACTCCTCGGAGAACGCATAACTATTCCCCTAATGGTATTGTCATCACATGGGTTTGTTTTCCTTGGACGTCCAAGTGCTTCTCTTTCGATCGCTAAATTCACCTGTATCTCGATATTTCATTATCGTATTATGAATTGTAGTCTCGCTCACATTAGCTTTTCAGTTTATATCACGTTCGGAGTATCCTTCATGATATAAAGTCACTATTTCTGCCTTCTGAGAGTAACACTTAATGACGCTTTTTTGCTCATTTTTCGCTATATAGAAAACATGTACAAAACCTCTCAGCATGAAAACCAGAAGCAAACTGACGCTCCCACGCTTCCCCCAACTCTATCAGCAGCTGCCGCTGTAGCTTGATGCAACACTGACAGGAAGTTTAGTAATACAGACAGTAGCTGACGCAATCAACAGAAATCTCGTAATACTAACAAGTGGTATAACGAAGTAAATTTCTCCGTCATTTTTATCCACGCCGGGGCTCGAACCCGGGTCCCCTCATTCCGGAATAAGTCACTCTACCAATTGACCTACGCGGACGTTCGTTCTGACTGCTATCTGCCTTTATGTCGTGTGCGTCCTGCTGGGCAGGCACGTCACATCCCTCTCCCCCCCCCGAAAAAGGGCCAGGAGCATGGACCACGGGTCAGTCGTGACCATGAATCGTTGCAGGCAGCCATCCGCTGTAGAACGTGCACTTGAGAACTCCCAGTCAATCTAGTGTGTGGAATGCAACGTCACACACATTTATTTTTCGAAGCGCTGGAGAAGGGATTCTCTTATTTTTCCTATCTCGCGATGTGGAAAGAACATCACACCATTGCGAGGGGATCGAACCCGGGTCCCCTCATTCCGGAATAAGTCACTCTACCAATTAAGCTGCGCGGACGTTCGTTCTGACTGCTATCTGCCTTTATGTCGTGTGCGTCCTGCTGGGCAGGCACGTCACAGTGGTCTTAAAGTTTTGCAAATGACTATAATATAAATTTTCACGTATTAAAAGCACTACGACCTATATATGCAAATACATTTAGTCAGTACTTAATCGAACCTTATCCGTCAGGAAAACAGGAATTAAGGAGTTTAACGTATATCTTATTTTTGTCAATATCTCTTCTCCTAAGAGTCCGATTTGAAAAATACTTTCTTTGTTGGATAGCGTTTTCGCTGCGAAGTGTTTCACATATACATAATTTCAAGTGTGTTTTTTTAATGCAGAAGTCTATCACCAGCGGTCGTACGTTCACGTTTCCGTTTGAAGCAGTATGTGAGGATCTAAAAACCCGATTGAAAAACTTTTGGTTCAGATGCTACAAACTGTGCAAATTCTTTGAGTATATTTTCTTTCCAAAAAGATGGGCAATTTCGCCGCTAGGTGGCGTTGCTTAATCTGCCGTTATCAATACCTCTGCTTGTGCATGTGCGATTTAAAAAATTATTTCAAGACCCGATGTAATTTACCTTGTGGCACACTTTAGATTAGTAAATGAGTAGTTTTATGGTTCACAGTTCTGTCGCTAGGTGTTGTTTGTGTTCTTCAGTTTGCAGCTGTTTCTCGGCTTCTAAAAACCCTATTGAGAGATTTCTTCTTTACTGTTTGGTATTCGTTATAATACAGATGTGGAGCATTATTTTCTTCAAATTATGCACAGATTTCCTGGCAGAAGGCTTCGTGCGTAAAGGTCAAAACCTTTTTCTCGCTATTCCTGCTTTCAGGCGACGTATTTGAAAAGTTTTTTTTTTCCTTAGCATAGTTTTTTCCATGAGGAATATTTTCCGCATTATCAATTTTTCCATTACGCAAAATTCTTCCGCTGGAAGGCATAGTTATATCATATTTACTTTTATATTTCCCGCTTTTAATTGTTCGATTTGAAAATTGCTGTTTCTCATACCTTCCTTGTGCTGTATGAGAACCTTTTTGTGCGCCATTTGTTAATCTTCGTAACATACTCTTTAGGCGCTGGTGAAAGTAAGTAGCTGTTTCTAATTCTGGATGTTTTATCGATTGTAGAAATCTTTTTTTTTTTTTTTCCCTAACCGGTTCGATTCACTTTGAATAACTTTGATAAATTTTATTCGCGTCGGAAAGGATGCAAAAAACGTGCTCATTACAACCGAAAATTCGGTGTCACATTTCTTGTTATTATTGCTGACGCACATTCTGTTTTAGCTAACTAGCAGCTTATTGTATTTTTATTATTCATTTTCTCACTTTGTAGCGGCCCTTCAAAGTTCAGGAAATAGCACATGGATGCAGTGGAAAAGGCTTCCATAAAAGATAGGTGTGAGCCCTGAAAACCATTCCTTTCGTAGCCTTTACGCTCATTTATGGAAAACTACAAAAACGCAAGCGTTATTAAATGTTTTATGGCTTTTAAAAAAGAAACAACCACCAGGAAAATGAAAACAGAAAAACGAAGAATCCCTTTTTGCACAGATGATTGAACCGATTTTTCGAAAAGCTAGATGCTTTAACGCGGGGGGGGTCCGGTTTGCTGTTCGCAACAGTTATCTTAAATGCGTGTATGACGTAGAAGTCTTTTCGAACTTCTACGTTATTTTAAAAACATAACCATAAGATCAAATAGTTCCTAAATTAAACCTTAACTGCCAAACGAAACATGTAAACAACAGAAGTCAAACTTACGGAAAAGATGCTTTATTCAGGATGTAGCACTTCCATAACAAATCATAACATCACATAGTACTTCGCATTAAACTCTCCACATACCACACAACTCTTAACGCAACGCTCAACTTGCAACACTTCTCCAAGCAACGCTCTCTTTAACAACGCTCGCCAATAACAGTTTATTCGTCGTTTTTATCTCTCGTTCTTATCTTATATCAGGCATACGTCACGTTCATTCAACCTCAATTATGTTGCCAACTGTATTCGTTAGAGAGAAAAGATATCACGTTAAGAGTGAAGTATAAATGCGAATAAACTCAAGATTTACATAGGGAAAGAAACTAAAAAGGAAAGTTAATTTAGAATATATGTCACACGTGTGAAAGTTAAGCGTAAGCAAGACACACACCATGCACACACCAAGTACACAATTAATTTTAACGATACTAAACGAAACCCGTCGGAATCGACGACTAGGTTTTTACTTTTTTTTAAAGAATGAACTCATTTGAAACAACAAATGTAAACTTTATTTGATTGACAAATTCATTCAACCACTTCAGTAAAGACAATAGTTCGGGTTCGTCATTCTTTTTTTTTTTGACTGAAGGTTTAACGACCACCGTGAGCAACTTAATGTGCTATAAACAGTCGTCCGTTCCTAATTTAGAGTCACCTGTTCCAGGGAAGGGAGAGAGCCATTGCCGGATTGCAAGCACAACATCCATGCCTCACACCGGGATTCAAACCCGGACTCTTCACGAACGAATTTTCATAAGCCAGCGCTTAGACCACTGCGCCACCGGGGTGGCCAGGTTCGTAATGAGCATCACGACTGCACCCTTTTACAGTCGTAAAATGTGAGGCGGAAGTCCACTCATCTCGATCGTGTGCAAAAATTCAACTGGATAGCGCACTCTTTCACTCTCATCTTCAGTCACAACTTTGTTTGTAAATGTTGTTGGAAGGAGATTCGCGTCGCGAATACTCTTCATTCTCTCTTGTCTGAGACATATACATAGTTGCAACCCATTGATCGCTCACGCCTTCCAGTAAGGCCATTACGTTTTATTTTTTTCTGCGGGAGAAACATTCTGTTAAGGGTAAATATGCAATAAAGTATTCACTCACTTTTAGGACTGATCATAGAACACCATGCGCACACCAAGTCTGACGCTGAACTGAGAACCTGGTGTAGATATGGGACGCACGCTTCTCCCATAGACTTTATATGAGAATTTTGCCGCCCCGCCACGCCCGAACCGTTGCCCCAATCTCAGTTTTCCCTTCGATTGGCACATGTACATGGTAAGAACTTTATTTTGATACCTGAACCATATTTTTACGTTCAGCCGTTCTCTCAAAATAAGTCTCACAGTAAAAAACCTTATAGAATGAAGATATAGATGGCGCAACTCAATACGTACATTCTAAATGTTTACACTAAAAATGGTCAACGGAATGTTTATTTACATCTTTACATAATGGGAAACGTCTTACCTACGTGAATAAACTGGATCGAATGAATATTAAATTGTGTGTATACATCACAGTCACACAGTCCAACGGCATAACGCAATCAGGTCTTCGAGAGTGTTCGCTGTTCCGATGAGAAGAACTTTGATACAAATGCCTGCTAGCGTTGCTTTGAGCAACGGTTCGCTCAGAAAAGAGGACTTCGGACTTTGGGCTATCTCAGTCCCTCCATGCTTTCGCCTTCAACAGCGCGTGAGTCAACCGCAGGCGATCGAATGTCAAGTGCACGCTTCTCCCATAGACTTTACATGGGAACTTTGCCGCCCCACAACGCCCGAACCGTTGCCCCAATCTCATTTTTCTCTTCGACTGGCACATTTACATGGTAAGACTTTTATTTTGATACCTCAACCATATATTTACGTTTAGCCGTTCTCTCAAAATAGGACTCACAGTAAAAAACCTTATAGAATTAATATGTAGATTATGGGAGGTCCTCATCGAGGTTGCCGCTCGGAGCTTCAGCCTCCCCCCCCCCCCAAGCTCACCCTTTAATCTTCCCCTGTTGAACAATTATTTTGTTTATAATTTTAATACAGGTATACCATTCGTTGTATCGTGTTTCTTTTAATGCAGTGAAATAATAAATATGGTTCCCCAATGGTCTAAGCCCATGCTGTTGTCTATTTGTGCGATGGGCCCCGAATTTGTTTACTTCTTCGTGCATGTATGTGGGGTTTTAATAAATTTCTAATTCTTATTACCACTAAAATATGCCGCCCTAGGCTCTGGCCTAGTCGACCTATAGGAAAGTTCGCTTGTGCCCTTGAGAAACCTTGTATTTTTGTCTTACGTGGATTGTATTCGACCTTGAGTGCTTTCCTTTAAAGCCTTGTGTCAACACATGCCTTGTGTGTTGTGTTTCTCTTTCCTCAAGCAAAACAGCAGTTAAACAGAAACGGCTGCTGTTTAATGTGGCTTGCTTGTGTTAGGGGAAGAGAAATAAAACAGTGAGAAGCATTTTATGAAGTAATGGATTAATAACTTTCCTTATTTGCTATTTCCACTTCACCCTTTGCATTTCCTTGAAATTTCGTTGGTAGTCAGGCAGTTGTTTTATGGCTTTCATGTCTGCTGCTCCTCCTTGGGTTGTTTGCGTACTGTTGTAATGTGGAAAAGAAACAAAAAGTGAAATGAGCTATAGCTCAATAAGTTAAACTCAAATGTTGTGAAACTTGGCAGAGGTTGTCAGTATTTCAGTATTGCGTTGAGGATTGGAAGCATGAAAACGAGGACACCGACACTAGTTGTCAGCCTTGTTCTTCAGCTAGTTGATTTGTTACGTCAAAATTTTTGTAGTGTAATATTTGGCTTTAAATTTGTGATTAGAAATGACGAAAACTTCAAAAAATGGAGAACTTCTGAATTTTTTTATAGTTGGGAGTGGTTATACCGTGAATTCTTTTTTCCCAACTGCGCAGGATTATTTCGTTTGTATGATGATTTTTTTTTCACCTTTCATGTCTAAATACTTCACTAAACAAGGTCGAAAACAAAGAAGTATTAACACTTGTCGCTGAAACAGTAGTATTGATATTTTCACAAATCCCGTGCATACTAGTTACAAATACACCACCAGACTATACAGAATCAAAAACGTTTATATTATATACTTATGGTGTATTACTTTTTATATCTACATCCTTTTTACGGCAGTAAATAAACGGATTTATACTACACTATAAACACTTTTTTGATTGAACTCTGAAATAATGAAATTTTCAGTACATCGACTATGTTATTCTTTAATGGACTTTCGTAACAAATCATTATAAATTGTTCAGTGTAACGAGCTAAGTGATCAATACAACGAACATCGTGAACCATGTTTGTAATAAATAATACAGAAACCATTTAAAGACGTTCAACTTCAGCGCTGTTTTTAACACCCAACAAAGAAAACAGACGAACTAAAAAGAACATTAGCATGCGAATCTTTGTAACCGTTCTCTGAAAATTGGAAGTACAGCAGATTCCGGTTAATTCGACCGTCAGTTAATCGGTACAGCCGTTTATATGGGACAATTCTTGAAGAGCATCCCAAATTAGCTCTTTGGGACAAAGCTTTGCATAATTGGGGCAAAGTGTTCTAACGCCAGTGTGTCCCATATAACGGAACCTACTGTTGTACCATGTACGGGACAAACGTGAAACAACCTACATGAACACATTTTTCACACCATAACCATTTCATCCACAAATAGTAAAGCGCTTCTAAACGATGGGTTGCTTCTCCTTCGATCAACATTGAATGCATTCTCAAGGCTGTGCATGTGGTGTTTAGTTCCGACTACGGTGTTTCGGTATTACACAAATTCGTCTGGCGATTATCTGTATTAGGACGCTCTTTTCCGACTTTCGAAGTTTCGTTAAAGAAGCTTGCGCCTCGTCGAGGCACAAGCATCTCTATCTTGTAGGATGTTATCCGCGAGAATTTATTATATGTTAGCAACAGTGGTTTCTCCCCATGAAGTGTCAACTGATGAAAACGCAATCCAAGGATCAGAGATTTCTGACTTCCAACGATTGCATTTCGAATACATGATGTGCAACTAATTAACAAAAGGGAAACACCCGGAGTTCGATTTTCTTGTGTCTTGCACGTGTAGCAAATCTATTTGTATTGAAAGAGGTGGCTCATCAAAGCAATGATGCACGTTCAGACATCACTCAAGCTCTCCAGAAACATGTTAGGAAATGTAATTTAGTGCCCATGCAGAAACTGGATCGTCGTATCAAGTCTAAATATATTGATTAAAAATCTTAAATCATCCATGTGAATGAATGCTGAGTTCAATCTGTTCTGCTGCTACTCTCTCTCTCTCTCTCTAGTCAATTTTAATTACATAAATCTCAATAGATATTTGTTAGTTTTCAGACATTCTGGTTACGTGATTAAAACTCCTGTTAAATTCAGGTTTCCCTCGATAGACTTTGTCAAGCTGAGTTTTGTTTCAGGTACATGCTCCTCTTTTGAAGAGCGGTTCTTTAGGAATAGTGGTTAAAGCTTTTACATCTTGACATGACATGGGTGTGGGGGCGGGGGTAGGGAGTAGAAGGTAAGCCCTGAAGCGATTTGTTATGTACAAATTACGTTAATGTAATGTTTGGCAATATAATTTTGGAGTCCACCTACACAGGTTTTTTTGGACGCTAGTGAAAGGAGGAAGAAATGGTTTTTAAAGTAAACGAAATGGTTGGGGAGAAGGGGGGTGTAACCGAGTGGCAAGCCTTTTCTTTCATTGAAAGGGAAACAAAAAATTATTTAAACTACAATGTTTTGTCTTGACTTAAACATATTAAAAATGAGCACCTCTTTTACGGGTAGGCGAAAGAAACACTAAAGCACAGATAACAAGAAACTCAGGAAGGAGCGGGAATGCTTTTTAAGGGTTATGTAATGCTTTTTAGGGGTTATATTGTACGAGCCTTGGACAGGAGCTCATAGAAATTAATACTGCTACGTACCGTTATAATATTCGTAACCAAGCTTTGTTGAGACTTTACTACACCTAGAACACAAACTACTAAACAAAGCCCAGATTATTCTGGTTCTTGTCTTGACTTAAACCTAGGGAGATCAAGGCCTGTCAGGTTTCCTCGAGGCCTTTTCCTTGATCTTCCCTGCTGTTATTTTTATGTTTATGCTTAACTATTCAGGATTATTAATTTCAATATGTAACAGCAAGATCAATAAATGAAATGAAATGAAAGATTCTAAAATTAGTGGCGCAGCCGAGTGAGTCCAACGGGTCTGGACCTCCTCCTCATCGGTCCTTTTTTTTTTTTTTTTGCTGTTGAGCTAATTCAGTCTTAGCTGAAATGTTATAGTAACGAAAGAGAAAGAATTTTATTGATATTGTTCAATTTTAATACAGACATTTAACGTGGACCAAGAACATCAAACGAAGATCTTCGCTCTTTCCACGTTTATAAGTGAGTCACGGAAAAATTCTCATTGGCCGCCACCGGGAGTCGAACCCAGGGTCTTCCAGTTACGCGCCGGATATACTTCCGCTACACTACAGCTGCCTCGAATTCCTCCGGACTCACACACGCTAACTGTAAAGCCAATTTTGGCAGGTTGCTTCTTGGAGCCCCGCACAATGCTGGGGATTCACCAAAGATGGTAAGCAGCAACTGAAGAAATAATTAGAAGGCGAATGAATAATTAATACAGACATTTAACGTGGACCAGGAACATCAAACGAAGATCTTCGCTCTTTCCACGTTTATAAGTGAGTCACGGAAAAAATTCTCATTGGCCGCTACCGGGAGTCGAACCCTGGGTCTTCCAGTTACGCGCCGGATATGCTTCCGCTACACCAAACGTGGAAAGAGCAAAGATCTTCGTTTGTTGTTCAATTTTAACGACCAGATTGTATCATCCAGGCTACGTATTCTTGATAGAAAGACGGAGAGAAGCACTTCTATGATTTTTCTTTTCGATTTCGATCATTTCTCGACTATTGTCGCTTCTTGAGGCTAAGGGTGAATAAACAAAAGGTATGCTCTTTTTTTTTTTTTTCAATCCTGTTTTCTGAAAATTTGTGTATTTCAAGTGGAGGGGTAGGGGCGCACAGCTGTCCCTCCTGACCCCTCCTCCGAACTGCCTTTAGTGGTAATGGACTAGATTAGGGGTAGCCAAACCGTCGATCGTTTGCTTTATCGCGCTGGCGTATGTTGTTCCATACGAACTGCCTGAGACCAGATGATAAAATGAATATGTCCGACTCCCCTCATCAACCCTAACCGCTGAGCACGGTCATCGCGCATCTACAGTCTGTCGCATGAAGCATGTTGTTATCTCCTGCTCTGCTAGTCGTTAATCGCAACGCCTACACTTACAGGAAGGCCGTTCTGTCAACATTCTTATTTGTGCATAAAAATTAGTTTACTTATTGAGTGCAGTTATAAGTTAAGCTATTAAGCTTTGCTTACATATTAAAAATGAGCGGAGCTAAGGAACCGAAAACGTATCATTTCCACACTAAATGGAAGGAAGTTTATTTCTTTGCAATGTTTCGTGACATGTGTTTGTGTTTAATATGTCGGGCTTCAGTTGCCATTCCTAGAAAGGAAATCTAGGAATATATTTTTTTCGAATGTGAATAAGTCGCGCACCATAGTGATTATCCTGCTAACAGTGAACTGAGAAAAATTTAACTTAAGGAATTGAGAGCTCAATTAGGAGCACAACGGTTACTTATGCCGATGCAACAATCGGAAGCAGCGGCCGTTGCTTGGTTTTGAATTACTCGTGTTTTGATCAAACATAAAACACCTTCAGAAATGAAAATCATGAAGTCGAAATACAGAAGCTTCCTGACTGATGCTCATTTATAGAAGCATGTCTCTGACTGTGCCTCACTAAATATGTGCCTGATTATTCTAAACTTTGTGAGGACATGCAGTGTCGTGCATCAACATCTAAGAATTAAACACTGTAAATAAAGAACATAAATAAAATTATATATATTTTTTGAAAAATAGGGTTCCAGAAGTAAAAAATGATTTAAATATTACTTTTCTGTATTTGTTTGCAAATTACAAAACCACACACCCTAACAAAACTTTCGTGATATAGGCTTATTCCTATTGAAATATGCCTATATCACTGCGATAAACCATGGTAGATCACAGTAGGGAACGATTACTTAAGATAGATCTTGGTTCCTTAACCCTTTAAGCGGCCGCTGAATCTGAACTAAGCCGCGATGGCTTATGATCATTCGTCCGAAAGGGGTCCGGGTTCGAATCCCGGTGAGGCATGGATGTTTTGTTTGTCTTACGGCACTGGCTCTCTCCCTTCCCTGGAACCAGTGACCCTAAATTAGGGACGGGCGACTGCTTATAGCCCATTGAGCTGCTCACGGAGGTCGTTAAACTTCCAATCACAAAAAAAAAAAAATATACACTGCCGGACAATTGCTAAGGACGGATGACAATAGCAACAATAGCAACCATAAAATGGAAGGCAGGAAAATGTGGAAATTAGCATAAGTGCGGGATACAGTAAGACGTGTTGTGCGTATGCAAATTTTGGATTGCCGAACTTGTTCGTGACGTCATAGCGCTGATAAGAGATAAAAAGGATTTGACGCGTATTGACCGTTGTTGTTCAAACGCAAAGTTGAAAGGGAAAGAATCAATTGACGAACTTGCAATTTTCAGTATGTCTTCCCGACATCACCTAGATGATTTTACGCGTGGCCGTATTATTGGCAAGATTGAAGAAGGGCGAAAAATAACACATGTTGCCAGGGAGTTCGACGTCAGCCACAGTGTTGTTTCAAGGCTTTGGAAATCATTTCAAACAAATGGAGAGTGTAGCAAACGTCACGGGGGAGGTCGTGTTCGCAGTACGACACCTGCAGAAGATCGGTGCATAGTGCTATCAACACAAAGACACCGGCACAGCACAGCTAGTGAGGTACCAAATCAGTTTATGGCCGCTACTGGCAAGCGGATCTCCCGAAAAACTGTCGCCAGACGTTTGCATGAAGGAGGACTATACGCCCGCCGTCCTGTTGTGTGCATCCCATTGTCCAGACGTCACCGTACCGCCCGTTTGCAATGGTGCCATCAACATCGCAATTGGACTGATAACGACTGGTCTGCTGTCCTCTTCTCAGATGAGAGTAGATACAGTCTATCGTCTGATTGTCGACGACAACTGATCTGGCGTGATAGTGGTACTGCATATTGTCCAGCAAACATACAGGAAAGGGACCGATATCCGACATGTAGTGTCGTGGTATGGGCTGGCATCATGATCAATGGCCGTACGTCCCTCTATGTGCTTCCAACTGGGACTATGACTGGCCAACGATACATTAATGATGTTCTGCTACCTCATGTTCGCATGTTCCGTGGTGCTGTCGGTGATAGATTCATTTTCATGGACGACAACGCAACATGTCATCGAACAGTCGCTGTCCAGGAGTGTCTAGAGAGGGAGGACATTCAACGCCTCGTATGGACAGCACGTTCTCCAGATCTGAATCCCATTGAAAATGTGTGGGATGCTTTGGGGAGGAGTCTTGCTGGTCGCCAATGCCCTCCAATAAACAAGGACACCCTCATCCGTGCACTGACAGAGGAATGGGATAAATTAACCCAACAGCTGCTTGATAATGTTGTGCAAAGCATGACACGACGTGTGGAATCTTGCATCACCCTCCATGGTGGCCATATCCCGTATTGACATCTTACGCCGGAACGCCTGCGGACGGTAATTGCATTTTTTTCACGTTTACGTATTCTGCACAAAATGGCCTGTTTGTCCCTTGAACACGTTCCAAAGCCTTCTGGATTTCAGAGCACAATAAATTGTCTTTCTTGTAATGTCCTGGCATTCTGACATTATTTTATTTCACTTGGCATCCAACCACACTTACTTTTTTATGCGCTATATAGCCGTTTATGATCCGTCCTTAGCAATTGTCCAGCAGTGTATATATAGTGGTATTCATCAACTATTACTTGGTGATAGTCCTTGGTATTGGTATCCCACTAGTCCTTTCTTGGTGACAGGCGTTTGAAGTTTTTTATTCTTTGCTCCATAACCCAAGACATGACCGAGGCATCATACCACTGCATAGTAACAAGTGACTCAAACATCTTTTCTCTCCTTTCTTAGGTTCTTCGTCATTATCCCAGCCCCTTTAAAGGGTAATCAGTCAGAAAGGTTTAGTCTCAATCCTCTCCCTAAATGACCACTTTGAGTGATATAGCTAAAAGGGCAAGCAAATCTTCATCATGAGCAAGTTTACTCGTTTCAACCGCTTTCGGTCCACTTCTTAGACAGTGAATATATTCGTGCTAGCTGATTTAAGCCCATTTTCCTAACCCCGAGTTAATTCGTTCCAGCCGTTTAAAGGGTTAAAGTTTGCCCATCCCTGGACTAGACAAAGCTAAAAGAACTGGTAATGCCCTAATACAGACATCTTTGAAATCCACCGGGAGATACAGCGAAGTCTCGGAGCATAGGTAACTGGCAGATCCGGCGGCTTCATTCTCTGACGACCGTCGACTCAGGGACTTCTAAAGGGCACGTTTAAAAATTCGTTTGTAAGCCTAAAGTGCACATATCCATATATTAATGCAATTAAGAAAACATTGATATTATGCAAATTACTAAAATGAATCATGGTGCTTGAACTAGTACTTGTCTATGTGTTACGTGTTCTGAACTTCCAAGTGCTGATATTACTTTATGAAAACTTTAATTTCAGCAGTAGCTTTATTTTCACTAGTTGCCTCCCTGTTTTGCATGCTGTCAGGGTTAATAACATTTTGGTATTAGCCCAGGGTCCATTCCGATAATGTATTCCATATATCACTTCTTCTAAGCTCTAAAACATGTGGTATTGCATTTCTGTATCTCCCTTAGTTCATGTGATAGCCCTTAATATCAACTCATTTACATTAACTAAGCCCTTGGTTTTCTCATTTGGGTTCTCACTCTTTTTCCTGCTGCGCAACTTTTTGGAACAGGTTGCCTCAATCTGCAATGCGCATGTGATGGTACGGTTTGTTTCAAGCAGCTGTGGAGCAGGAAAACTAGTGAGAGCCCAAATTAGAAAACCAAGGGCTCCGTATATGCAAATGAGCTGACACAAAGGGCTATCTCCAGAACTAAGGGAGGTACAGAAACGTAATACCACTTGTTTTAAAGCTTAAGACAAGTGCTATCTGCAGTGGTGTCGTGACACATCGGGACATGGCACTTCCGTACAATGAAAATTTTGTGTCAAATCTGTACAAGCAAGCATTTCTTCACTGCGTCCCTCAAAGGGGAAAGGGAGGCAAACTGATTCGTCTTTTCCGTACAAAAGTTCCCCGTAATCCTTCCTCAAGGAGAGGAGCCGCGGATGGCTTAGTGGTTAGCAGTTCAGATGCAAGGTCCTCAGGTTCGAACCTGGGCTGATCTTTCAGAGATGGTGTGATTTACTAACAATCGCTGAATATCCGCCGTGCATCGGACGAGCCCGTTAAGTGACGGCCTCCAGGCTGGACCTACTGGTTAAATGGGTATCCTTTCCTATGACACCCCCCCCCCCCCTGAAATTCTCTCACCCCTCTATGTGCAATATCGTACTTGTGCGGTGGCGCCATCTACTGTACTCTAATCTCACTACAAACTCTTCTGTGAAAAGTCGCTAGACTTGCTCTCATTCCTTCCGTTTCTGTGTCCTGCCCAAAAGGCGGTCTCGCTATAGGTGGCTGGGACTTAAACTCTACTCACTGTGGACGGAAGTCCTACAAGAAAATGACAAAAAATACTGTCCTCAATTGAGACAAATGGAAAACTGATCGTGCGTCACTTCCGTACAAAGCCCCCCCCCCCCACCTTATCCTTTTGCAAGGGGAGAGGGAGGAAACTGATCTTACTTCCGTACAAGGGTGAGATTCATTACTTCGTTGGTTGGTTTGTTCTTTTAAAATTATGCAGCACAGTGCTCTTGTTGCATCTGGGGATTTTATTTAAACAAAATGGATCTTGTAGTGTTGTCACGGTTGTGGTTAAACTTTCATTAAAAAACAACAAAGTTTTGTTGTGATTAACATGCCGAATTCGTACGATTGTGCAAACGTTCAGGAAATGATATTTTATAGTTCTTCTTAGTTTTCGTATGAAACCCTTTTTGCCAGAAAAATCTGTTCCATAGATTGACTGGAAAACTGTTTTAAAATATTCGATGGTTTTCATTCAAGAGCCAGAATTCAAATTTTCAACGTTCCTAAATATGGTGCCAAGAGATGAATTTTCTGCCCGTATACGACAGGAAATATAATCTGCAATAAAAGTCAACGCTTGTTTCTCGGCTTCATACTTTTAGTTTATTTATTTATTTATTTTTCACATATTTCATCATCCCACTTTTCTGGCCATGGTTTACTAATTTTTTTCAGCCTTCGAAAAATTCCCCCTCCCCCTTTCATTTAGCCCTTCTTTCCCCAACAAAAAAATAGAAAAATCAGCACCCACTGAATATGAAAACATATATACAAACTTCTGAATCCATTCCTTTACAGTGTCGTTGTTACTAACAGGGAAAACGTGTTGAACCACACACCCAGTCCATGGGTTTCTTATATTTCAACAACTGGCCACAAGCCCACTGCACAAAATGAAGGCATTTTGTAAATTGAAATAAATATGAACACCAGACGTTGTTCACAAAGAAATGGGAGCAAAAATGTTATTCCATTCGCAGGTTTACTGTCAAAAGATTAGCAGCAGAGGCTTAAAATGCTCGTCCTGCAACAAAGAAATGACCCAGCCCTTCTCTTTCAAAAGCCCTGATTCACACAAAGGGAACAAGGTCAAAGATGATCCACAGGCATCTTCTTGGTACAAGACAGTTAAATTATTTTTTTGTATGCAACTGACCCAAAAATGGTAAAGCTGTAGAAGATCTCAAATACGATGCGTAATTAGCATTACATTTGTACGGAAGTGACACTAAAATTTCGATGTACGGGGACCACTCCGACAACGTACTGCAGATGGCTTACTGGCAGATCCGGTCCGGACATGACCGGTACGGAAGTGACATTAAAATTTCGATGTACGGGGACCACTCCGACAACGTATTGCAGATGGCTTACTGGCAGATCCGGTCATGTCCGGACCGGATCTGCCAGTAAGCCATCTGCAGTACGTTGTCGGAGTAGACCCCGGCCTAACACCGAAAACAATTATTAAATCTTATTACTCTGACAGCAGATAAAACAGTGAGGCAACTGGAGAAAATAAAGCTACTTTTCACCTTAAGGTTTTCATAAACAGTATGCATGCATTTGATGGTACACGCTGCCTTTGGTATTACCCAGCAAAAACACAAGTGCTGGGAAACTGCTGGTGACCAGCTAGCAGTGATGGGTCACTGCTGGCTGAAATCTGCCGCTCGCGGTCCGTTGGTGGCAGCGCTCTCAATTAGCGAGCCATTGATGGCCCTGCAGCATCGCCGTGAATTGTGGGCCTCCAAGCAAGTGCCACGAGTGGCCCGTTGTTGGCTACCAATGCAAACCCAACAGCAGGTGGAAGCAACGGGACTGCGCATGCGCATACGCATACGCAGAAGCAACACTTGCTGTGTCTCTCATGGTACCAGTTAGTTGAAGACGACGCTATCGCCATCGTGTTATTTTAGTGGTTGTTAAGAAAAAAATCCATACGTAGAGAGGCGAATTAATTTCCTAATGAAATTCCACGTCGACGAAGATATCAGATTAAGCCATGAAATACTAGATTACAGCTATGAAATGCACCCTGGTAATGGAGTGGGTGAATAACAAGAAAAAATTTGGAACCGCTTGAAACAAATGTCCTGGAAAACCATTAAAGAAACGTTTGTTGGAAAAAAAAAAAAAGAATTATACGCGTACCAAATTTATTAATTATTTGAAAGAAAAAAAAAGCAACGCTATGTGGATATAATGTACTCATCCATGGGTTGAATACACAAGACTGGGAGGAATTCGCTTTTCAAAATAACGAGAAGTAAAATAAAATATCTTTCCTCTTTAAAACAAATGTAGTTCCGGACAACGGAAAGGAAAGATACAACGTTAAAAATGCAACAGAATGTGATACGAACCCGGGTAAATATATATTAACCCTTTAAACGGCCGATGAATCTGAACTAAATGTTGCCCAAAACTCGCCACTCTTACCAAACAGACATTCACATAGCGTTCAGGTTTTACGGAAGCTGCCGCACAACTATTTTTCCCCAACTCACCTGATCAACACTGACCATGAACCTTTCACCCTTTGGTAGGCTTCGCATAAGTCTATAGTGATATTCATCCCACTACTACTTGGTGATAGTCCTTGGTATCCCGCTAGTGCTTTCTTGTTGACAGGCGTTTAAGATTCTTTATTCTCTGCTCCATAACCCAAGACATGACCGGGACATCATACCACTGCGTAGTAACGAAGTGACTCAAATATCTTCTCTCTTCTTTCTTAGGTTCTTTGTCATTCTTACAGCCTTTTTATAGAGTAATCAGTCAGAAAGGTTTAGAGTCAATCATCTCCCTAAATGACCACTTTGAATGACATAGCTAAAGGTGGAAGCAAATCTTTCTCGTGAGCACGCTTTCGGTCCACTTCTTAGACAGTGAATATATCCGTGCGAGCTGATTTCAGCCCATTTGTCTAACCCCGAGCTAATTCGTTCCAGCCGGTTAAAGGGTTAATTCAACAATCTCCTTTCAAGACGACAAGGACAGTACAAAACTTTGGAAAGCGACTCTAAGTATTACACTCCTTGAAAACGAGTGAAGTTCCCTTAAGGTAAAAAAGCAACTATCGTTACGTTGAAAAAATAATGTTATGAATTATATGAAACTGAATTTTATGAAAAATACTTCGCAATATTGTAAAATGAAAGAGGGAACCATTCGATTACACATTCCGCACGAAACAGACAGCCTCACGCACACGCTCGTGCGTGGCAAATTAATCCGGTCGGTAGAGAGCTCAGCTCCCACACCAACGGCCCTGGTCATCACCCCTCGTTTCAAGGAGTGTAATATAAGGGGGTGATGTCCTGGTTCGTATCTACCCAAATCCAAATGGGTGTTTTCCCGATCTGTTGAGAAAATTTCCCCAGCGCTGTGCTATAATTCACAAGTTTCGTAAGGGTAGAAAAAAAAAGTTGTAGCTTTCGGAAACTGCGGTTACCACTGATTTTTTATTTATTTTTTTATGGCTACTACTGGGAAATTGTCGGACAAGATTCGGCAATGCCAGCAGTTACGTCACGTGGTGCCGGTTGCCACTACCGGCAAACTAACGGACCACATTAGGCTAGCCTACATTTCTGGCACGTGCTTGCAGGGCCGCTGAAGGGCCACTTGTGGCAGCTACTGCTTGTGATGGACCCTGTTGTGGCATATGACAACTGATGGGGTACCAACTGTTGGCCTGAACGGCCCAGCACTATGTTGCCGCTTCTGAACCGTCAATAAATGTCCGGGCGGCCACTTCTGTTGGCCGCCCGGACATTTTATTGACGGTTCGGAAGCGGCAACATAGTGCTGGGCCAGCAAGACTGCTTTTGCTGGGTGGTGTATTATACTTATTTGTGCTATGTTTAAAAGAGAAAAATAGAACCAACCCTGGCTGTGTTTGCTAGGTTACTGTTACAAATGCAATTTGCAGACGGCCCCTTGGAGGTCCAAGAGTCGACGGTCATCAGCAAAGATAGGTGCCGTGTCTGACCGAGAACTTCGCCGCGAGACTTCCATGCATTATAACGAAGTAAATTTCTCCGTCATTTTTGGTCTACGCCGGGATTCGAACCAGAGGCCGCTTATTCCGGAACAAGTCGCTCTACCAACTGAGCTACGCAGACGATTATTATTCTGATTCCTATCTGCCTTTATGTCGTGTGCGTCCTGCTGGCAGGTACGTCACAGCATGTTCCGGTGGATTTCAAAGTTGTCTGTATTAGGACATTACCGAAACTTGGAGATACCTTTGTCCAGTAATGTATTGAGAATGGTTGAACAAAGATAAAAAAAAAAAGATACTTTTACTATCGAATTCTGGTTTGTAATCTAAAGTAATAACAAAGATCACTTAACAAACTGTCCGAAGGAATGGTCAGTACTGCTATTACAGACTGGAGTGAGGTGAGATGACGAATACTTGCTTTCAGCAGAACTGGCCAGCGGGGAAGTGAGGAAAACCCAATGTAGCAAAAGCTAATGTGTACCCTTTCACTCCAAGAAAAACCGAAATTTTAATTTACGTGATCGATAACAGTGTTAAAAGTGAAAGAAAATCTGATTTATGTATTAAATCATTAACTGAAGGCTTTTTTTTTTTTTTTTTTTTTGAGGTTTAACGACCACCGTGAGCAACTCAATGGGCTATAAGCAGTCGCCCGTCCCTAATTTAGGGTCACTGGTTCCAGGGAAGGGAGAGAGCTAGTGCCGTAAGACAAACACAACTTCCATGCCTCACCGGGATTCGAACCCGGACCCCGTTCGGACGAATGATCGGAGGCCATCGCTTAGACCACTGCGCCACCGGGGCGGGGCGGCTAACTGAAAGGCTTCAAGCGAGTTCAGTGTGCGTGTAAGCGTAATATACACACGCGGGAACTCCATGTGTAATCTGGGGAGGGAGAGAAAAGGAATCAAGTTCTGAGGGGAGGGGTCTCCGGCAATCCTCGATGTGCTTAGTTGGAGATAATTTACTAACAAGCGCAGACCTCATGGTCATTTGATTGTGTGGAAGAAGACTACGTTTTCCGACCTCTTTCCTTCCGCGTTACGTAACAGCTGATATGCGTTGTCATGACGCTGAGTTTTCGCGCCAAAATCGCAGCTGTCATTGACGCTGGCTCTCAGCAGTCCGCTGTGCCTTTTTCTCCTCTTGACCTCCCGCGATTGGAACGTTGCCAATGTTGTGCTGCCGTGATGCCGGAACCCGTGGGAACGTCACCGGTGGAGGGCACCGTCGTGCATCATATCGAAAAGAACTTTGAAATCCATCAGGGCCATCGGCGATTGAGGAATTGAAGGAGAGAGAGGATAAAGCTGGATGTGTTTATACATAAGGACGCACAATAGGTGAGATACGTTAAGAAATGCGACTTACCTACCTCTCTCGGACATTTTTTTTTTAGAAGTTTGTCATACAAAACTTTCGCGAAATTTGACTTTCAGTTAAGGTAAACATTGGCATCGCTCAGAAATTCACTTGACCTCCTTCGCGGCTACCGGATGGAGGGGGGGGAGACAACTCAGGATAGTATTTCTCCGCTGAAAGTCAAGAGATTGGGGGGTGCAGGTTTAAGGGGAGCCATTTTGTTGCATAAGTTTTTCGTATTTGATTATAAGGCGAGAGCCTTAATTGGAAACAGCAACAGAACAAAAAGTAAATTGCAGGAAGAAGAATTATTAAACTGTTGCTGGTTAGGAAGCGGCTCGCAGTACTAGGGAAAAAAGCCTGTCAATGATGACGGGGAAAAATAAGATATTTAGAGTATTTTTTTAATAACCAAGTATTCTTTTTGTTTGTAATGTCCAAATGTGAAAGTATGTTTCATGAACACTATAACAATAAAAAAATATATGTATGATGAAAGAAATACGGGATAACACCATATAATACAAATTTTGAAGATGACAATCCGTTTTTTGGTGTAAATGTGACAAGGATGGTACGTCCGATAATATCCGGAAACTTTAAAATTTCATTGTCTTGGAGCGGGACTCGAACCCGCGTCTCCCAGATAGTGCCCGGGTAAGCTAACCACTACACCACCTAGAACGACCAAGTCTCAAGTTTCCGATTAATTTGAATATAATCGAAAATTTGGGACTTTGTCATCCTTGTCACATTTACACCAAAAATCGGATTGTCATCTTCAAAATTTGTAAATATATGTATGGTTGAGGCAGGGAGGGATTCGATAATTCAAACAAGCGCTCTTTCCACTGCGCCACCAAAGTGAGTCAAACGTTCATACAAAGAAAATTGTATTGTTCGTGATGCGCATTCATTTTTTTTTTGTGTGCGTTTTACAGCTGTTAAATCGTTCTGTAGCTTATTTATTTATACTATACCAATTCTTCTGTACAAATTACCGGTGCTGAGTTGTTCAAATTTTCGTTATGAAAATAAGTTTAACAGAAAAATTTCTTAATGTTCTGTTTTGGGTGTAAGGTACTTTCAAATTGTATTAACTTTTAAAATCTAATTTTAATGTTAAAGCAGCAATAATAAAAATACCTAGAGGAATAGGATTATTTTCACTTTTGTTAGAATTTACCGTCTGATTTAATTTATGCGCATGCGTCTAACGTATTCATGCCTGCAACGATATGCGTACGGTAAATTGCGTCATCAAAATTTAGAAACCTAATCAACTCGATGTGTGAAAACAGTTTGCAGTATTTTTGCGCTTTGTTATCAATAATTTGATTAATAAAATTGATTAAGTTTTGAACTCTGACATTTTGTTGCATGAGTTGGATTAATGTTGCTAATGCATCTTCCATGTCTAACGGTATCATTAAGCTGAATTTTTCCACGAGTAGGCTGTACGCTCGCAAAAGAAACACAAGCGCCCTTTGACAACGCCGAATTTGGAAAAGCTGCAAAAGTAATTTTGCCAAAAATGTTCTGCGCAATACTTGTTTCCTTTTTAATCGGAAACTTAGTACATTGATCATAGAAATGTTTGCGACATGTCATATTTATGTGTATGAAGGAAGATGCATGCAAAGCTGTAGAAACTTGACATTTTGAACAGTTGAATCAGAAAAACAAAACAAAACGGGCTGAATGTAAGTCGCATGGCTAGGCAACTGATGCCAAAATTCCTAAATATTCATCATCGATTTATCACATTACAAAAAAAATTTCTGGAATTGATATGTGCGGAATCAGCAGAATATATATTTGGGATAATTCTCGCTGCATAAAAATAAAAGCCATTCAGGCATACGAGAAGGTAGAATTAACGCCTTCAAGAATAATTTGCTCATCTTGTTTAAAATTGATCCACATTCTGAGAAATAGTGAATTTTAATTTGCGAAGAAACCGATGTTAGATGTGGATTTTTAAGAAAAGATTTTGTCAGGTCGAGCTTAGAACACTATCGCGTATCAAATGTTAGTGTAATTCCTCGTGTGCGTTCCGGTTCTAGTTTGTACGCGTAACATAGGCCCAAAATCGTGTGAGGACGAGGAGGAAGTGTTCCCCTCAACTCTGCTTTTAGTTTTTCACCCAACACAAACTATGTTTCCCAAAGTTTTTCAATTTCGAAAGCTTATTATTTCCAGAATTCAAGTTGAAATTCAAAATATGTAGTAATTATTACATTTTTCAGAAACGAAATGAATCAGTGTGAGGTCATTTCTGTCTTCATACCGATGTGTGTGTTACGTAATTACGTGAGAATGGATTTGCTGGCTGACCTGACCTGGGTGGTATAGTCCGAGCTCTGAGACTCTTCGATGAAAAAATAAAACTTTGTTGGAGAGCATTTGGAAGAAACAGTACAGTTTTCAAGAGCATTATATCATTATGTCTTAAAAGAAAAGTGTTTAATCAATGCGACCTTCCAGTTCTTACATATGGAGCGGAGACATGGAACTTAACTAAAAAAAGACATACAGAGGCTGCAGACAACTAAAAGAAGCACGCGAAGAGTAACCAGGAAAAATAAGAAGAGGAACTCGTGGATCAGGAAAATGACTGGAGTTGAAGACATCGTGATCAAAGCAAAATCCCTGATATGGTAATAGGCTGGACATGTCAGCAGAACGGACCACCGGTAGACGATTGAAATATTGGACCAGATGCCTAGAGACAGAAAAAGATCTAGCAGATCACGTGGTAGATGGGTGCATGAAATTCGAAACATGCTTGAGTGACATGGAGGAGACAGGTTCAAAACAGACAGCTGTGAAATAAACTTGGGAAGGAAGACTTTCACCCAGCAGTGGATAGAAAATGGTTAACAATGATATCATCATAATCATCATTGTCAACCATTATCAATCCACTGCTGGACGAAGGTCTCCCCAAGTTTCCTCCACAACGGTCTGTCTTGTGCCAGTCTCCTCCATGTCACTCCTGCATACTTTCGAATTTCATCCACCCATCTTCCATGTGGTCTTCTTCTGGGTCTTTTCCTGTCCCTTGGAATCCAATCTAAAATTTCGGCTGTCCATCTATGGTCTGTCCTTCTGGCAGTATGTCCAGCTCATTGCCATTTCAGGGATTTAACTCTGATCATGATGTCTTCCACTCTTGTCATTTTTCGGATCCACGTGTTCCTCTTCTTATCTCTCCTGGTTACACCAAGCATGCACCTCTCCATGCTGCTTTGAGTTGTCTGCAGCCTTTGTATGTCTCTTTTAGCTAAGGTCCACGTCTCTGCACCATACGTAAGCACTGGAAGGATGCATTGATCAAACACTTTTCTTTTAAGACATAATGGCATATTGCTCTTGAAAATTATGCTGTTTCTTCCAAAAGCTCTCCAGGCAAGTTTTGTTCGCCGATTAATTTCTTCATCAATGTGACCCTCACTTGATATCTGCTGTCCAAGATAAACGTACGTGTCTGTTATCTCCAGCTTTTCTCCATCAATCGATAAATCTTCATTTCGTGTAAAAGCATTGTACATCACTTTTATCTTCTGAAAGTTCATTTTTAATCCCACTTCTTTACTCTTGTCAGCAAGTTCCTGCATCATACTCTGTAGCTCTGATGGGGTAGTTGCAAAAATGACTATGTCATCAGCAAAACGAAGGTGGGTTAGATAATCTCCATTAATCTTTATCCCTTTGTTTTCCCAGTTCAGTGATTGAAAGACATTTTCCAATGTGGCATTAAAGAGCTTCGGAGATATGGTGTCACCATGTCTCACTCCTTTTCCAATTTTTATGTGTGTTGTATTTTCAAACAGCCGAATCTTTGCACTTGCATTTTCATAGATGTTATTAATAATATTAATGTATGCATCTTCAATACCGCAGGATTTCAGAGCCATTGCAACTGCCGATGGTTTCACCGAATCAAAGGCTTTTTCATAATCAATAAAAGCCATGCACAATGGAAGCTCATATTCCCTCGCTCTTTCAATTAGTTCTCTCAGTACGTGGATATGATCTATTGTGCTGTAGCCACTCCTGAATCCAGCTTGTTCTCTCGGTTGAGCCATATCCAGTGTCACCTTCAAGCGGTGTGAAAGAACTTTAGTGAAGATTTTATAAACCACTGATAGGAGGCTGATAGGTCTGTAGTTCCTGAGATCCTCAATGTCACCTTTTTATGTAGCAGGATCATTGTAGCGTTGTTCCAATCCTCAAGAAATCTTCCCTTCATTAAGGCATCGAGTGAAAATTTGGGCGAGTACTGTTTCGATTTCTCCACTTGCTTCTTGTATGATGTCTACAGTAATTCCATCTTCTCCTGGAGCTTTTCCCCGCTTCATGTTCTTGATTGCATGTGCAACTTCTGCTGGAAGGACTGGAAGAACTCTGGTACTGGTACCTTTCATGATGTCTGGAGTACATGTAACATCCCTTTCATATAATTTGGAGTAGAAATCTTTCACTCTTGTCAAAATTTCGCCTCTATTTCTTGTTACAGAACCATCTTGTTTTCTCAGTGCCATAATCTGTTTTTTTCCCTTACTGAGATGTCCCTTTGCTATCTTTAGGCTTTGGTTGTTTTCAATTGCTTTTCTTACTAGTTCACAGTTGAATTTCCTTACGTCTTCAGTGATACTTTTTCGTACTATATATATGCAAAAATAGTGCAAAACAAAGCAAAATTTGATCAAGAGAAACAAAAAATAATAAAATGATCAGCAATCACCAAATACATCGTTTGAAGCTAGCCTGGTTCGGATGATGTATTTGGTGATTGCTGATCTTTTATTATTTTTTGTTTCTCTTGATCAAAACTTTGCTTTGTTTTGCACTATTGTTTTTTGATCTTTCTATTATGCAGCCTCTGGCGCTATGAAATTTAAAATCTGTTCAAAGGTTTTTGTTTATTCGCATAATTTGATTTTGCTATATGCAAAAATATTTTATCTTGTTCTTTGGATTATGGTAAAACGTATATAATTAGCAAAACCTAGTATATGTTCCAACTCATCTACCAGGAGCGTTTCGTAATGCACATCTCAATAGAATCAATATTAGTTCAGCTGTGATTGTCGCAATCTCGACCAGACACAATCCTATAAAAAATATTCGAATACCTGTTTGCTTTGTTTCCGACAGTAAGACACATACATTCTGAGAAGTTTACTTTATTTGGTTTCTACGTAGATGATTTTATACGATCCAGTTAGCCCCAAGAACTGAGTCACGTCTTTCAGATGCAACAGTCATTTGACAGTCGTCTATGCAAAAATTGCCATCAGTTATCGCCACTGGCGTAGAATCGTATTGGGACCAGGTGGTGTGTTCTCGTCAACTTTTTCTTAAGTTGAGATCGTCCCCCTCAACTTTTGGTTTTATTTTATCACCCAGCGTACACAGGCCAGTCAAAAAAATTATGACCACTACTGATGTAAGAAGGAACCGTAACCATCAGCCAGATGGATTGCGTAACAGTAGATGGGTACATGCAAATCATGTAAGGCATTTAAAAGGACATGAACTCGCGGACGGTATGCAATTTCGCCTGAAAATGGGAAAAAGACGTGACCTGACAGAGTTTGAATAAGAAATTATTTTTGGTTACCGACTGAAGGGTGATAGCATTATAGAAATGGCCGATATTGTGTGCTGTTCAGGTGGTGCAGTTGTTAAAGTGTTCCAAAAATGGAAAGAAACCGGCAAGACCTGCAGTAATCAGGGTACTAATGGACGCTCATGGAGCATTGACGACTTTGGACAGCGACGGCTATCCCGAGTAGCACGATCCAACAGACGGGCCACAGTGGAACAACTGTCTAGAGTATTTAATGCAAGCATATCGTGGAGCGTATCGCAGACCACACTCCAACGAACTCTGCTCTCTATGAATCTCCGGTATCCACTCAAGGTACCCATGCTGACGGCCAGACATGGACAATTACGGCGTGAATTTGCGTCTGAGAGGAGGCATTGGACCATCGAACAGTGGAAGAAAGTCGCCTTTTCAGACGAATCACATTTTTCTACTTTATCGCGTATATGGTCGACGGAGAGTAAGGCGAAGTACTACTGAAAGAAATCATCCCGACACGATGCTCGAGAAGAAACAGACTGGAGGTGGCAGTGTGTTTAGGTGGGCATGTTTTCCTGGGAATCATTGGGAGCAATTCACCCCTCGATTGCACGATGAACACTTCCGGCCACCACGATGAACACTTCCGGCCACCTGATCAAGTGCAACTATTCATAATGACTGTTACCCCGATGGCATTGTTTTGCTTCCAGCAAAATAATGCCCCTTGCCATGTTGCTATGCGTGTGCGAGAATGGTTTGAGGATGATTCCAATTATTTTAGCTTACTATCCTGCCACCGTACTTGCTGCACATCAATTCCGTTGAACATCTGTGGGGCTATCTTGACCAACAAGTTCCAGGAATGCGACCACCCCCGATGACTCTTGATGATCTGCAAGAAGCTCTATTATTATCTGCATACTATAGCATCCCTACAGAAACGTCCAGAGGCCTCATTGAATCAAAACCACGCCGTATACATGCGATATTAGCGCCACGAGGAGGTCATACCTCATACTAACAGGTGATTATAATTTTTTGACTGGACTGTGTATAATGTTTCCCTGAATTTTTCGAAAGCTCAATATTACTAGAATTTGAATTAAGATTCAGAATAATTGAGCTCTAAATTTTTCTGATACAAAACTTTCGAGTTGTTTTTGTCTTCTTACAAATGTGTGTAATGTAATGACGGGCTTTGCTGGATGATGTGCGTGGGCAGAGCATGATTCAAGCTCTGAGCCTCTTCCCTCCGGCACTGTACCCTTTGTAATCCTCCATGCTTGCTCTGAATGCTTTATACGTATTCTGCAGACCTAGACTGACACTCTTATTTTATAGCGTGTCATTTTGTTTGCCTCTTCGTTCAATGATGATCTCATCAGTGAGAATAACTGCTGATCTCAGTCGTAATTTTCGCTGTCCAGTGTAAAATAATTATGGGTATACAGGTAGGACTCTGTTTATACCGGGGTTAGGTTCTTAAGATTTCCGACGTAAATTGAAACAAAAATATTGTGGGAACATATGTAAATACAGTACATTGTTCCGTTTTAAGATTTTCAGTAATCAACGCAAATACTAAAAGAATTTCTTATTTTGTGAAGTTTACGTATTGCAAATTGTACGATCTTCCTTTTTTCTTAAAAAAAAAAAAAAATGAAATTCACGAGCCACTTTCCGTGATCCCTTTCGTGAATTAAACGAAGCATATTTCTAGGGATAGGATATTCGAATCTTCGAATCCCGCGAATCTTTAAAAAGATTCTCGAGATTCGAAAACTCTAATCTTCGAGCTTTTTCGTCATTCGAATCTTAACCTAAAAAACTTGGCGTCTGGTGCTTGTTGTTGTAGAGCAATATTTGTTCGAATTTTTGTCAGCATGAAATCTCTATTAAAGGATTCTGATTTTTTTACATTGCCCTGAAAGAGTTCAGCGTTTAGTGTTTTTGTTTTTAACTCTTAAAAGAAACATGTTTTTGATTTTTGTTAATTTTCTGGAAAGAATTTACTCAATTTAGTGTTCCGTGTTAAGTGTTTATCTACATTTACTCTTGAAATAATCCTCCTCCACCTCTACAATTGCTTTGATTTAAAAAGATTTTGGAACTTTTTGTTATTAAAGAAAAATGCCAAAAATGTTAATTGTTACTCAAATATGTTCAGAAAATGGAAAATGAACCTCAAGACTGAAAGAGTTATGTACTTCATATAGTAAATGTAAATTATAAATTTTATTTGTATCTAAGAAATAAGTATGGGTATATTTTTTTAAAACTGTATTCTTGAATTTGTTTTTCATTAAACACAGACTTCAAATTTTGCTTCAATTAAAAACTTTTAATTTTAAGTAGAAGTCTTTTCTTTCCCTCTCTTTCTTATAATTATTCTTATATGAAGGATTCGAGAACCTTTTAGGATTCGGATTCAGATTCGAGAAAATTTAGGATTCGTCCCACCTCTACATATTTCTTATACAAGCTTTTCCGTGAAATGACTGAACGAAACCTGAATTTCGCTGATTTTTCGTACGACAGGAAATTTCTGAATTATCAGAAACATTTCCGCAATTCCTTTCATGCATTGACGGAAAAACTCTCCGTTCTCACTTTTTCGTATCCATACGACGAAAACATTCTGGTAATAGGAGATATTCGTCGAAATACTTGAGGTTTGGTTAACTGTTAAATTTCAATCGTATGTCAAAGGAACTGATTTTGAAGTTCTGTAGCGAGATCGGATATTGTGGATAGCGTATCGCATGAATTTTGGTGATTGTGGCCCAAGATATTTCTTCTCCTCTCCCACATTTTGTGCACCAGTTATAATAAATATATTGTGCTACCGTGAGAAACCGGGTATTTAAATTATTGTACAGGTGACTGTGCGATGTCTATGTAAGAGTGCTTGAGACAAAAGTTTTTATAACTGTCACGAGTAAATTTTATATTTAGAAGTTTTGTGAAACAATATTATAAAACAGTATATTTCACCATTTCTTAAAGATAATTAAAAGTTATTGTCAGTTTAACAAATACACTGGCGGAAAGTGAAAAAAGAACACCAAGAAGGAGACGTCTGATACCAACGAAATTTATACAGCATAATAACGGAATACAGAGGATAACGTGATCAAAACATTATGGCAAAATGCTGCTGTATTTGCTGGTAAACTGAAAAATAACATTTCCATGTGACATGGTTAGTACGAAGTTGAACCGCCATGAACTGCGTCACACTGTACAATTCTGGCATGGAGTCTGTTGTACAGATGTTGGATGTAAGTTTGGGTATTGAGTTCCAAGCATCCTCAACCTGGACGCGTAAATCGGGGATGGTCTTGGCTGGCCGTGGAGACCGGATAAGTCGTTGTCCCATAAAATCCCTCACGTGCTCAATGGGGGAAAATTCCGGTGAACGTGCAGGCCATGGAAGTTGTCTCACACCCTGAAGTGCATGTTGCGTTGCACGTGCCGTGTGTGGGCGTGCGTTATCTTGCTGGAAAACACCACGATGGACCGATGGACCTTACAAATGGCACAACAACGGGCTGAATGATGTTGATGTAGGAAGTGCTGTTTAACGTACCCGGTACAAACACTAGTTGTGTACGGGAGTGATAGCTGATCGCTCCCCACACCAGGAGACCAGGTGTAGGCCCTGTGTGTCGCTGGCGGATGCAAGAAGGGTGGAGACGCTCCCCTGTGCGTCTGCGAACACGCATACGGCCATCGGAGGCTCCTAAGCAGAATCTGCTTTCATCGCTGAACACGACAGATCGCCATTGCGTTCTCCAGTGCAGAAGTTGGCGACACCACTGCAGCCGTTCCTGACGGTGGGCTGGAGTCAGAGGTACACATGCCAGAGGCACACGTGCACGTAGTCCTGCATCCAGTAGACGGTTGCGGATTGTTCGCACAGTTACCTCAGGTGCAACGGCAGCTCGGATTTGCGTCGCAGTGGATGTTCTGCTTGACAACGTCGCTCTTCTTATGCGTCGATCGGTCCGCTCATCAGTCCGTCTGTGACTCCCGGTTCCACGTCTTCTCGTGTGGAAATGTTCCTCGGACCATCTACGCCACTATCGTACCACCACCGATACTTCCCGTCCAATTCGCTCCGCAATACGACGATACGACCACCCGGCCTCGCGGAGTCCGACTAGACGATCTAGCTCAAAGTCCGATAACTGCTGAAATCTTACACATCTTCCATGTCCAGGCATTGCAGCTTCTTCAGGGTCTTCGCACGTCTCCGTACGCCGACGACCGAACACATTCACTTCGCCGTACTCCTTAAACACCACCGAAGATAATTTACATATTATGCCGTGCTGTGGCGTAAGCGCTCACCGGTTGGTCCCGAAATTAACATCACACCTACGTAAACTCGACCCCATTAACATATGTACATTTCATGATCGTCCGCCAATTCCTTCTTGGTGTTCTTTTTTAACTTTCCGCCATTGTATATATATATCTGAAGAACAGGAATTTGTCGGTGACAGGGTTGGAACCCTCGCTTCGCACCGACTAAGCTACACCGACGGAATGTAACTTTGCAGATTTGTCGTCTTAACACGTGCTTCACCTCTGTTGTAGGTCACGTGTGACCGGCATTGCCGAGTCAGCTTCAGTTTCTTGTCTTCTTTGGACAGTTGTTCAGCAATCTCTTCCATATCTTCCGTTGAAAGCTCTTCTCCATGACTCTGAAGGAGCTCATTTATGTCACCAACGGCTACATCGTCTAGTCCTATTTCCTTCATCTGTGTCTCATTCCCAGTTACTGATCCAAGGATAGTGGCATGCTCTTGCGAATCCAGAATGCAGTCAGGCCAAAACTTCCGGACGCCATTCGTACATGATTTTAGCATTTCACTCCATGCCGCTGAAATGTTGGAGATTCCTTTCACGATGTTGTGTAATTTCCAGTAGTCTCTCAAAGTCACATTATCGAACACTTAAATAGCTCCAGAAATTCCCTGGAGTGTTGTCCCTAAGTAATAAGCCTTGAATGTGGATATTGCTTCTTGATTCATGGATTGTATTGGGTTGTCGGGAAAGTCATGACGTATTTTAGCCATGTTTTACAAAAATAATTTATTGATGAAAAGAACAAAGATCAATCAATGATATAATGCCCGTTTTGTTCGATAACCTTTTGCCATCTGTCAGTGAGCTGCAGAATGCCTCGTTCATAGAAGGACCTGTCTTTCGTGGCGAAAAACTGTACAAGGTGCTGATTTACAGCCTCATCTGAATTGAACCTTATACCACGCAAGGACTGTTGAAGAGAGCGAAACAAGTGGAAGTCTGACGGCGCAAGGTCAGGCGAGTATGCTGGGTGTGGCAACACATCCCACCCAAGCTCCAATAATTTTTGGCGGGTGATCAAACTTGTGTGTGTTCTCGCGTTGTCGTGATGGAACACAACACCTTTACGATGAACAAGCTCTGGACGTTTCTGGATGATGGATTCGTTCAAACTGTCCAATGGCCGACAGTACACATTCGAATTGATTGTTTGGTTCCGTGGTAGGAGCTCGAAAAACACGACACCTTTAAAATCCCACCACACTGAGATCAGAACCTTCCGCTGATGAATGTCTGATTTGGATGTCGTTTGAGGCGAAGCAGCACGTCGAGACCAAGACCGTTTGCGCAGCACATTGTTGTACACAATCCACTTTTCGTCACCAGTTATCAGTCGCTCCAAAAAGGATCGTTTTCCTCACGTTTAATGAGAATATCGCAGATGTTTATACGCGCCGTCAATTGAGCTTCTTTGAGTTCATGAAGAACCCACAAATCAAGCTTGCTTACGTATCCCAGCTTCTTCAGGTGGTTGTGAACGCTTGAATGATGGATGTGAAATGTGTCTGCAATCTCTCGTGTCGTGTAACGTGGGTTTGACTCGACCAATGCCTTGATTTGGTCGTCATCAACCTCGGTTCTCCTCCCGGACCGAGGAGCATCGTTGAGGTCAAAATCACCAGCACGGAATTTTGCGAACCACCGCTGGCACTGACGTTCTTGTAGAGCATCACCGTACACTTTACGCAACAAGGTTTACGCGCGTTCTTCCGTTTACGGAAGTAAAACAGTAAAGTATGGCGAAAATGCACAGTTTGGTCTTCCATCTTAAACCTGATGTCAAATCTCCACAAATCAACCAAATCGCCCACTATTCCTTTTAGACTGCAGCTAGAACTGGCACCTGTCGAATGTCATAGCGATAACAGAGCTGCGCATGCCTCTAGTATTTCCAAAACCGCCTAACCGCCATCGGGTGCCAAAATACGTCATGACTTTTCCGACAACCCAATAAAAGTGAGGCTGTGTTTGGTGAAGGAAGACAGTCTTGACCTCTAGGCCATTGGTATTCAAACCATTTAGTATTAATTACAATGTAAACTTTATTACAATGTCAGGACCATCTGTGTCTAGGAAGTCAGGCGGAGTCCTGACTCATCCCCCCCTCCTCAATCGTGATCTGTGATAGGCGCAGAAGTGAAGCAGGCATAAATTGAAGCGGTGTGAACCGTGGCCCGTGTCCTACCTGTATATGGTAAAATAATTATTCTTTAACGAAAAAATACATACATGGAGATGGCTTAAAATATTTCTTTTAATAATAACTGTCCGTGACCCACAACGTTTGGGTGAACTTACTGTCTGACAGCGGTAACCATGCTCTGTCAGACAGTAAGGTCTTTTATTGTTCGGAGAGAAGTCGTCCCAGATTCTGTTGTAAAATTAATGCTAATGCCAGAAATCTGTGACAGTGAAAAAAGCAGCCTCTATCGAATGGTCAATCGCATGTTATCAACTTTGTAGTCTATCGGTCGCATAGCTTCATGGACAACTACAATACAGTGTTGATTTAAAATGCGCAATAGAAAATGAAGTGGGCGTGTCAGTCTCTTAGCAGCAGTTAACCAGGGGTGAATTTTGAAATAACTTTTTCTAAGTACAAAAAATGTGTGATACACAAGGGCGTATTTAGAGCCCCCCCCCCTCCACGCCCCAAAGTGGTTCATTTTTTTTTTATGTTTCTGGTTAAAATGCGACTTACATTAGAAAACAAATGCTTTTATTTAATAAAACTGCATCAACTTATTATACATTAAAAATAATGCTTTAATTTTTTTTCTTCTATTTTTCATAAACTTTAATTTTGTTCTGGTGAATTTCAGCAACTTCTATTTTTCGTCCTCTCCCCCCGAGGAAAAAAAAGCTCTATATACGCCCCTGATGCTGCACATTTCAAAATTTATCTTTTAAACACATTTCAAAAGGTAACTTGAAGGGCCCATAAAACGTCCATTACTTTCACTACTTATTATTATAAAAATTCCAGAAAGCGTCGCTGCATTAATTAATAGCCCGAGATTTTCTACTCCGCCTTGAAAAACTGTTTCTGCAATTGTACGTGTATCGAACAACATGCGGTCGAAAAACCGACCCATTTATTTCTGTGTTTTAAATGTATCAGTTTTTGTCATCAGACAGTGCGTTGTCGGTTTTCAGAGACAATAAAACTATGAGAATCGTCACATGTTCAGAGAAAGTAACTGGCATGTAATGCATCTTGTGGCCAACTATGTTTAGCTATGGCAATTGATAAGAGAAGGAAGAGAGAGAATGGGCGCACGGAGTGCTTCTCTTCCCTCCCCCAAACAAACAAATGGAAGAGATATTGCAATATTGTACAAGACTTCCGAGATAAGGAAGGCGACTGTGAGACGACATCTTCAGATAACCCAAGAGGCCACCCAGAAGTAATTCTGTTCCACCTAACCTCACTGTATGTAGTGCTGCTTCCTTGCATACAATGCTCGACGGTTGCTTCATTCATGGAAATTTCGCTCCCATTCACTTTTTCTATTGTTTCTGATCCGTTCATTTTGTTTTCTTTCAATGCATATTAGAAACACATTATGGGCAGCTGAACAGTGCCTTCCTCAAAGAATCGTCCTTCTTTTTTCCCCTTTTACTTTCTATAGCAGCATTGGTGAATAATCTCTGTGCATCGCAGTGTATCTGTTTAAATTGCAATAGTTGCAACTCAGAATATTCAGTAGTATGCCATTTTTAGAGCACACTTCCAAAAATTTTGAGCTGATGTCCATAGCGGCGAGTGACTTTGTTTATTGCAAAAAGAGAAAAAATTGCTTCTTATCTCTTTTAGAGAGGTAGGTCGTTTGTAACGGACGCTTTCCAAAGCACCCGATCGACGAAATGAACGGGAAGACCTGTTCAGTGGTTGCACGGGAAGACCTGTTCAGTGGTTGCACCAGAAGACCTGGATGAACACTATGGTTTCGTCAACAGGGACGGATTGAGTCGACGAAACCAGGCCGGAAATTTTAGTCTTGTGGTCCTCTACAGAAACACACGTACCCATTGGGAACTCCTCATAAATTCCCTCGTGAATAAAATACTGTTAAATCCTGGATGAAACAGAACTGTTGAAATATATGCATTGTAAAACACTGAAGAAATTTTAACAGCAATTTAAGGATGAAAGAATTTCAAACCTCCACTCAAGATTGAAATTAACATATGAACCATGCACAAAACGGGGTGCTGTATCAGATAATTATATACAGCGTGTCCCATAAAGGTGTAACCAATTTCAAATAATCATAACAGTTTTAATATAAATGATCTCAATACACAACTTGTGTTAATTGACAGAACAGATCATGCATTCGACATGGGCACCATTTGTCACCCGAACAATGTCTAAACGGTATTCCAGTATCAACTATGTTCGTTCGAAAATATCCGTATTAACTCTCTGCAGTGCGTGTGTATTCCTCCTCTGTAGGCCATCAATGTTTGCAACAGGGGTGCTGTAAACCTTAGCCTTGATGAATTCCCATAAAAAAAAAAAAAAAAGTCATCGAGTGTTAAGTCCGGCAAACGTGGAAGCAACGTAATGGGACCACCAATCCATCGATTGGGAAATTTGGTATCTAGAGACCTCTTCACAATCAAAGCTCAATGAGGTGGAGCCCCATCTTGTTGGAAAATGACTAGAGTTGCAAGTTCATGCAGCTGGGGATAAATAAACTGCTCAATCATGTCCAGGTAATTATCAGCTCTCACGGTCGCTTCCTGAAAGAAAAAGGGTCCAATAACAAGGTCGACCATTATGCCACACCAAACATTCACTTTTGGGCTAGTATGTTCATGTTCCATTGTGCAACGCTGGTGTTCAGTTTCCCAAATTCTAACACTCTGTTTATGAACTTTTCCAGAAACGTGCAAAGTGCCCTCATCCGAGAAACAGATTTGTGTAAGGAAATATTTCGGCACTTGCGTTATTCTCCAAGATCTCTTCAGCAAACTATTTACGTTTCACGTGATCATCTGGGCTTATGTGATGGGTTATCTGCAGTTTATTCGGGTGCATTTCCAATCTCTGACGTAACACTATGTGCACTGACGACGACCAGCGGTCGTGCTGCTTGTCTGATTGACTTTCGAGGGCGACGAGTAAATGTTTGTCTCACAACCTCCTCCATTTCGGGAACCAGCGATGGTCATCCAGGGTTTTTCTTTGTAAGGACGCTACCAGTTTTTTTTAATGACTTGTACCACCTTCTGATGCTGTTACATGTGGGCGGTTTGATCCCATATTTTGTTCTGAAATTCCGCTGAACCTGCGTTTCGGATCGGGTTTCAATAAACCACTCCACAATTTGTGCTTTTGTCGCAGGATCCATTGGGCACACTTCTAGGAAACTTGAGGGTATTCCTTACCACCTGCAACAAACAGAATGCTGATATTAGTTTTGTATCCAAAGTTATTATCATTTGAAATTGTTTACACCTATTTGGGACACCCTGTATAAATTTGGTCACTGATCATCTACTGCGCAACAGTATTCGTACCATCTGCTTGAATAGATGCCTTTTTCGTCTACCCATTATTTTCAATCATGAGCTATACCATTTTGACCAATGAACCGGTACATCGTTGTTTCTGGGACACGTACACTGACGGGAAAAAAAATCCCAACACCACGAAAAAATAGTTGTAGAGGAATGAAATGGCGGCAATACATTTGTATAGGTAACATATTTAATCGATTAAGGTTTCAAGATCACAGCTTAATGTAAGCGCGAGAATAGCCACTTTAAATGTGAAATGCTGGTACATTAATAACCGGTGTAACCGCCAGAATGTCGAATGCAAGCACACAAACGTTCATGCATTGTGTCTTACATCTTACAGGTGCTGGATGTCAGTTTGTGGGATGGAGTTCCATGCCTGTTGCACTTGGTCGGTCAATACAGGGACGGTTAATGCTGGTTGGGGGTGACGCTGGAGTTGTCGTCCAATGATGTCCCATAGGTGCTCGATTGGTGAAAGATCTGGTGATCTAGCAGACCACGGCAACATGTCGACCCTTGGTAGAGCCTGTTGGGTTACAACAGCGTTATGCGGGCGAGCGTTATCCTGTTGGCAAACATCCCCTGGAATGCTGTTCATGAATGGCAGCACAACAGGTTGAATCACCAGACCGACGCACAACTGTGCCGTCAGGGTGCGTATGATAACCACGAGAGTGCTCCTGCTGTCATAGGAAATTGGGACACCACTGACGTTGCAAACGGCAGTGGTTTGGAGTAAGTGGAATGCACGCTACAGGGCGTCTGGCTCGGAGCTGTCCTTCAAGTAACCGATTTGTAACAGTTCGTTGTGTCACTGTGGTGACAACTGCAGCTCGAATTGCTGCCGCAGACGCAGTACGATGCGCCACGGCCATACGCCGTACACGGCGGTCTTCCCTCTCAGTAGTGCCACGTGGCCGGCCGGAACCCGGTCTTCTTGAGGCAGTACCTTCCCTTGACCACCGCTGCCAACAATCATGCACAGTGCCTACATTCCTGCCAAGTCGTTCTGCAATATTGCGGAACGAAAATCCACCTTCTCGTAGCCCTATTACACGACTTCGTTCAAACTCCGTGAGCTGTTGATAATGGCTTCTTCGTCTTCTTAAAGGCATTCTTGACTAACATCAACACCCTACGTCGAATCTCAACGATAACTAACGCTGACGAACGTTACAGCGCGTATTTACAGCAAACCTGCTTTGCATGTTCCGAATGGCGCTACTAGCGCCACACGTATGCGCCGAGGGCGAAATTTGCATAGACGTCATCTTACAGATGTACTCTCACCGCCTACCAACTGTCGTTTATCTAACACAACCCCTTCTTGGTGTTGGGATTTTTTCCCGTCAGTATATTTTGGAATATCTCTGTTGGAGAATCGCTTTGTGCTCTGTCTGTACGTGGAACAGTGTGGGGATTGATGGACCATGAAAATTGTTACTAGTGCCTCCTTCAAGATTACAAAAGGAGAATAGGGCCTACCAATGTCCCTTTGGCACCAAGCTTAAACTGCTTAATTATTTATAACAGTGTGCTTGATCAGGCGGCATATTTTTCACCGAAATAGAGAGAATTTTGCTTTGCCAGTTTAGAGCAAACGCCCAACATATATATATAGATAAAAAAAAACCGACATTTTTTAAGACAACGTTTTAGACAGATAACATACAGCGTAAATTAAGTTAACTACTCTTCATAAGTACCAAAACACACTGCTGGCCACCCAAAATGCAACACCAAGAAGGACACGAGATAGCAAAGTCAGATTTACTGGACACATAACAACAGATACAAAGATGAAACGATTGAGCTTACAGGCCTGTGCGACTTGCGGAACATGCAGACGTCAATAGTTCGTGTGGCCCCCACGGCTGGCAATAAAGGCCGCTACACGCCGCGGTATCGAACGAAAGAGGCTTTGGATGTGGGCTTGGGGTATGTCTTTCCAGGCTGCTTCCACACGTTGCCACAGGTCATCAGGCGTAGCCTCGGGTGGTGCCTGCCGGGCCACTCGGTTGCCGATCAGCGACCAGACGTGTTCGATGGGCGGCATATCGGGAGAACAGGCGGGCCACGACAGCAGTGACACCTGGTGGGCCGTGAAGAATTGTTGCACGATGCGTGCCGCGTGCGGGCGCGCGTTGTCCGTTGAAACGTGAACGCTGGCAGGTCCTGCAGGTAAGGGAGGACTACAGGCTCCAAAACGTCGGAGATTTAGCGGTTGCTGTTGAGTGTACCGGCGATGCGTACCAGAGGGGTGCGGTTGTCATATCCAATTGCGCCCCAAACCATAACGCCAGGCGACGGACCGGTATGGCGATGCATAATGCAGGCGTCATACAGTCTCTCGCCGCGGTGCCGCCACACGCGGATCCGACCATCGTGGTGTTGCAGGCAGAAGCGGGATTCGTCGGAGAAGACAATGGCGTGTCATTTTGTAGTCCAGGTGCGGCGTTCAACGGCCCACTGCCGCCGCACTCGCCAGTGGTGTAACGTGAATGGTAATCGGAGCAATGGGCGCCGTGCGACAAGGCCCCACTCCTGCAGACGACGTCGAACGGTACATGCTGACACAGGTTGTTGCGCTACACTCCCTAATTCCTGCGCTAACATTCGTGATGTGGCGGTGCGAGCCGTCAATGCCCGCCGCACAACATGCCGGTCCTCTCGTTCGGTGGTGTGCCGCGGCTGCGGCAATCGCTCACGTCGGTCCGTCCGTCCCTCCTGCACCCACCGAATCCATACTCACCTCACTGTGGCTGGATCTCGTCCCACACGGGCGCCGATGTCTCGGTACGATAAACCGCTGTCGCGATAAGCCACTATTCGTCCTCTGTCGTACTCCGAAACGTGCTGGAATGACTGCCGTATTCTGCGACGAGGCATCAGAAAGCTTCCCACGCACAGATCCGGCAGCACAACACACTTCCAATACTTACACCCTGCCTTCTGTGCACCCTTCTTATAGTGCTTCTCGGTGGCGTGTCGGGCGCACATGATATGCATATGCCCTGCAATGCTAATCGTTTGCATGTTCTCTCGCGGGCGACGCAGGCTGCGAATTATAGGCCAATCGGATGCTTCCTTCTTGGTGTTGCATTTTGGGTGGCCAGCAGTTTAGTAATTCGTTCTCTCCAAACAATCCAGACAAAGAGCATACGATAAAGTGGGATACCGGTGGACCGATGGGCAAATCCGCCCCTAATTGTCACTGTCGTATCTCTTTGCTCATTCATAGAACCGGTTCGCAAAACTGATGGAATCTGACCATCGCTACTTTGTGAAACAGTACTACAGGAGGAGGGGGGGCGTGAACTTCCAACACACGAGCCACCACTAAGATACATTCCACTGGCGCACCCAGGGGGAGGGGGCTGTGGGGCTTAGCCCCCCCCTCAAGCCCCGTACGTCAACTCTTTTATCTATCTACGTAATGTATATCTGTATGTCTTATGCAATATATGTATATATATAATATATATATATATAATATATATATATATATATATATATATATATATATATATATATATATATATATATATATATATGGGATGTAAGGTCAGGTGATGCGTAACATCACAGCCTCTCCTTGACAAATGTCAACCCCGCCTTCTCGTGGTGCATCCTGTTCCCACTAAAGGGGCTCTGACGACCGCCAATAGCGGTATAACTATACCATCGGGATTAGAGGAAATTCTATCCCACACTCACCAACCCGCTTGGCCAGCGTGGTGAGTTATGGCCAAACCCCTCCAAAATGATTCCACAACTACTTAAATCTTGGCCCTCAGTCTCCGGCAGCTGGAATGTACCTGGCCAAGGCAGCGGCCAGTGCGACATGAAGGCAGAGGGTGCTAAGAATCCCCGGAGGACCGGACTAGGCTGCCATCTGATGCTGACCTTGGCTACGTACAACGGACGCTCCCTATCTTCTGATTCAAGGCTTCTTGAATTGGAAGAGGAACTACAAAGGATCAAGTGGGACATCGTGGGGCTAAGTGAGGTAAGGAGAAAAGGAGAAGATCTCATCGAACTGAAAAGTGGACATCTCTTCTACTGTCGTGGGACAGATACTGGCAGAACTAGTGGTGTTGGATTTATAATAAACAAGAAACTGAAGGATAAAGTTGTAGAAGTTGAAAGTTCCTCTGACAGAGCTGCACGACTTGTTATCCAACTCTCGAAAAGATACCAGGCTCAGATTATTCAAACTTATGCACCCACCACAAGTCATCCTGAAGAAGAAATTGAAGAATTTTATGAGGAAATTTGTCATCTAAATAATAAAGGTAAGCAGCACTTGAAAATAATTATGGGAGATTTCAATGCAAAAATAGGGCAACGGCAACAGAATGAAACTTCAGTAGGTAAATTCGGTCACGGCAACAGAAACCAGCGTGGAAATACTCTCGTTGAGTTTGCAGAGGCAGAAGGGTTTTTCATCTTGAACTCCTTCTTCAAGAAAAAGCCACACAGGAAATGGACATGGAGACATCCAAATGGGACGACAAGTGAAATTGATTTTATTATGTGTAACAAAAAATTCGTCATAGAAGACTGCAGTGTGCTAAACAAGTTCAACACAGGTAGTGACCATAGATTGGTGAGATGTAAGATGCACCTCAACACTAAACTTGAACGTGGCAAGCTCATAAGACAAACAAAATCTATTGACATAACCAACCTTAAAAAACACCATAATACCTTCAAGTTGGAACTGAAGAACAGGTTCTCTGCTTTAGAAGGCCTAACATCGGAAGAAGTGGACATCTCTGAAGTTAACAGAAAAGTAACCAAAGCTCTTATGGAAACAGCAACAAAATTAGCTGGGTCTAAGAACAAGTTGCATGTAAACAAATTATCAGGAAAAACGAAAATGTTGATGCAAAAAAGAAGAGAGATGAGGACAACTAAAGAAGATGTGACTTCCAAAGTGGAATATATAGAGCTATGCAATACAGTAAGAAAAAGTATCACTGAAGACGTAAGAAAATTCAACTGTGAACTAGTGAGGAAAGCAATTGAAAACAACCAAAGCCTAAAGATAGCAAAGGGACATCTCAGTAAGTGAAGAAAACAGATTATGGCACTGAGAAAAGAAGATGGTTCTGTAACAAGAAATAGAGGCGAAATTTTGACAAGAGTGAAAGATTTCTACTCCAAATTATATGAAAGGGATGATACATGCACTCCAGACATCATGAAAGATACCAGTACCAGAGTTCCTCCAGTCCTTCCAGCAGAAGTTGCACATGCAATCAAGAACATGAAGCGGGGAAAAGCTCCAGGAGAAGATGGAATTACTGTAGACATCATACAAGAAGCAAGTGGAGAAATTGAAACAGTACTCGCCCAAATTTTCACTCGATGCCTTAATGAAGGAAAGATTCCTGAGGATTGGAACAACGCTACAATGATCCTGCTACATAAGAAAGGTGACATTGAGGATCTCGGAAACTACAGACCTATCAGCCTCCTATCAGTAGTTTATAAAATCTTCACTAAAGTTCTTTCACACCGCTTGAAGGTAACACTGGACATGGCTCAACCGAGAGAACAAGCTGGATTCAGGAGTGGCTACAGCACAATAGATCATATCCATGTACTGAGAGAACTAATTGAAAGAGCGAGGGAATATGAACTTCCATTGTGCATGGCTTTTATCGATTATGAAAAAGCCTTTGATTCGGTGAAACCATCAGCAGTTACAATGGCTCTGAAAACCTGCGGTATTGAAGATGCATACATTAATATTATTAATAACATCTATGAAAATGCAAGTGCAAAGATTCGGCTGTTTGAAAATACAACACACATAAAAATTGGAAAGGGAGTGAGACAAGGTGACACCATATCTCCGAAGCTCTTTAATGCCACTTTGGAGGGTGTTTTTCAGTCGCTGAGCTGGGAAAACAAAGGGATAAAGATTAATGGAGATTATCTAACCCACCTTCGTTTTGCTGATGACGTAGTCATTTTTGCAACTACCCCATCAGAGCTGCAGAGTATGATCCAGGAATTTGCTGACAAGAGTAAAGAAGTGGGATTAAAAATGAACTTTCAGAAGACAAAAGTGATGTTCAATGCTTTTACAAGAAATGAGGATTTATCGATTGATGGAGAAAAGCTGGAGATAACAGACACGTACGTTTATCTTGGACAGCAGATATCAAGTGAGGGTCACATTGATGAAGAAATTAATCGGCGTACAAAACTTGCCTGGAGAGCTTTTGGAAGAAACAGCATAATTTTCAAGAGCAATATGTCATTATGTCTTAAAAGAAAAGTGTTTGATCAATGCATCCTTCCAGTGCTTACGTATGGTGCAGAGACTTGGACCTTAACTAAAAGAGATATACAAAGACTGCAGACAACTCAAAGCAGCATGGAGAGGTGCATGCTTGGTGTAACCAGGAGAGATAAGAAGAGGAACTCGTGGATCCGAAAAATGACAAGAGTGGAAGACATCATGATCAGAGTTAAATCCCTGAAATGGCAATGGGCTGGACATACTGCCAGAAGGACAGATCATCGATGGACAGCCGAAATTTTAGATTGGATTCCAAGGGACAGGAAAAGACCCAGAAGAAGACCACATGGGAGATGGGTGGATGAAATTCGAAAGTATGCAGGGGTGACATGGAGGAGACTGGCACAAGACAGACCGTTGTGGAGGAAACTTGGGGAGACCTTCGTCCAGCAGTGGATTGATAATGGTTGACAATGATGATGATGATGATATATATATATATATATATATATATACTGAAGAGCAAAACTGAAAACTAAGGAAAAACTTTAGAATTTAAAACAAAAGTTGCAAAATAAAAGTTGCAAAATAACCTGAAGATCAAAACGCGCAACGCAGCAGTTTTGAAAATTCAGAATTCACATTCTATTAAGAAGAGACCTTAGCAAAAAAAACACATATATATTTTTGACTCATACCAAGTACAACATAGAAAAAGTTTATGTATCTACCGGTGTGAGTAAAAGGAGAAAAGATAAAAAAAAAAAAAAAAAACTGAATGTAGAAGGTGTCGAGAATACTGAGCCTTGGCTTTATCAAGGACCAGCAAAAACTCTGCATTTTCTCACTTCCACAAAGACCTAGTTGGAAATGGGTTTCTGCAAGACCATAGATGCAAGTAACGTGCCCACCTAAAATTGTTTTAAAAAATATATATATGTCATGTCCTCCGCAGAGTTGTATGACCTAGCACTAGTTAACAATTTCGCTTGCATCCATAACCCTCCTGGCCCTACCCATGCTCTTCATCTGTTACTATTAAACAGAGAGAAGAAGATTAAAGAGAACTCAAGCTGTGAGAGTGACATAATAATTAGAAATAATTTTCAACTATAACGAAATGCCAAGTTCGTCTGAGAGAGAATTTAAACCTGAAAAACAATGCAAAGAAATCCAAATTTTTACATTGCAATTAAAAAAGGAAATATTAATTTTAAAAAAACAGATTTTTGAAAGAAAACTTGATTCTAAAACCCCCTACTCTACAACTTCTGACAACACGAAAACGAGAATAAGTTAAAGACAAAATTAACTAAAGAAAACTTTGTGAAAGTTATATGACTTAAACAATTAGTTGCAATATGTACAAAGTATTTCAGCAGTGCTTTAAGTGCATGATTAAGTAGTTATTAAGAACTTAACTACTTTGAAAATACAGCGCAAAGAAAAGGAACTATGCTTAGCCATCTGCTGTAGATAGTTTTCTAGAGAACGAAATTCCTTCTTCTTTCATCAAAAGAACTTTAAGAAAAATTATTCTGAATAATAGAGTAAGGTTGGCAGATCTGCTTTAATTTTCTACACAGTTAATAATATGATTCTGACCAATCAAAGCCGTAAGGAAGTTGGCTAGAGGATGCCTATTAACTACTAAAAGGAACCTTAGTGCTATGGATATGAAGGTCCTATTAAAACAAAAAATTAAATAATATAGAAAAAATCACAAAAAAAGCTTAAAAATCTGTTTATAAAAGAAAATAAAAACAAATAAAAAAGAAAACTAGTTATTCATCACTAGGATAGCTATACTAAATATAGTAAAACTAACATTAAAATTAATAAGATTCTGATTAATCTATAGAAGCTCACTAAGGTGATTTAATACATGCAAAGATTATTAAATACACCACTCGTGTATTTTATAATATTTCTCATGTATTCTGGAGAGTTAATTCTGCTCTTTCTGATCATACAGATCCACAGTCTTAAGTTTATATATATATTTTTTTCTCTGGTTAAAATCTCCGCGAGTTGGTTTCTTTCTGTATGAGGAGGCCATCAGCCCCACCCACACTGCCCCCCAGCGACTAGGGAGTGGCAGAAGTGTTAGGACGCATAGGGAAGAGGTCAGCCATGTTTTACTCTTGTGAGGAGAAAGTTTAGTTGCACAAGAGGTAAGCTCTCTTCCTTGTACTTGGGTTTTAGGTTTTATAAGTTCAATGTTTGTACTTCATGTACCTTTTTTCTCTGTTGATTTTTTGCTTTTCAGCTTTTAGGCACTGGCTTGTCTGTTAACATTTTTGCGGGTTTTAACTCTTTCTTTTCTTGGTAACTTTGCGCGTCTTTGGGGGAACATAGGCACAGCAGATGGCTAAGCATAGTTCCTTTTCTTTGCGCTGTATTTTCAAAGTAGTTAAGTTCTTAATAACTACTTAATCATGCACTTAAAGCACTGCTGAAATACTTTGTACATATTGCAACTAATTGTTTAAGTCATATAACTTTCACAAAGTTTTCTTTAGTTAATTTTGTCTTTAACTTATTCTCGTTTTCGTGTTGTCAGAAGTTGTAGAGTTGGGGGTTTTAGAATCAAGTTTTCTTTCAAAAATCTGTTTTTTTAAAAATTAATATTTCCTTTTTTAATTGCAATGTAAAAATTTGGATTTCTTTTGCATTGTTTTTCAGGTTTAAATTCTCTCTCAGACGAACTTGGCATTTCGTTATAGTTGAAAATTATTTCTAATAATTATGTCACTCTCACAGCTTGAGTTCTCTTTAATCTTCTTCTCTCTGTTTAATAGTAACAGATGAAGAGCATGGGTCGGGCCAGAAGGGTTATGGATGCAAGCGAAATTGTTAACTAGTGCTAGGTCATACAACTCTGCGGAGGACATGACATATATATATTTTTTAAAACAATTTTAGGTGGGCACGTTACTTGCATCTATGGCCTTGCAGAAACCCATTTCCAACTAGGTCTTTGTGGAAGTGAGAAAATGCAGAGTTTTTGCTGGTCCTTGATAAAGCCAAGGCTCAGTATTCTCGACACCTTCTACATTCAGTGTTGTTGTTTTTTTTATCTTTTCTCCTTTTACTCACACCGGTAGATACATAAACTTTTTCTATGTTGTACTTGGTATGAGTCAAAAATATATATGTGTTTTTTTTGCTTAGGTCTCTTTATAGAATGTGAATTCTGAATTTTCAAAACTGCTGCGTTGCGCGTTTTGATTTTCAGGTTATTTTGCACCCTTCGTTCTAAATTCTAAAATGTTTTCCTTAGTCTTCAGTTTTGCTCTTAAGTATATATATATATATATATATATATATGTATATTGTATGCATACATACATATATATGTATATATACACTGAAGAGCAATTGAATTACAGACAGATGGCGTTATGCAAATGTGGCGCTGTAGGCGGCCCTGTAAACGGAAACGACATGACTTATGCGACGATCCAACAATATAAGGAGTGATGCGACGGGAATCAGTAAGAGTCGGACGCAGTATGGGTAAGACGAAGGATCTAAGCGCATTTGATCGTGGGCAAATTGTCGGGGCCCGACGAATGGGTCACTCCATCTCGGAAGTCGTGCAGGCACTGGGATTTTCACGAGCCACTGTGTCACAGGTGCACCGTGAGTACATCGAATCCGGTAAAACTATCCCTGCAAGGGCCAACTGCCGTGGACAACAGCGTGTGGATGAGCGCGGTCATCGTCGGCTAGTTCCCATTGTGACAGCGGATAGACGGGCCACAGTGCAAGAAATCACTCGGCAATTTAACGCTGGTGAATAAAAACGTGTAAGCAGTCACACCATCCAGAACCATCTCCTCGCTATCGGGGTACAGAAGCCATCGTCCCACGAGAGTACCGCTGCTGACCGCACATCACAAGATGCAAAGATTAGCATGGGCGCGGGAACATCGCCACTGGACCCTAGACATGTGGGAAAATGTTGCCTGGACTGATGAGTCGATATACACGTTGGTACATGCGGATGGCAGGATACGAGTACGGCGCAAACCACATGAAGCGATTGATCCTTTTTGCCAGCACGGTACTCTTCAAGCTGGTGGAAGTCGCATTCTCGTCTGGGGACTGTTTACGTGAATTGAAATATGACCCCTGGTACGCGTGACATCGTCACTCACAGGTCAACGTTACCGGGATACCCTGGACGACCATTTGCTCCCGTTTGTGCGTCTTCAACATCCCACTGGGGACCTCATCCTGCAACAAGACAATGCCCCGTGCTATCGCTCCCGAATTGTATCCGAATAGTTGGATGAACACTCCACCGACGTGACCTCGCTTCCTTGGCCAGCTAGGTCACCTGACCTCAATCCCATCGAGCACATCTGGGGTGTCATCGAGAGAGGTGTTCGAGGCTCTGACCTCCTCCATCGAATCTTCGTGAACTGTGGGAGCTTGTTCAGGGATCGTGGATCCGTATGGCTTCTCAACACTTCCGGCGTCTTGTCGAGTCCATGCCGAGACGAATCGCCGCTGTCATCAGGGCGAAAGGTGGTGCTACACGTTACTAGACAGGTATCTCTAATTCAATTGCTTTTCAGTGTATTCCTCCGGGCAATCACAGGATACAATTCTTAACCTCCAGATTCGCTAGACATGAATGCCAGTTGCTTCGACTAGCGAATCCTGTGGTGGTTATGTTCAAATTAATCGGAAACTTGAGACTTGGTCGTTCTGGATGGTGTAGTGGTTAGCATACTCGGGCGCTATCTGGGTGAGTCGGGTTCAATTCCCGGTCCGGGAAGAAATTTTTCACGTTTTCGGATATTATCTGACTTAACGTCCATGCCATATTTACACCAAGAAACGGATTCACATCTCCAAAATTTGTATTGTACACATTTGTTCTGTTTGTCGTAATAAAAAAAATACTAATGCTGTCTCTAGTGAAAAAGTGGTCTTTTCCCCTCAGTCGCGCCTTACGTTCTAAATTTTTTTCTTTATTATGGGTTTAACGAACAGCCTAAATTAGGGACTGGCGACTGCTTATAACTCAATGGGATATCAGCAGTCGCCCGTCCCTAATTTAGGGCCACTTGTTCCAGGAAAAGGAGAGAGCCAGTGCCGTAAAACAACAAGATCTATGCCTCACCGGGATTCGAACCCCGATCCACTTGGACGAACGGTCATAAACCAGTGCTTAGACCACTGCGTATCAGAGCGGCATATAAGTTAAGCAGCGTATTGTTTATGAATTATATTAGTTAAAATTTGTACTTTAGCATAATGTGTTAATTTGTCAATGATTCATATTCGAAAAATTGCTTCTGGGTCCACAGCATTTAATATTTGAAGAAAAGTAAAAATTATAAATGCATATTTTCCATTTTAAATGCATATTTCGGGTGTTTTAAGTACATATTTTGCTGTTTAGAGCATATAGTTCCGTCTCTAGTGATAATTAAATTGTCCCTTTGCTGTTTCACCCTCCAAAACGAGACAGTGTTTCATGTATTCTTCGGTTCAGCATTCTCCAAAAGCAGTTATTTTAAATTAGGAAGATATTTACTTTTTCTTAGTTTTTAATGTTTGTCATAGGAAACGGTGAAAGAAAACCGTGCTCACGCTAGTAAAAGTTCTGTAGCTTTGCTTCTGTTTTTCGTGCATTTATTTTCTCTCCATGGACTGACTATATGAGGTGTTTAAGTGCTTCTGGCATTAGCATGTGTACTGTTTTCTGTTAAGTGAGAATTATTGTCAAACTCGTATCATGACGTTTGAAATATACCAAGTGTTGATTGAGTGCTTCTTATTCAAATGAATATCAATTTGCTAGCCACTTACAGCAGGTTTCTTTGTACCCTGTCCTGTTATTCCTGTCGATTCCGAAGAGCAATTCAGGCTTCTGAACAGTTTTGTAAGAGATAGGAGATTATCATCCTTTCTCCTCTTCCGTCCCCCCTCTTTACCATCATGTTCAGAAAGTGCAAACACTATAATGCTATCGTCAAAAAGGGTCTTTAGAAAAGAAAGAAGGCTATCATCTATCGTCGTCGTATGTGTTTAGCTTCGTAATTTTATTGGGGTAAATGTAGATGGAGAGGCGACCTTGTCCACTGAGTCCAAAGTCCTTTTGGAAAAGAGCTGGGTTTTTATCTTGCTCTCCCAAGCGGAAGAATGCCAGAGTGTATCTTGTCTGACCTTATCTTTCTTCTTCTTCTTCCTTACTCCTTTTCTGTTTGTTCCAATTGAGAGGCCATGTTGTTGTTGGTGTTGTTTACACGCACCCACCTCCTTCCACAGCTTGTGATTAAAAAAAAAAAACGGGGGGGGGGGGGGGGGGTAGATACAATGTACCCAAAAAACGTTACTTCCGTTTTGCTGTGTCTTCCATCAGGCTGCTGAAGTAACCATGTTGAAGAGATAATGTCAAAGAAGTACGTATATTAGTTGAAGATTGAGTACTTTAGTTCGAAATCCGAGCTCCAGAGCCGCTCCAGAGTCGCTTTGTAGGAGGGACATTAAGGCAGCAATTCAGCTGGAAGAAAGCGCCGGATGGGGTGAGAGGAAATAGAGGATTACTTGTCTTGAAACTGCGTTTGCATAGCAAGCACACTCCTTTTTATAGTTGGGACTATGACGGCAGGCAGTGGCACTGAATAGCCTTAAGTCAGTCATGTAGTTACGGACGATGAATTAATTGATTGCGTAACTCCGTCCAGAGATAACTTCTAGCTTATTTCTCTGTTGAGATAACTGGTGAAATGCTTGAATATATCCCGCAACCCGACTTTACTACGTGCCAGTTTCCTTTATTTGTTGAGAAAGTTCTGAGTTGCATGTGCTGCACGGCTCGAGCAACTATTCGCTTATTTCATTTATTTGTAGAGAAAGTTGGTGAGCTACATGTGCCTAACGGCCTGAGCTTACAACTTCCTCATTTCATTTATTTGTTGAAAAAGCTGATCTAAATGTGCCTCACGGCCCGAGCAACTATTTGCTTATTTAATTTATTTGTAGAGAAAGCTGGTGAGCTACATGTATCCCACATTCCGAGCTTACTATTTGCTTATTACATTTATTTGTTGAGAAAGCTGGTGAGCTACATGTGTCCCACGACCCGAGTAACTATTTGCTTATTTCATTTATTTGTTGAGAAATCTGATCTATACATTGTTACCCGCATATCCTGCGGAATAACGTACAACATTTGAGGATCACGATTCCGCTAGAGACGTTGTGGGGGCCACCAAATATTTTATATACAGGAATTATGCCATTCAACAGCCAATTCCGACGGCACCGCGCGGAAAGAGATTTTAGGAAAGGACTTAGAGACGACGTAGCCAAAGGAAATGTCTTGGGCCCGTAAAAGAGGAAGGATAATATACAGGGTTCGTAAAACAGATCCCCGTTCATACATTCTAAGGAAAAAATAAGTTTTATATTTCATATCTCGACTAAGCCCCGTAGCTGGTAGGTTTTCTTCTTCACGAGAAAATTCTTTTTCTTTTTTCTTTTCCTTGTTTTCGTAGCTCCCAGGAAATCAGGTAGGGATAAGCTCGTACCCCACCCCTTCATTAGTAAAATGCAAGAACGTGAGGAAGTCGCAAAGAACAAGCAATCGTTTCTCACGCCTAGATCTTGCGTACCACGAGGGGTGTCATTAGCCGTGCAATTCCTTTTAGACAGAAGCACGTTCGTAGCAGCTAAGTAAAAGGTGAACAGAACATATTTCTCGTAGGGGTGTGCCCCGGTTGACACAGGCATAAAGGGTCACTCAGGAAATGGAGAAAGGGCCCACTATAGGTTACGGACCCCAAGCTGCGTGTTTGACGGGTGAAAGGATAATTTGTTTCCCCAGCATCCCAAAACCCTTCACTCGTAACCGTCGTACCAAGAGGACTCACACAGGGGGAAGCAACCAATCCCGAACGAGGGATTGTGGCTCATGACCAATGAGTGGAACGTATTTCGGGTAGGGTTACGGAAACCCATCCCCCTCGGAATCGACAGGACGTTTTCAGGAAAACTCAAAAACTCTGAAAAAAGGGAGAAGTCAATCTAGAGAAAAAAATCAAGGAGTAAAGATCGAGAATTCTTTGAGATGACGAGGAGAGAAGAGAGTCCGGAGCAGCAGCACTGATGCGGTGGCTTTCACTAGATGAGGAGGTTTTTTGCTAATTTCTTTTACATAGGAGTGAGGTCGTCCCTCGTCGAGCGTCTGGGCGGACGCAGAAGTTAGAGATGAAGAACGTACAGTCGAGGACGGAAAATGGCAAACCCGAGGACCAGACCGAATGATCACATGAGGTTTAGGCTAGTAAGGCCAGTTTAGGCTTCAGCACCAACCAAGCAGGAAACCAACTACTTGGCATCGGCAGAAATATTGGGTGAGACTTCTTGAATCATAATACCTCTGATATCATGAGTATGCGTGATCATTTCCCATGAAATCTCAATAGTAACGTCAATTCTCTTGTAAGCGCTCATTGATAATTTTGTATATGCGAAATGCTACCACGATTAACGTATATGTAAGTAGCTGCTAGAAATTAATTATCTGACATTTGATCTAGTTTAAGTAGAAACTCCACCGACTCCCATGTACTACTTTAAGAAACCAATATTGAGAATAAATTATTTATTTGCTGTTGAATTTTACCCGAGTATCTCAAATCTTTCCAAAATTGTTATGGAGTGAATCCCTTTAAAACTCTTATCGCTAAAGTAACCAACTCTCCAATTTGCATTTCAGAATTAGCCTTTCTTATGAAGTTTAATAGTTTCTTATTTCGGTAATTCAGTAAACTCTTAATTCTCCAAACCTTACTTAATGGAATTCTTAACATTTAAGCGGCATATGGAAGGGCATGGGTTTCCCATGTTCTCCCATATGAAACACAACGCAATGCACCTTTCGACCCTGAGCTTGGAGACCCTTAATTAGGGAATCTAACCTCATGGTAGACACCAGTAGGCGGGAGAAAAAGTAACCGGTAAGGAGCTATGCAAAATTTCGGCCTTTCAATTTCATCCCACTGCAGCGAATAAGACGCAGCAGCTGGTTCTCTCTAGCCCAGCGAACGAGTTATTGGGTGGTGATAACATGTGCCCCACGGCCCGACCAACTATTTGCTTATTTCATTTATTTTTTGAGAAAGCTGGTGAGCTATTTGTGTCCTATGGTCCGAACGCTCATAGATTCTATAAGGTGTTTGAATTCATTTTGGTTCGATGATAGCCATACCTGCAACAAAATATTACATAACTCTGTCAGTATTGACGCAAGAGGTCATTGACACCGAACAGCAATTTTTTTAATGTTTTGTACGTTTTCAATAGAATTGACAGGGATTGATTGATAAATTGATTGTTTTGTACGTTTTCAATAGAATTGACTTTGTGAATATATGATGAATGTCCTCAAGTTCATCAAATTATTCTGTCATAATGTGCTATTATTGCATTGTCATTGGAAACGACGTCATTAGTGGCAGGCATTCAGAATTACACAGGATATTATTTTTACCACAAGTACATGCTTTGAAATTACTGGGGTGTTTTTTAGTTTCAACTTACACCACTTCAACAGCAACTATAGTTTCTGTTCACGGAAGTTAAATAGCTACCAAAGGTGTTTATTTTTTTTTTCCCAATGTGGGTTGCTTGAGTGGCATTTAGAATCGCACAGAGTTTTTAACATTAGATGAAAGCCCTTCAATAAGATTTGTAGAGTATGTTTTTTAATAACCAAGTTTTTTTTTTTTTTGGGATATCCAAATGTGAAAGCATGTTTCATGAAAATTACAACAATAAAAAAGAAATATTGGTTGAGGCAGAGATTCGACAATTAAAACTGGCAAGCGCTCTTTCTAACTGCGCCCCCAAAGTAGGACAAACGTTTAAAGGAAATTATATTGTTTGTTATAAGCACTTTTGGGGGGAGGGAGACGATATCACAGTGTTTGCTTCTTATTTGGAATAATCACCGGTGGCGTTGTCCTCTGGTCAAGACATCCCCTACCTTGCCCTTAAGGTTTGCGATTTATTCCACAGGTCCGGAAACATACACCACCATATAATGTTTTTCTCCGCAATGTTTTTTTTTTTTTTTTTCAATTATTTACATTTAATAACAAAAATATTGGTTAAAAAAACAGTTGATAATCTTGTCAACTTCGCTTTACTGGTTTCAAATTTCCCTCCATCTCCCCATTTAAGAAATTTCTGGGTTTCTTGTGCCTTCACTTGCATTGAACGATGCGAATTTAAACCACTTTGAAACGGGAAGCGACAGCAGCGAGTGTGATATAGAGTGGCACGCGTTTTTTGATAAAACAGTTCGCTGTTCTTTTTCGGAGTTTTACTGCCTCCGTGAGCAGCTCTAAGGGTTATAAGCAGTCGCATGTCTTTAGGGCCACTGGTTCCAGGAAGAGAAGAGAGCCAGTACTGTAAGGCCTACCCGGTGGTACAGTGGTATACGCTCTGGTCCCGGATGAGACATGGGTGATGTTTTTGTTTTACGCAGCACTGGCTCTCACCTTTCACTGGAGCCAGTTGCTTTAATTTAGGGACGGGTGATTGCTTATAGCTCATCGAGTTGCTCACGGTAGTTGTAAATGGGTGGCGTGAATTTTACTGACATTTGGAAAATCGTGTAATTTGTGGACACTGGTGGATTCCCCCGATCAGGGACGCGCCAATCGGGAGCGCAATCCAAACATTAACTATAAAACCGCTCTCTGAAAGATGAGGAAAGCAGGATCGATGCTGTAAAGGTACTGAGGTATAATTTCGATGCAACCTAAGATGCATTATATTACTTTCTGGAGATAGTGATAAAAGAAATTTAGCAGATTTTTTTAATGCTAAAACTGAAATAATTTAAATTTTAATATGTTCCCTTGTGATTTAGTATAATACACTGCTGGCCATTAAAAGTGCAACACTGGAAACACGGGCGCACATGTAAATGATTAGCCGGGCAGCACACAGGGAAATCATGTGGGACGGTAACGCCCCCTGGAAGTCGTATAAGAAGGTGAACAAGGAGCCAGTGTTAAGCACTCGAAGCCTGTGCGCTCACCGTTCCCCACGGGCAGCTGCAGCATCCCCCGTCGAAGACAACGGCAGCCCTACCAGCAGGTTTCCGACTTCTATTGCGGGAGAATTGTCACTCCAAGACATCGGTGCTCGTGTGGAACGGCATGCGGCCACAGTGGGGGATAATATGGCGTCAGTGTGTAGCGAAGGAACAAACACACCGACGTGCTGGATCCCAACGGCCCCGTCACACCACCGAACGAGAAAACCGACATCTGGTGCGCAGGGCTCTTGACAGATCGCACAGCCACATCGACAACCGTAGCTCAACAGTTCGGGTGTGTGGCATAGCACACAAATTCCGCGCGGACGGTTCGACGTCGTATGCAGCAGCGGGACATTTTTGCACGGCGCCCATTTCTTGGGATACATTTGACTGTAGAACACCGGCGTCTGTGACTGCAGTGGTGCCAAGAACGTTGCGCATGGAGGAGCAGATGACAAGGCATCGTGTTTTCCGACGAATCCCGCTTGAGTTCGCAGCACTATGATGGAGAACCCGTGTCTGGTCGTACCGCGGCGACTAGCTGAGTGAGTCCTGCATTATTCTGCGCCATACCGGCCCGGCAACCGGCGTTATGGTATGAGGTGCCATTGGATTCCATTCCCGCACGCGCCTCGTCCGCATTACCGATACGTTGAATAGCCATCATTACATCACTGAGGTGTTGGAGCCTGCTGTTGTACCATATCTGCAGGGACTCTTTGGTGCCATTTACCAACATGATAATGCGCGACCGCATGTGACACGCACCGTCCAACACCTCATAGATCGCCACCATGTGCCACGTCTTCCTTGGCCCGTGCGGTCCCCGGATATGTCGCCTATTAAACACGTGTGGTTCATGATCGTCAGACGACTGGTACGCTAGCGACCAACCCCGGCTACAACGGAGAAACTGTGGCATCGTGTCGAAGCTGCGTGGACGGACATTCCCCAAACACACATTCAACGTCTCTTCCTCTGATGCCGGGCCGTGTAGCAGCTGAAATTGCCGCCCAGAGTGGCTATACCATATACTGAGAGTTATGGGTTCCCCTCGTCTCACCGTGCTGTATTTGTAATCGATTCACCCTTGTACCATCTTCTTTCTGTACAATAAATATGGCTTCGTGGCTTTGATATCTCTTGTGTTTCGTGGTTGTGCACTTTTAATGGCCAGCAGTGTATTTAAAAACCGACCATAATGGAAATGTAGAAAATGATTATTTAAAAAAAATGTGGAACGGCTGATTGGTTTAGAGGAATGTAAGCTGAAGCAATCGTCAACTCTGTAATACTTCAACCCCCCCCTCTTCCTGTACGCATATTTCAACGCTCGCCCTTCTTTGCCCACTAAATCCACGAGGCCGTTGTAAACCTCTCTGCCGTCGAGGTTACAGGTGCCGTAAGACAAACACACAACCCATACATCATCTGGTACTAGTCTAATCCTTGCCCATTCGGACGAATGGTCACTTAGACCACTGAGCCACCGGATAGGCTGAAACAGTTTACCTGGTAGTGTTGATAGCAGCTTCGATGTGTACTTTCATTCAACACTTTGATCGAACGTTCTCTGTTAATGTATGAAAAAACTACGTAGTTAAAGCTTACAATAAGCTGTTATTTAATACTTCAACTGTTGTGTTTTTATTGCTTAGAAAAACTAGTTACTCTGTTCAACATCATACTTTACATTTTATCAGTAAGGTACACAAGAAAACCGCTCGTAGGTAGAACGACGTAAGAAAAAACTTTTAAATGAACATTGTGTAATCCTAGGCCAGTAACCTTACTTCGAGAAAATCACGTTCTCTTTTATAGTGCTTAAATCCGCTGTTGGGAGGAATTTAGCTTCTGCTGTTTGGAGTGACGAGATGACAAAAAAGCACAGCGAAACAAAATAAGAAAAAAATAAAAATAAAAGAAGCTTAAAAAAATTCGTTGCGCACAGACATAAGTACCAGGTTGTATTGTTGGAAGGTGTTGGAATTGAGCACCCTGGGGCAAGAACCAAAAATGGTTAACCGTAGGGGGGTTATTCTGCCTAGGAGACTGCGCGGGTATATTTAGCTGGTCTACATGTGGTGGTCTCCTTGTCGTCTGCCAATTCTTTTTCCCCTCTACTCGGCGGTGGATGGCTAAATGTCACATCTCCGTTACGTCATTCCCTTGCATTTGACAAGTAACTCCTGGTAGAGCTCAGCATCCTGTCTTGAGTCTCTACCCTTTTCTCAACTGTTGCATAATGTTTGGTGATCGGTTTAAGAATGCGTTTAATGCGCCAACAAGGGAGGGAAAAGAACTATGGAAGGGGTTTCTTGCGAGGATGACGTCAAGGCTGTTTAAAATAAATGTCAGATTCCGTTAGGAAAATGCCAAAGCAGATGCATTCCTTTTAGTCACATTGCTAATTATTCAAAATCAAAGGCGAAGTTTTATTTCTTTTAGGACGCCAGTAGTCCGTGCTCTTAGTTATTAAATGTGTTAGTCGAGACGAAATTTTTAATTCATTCGAATTGGAGACTGGTGGAATATTTATTTACATACATTCGCATATTAACTTGAATAGTACGTCAAGATTTTTCGAGTACGGCTGTCGTATACAGGGTGTTTTCAAAAAGTTTATTTAAATTGGAAACATGCTTTCCTATGCAATGTGAGATGAACAAAGTTCTTTGAGCAATGGTCCTACAACGCTAACTTTCCAACTCATGGCACACATTTTGAGAGTGCAGTTAAAGAAGCCTGTGAAGAGGTAAAGCTGCGTTTCTGCATATATGATGACATAGTACATGTCAGACAAAATCTCACTGCTTTTGGGTGATGCTACAACATAAACAGAGTCGGCAATTGTTCCGAAGTTACGTGTAAATTAGTAGTCTTTTTGTTACTGTCATGTTGCCAATGGAACGTCTATGTAACGCCCCTCGCTCGTGTATATCTCCCTCTTAACATAGCCACGATCCAAAGAGAGTCATCACATAATTTTGCAGCTTCGATACTTGAAAAAATAAGACCGGGCCCGTTGTAACAATAACAAAACAAGTTAGTAAAATCATGCAATGCATTGATTATGATACGCTTTCCAACATACCAGAAATCATTACTCAAGTTATGAGGATAATATGGCTGTAGAATAAATCTCGCTCCTATGACCTGACCTTTGACCCCATGTCGATGATATTCAACAGAACCAGTAAAGTATGCTTCCGGAGCAACATGATAAAGTTGTGTCTCAATCGAAGCATTTGTACGTAAGTTATAACGCATAAGGGCGATGGAATATCTCCCGATCCTATGTCCTGACCTTTGACCCCACTTCACCCATTTTCAATAGAGTTCGTCCCAAGATGGTCCCCTACCACATACTAAAATTTCATTGAAATCGAACCATATTTACGTAAGTTATGACGCATAAGAGCAATGGAATGAATCCCGCTCCTATGTCGTGACCTTTGACCCCATTAATCCCTTTTTCAATAGGGTTCGTCCCCAGGTGGTCCCCTACCACATACTAAAATTTCATCGGAATCGAACCATTTTTACGCGAGTTATCGTGCGGACAGACGGACGAACAGACGGACAAAGCTGGAGCATATACGCTTCTTCAACCTACGGTTGGAAAGCTTAAAAAAGAAACAATTTATTTCACTAAAACTGTGTGGCTTGGGACTTATCGAAGGGAAAGTTAATGGAATGTTTGATTAACTGTCTCCATTCCATATACTAAAATTTCATTGAAATCGACTAAAATTTCATTGAAATCGACTAAAATTTCATTGAAATCGACTAAAATTTCATTGAAATCGACTAAAATTTCATTGAAATCGACTAAAATTTCATTGAAATCGAACCATATTTACGCAAGTTATGACGCATAAGAGCAATGGAATGAATCCCGCTCCTATGTCGTGACCTTTGACCCCATTAATCCCTTTTTCAGTAGGGTTCGTCCCCAGGTGGTCCCCTACCACATACTAAAATTTCATCGGAATCGAACCATTTTTACGCGAGTTATCGTGCGGACAGACGGACGAACAGACGGACAAAGCTGGAGCATATACGCTTCTTCAACCTACGGTTGGAAAGCGTAAAAAAGAAACAATTTATTTCACTAAAACTGTGTGGCTTGGGACTTATCGAAGGGAAAGTTAATGGAATGTTTGATTAACTGTCTCCATTCGTTGCTACTATATAGACTCTAGATCCGAACTTCCCTCTTTTCGTGCACCAACGCCGCTGCCGACGACAAACTCATGACCCTACCCTTCTCTCTCAAAACCAAGGCCCCGCCTTTTCTCTCTTCTTCTACTTCCAAAGTGACCCTTCTTTCTTAAAAACTTCCCACTTTTACTTAATCAGATTTCAGAGCTAATCCTCACCTACGTGGTGGGGCTACCTGCAAACACCGTTAAACTTGCGTTTCTTTCATTGACGCTCCCTTGAGGTAATTCCATTGCCACACAAGACAGCTACAATATACTTCAAATACTTATGTACTAAGTCGACTGTAATGTGGCTAATCTTTTGCGTCTGACACCAACAGCATTAAAACATGCTGATTTCGTCCTTTTTGCCCCAAAATGGCGCAAACAAAGGCATTCCATGTGGGAACGAACATACGCATACACATCTATAATTATTTTGTATGACCTGGGAGCCAGCTAATTTTATAGTCTACCTGCATTGTTGGAAGACGTTACATTAGCAACAGGCGACCCACGTGGTGTGTGTTTGGGCTCCAACAAATTTCGCCTCAGTGCCCCAGAACGTCTTAATCGGGCCTAAGGGTTAGAGCAACCGCCTTCCGACGAAATGGTCTCCGGATCAGTTTTTCAAGTAGGTTGAGTCGCTCTGAACAGCTTATTACTCGCCGTGCGTCGGATGGGCACGTTAAGCAGTCGGCCCTGGGGTGTTGGATCCCCCGCTACGAATCAAGCAATCTGTTCCTTCTCTCGCTCTTGTTCTCTGTCCCTGGAAGTGCTCGTTGTGATATCAGGCACTCTCAGCTATGTCGATTTGCGCCTTCACTTCTGGCATTATCTACTTCTCTTGCCGGTCCACCCTCTGTCGTTCCGAGCCTCTAGATTCAATCTAGTGTAACATCGTTTCTGATACGCAGCACAAAATCCCACGAGACATAGGTATAGTTGCGTCTAAACTTTAGGTGTGGGTGTAAACCCTACGAGAAATTGCCGGATGCCACTTCTGAACTGTACATATTCTGACCTTTCGATTGGTAAAGGTGGACTAACTGTATGCTCCCCTGGAAGTTTTCATACAGGAACACTTTTAAGTCTGATATTTACGTTTCCCCGGTTTCTAGAACACAGAAGGTTGTCAAATAATTTAGAACACTTCGGGACGAGCTGCTCATGGCGGTCTGTAAACACCAAAACAAATTATGACAATAGTTGAGAATTGACAAGTATATTCCTGTAGTTTTTTCTTATAGCCATGGCCGGGCTTTTGACCCTTCGAGACCTAACGCGTCAAGCTTCAAAAGTTAAAGATAAAAATCAGGCTAACCTGTTCCCTCCTCCTTCTCTATTCAACCCTAAGGTTGGTGGGTGGCATTGGTCATCATCCACAAAGGAATTCTTTCCCGAGTCATAAGCTTGATGTTCCGGTAGGATCTTTCTCTTGTTATTTGACTCATATATTGAATTCTTGGGCGTTTCTGTCCATTCTACCTTCAATCAAGTTGGCACACCACTCCAAGTGTCTTATGAGGTGGCCTATCATCCTGTTTCTTCTTCTTTCCATAGTCCATAATACATTTCTCGTTTTTCCTGAACTTTTTTAACAGTTCCACATTTGTCATTTTTTTCTGTTTAAGCGATTTTCAGCATATACGTTACCGGCACCACATTTCAAATGACTGTATAACTTTGCCCTGTCTCTTTCTTGCCGTGTCCAAGTTTCAGATGTATAAAGTGCTACATTCCATGTAAAAGTTTTTATAAAAATTTTCTTTGTTTTCAGAGAAATGGGCTTAGATGTTTATATCCCTCTTTTCTTATTGAAAGCATTCTTTGCTTGTGCTATCCTAGTTCTCACATCTTTTTCATCTTTTCCATTGGATGTAAAAAGGCTACCTATAGGTAAATGAAGTCCTTAACTTGTGTTAGTCTTTTTCCTTTTAATGTGATATTTAATCTTTTGCTTTCCATCTCTGGTGCATTTCATTACTTTTGTTTTTTTTTTCACATTTACATGTATATTCATTTTGCATTTATCTTCAAGAATCTTGTTCAATTCTTCTAATGACAGTTGTACGTCCCTTTCATTATCTGCTATTACTGCAATGTCATCAGCAAATCGTATCGTGCTGTAGATCCTTCCATTGACATTTTCCCCATTGTTTTCAGCAAATTCTAACCAGTTGAAGACTGAAGTAAACATAAACTGAATGGCTGGATTATAACTTGTTTCTCAACGGCATTAGTGTTTGCACAAAGCTTACTTAAAAAAAACTTCCATAACAAGTTAACTGTTTCGTAACTTTTCAAAAAGTAACCTGCGAAGTTTGTACTAAACTCCAGCATTTTTCCTCCGATATATCTAAGCCGCAGCTCGTTCGTTTTGTGTATTTTGGATAAAACAAATCCTTTTCTCTGAGCTGCTTGCATGTAAGCATAAGACTGAAAAATAATCTCCATGGTGTTTTCACATTTGAGAGTGCCAACTGAATTTTATCTTTATGATTAGATGAACCTGATGGTTTAAATACTCTTCGGGTGCATCTCTGTAATTGTCCCTAATGCCTAATATAAGCATGGAAGTGCTAAGCTACTCTGTGAGGTTATTATCAGCATCTTCAGAGTATTCTTGCCTCAGAGTTCATTGTCTTCATTTGTCCGCCTTACGGAGACAATCAAATGGAGTGAAAACGAAAAATAACTGCAGCTTCTTCGTATACATGCTTGATCTCTTTAAGTTACAATGAGTAGTCACTTTATTTGTACCACCTAGAAAATAATGTTGAACCACCGTTATGCTTTAAAAACAACGGCAGTTCACACCTCGGAATTGCTTCCAGTTCTGATAATGTTCCTGTGATACGTCGAATAACATCTTCCAGCTCATGCCGATCGGAATGCCGTAGATCCATACGTCTTTTTCCCAGTTCAACTTCATCCCGCAAATGCTGTATGGGATTGAGATCTGGGGACTGAGGTGGCCATTGAAGCAGGAAAAAAAAGTCTCCTTGTTCCACTACCCTGGGGCAGTGTGAACATTTAGTGTGGGGTGTTTTTTTAGCGAAATTTTCCTCGCCGGCTTTGGATTCGATCTTCTTGCAACTCTTCTGATGATGAGAAAATATGACACAAATACTCACTTGTGACTTTCCTTTTGTTTTTATTTCTAGTTCAGGTTTGTTTGGCGATCAGTATCTTAGTCATGTAATTAACTTACAATTATTTTATTTCTATTTTCAGCCGATTAGTCTTTCATAATTTCCAGGCAAGGCCCCTTGGTGGAATTCCAGAAAAGTTCTGGAATTTGATCTGTTTTTTTTTTTTTTTTATGCAGGACTGGAAAGTCTTTCATTTTTCGTATTTTTATAAAAAGTCCTGGAATAGGCCTGAAATTTTTCTTGCAATGGGAGATAAAAAGGGGGGGGGGCGAAATGCTTGGATTGATTGCATCACTTTGCTCTAGCTCAGTGCGCCGCTTGCTCGCTTCGCATCACTGCCTTCCATGGTGTGTGGTCACGTGATGTCACCCCTTTCATCTCATGTGACGCTGCAGTGCAAGATGTTTGAATACCATATTTCCAGCGATCCTGGTTTTGGTACACCAGTTGTATGCAGTTGGAGTAATAATAGTGAGCGGAAACCTTCCCGCGAGTACAAAATGGCCGTTCCTTCCAACACGCACCTTCCTCATTGAGATAGATTGATATCTGGCCTCCCTGCCGCCATTGTGCGTAGCAGTTACGTCGCTAAACTACGAAGTCAGGGTGGGCGACCGGTGGGCAAGTACACTCACGGACAATGAAATTTGCGCACCAAAAAGGAAGCTTCGGATTGAACTGAAATTTTATGGACGTAATGATACAGATGAATGATACACATGATTGAAAAAACAGAGCTGCAAGACAATTGCAGAGGGATCTGTGGTACGCAATCCGGTCATCTTCAATAGCGCGTCGCACCGCCTCGGTGAGGCGATACATGCTGCAATACGGTCCGGCATGGAGGCGAACAGACTCTGGATGTAATCCTGCGGCAGACTGGCCCATACGTGTTGGACGGTGTGCTCCAAATCCCGAATAGTGCAGCACGGCAGCAGCCGGCGTTTGAACTGGTCCCACACATGCTCGATAGGGGACATGTCCGGATAGCGGGCAGGCCATGGAACTGTCTGGACATGACGTAGGCAGTCCTAAGCAACCCCAGCCGTGTGCGGGAGTGTTTTATCTTGTTGGTATAGCGCACCTGGAATCCCGGCCAGGAATGGGAGCACATGACCGTAGGATCTCATCCACATACCGCTGGCCCGTCAATGATTCACGTACCACAACTAGAGCTGATCGGCTATCGTAGGCAATGGCTCCCCAGACCATAATGCTAGCAGTGGAGGAGGTGTGGCGCTCGATAGCAGGGTTGGGATTGTGTCGTTGATCTGGGGACCTCTACACCCGGACACGATGTTCATCTGTCCCCAAAACGAAGCGACATTCATCACTAAACACCACACGTCGCCAGTCTGTGGCGTTCATGTCGCTCTGGCCTGGCATCACTGCACACGGAGCCAGCTATGTTCCGGTGTTAATGGCAGCACACGTAACGGCCGCTGGGATCGTAGATTTCCTTCCGCGAGGCGTCAAGAAATGGTTCATGGGCACACAGGAGCCGCTCCATCTGCCTGTATAGTGGACCGGCTCCCCGTGGGATCCGTTCGGGCCTGGCGCACGATCCGTCGATCCTCTCTACCGATGGTCCTCCTGGTCCGTCCAAAGTCGCTCCGCCGTGCACGGCCGTGTGGCAGTGCCGTTACGTGTCCACTGCTCCCAACACAGTCGGTCGGTATGGTCAGAACGATCCACGTGGCGGGCTATACGGCGCGGCTGCCACCCTGCGGTTTTTATCCCGATGATCCGGCCTCTCTCAAAGTCCGTACGTTGTGTAAATCGACGTCTCTGGCGTCTACCCGGCATTCTTGTCACTCTGCACTCTTGCTTGCGTCGGCCGCTGCTTTTCACGCCACCACAGGGTGTGCGGTCAAGCGCAGTCGCCCCAAACGTGGTCATTTGCATACCAGCACGCACCTAGATATTTGTAAAGTTTCGCGGTTTTAGTATGTTTTCTTCTAGGCTCGCAAATTTCATTGTCCGGGAGTGTATTGTTTTTCCTGGGGCAAGTTTAATAGCAATTTTATTTACGAACCACTGAAAGAATTTTTAATGCTTTTTACTATACCGTCCACAAAGGAATTCGTGTAATCCCCCTCACGCCCTTATCAGTTACATGTGCATTAGTTTTGGAACTGTCTTGAAGTTTGCACTTTTTGGAATACAAAGGAATTCAAAGTTCGGGTCTTTCAATGAATGAAATACGGGAGTACATCAATGTACAATACAATACAAATTTGGAAGTTGTGAATCTGTTTGTTGGTGTAAATATGACATGGATAAAATAATTATAATCCGTTTATTTGTATAATAAATATGAGACTTCAAATTAATCGGAAACTTTAAACTTGATCGTTCTCTAGAATACTCGGGCGCTATCCGGGAGACGCTAGTTCGATTCCCGCTCCAGGACTACGAAATTTTCAAGTTTTCGGATATTATCTGACTTAACATCCATGTCATATGTTCACCAATAAACGGATGCACAACTTCCAAATTTGAAAGTCATATCTTCAACAACATAAAACACATTCATTGAAGATGTGACACACACTGACTGCGGAAGCGATAGACCTTCATAAGAATTCTAAGTGCATAGCAAATTTCACCGCGCTTCGCAAGATATAAGACAAAGCACTGTGGTTCTATCAACAAATTTGAGCTCTTGGAATTTTTTGAACTCCTGGAAAACACCTGGGAAAGTCCTGGAATTTTTCTGCAAATGTGTACGAACCCCGAATTTCCTTTTTTCAAAACTTCGCTACATCGCACATCACATTTCGGGAGTCCTCAGCCCGGACCACTCCATGCATAAATAACATGAAAATCCGGCTACTCTCTACACTCGGAGCGAGGCTAACCTGATTACGCTGTTAATACTGTGAAACCGATTCACCGACAAGATATCCCTGGTGCATCAGCACTTCTCCGCGCATTAATGGGGTGCCATGTGGCATAGATCCTTCTAGCTAAGGATGACTTAAGGCAAGAAAAAACGAAACTTCCCTCGTTCCATCACGATGATACCACTCAACCGGGCCACACCTTCTCAACCTTGCTGACCACCAGACAAACGATTTCTGAATGAGTATTTTAAAACCGTAACCACGAAGAAAGGAGCAAGCTTAATCACCAAACCATTATCTCCCCACTTACCTTCAGGCTAACACATTCTCTCCTCCCGCTTGCAGTAAATATCCTCCGTGTATACTATATAGCCTCTGTGAAGCAAAACACAAGTGACAATGCGTCGGCGAAATGCGAATATTTGTACTTTTTAGAAACGCGACCGAAACTGGTATCTTTATATTTATAATGTACGTACGTACAACATTTTTTAGTACATCTACACTGCTGGCCACCCACAATGCAACACCAAGAAGGACGCGAGATAGCAAAGCCAGATTTACTGGACACATAACAACAGATACAAAGATGAAACTATTGAGCTTACAGGCCTGTGCGACTTGCGGAACATGCAGGCATCAATAGTTCGTGTGGTTCCCATGGCTGGCAATAACGGCCGCTACACGCCGCGGCATCAAACGAAAGGGGCTTTGGATGTGGGCTTGGGGTATGTCGGTCCAGGCTGCTTCCACTGTTGCCACAGTTCATCAGGCGTAGCCGCGGGTGGTTCTTGCCGGGCCACTCGGTTGCCAATCAGCGACCAGACGTGTTCGAAGGGCGACATATCGGGAGAACAGGCGGGCTACGGCAGCAGTGACACCTGGTGGGCCGTGACGAATTGTTGTACGATGCGTGCCACGTGTGGGAGCGCGTTGTCCTGTTGAAACGTGGCCGCTGGCAGGTCCTGCAGGTAAGGGAGGACTACAGGCTCCAAAACGTCGGAGATGCAGCGGTGGCTTTTGAGTGTACCGGCGATGTGTACCAGAGGGGTGCGGGTGTCATATCCAATTGCGCCCCAAACCATAACGCCATGTGACGGACCGGTATGGCGATGCATAATGCAGGCGTCATACAGTATCTCGCCGCGGTGCTGCCACACGCGGATCCGACCATCGTGGTGTTGTAGGCAGAAACGGGATTCGTCGGAGAAGACAATTTCGTGCCATTCCGTAGTCCAGGTGCGGCGTTCAACGGCCCACTGCCACCGCACTCGCCGGTGGTGTAACGTTAATGGTAATCGGAGCAATGGGCTCAGTGCGACAAGTCCCCGCTCCTGCGGACGACGTAGAACGGTACGTACTGACACATGTTGTTGCGCAACACACCGTAATTCCTACGCTAACGTTCGTGATGTGGCGGTGCGAGCCGACAATGCCCGCCGCACAATATGACGGTCCTCTCGTTCGGTGGTGTGCCGCGGCTGCGGCAATCGCTCACTTCGGTCCGTCCGTCCGTCCCTCCTGCACCCACCGAATCCATACTCGCTCACTGTGACTGGATGTCGTCCCGCACGATCGCCGATGTCTCGGTACGATAAACCGCTGTCGCGATGAGCCACTATTCGTCCTCTGTCGAACTCCGAAACGTGCTGGTATGACTGCCATATTCTGCGACGAGTCATCAGGAAGCTTCCCACGCACAGGTCCGCCAGCACAACACACTTCCACTACTTACACTCCGCCTTCTGTGCACCCTTCTTATAGTGCTTCTCGGTGTCGTGCCGGGCGCACATGATTTGCATATTCCCTGCAATGCAAATCGTTTGCATGTCCTCTCGCGGGCGACGCATGCTGAGAATTTCTGGCCAATCGGATGCTTCCTTCTTGGTGTTTCATTTTGGGTGGCCAGCAGTGTATATATCCATGTCCTTTTTAGGTCTCAGTTCAAACTCGAACACGGGCTTTTCAACTGGAGGTACACACAATTTAAATACAACTCCATAGTCAGGTTAGCCTTGCCCCGAGTGCACCACTCTGAAATCAAGGTGCGCTCTTTGTCTCGTGTTGAAGACGCACCATACTTACAGGTGGGAGGTTCTTACCCACCCAGCTACAGCCCCGATTTGTCACCATATGACTTTCATTTGTTCGGACCCTTGAAAAAGGTTCTTACCCACCCAGCTACAGCCCCGATTTGTCACCATATGACTTTCATTTGTTCGAACCCTTGAAAAAAGGTTCTTACCCACCCAGCTACAGCCCCGATTTGTCACCATATGACTTTCATTTGTTCGGACCCTTGAAAAAAGGTTCTTACCCACCCAGCTACAGCCCCGATTTGTCACCATATGACTTTCATTTGTTCGAACCCTTGAAAAAAGGTTCTTACCCACCCAGCTACAGCCCCGATTTGTCACCATATGACTTTCATTTGTTCGGACCCTTGAAAAAAGGTTCTTACCCACCCAGCTACAGCCCCGATTTGTCACCATATGACTTTCATTTGTTCGGACCCTTGAAAAAAGCTCTAAAGGGGCACAGTTGATGAAGTAAAGGCCGCGGTGTTCAAATGGTTCAAGGAGCAGCCAAAGTCGTTTTTCTCGGACGGTATCTAATGCTGCCCTACGCTGTGGGACGCCTGTCAAATGCCCATGGAAACTTTTAACGAACCTAGTGCATTCATGTATCCTTAAACATTTATGTATTTTCTACTGTTATGTAACTTTTCATTCGTGTTAATAAATAAGCCTGAGCGGGTTTCATTTGATCACGGCTAATATTTCTTCAGAAGATCCCAGGTGCAGTGTTTTTCATGGTTAAAGAAACTGCGAAATAAAAAAAAACCTTGCAGAGACCACGATATTTATGTGCAACCATGGAATATTATTATTCCTCAAGGAATAACCAAGATCTAATCGTTTTCAAGGCTTGCTCTGGCTTTTTTAAAGGTTTCGCCATTTTTTTTTTATCAAATATTATCTGAAGTCGCCAAATTGTTTTTTCCACTCTCCACTGAAATTATAAAAACCATAAAAACGTAAAGTGTTACATCAACGATTGCGTCACTCTTTTTACGTAAACGCTTTTCGTCTCACGCGAAATGTAAACAATGAATGTTAGCTCAAAGTACACCAGACTGTATACACAATCAAAATGCACTTATAGCCTAGTAAAATCCATTTAGTTAGTGGTGTAAGACGTATATAGATTCGCCAAGTTTTCGCTCTCCACTGGGAGGCTTTTTCAGGCAATAGGTAGTCATTTTAGCCTTTTTCAAGGCAATAGGCAAAGCCGCAGTGGTCTAAGCGATGGCCTCTGATCATTCGTCCGAAAGGGGTCCGGGTTCGAATCCCGTGAGGCATGGATGTTGTGTTTTGTCTTACGGCACTGGCTCTCTGCCTTCCCTGGAACCAGTGACCCTAAATTAGGGACGGGCGACTGCTTATAGCCCGTTGAGTTGCTCACGGTGGTCGTTAAACCTCCAATCAAAAAAAAAAAAAAAAAAAAAAAAAAATAGGCAAACATTTTATGTCTACCTAATTGCCTTGAAAAAAACCTCGCAACTGAGTGCGAATGCTTGGCGAATCTATATAGTCTTACACCAGTAAATAAACGGATTTTACTACGCTATAAGCGCTTTTTGATTGCAAACAATGAAACAAAAGTAGTTGACATCTGAATTTCATTTTTAAATTACCGAATCGAATAAAAATGAATGATTGCTTTTGCCCGGACTTCATCAAAAAAGGTAATCGCCAATATTTTCGACAAAACTTTTGATCAATCGCCTACATAAATGGTTTTAGCGCGACCCCTGTTCGTTTCATCTGATATTGTAGCATAACACCGAATTTTTGATCACTTTCACATAGAAAAAAACTGATTAATGAATGTCAGCAGCAAAAATTCATTGTCGTTTTCAATTTGTTGCCGACATATTATATTCACGAAAAACTTCTGTCGGGAAAACAATTTGTTATCCTTTTGTTTAGGAATATATTGTCATCAAATCAGTGAGAGTGCGATTTCTTTATCGTCTTGTGACCTCTCTGAAGTACGGCAACTTGGGCAAAGTCTTTTATGTTGCTTTGTCAGGAGTTACGGACTCTCAGACAGACAGGCGGATGCCATGACAAAAATAAAATCTATGGAAAGGATTTTTATTTCTTTTAGTCCTGATTTCAATACTTCCGTTTCCGATGAAATGAAAACGTTCATGCCTTTTTAACGAACTGTAGGAAGTTCTGAAATGCCTGTTCGATGGTAAGTATTTCATAAGTAATAAAATGTCCTTGAGACTTTTTTTTTTTTTGCCATTTTATATTCCCCCTGTTTCATAAATTTTCTGGAATTCGTTAGGGTGCCTCATTCCCTTGTGTGTTCAGGAGACTAAAACGTTGGAATGTGCGCACACCTCTTTCGAGCTGAGCTGTTATTTCATTTCTCTTTGTAGGTAATTGCGGTCGGTGGATGCCTATATGTTTAAGAGGCCGTCAGTGGGTCGATTATGGACTTCGTTTTTTTTTTAGCTGTCGCAGACAGGCAGCGTCTGCTGCTCCTGCCCTTTGCCTGAACATCTATTTTAGTGATTCTGACTACAAAGCAAGGATTGCTGCCGCCAGAGATATTATTCGGCGCCCTCCTTTAGTTCCAATACATACTTCTTTTTTTTTTTTTTTTTTTTTTCGTCTCATATTCCACCTTAATCGGAAAATCTCTCTGGTGAGTTCATTAAACGTTTTGAGGACGTAAATGTGATTCTTTTTTCATCAAGAATGAATGAACTGAAACCATTTTGTGGATAGTGTGGAGACGCACTGACCAAAGACAAATGGTGAGCGAATATACGAGCTATGAAAAATTCAAAAATCGACCTGTGCAGTCGCAGAGGAATGCGAAATAGTCTTTTTCGGAAAGAGGAAGGAGAGTTCTTAAGAGCAGTGGTTCCCAACTTTTTGCATTCCCGGACTGGATAAACGTTGGGGAAACTTTCGCGGACCGCCGAAACAGAACCTTTAGGCTATTTTCGCGTATTTAACCATCTTGTACTATTCTATATTATAATGATCACTGCGTACACTCCATTATTATATACCAGATTATTCCACGTGACATACTTACAGCTAATATAATTTAATCTGTTAATGTTCTTTAATTATTAATAAGTGCAATCCATAATGAATAAGTCACAATAGTCTCCTTACCGTTAATATTTTTTCTGGGGTCAATGCGACATCTGTTGCTGCTGCTTCGCGATAATCTTTTCAAGCCATGGTTCCAGTATCGGTTGTGCAAGGCGCAAGGCAGCATTAATGTCCACTATGTTCCTGTACTTTGTTTCGATTACCGAAACAGCTGAAAAGGTTTTCTCGCAATAAATACAGGGTGATTGTAAATTCCTTCAACAAGAGAGGTGATAGTACACATCAAGACGAACAATATTTGCAATGGGAGCTAGGGCCGCATTCCACTCCTAGTGCCAGAAAAGGGTAAAGTTACATGTCCACGTTGAGCCTTCAACAGTGAAAACAAAGAGACATACCTAATTTATGAGTTGCACAATTCCAATTGCCTCAGAGAAAGACTCAAAAGAGCTGCTCAAACTGGTGTCCAAGGCCGTCGTTGCACATTCCACACCGGGGAATGAAGGACTGTCGCACCGTCTCGTAGACTCCCGGTGTGGTGTTTATCTGGTCCGCAGCAACAGTGATTCGCGCGACAATATCTTCCAGGGTGTCCACAGGTGTCGTGCACCAATATCTCAATGTGCCCCCAGAAGAAGAAGTCCGATGGATTAAGGTCCGGGGAGCGTGGAGGCCAAGCCACCGCGTTCAATCCACCGCCCGGGTTATGTCGCATTTAGGAAGTATCGGACCTCGGTGGCAAAGTGTGTTGGGACCCTATCATGCATAAGCCACATGTCCCTTCGTGTGGTGAGCGGAACATCCTGCAACAAACCGGGAAGCACTTGTTCCAGAAACACACGGTACGCTGCGCCGGTCAGACTTATACGTCAATTCTCATCTGATGTTCACACATTAATATCGCTGAACGGGTTCTATTTTTTTTTTTTTTTGATTGGAGGTTTAACGACCACCGTGAGCAACTCCATGGGCTATAAGCAGTCGCCCGTCCCTACTTTAGGGTCACTGGCTCCAGGGAAGGGAGAGAGCCAGTGCCGTAAGACAAAACACAACATCCATGCCTCACCGGGATTCGAACCCGGACCCCTTTCGGACGAATGATCAGAGGCCATCGCTTAGACCACTGCGCCACCGGGGCGGCCTGAACGGGTTCGGCTGCGTTTTTAAATGTTTGCTCCTCATCGTCTACGCACGTGTTCAGCACACCTGATTTGAATCTTGTTCTCATGCACTAGTTTCAACTTCGTGTGCCTGCTGGACGTTTTTGGAACGTGCTCTTTTCTGGTAGTAGGAGTGGAATGCGGCCCCAGGTTCCATTGCAAATATTGTTCGTCTCTCACCCCTCTTGTTTTATTGAAGGAGTTATGGTCCAAAAAGTTTCCAATAATTTTAGAGCTTTGTCACTGAGTTTGGGATATACTTTCTCCATGATACCCTATGACTGAGTCAGAGATTTGGATCTGAATATTGATACCAGGCTGGCATCAGAAAGAAGTTCAACAAAGCTTTTCTTTTGATGGTGGCTTATCCTGCAGGTGTTCATATCTTCTGTGAAGACATTAGCGATCCAAGTTTACTTTAATCTTCCGCGACAGGTGTTCAAAATCTTAAGATCCAAATTTCCTCTTACTTTGAGTCCATTTCGATTCAAAAGAAAAATGAATGAATTCACTCGCTTCTCGCGGACCGGAACCGATCCGTTGACCAGCGGTTATGAAACACTGCTTTAGAGTATCATCTTCTTGCCTGTATAGTGTTCTAAGTTTTTAAGCATGTAACTATATGTGCAAAGTCATGTTACCTAGAACACTAAATGAAGCTTGATTGATTATTGAAAACCTCTTACACCTTAATACTCAATGTCCTTAATTAAGCATAGATTGACTGAACGAGCAGATAAACAATAAGTCGGTACTTATACGTTTTACACTGAAGAGCAATTGAATTAGAGATACCTGTCTAGTAACGTGTAGCACTACCTTTCGCCCTGATGACGGCGGCGATTCGTCTCGGCATGGACTCGACTAGACACCGGAAGCGTTGGGAAGCCATACGGATCCACGATCCCTGAACAAGCTCCCATAGTTCACGAAGATTTGATGGAGGGGGGCCAGAGCCTCGAACATCTCTCTCGATGGCATCCCAGATGTGCTCAATGGGATTGAGGTCAGGTGACCTAGCTGGCCAAGGAAGCGAGGTCACGTCGGTGGAGTGTTCATCCAACCAATCGGATACAATTCGATAGCGATGGCACGGTGCATTGTCTTGTTGCAGGATGAGGTCCTCTGTGGGATGTTGAAGACGCACAAACGGGAGAAAATTGTCGTCCAGGATATCCCGGTAACGTTGACCAGTGAGAGACGATGTCACACGTACCAGGGGTCCCATTTCAGTCCACGTAAACAGTCCCCAGACGAGAATACCACCCCCACCAGCTTGAAGAGTACCGTGCTGGCAAGAAGGATCCATCGCTTCATGTGGTTTGCGTCGTACTCGTATCCTGCCATCCGCATGTACCAACGTGAATCTCGACTCATCAGTCCAGGCAACATTTTTCCACATGTCTAGGGTCCAGTGGCGATGTTTCCGCGCCCATGCTAATCTTTGCACCCTGTGATGTGCGGTCAGCAGCGGTACCCTCGTGGAACGATGGCTTCTGTACCCCATAGCGAGGAGATGGTTCTGGATGGTGTGGCTGCTTACACGTTTTTGTGCACCAGCGTTAAATTGCCGAGTGATTTCTTGCACAGTGGCCTGTCTATCCTCTGTTACAATGCGAGCTAGCCGACGATGACCCCGCTCATCCACACGCTGTTGTCCACAGCAGTTGGCCCTTGCAGGGATGGCTTTACCGAATTCGATGTACTCACGGTGCACCCGTGGCACAGTGGCTCGTAAAAATCCCAGTGCCTGCACGACTTCCGAGATGGAATGACCCATTCGTCGGGCCCCGACAATTTGCCCACGATCAAATGCGCTTAGATCCTTCGTCTTACCCATACTGCGTTCGTCTCTTACTTATTCTCGTCGCATCACTCCTTATATTGTCGGATCGCTGCATACGTCATGCCGTTTCCGTTTACAGAGCCGCCCACAGCGCCACATTTGCATAACGCCAGCTGTCTCTAATTCAAATGCTCTTCAGTGTATAACACGTTGCGTCGAGCTTTCATGGCACACATCGGACACAGTATTATTTCATGAACTTCTTTGGAACTTATGTTATTGCACATTGTTTCATGTTCTGTGACGTATGTAACGTATGTAACCCCCCCCCTCCACACACACACACACATGCACGTGTGTGTGTGTGTGGAGGGGGGGGGGGGGTCCCGTTGCACGGTTTCGGTCCTCTGGACGTCGTAAACACGTCATTAACCGGTAATCGCTTTGTTACTTTGCTGGGTGACCATTTGCAGCCCTTCATGGACTTCATGTACCCCAACAACGATGTGATTTTCCAGGCGGACAATGCACCATGTCATCTGGCCCAAATTGTCCAAAATTGGTTCGAGGAGCATTCTGGACAGTTCCGACGGATGGTGTGGCCACCACGTTCACCCGATATGAACCCAATTGAGCACTTATGGGACGTGGTGGACCCAAGATCCTACACCTACAAGAATACCAGGGAACTGTTGTGGGCGACTATTCAGGTGGCATGACTCAAAATCTCTCCAGAAGTCTTCGGGCCACTTGGGAAATCGATGCCACGTCGAGTTGCTGCACTTCGTAGGGGTAGAGGAGGTCCTACACGATACTACGTACGTATCCCATGACTTTTGGCACTTCAGTGTACAAGGCCGTGACATGAGAGAGAAGAGTTCCGCCTTTTAGTGACGTCACGCGAGAACCAGGGCTTCCGATTGGTTTCCAGCGCTGTTGTGTATGACGTCAAGCAAGACGCCGACGTATCAGGCAGTGTAACATGAGAGTGTTGTTACAAACAGATGGAACTGATCTCCCTAATGTCATGGCCTTGTCTTTTCCAGACGGCCTTGGCCAAAGTCACGTCACCACCTCTACGCGTGGTTAGTTTTTCCGTGTAGAAACCTGTTCTATTTATAGGCATTGCCCATTTCAGTGTCGTGCAGATTCCGACAAAAGCAACGTTATTTGATTTGGACGCGATACTTCTGCTTTGCATATATTGTTATCGGAGTGTATATAATAATTTGTCCAGTCACCGTAAAACATTAAGTAATGAGAAGATACATTCAAAAATATCCGTATAACATTGCGTAATTAACCGCACGGTCTTATAACATTAAGTAAAAAGTTATTTAAATACAGTGAAACCTCGGTTTTACGTTTTTCTTAAGGGATGGCCTTCAAAAAACGTATAAATGTAAAAACATAATAAAAAAATTTCAAAATGTTAAATACTGTTGTAAAATTTATGCTTTAAAGGAGAACAACATGTTGACAATCATTCATTTAAAGTCGACTTTGCAGCGAAATAAAAAAACAAGGAAGATGACACCGAATTTTCGGGTGTAATAAGCACGTCTTTTGAATCTGTTCTGACGCAAATTAAATTTATCAAAGCTATTCAAAGTCAATGGAACCGGTATGGAAAACAATAGTATCTGACGGAAGAAAGAAGTTTTTCAATCCGGTTTTTAATCCCTCAGATATTGCTGTAAACGGAATCGTGAGCTTACGCCCTCTGGTTGCAGACTAGGCGTTAAGAAAAACATGAATTTATATGAGAAACAATTCTCACCGGAAAGGCTCTCCAACACAGAAAGCAGTTTTCAAATCTGACTCTTAGAAACAGTGATATCGACAAAAATAAGATGTGACTTTACGTCCCCTGGTGGAGAAAACCATGCATTATTTTAAGAAGAAAATATTAATAAAAAGTTTTTCCATGTGAGCGGTATCGGTCCAAGAAAAATAAATAAATTTAGTCGAGTTTTCAGGAGCCTAGATTTTGCTACAAATACATCAGAAGCAAAAATTAACACTTATGCCCCCTGGTGGCCAAACCATTCTTTACCAAACATTAGAAATTATGTGAAAAATATTTTCCATCAGGTCTTGTATGCGATATAGGAAGAATTTTTCATATCGGAGTTTTAGAAGCAGAAATAACGTAGAAAACGCAATTTACCTTTGTGTCCCCTAGCGGAAAGTCTATGATTTACTTAAAAATTTTGAATTTATAGGAAAAACATTTCGCATCAGAAACACTATCCAACAAAGAAGGAATTTTTCAAATCGGACTCCTTGAAGTAGAGATATTGACAAAAATAAGTTATACATCTACGCCCCCTGACGTAGAAACCATGCAATGTTTCAAGAAGAAAATGTTTCTAAAAGGTTTGTCGACATGAGTAGTATCTGTCAAGAAACGACTTTTTTCAATCAAGAATTTGGAAGCCCATATTTTGCTAGCAAATACATCAGAAGCGGAAATTAAGATTTACGCCCCCTGGTGGCCAAACCATTTTTTTACAAAAATTAGAAATTATCTGCAAACAATTTCCCATAAGGAGCTGTATCCGGTGCAGAAAGAATTTTTCAAATCGGAGATTTAGAAGCAGAGATATAGGGGGAAACGCAATTTACCTCGACACCCCTAGCGGAAAGTTTATGAATTACTTGAAAATTTTGAAATTATATGAAAAACATGTCACACTGAAAACTCTATCAACAAAGAAGAAATTTTTCAAATCGGACTCTTAGAAGTAGAGATATTGACGAAAATAAGATACACATCTACGTCACCTGGCGGAGAAACTGTGGAATATTTTAAGAAGAAAATATTTCTAAAAGGTTTATCTATGTGAGTGGCATCAGTCCACGAAATAATTTTTTCAGTCGATATTTTAGAAGCTCAGATTTTATGGCAAATACATCAGAAGCAAACATTAACACTTAAGCCCCCTGGTGGCCAAAGTGTTCTTTACCCCAAATTTGAAATTATATGCAAAAGATTTTCCATCAGGAGGTGTATCCGCTGAAGAAAAAATTTTCAAATCGGAGTTTTAGAAGAAGAATTATCGGAAAAAATGTAATTTACTTTTACGCCCCCTAGCGGAAAATCTATCCGTAATTTGAAAAAGTAACTATATCTAAAATACTATTCGATATAAATGGAATCGGAAGATAAAATAATGTTTTCAATCGGATGTTTAGAAGCAAATATGTGGAATAAAATGTATTTTTGAATTCGACATCATCTGCATTTACGCCCTATATAGCGGCGAAATTATACATCGTAAAAAACCCAACGAGATGAAGGATCAGCATTCGCATATTTGAAGCTTCCCAATACAAAAAAAAAATTTCAAATCGGACTAATAGTTGCAGAGATATCGTGGGTACAGACGGACGGACAAACCGGTAGCATAAGCACGATCTTTTTTTACAAAAGACGTGCTAAAAATCTGAAATCAATGCTTCAGTATGGAACACTTCAACAGCTTTTTCTTTCTGTGGATTCTGAGTGTATCCGTTTGAAATCCTACTACGCCATGAAATAGTAGATCCACAAAGTTATGTCCCAGGGATTTATATGTTTTTAAAGAGCGCATACGTGTGTGATTCATTGAATACGAAACCAATTTTTCATCCAAACCGAAAGTAAACAACATACCCTTTTCTGATGAGATCAAGGTTGAACTTTGACTGCAACAAGAAGGAACACAACAACGCTGTCTCAAAGTCGTAACATACCGGATTACGTATTAAAGAATCAAAGAACCGTTTATTTTTGATAACCTAAAATCCAAATTTTCACGTATAATCCCAAAAAACCGTATAAATGAATTACGTACAGTTGAAAAAGTGATTGAAACTACAGTAAAATATCTGGACTAACGCAGAATTAAACTTATACTGTATAATAGGCGACGTCTCTCCCTAACGCTCTGACGTCATTCAGTACTTACAGCGCCATCTACTTTTATCCGGTGGCCGAAATCGGAACTAACTCACCACTATCGCACGATACGTAAAATCAAGGAGGAATATAGGAAAATAAAATTAAGTAGTAAGACAAACGACTTCATCTGTGGCAACACGCACGTGCTCGAACAACTGTCTGCGACTCTTGATCTCAAAGACTATATAGTCTTGTGACGATTATACGTATTAAGAGGATACAACGTGGTTTGTCACAAATATTTATTTTTCAAGCCGAACGTGGTTTTGCTGAGTATTTTTTTTTTTTTTTGATTGGAGGTTTAACGAGTACCGTGAGCAACTCAATGGGCTATAAGCAGTCGCCCGTCCCTAATTTAGGGTCACTGGTTCCAGGAAAGGGAGAGAACCAGTGCCGTAAGACAAACACAACATCCATGCTTCACCGGGATTCGAACCCGGACCCCTTTCGGACGAATGATCAGAGGCCATCGCTGCGGGGCGGCTTCGCTGGGTATTGACCAAGCTTCATCAGAACGAATGGCACGTAAATATTCAAATTGTATATGATATCATAAACGGTGTTTAGAGTCACGGATTTTGGTTAGTTGCTTCTGCGCGCTTGATAGAAATGGGGTGCATGCCATGTCATTAACCAGTTGCGAAGACTTCTGATATATATGGAATGCTTCCAAAATATCAGGTTTGGTGGTTGAATCTGGCTTGCCAATTAGTTTTGCTTCTTCAAAGAGAAATTTTTGGTCCTTTTCGTAAAAGTGTTTAGCCGTCGATGACTTCTTTAGTTCACAGTACCGAATGTAGGTCTTGTGCTCCTTCAAATGACATTGAAGGAGTTCCGTGACATTGCTTTCAAAATTTCCCAAAATTCTCAAAACGTTTGATTTTAAAGTAATTTTTAAACCCATAAACAAAATGAACTTTTTAGGATCAAAGGACTATGTTGAAGATAAAAACTTGTGGGTAATTTATCAAATTCCATGTGAATGTGGCGCTTCCTATGTAGGATAGGCCCGTACAGCCTTGCGTTTTCGATTGAAGGAGCACAAGTCCTACATTCGGAACTGTGACCTAAAGAAGTCATCGATGGCTAAACACTGTTACGAAAAGGACCATGAATTCTTCCTTTGAAGAAGCAAAATTAATTGACAAGCCAGATTCAACCACCAAACTTGATATTTTGGAAGCTTCCCATATATGTATATCAGAAGTCTTTGTAGCTTGTTAATGACATGGCATCCACCCCATTTCTATCAAGCGCGTGGAAGCAACTAACCAAATCCCGTTACTGTAAACGCCATTTATGATGTCATATACAATTTGAATATTTACGTGCCATTCGTCCTGATGAAGCTAGGCCAATACCCAGCGAGAACATGGTCGGCTTGAAAAAATAAATATTTGTGACAAACCACGTTGTATTATCTTAATACTGTCTGCGACATTTGTTCGTTACGTGGGTGTTATGTCGTGTTTTATTTCATTTTCTTCGCATTGCAGAGTCATTTTATAAAAAGGAATCAGCGTTGTTATAAATATAAATACCCAGACTATTAAAAACGCTCTAACCTACAATACAAACTGAAATTTTGAGATGTCAAAGTGAGCAAAATCGCATCTAAAAACATTTTCAGCTCCTACATGAATGAGTTTTTATTATATTTCTTTATAGAAATCCGGCGTCTATTTAATATGTTTTCAATCCTTTTCATTTAAAATTTTCACCGTGTCCTAGGTCGGGCAACATCCCTTATATATATGAATATTTATTTAAAGCTTAAATGCAGCCGTCCTAGGACGGGGCGGGGCTACAGGCTGGTTACATATAAAAATGAAAAACCTACAACCAAGGTTACTTTATATTCGTATAACACATTGCGTGACGTAGTAGCAAATACAATTGTTTGCCTCAGTATCCAAGAACGCACCGCGTTCTTACGTTTTTATTACAGTTGCGAGGTAATCGTATTCTTTTCATGCAAAAAATTCCCCTATCATCAAACATTCCATTGCTGAATACGAGAAAATGCAGGATTTCCCAGCAGTCGACGCGTTGTTTTCGCACGACGGCTTCACTTCTGTCCCTTCCCTAAAGTTTAATAATTGAGGAATTAGAGATGAACGAATCCGCCAAATTTTCATTGCTCAAGAGTGTAGTAAAGCTACAATAAATCGACAAATGAAAAATAGGGATGGAACTCGAGAAAAAGAAAATAACAAAAATCATGCAGGTACATAAACATTTCTTCTTTTCCGAGCGTAGAAAAACAGTGCATTTCATTGAGAGCCAGTAATTTAAAGGCCAATGGGGTTTCGAGCGGCATGGCGAATTAAGGAGGGGTGTAAATCAGCGCGGTAGGCCCAGTCAGTTGTTTCGTACGTAGCGGAAGCCGCGATGATTCTGGAAAATGACATTTAAACAGGCGGGACCGTTGCCAACAGCCGGCGGCTAAATAATCGCTGGGAGGCTGCCATGCGTGCGGCGGCGAGTGCTGCTGTGTGCACATATTTCGATGATCGGGGAAGTCAGGGAAGGAAGAATGAATGCCTTGGACGTCAATGCGCTCACGTGAGCAAGCTGGCTGGCGTGTTTGGTTGCCTGCCATGCGACTCTGACATTTCTTTTCATGCATATCGAGGAAGGTGGGGTAGGTTGGGAGGGGACTGGAGAAGGGGGACCGATTTGTCATTGACCACATAGTGTATCGATGGTTCGAATTTCATTTTGGTTCATTTCAGTGAAGGGGGTATTTCCCCGAATTCTACTTCCTGAATGAGTTAAACAAGGTAATGGAACGTTTGCAGCGCACGTGGATTCAGCCGCTTTTACTATTATTTCCATTTTCACGCAAAGATCTCTGATCGCCTGAGCAACTTTCACTGGAATTTTATATTCGTACTTTTTAATGGAAATTTATTCTTTTGTTTGGGTTTTCAATCTGGCTGTCAACTTTATTTCGGAGAAGTCAGTGTCCATTTAAGATTTTACACTGTGGTTTCGGGATCAAGTGCAGATTACGATTCGCCAAGGTAAGCGAGCCGTAGCTATGTGAATTCAATATAATTTGCTTTTTGTGTTGTTCTGCATAGGATTAAAAAAACAAAAAAACTTAAAGAATGTTTAAGATGCTAATGGACGCTGTGTGTGCCAAGAAACAATTATATCTGATGGTTGCTTATTTCCTAGGAGCACGCAATTAGAACTGAGTGCATTAGAAAAAAAAAAAAAAAAAACGTTAGTTAGAAGTGTGATGACTTAATAATTTGTCATTTTCCTAGCGTATATCAGAACAGCGAATGTGATGGTCGCCCACGAGCAAAATATAAAATTTGCCGCTCTTGGGAAACAACAACACCATCGATTGAGAAAGTTGCTTGTTTCGGTGGCGCAGTGGTCTAAGGCGCTGGCCTATGATCATTCGTCCGTAAGGGGTCCGGGTTCGAATCCCGGTGAGGCATGGATGTTGTGTTTGTCTTACGGCACTGGCTCTCTCCCTTCCCTGGAACCAGTGACCCTAAATTAGGGACGGGCGACTGCGCCCATTGAGTTGCTCACGGTGGTCGTTAAACCTCCAATCAAAAAAAAAAAAAAAAAAAAGTTGTTTTGGGAAGTGACTTGAATGGCTGAGAGCGCCTACCTGAGAAATGTTTGTGTGTTTTCTGAGACTTTATTCAAAGCAAATTTAATTTTATATTGCAATAATTTTAACGAGATTAGACAGCCACAAAAAAAAAAAAAAAAAAAGAAAAAAGAAGAAAAGGAAAAAAGAACGTTTTGAATTAGTGCTTGGCTGAATCAAGAAGCACCAAAATGCACAGCACCGAACAAAATGACAATTTAAAAACAAAGATAAAAATTCATTGTCACCCCGGTAGCCGAGCGGTCCTGAGGCACGTGCTTCTGAATGTTTATCTGGGATTGCCCTGGCCGCGAAGCACAGGCAGTGAGTGTATTTCACAGCAAAGTCTTCCTTTCCTGGAACCTGTGGCTGTAAATTAGAGATGGATGGGCGACAACTGCTTATAACCCTTAAAATTCCTCATGATTGTCATTACCCCCCCCCCCCCACGCCACACACAGTCTCCCTCAAAAAAAAAGGAAAAAAGCAAAACAGGTGTGAATATCCAGTTGCAAGGAAATTGGAGAAGAGTGTTTCCATATTGGGGGATTTCCTTCTGTGGCAGGCAGAAACAATAAATTCAGCCTTTTTGGTTCCTCCATAAACGGCGCCAGGAAGCAGATGCCCTCTCTGCTCCCCCCCCTCCGGTCCTTATGCCGCTGTATCCGAACATTTTGTTAAAGAAATAATTCCACTTTTATGATGTACTGTTGAATTGTTAAAAAAAAAAAAAAATTGCATCCGATTTTTTCCATATCAGCTTTTGTACGTTAAAATTTTAAATGATTTCCCCTCATATTAGTATTTGGAAGAGGTTACATGTTGGCTCCTCGGAAATTTAGTCTGTTCTGTGCGGGCTAGTAATTTTGAAGATCTTACCATCAGTGACGTGCCCAGGATTTCGTATGGAAGGGGTCCGACAAGATCCATTCTTTTACACTGTGATACGTATGTAAGAGAGGGAGAGAGACTAGTAATTCATATAAATTTCACGCAAATTTGTGAAATTGAAAGAAATGCTTTATTCCAAATCCGCTTGTCAGCGAATGTTCATTCCACTGGCTTACATATGCGTGCTTTGTTAAGGAGGTACCTAATGTTGAATCTAATTTTTTTAGTAAAGGCAGAAAATGTATTTAAATACCCTGAGTGGGAAATTTTGTCCGAATAGCAAAAATTATTTTCTGTTTTCTTAGTACTAATGTTGCTATGCATTTCGAAATCCGTAGCTATTCTTAAGTGACCAGTGTGCGAATTTGAGAGGGAAATACTTTCGAAAGACACAGTTAGCCAAACTATTTTTTTTTCTAGTCTTTTGTTCCTAAAAAAAAAAAAGAACTGTGGGTGTACGCGTGCGCGCTCTTGTAACAATTTCCGTCCGTGAATACCGTATCTCGGCAATTATTAGCTAGATTTGAAAAATTCTTTTCTCAAGCAAAGTCTGAATTGAGAGAGCAAATATCCATTGTTTTGTTGTTTTCCCAATGCGTATCCTTTCCGCTTGGGGGCGTATATGTACATGCCATACTATATGGCATTTTTTTTTTTTTTTTTTTTTTTTTTTTTTTGATTGGAGGTTTAACGACCACCGTGAGCAACTCAATGGGCTATAAGCAGTCGCCCGTCCCTAATTTAGGGTCACTGGTTCCAGGGAAGGGAGAGAACCAGTGCTGTAAGACAAACACAACATCCATGCCTCACCGGGATTCGAACCCGGACCCCGTTCGGACGAATGATCAGAGGCCATCGCTTAGACCACTGCGCCACCGGGGCCCCCGGCCTATATGGCATGTACATATGCTTTATGGTTTCATACTTGGAACCGTACCTTCGTTTTTAAGATCACGATCTGAAAAATCCACTTTGCCTTAAATATCTTCCGTTATCAGAAATGCCACTAGAACGTGTCTTGCTTTTTATTTGTACCATATACTTGGAACCATATCTTCGTTTCTAAGAACCCGATTTGAAAATTCCCCATTGCCTTTGATATCTTTCGTTATCAGAAATCGCACTAGAAGGTGCAAGTGTTGATTTCTATTTGTACCATACTTGGAACCGTATCTTCGTTTATAAGAAGCCGATTTGAAAAATTCCCATTGCCTTTGATATCTTCCGTTATCAGAAATGTCACCAGGAGGTGTTTGCGTCGATTTCTATTTGTACCATACTTGGAACCGTATCTTCGTTTATAAGAACCCGATTTGAAAAATTCCCATTGCCTTTGATATCTTCCGTTATCAGAAATGGCACTAGGAGGTGTAAGTGTTGATTTGTATGTGTACCATTCTTGGAACCGTATCTTCGTTTATAAGAACCCGATTTGAAAAATTCCCATTGCCTTTGATATCTTCCGTTATCAGAAATGGCACTAGAAGGTGTAAGTGTTGATTTCTATTTGTACCATTCTTGGAACCGTATCTTCGTTTCTAAGAACCCGATGTGAAAATTCCCCACTGCCTTGGATATCTTCCGTTATCAGAAATGGCACTAGAAGATGTAAGTGTTGATTTCTATTTGTACCATACATGGAACCGTATCTTCGTTTATAAGAACCCGATTTGAAAAATTCCCATTGCCTTGGATATCATCCGTTATCAGAAATGCCACTAGGAGGTGCAACTATGCTTTCTATGTGTACCATTCTTGGAACCGTATCTTCGTTTCTTAGAACCCGATGTGAAAATTTCCCATTGCCTTGGATATCTTACGTTATCAGAAGTGGCACTAGGAGGTGTAAGTGTCGATTTCTATTTGTACCATACTTGGAGCAGTATCTTCGTTTATAAGAAGCCGATTTGAAAAATCCTCATTGCCTGGGATATCTTCCGTTATCAGAAATGGCACTAGAAGGTGTAAGTGTTGATTTCTATTTATACCATTCTTGGAACCGTATCTTCATTTCTAAGAACCCGATGTGAAAATTCCCCATTGCCTTGGATATCTTCCGTTATCAGAAATGGCACTAGAAGATGTAAGTATTGATTTCTATTTGTACCATACTTGGAACCGTATCTTCGTTTATAAGAACCCGATTTGAAAAATTCTCATTGCCTTTGATATCATCCGTTATCAGAAATGCCACTAGGAGGTGCAACTATGCTTTCTATGTGTACCATTCTTGGAACCGTATCTTCGTTTCTTAGAACCCGATGGGAAAATTTCCCATTGCCTTGGATATCTTACGTTATCAGAAGTGGCACTAGGAGGTGTAAATATCGATTTCTATTTGTACCATACTTGGAACAGTATCTTCATTTCTAAGAACCCGATGTGAAAATTCCCCATTGCCTTGGATATCTTCCGTTATCAGAAATGGCACTAGAAGATGTAAGTGTTGATTTCTATTTGTACCATACTTGGAACCGTATCTTCGTTTATAAGAACCCGATTTGAAAAATTCCCATTGCCTTGGATATCATCCGTTATCAGAAATGTCACTAGGAGGTGCAACTATGCTTTCTATGTGTACCATTCTTGGAACCGTATCTTCGTTTCTTAGAACCCGATGTGAAAATTTCCCATTACCTTGGATATCTTACGTTATCAGAAGTGGCACTAGGAGGTGTAAGTGTCGATTTCTATTTGTAACATACTTGGAACCGTATCTTCGTTTATAAGAAGCCGATTTGAAAAATCCTCATTGCCTGGGATATCTTCCGTTATCAGAAATGGCACTAGAAGGTGTAAGTGTTGATTTCTATTTATACCATTCTTGGAACCGTATCTTCATTTCTAAGAACCCGATGTGAAAATTCCCCATTGCCTTGGATATCTTCCGTTATCAGAAATGGCACTAGAAGATGTAAGTATTGATTTCTATTTGTACCATACTTGGAACCGTATCTTCGTTTATAAGAACCCGATTTGAAAAATTCCCATTGCCTTTGATATCATCCGTTATCAGAAATGCCACTAGGAGGTGCAACTATGCTTTCTATGTGTACCATTCTTGGAACCGTATCTTCGTTTCTTAGAACCCGATGGGAAAATTTCCCATTGCCTTGGATATCTTACGTTATCAGAAGTGGCACTAGGAGGTGTAAGTATCGATTTCTATTTGTACCATACTTGGAACAGTATCTTCATTTCTAAGAACCCGATGTGAAAATTCCCCATTGCCTTGGATATCTTCCGTTATCAGAAATGGCACTAGAAGATGTAAGTGTTGATTTCTATTTGTACCATACTTGGAACCGTATCTTCGTTTATAAGAACCCGATTTGAAAAATTCCCATTGCCTTGGATATCATCCGTTATCAGAAATGTCACTAGGAGGTGCAACTATGCTTTCTATGTGTACCATTCTTGGAACCGTATCTTCGTTTCTTAGAACCCGATGTGAAAATTTCCCATTACCTTGGATATCTTACGTTATCAGAAGTGGCACTAGGAGGTGTAAGTGTCGATTTCTATTTGTAACATACTTGGAACCGTATCTTCGTTTATAAGAAGCCGATTTGAAAAATCCTCATTGCCTGGGATATCTTCCGTTATCAGAAGTGGCACTAGAAGGTGTAAGTGTTGATTTCTATTTGTACCATTCTTGGAACCGTATCTTCGTTTCTAAGAACCCGATGTGAAAATTCCCCACTGCCTTGGATATCTTCCGTTATCAGAAATGGCACTAGAAGATGTAAGTGTTGATTTCTATTTGTACCATACATGGAACCGTATCTTCGTTTATAAGAACCCGATTTGAAAAATTCCCATTGCCTTGGATATCATCCGTTATCAGAAATGCCACTAGGAGGTGCAACTATGCTTTCTATGTGTACCATTCTTGGAACCGTATCTTCGTTTCTTAGAACCCGATGGGAAAATTTCCCATTGCCTTGGATATCTTACGTTATCAGAAGTGGCACTAGGAGGTGTAAGTGTCGATTTCTATTTGTACCATACTTGGAGCAGTATCTTCGTTTATAAGAAGCCGATTTGAAAAATCCTCATTGCCTGGGATATCTTCCGTTATCAGAAATGGCACTAGAAGGTGTAAGTGTTGATTTCTATTTATACCATTCTTGGAACCGTATCTTCATTTCTAAGAACCCGATGTGAAAATTCCCCATTGCCTTGGATATCTTCCGTTATCAGAAATGGCACTAGAAGATGTAAGTATTGATTTCTATTTGTACCATACTTGGAACCGTATCTTCGTTTATAAGAACCCGATTTGAAAAATTCTCATTGCCTTTGATATCATCCGTTATCAGAAATGCCACTAGGAGGTGCAACTATGCTTTCTATGTGTACCATTCTTGGAACCGTATCTTCGTTTCTTAGAACCCGATGGGAAAATTTCCCATTGCCTTGGATATCTTACGTTATCAGAAGTGGCACTAGGAGGTGTAAGTATCGATTTCTATTTGTACCATACTTGGAACAGTATCTTCATTTCTAAGAACCCGATGTGAAAATTCCCCATTGCCTTGGATATCTTCCGTTATCAGAAATGGCACTAGAAGATGTAAGTGTTGATTTCTATTTGTACCATACTTGGAACCGTATCTTCGTTTATAAGAACCCGATTTGAAAAATTCCCATTGCCTTGGATATCATCCGTTATCAGAAATGTCACTAGGATGTGCAACTATGCTTTCTATGTGTACCATTCTTGGAACCGTATCTTCGTTTCTTAGAACCCGATGTGAAAATTTCCCATTGCCTTGGATATCTTACGTTATCAGAAGTGGCACTAGGAGGTGTAAGTGTCGATTTCTATTTGTAACATACTTGGAACCGTATCTTCGTTTATAAGAAGCCGATTTGAAAAATCCTCATTGCCTGGGATATCTTCCGTTATCAGAAATGCCACTAGGAGGTGTAGGTGTTGATTTCTATTTGTACCATACTTGTAACCGTACCTTCGTTTGAGGGAGACTGTGTTTGTTAGAACCCGATTTTAAAAATCCCCATTGCCTTGGATATCTTCAGTTATCAGAAATGGCACTAGGAGGTGTAAGTGCCGATTTCTATTTGTACCATACTTTGAACCGTATCTTCGTTTATAAGAACTTGATTTAAAAAATCTCATATGCCGTGGAATATCTTCCGTTATGAGAAATGTTTTGTGCATAATTTGCGATTTTTCTTAGCACGTATTTCAGCCTCTGTTGTCCGAAATTTGCTATTTTTATGTGTGGGTGTTTTACCGGTTGTGATTTTTTTAAAATGACAGCATCAATACACTCTGAGAAACACAGCTTACATTGTGCATTTTAAATTATACGCAGATTTTCCTTAGGAGGCGTCAGTGCATTCTCTTTTTCGATGCTTTACAATGTTTTTTCATCGGGAAGTGTTCAAAAGGCGTGTTTTCATACTGTGTGTTAACATCAAGCAAAACTGGTAGACGAACATCGATTAGTAGCTTACTTCTGAGCACATTGCGTTTACAAGATATTCAGATGTAAAAGATTCAATTCCGTTATGTTCATCTTGATAGCTTCACACGATGGGTCTTTTACTTTTCCACGAAACACAGTTGCTATTCTGACTGGTAAGCTAAGGAAGCAGTTTCCCTTTTGCTCTTCGAAATGGGTGTTTGCCAACCCTCCAGTGTCAATTCTTTTATCTTAGTCCCCATTCTCCCAGACTTCCCAGTTGCCACCTTAGATGTGAGCAGCCCCTGTTTGTTCTGGCAATACTATTATTCGACATATCGGCCAAGAAGAAAGTTGTTGCTGCCTTTGCCAAAAAGTGTATCTGATGTACACGAATTTCACATTTAATATTGTTTTGTGGGTCTCACCATACAAATGAATGATGTAAGCACATATTTTTCTGATCCTATGCCATCAGAAAAGATGCTAACATTTAGTTTAGAGATTTCTTTGCGATAATGAAATTTGGTTAAATTTCGGTTTTGAATGTTTGCTTAACAAATTTCTACGAATATATGAGTTTTACGGAAATAGTGAGTAAACAATCAACTCAATATTTTCGTAAAATATTACTTTAGGCAAATAGTGATTGGTGAAATAGATGCATCGTTCATCACAGTAATTTGGTAGTATTAGACCTTTTCAACCATAAAATATCTTGACAATGTAGAATCGAATCTTTAGCGTTCTCTGGACTTCATGTAATGGATTTAGCAGCGGTTGGCATTGTATTGATCCCTTGTAATACATTCTCAGTGGTGATTATTCAGAACAAGTGTAAAATATCACAGAGCCCACGGCATTTGTGACTTATTACAGAGATGAATCACATGTCAAGACGACGAATATGCAGCAGTACATTCCATCAGTGTAGCTTAGTTGGGAGAGCAACTTACTCCGGAGCGAGGGGGCGCGAATTCGATTTTCGTCACGGACAACCTTGTGCTTTCCTTCCCTACCCTTCTCACATTTGGGGAGTTGGAAGGTTTTTTCCTTACACTGCCCTAGTCTATGATTAATGTTGCTATCTAATTGTTGAGTTGGCAGAGACTACGGATTACGGAAAGCATCGGATATACTACGGAAATCGAAAATCTCAGTGGAATGACCTTTTTAACGATGTGCGTATAGTTTATTTTCCTGTTTTCTAGATTCTAACATTGATTAAACATTTTGGATAGTGTTTCTTGAATATTTTCAGTGTCGTTGCATTTCTTCCGTAATTTTTCAATATGTTTTAGATGTCTAAGTGTCTGGTCACGTGCAGAGTTATCACGGCTCATGGAATCCCAGAAATGTCCGGAAATTTTAGTTCCCTTTCCAGAGTTTGGAAAGTCCTTAATATTTCGTATTTTTGCGTAAGTCCTGGAATAATACTACAATTCTTTCCTACAATGAACAATTTTTTGTTGTAAATTGCAAAAACAAAACAAAACATTTTTAAAATTCTTTTTGGGACTTGAAGACGACTATGAAGAACTTCCAGCCTGTGTAGGCAGTTACTTTTGTTACTGTAAGGTTCTCATTGAAACATACATTGTTTTTTGAGGTAAATTACAAAAAAAATGGAGCCATTGAGTGTTTCTCACAAGATGTCTTTATAGACAGTTTTTTTTTAGCAAAAATTCGCTTTTTTATGAGTTTACAATTTCATTTTGCTACGCTGGCAATTTTTTTTTCCGAGTGTGTAATACAGTTTCATTTATTGCTACTGAAAAACGCTGAAAATTACTGTTTTTTGTAATTTTCACTACTGGAAAAAGCTATGAACTACGGATTTTTTAGTGTTTACTACTGAAAATTTCCGATCAGGGCTGGACCGTCCATGTGGCGCAGTGGTCTAAGCGCTGGCTTATGATTCGTGTGGGTCCGGGTTAGAATCCTGGTGAGGCATGGATGTTGTGTTTGTCTGACAACAAACACTGGCTCTCTCCCTTCCCTGGAACCAGTGATCCAAAATTAGGGACGGGCGACTGCTTATAGCCCATTGAGTTGCTCACAGTGGTCGTTAAACCCTCAATCAAAAAAAAAAAAAAAAAAAGAAAAAATCAGGGTTGAAATCTCTGAGTTGGCTGTTACCCATATGTAAATTTCTTTCTAATGTACTGGGTTCATTCATCATACATTTTAATGTTGAAATCCAGTAGTAGAAGTAGAAAATCATCAAGCGATACCTACCTTCCGCACAGACACCCGAGGTTTTCACTCACAAGCAAAGATAAAAAAGAGTGTGGGGGGGGGGTGATAATATACACATAGAAATACAGTGAGGGTGTGAAAACCACAAAGTCTAACATAATGTACTGTTGTCATGGGTGTCAACTTGTTGGAATGGATGCTCATTGTTTGCGTGGTTGCTAATTTGTTGATATGTTTGTTTAACACTGGATGCCGATTTCATGGACGCTGAGATTGAATAAAGATTGCGATTGAAGGAAGCTTGGACATTTTCTCTTTCACAAGGTGACACTGACATCTGTTTTAGTCTTATTACAATAAATCACTGAAAGTGTTTCCACCATTTATAAACACGCTGTATCATGGTAGCGCATCTGGCATAGGACAATTGGGGAGATCGCCCCCCACCACCAGAAATTTTTTGTTGTTGTTTTTTTGTGCAAAAATATACAAGTAAAATATTCGATTTTCCTGATAAAAATAAACTGAAGCAAGATTTATTGACATATTGAAAAAAAACGGAATTTTGTACTATAAAAACAAAACTAAAACAATACAATCATTTGCAAAAGTTTAAGACCACCTGTCAATTTGTTAAAAATTAAGATTTTCAAGGAAACAACTAATTACTAGTCAGAGATATTTGAAGAAATGACACCAAAGATGAATACTTACATTCTTTACAACACAAAAAGACCGAAATCTGTACTCTGTGTGGCCACTTTTGTTTTTTTATAACTGACAGAATACGATGCGGCATACTCTTAATGAGCGATTTGCAGTAGACACTTGAAAGGTCTTTTCACCAAACGTACTTTATCGCGTCAATCAAAGCTGAGGAATTTGATGGTTGATGGCTGTTTTTCTGCTCTTTTAAAATGGTCCACAAATTTTCGATGGGAATAAAGTCGGGACTATTACCGGGCCAGTCAAGCACAGTTATGTTTTCCCGCAGTAGGTAGTACTTTACTGTCTTTGATCTGTGGCATGGAGCACCATCATGCATAAAGATTGTGCATCTGTACACTTGCATATCTGTTAACAGCTTCTCACGTAACATTTCCACATAAAAAGACCAGTCATGGTAGTGCCTATCGGCAAAAAGGATAATGAAGCAGTACCGGATGCTGACATAGCACCCCATATCATCTGACTGAGCTGATGTCTCACGGTAGCTGATGTCTCACGGTGCTAACTGTGTATTTTTCACTAAACCTTTTGCTCGTCGAGTATGTGCTCCACGTGATTCGAACTGCCGCACAGTTGATTCATCGGAAAAAAACTTGGTTCCAATTTTCAGCAGTCCGCGATTGATGATGCTTCGCAAAGTGGAGTCTCTTCTTTTTCATGACAGAGATTAGTCTAGGTTTATGTGCAGATTTATAAGACTTTAATCCAAACTCTTTGCTAAGACGTCGGGAAACAGTGCTGATACTAATATCACACCCTTTTGAATGTAGAACGGGCTTCATTTTCTTGCACGAACACCTCGGAGAACACATAGCTATTCGCCTTATATGGTATTGCCATCACGTGGGGTTGTTTTCCTTGGACGTCCACTTTTCTTCAGGTAGCTAAATTCACTTGTATCTCGATATTTCATGATCGTATTATGAATAACAATCTTGCTCACATTCACCTTTCTGATTATGTCGCGTTTGGAGTATCCTTCATGATACAAAGGCACTATTGGTGCCCTCTGAGCAACACTTAATGACGCTTTGTTTGGCCATTTTTCGCTGTATGGAAAATACGTACAAAACCTCTCAGCATGAAACCTTGACGCTCGCACACTTCCCCCAACTCTACCAACAGCTCCCGCTGTAGGATGATGCAACACTTACAGGAAGTTAAGTAATACAGACAGTAGCTGACGCAATCAGCAGAAATCTCCTAATACCAACAGGTAGTCTTAAACTTTTGCAAATGACTGTATATAATTGAAACTGACTCAAGACAGATCGTGGTGGAAGAAACTTGGGGAGACCTTAATCCAGCAGTGGATTGATAATAGTTGATGATTATACTGGGTGATTCATAAAGAAGTATACAGTTTCCAGGTGCTGCAACACAGTAACAGTTGAAGACACGGACCACAACTGCGAGCCGTTAGGTAGATGCACTCACAAAGTTTGTGTCCCGCTACTGAGGGAAGTGACGTAGGCCATAGCGCGCGTGTCACGTGACTAGTCAGGCAGCGTCTGCAGTGGAGAAGGTGTTTTGTGTTCTTGAATTGAGCCAAACGGAATCTGTAACTGTTGTGCAACGGCATTTTCGATCACGATTCGGAAAAGAACCTCCAACCAGGAAAACAATCTATGATTGGCATAAATAATTTGAAACTAAGGGATGTTTGTGCAAACTTAAAAGTCCTGGGCGACCGCGTGTATCGGAAGAAGTCATCGATAGTGTTTGCACCGTCATCCAACGAAGCAAGCCCGGGAAAGTCAACGCGGAGGGTGAGTCGTGAAGTGCAGAAAATTTTGAGAAAGAAGGGTGAGTCGTGAAGTGTCTGGAGAATTTTGAGAAAGAAGCTGAAAATGATTCCATACAAAGTGCAGATGTTGCAAAATCTCACTGACCTTGACAAGACAAAGCGCTTTAAATTTTGTGCCGAAATGCAGCACAGTTTTGAAAATGATTATTTTGCCGATCGCTAAGTTTTCCCCGATGAAGCTACATTTCACGTGAGTGGTCAGGTAAACAAGCACAATGTTCGTTTTGGGGGAACGGAAAATCCCCGATTTACAGTGCAACACGTGCCAGATTCCCCTAAGGTAAATGTGTTCTGTGCTGTGTCCAAAAAGAAAGTCTCCGGCCCCTTCTTTTTTCACGAGGAAACTGTCACGGGAGGCTCTTTTCTGGATATGTTAAGTCTTTGCCACAGTTGCAGGACGACAGTGAGAATTTTATTCTCCAATTGGATGGTGCACCACCGCACTGGTTAGGCGACATGCGAGATTATCTCGATGAACATCTTCCTCACCGATGGACTGGGCGAGCCACGGACTACAACATGCCACTGACCCAATGGCCACCCAGAAGTCCTGACTTAACACCGTGCGACTTTTTCCTGTGTTGGTACGTAAAGGACAAGATTTTCGCCCCTTCCCTTCCTGTTGATCTAGCGGAGCTGAAACAGCGTATCACAGCCACTATCACTGCACTTGATTCAGATATATTACCTCACGTTTGCGCGGAAATGGATTACCGGCTCGATGTGTGTCGTGTGACTAAAGGTGCACACATAGAACATCTGTGACTGTCTCTAAAGAAACTTGAAACATTCCCCTACAATTCTGTTACAGGCAACATAAAATATCTTACATTGTTCTTGTTTTACAGTGCGTTGAAACTGTGTATACTTCTTTATGAATCACCCTGTTTATAAAATACGATTATCTTAAATTTAATTTCATCCTTTCTTATGGCCGAAATCCCCCTCCCCGTTCCATTATTTTGGATCAGCTTTTGCTATAGAAATCAGACGACCAGTTCTTAGCTCGTTAATGTAACTAACAGTCCGTCATAAAGCCCGGAAGATGGAGAATGGTAACCCCACCTATATATAGAGACATATGAGCGGCTGTCATAACGAGTCGACTTCTGATTTGCTCCAGCTTCTGACATTTCGACTCCGAATTCTCTGCCTTGTGTTGGCAGTGACCTTATTGGTTCAGCATCTTTGTTTTCCAACAAGGCCTCGCTAAAAATACTAGCATGAACACTGCATCTAAAAAGGGGAATTATATAAAGCGTGTATGCTGGCGGGAGCTTTATTTCATGAGAAATTCGTAGCTGTCACGTGAATGTTAGGGAAAAGTTTTTACTCTTGTGATGTTTGTGGTATGTTCTTCACTTGCATGATGGCGGTGTGGGTGGAAAACGGTTGCGGTCCAGTGGTATTCATCCCATTGTTTCCTGGTGGATTTGAGAACAATACCTTTTCAAAGTCTCCCACTGTCGCATTTGTTTCCACACTCCATTATTATTTTTATTATTTATTTATTTATATTTTTACTGCGAGCATCGGTTTTTAATAGGTCAGCGTGCTTACCCGTTATGAGTGTAAAGCACATATTTTTTAGACGAGTCGTTAGAATTCTGTGGAATTTAATAATTGATTGGCTTTCCGTTTGTTAGGTGATAAATTCTGACTTTGTTAGACGCATTTTTTTTTTATTTTTTGTTTTTTTTTGTTTTTGTGGGCACTTTATGGTCACTGGTGAAAGTAGGCGGGAACGGTGGGGAACGGCGTTCCCTTAAGAAACTGGTAAGGGGAACGACATTCCCCTACATAAAAAAGTTGTGAACAAAAATACATAGAAATTAAAAAAAAAAAACTGATGTCTTGCCGAACTCTACAAAGGAAATTCAGGCTCGATGAGTCATTACATTATGATCACCCCCCCCCCCCCCAGCCTAGAAAAATGAGCGCGCCTGGAGACCGAATGGTGGTACAGGTGAAGTTCACAGAGCAGTATATATACAACTCGAGGACGAGCTTTCGGTTAGTAGAGTGTTCGGAGTCAGAATGGTAAAAAGCTGCCGATTTATCGGAGTTTGAGGAATAACAAATTGTGATGGCACACAGCTTCGGCACTACGATCTCAGAAACGGCGCGGCTTGTGGGTTGTTCACGTGCCACTATAGTGAGTACGTTATCAGAAGTGGTGCACAGATGGCCAAACGACGAACCGTTGTCCAGCCGTGTGTCGTCTGCAGCTCACTGATGCCAGAGGGGAGCGGAGACAGTCGCGCATTGTTCACAGCGACCGCAGGGCCACAGTGCGATAAATCACCTGCAGCTACAACAGTGGTGATCAGGGCAATTTATCACAGCACACAATTCATCGCAGCATACTGCGCATGGGCCTGCGTAACCGAAAACCTAACCGGGTCACCATGCTCACTGCACGTCGTCGCGGACAATGCATGAAGTTGGCCCATGATCATCGAGATTGGACAGTGGATGATTGAAAGAAAGTGGCCTGGTGTGACGAATCGAGATTCTTGGTGCATCGCGTAGACGGCCGAATGCGGATTTGCCGATTACCAATGGAGGCTGGATGCACTGTTGTGTGGAAACAGGCTGCCGGTGGCGGAGTTATGCTGTGGGCGATGTTTCCTTGGAAAATTTTAGAGCCCCATTTTCCCAACACCACAATCCCTGACAGCTGTCAGGTATGTGAACATCGTTGCGGACCAAGTTCACCCATTCATGGCAATTGTGGTCCTTGCTGGTAATGGCCATTACCAACAGGATAATGCGACATGCCACACTGCCAGAATCGTCAAGCTGTTGTTTGAAGAGCATGATGGTGACTTTCTGTTAATTCCCTGGCCTCCAAAATCACCTGACATGAACCCAATCGAACATTTGTAGTTCGACTTGGAAAAGCGGGTTCGCGCTAAATCACCACCACCCCGAAATGTACGGGAACTGGAGGACCTGCTGTTGACATTATGGTACCAGATACCCCAGGATACCTATCGCCACCTCATCGAATCAATGCCTCGCCGAGTGCCCGCTGTTTTGCGGGCTAAAGGGGGTCCTACATCTTATTAGGTAGGTGGTCATAATGTAATGGCTCGTCGGTGTATTTATATCCATGAATTCTATTCGTAATTTGTTCAAAGTTTTATGCTTGAAAGTTTTCTCCCTGTTTTTGCATATCTTGAACAGATGCCATAAACTTTGTCCTTCGGACTGTTAGCCAAAGACTCAATGCTAGCATTCCACTGTTTTTATATCGGCCCGCACGTTATTTCATGAGACGGAATCTTGAACTAGCAACAGCGCTGTAGGTTAGCTTTAGAATACCGAAATCAAATTCCTTCATAATGACAATTTAGTACATAGCAATTGAACAAGGCCACACTGACTTCCGGGGAAGATGGCATCCTCTAATTGTTTCAAGTGGTGTGGAACACAGCCTCTGAATTGTTACTTTGTAAGTTGAAGTTACTGGAGTGTGTAGTTCTTGTCGTTTTGGTGCCGCATTATGTCGATGTACTGAATAATTATTATGTACATTTAGGTAGAAAAACTGTTAGTGAATTCCAAATGTTCTTAATGTTTTTCAGCTTCGCAATTAAGAAAAACGAAATTCCTTCAGCTGACGTGTAACCGGTGCTTTCTGATAGACATTTTTAGGTGAATTTCAATTTTATTAGGGTTTATTTTTTATTCATTAAAAGTTTTTATTTTTGTATTTATATATGATCATCCTCTGCAGTAGCCATTCACTGTTGGACTAAAATCCTCCACGAAAGTCTTTCCAAAACATTCTCTTCAGGTTGTATTTTCTTCCTTGAGGACCGATTGAGTGATCCCTGCTGTTTCGTGCCACATAAGATACATGTATTTTAAATGGCTAAAACACACACACGCACACACGCACGCACGCACACTTTCTGTTCGAAAAAGCTGTCTATTTTTTTCATTTACCCCCCCCCCTTTTTTTTTAAATAATTTTTTGGGTCCATTGGTTTTCAATTAGTGTTGGCGTGAGGTAAAAACAGTTAGATAACTTTATGGTACAGAGAAAAATTCCTTATGGTGTCCGTAAACGTTAGTCATGGTTACACTGCAGGGTTGCCAGCCAACCGGAAAACTCAGGGAATCCTAAAATAAGGCTAAAAATCAGGGAATACTCAGGGAGAAATAAAATTTGTAGCTAAAACCGGGAGAAGTCAGGGGAAAGTAATGTAATGCGTATTCCTCATACATGAGATTCTTCCGCGGATTCGCGGAATTCTGCATTTTTTGTCATCTTTGGGTCATCTCGAGATCGACGCAAAACTGAAGAGAAAGTTTTGGGGTATTAGTGGGGGTAAGGAGCGGTTGTTTTCCGTCTGGGAATGATTTCGTTTTTCAAAACTTTCGGAAACGGAAGTGAAAGGCAGTGAACATCTTTTTCTCGTAATCGTAGTTTTTTTTTTTTTTTTTTTTTCGCGATGTTGCCTCTATCCACTATTGTTAAATATCATTTTATTGCATACATGTTTATATTTCAGCTTAAAACTGTAGACAACAGTCTGTGAAAACGGAAATTAGATGGCGCGAACATTTCTTTGTAATCTTTAGGCATGGGATTTTTCTGCGAATTCCACTTTTTCTGTTATCATTTTGGTGATTCGCGAGATCGATGCACAACCGAATATAAATTTTTGGGGGTTTGGTGGTGGGGTAACTGGTGTGGTTCGTCGGAGGACGGAATTCCATCTTTACGAAACTTTCAGAAACGGAAGGTCGACGGAGTGATGATTGTTTCCATAATCGTAACTGTTCTTTTCTAGCGATGTTTGCATGACCAGTATCGTTGTTTAATATCATTTTATTCCACAAGTATTTGCGTTTCAGCTTGAAAATGGGGGGGATTTCCAAAAACGAAAATAGAACAGAGTAAGGATTTCTCCCATAATCGCAATTTTTCCCCACGCGGTGTTTCCTGTCTCCTACGTTGTTTTTAAATGTTATTTCTCACCACAAGTGTTTGCATTTCAGTTTGGTAAGGGAGAGGGAAATAAGCGAAAACCTGACCAAGTTGGAACATTTGTAAGAATTGATGTATGGTGTTCAAAAGTATTCACATTCTCAAACTTACACCATTCAGCTGAAAAAGTTAAAAGCTTTGATATCATGCACTATGGTCCTCAGAAAACTTCTTTCAGCATGATTAATGAAATTATTGTCATTAGAGGGTGTAAAAAGAAGAAAGAAAAGCGACAGTGAAGAAATGGGAAGAATAAGATATCAGCAGAAAGAAAAATTAAGCAATGGATGCTATGCAGGTTGTGACCTGCCTGCCCAGCAGGACGCACACGATATAAAGGCAGATAACAGCGATAACGAACGTCCGCGTAGCTCAATTGGTAGAGCGACTTATTCCGGAATGAGGGGGACCGGGGTTCGAGCCCCGGCGTGGACAAAAATAAAGGAGAAATTTACTTCGTTATAATGGCGCCCGAACTTTCCGGATGACCCGGCCGTTCAAAATATCTCAATGGTGTGATGTTCTTTCCACACCGCGAGATAGGAAAAATAAGAGAATCCGTTCTTCAGCGCTTCAAAAAATAAAAATGTGTGATGTTCCATTCCCCACACTAGAGTGACTGGGAGTTCCCATGTGCACGTTCTACAGCGGATGGCCGCCTGCAACGATTCATGGTCACGGCTGACCCGTGGGCCATGCCCCGGACCCTCTTTCGGGGGGAGATTGACGTGTCTGCCCCGCAGGACGCACACGACATAAAGACAAGTTAGCAGCGGTAACGAACGTCCGCGTAGAACAATTGGTAGAGCGACTTATTCCGGGAATGAGGGAACCCGGGTTCGAGCCCCGGCGTGGACAAAAATGAAGGAGAAATTTACTTCGTTATAAGGTATAGAGTCAACAAAAGACAAATGGAAAGTTGTCCTCATTCTCACAGCGCGTTTTGATTTTTCATCCAGTTAAGTTTTTTTTCCTTTGCCAGTCTTATGTAAGATTCGTAAATGTTTTGTGACTCGATCAAACGGAAATGCTGAGCCATGAATTGGAGGGAATTTAGTTGCTATATTTTACTGACCAGCAGGAACATTGGAATGAGTGACATTTGGTTAGAGCGAAAAAGTTAAAAGCAAAGCTTTTGAAATGGGTTAAGCAGCAAATAAACGGAGATGTTCCTTTGTAGTTTATATGTTCCAGGTGCAAGCGGTTCTGTACTTTATGTAATTAGCTTGATTTTGGGGTGCTGTGAGGAAATAAAATTTGCACTCTGAATTAACGTAGACAGCAATTAATTGAAATGTTGAAATGTTGAATGTTAGCGTTTTTCTTCTTGCGCTGAATATGTTGCATTATGAATGTGGCATTTAGTATGCATGTGATCATGGAGTTATAAATAATCTGTAATTTTTCCTGAAATTCCCCGCGAAATCATCTTCTGTAAAACTCGGGGAATTTTTAAAGCCAATATGAGTGGCGCAACCCTGTCACAATTTCTGTTTGCCCCCCCCTTCGTGAAAAGTAAGATATGGGCGCCCATGCATGAATTACTGATGTCGAGTCCAGAACTGAACAGGTATCCATTTTTGAACCATGCAATTTTACATTTTCTTGCTTCCAATGATTCATCCATGAATCATGGAATTCACACATCAATACGGCGGGGATATTTTTATGGCTTCCTTATCATAATTTGGGAATGGTTTCTCCTGGGTATTTTTATTCATCCACCCATAGGAAAATCCTATATGTGACACTAATACTGGGGCCCCAAAATATTGTCCAGTCTCGGGCCCCTATCTCCTTAAATGTAAAAATGGCATTTGATATGCTGGGTATTTATTCTGTTCAACTGCTTGGCAGTTATTTCACTTAACGCACGACTTTTTTTTTTTCTTGCTTTCTTTTTGATTATCCTGGAACGCTGGTGACTAGCATTGAAATGAAGTCTCCGGAAGCGTTAAATCTTCATTTCTTGATCCGCAGGTCTGTCAAAATAGTTGCTTGGGTGGAAAAGCAACTACTTTCTTTCTTTTTCTTTTCTTTTTTTAAATCTAAATACGAGGATGATTGCTTCACAGAAAAGTCGTGGGCTTCCTCATTTCTCACGTGAAATAAATAAAACATTGCCTTATGTTTGTCTGTTTTTAACTGTGCCTTTCTTATGTTTTAATTTGTATTCCGGAAAACGCGAGCTCTCTCCCTCCCTCAGTTCTTTCCTTCACTGCTTCCCTTTCTTTCCCTTCTTATCAAACAACCGCTATTTCCCCATTTTGCTCAGGGCCGTAGTAGTTCTGCTCAGCTGTGCTTGGAGGTCCAACTTTATCATTCATTGCATAACATCAGATTGCAATCGTGTAATCGAAAATTAAACAAGTCTCCTGCGAAACGGGTTTCCCACATGCTCACGCTATCTCGTTTTATTTCATGAAAAAGTGAAATGATCGTGTCGCCCTCTAGTAGTCTTTTGCGAAAGTTAAAAACATTCGACTAAAAAAAACATAAATTAACGAAAACTAGTCTGTCAGAACCGGAAGGGAGCATAAATCTTCTAAAAACATTTCTAGGGAAAACGAAGGTTTCTCTAGAAATGTTAAAAACTAGAAACATTTCTAGGGAAAACGAAGGTTTCTCTAGAAATGTTAAAAACTAGAAACATTTCTAGGAAAACGAAGGTTTCTCTAAAAACATTTCTAGGCAAAACGAAGGTTTCTCTAGAAATGTTAGAAACTAGAAACATTTCTAGAAAAACGAAGGTTTCTCTAAAAACATTTGTAGGGAAAACAAACGTTTCTCGTAAAGCATTTCTAGGGAAAACGACTAGGTTTCTCTGTTTCTCGGAAAATGGAAAAGTGAATATCGGAACTATTGAATTTCTCTTATTCGTATCCCCATCCCCCTCAGATAGAATGTATACTATTAAGCGTCAGTTCATACTCTTATGTGATGCATGTGTGTGCGTCTCGTGTGAATGCGTGTAACCAATAGGGATCACATTCTTTTTTACGGGTTCAGAAATCGTGGAACTGTAATATCAGTGGACAACACCCAAAAATGTACCGGAAACGAAAGTAGCTAATTTTTATCAAATTTGGTGTCTTGAACAGGAATATCGCAATAAATATTGTCCCTTGGTATTAATTTTGAAAATGCAGAAATTTTCTGAATTTGTTACATATTTTGTGTGTAGTACAAACGATGTAGTCTTGACCCAGTGGTTTGTGATCCCCGGTGTGCATCGTACCAGTAGTTCCCCAGGAAGGCCCCTAGTGAGCATGTCTGTTATTCTTTGTGCCGGTTCTTTGTCACGCTGCTGACGTTCATTGTTCAGATGGAACGAATTGACAAGAGTGACGGATGCTTTATGTGATTTTAAGGCCTATTGTTTCCTAGGTATTCTTGGTAAGTGAGAGCAGGTAATTTTTGTCATGGATGTGCAGGAGTAGTGACTTTCGTATCGCAGAAACGCGAGTTAACATTAACTGTGAGGAAAACTCAGTCTTTACCTCGAATGTTTAAGGTTGGGGATCAAGACAAGAGCTGGGCACCACGCATGTGCTGTAATAGATATGCAACAAACCTTTATAATTAGTTGAATCGCACAACCGACCGATTCCTGCCTCCGTGCCTGTTGTACAGAAATAGCTAACAAATTAGCTATTACTGTTTCTTTCGCATGGTGTCCCCACGAATATGCAAGAAGAAAAGTGAACCTAAGGCGATCAAAATATGACATCTGCTTCTCTCCCAGTGCATCATAATAAGGAATTTCCCGTTCCAATACCAATATTTTCTCCTAGAATATGATTACTAACAGGTTCATTACATTTTTTAAAAACCTGAGCCACCAGCGTCACAAGAGATTCTGATGCCTAATCTAACACTACGGAATTGGACAAGAGTAAACTGAATGACCCTGTTAGAGACCTGGAACTTTCGAAGGACAATGGGATCTTCTTGAAGGAAATGTGACAAAATACGTATCAAGATTTCGCGCTCGCCAAAAACCTCGTTATCGCGTAAGTGGCAACTTTTGATAGATTCTTCAAAGTTGAGTTTAAAAGCCGTCTTGCTACTTAATGGCAATATGTTGCCATCAATTCAATTTGGTCATGCCATGCATGTGAAAAAAAAAGCATATGACAATATGAAAGGCCTTCTAAATTATATAGACCACAAGAAACACCACTGGAAGTTTATGGTTGTTTGAAGGTTGTTGTTATGTTACTTGGACAGCAAGGTCACATAAAGTCTTATTACTTCATTATTTCTTGTGTGGCTAGGACATTAGAGTGAGAGAGTCTCATTAGGAAAGGAGGAATGCCATTCCAAAAATCCCTTGACGCAGCATGATGCTTTCGCACCTGCTAGAATCCAGCAAAATTTGGCTCCCTGTTCTGATTACCAAACTAGTCCTAATGAAAAAACTTTGTTAAGGCCGTGGACAAGCTTCCATGCCAAGAATCAGTGTATCGAAAATGAAGAAAGGCTTTTCATCGGTCCACAAATGCGGTTAAACAGATGAGCAAAGTTTGGCTGCGTTGTGAGTGGTAGTGAGAAGACAGCGTGAGATCTTTTTGATAATGGCACTAAACTTTCTGAGAAATTCGAAGGTTGATAACTACAAGCAATTTGTCGAAAATAAGTTGTCCTACTACAAACTTGTTGCAATATGTCTTTGCAAATACATTTGTTCCACTATCACTGGGATTTTTTCCGGATAACTGCGGCGCAGTTGTGGCGAACGTTTCCACCAAGAAAGTACCAGAAGACGGGGTACCAGGGAAATAAAATGTTCAACAAAAGATACTGCGGGGTTTGTGTACAACCGACATGCGAACGACACAGTATTTAATCGAGGTCATTCGCAATCATCAAAGATTGACTGTCAGTCTTCGATTTTTGCGAAACAGTTCATCAACCTGCATCACATTGTCTGCTGTGGTCGACCTTGATGGCCTTCCGTTTCGATTAGCATCCGTCAAATCTGTGCGACTAGTTTGAAACTTCTGGCACCACTTTCAGTATGGCTGGACGCGACATTACATTTCCCCCACATACCGCCGTTATTGCTCGATAAATCTCGGGACAATTCAGACGTTTCGCCCACAAATTTCGTACTGTTCCTCAAACTTAGAGTAGCTAACTGACGTGCCATTGTGATCACTTGCCCCTATACAACTGTTACCGCTAGTCCGCTACCTCAAAGATACTACTACAGTATACACTATATTGACAAAAATTACTGGACACCTAGAAAAGAAACACAACATAACATTTTTTGACATACATTAGTACGGTGTCGGTTCACCTTTGGCCTTAATGACTTCACTGACCCTTCGAGACATGCTTTCGACAAGGTTTTGGAACACAGCAACAGGTATACGCTTCCATTTAGTACATAATGCTGCCGCTAACTGTTGCTTAGTAGTAGTAGGCCTTGGTTCCAGACTTGTTATGCAGCACTCTAATTGATCCCTTAGGTGCCCTATGGGGTTAAGATCAGGTCTCTGTGCTGGCCAGTCTACACACGATAAGGAATTATCGTCAAACCACGCCGTAACAGTCCTTGCTTTATGGCTCGGTGCATTATCCTGCTGGTACGAACAAGGCTCGGTTCCATAGTATTGCCACAGATTGGTAGGACATAATTGTCCAGAATATCGAGGTAGACGTGCTGGTTAACAGGTTTGTTCACGATAATCAATCGGCCGGGACCATACCACGAAAAACACCCCGACATGAGTGCATTGCCAGCTCCAAACTTGACCGTAGGGACAGTACCATGTGTTAAATAGCGTTCCCCCGGCTGCAGCCATACCCACACACGCCCATCAGACTGATGAATCATGTATCTGGTTTCAGCAGCCCATAGGACCCGTTTACACTGATCTACGGTCCACGATAAATGTTTTTTACATCATGCTAAACGACGGGTAGCATTCCAAGTGGAGATGAAAGGCTTATGAGCAGTCGCACGACCACGGTAACCCATGGAATGAAGTTCTCTGCGAATGGTACGTGTACATACCGAGATTCCAGCATTTTTACTTACCTGTACATTGAGGTCTTGTGCAGTACTTCGTCGATTTGCTGTAACGAATCTCCTGAGGCTTCCACATCCTCTATCACTGATTTTCTTTGGTCTGCCGGTACGTTTTGCTGCTTCGGGCACGCCATGTGTCTTTCACTTATTCAGTACATCCAAAATAGTTGACTTGGGTATGTTTAAACACCTCTCGGTTTCAGCGTCATTTTCTTGTAGGACTTCCGTCCACAGGGAGTAGAGTTTAGGTCCCAGCCACCTACAGCGAGATCGCCTTTTGGGCAGGACACAGAAACGGAAGGAATGAGAGCAAGTCTAGCGACTTTGACAGAACAGTTTGTAGTGAGATTAGAGTACAGTAGATGGCGCCACCGTACAAGTACGATATTGCACATAGAGGGGTGAGAGAATTTCAGGTGGGGTATAGGAAAGGATACCCATTTAACCAGTGGGTCCAGCCTGGGGGCCGTCACTTAACGTGCTCGTCCGATGCACGGCGGATATTCAGCGATTGTTAGTAAATCACACCATCTCTGAAAAATCAGCCCAGGCTTGAACCTGGGGACCCAGCATCGATAGTCTGAAACACTAACCACTAAGCCATCCGCGGCTCCTCTCGGTTTCTCTTAAGGACAACCCACTAATATAACACCCAACAATCTTTCCTTTCTCAAAGTCAGTTCTCTCCCTCCGCGACATTTTCACTTAACCTCACAGTGCGATATGATCGCGGTCAGCTGCAGGCTTGTTTGTATACCGTTTGCAGCTATATCGCGCATCTTAACAACGCAGCGGATCCGATCATTTGCTTTTGAAGGGGTGTCCGGTGACTTTTGTCAATATAGTGTATACTCCATTTCGCGCATGCGTCATATTTGTTGCACAATTGTATCAAGATATGGCGGCACGTATACCTTATTTTTTGAATGCCCCTCGTATTTTGCCGAATTGCTACAGCGTAAATAATTAATAAATTACTGTATTTGAATTCTTTTGTATGCCACCAGAAAAAAAAAGTGACTCGTCTGTGAGAGTTTTTTTAAACTATATAGAGTGGATCTGTCACACACTGAAGAATACTGCATTGAACAACTGTTGAGTTTAGAAAAGCTTCGTATTTTCATGTACGTCTGCCGTGGAAATGTTACGAACGGATTCCAACTCTGTTGATTACTTGGGACTTTACGAGTGTCGATTCCTCCTTCTACGTATTGAAGCACATAAATAGCTTCTCCCCCCCCCCCCTCTTTTAGTTTTTGCGATGTTAATTTTACAACTACTATAATTTTCCAAACTTTTCAGAAGTAAATTCAGAAAACTTTGAAATGGCTACTGTGGAACTGCGCCGAGTTCGATAGCTTCAGCTGTAAACATATTTAACATTTCTGAAGGTTTTCGCAGTTACCTTAGTTTTCGAATTGGTTATCTTGGATCTACGTTTTAATTCAGATCCGTTGGATCGCATATTTTCATTTTTTTTTTTTTTTAATTTGGATCCTTTTTTTGTGTAGTTTTGTATAATCTTTGTGGAAACACTTAGTGCTGTTTTTACACTTCCGTGAAACTACGAAAGGAAGAGTTAGATTTAGATAAAATATTCTGCCCAGTTATTCAGTTTATAGGGGCGCTAACGTAAAATAAATTTTATCTTTTTTATTGCGATTTTTAGAATTCGAATAAATTCAAATGAATTGCTTCTGTGATTTTAATGTATGCTAGTTTCAGCTGAATGTTGGAGTGTTATTGTGTCTACCATTATAGTTAGCGGAGCAGATTAAATACCAGTACTTACGTCCACCATTTTTTTTCCTCGTTCACAGCCATCGAAGATTTTAGAGGTGAGATTTTATATGATAAAATTCATGTCACGTCCCCCCCTCCCGTCTGTAGTCAGACATTTAGGGTGTAAAAATACTCACGAAAGTTACGAAGTTTCCAATCAAACAGAAAAATGTCCGTCATCTGCAGAAAACGTTTTGTTCCTACACAGGATCTTAAAAATCATCTACCCGAAATTAATGTTTTTGAAACTTTGTATTTTCCCCATTCTTTTCATGATTAAATTGCCATATCTGTTTTTATACAGTTAAAAAAATATGTGTATATACAATAGACATTCTTTATGTAAATTTCGAATCTGAAAACTATATTGTTTCTTTGCGTCACTGCAATGACGTAATCTGTCTCTTATCAGCCAATCACAGACAACGAGACATAAAACCATTTCCGTTTCGCCGCTTGCTATTGGTCTAATATATTGTACATTGTTGCAGCGTTTTTTGTAGTTCCATTGCGAGAATTTGGTTTCGCGTTATGTTCTGATCTTTTCTCAGACTGTTCTAATCATACTGTTTTGAAGTGCACTTGTTGAATTTTTTTGCGCGTTACGCGAAAAGAATTGGCAAATAAATTCAAGAAATGTCATTAGTGTGTGCCAAGTAATCTATTTATGTCTAAGCTCAAATCGGTGAAGATATCTGTGAACGGGCTAAGAGCTGTAGCTTATTTATTTATTTTTTATCTCGAAAAGTGGGTTATATTATTCTAAAAGAAACCACTGCAGCTGCTTGGTTCTCATTTTACTGTTAACGCTACTGCGGATTCGACTTTTATTCACCAGGAACTAAACTGCGTTTCAGAATGTAGCCATGATTACGTGTGGTTATTCAAAGTAGTTCTAGGTCGCTTTGAACTCATCGTTAGCTGTTGTCATGCCAAGTAGACAAGCGAGAAAAGGTAAATTTGTTTATATTAGATAAATGATATTTGTAAGAAATACTTCGACACATGTTTTAGCGTGCTTTAACCTGTTGCACGAAGCGTTTTTGTTAATATTGGCTCTCCGAGTTTCCCTCGTGCTTTATTTTGAGATTGTTTGTTGACATTATGAGTTCACTAAACTACGACAATGAATTAAGCCAAATATATGTTGACACTTCATTAATCGAAAACGCGCAGCATGTTTCGTTTTACACGACAGCCATGAGTACTGAATAATTTAACCGTTTCTCTAATTAATAGACGTTAACCTTTTCCCTCGTCATGCGTGCCTGTGTTTGAGCGATTGGAAATTTTTGGGCATACTTGATACATGTATTTTTTCAGCAGAGATCATTTGAACAGAATATTGTTTTTTAGTCATAATTTAATGCAGTAGACGTATATTCGAATACGTGTTAACAGAATAATAAATATTAAGTTTGAAGTACAATTGCTTTTAAAAGGCGGAGTTCAATAGATTATGGAAGTCATGCTTTTTAGGGACAGACAGTCTTGAAAAAGCAATTGACTGCTTTCAGGAAAAAACCCTGATAAAACACGCTTATAATTTGACATAACATATCGTAAACATTAAAACGTAATGAAGTTTATTGACTTAATAAGGAGCGAACATCCACAGGACCTCGATTCGAAATCTGGGTAATGTGTTTTTTCTGCGGTTCTGAGTGTCTTCCTTTCCTGGGGCCAGTAACAAATTAGGCTACTTTTTTCATATCCTTCGTTTTACTGACTGAGGTCGCCAAATAACAAACACAGAACAAGAATTCCCGGGATGTTTCTTGAATTTCGTATGGATAAATTTTCAGTACGATATTTGAACGAAATATTGGATTGGAAATTTATTAATTGCTGTTGTGTATTTATTTGTGCATACTCTGTGTATTTTCACTTTTTTTTTTTTTTGCTTTCAGTTTTTTTGCCTTACAAAAAAAATGACGTGATACTTCGTTTTAATTATGCGGCTATTCGATAGATAATCCGATTTTAGAGCATCTTGTAGTAAAAGAGGTAATGTAATAGCTTTTACTGTCCGTCTGTCAGCTCAAACCTTACTGTGTGTTTTTTTTGTTTCTTTCGACATTTCAAAAAAACTTTTTCGTGCCTGATAGTGCATAAAAATCGCAAATTAACATTTTGAATGTTGCTTGTAGCCGGCTGCACACGGTGCCCGAATGGTCCGAGACTCGGGTTTTGATTCTTCCGTCCCAGCTGGGCCCATAATCGAGCCCCGCTAATGGCATTGGAGGTACATTTGTCCTCCCCTCCCCCCCCTCCGATTCCGGTATGGTAAAGAAGAAATTAGATCATAATTTTCCTGTTAGAAGTTCTGAATGTAGGGATTTTGAAATTTTGGTAGTGACGCTGTAAAGAAGTTGCTACAGTAAGAGCGCGCACACACACACACAGTTTTATTGAATCATGTGAAACGGTGAAGTTTTGCGCGTTTTTATTTTTGATTTATTTCTCAGATTTTCCGCTGAGAGGACTAATTCCTGCACATTTTTGACTGTTTGTTTAAAGGCTATTTCGATTAAAGTAAAAGTTCTTCGTGCACTTTACGAAGCGCGCGCACACACACACACACACACAAGTAATTTCCTTTTCTTTTTAAACATAAAACTTTTAGAATTTTCCAGTGTAGTCGCTGCAGCAGGGAAATTTTAATGCGTTGAAGTGATATATAATACGTTCTAATTACTTACACTCATATGTGCTGAACTCTATTTACGTAGCTATATAGTCAAATGTATAATTCAACTAATATGTTGAAAATACTTTCTATTGTTTTTTTTTTTTTTTTTTTGATTGGAGGTTTAACGACCGCCGTGAGCAACTCAATGGGCTATAAGCAGTCGCCCGTCCCTAATTTAGGGTCACTGGTTCCAGGGAAGGGAGAGAGCCAGTGCCTTAAGACAAACACAACATCCATGCCTGACCGGGACTCGAACCCGGACCCCTTACGGACGAATGATCAGAGGCCAACGCCTTAGACCACTGCGCCACCGGGGCGGCCTTTCTATTGTTTCACACGTTATGTTAGATTTAAAGCAAGCATAGGAAACGAAGTCTGTATACTGTGAAACATTAAAATTTGAAAGATAATGATGCGAATTATAATTTGGTGTTGAAGTGACTTTGTTGAGAGAGAATTTTTCAGCCGGCTGAAAAATTCTATTACTGCGTGATGTGTCGTAAAAATTCTTAATTTTTAAACCCTTATTTCCCATTCATAAATTTCGTTGTTTGACCTGTGAGTTTAAGCACTGTTGAGGAAAGGAGATTGTTTAACAGCTCGGAATTCAAATGCTCCTCTTTACAATCGGAAATAGCAGATAACACCCCCCCCCCTCCAGTTATTTTTCTTCCTGTCAGCTTCTTTAAAACACGAACATTTCGTTCTCCTCGCTAAGCTTTAAGGTAGAACACTTCTTTCTATTTCTGTGTACAATGAAACTTCCCCAAAGCGGACATCCTGGAGCCTCAACATTTGTCTGTTATTCGGAAGCTTGACTTCTGTGTTTATAAAGAACTATGTACCAAACACTTGTGTAGAATATGTAATCAAAATGATGTTTTTCAATAAAATCTTTCATTTTTTCTGCTATTGTGTAACAGTGAAAAACAATACAATACGAGTACATAGATTTAATACATGTGCAATGTGTGACGTACTACAGAGGTTGAAGCACACGTCAAGACGACAAATCTGCAGCGATACATTCCGTCGGTGTAGCTTAGTCGGTTAGAACAACTGGCTCCGGAGCAAGGAGGCAGGCGTGGATCGTCACCGACAAATTTGTGTTTCCACAAGTGTTTTAATTTGAAAATGCAGTACATACAAAGAGCGTATTTCGATGCATGCTGCGAAATGCGTACATACACATTTGCGTCAATTTGCTACGTTATACCCTGACTTTGATTTCCTCTTTTGTATCAGAGTGTAGCTAACAGCAATCTTTGACCGGCTGAATTAAACCAACTGAAAACCACAGAATCAATTGCACCACTTTCAGTTTTGCGAACTGTAGCGTTCTTATTGCTTCCGCTGGAGTTGATGAGCCAGTTTTCTGATTTCGTCCTTTCTCAGAAGTTCACTTTTTTTGCTTACTTTCAAACGTTTGGCATGTATCAGCATACTGAAATTTTCTTTGTCAGCCCCATTTAAACTTTCGGTTTTTCTTTCGACGTTAATTGCTTTTCTTTTTTTTTTTTTTTTCTTCTTTTTGCCGCGATTTTCAAAACCAACAAGTTATTTAAATAAAATTACGTACATTCGCTACAAGCTACAGAAACACAAAATCACTGTTAAACTGAAAGAGCAATGGCAGTTGAAAACGAAACGAGATAGGCAACTGATTCACTTTCTCAAAGTGATGGTCTGCATCGGCGCCCATATATTGGGGGTAAGAGAGGCACTTGCCCTCCCCTGCAAATCTACTAGACCATTTCAGCGCTCCTACAAAAAGTTTTGCGATAACACAAATTCTAATTGCGAATTTTTCTGTTGAACTTCTGGATGCGTTGTATGCAGTAAAAATATAAAAGTTGAGAAAGCACCCTTTGTTGATGATTTATGCTATCATTTTTTGCGTACCAAGATCTTTGTGCGTGTGAAATAAAATAAGTGATTCGAGAGTATGCATTCATTTATGTACATCGCATTGCATTTATTCGTGTCACTCACGACCGTATTAGCGCAGTCAGGTATATACTAAGTGGAATCAAATCATAACAACAAACAATAAGGTTTACTAATTCCTGACATTGAGCGGTACTTTGGTAGGTGGATTAACGAATGTTCTTGTCGCAAAACCAAGGTAAGAAGATATGTTATAAAAGTGAGTATTTACTAAACTATGACTTCGGCAATAGTATTTCGACTGTTTAGTTTTTCAAAAACAGTATTTATTATTATTATTATTATTATTATTATCATTATCATTATTATATATTATTCATATTTAGACAAGAAACGATCCTTTGACACCGATGAAATGTGATGTAGCTTCGAAAGTACATCTGGGCATGCGCAAGGTAAAATCTGGCCTCACGATGGAAAAAAAAAATTGAATCGCAAGTGTGTTTCAGGCATCCACAGATTGTGTTATACATGATTTTAAAGCTCTCGTCAATAGCCGGTAACAACCCTTTCGGGGGGGGGGTAAGGGGGGCAAATGTCGTAACGACGCACCGTTTTCGTAACATCCAAAATGCATTTTTGTAATGGCTTTTAGCACATTTAGTATCAGGTTCTCGTAATTTACGCAGATTGCAATGATATGTTGTTGAGTTTATGTAAAACGTAATGGAATAATGCTCGTAATGTTCGACAATAGTTTAATAAAATATAAAAATATATGCTGAGTATCAATGAAATTAACTATTTGTTGCGTCACTTCATGGAACAGCATTCAAAAATCAGATTTCAACAATGATTTTGACTACTTCCGTTACCCATTTTCGTTACATCGAAATTTTTTACTTGGGATTCACTTTACTGCTGTCGGGAAAGATGCGCAACATCAGAAACTTAAATCTATCGGCGGTCCTGTGCATGAAAGCAGCAGGCGTATCCAGTGATTGGAAAGTTACTTTTTAAAAGTAGCTAGTTATACTGCTACAACTACATTCTCCAAAAAGTAGCTAGCTATACTACTTTTTTCAGAAAAGTAGTGTAGGTTTAAGGTACAAATTCTGAGGATGATCTTTATATGCGCATTCTTACATATGACATTGAGAGCTAAATACCGAGGTAAACTGCACAAATAATTTAACTTTAAATTGACCTCTCAGCTCTGATCGTCATCATAATCATCATTAGTGTTCTGTCTCTTGACAGGTCCAGCTGTATCTCAGCAAGTTCTCTTCCTCCAGTTTCCTCTGTCTCTTGCTTCCTCCTTCATTTCTTGATATCTTTTTGAGCCCATTATATCATCAAGCATCATTGATCGCCTCCTTCCTCTTGGTCGCTTTCCTTCAATTTTCCCTTTTATCATTCTTTTCAATAAGCTGTCTCCTCTTAACACATGTCCTACCCAGTTATATTTTCTTATGGTCTTTAGTAAATTCCTTTCTTCAATTCTTTGCAATACTTCATCTTTGGTAATTTTTTCAATCCACTTTTTCTCCATTCTTCTGTATAACCATATTTCAAACGCCTCCAACATTTTAGCTTCTTTCTTCCCAGTTGTCCACGTTTCCGCCCCATATAAAGTTATACTCCAGATGTAGCACTTAATAAGACTTTTCTTTAAATTTGCATTCATTTTATTAATAAACAAATTTTTCTTGTTATAAAATACATATTTTCCTTTACTAATTCTTTCGTTTATTTCCATGTCACATTTTCCATTTTCTTGGATTATACTATACCAAGGTATTTGTATAGTCTCACTTGCTCTACATTTTTTCCGTTCATCATCACCTCAACATTTCCTGGTTTCTTGGAGACTCCCATCGTTTATTTATTTATTTATTTATTTGTGTTAATTTCCATACCATATTTTTTGCATACACTTTCAAATGTTTGCATTAGATGCCGTAGTTCATCTTCAGCATTAGCTAATATTGCTTGGTCATCTGCATATCTAATACTTTGTATTGTACTTCCTCCAATAGTGATTCCTCTTTTCTATTCATCAAATGCTTTTTTTATAAATTCTTCTGCAAAAATATGGAAGAGCGTTGGTGACAGACATCATTCTTGTCTTACACCCCTGCCAATCCTACATTTTTTAGTTTTTTCTACTTTTGTCTTTATTATGGCAGTCTGGTTCATGTATAATTCAGCTATTAACCTTCTGGCTGTCCAATCTAATCCTATTTTACTTAGCACTTCCATCAACTTTTTCTATTTCACCATGTCAAATGCTTTTTCTAGGTCGACGAAACATATATAAAATTTTCCGTTTACTTCTATATTCTTTTTGCATATGGTACTCATCACTCCGATTGCATCCCTAGTTCCTTTGTCTTTTCTGAATCCACACTGATCATCTCCCAAAAACATATTCCGCTCTGTTATACAGTCATCGATTCAATATTCTGAGCAGTACCTTAGAAGCATGCGAGAGTATGCTTATAGTCATTGCAGTCATTGCACTTAGTAGGATTACTTTTCTTTTCAGTTGGTATAAGAATACTCTCTGTGAAATCTTTAGGTCATTCTCCTGTTTTGTAAATAAGGTTGCATAATTTCCATATTTCTGTTATACCTTTGTCATCTAGTTTTTGTAGTATTTCACTAGGTCACATGAATGCATTTCAACATGTTAATCCCCAAACTGTAAATTTTTAAGGGCTAAAATATGTAAAAATACAGATTAAAGGTGCATATATTGAAGATTAGATGCTAAATTATCCACGGCCCCACCAGGAATCATTGTCCATTGTCTTGTTTTTATAGTTTTCTGTGCATGTCATTCTTGTCTACTAAGCCGCCTTGGTTGCTGAGTGATGGATCATTCGTCCCAGAAAAGACTGGGTTCGAGTCCTGGAACCAGCGGCTCTAAACAGTGTGGGGCGATTGCTTTATAGCCCTTAGAGTTGCTCATATGGCGTCTATAAACCCCGAAACAAAAATATATGTTGTCTATAAATGAAAATGCTGCATTTGCTCAGTGGATTTGTAGGAGGATATTGCACAATTTAACGTGTAATATGCATTCAAAACATATTGCTATACAAAAAGTAAACGAGGGAGATAATTCTCGCACCGAAAGCTGTGTAGTACAGCAGCATCATATATCAATGCTTTATTCCACTGCTCGTAGTGGAGGGGGGGGGTCCTCCACATTTGGTGAGATGAAAAATTTACGTCCACATTTCCACAAATGTGTTTGAGGGTAGAGTTTCACCATTTTTTCTGTGTGATTTTTTAAGTACTAAGTATACATATTCAAAAGGAGAAGGGTATAAGTAAAAGAATCGGTTTGGCTGGCCTGTCACAATGTGAGTGAAGTAATTTGATTCGACGCAAAGCACGCTGAGCCAGGAAATCTGAATGTCACGTGATATGAAGAATTTTTATTTAACTTCTTGTTTTTAAAGTAGCGTGCTACAGTAGCAACGCAACTTCTGATCACTGGGTGTGTCCAAGGCCGTCCGGAACGCACAAGGTCATGCATGGCATTACAGAAATAAGTTCCCTCTTTTAGTGACGTCACGCAGAAACCCAGACTTCCGATTGGTTTCTAACGCTGCCGTGTGTGACGTCAAACACGACACCGACGTATCAGCCTGTGTAACATGAGAGTGACGTCGTAGACGGAGGGAACTCATCTCTCTGTCATGGCCTTGTGATTTCTAGACGGCCTTGTGATTTCTAGACGGTCTTGTGATTTCTAGACGGCCTTGGTGTATCAGAGAGGTTAAAGGAGATTAGAAAGAAAATCGTGCGAGCGAACATATAGGACACAAACTGGCAGATCGCTGCAGATTTTAACGCCGATGGGCCGAGGGTCATATCCGAATGCACCACATATCGAACCATGCCACGAATTGGCTACAACAGCCAACGACCATTGTCAAGTGCTGATGTTGTCAGTGTAGAACACGAAAGCGGGCTTCCAATGGCGCTGGCGCATCGACACTGGACCGCTGTGGACTTAAAAAAGGTCGTCTGCATGGACGAATCAACACTGAGAAAAACGTTTTGTTAATTCAACAAAACATTTTTGTCGATATTCAGTCAACAAAAAATGTTGTTGAATTTGCAAAAATATTTTGTTGAAAATTATTGTTGATTTAACAAAATTTATTGTTATCACGACAAAACGTTTTGTTCATTTAACAAAACGATTTGTCGATATTTGGTAATTTATTTGATCCAACAAAACATATAATCATGACAAAATGTTTTGTTACTGCAACAAAACATATTGTGTCACGATAACAATATGTTAATATGATAACAATATGTTAAATCAACATTTTGTTAAATCAACAATAATTTTCAACAAAATAATTTTGCAAATTCAAAAAAAATTTTTGTTGACTGTATATCGACAAAGTTTTTGTTGAATTAACAAAACGTTTTTCTCAGTGAGGGTTCCTTCTCAGGACCGTAGCAAGCTTTTCTTATTTGGGAGGGCGAAACTTCAAATTACGCTTCTTTGAGTTCAAAATTACGCCCTTTCGAGTTCAAAATTACACCCTTTCGAGTTCAAAATTACGCCCTTCGGCCTCCACTCAAACAATACGTGGTTTTTAGTCTCTCACACACCGCTGTTATGGGAAAGTATTATAGCGTTCAAAAATCGCACTTCAGGTTATTGACATAGTTTTATTAAAAATGTAAAAACCATGTAAATACCCAAGAACCACAGGTTGTAAATACCAAGCAAAGCGCAAACGCTATGTGAACGCGGGCAGCACAACACTCCACAGAAATGTAGGACGAAAAACAAACCAGCGCAGAAAGAATGAGTATCGGATAGTGAACGTAACAGTAGGAAGAAGCTTTAGGGGTAGGGCTTGGAAAAATTATTTTAAAGGTTAAACGCTGAGAGACTTATTGGAATATTCTCTTCATGGATATGAGATATTCACACTTCATAGTGTATGTTGCTCTGTACGCTAGTTAACTGCATGGAATACTGTATGAGACTAAGTCAAGCCTTTATAAAGAAAATACTGAAAGGTGTAACTTTCTTTTTTAGTTACCATTTCTATCTTTTACATCCCCCAGAGCATGAATTTACTCCCCTGGAATGACCATTCTGGGAAAGCAACCGCCCTCCCGGTAGCTACGGTCCTGCTCCTTCTGCATCATACGGATGACAGGATCCGAATCTGGCGCAAGCGACGTGAGACCTTGGAGGTCACGTCGCTTGCGCCATATTTCTATCTGGTCAGGTATCAATAGTACAGACCGGTGGTGGAGATGTTCTGGTCTGGGGAATGTTTTTCTGGCATGCACTCTGATACCTATCAAAGGACATCTGAACTCCAAGGCGTATATAAATATCGTTGATCCCTTTAACGCTACGGTTTATCCTCAAGCAGATGGACAAATCCAACAAGATAGCGAATCCGCTCACAAGGCTCGTATCGTTACCATGGGCGCTCATATAAGGGGGGCAAAAGGGGCACTTGCCCTCTCGTAGAAATCTGATCATTCCCTTTCTGTTCATAGGTCGTGCGGTGATTTTCATGACAACATTTATTTTGACTCCTAATTTTTGGAAAAGAAGTAAAAAATATGATATCCTCTAAGGTAGCCAGCCATTCACAGCTGTTTTTTTTTTTTTTTTTTCCAGAACTTTGTATTGTGGGTATCTTTTTCTACTTGATGACTGATTGAGTGATCGCTGGGATTTCGTGATGTAGGAACACAAGTAGCAAAAGGCGCTTGGCTCAAAAGAGAAATTTCCTTATTGTACCAACAAGCTGTCTAATTTTATTTATCAATCTCTTCCACAAAGCTTTTGGGTCTTCTGATTTTCCGTGATATAGATTTATATATTGCGTGTGTCTGGTAAAACCGGTTAGATAACAAGAAGGCATAGTGGGAATTTGCATATGGTGTTTTATGTGTTATTTGTAGTTACAATTTTTGTTTGCCCCCTCCTGAAAACTACAGTAGCTGTATGCACCCATGGTCGTTACCGAATAGTTCCACGAATATGCCGACGAGTTTTCTTGCGTTATTGGCCTGATTTAAGCCCCATCGAGCATATCTGGGATGAGGTGCTCTGCGAGACTGTGCCGCAGTTCAATTTGTAGCAACTGCGCGAGTGAGTCATTTGTGCATGGTACCACATTCCTGCTCGACGCTTTCAGCATCTGGTGTATTTCATGCCCCGCCCAATTCTGGTTGTTCTGCGGGCCAGGTGCGGCGTATGGCGTTACTGAGCTGGTGTATTTAAAATATGGTATCTTAATATATGGAAAAGTATGAAAGGTGAAGAAATTAAAAACAGATCATACGCTGCAGCCATTCACTTCTGGACAATGATTTTTTTTTTCTCCCAGAATTTGGTCTAGGCAACATTAAGTTTCTCCCAGAATTTGGTCTAGGCAACATTATCTGGACTCGAGCATTTTTTCCCCTTTTTGATGACTGACTGAGTGGTTACTGGGGTTTTGTGGCTCATGAGTCCTAAGTGACCAGAACCATCACCCCTAATAGCTTAACAGGCCCGCGCACCGATTTGTGACGTCACTAGAGTAGTCCGTAGTCGCGGAGAGGGGCATTACGGCGATTTGCGAACGAACGCTTCTTTACGTACAGCAACTAACCAGGTCGCGCGTTCTTTTAGAGTTTCACTGCATTTAAATAAGAACTTGTGTGTTAGTTTTGAAATAACTGCAGATTTAACAAGTTTGTTTAATAATCTTTTAAAATACAGAAGAAAAAGAAATTACAGCGTAAAATTTAGCGTAGCAATAATTTCGACTTGAAAGGGTAAGCAACACAGATTCGTCAACTTAATGAAAGCATCCCTGTCATTTCACTGGAAGTGATAAACCATTCCTATAATCGAAATTATAAACTGTTGTCGTAGTTTCACTTGAAGTTATAGTGTCTTTATAGTTAGCCGAACGATTCCTGTACTTGTGAACAAATCGATCTTGTACTTGAAAGATTAGTTTGTGGGTCCATTACGAAGTATCGCCGTCGTTTCAAAAGATGTCGATTGACATATTTAAGGAATCAGATTTTTCATTCATTGCAAACTTATGACTATGAAAATTTTAGTAATGAAATAATTCCTTTAGTGAAAATGTATTTTATATGCAATCCGTGATCACTAATATATGAAAAAAGTCAAGAAAAACTAAATTTTTTTCTGTGTTTTTTAATTATTACCAAAAGCTCAATAAAACACGTTTTAACATACATACAGTGAATTGCTGCCTGATCCACTGATTGCATCAAATAAATTAAGATTTCAAGAAAATTATGCAATTGCTACATTATTAAACGTACAATAATGACATAACAAGTTTTCCTAATTTTAGTGCGATCTAGTTACGTGTTTGGACAACTTCATTTTGATAAGCAAATATAAAGTTTATGATTTTTGTCTTCCAGAGCACTATTCCAAAAAAGTTACCTTGTCAATGTATTAAGTATATTAGTAGCATTAAGCAAAACTATTTGGATCCACAATATAAGCATTTCTTTTTATCTGGAAAATACAAGTAACTTATTGGCAGAAATTTCCTGAAATTTGATTTTCAAGAAATATTCAAGAAAACTGCCAATGTACATATAATTATGGTTGTGTAGTTCTTTGTGTATCACAAGCACAATTTGATTAAGTGTCCGTTAGCTGTTCCTTGAAGAATTTCAAAGACACGTTTCTAAGAAAATCTGAAATTTGTTCCAATAATTTCTTAAAGTATTTTTTCAGATAATTATTATATTTTTTGAGAACGTGACAAATGCACATGCAGTTATTGTACTGAATAAATCTAAGCGATTGTTTTGGTACTATAGGATGCATTTTAAAAGATGTACATGTTTCATTATAAATTGACGAACTTGATGTACCATTTTCTCAGAAACTATAAAAAGCAATGGTATAAAATTTTGCACAAATGTTTTGTCATTGCTAAAGCTATTGAAAAAGATTGTTTTTTTCCTTTTTTTATGATTTTGGTTTCAAAATAAATTCTATGAAGGATTGAAGAAGTTTTTCCCCATACTAAAATTGACACCCACCCTCACGTTTGGAAGCACACTTTCCAGTAGTTATCGGATGATATGAGATATATTAGTTCCAGTTATTATTGCTGTAGCTTGTGAAGACACAGTGCAGGAAGTCTGGAAACAGATAAGTCTAGATAAATGAATAAAAAGTTGATCTCTCATTTTAAGCAAATGTTTTCAAAAAAAAAAAAAAAAAAAAAGAAGAAGCGAGTATATATTTCAACTTGTATTTTAAAAATCTTTTTTGTTTAGAACATAGTTTCCACAATATGTGGATTCATGTCGATCCACGTACTTTTTTTCTCTTAAAAATAACAATACCATGCCCGAGATGCCCAGAGCATGTAAATCATTCGTCTAGGCAGGTAAATAAAACATCTAATTGCCTGTGCATGGTAACTAAATTTTAAAATAAAAAAGTTTGTAATAAAATTTCCTACTACACAAGAAAAAAAGACAGGCATCACATATCGTGTTTCATGTCATTGTTAATTAATGGAAGTTGTATTATTGTTACGAAGTACCAAGGAAAGAGTAATATCACATCTTTAATTATGTTATGCTCTACGCCCAGAAATTGGAAACCTAGTTTTGCTCCAAATTTTGTTTATAATCAACAACAGTATGCATGCCTCTGATGTAACTGGCCTCTCATGTTTAGTGACAAAGGGAGAAAACTTTAACAAAAGGAACATGGCATAATCACTAAATTTCCGAAACACCAGTTTCATCATCGTACCATTTCTTACCAATTTTAGCATCAGCATCTTAAAAATTGATATACACACGTTTGTGCATTGAATATTTGTAATACAGACCCTTAAAATGGAAGTGCAAACATGTTAAAACAGTTCATATTTTTAACTTAAAAAAAAATAGGGTTCTGGTTTGTTATCTTAAAAGATGCATTTTCCTGCGCATCCAGCTTTTACTACATGGGCAAGTAAATAATTTCTTGCCCAGGTAGTACTGATATATTTCACCTAATTTTTAAGAAATTAAATGGTTCTGATAAATTCCCATCCTACCACAGATAGAGCATACACACTGCTCACACGAGAGTTCTTCAATGTGTTGGTTTGTAGAAAAATGCTTCAAAATCTTTAAACGGACATTTTAAAGGCAAACTTACTCCTGAACTATGTGTGAACTTCTGTTTTTGTGCATTCATATCTAATTTTTGCTGTCTATACTTGATTCAGTGTTTGTGTTCCTTTAGTAATAAATATTAAAAATGATAAGTCAATGCAAATCTCCATGTCTGCAAACACAAAAGATGTATTTCACATGGCAACAAGGCCTTAGCATTTATATAAAGGACATAGGCATGTTAAATGTGTACATGACATATATATATTTCGTATAGGATATAGGTATTTTACAAGCACTTGTGCCCAGAAATAGGGACCCCAAAAAAGTTAATCTGGTGCTGCCTAAACACTTAAATAACTAAGTACGAATGTATCAACATATTACTCTTGGGATCAAAAACATGCAACCCTTATTATTCTGTGTCCATAATAAAGTTTAAAACCCCTTCCTAAATATACATATTTTACTTTGAACTTATTTGATACATTGGCAAAAACATGTTATGGGTTACTATAACAACACAAGTAATCTATTCTTTCCATTACAAACATAAATTTCATTTTTTCAAAAATCTTTTCAGTGCTTTGACTTCCCGCTGTGAGATGCATTAGATTATAAAATTAGCCAAATTTAAATTTTCTAGTTCAAAATTTTTATTTTACGAGTAGTTTAAAATAAGGTTAACAAAAGGTTTCCACGTACCTTAGAGTTGAAAATTTTCACGCTTTATTGCTGCAATCCGTTTTCTGAGAACCTCCCCATTAGTAAGGAATTTGAATACTTTTAATATTCCTCTATGAAAATAAATTTAGTTGACAATTTGACAACAACAACCACGCACATCCGTAGTCACGCTTACACAGAGTGAGCAGGCTCATGCATGCTCGACCACCCACCACGGACATCAGCCTACTCTCCCCTACGTCACGCAGCTTCCGGCGTTCGGTGCGCGGGCCTGCTAAGGTATTAGGGGGTGATGCCAGAACGCGCAGAGCTCGAAAGGGCAACAAAGAAATTTCGTATGGTCCCTACTTGCTGTGTACACTGTAAAACAATTTTCTGAAATTGACGAGCCACTTTCTGTGATTTCTTTCGGGAATTAACGAAGCATATTTCTCATACAACTTCTTTCGTGAAATGACGGAAAAGAACTCTGAATTTCACAGATTTTTCGTACGCTAGAAGAATTCTGAATTTTCAGAAACTTTTCCGCAATTCCTTTCTTATATTAACGGTGAATTACCGTTTTCAAGATGTGTTAACGGAAGAAACTGAATTTTCAGAAACCTTTCCGCAGTTCCTTTCTTATAATAACGGAAAAACTCCGTTTTCACTTTTTCCTTATCCATATGACGAAAAATTTCCGATAATAGGAGAGGTTCACGGGAATACTTCGGGGTTTGATTAACTGTTAAATTTCAGTAGTCTGTCGAATCATTTGATTTTGAAGCTCAGCAGCGAGATCGCATGTTGTGGATAGTATATATCCAGTGGCGTAACTACCACCCCAGCAGCTGCGCGAGGGGGAGGGGGGGGGCAGGTAACGAAAGGGCGTACTTCAGCTGCCAGTTATAGTTTTGTGGAGAAATTCAAAACGCACAATAATAAACCCGAAGATTCATATTTTGTTTTAAGATATATTTAGCTTTGCCTAAATAAATGCCTAGTTTCACATTTAAAACACTGAATGCCCTACATATTGAAAGTGTTCGACTCTTTGACTTCGGGTTGTAATTAATTAGTGCTGTCAAAAACCGGATGTTTTGAAATCCGGATTTCGGATTTCAAAATATCCGAAATATCATAAATCCGAAATCCGGATTGCGCATGAGTTTGTTACAGGATCAAACAGTGCAATTTTATTTATTATCCCTTCACTTAGTACAATATCAATGTCACGAAAGATAACTTTGTCTAATCAAACGGGCATCGTATAGCAAAAAAACGCACGTTCACAAACTGCTGCGTTAAGGTTTCAACAACCTGAGGCATGCGGTCTATCATGGCCAGATAGATATCTATGTTGTTCAGATGTCTGAATATTTGGTATTCTAAATCCGGATATCCAAATATCCGAAATCCTGATATCAGCAGTTCATAATCCGGATATCCGGAGTTCGAACTATTCGAATGCTAAAAGCCGGTTTTCGGATAGTAAAATATCCGGAAATCCGAAATCTGTGAACAGCACTTCTAAAGTTCGAAATCCGGATTTCGAACTTTGAAAGTGCTGTTCACCGATTCCAAAGTTCGAAATCCTCTCTATGTTTGAACTCCGGATATCCGGAGTTCGAACTATTCGAATGCTAAAAATCCGGTTTTCGGATACTAACATATCTAGATATCTCAAAATCCGAAATCCGTGAACAGCACTAGTTGTAATACGATTGCTCTGCAATGGGTTGTAAATAACCCGATCGCTCTCCAATCGCCCTCTCTCTGCGCTGCTGAGGAAGAGAGCCAGGCCACAGTGGGATTCCCCGTGGAGGATGTGAGAAAACATTCAGTTACTTAAGATTACAGGCACGACAGGAGTCAGCATTTATTCACAGCAGCTGCAGATCTGCCATGTGTAAGAGGGTGATTCCTTCAAGTGATTTATTTTAGTTTTGGACAAAGTAATCTTTTGCAGACACTCTCCCTGACTTCTTAACCCGTCCCCCCCCTCCCGCATCCACCACACAAACACCGCAAAAATGCATCCTTCCTCGTGTTCGAAATCCTGGTAAAATTCCTGTGCTTACGGGAGCTGAAGTAAATCTTGCAGGGGGGGGGGGGGGGGTAGTTACGTCACTGAGTATATCACATAAATTTTGGTTATTGTGGCACAGGGTATTTCTTTTACTCTTTCCCATTTTGTGCACCAGCTATTATATATATTATGTTGCGGTAAGAAACCGGTTACATAATTTATTGTACATGGGATTGTACAATGCTTATGTACCAGTCTGTGGAGTCCTTAAAAGTCCTTAAAACAAAAGCCATATAGCTATCAAGAGTAAATTTTATATTTAGAAGTTTTGTGAAATAATGTTATAAAACAGTACATTAAACCTTCCTCTTATAGATAATTGAAAGTTATTGGCAGTTGAAAAAAAGATTTCAAACTCCAAATCATTCTGTTGTGTCGAAAAATCACGATGAAAAGAATGCGTGATTTGTAAAAAGACCTCCTACAAAAAAAATAAAATGATTACAAACGTATTCAAAAAAATAATAAGACCCAATAAAAAAATGGCTAAATCACTCACATTAATAAGAGAAAAAAATCGTCATCGTCCAATTAGTTTTACCTTGAACGTGAGTCTGATTACTGTGACTTTCTGGCTCAGTGGTTACGACATGCGGCTTCAATCCAAACGGACTGGGCTCGATCCCACCACAGGTGCAAAGGGATTCTCTCGCGTGAGGGCTGAAATGTTAGATTTCGCGAAATTTTTGTCTAAATACGGAAAAACTTGAAACGGACTTTTCAAAAATAAACGGAATTACTGACTACAGAAAAAAACTGCAGAAATAGGGAAATTAAAAAAAAAACAAAAAAAAAACGAAAAAAACGGGAACTTTTAAGAACGAAAATTCCGTTAAAAGACGGTCACTTACTGGCAACTTTTCTGCATTTTATTTTCAGAAATTTTCCGTAAATTCACACCACTACATTTTTTTTTTTTTTTTACAGTGTGGTTTCATTTATTAATCTCAAAATGTAGTTTTTGGTGTCTTTTAGTTTCAATTAAATTTATCTGGTGTGTGTGTGTGTGGTAAAAATGTTATATAACAGAGAAAACAAAGAAACGGAAATTTACATATGGTGTTTGTGTAGCTTATTAGCAGTGTCGGTTCTAGACAAAAAAAAAAAAAAAAAATGGAGGGCGGGGATGTGCCCGTAATTAATCAAAATTAATATATACTTCCCCAAAAAACAAAACCGGTTACAGGGTTCCCATGGTTCTTGAAAGCCCTTGAAAACTCCTTGAATTTAGTTTTCCTTTTCAAGAGCCCTTGGAAATCCTTGAATTTTGTAAGAGTCCATGAAAAGTACTTGACTTTTTTTTTTCCATTCTCCAAATTTCAGAATAGCTGCAGTTCGTTGAAGAGAAGCTATCGCCAAAATGTCACAGGCAAAATGTCAAAATGTCATATATATATATATAAGTTGGAACTGAAGAACAGATTCTTTTTTTAGAAGGCCTAACATTGGAAGAAGTGGATATTTCTGAAGTTAACAGAAAAGTAACCAAAGCTCTTATGGAAACAGCAACAAAATTAGCTGGGTCTAAGAACAAGTTGCATGGGAACAAATTATCAGGAAAAGCCAAAATGTTGATGCAAAAAAGAAGAGAGATGAGGACAACTAAAGAAGATGTGACTTCCAAAGTGGAATATATAGAGCTATGCAAGACAGCACGAAAAAGTATCACTGAAGACGTACGAAAATTCAACTGTGAACTAGTGAGGAAAGCAATTGAAAACAACCAAAGCCTAAAGATAGCAAAGGGACATCTCAGTAAGGGAAGAAAACAGATTATGGCACTGAGAAAAGAAGATGGTTCTGTAACAAGAAACAGAGACGAAATTTTGACAAGAGTGAAAGATTTCTACTCCAAATTATATGAAAGGGATGATACATGTATTCCAGACATCATGAAAGGTACGCGTACCAGAGTTCTTCCAGTCCTCCCAGCAGAAGTTGCACATGCAATCAAGAACATGAAGCGGGGAAAAGCTCAAGTAGAAGATGGAATTACTGTAGACATCATACAAGAAGCAAGTGGAGAAATCGAAACAGTACTCGCCCAAATTTTCACTCGATGCCTTAATGAAGGGAAGATTCCTGAGGATTGAAACAACGCTACAATGATCCTGCTACATAAAAAAGGTGACATTGAGGATCTCAGGAACTACAGACCTATCAGCCTCCTATCACTGGTTTATAAAATCTTCACTAAAGTTCTTTCCCACCGCTTGAAGGTAGCACTGGACGTGGCTCAACCGAGAGAACAAGCTGGATTCAGGAGTGGCTACAGCACAATAGATCATATCCACGTATTGAGAGAACTAACTGAAAGAGCGAGGGAATATGAACTTCCATTGTGCATGGCTTTTATCGATTATGAAAAAGCCTTTGATTCGGTGAAACCATCAGCAGTTACAATGGCTCTGAAATCCTGCGGTATTGAAGATGGGTACATTAAAATTATTAATAACATCTATGAAAATGCAAGTGGAAAGATTCGGCTGTTTGAAAGTACAACACACATAAAAATTGGAAAGGGAGTGAGACAAGGTGACACCATATCTCCGAAGCTCTTTAATGCCACATTGGAAAATGTCTTTCAATCACTGAACTGGGAAAACAAAGGAATAAAGATTAATGGAGATTATCTAACCCACCTTCGTTTTGCCGATGACTTAGTCATTTTTGCAACTACCCCATCAGAACTGCAGAGTATGATCCAGGAACTTGCTGACAAGAGTAAAGAAGTGGGATTAAAAATGAACTTTCAGAAGACAAAAGTGATGTCCAATGCTTTTACAAAAAATGAAGATTTATCGATTGATGGAGAAAAGCTGGAGATAACAGACACGTACGTTTATCTTGGACAGCAGATATCAAGTGAGGGTCACATTGATGAAGAAATTAATCGGCGTACAAAACTTGCCTGGAGAGCTTTTGGAAGAAACAGCATAATTTTCAAGAGCAATATGCCATTATCTCTTAAAAGAAAAGTGTTTGATCAATGCATCCTTCCAGTGCTTACATATGGTGCAGAGACGTGGACCTTAACTAAAAGAGACATACAAAGGCTGCAGACAACTCAAAGCAGCATGGAGAGGTGCATGCTTGGTGTAACCAGGAGAGATAAGAAGAAGAACTCGTGGATCCGAAAAATGACAAGAGTGGAAGACATCATGATCAGAGTTAAATCCCTGAAATGGCAATGGGCTGGACATACTGCCAGAAGGACAGACCATCGATGGACAGCCGAAATTTTAGATTGGATTCCAAGGGACAGGAAAAGACCCAGAAGAAGACCACATGGGAGATGGGTGGATGAAATTCGAAAGTATGCGGGAGTGACATGGAGGAAACGGGCACAAGACAGACCGTTGTGGAGGAAACTTGAGGAGACCTTCGTCCAGCAGTGGATTGATAATGGTTGACGATGATGATATACGTATATAAGATATATTATACATCTGTTGTTCTGCGTAAGAGCAAGAAGAATTCCAAATGTAAGTAAAACCAAATATGCATTTTATAAGTCAAAATGGATAAAAGGTGAAATTCTGGCATATAAACTGCACTTGCAACTTGATGATGCTTTTGGCTTTAAGTGATACTAATGAAAATTAAGTTTCTGCTGTCAAGCGTTTTTTTTTTTTCTAGTGTTTTCTTTGTGTTTGTCTGCAACTGATGACCATATTCCATAGTGCCCAAGGGGATGTTGCTTTCAATTTCTTATATTTTGTTCTTCAGTTAGTTTGACTTTAATGAAATATATTTTGCTTTTAACTGTTTTGTTAATTGTGTAACACATTGTGTCAGTGATAAGGAAACCTGATATCTTGTGGAACAATAGTACCTCACCAAAGTATGCCCCCCATGTTTAGATATAACTATAATTGAACTTTTTGACTGCTTATTACAACTTATTTTAGTGTTTCATGTGAGTTCTTATTATGCACAAACATAGTCTTGAAAAATGTTATGAGTTCTTGATTTTTTGGTGGAAAAAGAGTGGGAACTATGCGGTTATATTTGGGCGGCCTGGGCACCCCGGCCTAGAACTGCCACTGGTTATTAACATTTACAATTTCCGTTTGCCCCCTCCTGAAATTAAGCTTGGGATCCTCCTGAAATTTAATCTTAGGGCTCCTATATGCCGGGTGTCAGTAGAACCCGACCATCCTGATTATATCTAACTTACATGTATTAGTTTGTATCTCATCTTGTTAGATTTGCAGAGAGCCGAGTCGAGTCGTGTAAGTACGTTATGCATGATGTCTTCGGCTGACAATTCTCTCTCCCCCAGAGTTCGTGCAGCATAAGTGAATATGCTAGCTTTGTTTTATTATTTTCCGCCACTTTTTTGTTGTTGAAATAGTTGCTAATGGATTTAGAACAAAGTATACAAAGTGGTCATCCGAATAGAGGATCTGTGGGGTATTTTAGCTGTGACGATTGTTGTCATTTTCTCTGAGAAGTCTTCCTTGTCTTCGGGGACACGTACGTAGTTATCAACTCGCACAATAGAGGTGTATTGCACCATGTTTCCGCCATGACCTTTTTATTTTTACGGCTGTCTGAACTTTGACACACCCATTTTCTCGGATGCTAAATCTGCAAAGAGCTTCCTCTGTCAGATGTCCCACTCGTATATTAAAAAGAACACTTGAATGCGAAAGGTACGCGTTTGTTTTCAAAGGAAGAGTAACCAGCCGCGTCAACAGCCGCAAGAGGGCGCTCTGCAACACCTAAAATTTTATTGGCATTCCTTTTCTGAATGACGCCGCTATAGCTTGTTGCAAAAGGAAATTGGAAAAATAATTGGAAATACGCACACGATATGATCGTTTCCAACATGTACACGTATAGTTTCTCCTTCTTTTCCCTGTTATATGTGCTTAAGACCCGCATTTCAAAGGAGTTTTTGTCGACGAAATATAAAACTTCCTTATTTCTTGCAGTTCCACGCACAACTACATCTTACCTTGTCCAAAGTGACCTCTGTTAATTAAATTATAAATGCCCTTTTCACCCCTAATTTTCATATCTCTGAGCTCTCGGTAGAAATAGATTTGGAAGCAGTTACTGAAGATTAACTCGAATAGTCCGATGTAAAAATGTAAAGGTTATAAGCACGTCAGATATTGTGACGAAAAGAAAGTTCTTTTTTATATTATTTCCATTATAATTTGGGAACCAATTTTATCAAGTAACGAGAAAATTTATACATGCTAAGAAATTTTATTATTTCCCCACCTATTACACCATTGCCGGCTATGAGGAATTTTTAAAGAGAAGGGCGGTGTTTCATCAAGTATTTGTTTTAAAAAAACTGTTGCCTAACAAAACTATATGATGTCAAATTTAATGAAAAATTAGGTCTGGTATTTAAATTAGAACATAATAGGGTCAGGCACGTATCCAGGGTTTCTGTTTTAGGTGGGTGGGGAGTCCATATATATAGTGTGTGTGTGTTATATGCACACACACACACACACACACACACACACACACACACACACACACACACACGTATGTATGTATTGTTATACCCATGTAAATGTGTGCAATATATTGTTTTTTTAATTATATGAGCATATACAAGAAAAAAGAGCTATTTCTTCACGCCTGTTAAAAGTTGTTTGAAATTTTATAAAATGACTTCTAGCTTTTAAAAATAGTTGCCATCATTACGTATAAATTTTGTGCGCTACTTATCTATACTTACAAGTGATTCGGTTAACGTTAATAACTTTGTAGACTATTTTACACGAAAACAAAGATCAATGAAGTTAAAAAAAAATATTTTTCGCAAATCACTAACTCGTCTCCAATATCGCGCGGGTGGTGATACTGAAAATATACTTTGACATGGAAAAAGAAAAGAAAAAGACAAAACAACAACTCCGAAACATAGTGAGATTTTAAAGAATGAATGTTTAGGTACGAGTTTTAGCATAACGTAGTTAAAAAGGTGGCTCGTTAAACTTCGAGGGTTGTACCGAAAGTAATGCAAAAGTGGGCATACGTTTTTTGTTAACTGACAGAGGTCGTTCAAATTGCACATGTTGGTAGAGTAACTCTTTCTCTATAGTAACCCTTCTTATTCACTGCAGGTAAATACGAGGATTGTACCGAAAGTAATGCAAAAGTGGGCATAAGTTTTGTGTTAACTGACAGAGGTCGTTCAAATTGCACATGCTGGCAGAGTAACTCTTTCTCTATATACAAAGGTACTACTCAACATAGTCTCCATCACAAGCGATGCATAACCCAACTCTTGAATCCTCTATGAAAAAATTCAGGTGTGGTCTGTTGTACCTACTTCTACACGGCCACTTTCATCTCGTCTATGTCATCAAATCGTTGTCCCCGGAGACTGTCCTTCATTGGACCGAACAGGTGGAAGTCGAAAGGCGCTAGTTCTATCCTGTACAACGTATGGGGAACCACCGAGTAGCCCAATTTGCTTATCGTCTTTGTTACCAAATAGATGTGTGTGGTCTCGCATTGTCATGGTGAAAGTGGATCCTTTTCAGATTATTGTTCGGTCTTTTTTTCCTTCTCACTTCTTGAGTGTCTCAATGTACCTCCTCAGAAGTCACGGTTAGGCCACGTTCCAAAAAATCCAGGAGAATGTCACCGCTGCCAACCCCCCCCCAAAAAAAAAACCAGTTACCATGACTTTCTGTGTTTATCGCTGGCTCTTGAACTTCTTAGGCCTTTGAACTTCTTAGGCCTTGGTGGAGAAGTGTGACACCATTTCATGGGTTGATTCTTCGCTTCCGGATCGTAAAGATACGCCCACATTTCATCCCCTGTCCCCAGATCGAAAAAAAAACCAAAAAAAAAAAAAAGAAACCCGTGTTTTCATTGGCTTCAAACGCTTCCAGCAGATCAGAGCAGACTTCCACCCTTCTCTCCTTTAAATCGGGTGTCAACTGCCGAAGTACCCACTTTGCACACACTTTCCGATACCCTAAGTCTTCCACCATCTTCTGTATGCCATTGTGACTACTATCCAGTTGTGCAACAAACTCACGGATTGTGACTCGTCTCTCTGCGCTAATCAGTTCGTCCACTCGCTGACGATTCGTGTCAGTGGTCGCAGATGATGGTCTCCCACTGCGTGATTTTTCTTCAATGCTGGTTTCCTCTGCTTTAGATTTCTTCATCCGTCTGTGCACATTGCTCTTGTCGATCGGTGTCATCTCCTTAAACATTCTGTAACCTTCTGTGGATGTCGGACAGCCTGCACCCTTCCTTCGTCAAGAATTCAATGACGGCACGTTACTTCTGCTTGGAATCCATTATTTACCTGCAATGAAGAAAAAGGGTTACTAATAGAGGAAGCCAACATGTGCAGTTCGAACGATCTCTATCAGTTAATAAAAAAGTTATGCCCACTTTGGTATTACTTTCGGTACAACCCTCGTACTTTTCATGTTCTACACCGGTTCATTATGTTTCAGTTTCTTGGTCTCCGAACCCAACTCGACCAATGCTGACCTCTACATGAACTATGAATATTTACATCAATTTAATAATTTGCAAAAACTCACGTGACATTGTGGTTTTGCGATTATTCAAGAGTAATGTTTGTGCTACTGCAGAAAAACTACGTATAAGATGCATATTTAAGCATTTCGGGGGAGGGGTGATGCGGACCACCAGATCCCTTCTCCTGGATACGCTCCTGAATAGGGTCAATTGATTGTTATTGAATAGACATTATAGCACAGTATAAATACGTTTATGCGGTGGCGTAATACAACACAAATAAGTCGCCCAGGTTCTGCTCTCCACTGGTAGATTTTTTCAATGCAGTGTTAGACTTATAATAAAAAATAAAAACTCCCAATGGAGAGTGAAAACTTGGCGACTTGTTTAGACTGAATTACAAATAAACGGATTTATACTACGTTTGGAACGTTCTGAATGGAAATTATTTTTAATGAAATATTTCGGATCAATGATGCAAAATGTGATATATGCTTTCATGATATACTAATTATTCGATTTCAATTTTAATTTCTATATTTTTCTATAGTGTGTCTAAAGCTGCAATTACAGCCTGATAAAAACCAAGCCTTTCTCTGCGAAAGTGTATTTTTTCTTGGTTCGTTCGCACATCAATATGAAACAATAAGGAACGATTAATTTCAAACCCTTAAAACTATTTGTTTCGTAGTCGAGTTACAAAGCAGATAAATAAATCTATAGTAATAATAAAATGGCATTTGCTGTTCGATTTCCAGTGGTCGCTCTCAAATTCAGATTCCAAAAAGGGTACTTGTTAGAAACAAAAATGTTTATCATGATATGCTGCTGCTATGAGAACTTAGAAAGAGACAGATAAGAAAAGTATATGTGCTCTGTCACTGGCGCCTGCTGGAAAATGTTAGCCACGTGTGCTTTGCGAGAAGCAAAACAATTAAGGGTATTTTTATTCCATTGGTGGCCGTAATTTTTCGTGGCGACCAATGTAAATCACTTTTGTGATGCATACAGTGCCTCCCTATCGGTTTGTAGGTGGGTAAATTACTTTACGTACGGTTCAAAAAGGATTTGCAGTGTCACGTGTTTGTCAAGCTCATTTTCATTACATTCCTTCTGAAAAGGAATATTCATGGCTACAGCTATAGCAGCAGAAGAATTGAGATTGGAAGAGAGAAACATTTTAGCATCGAATGGAAAGACGGTTAGCGTAGTTCATAATGAGGTATTATGAATATATTCAGGACGAAACATTTGTGGAACCCGGGGCGAAATTTTATTGCGGCCCCTAAAAAGTCCTCTTTAATGTCTCTTCCCCTGCCCCCCCCTCTCTCGAGCACACATTCACACATGAAACTACATAAAGAAAAAATTATTGATCTCAAAGAAGTAATTGTTTTAAGTTTAAGGAAAAAGAGCATAATATGGACTGAAAGGCTAGATATTCAAAGGGGACCGGGCTACTTCCGAAACAAATTAGTGTAAATTGTATTTTTTTCCTTATACATGTTTTAGCGATTGATTTTTGATGTAGGTAGAATAGCTGACAAATTGGTGCTTTCGAACTTTATTACGCGGGCATATATTCAGATTGATTTTTCTTATTTCCAGCACAAAAAGTCCTAAGGACAAGAGCGGGTTTTCAGGAACCCCCCCCTCCCCCTCTCCCCACAATTTTTTTTTATTCGTGTTTTATTTGGATTTTATTTGTATCAGCGGGGTCCGTGCAACTGCTCCAGTTACTTCCATTTATTTGGATTTTATTTGTATCAGTGGGGCCCGTACAACTACTCTGGTTGCTTTGATTTATTTGGATTTTATTTGTATCAGCCGGGCCCGTGCAACTGCTTCGATTGCTTTGATTTATTTGGATTTTTTATTTGTATCAGCGGGGCCCGTGCAACTGCTCCGGATGCTTCGGTAGTCCAGCCGGCTCTGAATGTATTCCTTATATATATATATATTTTTTTTTTCTCTGGTTAAAATCTCCGCGCGTTGGTTTCTTGCTGTATGAGGAGGCCATCAGCCCCACCCTCACTGCCCCCCAGCGTCTAGGGAGTGGCGGAAGGGGTCAGCCATGTTCTCCTCTTGTGAGGAGAAAAGTTTTTGTCACTCAAGAGGTAAGCTCTCTTCCTAGTTTTTGGGTTCTAGGTTTTATAAGTTCAATGTTTGTACTTTATGTACCTTTTCTCTGTCGTTTTTTAGCTTTTCAGCTTTTAAGCATTGGTTTGTTTGTTGACATTTATGCGGGTTTTAACTCTTACTTTTCTTTGTAACTTTGAGCGTCTTTTGGGGTACCTAGGAACAGAAGAAGGCTAAGCTTGTTCCTTTTCTATGCGCTGTCTATGCGCTGTTTTTTCAAAGTAGTTAAGTTCTTAATAACTAATTAATTATGCACTTAAAGCACTGCTGAAATACTTTGTACATATTGCAACTAACTGTTTAAGGTATATAACTTTCACAAAGTTTTCTTTAGTTAATTATTATCTTTAACTTATTCTCGTTTTCGTGCTGTCATAAGTTGTAGAGTAGGGGTTTTAGACTCAAGTTTTCTTTCAAAAATCTGTTCGTTATAAATTAACATTTCCTTTTTTAATTGCAATGTAAAATTTGGATTTCTTTTGCATTGTTTTTCAGGTTTAAATTCTCTCTCAAACGAACTTGGAATTTCGTTATAGCTGAAAATCATTTCTATTTATTATGTCACTCTCACAGCTTGAGTTCTCTTTAATCTTCTTCTCTCTATTTAATAGTAACAGATGAAGAGCATGGGTCGGGCCATGAAGGTTAATGGATGCAAGCGAAATTGTTAACTAGTGCTAGGTCATGCTACTCTACGGAGGACATGACTTATATATATATTTTTTAAACTATTTTAGGTGGGAATGTTACTTGCATCTATGGCCTTGGAGAAACCCATTTCCAACTAGGTCTTTGTGGAAGTGAGAAAATGCAGAGTTTTTGCTGGTCCTTGATAAAGCCAAGGCTCAGTATTCTCGACACCTTCTACATTCAGTTGTTTTATTTTATTTTTTTATCTTTTCTCCTTTTACTCACACAGGTAGATACATAACCTTTTCTATGTTGTATTAGGTGTGAGTCAAAATTATATATGTATTTTTTTGCTTAGGTATCTTCTTTATAGAATATATATATATATATATATATAAAGAAAAGTCTAGATCGGAAATGTTTGCAATTATTTTTTATTCCTATGGAGCGAAATAATTTCTTTACTTAAAACAATTATTTGCCTAAAAAAAAACCTCCTTAAAAAGTCAAATGCACATTGCGAGACGTAATGATTGCATTATCGTTTCTGAAGAAGACGTTGATTTATTAATAACCGAGATCGTTTCATAAAAATTTTATATTTCAGTATGAGTTACAGAGAATATAATAAAAACTTAACTGGAAGCGAACGTAAATGAAACCTTTCGTTAGCACATTATGTAATAAATCCGTTAATAATTCCATTGCAAGGCTGCAGAAGAGTTCTGACCATGTAGAGAGCATGTTTCGGTAATAAAATGACAGTTTGTTAAAAAAAAAATGACCATTTTCCCTATGTATGGAGACTTTTGAATCACCCTGTACTGTATGTGCAGGACCCAAACTTTCACGCACCAACAGATTGCCTTTACACAAGGCAGACATTATAATGGGCAATGCAGAATGCCGTTATTAACGTACCACGATTTAAGAAATCAGATTTTTAAATTTACTTAAATGAAAATAAAAAGTCACCCGTTGGTAAGCGAAAACTCGGCGTTCTTATGTAATTTTATCATACAGCAGTAAACGTATTTGCTATACTGTGTTTTAATATTGATCTTGGCGTAAAGAAGATTCTCGTATTTATTTCCTGTGTTTCAAAAAACTTTTTTCGCACACGTATTTCCTTACTCATTTCTGCTTATGGTCTGCAAACACGACAGCATTGTCTGCTTAAAAGGTAAAAACACACAAAAAAAAAAAAAAAAAACAAGTGTTGGAATTTTGAGCCAAAGAACTTTGAGCTAATAAGAAAACCACCAACTGTATTAAATATTACAGAATTTGTAGGAAAATATTTAGTTTATGTTCTGTTCATTTCCAGTTTATTATTCTGTTTAGCTGAAGGAGTTGCAATATGACTTGTTATGTATCGGAACATAGAGACTGTTCAATTCAGTACGCACTTTATGTAGTTTTTAATTATGCTTTCGCATAATTTTTATCTTAAATTTCCGTATTCAATTTTCTGACTGAAAACAATTTTTTTTTCGTAGGACGAGAAGGAAGCATGCCCTTGCACTTCAGCGACGATGGCGCTCCCTACCCAAGACCTGATTCTCGTCATAATGGTGACCAAGCTCATCGAAAGCGTCGGGGTAATCTTCCCAAAGAATCAGTGCGAATCCTTCGCATGTGGCTGTACGAGCATCGATACAGTGCTTATCCGTCGGAAAAGGAGAAAGCTAAGCTGGCAGAAGACGCCAATCTTACTCAGCTTCAGGTCTGCAATTGGTTCATCAACGCCCGTCGGCGCATCTTACCTGAAATCATTCGCAAGGAGGGTAACGATCCTTTACAGTTCACTATAACCCGCAAAAATGGCATCTCAGTTCCTCGCTCTACCGTTATGTGTCCTACATCCACAGCGCCACCAACGGCCAAGTCAGAAGATTCCTTTCCCATGCAAGAAATGGACTCAGCGCGTCACAGCCCGTCATCATCATTAACTGACGACAGTGTAACCGACATGGACGCCGACAGTGAGGATTCCGACGGAAGTTCGTCGTCCTCTTCCTCTTCATCGCAGATCAGTTCATCTCAGGAAACTACACGTGGTAGCAGTCCCCTGAAACTCACGAAAAGATGGCAAAGGACTCACGAACAAGAGTTACTCATCAAGCCACCCTCATCAGCAGAAAACGGCGACATGAAATCATCCGGTGGTACCCGTTGCACCCTGTTACTCAGTCAGAGGGGCAGCGACAGCGGTGATTCTTCTTCCGCCTGCAGCGGCAAATCATCTTTCTTCAATCAAAACGTCACAGATAATATTATACAAAACCTGCCTTGCACTGAGGCCATCGTTCAAGGACAGACACAGTTTGTAGCTGTGAAAACTTCACCACAAAAAGACCTCACATCAAGTGAATTGTGGTCCTCTACCACTAACACACCGCCTTTAACACCCCCATGTCCTGCCACTAACAATAAATGGTTCCTCTATGGTCTCGAAGGTCTGGAACTTTTGGTGGAAGTAGCATGTAAGGCTCGTGACAATTTGCGAGCTGAATCGAAGAGTTCCGCGGTGTTATGAAACGTCATCACGGAACTTGATCTTCTAGTGTTGTCATCATGAGTGCCTTAATTGGCCGGTTGTTCCCTTGAAGTTACGATAAGGATGTCCAAAAACACAATGTGTTTTTTTTTCTTAGATTAAAACAACGCTTTTCTGGTTGTAAGGTTACATAAAGCTGTGTGTTTCCATATGACGGTGATTGCAAACATTTTTCTGCCAGCTGAAATCAAAACATACTTTGCATATTGCTCGAATTGACCGTTAATATCTGGTTTTGTTGTTCTGACTCAGCAGAAGAGTTTGAGTTCGGAAAAATGGTTCAGTTCACGTTACGGTAAATGAGTTTCGGATGCAACAGAATATGAACTCTGCTGCACATGCCCTAATGACCCCTTATCAAATTCAGAATCGTGCGTCCGTATAATCTCCTCGTGGTAATGAACTCATTGCACTTAACATTGTAATTTCGAATGCCGAAGTGACGTCCTTTGGCTCCAGACGGCGCTGTAGGTGTCTCACTTTTCAACAGACATCATGACACCTGCGCATCTTTTAGGTGCCGTCGCATTGAGGTTCTGAATTGTGGATCAGTCGAAGTTTTTTTATATTTGAAATGAGTTTGTCAGAAAATTTGTTACCGTAACCACTGTTTTTATAGCAGCAGCTTTATGTATCCTCTACGACCATTCTGCGGTTTTCGTTGGGTTAAATTTTATGAGATACTATTTTGATTATTGTTACGAAAGTCATGAGAGTTCTGATGACGTTTTGAATTATTTTCGTGCGACGACACATTACTTCCTCGAGCGATTGTGTATTTAGACAACCTTCTTGTAAGCGTATTTTTAGCAGTTGGGCTCTGTGAATTTTCATTGTCAATTTTATTTGCTCATATTGTTGAGGAAACCGATAACAAGTTAACTGGAGTTACTTTGTAGCCGAACTTCGCAATTTAAGTCTGCCGTGAGAAATATTTTGTCAAAACGTTTTCATACACACATTCGTCGATTTCCTTGAGAACCTAAAGCTTGTTAAAGTTGGAAAGGCAGTTCTGGAAAAATGAAGTTATGTTGATGTGCATGATATGTTTGCTTTGAATGAAGTTCTTGCAATGTATTGAAGTGAAATTTATAGATATTCTGATGTGCAAATCAGTCGCACACGGATGTACTTCGTAATAAAATGCATAAAATTAAAAATTTAAATACTTCTGGATGCGCAGAACTAGGAAGAAAAAAATATTTTAATGAATTTATAAATCGCCGCAACTATTTCCGCATGGTATTTCAAGACTTTTTTTTTTAAGTAAATAATTTTCAGTTTTGTTAAGGGAACACTATTTTAGCTCCGCAGTGGACCTCACAAAATATTCATAAATGTATCTAAATTTTCAAAATAGGGTTTGACAATTTTAAGTTGATAGTTTAAAATGTTAAGTCTGAAATTTTGGGTAAACAATTTATTATGGTACTTTTTTTTTTACTTGGCAATGGTAAATAATTTCTTTTGTTTATTGAATAGTTAAGTACTGTAATGGTATTCACGTAAATGCACACAGCAGAGGCGTAACAAGGCATTTTTGCTTCTGGGGCAAACCACAAAATATTACGCCCCCACCCTGTCTTTCTACCTTACATAAATGCATTAGTAATTTGATAGTGTACATTAGTATCTATATTCACAAATATACACTGTTCGACAAATTAACGTCACACCCCAGTGTTTCTCTGTGGGAGGTACAATCAAACGGACTGACTGTATAGCTTTTCAGAAAACCAACCGTTCTGAATCTGTCAAATGTTGTAAAAGGGCAAGAATGTATTTGATGTACACAAATTCAGCATGGATTCTTCATTGCTTAGCAGGAACACAAACTGAAACTTCTTCTACCGTCTTGTTTAATTAAGAAGAGAAATCACAGTAATATAAGAACTTGCTATCCTTATTATGCAGCAAAACACCGAATGTATCTCAAGTGTGTGCTTTCAGTGGATTTCAGTTGCTTATGTTTGGCTCAATTTCCTACCTAGATTTCTTATTGTCCAGGCGGGACGAGGCCTTTACGACTTTCTAGCTATCTGGATTGATATTTTCGTTGTTATCTAACAACCTAATGCTTCAATATATTTATTGGGCTATGTGTAGTAAATACGATACTATAGAGTGAGGTGTTATTTCTTATTCCAGGCGGGAACCGCCCATTATCCTCTTTAATTGCATCGGAAGAAATTAGGAAATGGAAAGTGGGACCACTCAGAAAAGGGTTTCGAGCATTTTCCTTATCCTACCATTAAGGATGTTCTAGGTCAGGGATGGCGAACCTGTTGCACGCGTGGCACACCAATATGAAAACATTAAATAAAAATTAAATTTTTTTAGAGAGAATTTTTCAACAGCATGTCTGTAGTGTTTTCTTGCAAATAACTGACCTTTGAGGAAAAAATTAATCTAGCCAAGAAGTGTGCTCCAAACGGGTAGTAAATAAATCAACCTCACCTCCTTCAATCGCCTTATGCATTAATTCTCAAAAGTTAAGCATCACATGCACACAATTAATTTATCATTCTGCTCCTATAGACTTCCACACCTGCTACTGCTCAAACCCCCATCTCTCCTGCTTCTCCTTTACCTTTGCAGGAAGGAGAAAAAACCAATCTGATAGGAAGATGTGCATGAGACAGCGAGTTCCTGTGAGAACTGAAAGTAACATTGAATGGAGAGATTTGAAATTTATAACTTGGCAACTCTGCGATGCCAGTCCAGAGCTTCAGTTTGCCAAAGAAGGTTGATTTGTTTGTAGCTGCTACTTATTTCTCTTATGTACTGTAATTGTTCCTTTGCTGGTGTTTTTGTATCCGGACCATGCAAACATGTTTTCGGTGCAAAAAAACAACAACAGAAACTTAACAAAGATAGTGGAGAAGTATTTCAAGGACAGTAGACATTGAAGTTCGGAATCATTGAGAAAAAAGTTAAGCTTTCTGCTGCCTGTGTACGGAAACAGTATTGCTCTGCAAATTCAATGTATAGCGTCATTTTGAGAGGAATCATAAAAATGTTTGTTCCATGTCAAATGAAGAAAGAAGGGAGTGCGTTTCACAAAGAGTGAAACAATATGAAAAACAATGAAAATTGTTCTGTATTTTCTTCCAGGCCAAGAAATAATATCACTGCTGCTAGTTTTCATCTATTTCGCTGTATTGCTCAGCGTGGGAAACCACTTTGTGATGGTGATATTTTGAAGGCGGCTTTCTTAGCCAGGTCTGAGACATTATTGAAATATTTTCCCAACAAGTAACAAATTGTGAATAGAATTAAGGAAATGCCAGCCAGAAAGAACTCTCTTAAAGATAGAATAACAAGAATGAGTGAAGATGTTACAAATCATATTAAATCTTATTTGGACAACGCTGATAAGTTTTCAATATGTCTTGATTAAAGCGCTGATGTGACGTCACAGACAAGGTTGGATATTTTTGTTAGATTTCCTTTGTGGAAATGTGATGATTAGGAAGGGATTGATTGCTGAGTTTGCCAACTACAATCACAGGGAATAATATAATGTGTGAAGTGAAGCAGGAATTTGTAGTAAAAATTGGGACTGACTTGAATAAAATAGTATTTATGACTACTGATGGTGCCCATAACCTTGATGCCAATAGGTTACGAATTGAACATAAATGCCTTGGCTGGTAGCATTCATCAACAAGTTTTACACTAATGTTAATTAAAAAAAACGCAAACAAGAGGTGGCACACTCGACACTTGAAAGCAGTAAAGCAAACCGTAAGTAGCACACTAGTCGGAGAAGGTTCGCCATCGCTGTTCTAGGTAGTGAAGCCGAACTGGACTCGGGACGTCATTTAGCATTGTAAAATGCAGAAGGGGAAAGGGGTATCAGATTCCGAACTGCTTCGGAATTCCAACCTTAGGTACCACACCAAACCGACCGAATGCAGCCGACAGTCGTGGATAACAGTCGGAGCAATAATTTAACATCCCCCTGAAAATCTTCAGCAATTTGAACGACATCCTCTCCTTGCAATGTACTTACTACCGCGCCTTAATTTCTGAATGTGAGCAACTAACATCCCCTGAACATTTTGATTAGGAAATGCGATGCTTAAGCCGACAAGGTTACTAAAACTCGCGAAGCATTATACAAGAATTTTATACATAGACAAATGACAAAGTATGATGCGAAAAAGTTGTACCAAAAACTGGTGCAAAAGCTTTATTTCTAGTTTAATCAGATTGCTTTCAGTGGTCTTTGCGCCTTCTCTTGAGCTTGCACCGCCCTTGTTACGTTTCTGGTGCACCAAAATTAAGTATAAGCTCTAATGATAAAGTAAAAATGCCTGTACTTTAAGGGATTCTTATTTCTATCGTGAATGCCAATTCGTTTATTTATATACTATAAAATGAAATGAAAGTATTTAATTTCGTAAAAGTGCTTCTCAGTGCACTTGTAGCAACGATAAATGGCTCTCCTGAATTCCGTGACACTGATTGTCAGCAAATCTTAATTTCACAAAATACGTGTACCTAGGTAATTAGTTGCAAATGACGCAAAGGGGCCTAACTTCTCATAGTTCAAGGACAATCGGTGATGAGGTCTGACAAAAAAGTAATTAACTACCTTCAGTGGTATTCGTTTAATATGGATTTGTTTCCGCCAAAAATTAAAAACAAAAACTATTATGTGCACTTGAGGTTGTTATGACTTCAATCAAAAATGTTATTGTTTAAAAATGTTTGCGTTTTGGCAAAAGCGCAATAAAATTGTATTTGGAAAGTGAAAGCCATTTCTACGGAATGTCTTTATCTTTGACTGTTGTCGGTAGTCATTGTAAAAATACTGAATCGGATTCAACAGAGATGAAGCTTAGAATTGTATTAACTTCTACATTATCTGCAAAACAAGAGATCTGTATTTTTGATTAATTTTTGAAATTCCTTTCATACAGAACTGATTCGTGTTTTTGATCTACGGTAGAACGAGCATTCCCGTCGTTCGAAAAATACGACTATTTAAAGTAATTAAAAATTGATATTTTTTAGTAGAGCTTCAATCAAGAGTTTGATATTAAGTATGAAATGTTTGACTTGGTTTTCGAGTGCAATTGAAACCCTTCATATGTAATTTTACTGTCGTCCGCAAAATGACTACTGACATAATGACTTCAGATTAGGCGGTACAAGGAGAATGTCGCAATGCTCGTCTGACGTTGGGAACAGCTACAATAATAAATATTATTATTTATAAATTGTTAAAACTACAGAACCAACTTTAGTAAGCGGTAGTTTTCTAACGCCAAAAGAATACCTGAACAGGCTTAGTCAGGTAGCCAGGGTAATCTACCAGTCTTGTTAAATATGCCCAAGAGTATCCACCTTATTTAACCAGGATTACACGTCAAAAGGGCGAACGACGAAAGAGCGATATGACAAAAGGGAGCTGCGACAGAAGGGCGCACGACTACTAGACTAACGAGTCACTAAACTAGGAGAACTATTTAACCAATTTGCAAGAAACTTTAAGAAGATATAAATTTCCAAATTGCTTATATCATTGTATATTCAAATTCCCAACTGAAAGCAAATGTTAATTTTTCTGTACTTCAATAACCTATAGAGAGTGCTTTCAAAAAGATTATTTCCAAAATGGCCCGTGAGGACTTCAAGCAAATTGCTTATTTCTTTGTGTATTCAAATCCCATCTGAGCGCAGATGTGACATTGTTTGTACGGAAATGCAACCTATACAGAAGGCTTTTTAACCGATGTTATTTTAAAAAAGATTTCACTTAGATTTCTATATAAATTTCAATTAGAGTACAAAAGATGACACGTCTAATTTCAGTTACGATTATTTGAATACTCAAAATATTGAATTTACTGAAAGGGCCCCGGGGCCTTTTTGGAAAAAACATCGTTTAGAAAGCCTTTCATATAGATTTCACTTTGAGTACAAAAGATGACACGTCTGATTTCAGTTGGGATTTGAATACACAAAGAAATATGTAATTTGCTGAAAGGGACCCCGGTGCCGTTTTTTGGAAATTATATCTTTTAGAAATTTTGTAGTTGAAGTAGAAAAATATCAAGCCCGGGGATTCGCCCTTTTTGCCGCCCCGTGGCGCAGTGGTCTAAGGCGTTGGCCTCTGATCATTCGTCCGTAAGGGGTCCGGGTTCGAATCCCGTCAGGCATGGATGTTGTGTTTGTCTTACGGCACTGGCTCTCTCCCTTCCCTGGAACCAGTGACCCTAAATTAGGGACGGGCGACTGCTTATAGCTCATTTGAGTTGCTCACGGTGGTCGTTAAACCTCCAATCAAAAAAAAAAAAAAAAAAAATTCGCCCTTTTATCGTGCGCCCTTGTGTTGTGTCACCCTTTTGTCGTGCGCGTTGCTGTTTTGTCGTTTGCCTATTTTGTCGTGCTCCCTTTTGTCGTGCTTCCTTTTGTCGTGATACGTTTAACCAGAACTTGGCCTCCAAAATATGGACTGTATCTTGTAATGAGACAGTCGATTGAAAGTCGGAGAACCTCAAAAATAACACGGATCGTGCTAGTTATTAAGTTATTACTTCGGCAACCACAGTGGAACTTAACAAATCAACCCCCCCCCCCCCAAAAAAAAAAAAACCCTCGAAGATTCGAGATTGCCACAACAATTGCTGCACTTAATCCAAAAAGGTAGTCATTTTGCGTGAGTTTTAATTTTTTTACCCAAATTTCACCCTCGCAAACTTTTTTTCAGTTTCCAAAGCACTATTTTCTATGTCATATAACTGCAACATACCCAGTTCTGAGACACAACTGTGACATTCTTATAATAAAAGAAATACATGTACTAGAGTGTATACGAAACTGCTTCTGAAGGATCGACGTCAGCTGGTACAAATTTCCCGTCCAACTGTGCTCGCTTTGTAATATTACTGGTGGTGTGTCTTGTGCAATCACAATATAGAATGAGATTACATTTCTTATTCTTAGACTATTTATATAATTCGTGAAGAAATGCATCCGTACAATGTTCATGATGAATATCTGTTGTAGTGACGCAGTCACTATTGATAATGCGTTGGTAAATGTTTTTCATTAAAAAGTTCGATTTTAAATTGTTAAGATTCATTTTTTAATTCGTTCTAGAATCGCTGTTTTTTCGTTTTTATAGACATAATTTATCAGTGTACATATCATACGTTATTTTACTTTCATAGTTGTAAGAATTGCTACAGTTTTGTGTATAGTAATATTTCGTGTTTGTGTGCGTGAGTGCAATTTTTAGAGTTGTGCTTATGGTATAAATCGTTTTATTTATATATTTTTATGATATCATTGTATAACTTTTGTTAAAGAAGCCATTTCAAATGGAAACAGTGAAGTTATTTTGAAGAACAGTGATTAAAAAAAAAAAAAAAAAAGCCTTAACTCTCTGTGAAGCTTGGTTACTGAGTAATTAGAAGAATTTCTTTTAAATTTACCTAATCTCTCGTTCTTGTCTCTTCAATATCGATTGTTGAGTCGACTTTCTATGTTTTTGGATTCAGTTTGTAGAACTCCGTATAGTACAAAAAAATTTTTCTTTCGCTATATATCATGTTAATTTGTTTTACTCATGAAAGATTTTCATTATTACTTAGTTGATTTCAGTTGTATGTTTTTTTAAAACGCCATGGCATTGCAATAAGTTAAAATGGAGCGCGTATTTCAGATCACTTTCGCATTGTTCAAAAAGTAATTTCAGATCTATAATATACTTAAATAACACCAGTTTTTTCCACAGCATATTTGTTCTGTAACATCCCACGTGTACTTTCCTCAGTCTAAGGCAACTTCTCTATCCATCAGTATCGATGGATAGAGAAGTTGGCTTAGACTTTGGTGCACTGATAGAATATGACGTCAAAGAAAATATCGAAATGTGGTTCCAAGTTTCATTTTACTATTCCTCATACGCCTTACCGCCCTACCTCTCGAGTGCATGGTTGGAGGCGTAGATTTCTGTCTGGTCGTCTGTGCTGGGCTTGGATCAGGTGCTTGTCCTACGGCGCTGTTCCTTCCCTTTCCTGGAAGCAGTTGCCCTACATTAGGGACGGGAGACTGCTTATAGCCCTTAGTGTTCCTCGTGGTGGTCGTTAAACAGTCCTTATCCCTTTTCCGTAGGTTGCTGTATTAGTAAAGACGATATTTTTTTCTGCGTCAGTGATAACCAAGTCCTTACACTATCTGAATTAAAAAAAAAAATTACCAGTAATGAAATGCTTATTATCAGCATCGCTTCCAGGTTTTGTACTGGTCTATCTGGGAGAAATATTGTTATTGAGCTAGCCAACAATGGCTGTTAATGAACGTTCCAAGCTTTGTAGCAATGTAAGAGGCATTACGCGGTGCTGTTCTAAATACGGTTATGAGCTTTATCTGTCTGAAATATATTAGCTAAAGATAAGCGTTTCATTTAGAAACAGCACTTAAAAAAACCACGCATATGGTAATACCCCGAGTGTGAATAACTTTGGGAAATACGTGGTAAAATTCAAGAACTGCCTTTTTTTTAAGGTGGTCTATCCTCTAAGCAGCACTAAGCCTAGGCAATAGCTATTTTATTGTCTCCAGGAAAAGAAACCAATGAGCGCCTTTAGAATGACAGAAAATACATATCTTACCATGGATTCAAACCTAGTTCTAATTTCATACTGAACATACTAATTTCACATCAGCTTATTTTTTTGTTTGGAGGTTTAACATCCAACGTGAGAAACACAAGCAGTCGCCCGTTCCAAATTTAGAGACACTGGTTTCATGGAAGGGTGAGAACCAGTGTCTCAAGGTAAGAACATCACCCACTTCTCACCCGGAATTCATAAGAGAATGGGTAGAAGCCAGTGCATCGTACCACTCGGCCACCACATTAGTTTTCAGATACGCGTGTTAAATAAAATTTTTTGGTCATGCTTAAAGTTCAAGATTTCAATCAGTTTAATCGATAGTTGATAAAGGAAGTGCCTTCTGAAAACGATCACCGGCATTTCGATATACAGTAGACTTGAACGATAATGCTGTAATCCCACGACCTGCATTTCATGATTGAGTCGCCTCAATGGCTGAATGGTCAGAGTCGTGGCACAATGGTCCGAGCTGTATCAGGATTCGTGGAAGATGTATGGGTGATGTACTCATCCTACATCACAGGTTGTCTCCCTTCCCTGGAAACAGCGCCCTAAATCTGGAGCGGCGGCTGCTTATAGCCCTATATAGATGCTAGCGGTAGTCATTAAACTCGTGAAAAGGATATATACAGTATATGTATATAATATAACCATGGGCGTCCTTATAGGAGGTCAAGTTGCACTCCCCAGAAATAGGGCCATTCCATTTCTGTTCTTGGAAGATACTACAGAGATTTTTGCTATAAAACTCATTCTAATTGCTAATTTTTCTGTAGAACTTCCGGATGCGTGTGCATGCAGTAAAAATTGAAAAACCGTTGGGAATTTCCTGTAGAAAAAACAAAAATTTGCAGTTGAAAGTTTTATTAAGGACATTTTCTGTTGCATGGTGAACAGTGTACATACATACGTACACTATAGAAAAGTATGAATGGTGAAGAAATGAAAACTATGTTATTCTCTCTGCAGCAGCTATTCACTGCTTAACAAAGATATCTCGAAGGTTTTCCCAGAAGTGAAATTTGTCTTGAGAGTATTTTTCTTTCTTTCTTGACGAGCAATAAAGTGATCCCTGGGGTTTCACGGCGCATGCGAACAAAAGGACCAAGAGAAAGAAATTTTCTCAGTGTCCTAACATACTGCCTAATTTCTTTTATCCATGTTTTTCTGTTTTGTTTCTTTATGTAGTTTTTGGGTCTTCTAGTTTCCAATTAAATTTATGTATTGATAGTGTGGTAAAAACGATTTGAGAACAAGAAGGCAAAGTTTAAATTTGCATACGGTGTTTGTATGTTATTCATAGTTTCAATTTCTGTTTGCCTCTCCTGAAAACTAAGCTATAGGCGCCCATGTATATAGCGGGCGTCCATGTATATAGCTGCTATTTAGCTTGGCATTTATTTCTCTCAGCGAATGGAAAGCAGTGTTCTAACAGATCTTGGCTGCTGGTCCTGACGTTCTATTTCTTTCAGCGAAGTGACAACCATTGTTTGAGATACCTTAGCCGCTGCTCCTGACGTTAGTAAACTGTCGTCGATACCTACAGTGTATGTACTTTATTAGTATTACCCAACAGTGGTTCCATAGAACATCGTCAGAGGTTCTGCAAGAAATAGAGAGAATCTGTGAATTAAACAATGAAACAGGTCTTTACAAATACCGTATTTTTCACTTTATAAGTTGATATGGAGTATACGTCGATTGGGTTAAATTTCCGTATCTTTATCATTGATAAGACGATCCCGAGTACAAGACGAGTCTAAAACAAATACAGTTAGTGGTCCAAAATTCCGCTACCGCATTTTTCTTTTCAGAAAAAGTGGAATTTCGGTAACTTAATTTTGATCACGAACTGAGAATATAGACAATGAGATAGCTTCCGCAGTTTTCTTCTCAGCAAAAAGAAAAAAGAAAAGACATAAATTTGGTAAGCTACTTTTTCTTACAAACTGACGCTACCATATTCCTTCTCTCCGACCTACCGGAAACAGCCGCGCACATGTGAAAAAATAAAAAAAAAAAGTGTGCCGCATCAGAGGGATGCTTACAGCGTGAGTTATCGTTTGCTGCTTTTTCGGAATACGATTAAAATCAGAAACCGAGAGAGTTTTTGATTTCAATCGGGAACATGATATAAATTAAGGTAAGCTTAATAAATGAAGGCGATAGTTTATTTCAGTTCAGTTGAAAGAAATTAGGTGTACAAATACGTTTTAAAGCGTTTTAAGACAACGCAACATGTAATTTGAGAAAACAACAATACCTTTACGAATCAAAATATGCGCAGTCATTTTCTATCACCTTCCGCCATGGGTCGGGTAGCTGACGGATTCCAGCCACGAAGAATACTTCGTCGTGTGACACGATGAAGTCGTCACATGTCCCGAACCGTACAGCAGACAAACCATGTTGCATCGATCGGAACAAATGATAGTCTGAAGGGGCTATGTTGGGACTACACGCCGGGTGCTCCAAAACTTCCCAGCCAAGCGTCAATAACGTTTCCTTGACCGATTTCGCGACACGCGGCTTAGCGTAGCAATGCAATAATTTCACGAGACGCAATCCTTTGCCTGTGAATGGACGTTTCCGACAGATTTCCTGGTTCAATCGCAGCAATTATTGCTTGTAGCGATCAGCAGTAACGGTTTGACCCTGTTCCAATAGTTCATAACAGAGCACACCTTTCATATCCCACCAGTAGCATAGCAAAACTTTCTTGGAGTGAATATTGCGTTTTGGTGTCGAAGTCGTTGCTTCACCGGGGTCTACCAGTGTTTTTTGCGTTTGGGATTGTCGTACCATATCCACTTTTCATCACCCGTAACGATTTTCCACAGGAAAGACTTTCTGTGTTGTTTATTCAACAGATTCAAACACTTCATGACATGCTCATCCTTGTTCCTCTGGCTCAGGTCATGTGGCACATATTTTCCTTCCTTCTGAATCTTTCCCATTGCACTTAAACGATTGGAAATGGTTTGTTGAGTTACCCCCAGTTGTTCAGCTAGTTCTTTTTACGTTTGAGACGAATCTTCATCCAGCAATGCCTGCAGTTCGTCATGTGTAACCTTCTGCGAAGCGCCGCTACGTTCTCGATCGCTAACATCAAAACCACCTGCTTTAAACCGCACGTGCTTTTCGATACAAATTAATATTCTCCCCTAGAACAGAACAGATCGATGCTCATGCTTTTGCAGCACTTTTTCCTTGATGAAATTCGTAACGAATGCAGTGCCGAATAAATGCAGTATCGCTTGCCATCTTTCACCTACCGATGTGCAAGTGCGTTTGACTGTTGGGCAAACTTCTGTGTCACATTTTATACTCTGGACCAACTAGTTACGGTCACATGATAACAACGCACGGGAATGTCGGATATGTAAATTAGCGGTATACGTCACACAAAAAACGCTTTAAAACTTATTTGCACCCAATACAACAGATCGACCAAGCGAAAAAAAAAAAAAAGACTGCATTCGCCTGCCGCTGGCCATTGCTTCTCTTAAAGCGCATTCGCCGTCGGCACGATCGTCATCAGCCAATTATCTGAGTGGCAGCGATCATTACGAGATAAATGAGGTACACCCATTGTATAATAGTTCTGGCTGTTTTGCACACACCTAGGGGGAATGCTTTTCACGGGTTCTTTGAGGGATCACGAGGCAGATGCAATTGACATACATCTGCCACTCCAAATCGGTCACGGTGATTTCAATGACGTTTCTGCAGAACGAAAATATCCATTTCAGCAGCTTTTAAACTAGTTCTAAGTTAACGGAATGCAACATTTCGTACGCTTTCGGAATGGTTTCTTATGAACGTAATATTGCATTTCGCATGCTCGGATCAGGAACGAATTTAAGGCACAATGTTGTATTTTTTCTCATTGAGAAATTTCAATGACCAATCAATAAATAAGTCAATGTGGTGTATAAGTCAGGCCCAGACTTTATGAAATGTATCGCCTTATACGCCGAAAAATACGGTAATTTTCGTGACAATTCAGCAGAAAATGGAAAAATAGCTTTCCTGGGCGTCAACTTTTTCTGACCTGCAGACATTTTCATAGTTAATTTCTCAGGATAAAAAGAAATATTTGAGGTTGGAGTTTCTTGTGTGAAAAAATTGTTGGAGAACACTGATATGTATGTAGACAGCCATGGAAAGGGGCATTTCATGTGACACTATTAACAAGTTGCAGATTTGTGATTCTACAACCATCATATTTGTACTAGTTGTAAGTCAGAGGACTGTTGTATCTGTACCAATAAGTAGGTTGGTTTCATCATTGTTTCTATTTTAAGAAGTCAAACAGAGAATTGATAACTTTGTATTAATAATTTCATTAGTAGATACACCGAAAAGTTGTGCTTTACTTTAAAAGTTCTTTGATAGAGAGAGGGTCAAGGCTTTTTTTTCTTTTTTTACATTACATACTGTGTTTATGGACCCTTTCCTTGAGTTCTAAAATGTCCAATTCAAGAAGAAAATAATAAGCTGCTGTTTCAGAGCCCAGCTGTAATTTTGTGAATGCTATTTTATTGAAACTTAGGTAGTGTGTTGAGTGCCATCTATAGAATGTTCTTGTATGACTGAAGTTGGAATTTTGATATTTGTAGTGTTTGTGGCATGAAGACTTCTAATGTAAACTCACTGCCATGTAATAATGTTTTGAGTTGATGTCATTTCTTATACTTGCCATACAATGACTGTTAAGTTCTTCATTTTGTTTAAGTTAGCTGCACAAATATGGATCATATGGACACTGTTATGAGATTCTATGCTAATAAGTAAATCCAGCCCTGTGAGAACTATAATCAACTGGCCTTCAACCATTCTTCCTGGAATGCAGCAAGCGTTTGGTTCCATTTATGGAGTTAATATGTTTGAACATATAGCCTACTGAGCATTGTGTGTGGAGTTTTTGCTGTTCAGAGACATGAAAAAAAGTGGAACACATTCGTCCATTAGCTCAAAATATTTCATAGATATGCATATACATATATATATACATACATATACATATATATATATATAGCCATAGTTGCATACGTACAAATTTGTTTTGTTTTTTAATGTAAAGATGAACATATGTACGTAGGTTTGAATGTATTCACTATAAGCAGTGTAAAGCAAAACGGATGGGGTGCCTTAAATGGTGTGTATGACTTTGTTCGTTATGTAGAATAAATGCTGTGCGTTCCTAACATTGAAGTTTACATAGACTTGGAAGTGATTTTTTATGTATTGTTTCTATATCTAGAAATTCATGTTTGTTTTTAGCTATATATTTTTTAGAGAATTCATGCTACATATCTACCCCTTAAATGTGCCTAGTCAGGAGACCTCAATTGACACCAGTGTACATTCCACACCTCATTTGCTTGAGTTGATGGGTGTAAAATTACTTGGGTTTGGAATGTATTGTCTTTGTGAAATGGTGCCACCTGGTGGCAAGTGATAGAATGCGATAAATAAAAACTTGTTGAAAGAAAAATGCTGTTGTAGTAATCATTTCTTTAAAACAAAACAAAACAAAAAATTGAATGTGGCATTTTCTGGAATTCAGTAAATGGTGTATTGGTTTGAAAGTCATGAGTTATAGATCATTCAGAATGTAAAAAAAAAAATGTAGGACTTCCAAAGGATGCTTGGCATGACTGGAAAGCATCAATGCTATCTAAATATACAGCATGCCTAGGCTCTTGTTTTGTGACATCACAGCCTGAAATCTCCCTGATGACCACCCTGGCAGCTGATTGGTCTCAGGCATCTGCTTCTGACCATTCATCCAAGATAGGCCAGTGTTCAAGGCATGGATGGTGTGTTTGCCAGATGGTGCTGTCACTTCCCTGGAACCAGTTACCTTAAATAAGGAGCAGGCAATTGCCTCAAATCCTAAGGGTTACTCATGGTAGTTGTTAGATACAAAACAGTAAAATCTCTCTGATTGGTTGATTCTGATTGCAGAGAAATCAGAATCAACCAATTAATGACTAAAAAAAGGATTTTAATGCTACAAAGTGGGAGTGTTGAACAGTAGTACACTGCAAGGGACAGCACAAAACAACTGTTGCCATTCATCAAAGCAGTAATGTATGTAAAAAGCATTGTCCCTCAACACTAAAACGCAGGCACAGATATACAGCACCCATCATTATGGCAGCTGAGTGAATTAAAACTTCAAGAAAACAGAGAACTTTTAGTTGGGATTGCTTTCGACTGTCAGATCTTACTGCTATGTTTAATGCATGTGTTTGAATTGATGTACATAAGTGAAATTACAACATTAATTTTGTTCGATTACTCCAACCAACCACATGGTTAGTTGGAGTAATCAAACAAAATTAATTTAGCTACCAACAGGTGGTGACACTTGGTTTAGCTACCACAATTAATTTAGCTACCACATTTAGCTACCAACAGGTGGTGACACTTGGTTCTTACTAGCTCTAAATGAAGCACAGCTGGAACCTCCATTCTCGGCTTTTGGAAATTGGAATTGCACCAGTTCCATGTAGAAAGGTAAATTTTACTGCTATTTCTTCATTCCCATGTGTTACACATCACTTGGTAAGTTTGGCTCTGAAGTTTGTGTACATGTACAGGAAGGTGTCTTGTTTATGTGGACATGTTCCAGAAAATGGAGGCATAAAGCAAGAAACATTTTTCTGTGGGATGTAATATTAATTTAAATAGGGAAGGTTGTGTACTTCCATCTTTCTGTTGTTTTATAAGCACACATTTTCTAATTTTTAAACAATGTTTTCACATAATTGACTTGACTGAGGTGAAAGGTTTCTCCACCTATGCCACAGTAGAATTGTAACAACTTTCTACTGTATGAAAGCTACACTAACAGAGGGTCTTGTAGTGGTCCTCCAACCACGGATAGCTTTTTCTTAATTTTATTCCCCTAAAGATTGTGTTTTAATTTCTCAGTAAACAATAAAAATTAGAATTTTTACTGTTTCTTGTTCCCTAGGCTTTACATTTTTGAGTGCTATGGTAAGACTAAGCACAATTATAAATGAGTGGTAGGCAATGCACGTAACTAACAAACAAATTAAAAATGTAAAGACTAGGCTCCTACCTTATGGCTCCATTATGTCGACGATATTTTTGTCATCTGGCCTCATCCTATAAAAGATCTATTGCAACTCACAAATCTAATCACTGAAAAAATTCCTGTCCATTAGATTCACTATTAATGAAGAAATTGATGGCAAGATAAATTTCTTGTATGTCAGCATCTCAAAATGTAATAACCTTCTTTCCACTTCTGTCTACCGAAAACCAGTTTCTACCAATTCCTTTCAATTCTCATACCTTCCACCAATATAAACTGTCAGCCGTCAAGTCTCTCATTCATCGAGCTCATCATTTGGTTTGTAACACGGAAGTTAATCTAAAACATGAATTAGCAAACTTCCGCTTGATCGCTACTCAACATGGCTTTCCCTCTCCTGGTTTCTAAATTAATTCAAAATGCTAGAAAAAAACAGTTGTTGCTCTTCAACCTGTTTCACCAAAAAAGGAACTAACGTTTGCTGGCTCAATCTTCTCTTACCACGAACCTTCTGCCTACAAACTCATCAGTATCTTCAAAAGAGAAGGATATAGACTTGCCATTCGTTCTTCCCCTTCAATTTCTGTTATCCTCCGTAACGACAGAGACCCAAGACCTCCGCTTTCTTCGCCTGGAGTGTATAAAATTCCAATCAAGACTAACGTTGGATTAACCACATACATAGGAAGTTCCTTTTGAAAAATTATCTCAAGACTTCAGGAACACAAATCTGATGTGAAATTTGTAAAACTTTCATCTTCCTTTTCTCTTCTTACCATGGCTGACACTTCTGCTATTCCAATTTGGTACGATACTAAAAAGTTGGCTCCCTTCCAAAATCGGTATGCTCTGAGGTTTAGAGAAAGTTTGGAAATTTTATTTTCCAAAACTTGCAACTCTGAGCTCCCCATTTTCATTCCTTACATCTGGAAATCCCTCATTGCATCACGTCACCCGGAGTTACCATTACAAAACTTACCTTTCCAATCTGGCAACGAAAACCAATCGTAGTCGCACTGATGAAGGCCATAGTAATGGCTGAAATATATTTGCCTTAAACTTTTTATACGTAACTTAGCATGTTCTACACTACCTTATTCTTAATTTAACTAAGCACAATGACGTGATATTATTTACTGCATCATGATTTCTGGAGCTCTTTACTCCATTTTAACTTCTGAGTGTAACACTGCTACTTTTAAAATTTGGCTCGCCATCTATCACCATTTGCACTGTACTGTACTGTACTCTCCTGTTAAAACAAGACTCCAGAAATTGGCTGTCAGTGACTGGTACTTGACTGAGGAAGACCATAAATTTTATGCAAACATTCAGCAGACAGGGACTTCTTTATCAAATAATAATAATGGGCTGTTTTCAGCCAAACCATAACAAAATACCTGGTTGACAAAGTGAATGAAAGACCTGCTCAACATTTGCACAAACTGGCATTAACGAACAATAATAGCCGAAGGAATGAAAGCATTGGCAGTATATGTGACCATTTTGTGATACTCTTTTGAGAAGAATTAAAAGATAAGGTTTCAAAAGCATCAGTGGATGTGATATTTAAATTTTACAATATAAGATCAAGTGATTTCAGTGCTGGAATTGTACCCAAATCGTCACCTTATATCGAATAGTCCCAAAATATGCAATTAAGTGCAGGTGATCACTCAGTCCTTTGAGTCGCTGATAGTAGTTGTTAAATCCCCAAAGCCCTCAATCATTTGTGCGCGAAAGCATACCCTGTAGCTAGCCAAATACTGACCTTGGAGTAGGATGGGAACCACAGGGCTCAAGCAGCTGCCCAGTTACAGAAACTAAAGTTCTACTAGTATTTTCACCCTCTCCCCATTAATTGTTACTTTGTATGTGGCTTCAGCACTTTAACTGCAGTGGAAAAAAGTTGTAGCCTGTTGCATCAACTAATGCATTTCTTTTGGGTGATTTACTGTCCAGTGTATATATAGTTTTAATAACTGCAGAGTGATCTTTTCTCATACAGCTAGAAAACTGTAAGATTACTTTTTGTGTATATTCATAAAGCACTAAAATATTTCAAGATATTTATGTGAACTTACTAGTTCAAAAGGAATAAATAAGAAAGGAGGTTAAAGCCATCCTGGTGGCAAGTCATCTGAGGCACTGGCATCTGACCTGAGATGGTCTTGTGCCCAAGTTCTGGATAAGGCATGGGTTGCCCTGGAATAAGTGCCTTTAAGTTAGGGGTATGTGACTGTATAGCTCCGAGTTGTTCACGATGGTACTTAACACTAGAAACATACACACACACACACACACACACACACACATACATACAAACAAACATGTTTTCGTGCTCATTGAGCTTTTTGGAATAGGGCCAAAAACTGGAATTCATTGCAAAATTGTGAGCGCAAGGCACTCCAGTGCTGGAGTTGTATCAAAATTACCAACTTATATCTAATGGTCCAAAGAATGAGGCAGATAGCAGAGTGGTATCACCTGAGAATATAACTAGGGTGGCCATAGTGTGGCTCTCTCAGGCGAGTGGTGCAGCTCTTATGCAAATAAAATGTATGTATGAAATATGGTAAACTAAAACTGATCAATGTCCAAAAGTAATTATTTGATTTCATTTCTTGTTACAAAGTTATTCAAAAACATAAAAATAAAAATGTTATTAAAAAATATATATTGTTCTGATTCTATCACAGAATTGTGTAAAGAAAATCTTTAAAAATTAGATTTGCTTGTGGATGCTTTACGAATGTTGTCCATCTTAGCAGTTAGCTGATGAAAGTTTGGTTGATGACTTGTTAGGGCAGTTCGCACAAGCTCAGTTAAATGCTGATCAGTTAAAACAGACCGATGTTTATTTTTAATAAATTTAAGTCCTAGTTGTAAATGCATTTATGGCACCTCTATTCATAGTGATTGTGGAATAACTTTTTTACGGGTCTTATAGAGGTTATTTTTCATGAAAGTTGGTTGTCAAATTTTTGAACTAAAGCCTAGTTCGTCATCAGGACTATGTCACTGGAGTAGTTGCTGCCACTCAATTGGAAGAGTCCATCCGCAATTATCATTAATTGTGGTACTTCTTCTTCTTGCTATTTCGATCCCTTCTTCTAGTTTCCTCTTTACTAAGTTTGACTGGTGGGCGATTATTTTCACTGAGTCCCAATTTATGGAGTGTCCGCTTGCTTGTATATGTCTGTCTAGCCCTGTTTTGTTCCCAATGTTCCTAATAGCTGCTTGGTGTTCTTTCATTCGAACCTTAATACTTCTCCCTGTTTCTCCTATATAGCTGAGTCCGCAGTTGCAGTTGATGCAGTAAATTACTCCTTCCTGCAATTGGATGTCCAATTCTTTCTGCTTTAAAGCTGGCAGGAATTTCTTTATTTTGTTATTAAGATCTGGAGCTAGCCTGATATTATATTTTGCTCCGATCCTTTTCAGTTTCTCGAAAAGTCCCTTGTGGTACGTAATTTTGCTGGTGAATTTGAAGTTGGTTTTTTCCTGCTTCTTTTTTGGCACTTGTTTAAATATTTTCTCAACATATGGGGAGGGGTAATTGTTTTCTGCCAATATTTCCTTTAATTCTTCTTTGTGAAGATCTTTTTGAGTAGCTGAAGAGACCAGGATTTCAATTTTTTTCCAAAAAATTGTCTCGCCGTATTCGATTTAATATAATCAGGGTGGAATGAGCAGAAGTCTAACATCTTCCCTGTGTTGGTGGGTTTTCTAAAAAGCTGAGTGAATATTTTCCCCTCTCTTGAGGTCAAGGTTAAATCTAGGTAATTGATGCTATGGTCTTTTTCCTGTTCCAGGGTGTACTGCAAGGTATTCTCTAGTAAGTTGAATTCTTCCAGAATCTGAGAGGGTAGAGATTGGTCCACAGTATCTACTATAATTAGGACATCATCCATGTACCTTACATAGAGAGCAAACAAGGAGGGTTGTATAAGGATTTTTGCCTCTAGTTTACTTATATAATAATTTGCTAGCAGAGGTGCTAGTGGAGAACCCATTGCAAGTCCTGAAGTTTGCCTGTAATATTTCTTTCCAAACTGGAAGAAATTATTCTTGAAGGAAAATAGGAGCAGTTCATATATGCCAAGTAGTATTTCTCTATTGTGATTATGGAAGACTATTTTTTCCGCAAGGTCATCTGCAATGAATTCCAGTAGGAGGTCCAGGTTAATGTTGGTATACATAGAGACTATATCCAGGCTTGCCATTACTGGATAAATTAATTCTGGCAAGTTGTCTAGTTTTCCTTTCAGCTGCATGGAATTTTTTAGTAGGTAGGGAGGAGAAGGGAAAATATCTCTGAGGTGACCAAGTAAATAATAATTAATGTTGGAGAGTGGCGAATTTCTAGTGTCTATTATAGGTCTTACTGGATGGCCTTCTTTGTGAACTTTTATCGTACCATAGATCTGTGGAATTCTTGACTGGATTTTGGAGAAGTTTTTGAAGAGCTCATTAAGCTGTTTTTTATTTCTTAAAGAGCTGATTAATTTCTTAAGATTTTTGACAGTTTGATCTATAGGGTTACCATTGAGTTCTTCATAATAAGGCTTGCTCAATTCACCTTCCATTTTATTGTAATACTTCTCTTTTTCTACCAATACCAAAACTTTGCTCTTATGTGCTCTCAGTGCTACAACTTTATCATTGGCTTTGAATTTTTTAAGGTCAGCAATGGCATTTCTATTAAAATTGTAATCAATGCGGACTCAGCTATATAGGAGAAACAGGGAGAAGTATTAAGGTCCGAATGAAAGAACACCAAGCAGCTATTAGGAACATTGGGAACAAAACAGGGCTAGACAGACATATACAAGCAAGCGGACACTCCATAAATTGGGACTCAGTGAAAATAATCGCCCACCAGTCAAACTTAGTAAAGAGGAAACTAGAAGAAGGGATCGAAATAGCAAGAAGAAGAAGTACCACAATTAACGATAACTGCGGATGGACTCTTCCAATTGAGTGGCAGCAACTACTCCAGTGACATAGTCCTGATGACGAACTAGGCTTTAGTTCGAAAATTTGACAACCAACTTTCATGAAAAATAACCTCTATAAGACCCGTAAAAAAGTTATTCCACAATAAATTTAAGTGGTGAATACAAAGTTTCACAACAATATGAAGTACCGAAAATTGAGATTAGTCTCAGCGCATACTCTTTGGTTTTAGAATATTTTTGTTCCGGAACCTGTTTCCAACACTCAATAGTTGAACAACCATTTTGTTTTACCTGTTTCAATCCTTCATCTTCTTGAAGCTCTAGTAGCTCCAACTCTACAGCCGCTATATCCCCAGCAATTGGCGGTGAGACGGGACAGCCATTCTTCAAAATGTAAACAAGAAAAGGGTTTTCTAAAAATGTAAATGATGACTTCAGTCCTCTTAAATCACTAAATCTATCAGTAATATCTTCTGCCAGTCTGTGAAGCTTGCATACACAATCTGTAGCTATAATTTCATACCCGGGTAAAGTTTCCAACATTTTAGTAAGACATGTGAAGTGTGTGAAGGTTTTAGAAACCAGTCTTTCTCAAAGAGTTAAGTTTGTTATGGAAGCTGAAGACACTCTGTGCTAAATCCGAAATAAGTTTACACCATATCCTTGCAGCGATAAATTTAATGATTGTAAGTGCTTCACTACATCTGTGAAAAACGCCATATCTATTAACCAGTTGGCATCTTCAAGTTCTGGGAAGATTTCTCTTTTTCAATGACAAATTGTTTGATTGGTTCTAGCAAATTAAAGAATTTTGTTAGAACATTGCTTACTGAGAGCCATCTTACTAAACAAAACCACGATACATCATCTGGAAGCTCATCATTTTCTATTTCTTGTATGAAGGCTTTGAACTGTTGATGAGTTTTGGCACTTGAGTGTATGTAGTTGACAATTTTTAAAACTACCACCATAATGTTGTCATATTTAAAATATTTAGCTACTAGGCACTCCCTATGAATAATAATAATGCAATGGACAGGGATAAAATTGGGATACAATGCGTCGCCATAAGTCCCAAAAGCCCCTTAGTAGGACCTCTCATTGCTGGAGCGCCATCAGTTGAGACGCTGACTCTCTTTTTAATCGGTACAGAATGTTTTCCAAGTACAGCATCAAGGGTGTTTTTTATATCTGAACCTTGAGTCGTATCCTTTAGTGGAATAAGGTTCAATAGTTCTTCTTTCACTTCTACATTATTTGTTACATAACGAACAAATATAGCTAGTTGTGGTTTATCTTCAATGTCCGTGGATTCGTCTAAGGCCAGACTCAGTGCTGAGCAGTTAGTCAAATCCTGTTGCAAGTTACTTATAACGTCATCGGAAATAACAGAAACTCGCCTTTCCCCAGTATGTCTAGATGCAGGTATTTGTTCAATCAATTTGAGCATTTTTTTATTTTCTGGATCTAAAGCAGAAATTACTTCAGCAATATTTCTTTTTATGAACTCTCCTTTTGTGCAGGGGTGTTTTGCCCAAGCAATATTGAAGGCCATAATAAATCCGGCCTCTGTTGTTACATCTGTCTCTTTAATAAACACTGACATAACCTTGGTTTGGTTATTTAGTTTTGCTTTTAAAGACAATATTTTAGTTCATCTTAACTTGCAACCAGCAGGAAATTGTTGGCTGAAAGAACAATGATTTGATTCATAATGTCGCTTAAGATTACTGGCCTTGAACTGTGACAGTGTTACTTCACATAAAAGACACATTGGTTTCCCGTTCCTCTCCACAAAAACAAATTCTTCTTCCCGCTCCGCTTTAAATCTCCTGTTCTCGTCTTCCTATCTGCGTTTCCCAGATAGCATGATTACTTACATTAGATGGGAATCTTTTTAAAAAAAACTTATAATTTTTCTTTTCACACAAGTTAACTTATGGAATGTAAAAAAGTACTATTAAGCCACACGCCTAGTAATCTACGGCACGCACTGATGTACTGCTGACTTTTACCGTTGCAGTCGTATGTCTACTCTTAGCCACGAAATGGGGTGCTGAACACTCCGTCTGATTGGCTCCAGGCGTCCGAGGGGGGCATCTGCGAGAGGCCGATAGCCGAAACGCAAAACTGCGTTGCTTTCCTCGTTTAAAACACCCTTACGGCAATCGCTTTGACAGCGCACTAACAGCAGTGTTTTTTGTTGGCTATTCTCTTTTGAGGAGGAAATGAAAAAACAAAACAACTTTCAAAATCAAAGTTGCCCTTCTCTTTTACACTCATATTGAAGCAAGCAAAATATATTACAAAACAACAATTGCTTACGTTTGTGAGCTTTGTAACGTGCAAGACTCGTGCAACTTATGTTGTCAAACCAACGCTCAGTCGGCAAAGCGATATTGTGATATTTTTCGCACATTTCTTACGCTGAATCTTTTGCTTTGTTGTCTCAGCTAAGAAAGCAACACAGTTTTGAGTTTCAGCTATGAATCAGGCTGACCGGTGGGTAAACTTCAAAAAATTGAACTAATTTTCAGTTTGTCATTGTTTGTTTTGTTATCGAAAATAAATAAATAGCTCTTTCAAATATTCTTTCCTGAAATGTGGCTTCCAAAGGTAGTGTAGCTGGCCACCCCTGGAATATAACATTTGACGATTCCGGTACAGTGAGTAACATAACATACATAGAATATTTTCTGCATAATGAAATTGAAAATGTAACTACTTCTTATTATTTTCCTTTGTTATAGGTCCACCAATGTCTTTTGTCTTTGTTTTAAAGGGGTTTTCATAAAATCTACTACATAAAAAAAAAATATCCAATAAAGTACTGTAACACTCGATTTTCTTAAAATAAAAGAGCAATAACCCGAATTCTCACCAGCAGGGCTTGAAAAAAATCTGAAATGTTAGATGCCCAGCTGGGCATGTACAAAAATTATTTACCTGTCCAGGTAGTACAAGCTAGGTGCCCAAGAAAAATTATCTTTTAAGATCACAAATCAGAACTCTCATTTTTTTTTAAGTTGAAAAATATAATTAACTTTTTTTGCATTTCAGTTTTAAGGGTCTGTATTCAAAATGTTCAATGCACAAAAGTGTGTATCTCAAGTTTTAAGATGCTGCTGAAATGGATATGAAATAGTATGACGATGAAATTAGTATTTGAGACGTTTACTGATTCTGCCATGTTCTTTTCGGTGAAATTTTCTCCTTTTGACACTAAACACCAAAGGATAGTACCATGAGAGGCATGCATCCTGTCGCTGACTATAAACGTTTTGAGCAAAATTACATATGGTTCCAATACCTGGACCTAGAGCATAACATAATTAAAAGAAATGATATTCTTCTGTCCTTGGCATTTAATAACAATAATACAACTTCCGATGATCAGCAGTAAAATGAAACACGACATGCTACAATTGTCTTTTTTACTTGTAATAGAAAATTCTATTCCAAACTTTTTCATTTTAAAATTTAGTTGCCCAGTCTGGGCACCTAGATTGCTTTTTTACCTGCCCAAGCCAATAATTTTCATGCCCCGGGCATCTCGAGCATGGCATTTTTCAAGCCCTGCACCAGTATACTGCTGTTTCTGCAAATAGTAACCCAGCTTACTTCTCACCCATGTTAAGTTTTGTGTTACAAAATCGATTGTGTTAGATGGTGGAATGTTTACCCTGTAGTACATGAAGACTACACAGATGAAGATAGCCAAGATACAGAGTGAGAAGACTGGCATTTTGACCCTGGATCTTGGCACAAGGAGGATTTCTTTCATGTGCATATCATCTTTCATTTCAATGTTTTAATGCATGCATTTAAACCCTATGTGGGTGCATTGTTAGATACGTTTTGTAACATTGTCTATTAAATGAATTAAAGGACCAAATTGATCTCACAGAAAAAGAAAAGGTTCATGAGGCAACAAAACTACAAATCCTCATTTCTTTAATCCTTTACTCAGTGCATGTCACACAGCAGGCTTGGGCCAAAAGAATTCGGTGATGGTCCTACAAGTGTAGAAAGCAGCCAGCTGGCTGATTCATGCTGGGGGTGTGAACCTGCCCCTCTCTGGTAGGATTGCCTCTGCAATGTCTTCAATCCAATGTTTTTCTAATAGAGTACTATTTATTCCCACAAAACCAATCACTTGGCAAAGCGAGAATAAGTCATCGCAGTGTTACCTGTACTTGATGCACCCGAAAGCTTTTGTTATATATTTCAGCATTTAAATCTCCCTAATTACGGCTTTCAATCATAGCTTCTCTCTTCTTGCTTTGAATTTGAAGTTCTGGCAAGAATTTATATTCTGCTTGTCATCCTCAAGGAAGTTCATCCTCATTCTAGAAAACAGTGGTCTAAGATTTCTCGCTGTTGATGTTTGTGAAGGCAGAGAAACAAGTCTACATCTGTAATTTAACTCATTTTCTATAAATCTTATGTGCCTCAAAATTTACCTCTATTGCCTCAGTTTATCTTGCACATCAAATGTAGAAAATGTACATCCAGCACCCTAGTGGTCCAAGGCATGGGATTCTGACCATTTGTCCGAGATGGGCTTGGATTCAAGTCCTGCATGAGGTATCATTAGTGGTGTGTTTGTCTGATCTTTGTACCTTCCTTGGAACCAGTAACCAAAAATTAGGGACAGAAAACTGTTTTTAGCCTTCAGAGCTGATTATTATGGTGATCGTTAAATCCCGGAGAAACAAAAATGAATAAGTCTTTCACTTTTGTAAGTTTTAAAGAAAAATCCGAATGTATAAGCAGTGAAGACCAACCCCAAAGCAGAGGCCCTTAGTATCATTGTTCAAGAAAGGAGGTAAAACATGCAAATAGCATTTCAATGTTTCCATTTATAAAGCAGAATGGATTTGTGGTAGTTAAAAAACTCCAAATGTTGTTTTGTTTGCTTATTTTGTAAAAAAAAAAAAAAAAAAAAGTTTGGAACAAACACAATGATGTGGAAAAACACAGAGATTTTGCTTTTTGCTCTATTTTCCCTAATAAATGAGCACACATATTTGTTTAATTATAATTTTTTTTGTCATTTCGAGAAATCTTATTACTTTTCAATAACCCACTATAAAAGTTGTAAAAAAGCATATTTATTTCACTTTCTACAATACAAAGCTGTGATTTGATGTCTTTCACAGGTAAAACTTTATAACACATCAGTTTTCTGTATGCAAACAAAATGACAAAAGGAAATAAATATATTACGAAGCTCATATAATCAAGTTATGTTACAGCTAATATGGTGCATACCAAGTTATAACTCTTAACAAAAGCAAGTGGAGTTTGTTTTGTTTCCAATAATTTACATTCTACAAAAGTAACACTATACTTTTTACAAAAAAAAAAAAAAAAAAAAAAAAAAAAGGATATTTAATGGAATGAACAAACTTATGGTGTTTATTTCACAACTCACTAGTTTGATACAAAAGTATAATAGAGGCTTGATCAGTTGAGCATAAAAAATATTAATGAACAGCACAGGAAAATGTATTACAATTTATTTCCAATCCAAACAACACAAAAAAGATAATTCAAATAGAATTAGCAAACACGTGTATCTGGAGTAAAAGTTGCCTTTTCCTTTGCTGTTAGAAAAACAAAACATATTTTGTCAAGTTTTTTCTAGCTAATGTGTCTTCACAACACATTTTACAGTACGATTTAGGAAGTATGGATGCCCGTCAGGGACGGTCACACTTGACTGCCTACCAAATAAGTAAATTAACTGGTGTTCCTCTGTTGTAACCGACTGCTGCTTTTTTATATTCAGAGTAAAAAAAAATCTAGTCTTATTTTGTCTAGCTAATATGTTTTCAACACAATTTGCAGTACAATTTGAGAAATATATTTGTCAAGGATAGTCACATTTGGCTGTGTATCAAATAAGTAAATTTAACTGGTGTTCCTTTGTTGTTGCTGACTGCTGTTTTTTTTAGTATTCAGAGTGAAAAAGCCTAGTTTTATTTGCATTGAACAATGTTCTAGGGACTGCAGCAGTTGCAATCATGTTGAGTAATTAATATACATCTCAGAGCCACCTTAGAAATCATTTTCAGTTTGAAAAACTTATTTTCATCACCAGTAAGTTTCATTTTCCCAAACCGCACAGGAATTATATTTCTACAAAACAGAATTTACTCATTTTTTTTTCTTCTATGAACACGAGTTATTTTGCAGTAACCTACAGCAGACCTATGATTTTTAAAATAATCCCCCCAACCCACAAAAAAAGAAAGAAAAAGAAATGGCTTGAAGTGAAGTGAATGAGGAGGGCTAATAAAGTTTAGCTAGAAATTCATGACTACCGCACCACTTTTCTTTATTCTTTTTTTCCCTAGATCACTCCCACACTTAATTTATTTGTATGTGCATAAGTCCTAAAGACTGATAAAATGAAAACTGAATTCACACTCAGGAACATTTTCTTTTTACAACAGTATGCGCATAATGTGGATAGGATTAAATGAAAACTACTTCATTTCACAAAATATTTTAGTACTGTATTCTAGTAGGACCCCGCCCCCTTTTTTTAAACATTGTACGTGTAATGGTTACTGAGCACCAGTTGAAAATAAACAGAAAAAGAGCATGTAATAAAAATGCGGTAGTGTACAACCCTCCAGAGACTTCTCTAGGCAAGGAATGGCAGTCAAAAGAAAATCTCTCTCTCTCTCTCTCTCTCTCTCTCTATCTATCTATCTATCTATCTATCTATCTATCTATCTATCTATCTATATATATATATATATATATATATATATATATATATAGGGGGGGGGGTTGGAAAATTAGATTTGGAATAAAAAGGCAATGTTGCAAAAGAATTCGATTTGGTTTTTTCAATATTGTCTGATTTTAAGGAGAGCACTGAAATCGAATAATAAAAAAAAAAACCTGACAGAGTGCGGATAGAAAAATCATTATAATGTTATACAATGTCACAGGTTAAGCTGGTTGATTGCAAAATTAAATTAGAATGGGTAAATTACATGGACATTATTTTTAAGAAAGCAATAGAGTAGGCATTGAAATTTTGTTATTCCAGTGTAACAAGGAAAAATCTGCTAAAAAAAAAACCTGACAGAGTGCGGATAGAAAAATCATTATAATGTTATACAATGTCACAGGTTAAGCTGGTTGATTGCAAAATTAAATTAGAATGGGTAAATTACATGGACATTATTTTTAAGAAAGCAATAGAGTAGGCATTGAAATTTTGTTATTCCAGTGTAACAAGGAAAAATCTGCTATACCTTGAAAATCATTACAATGGTATTTATATCGCTCAACACCAAATTTTGATGAATCAGAAACTACTGGATCTTTTACATGCAGTTGGTTTGTGTAACTGCAGAAACTTCTTTCTCTCTTTGCCATTTGTTTATATTATTAAAATAATTTCAATCACCAGGAAAAATCATATCACAATAGGCTGAATTCCATCACTTTTTTCTGTTTTGTTTGGGGGTTTAATGACCACTGTGAACAATTCTATTGGCTATAAGCAGTCACATGTATCTAATTCCAGGGAAAGGAGAGTGACATGAGACAAACACAACATCCATACCTCACTGGGATTCAAACCCAGATCCATCACTGTGTTTCATTCATTTCTGGGATGTCATCGGCTTCTAAGTCCGATGATATCCCAGAAATGAATGAAACACATTCCAAGTGTTCTCACTCAAAACCCATACATCTTCTAAACTGTACCCCCTTTCTCAAAACTTCTCATCTGATAGGGAGGAGTATGGAACAAATATTTTTCACAACTACAGGATTATCAACCTAGCAATCAGAATATCTAAATTGTTGAGTCTTACTGTTCTACATGTAACTCTATATCGCCCTGCAGTAGAAAATGAATTTGGCATCTCCCGATTTTCATTTCAGCATTCTATCCATTACATAACCCAAGACAACAAAGTTCCAACTACCTGAGGATGAAGATTTATTTTTGATTATGCTTCAAAGAAGCAGGTCTTGATTTCGTTTTTTTTTTTATTAGCAGTAGCAACACTTTCTAGTGGTTTTATTTTTTACTAGCAAATTGCATTATCTACTAGTGAAAGTTTATTAACATTATACAAAAGAAATTTTAATATGTACCCCTCCATTAGTCAACCATGAAAATTTTTGATTTCACCACTGTAACTGTCACATTGTAATGCTGAAAAGGTTACAAATATTTAGAAATAGCTTACCTTTTCATGACCTGACATATTAATTTTAACAATTTAATTCGAATGCAAATATTTAAAAACCATTTTTTTTATTTAACTTTATTCACAAAATTCAAGAACACCATTCAAAATCTTAAGTCATTTTCCATATGGTTTACGATCTGGGTTTCGGGTTTTTTCATCATACCACTTTGAAACAGCAGGCCTGGGGTCAAACTTGTCTTCGGATAGACCTTCAACCTCAATACTCAAGAGAGCATTCAATGTTTGTAAGTTTAAACTGCCCCTCCAATCACCCAGGATTCTCTTCATGAAACTAAACCCAACCTCACATATGCAGAAATAAATAAAGGAAATATACTGGATATTTCTACTAGTGCCAAACTATTTTTATAATATTTGTACTTTTACAGAAACATTCGTTTGCAGAAAGCAGTTGTTCCTTTTTGTATGTGTCTAAAATATTCCACACGTGCAATGCAATGGCGCTTTACAGTTCACACTAAAACATTCAAAATCTTTCCATTAGCAACTTTTGCTAGAACCACTTTTTATCACTAGTAAAATGCATTCGCTTGCTAGCAATTTGCTACTAACTACCAGTCGAAATCAAGCCCTGCGAGGAAGCAATCATTTCTTTAACTGGTGAAAATTTGAAGTTGTTCAGATTCTTCATTGTCAGATACCCGGAACTTTGTTGTCCTGGGTGGTGAAAATGGATAGCACGCTTGAATGGAAATCTGAAGATGTGGGTTCATTTCTCACTTCAGGGCAAGATAACTTCTAAGTATTTCTGATGTGATGTTACACATAGAACAATAAAACTAGGCAATTCAGGCACTTTGATTGGTGGGTTAATAATCCTGTTTACATCATCTGATGTCTGATTTAAAATTTCTCAGCAAAGTAGCATTGTTATTATTATTAAATAAAAATGGAAGTTCAATGTGCTAGGGTACTATGAAAATTCTAACTACAAAAAGGCTGCTTTTTCTACTAATTTCTTTCATTTATGCAATACAGAATAAAAAAGACTTCATTTGAGTACATTAAGGTGCAACAGCCTGTCATTAATGTTAACCCACACTGAATTCAAATTGTTTATAGCAATAACTGAGAGTTTTAATATGCTTACAAAAGTCATTAAAGTATTCTAATTTTATCAGAATAATATAAAGACTGTTCTGTCCATTTATTCAGAACTTCTTACATTCCCAAAATCTTGCCATGTACAACAACAATGAAGTGAGTGGAATGATAAACATTTTTAATGCACATGATATTTAAAAATTTGATTAGTGTTGCTACTGATGCCACATACCTAAAAATAAAGAGAGCACTTCTGAATACAAAATACTGCTTCAATATTTTTGGCACAGGAATACCACTGTCATCATCACAGCTAACTACTCAGAAAACTGCAAAATTGTATTGTTCCAGTGCATACATATCCCAATATTTGGTAGTACATGTTCGTATTATACCCAGGACAATGAAATGAATTTCCATGCAACTGAACTATATAATATATGATTCTAGACTAGTGCATTCATTCACTGGGAGTTTATTCAGATTCCTGCTCCCAGGTAAGGTAATTTTCAAGTCCTCTTGGGAGTTTGTTCAGATGGATGAAAAGATTAATTTATAGAATATTAGCTTTAGCAAAATGGAAACAGTCTAATGACACCATAAAAAAAAAAATGCAAGAAAAGCCTGAATCTCCGACCAAAACATCTTCTTGTACTCATAAATTTTAACAGTCTAAGTCATTAATTTGTGAATGCAGAAACTAGTTTTGATGGAAGATATATGTAATTCTGTTTCACTTATTTCTCATCACAGAGATTGAACAGCTTACATACAATTTTAGATAGAAATGTATCCTTAATTTTTTTTAGTTCAGACCCCAGCACTTTAGATCACATTTACATGTGAGCAGAAAAATCTAGGGTAGCAGTATTTTATAAGACCTTGCATGCAAATTTGAACAGGAAGATTCAATATATATATTTTTTCTACCTTCCAAATGGTCAAATTTTTAATGCAGAATTGTAAAAAAAAAAAAAAAAAAAAGAAGAAGAAGAAGAAGAAGAAGCTAAATGACAAAATCTATCACTATGTACCTATATAAACAACCATGTAGGAAAAAGGCATTTTAGTTTAAATCAAAAACCAAATCCTAGTAAAATCAAGGAGTCATATTTAAATACATAAATATTACAATAAACACAATGTTTTCAACACAGCTTGTTTCAGTTGTGGTAACCACAGCCATATGAAAAACAATGGAAGGAATTCTTTACTAAATATTAAATGATCTCTAAATGTTCACATCCCAATGTAAATGCAACTTAGAATAAAACTGTTCCTAAAACACCTCATTTAGATAGTTTTTCTTCCTACTTAAAAGTAAAATAATCTACTGCCACAAAGGAGGCAGTGGACTTGGTCCAATAACAGACATATATCTTCATGTCCAGAATATATTTATAGTGCTAACATATAAATTTACTTTAATTAAGTTAGAATAAACTGAACAGAAGAGAACAGTTACACACTTGGTATTCAGTGGGAAGTTAAGTTAGACAACACATAAAATATTTCTTGTTAAAAGAAAAGGTGCTGTATCACTGAAATTATCAACTAGCCATCTGATTTTTGAGCGCTATTATAAAACACAATTTATGTTGGTAATTATATTAACAGACTAGAGAAAAATACAAAATGAGCACAACCTAAAATCCAAGAGAATGGATTAAGTAGATATGTATATACACTGTATGAAATATATTTGACTCTTAACAAGTAGTGCAATATCAGTGGAAAATCTCTCACCCATTAGGTATAAAAAATATACACGTCAGCAAAACAAATAAACCTGCTGCATCAGAAGTTTCATTTATATACTAAGAAGAACGGAGTTCCTGTGTATGCTGCAGCAAATTCGCGGCCATTAAGAGACGGATCAGAGAAGGCCATTTCGTCAGTAGAAATCGCATGACCATACACAAAATTGCACCTACAAAATTAAAAAATAAGTTAATTATGCAAATTGTTTTCACATGTATGATATTTAGTTAAGTTAGAATAAACTGAACAGAAGACAACAGTTACACACTTTGTATTCACTGGGAAGTTAATTACAGTTGAAAAATATGCCTATAGGATATTATAAAGCAGATTTATTTCTTCCATTTAATTATTGACATTTACACATGTTGATTGTGACTCTTTTCATCCTGCCTACCTTTGGTAGTTTTACAACCTATGGAATTTGATCTACTTACAAGAAAGTAAGTTGGCAGACCAACAGTCATTCTAAGAAAACAACTGCATACCTGTCAACCTCTTGAGGTGATAACCTGTACACTGGACCAATAAAAACCTTACAAAGAACCCTTACACACAAAATGTATTACACAAATTTTACAAGCTCAACAGTTTTATAACAGCAACTGATGTACGTGTATTAATACTTTGCATATTTAAGCAATTTAATCTTAGAGTGTGTTGTATTATATTCAACACATGTATGTTTTGCTTTTTCCCAAAATGTAATCAGTGAGTTTAAAGCCAATGAAACAAGTGTCAATGTTTATTTTACAATGTAAAAAAGATGTCAGTGTATCTGCATTCAGGGACTTCCTACAGTCTGTATGGATTTTCTTCATCATGGAGAAAGATCTTTTACAGCCAGCATTATTGTGAGGCAAAGTAAGTAGTCACTGAATACTCACTTAAGATTTCGGAAGCAGATGCCACCAGTACTTGTTCTCAGGCTTATAATATCTAGCTAGTAGCTACAAAAGCTCTTTTTCTGGCCACTGTCTATCAGTACAGGCACACAGTCATCAGAGATCATACAATGGTTACTAAACTCATCCTTTAGAGCTTCCTGATCAAAGTGTGGAGCAAAGGTGTCTGCTAATCTACAAATATGTGTGTACTTCAGGTCTTTCAGCACCTGATTTTCAAATGGAAATTTATCCACCATCTTTCTCACTACTGCATACCTGCCAACCTGAGAAAATTCAAATGTGTAAAATTGTGTGCAAATGACATTTCTAATAATTTTTTTAAAACTATGCGTGAACAACATTAATAATTATTTTTTTAACTATGTGCAAAGAACATTTAGAATGAATTTAGCTATGTACAAGTAAAAATAAATGCAAATATTTGTGCATTTTATAATTTTTAGATGTTTATAATATAAACAAATTATATCACATTTTGATACCATACTCAACGTTTTTAGTCGTCCGTAGCGGACTGACGATTTTCATAGCATACTAGACATTTTTCGTCGTCTGCAGTGGACCGACGATTTCCATAGCATACTCGATGTTTTCCGTCGTCTGTAATGGACCGACAATTATCATAGCAGGCTTGATATTTTCCATCGTATGTAGCGGACCGATGATTTCCATACATACTCGATGTTTTCCTTCGTCCATAGTGGACAGACGATTATCACAGCATGCTTGATGTTTTCCATCCTCCGTAGCAGACCGACGATTTCCATAGCATACTCGACGTTTTCTGTCGTCCGCAGTGGACCGACAATTTCCATAGCATACTCGATGTTTTCCGTCATCCGTAGCTGACCGACGATTATCATAGCAGGCTTAATGTTTTCCGTCGTCCATAGCGGACCGACGATTATGATAGTATACTCGATGTTTTCCGTCGTCCGCAGCAGACCGACAATTTCCATAGCATATTCGATGTTTTCCGTCATCCGTAGAAGACAGAATATTTCCATAGTAACTACGTAAAATCCGCAGTAGTTGGAGTCTCTGAATCTTTCTTCCACCGCATAATTTTTATTCAGCGTCAAGCATAACAGTGTGCACGGAGAATTTACTGTGCCGAAGTCTCGACGACGACAGGGCACGGGTGTTCTGGCGCACAAAGGCACAAAATTCCCATCTTTGTTATATATTTTATTTATAGGGATATTTTCAACAAAAAATACAGAAAAATTTTAAAATCCGGAAGAAAAGTTCTTCCGGCCGGAAAACCAGAAGACCGTATAAAAAAACGGAAAACTTCCGCAAATTCTCAAAGATTTGGCAGGTATGATTTAAACTGAAACTTTAACAAATATTTTTCAAGGAATATTAAAAAAAAATGTTTTTTAAATATACGGAAATGTGTAAAAAATACCGATCTATGCGTAAAATCGTAAAGAACAATTAAAATGCATAAATTTTACGCGTAAAAGTTGGAAGGTATGCTACTGCTACATAAAAGTTTCTCACATCTGCGAAAAATAACTTTTTATCTGCACCATTAAGTTCCATTTCTTCCATTAATGTCCTTTGGAGAGGCCTACTGCTAGTGTGATGTTATCGTGCGGCACCTCGCGATTATTGAATTTGATTTGCCTCAAATCAGCCGCTTGTTTTGATTATGGAATATAGTTATGTTAAGAAATTTATGGAATAAAATTTTATTTAAAAATACAGGATAAAGGAACATCGCTAGAAAAAAAAACTACGATTAAGGGAAAAAACTTTCACTCCGTCCTACTTCCATTTTCGAGAAATTTTTCTTCATTTTCGATCTTATATATTAAATGATATTTAAAAAATAATACAGTGCAGGGAAAACATCGCAGCAAAAAAAAAAAAAAAAAAAAAAAAAAAAAACGGATTCGGAAGAACCATTCGCTGCTTTTAGCTTCCTTTGTCGAAATTTTTTTTGCTTCGAATTTACGATTATGGGATAAATTTCTGTTCTGTTCAACTTTCGTTTTCGGAAAATTTTCCTCTGTTTTCAGTCTTAAATACGTATAAACATTTATGTAACAAAATTATACTTAACCATACGGAACAGAGGGAATATCGCGGGAAATGAATGTAACACTACGAGTCTGCATCTAATTTTTGTTTTCGGAAGTTGTTACCTCCGTTTTCAGACTGAAACACAATGGAATAAAATTATATTTAGCAATATCGGAAAAGGAAACATCGCGAGAGAAAAAAAGAAAAAAAAAAAAAAGAAAAAACATTATGGGAGAAATCTTCACTCCGTCTAACTTTGTTCCCGGAAAGTTTTGAAGACTGAATTTCATCCGAAGACGAAAAACTTGCATCCATGATCGGAAGTCCGCAAGAGGAGCTTCAATTGGTTTCTGGAGATATCATTTTTGTCTGCAGAACCAAAACAAAATCTGCGACGTAACATCGCCCGTCGTCGTGATTCAGCTACGGTTGCACGAGCCATGGAATGAACGTAAAACGTTTGGTATTATATCCACAAAAAGTTTTAGAATAGGGCCAGTTAATGTAAATAATTAACAAAAAAAAAGCTTTTCAGAGATTAAAAAAACCAGTACAAAACGTTTGTACGGCCGTACACGAACGAAAATGTAAAAAAAAAAAAAGTACAAAGTATGGGCAAACCGCACAGGTTGACAGGTATGCAACTGAAACAGCCCTGTTGATATTTTTTCGTATCATCAACCATTCTCCAGGGTTTGTACTGATTTCTTGAAATCCTTTCAAGGAGTTTTCCAGGAGTCAACAACATCAGAACTTTTTCATGTTTAATTTCTTTGAAAATACATGGTTTTTCATTACTAAGTCACTTTTTGCTGTATCAACAGACAAAAAGAGTAAGCATTTTCCCTTTTGTTAAAAAAAATAAAGTTCAAAATTGGAACTTCAATTTTCCATTGCCGCTTTTCATTCCCTAGTGAGCAGGCACCAGCATTTTTAAATATTGATTTCACTTAAACGAAAGAAAAAATGCTTGCTTTGCCCCATAGTATAGAAAAAAGTGACTAACGAATGGGAAAACACACTTTAAGAGAAATTATTAAAAATCAGTACTGTATTGTTCACTCTGCTGTGAAAATAATTTTACAGGCCATGTAAATGGCTAAAATTCCATCGTGGAGAGAGTAAGAGCCAATTTTGAAATTTAATTGTGCTTTAAAAGGGGAAGGGGTGCAAAAACACTTACTCTACTAACTGGTTTTGAAGAAAAGACTGTCAGAAATAGGAAAATAAGAAGTTGCTCTTCTTCACTATCACCAAAAATATTAAAAGCATGATCAGAAAAATATAAAAAATAAGAATATAATCAGGAATTAAAACAAAAAACTAGCTTGGCAAGAAAAATTATGGAACATTCTCATCCCTGCTAGAACAATAATTTCTGGTGATTCTAAACATTTCCACCCAGTAAACAGCATGATGTAAAAAAAAAAAAAAAAACATGAACTGGTTTATTCGTCACTGAATGCTGGCCCATGGAACTGTGCCCAGCCACATGGAATGCTGAAAGTGGCAGAGCCTACAGATAAGAGCAGGTATCTTCTTGGCATTGGAAACCAGTTATGGAAAAGTTATTATGGGTACAAGCAGCAATGTGAGTTTGACTGTGGCCAGGTAGTTGCTGACGGCGAAAGCCCATTGTTCAATCCTCACAACTGCAGAACGGTAGGAATTTCCACGTCAAACTGTCACATGTGTATACTAAGACTACGTAAAATACAGCAAACCTTTCAAACAATGGGAGAAATGTGGTTGCAAACATGCAATTGATTCTCAAGGTGAATGCAGACCATCCAGCATAGTTACAAGGAATAGCACTGCTACCGTGGAGCAGATTTCAGAATTTCATGAGGGCACATCCAGAAGGTTATATGCAAAGACTATCAATTGTTCCATGAAAAAATGCTATAGCAATTGATGTCCAATTCGTGTGCCCTTGTCAATTACAAGGCACTGAAAGATTATTGTGCAGTTGAGTTTGCAAAGACTTATTGCAACTGGAGTGTGGAGGACTAGAAACACATCATACAGTCCAATGAATAACCATTTTAAAACTATCACACCGATGACAGTGTGTGTGTGTGTGTGTGTGTGTGTGGTGTAAACCACATGAAGCGATGGACCCAGCTTGTCAAGTTAGGGGACACAGGCAGGTAACAGTTTGGGTTGTGTTTACAGAGGCTTTCTTTTGGCACCCCTCATACCCGCCGAGACCTCAGTCATTGGAGCAAGGTATGTGAACATTCTTGCCGACCATCTACACCTGTTTGCAATGATTCTTTTTCTGCACTGTGATTCCATCTTTCAGCAGGGCAAAACTGCACCACACTATGTGAGTGGTGCCCAACTGGCTTCAGGAGCATTCAAGTGAATTTATCATACTTGAATGGACCCCCTTGACCACTGATATCAACCCCATTCAGAATTTTTGGGACAAATTAGAAAGATCTATTTGAGCCCACCAACCCCCACTAGCAACTGTGGACACTCTACAATAGGCGATCCTCGCTTCAAGGATGGCAATACTACCTCCGTGTTTTTCACACTTGGCTGAGTCTTTACTGAGATGTCTGGCTGCTGTTGTGAGGGCAAAAGTGGAGTAACACATTATTAAGTAAGTGTATAATAATTAAATTTTTCTAATTAGTTTATTTGAAACGGGACTGTAATGTGTACTCCTCCTACCCCAACACCAGGTAGTTAGTTACCTTTAAGCAAAAAATAACCACTCATTTTTGACTTCATACCTCCTCCTAGGTCTTTATGCACATGGTTGCACCAGAACAAGTGAATTGTAAGCTTACATCATCAATTGTGTTTCCTGGTTCATTTCATGTAGTGAATCTTATTTCCTATCACAGAAACTGATAGTATCAGTTTCTTTTTATGAGGGTGCGGAGTAATGGGTATGTATTTGCATGATTGCTTTTTTCCAGATAGTCAAAATATTACCAAAAAAAATGTGTTAAATCATTTTTAGTTTTTCACAGCCCCTAACTGTAAAATGTGTTGAATGATTTTTCCTTTGATTATTATCATTTATGTTGTAGCCTTATGAAAATATACAAGGGTTATTCAGAAAGAATCATCCGATTTCAAAAATTTTTATTTTGAAAAATTAACAAACCAGAATGATAAGTAATACATCAATGTAAAGGAAAAATGTCTAAGTTTTTTTTCACAAATGTTCGATATGACTTCCTTTAGTCACACATATGTCAACGCGATATGAAAATTTCTGCCAAACACTGTCTAATGTGTCATTGGTAACTGCTTCTAAAGCAGCAGAAATGCGTTGTTTAAGTTTGCATAGAGTTGTGGGCAAAGGAGGCACAAACACCTGATCTTTTACATAATCCCAAAGGAAGAAGTCACATAGAGTCATATATCAGGTGACCGAGGAGGCCAGCTGTGTAACAAACACCAAGTCATCTGGTCCACTCTGACCAATGCAACTGCAGGATAGCTCTGTGTTAAGAAAACAACGAATCTCTGTATGCCAGTGGGGCGGTGCCCCATCTTGTTGAAAAATGAAGTTGGGAAGATCTTTCTTCAACTGAAGAAAAAAACAGATTTGTAACATATCAAAGTAGGATATGTCAGTCACTGTTTCTTCTGCAAAAAAGAATGGTTTGTAAATCTTTAATACGGACAGTGCATAAAAAACGTTCACTTTGGGTGAGGCCCATGCATGCGGATTTTCGGAGCCCCATATGCAAACGTTATGACGATTCACTTTGCCACTTAACACGTTTGCTGCCGCCGTACTATATCAGCGGCAAGCACGCGGTGCCGGTATGACACCCGTGCAAATCTCCCATGACGCCACAAGGCGTCACGCAGCACTACGATTGAGCTTTTATGCATTTGGACCAACCAAAGTGTGTTCACATCTCATAGCTTTGCATGACTTCGCAATTCTAAAATACGAGAAAATGTATCCATAATTGATATTCGTAATTATAATTCTGCCAGCAATAAAATATTATTTCGATACTGAAGTAGACATTTACTGGATACATATTTCGAACATTGCTGCATATAAAACAAGAGAAATAATACTTACAAATGCCAAAGAATTCCATAAATAGTGCCATGATGTATAACTGGATAAATACAAAATCCATACATTTTGATTTGGGAAGGGTAAAAAATCCCACACACACAAACATGCAGTTCGACTTGGAACATACCTTTTTTTAGCAAAATAGGAAGACAAAATATTTATCCCTCATCTACAATGATATAATTCGAAGCATGGCTGAAAGCACAGTGCAGGATTTTCTGGGCACTGGGCGCAGTAATAGAGAATATCCCTGCAAATCCCTTTGCCAGAGCACATTTTGCATCGTCTCCTCAAAAATGTCCCTTTTTGTTACGTTTTTTTTTTTTTTGACTGGAAGATGGCCACATACTTTTAATGATTTAGATATCTTTGCTCGGGAAGTTGATGGCTCTTGATTCAAAAGTCGACATTCAATGAATAGCCTAAAATTGTAGAGGCTTATCTTCTTCCCTGAGAATTTATTATACAAGTTGTGGGAAGTGATTATCATCATATGAAATATATGTATTCCTAGCTTCTTGTACCATCTTATGGTTTTCCTTTCACAAGGATGCTATAGTACGCTAGCATTTGATCTTGACGATCTACCCCTGACATAAATTTATTATAGTTGATAACAGCCTTTGGTTTTTCTTTTATCTGTCCCCTTTTATTTACAGTTTGAACTAAATCGTCCTCAAACTCTGTGGTAATGAAGTAAACATCCCCTTTATCTTTCCATTTGCACACTGCAACAGCATTGGAATATTGGCATTTCCGTTTCCCCTTCAAAAGTTTAGCTTTCGTGACATCCTTGGGAAGATCTCGTCAGTCTGCACGGGAAGTTCCAGTGCAATAAGTGTCATTGTTCAACAACTGCAATGCAAGATTGTAACTATTATAAAAATTATCCATATAAATAGCATGATCAACATTTAGCTTCCCTTCCATCATTTTTAAAACTACATTAGCAGCATGCATGACCTTTCTCCCCTAGGGAGTCCAGTTGCCCTGTGTAAACCAAAGCTTTTATAGTAATGGAATTTTGGTTAGTATAAACTACCAAAAATATATGTTACGTGGTAATATAATTGAATAATAGCTACACACTATATGTACAACTGTTTCACACGTTATATATGTTCTATGTGTCGTGTGCATATTTGCACACGACACATAGAACATATATAACGTGATGACTTTGAAATATTATTATATGTTTAAGTTATTATCTCATCTAGCACTCACCTTGCGGAGATGTTTGAAACACAACCTTGTGGAGGTGTTTGAAACACAACCTTGTGGAGGTGTTTAAGCACTCACCTTGTGGAGGTGTTTGTTTCAAACACCTCCACAAGGTGAGTGCTAGATGACATAATAACTTAAACATATAATAATATTTCAAAGTCATATATGAAGAATGAATGCAAAGATGTTTTTGTTGCAAATATGCACACGACACATAGAACATATATAACGTGTGAAACAGTTGTACATATAGTGTGTAGCTATTATTCAAAGCTTTTATAATCATACCATTTGGTTCCGTTAGCATATAAAGTTTCACCCCATATTTATGACATTTTCCTTTCACGTACTGCTTCAATAACAAACGACCTCTCCATAAAACCATTGATTCATCAATCATAAGTTCTTTTCCAGGGTAGTATATGTTCTCTATGGTATCATTAAATATAAATCCAGTAAAGGCATTATTTTTGCAAGGTGGTTGGTTGTGATGGCTTTGCCAAGTTGAGGATTTCTTGCAAAATGAAGGCACCACATGATCAGAAGAAAACAATTCCTGCTAATATTTGAAGAAAAGCAGTCCATTTTGAATAAATGGATTTGTGTTCCAGTAATCTTGGAGGTGGGGCATTAGTACAATGCCCATATGAAACAGAAGGCCCAGAAAAACTTTCATCTCCTCTACCGACACTTCCTTCCATTCATTTATTCGTGAACCTTCAGTAACTCCCGAGATAAACACTTCTACAGCATATGCATTACTTTCCATAACTAATAGATTGTGAAATTCCTCATTTGCAAAAAGATTAAAAAAATCGATTGGCTCAGTACCTATCATATTAATTTTCAGTCCTGGTACACCAGTGAACGGAATTCTTTTCATGATGTCAGGACCATCACACCAATGCGTAGCCAAAATCCATTGAGGCAGAGTATGAGAAAGAAAGTGGCATTCTTCATTCTCACTTTCACTGCTGGTTGTACTACAGCTAGTAAAATAATACGTTTCTGTACTTGATGACAGATTATTGGCACCATCTCCTATTTTCACGGAAGAATGTGCCCGCTGAGGAACTTTTGGTTGAGAGGGACCAGCGATAGCACGAATATATCCATTGTTTCCGCAAAACTAAGTATTGAAGTGAATATGGGTTTCTTTGAAATCCCTTTAGCTTCCTCACCTCAATAAGCCTGTGACATATAAACTATAAGTAGCAAATGCTTTTATTGCCACTCAAGCATTTATTTATTGATAATTCCCTTCACCGCAAAACCAGTGATGTTCAAAGGAAAATAAACATTGCAGTGAAAAGTGCGCGCTATGTTAAGTCTATGGGAAATCAACTTACTTTCCCTTCCCTAAACCACGAGGAGAAAAATCCGCTATCCCAAAACTGCGGTCACTTTTAGACAGTTGAAGACTCATTTTCAGTGCCAGTAACAAAATAGATAACTCTCTTCAAGTGCTGAAGGTTTTAGGAAAGCGAAATATGAAGCCATGATTACGACGCCGTACGGCGTCATTGTTACCTGGGCTAAGTATTGTATGATGCCGTTCGGCGTCGCGCAGCGGTGAAAGTGTTAAATGGAAAGCGGCCTCGTCACTGAAAACGAGTCGGGTGCAAAAATCATTCGCCTCCATAGCCTCTTGCATGTAAAGGCAGAAGTTCAGTCACTGTAACTCATCACAAGGCTTCAGTGATGACAAGTTATGCAATTTCTATGGCTTGTAACACAATTTTTACCTCAACACACGCCAAACAGTAGACTGAGGAATCCCCAGTTTTCGACTAGCGCAAATCGTCGATTTCTTCGGGCTGCATGGAAAAGTCTCTCTCACTCTTTTAACATTCTCTGCAGATACGCCTGGTTGCCTGGATTTTTTCCTTTACAAAGAAAGACATCCAGTGTCCTTGAACTGACGATACGACCTGAGAATACTATGAGCCGTCGGTGGATTAATTTGGTACTTTCTACGAAATTCATGCTGAACAGTGATTACCAACTGACATTGTGCAAACGAGAGCACACAAAAAGCTTTCTGCTGACTAGACACCATTTTCACTTTGCCAAAAAAGCTTCATAAAGGACACACTAGCACCATCTATTGTGCATAATCTAAAACTTTGACATTTCCCCTTTACATTGATGTATTACTTATCATTCTGTGTTGTTAATTTTTTGAAATATAAATTTTTGAAATCGGATGATTCTTTCTGAATAACCCTGTATTGTGCAAGACTATCAAACACTTTTTTTTTGCAAATTTCTTTTCTTCAGGGGGTGCAGCACAGAAACACATTATTTTAGGTAGGAATTTAGGGCATTCTGCTAAAAATTTTAGGGATATTTTAGGGATTTTTTTTTCTTCTCAAATCATACTAATTTAATAGAACAATGAACACATGCCTAAATAAAGACATATACCAACACTTTCAAATTTATGCAGCTTAAAAGTGTTGGCATATATGTCACATAAGATTACATAAATACATATGACAACACTTAAACTCACATAATTTAAAAGAGTTGGCATATATGTCTATTTAGTGGTTCTATTACTCCTTTAGTTTACTAATTATGTTTTTAATGCTCATTGCCATCTTGCACATATTTTTTTTCTAATAAACCTTAATATTAACAATTATATAGGTTGCCAGCTCATTCAGTGCTCTTAGTGAAGCAGGGCCACATAAATATTGGCATTTTGGGAGCAAAAACATTTAGATATGGTACAATGCCAATATTAAAATGTATCAATCACTGCACAAATATAAGTTTCAAAACTCACCTGGGTGTATGTGATTAAGAAGTAATTCACCATAATTGAACTGTGCACACTTCAACAACGTAAAACTATTTTTTCAAAAAAAAAAAAAAAAGTGGAAGGATTTTGCATAATGGAAAAATTGAACACAAGCGAAAAGCATTCTTCATAGCAAAAGCTATGCTAAGGAAACAGAACTTTTCAAATAATATCTCCTAGAATCAGAGATAGCAAGGAAAATGTTTTGACCTTTACAACCCCTAGCGGGAAAGTTGTACATTATTTGAAGATCTTCTTCTTATTGTAGCAAAAATCCTATTTACTCTCCATCTTTATTATACCAAATGGCATACAATAAAAAAAGAAGTTTCTCACTAGGGATTTTAGAGGCAGAGATAGGCTGCAAACGGAAGTACACAAACACCACCTAGCGGCAGAATTTTGAACCACAAACTTCCTCAAACATAAAGTGTTTCATAAGGTAAATGGTATCTGATGTTAAAAGAATTTTTTAAATCGGACATTTCGAAGTACAGATATTGACAAAAAATAAATATTTGCACCTCCTAGCGGAGAAATTGCGTGCTACTTTCGGAAGAAAATACATATAAGGAGTTTTCACAGTTAGTAGTATCTGATCGCAAGAGAAAATTTTTCAGTTGAGATTTTAGTTGCGCAGATGTTGCTGTAAACGGAAACGTGAACTTACGCCCTCTGGTGGCACACTTGTGCGTTAAGAAATATTTTAAATTGTATGAGAAACATTTCGCACTGCAAATGCTCTCCAACAAAGAAAGAATTTTTCAAATTGGACTCCTAGAAACAGAGATATGGACAAAATAAGATATATGTGTACGCCCCTGGTGGAAAAATTATGCACTATTTTAAGCAGGAGGTGTTCTCAAAAAGTTTTCTGAGGTGAGCGGTATCGGTTCATGGAAGAATTTTTTCAATCGAGTTTCCAGCTCAGATTTTGTTGCAAATACATCAGAAGCAAAAATAAACACGTATGCCCCCTGGTGGGAAAACCATTCTTTACCAAAAATGAGAATTTATATGCAAAACAATTTCCATCAAGAGCTGTATCCGACTCAAGAATAATTTTTCAAATTGGACTTTTAGAAGCAGAGATATTGGGAAAATCGTGATTTACCTTTACACTCCCTAACGGAAAATTTATGCATTATTTAAAAAAGAGACCCTAACTAAAATAATCTTCGATATAAATGTCATCGAAAGGAAAAATAATTTTTCAATTAGATATTTAGGAGCAAATGTATGAAAGAAAATACATTTTAAATTCAATACGATCTCCATTTGCATCCGCTAGTGGCGAAGTTGTGCAACGGGAAAAAAACCGGAATGAATGGATCATCATTCTCACATTTTAGGCTTTCCGATACAAAAAGAATTTTACAAATCGAACCAATAATTGCAGAAATATGGTCACTCCAGCTGGACAGACAAAGTGATAACATAAGCACGATGCAAAATATGCTAGTAACGCAGCTTCAGTCCTCCTAACAGACAAGAAAGCCAACAGCCCCTCCCCCCGCATTTTCCAAGGGGTGGGGAGGGAAATTTGTCAGACATGTCATGTCAGTAGAAAAATTCTCAACTAGAAAACATCGCACTGGGACAAAAAGCAAAGAATGGATAAAATTTTAGGACATATTCAGGACCCGTATGAACCATGTGAAAATTACTGTACATAACAAAATGCGTCGCAAAGAAACCATTTTTCACATATATAAAAAAAAAAAAAAATGAATGCTGGAAAAATTCTAGGATTTGTTACTTTTTTTTAGGGATATTTCAGGAATTTTAGGACGCAAGTAAATGTTTAGGGATTTTAGGGCGATTGCGCCCCTGTTTCTTTGATTTACATGTTCAGAAATTGATATTTGTCCCGTAATTAGAGTATGAAGTATATATAGCATATAAAACTTGAAAGAATTCATTAAAAAAGTTTTTTAGAACTGATTAAAAATTTGTCTAATGATTCTTCAATTTAACTACAACCTGGTTTAATACATCAAGTTTTTGTAGCACTGCTACATCCATTAAAATGCTACAATTAATACTGCAACAAAATCATGACACAACTTGCAAGTTCTCTGAGGAGTTTACCACATGAGTGATTGTTATTTATGGCATTTCTATTCCCTGAAGTAATGATAAATAAATAAATTATACATTAAATAATAACAGAAATGCTAAAGACAAATCCTACCTCAGGCAGTCAACCATACGAGAGGCTATCTTTTGGCGACGATGACTTGGAGCAGTCCATATTCTGTTGATCCCACAAATAACTTTGACAGTTTCTGAACCACAGCACCAGTTGCCTTTTGGAAGGTCTTCTGCACTGTTTTTAACAGGTTCCCTGGGTAGACAGGGCACAACATTTTCCGAGCTGTCAAACACTACTCTGCTGGCCTGTAAAGAAAGTACAACATGATATAATGGTACACTGCAGGTGCAACTATGGTAATGAAAAACATTAAGAACACTCATATTTCCATCAATACAATTAAAAAGTTAACTATACAATACAGCATGTACCTGAACATTACAGTTGTCACAAGGTTGTGTTTTGAGATCTAGTCCCCTTTCCTTCCATGAGCCCACACACTTATAACTACAATCACCAAGTCAAAAAACTCATTAAATAACTAATCTGGGTGGCATCATTAATTAAAACCTTTTTTTTTTTTTTTTTTAACCTTGGCTAAAACCAGCACGTAGGCTGTTAGTGAAATTAAAGCTGTTGTAGGGTAGATAAGGCTAGTAATCCAGGATTATCCCCAGAAGTGTTGCCAAAGTATTCATGTTTATTTTGCAGAAAACATTTTGAAAAACTATGGAGATATGAGGTTTCAAACTGTCTACCTTCCACTTTGATTAAGATTTGAAGCACTTTAAATTTACATTGCCACAGTATTAGTATAAAACTGTAATTCCAACTCCGAAAAGATAATCAAATCTACTGAAACAAAACAATAAGTATACTTTCCCACTAGTGCTGTCTTTCGGGATGCATTTCACAAAGTACATTTCTTAATCATTTGCAAAGAAACAGGATTAACCTGATGTGCATACACTTCTAGCAAACCATTGCAGAATACATACATACATACATACATACATACATGCACATCACTAAGCTATTCACTGAGATTCAGAGGTTAGCTCCACAAAGAAATACAAACTACCAGATAATTTTTACTTGCTATTGCCGTATCAAACTTCTCCATTTACAGCAATCTTGAAATACAACCCGGGCTTCACTGATACCCATCACACACCATACACAAGGTCTTCTATACTTCATACTCATAATCTTTTTCTCATGCAAACACTCCTGAATTTGATCCTCCCATGACTTCCTTGGCCTTTAGTTCCTGCCACCTGGGCTAAAAAGATGTTCTTGGTAAGCATCCCAGCACTCATTCCTTCAACATGGCCAAACCACTGAAGCATATTAGTCTCCACCTTGCTAACAACATTTTGCTTCACATTACACAACTGCAACACATCTTCATTCCTCACACAATCAGAACATGTCTAGCCACAAACCCCCCATAAGTAACACATTTCTCCAGCACACAAATGACTCCTACGTTTCTTCTGTAGTACCCAGGTTTCACTGCCATACATCAGAGTAGGAACAATTACTGTTTCATACACAGCCATGCGGGACTCTCTAGAGAACCCATCATTCCTGTGAAAACCTCCCAGAGCAGCTATGACTTTCAATGAAGAATTCACTTGCCTGCTAATTTCACTATCCAATTTGTTCTCTCTGTCAAACAAGCTTCCTAAATACACAAACTCATTCACCTGGTCAATCACTGTGCCATTTAGACTTACATTACATTCAGTACTACCAGTTCCTCTCTCAAAAATCATAACTTTGGTTTTTCCCTTATTTATACTCAATTTGAATTTCATGCAAACTTTGTACATCCGGGACAACATACTCTGCAACTTACTTTTGCTGTCTGCCAACAGGACAGTGTCATCAGCATACAGCAATCTGCACACACAGATATCACCAAGACAGATACCAGTATTATCTATTTTGTCGTCGTGCATGCACGTGTCCATAAATATATTAAACAGCCATGGTGACATTACACAACCTTGTCTGACTCCTGCACCAGTAGAAAACCATTTTGATAAAACACCATTCACTCGTACACAAGCTCTACTACCAGCATACATGGCTTTTACACTATTAAGTAGATTCCCAGTAACACCATATTCATTCAATACCTTCCACAAAAGTGTCCTATTTACTCGGTCATAAGCTTTCTCTAAATCTACGAAGGTAGCAAAAACTTTCTTACCAACAGCCGGATACTTTTCACTCATCATGCGTAATGCAAAAATTTGGTTAGTGCAGCCTTTACCAGACATAAAACCATTCTGAACATCCTACACGTTCTCTGATGTAATACCCTGTATTTTTCAATAACGACCTTACCAAACACTTTCCCTGGCACACCCAGTAAGCTAATACCACGATGGTTCTTGCAGTCAGTCTGATCACCTTTTCCCTTATACAAAGGAACAATGATAGGATCCTTCCAATCCCGAGGGACCATTCCTAACTCCCAGCACAACTGGCAAATTTCAGTTAACCAGTAAATTACAGAGTCATCACCATATTTCAGCATCTCAGCAGTCGTGCAGTTAACTCCTGGAGCCTTACCATTTTGAAGATATTTTAGAGCTTTACACACTTCTTCTGTTGAGAGATCCCTCCTGCACTTCCATCCTTCGCTGTGACACCATCTGTGTCTGCCTCAGAATCACCTTTGCTTTCCTGATCTAATAACTCAGAAGTATTAACCTCATCTTTCACTTAACTCTTTAGGCTCCCATATCATTTCCCCGATCCTATTCTTCACACAACTTACTTTTCTTCTCCCTATTTTTCCTGAGTCTCATGTACTTCCAGAAAGTCTTGCTGTCTTTCCAAAAAGCCAATTCATGCCTTTCCACCTTCTCCTTCCTATCTTTTGTCTTACTCTAGCAAACCAGCTTCACGCTTCTTACAGCGATATTCACCCACAGAAACTCTACCTTGCAACAACCTCAAATAGGCTTCCTTCTTTCTCTTTACTGCCTCTTCAATATCACTATTCCACCAAGCATCACCTCTATTATTACCCACTATTGTGGTGCCACAGACCTCTTCAGCAGCAGTGACAACACAGTTCTTAAAGCATCCCCACTTCTTTTCTACATCCCTCTTACTTCAGCTCCTTCAGTTGTTCTCTGAGTACGTCAGAATATCGCTGATGATCTTCAGGGAGCCTTTCAACCTTTATTCTTTTCCTTTTTCTCCAATCAACATTCAGTTTCACTCGTGACACTACCAATTAATGATCAGAACCAACATCCGCATGTCTCACCACACTCTTTTGACCAAGAGTATGATTTTCCTAAGTATATGTGTGGATATACTTGTGGTTGAAAAACGTATTAGATACACACAAACCATTCTCAATGTAGAGTTCAATTAATTGTTCACCATTATCATTCACACAAGGATCATTAAACTTACCCAGAACATTGTCAGAAATTGCATTCTGCACACCAACTCTAGCATTGAAATCCCCTGCTATTATGACTTTCCCTTTAGCACCAAACTGGCACAAAACAGCTTTTAGCTCAGTGTTAGAACTTATGTCATAACTATTCGTAACATATGTGCATACAATTATAATCATAATAGGTAGCTTACCTTTTACTGTAAGGCCAGCTCCTTTTTTACACATTTCCCTGCGCATTTTGTTCTTTTTGTAGTCTAGCTTGGTTAAATCCACTGGTGTGGTGGTCCTATTCCGTCTTCAGTTCATTCAATGCCTGGCGAATGTATAAGTCCTTGAAGTGTACTGCAGTAATGACATTGGGCCCCAACAGCATCTACTTCAATTCCAACCACTCTTACCAACGTGTAAAACCCAACTTTAGTTGGTTAATTGACATTTATAAAAACCAAAATTATTTAAATCAATACGAACTGACATGACCAACTAACACAAACGTCCTATTTACATACACACAACAATTCCAACCAAAAACATTAAAAACATATATACAACTATTTATACACTACTTATCTTGTTATCTTATTCCCTTCTATGCCATTCCTTCAATTCCCATTCCCTACACCTAACAACACCCAGAGCATTCAGTCACCACACCTCAGCCATTCCCACGTAGACTGCCTCAAGCGCTTTCTGGGGTCATCCTCAGGAGGCGTTCCAGATGTTATCTCTCCTGCTACTGCAGTGTGAGTGAGCGATACGATCGTCTTCCTCGCCCCTTCTCAGACGTCACCTACAAAAAAACTTCCACTGTGGCTCCATCTATTATAAACTTTTGTAAGAACTTCATTTTCTTCTTCTGTGTTTTTGGCTTTTTTGTTCAATTTTTATTAATTCTTTACACTTTTCATTAAGGATTTAAGGATACTTGGGTCATTATTATTACAAATTCTATCTCTATTTTTCTCAATCAACATAGACTGCAATACGTAGGTGTCTCTCATTGCAACATGATTTTATTATTTTAATCTCTTCAAAATTCAGGTATGTGTGGTTATCCAGGCAGTATTGTATTAGTGCTGTTCGTGCTTCTCTTTTTTTGCCAATTTTAAATATGTTGTTGTAGGCAATGTTTTAATTGATTTTTGGTACTGCTAATATATGATATTGGTGGGATTCTACTTATAGGTATTTTGTATACACCAGCTTTTTCTAAGATACTACAATTTTCAGTATTATTAATTATCATATCTCTAATTGTTAGTACTTTGTTTCCCATCTGAATTCCATATTTATGGCATAATTTATTTATTTCTGTAGATATTCCTGAAAGGTAAGGTATTGCTCTAACATATTGTAATTGTTTTTTTCTTTTAGAGGAAGATGTATCTTGCATCTTTACTTGTACATCATATATCCATTTATTTATTTTCTGTGGAGGGTATCCATAGTTATATGATATTTCTTTTAATGTAATTTATTTCTTCAGTAAGAAATTCTTCTTTAGAGGAATGTGTGATTGCTCTTTTGATTAATGTTTTAATGCCATTACATTTCTGTGTGTAAGGATGTGTTGAGCTATCTGGTATCAGAACGGGAACATATGTCTGTTTTCTATGTACTTTGTACTGCAGTTGGTCACTTTGCTTGATAACTTTAAAATCTAAGTACGGTAAGGCATTTTCCTCTTCATGTTCAACTGTCAATTAAATAGTTGGATAGATATTACCAAGTTGTTGAGTTAATTATTCCAGCACATTAGTATCCAGTCTAGTCAAGATGAAGATATCGTCTACGTATCTGCAGTAAACCAAGTAAAACAAAGGTGGATCATCCATTGTACTGATAATTTGTTCTTCTATGCATGAGCTTTTAGCTCATTCCAGAAATCTTCCTTCCTATCAGAAGGTTCCAAGTCACAAGGAGCATACACTACAACAATTAGTAATCTCTGAAGTTTCACTTTCAAATGAATCCAAAGAATTCTCTCACTTATGAAACTATAGTGAATCAAGTTGTTCTTCCTCTTTTCAATTAAAATCCCACCTACACCAGCATTTTCTCTCACATTATCCAATACTCAAGACCACACACTCACCGTTCCATCCACTTCTTCTATCCCAATTTACTTCTTTTTGGTTTCACTTACACACAGCACATCCAATCTCCACTTATTCATTTATTCAATCACCTCATTCATCTTGCCATTTATGCCTCTAGTATAAATGATTCGCCTTTTTTCAGTTCCAGATCGATACCGTGGTGGCTGTCCTTCTCAAGTGTGGTAGGTCCACCATATCCCACACCTGAGTCAGTTTTTGCATTGCAGAATAACAAGCACTTAATTCTTTTAGAAGAGGCATTGTATATGTGAGACTTAAAGATCAGAATGATTTAGGGGAGTTTTGCATTTGATAAAGATTTAGAAAATACCATTTACATTTTGTTCTCAGATTAAGCTCAATCTGACCTTTTAACACTCACATTGTTTACATTCACCAAGTGAATGAATTTGTATAGGTAGGAAGCATGTTCGACAGAGAAAACAGATTAGATGGAAAAATTAGTATGCAAGTGAATTCATATTTGAAAGTTTTATCTGCTTTAGGCAGATTTCACAGGACTGATGGGTTTTTGGAAAGGTTCTGAATGGCTGTGTACGATACCATAATTGTTCCTACTCTGATGTTAGCAGTGAAGCTTAGGTACTGCAGAAGACACCTGCAGTACCTAGGCTTCACTGGAGTCATCTGTGCGATTGAGAGTTGTGTTGCTTACAGGAGGATTTGTGGCAAAACACATTATGATTATGTGAGGAATTAAGATGTGTTGCAGTTATGCAACACGAAGCAAAATATTGTCAATAAGGTGCAGACAAATATTCTTAGGTGGTTTGGCCATGTTGAAAGAATGAGCGATATCTGACTAAGAGCCCAAGTGGGAGGAAAGGAAGTACTTTAGCCCAAGTGGGAGGAAAGAAACTACTTTAGCCTAAGTGGGAGAAAGGCCAAGGAATTCATGGGAGTACTAGCTGTTGAAATGTCTGTATGAAAAAAAGATATGAGTATGAACTACGGTTGTGTGTGAGATGTGTGGTGGATGTCATGAACCCGTGTGATGGATGTCAAGTCCCAATAAGGGCATTTTACATATTAGATGTTATTTTATTACGAAGTGCTCACATTTGAATCTGGTGGTATAGTAAATGTGTAGAACAGAAGATAAGGTAGTAAACTGGTTTGCTATTGGATAGGATATATATAACACATAATTTGAAGTACTCTACATGATATTATGAATGAGTGAATTCAAATGAAGCTTGAGTTGTGTGCCGAGGTTGATGTAAACGAAAACATTTGATACGTCAACAGAAAGTAAATCAATCACCATCAGTTTCAAACTTTAATCTGACAGATGAGCTTTCTTTGAGCAGCTAACCTCAGAATCTCAGAGAACAGCTTAGTGATATGTATGTGAATAGCATATTGATTACATTAAGTATTCATACACAAGAATGTGAAGGTGGTGTAAGTTTTTATTTTTTTCTATTTACTCATTTACTTTTTTTTTCGTGGGTGTGCATTTATATGAACTACACTTATTTAATATATATATAATAAAACTTATTTTCAACCTGCATAGGATTACACCACATATTTAGCATACGAGACCGACCATGGAACTTTTTAATTGGGTGAAAAATCAGAACATGCAATGAGAAAGTGTCCATATAACGCAGCATCAGCAAGATGGAATTGTCCACTGTAATTTACTTATGTAAATATTTAGAGCACACTACTGTATCAGAGATGCCAACCTCCTGTGGTGCCTATCAGTAATCACCATAGGAAGCCTCATCTTTTACGCGTGGGAAACGTATTTCATGAGAAATTAATGTGCGAAATGTGTAATAACCTTATAAAATCAAATACCTTATAACATGACCCTTCCATTTTAATGGTTAATATTTTTTGATAACCCAACTGGGAATGAATATCGGCTAGATAACGGGCCGATATTGGTTATGGTGGCTGAATCTCGGACACATACCTGTCAACCAAATTTTCCTAAATCAAGAAGATTTACCATAAAATCAATAAGATTTTCCCATAAAATTAAGATTTACCCTAAAATCAAGAAGATTTGCGACAGTACCAGAACTGTTAATTCATGATTATCTATTATTAAGGGATAGTTGTAATGTATGAGATGTGCTAGCAGTATGTTTGATGATACTTGTTTTCAATTATTTTTCTGTATCAGTCACTTATAAGGTGGAGTTGAAATTGTAATGATTTTCAAGGTTTTGTATTTTTTTTTTAACTGAATGAGGCAATTTTAGAAATAACTTGATTTCATTTAAGCAATGACAAGACAGTGGCCCTTTTTTTTTTTTTTCTTTTAATGCCCTTGGATGACAATTTTATCCATCATGAATGCATGACAGCGCTATTTTAGATAAAATATTAATAGTGTAACTTTGAGAATATGAACACTTTTGAACACCATGCATCAATTCTTACAAATGTGTAGCTTCATCACTTTAAATACAGTTACAGGAGAAATCTTCGCTACATCCGATTTTCATTTTCGGACACTTCCCCTCCATTTTCAAGTTGAAATACAAATATTTATGAAATAAAATGATATTTAACAACAATACTAAGCAGAGGAAACATCACGTGAAAAATAAAATTACGATTACGGGAGAAATCTTCACTGCATCTAACTTCCATTTTCCAAAGTTTTGAAAGATGAAGCTTCCGTTTTTGAAAGTATAGAAAGTTTCAGGCGAAAAACATCCTCCCCCACTACCAATTGCCCCGAAATTTCTGTTCAGTTATGCATCAATCTCGAGGATAATTCAAATTATGACAGAAAAGGAGAAATTCCTCAAAGCCTTTGAACGCTCATGCCTGAAGATTACAGGGGAATTTTTGTGCCGTCGAATTTCCGTTTTCGGAAATTTTTCCTCCATTTTCAAACTGAAATACAAATATTTTTGGAATAAAGTGATGTATAACAATAATACTGGACAGAGGCAACATCACATGAAAACGAAATTACGATTACGGAAAAAATCTTTATTACGTCTACTTCCATTTTTGAAAGACGAATACTGCCCCGATGCATATTTTTATGCGTTGGTGTGAATTTTACGCTTTTCCCGATGCGTAAACACACTTTTTGAAGCGTACTAGACACATAACTGCGCATTTTGGCGAATTCTACACGGCACAGAATTAAAAACTTTTTACACTTCGGCGCAATTAGCGCAGTTATTCCAACACTGAGAGAGAGGGAGTTTGGAAGGATCAGTGGGAGGGGTGTGTGTGCGACATATAAATAAATATCACTTACTGCTAGAAACATGATCTAACATAAGGTTCAATTGCTATGAGATCATAATAAAACAAAAGCAGGAGTTTACACTAAGCGACAATAACAACAATATCAATTTCCATCAATAAAAAAAAAACATTCACATGCCATTTTGGTGAAAATCCAAAAGAAACTATCTTCTGGCCATAAAACCGTAAAACTACCCCAAAATCCGTAAAACTTCTGGGAAATTCAGAATACTCAGCAGGTATGCAGACGTCATTGTGCTGATAATGGCTTTTCCGACATTTGCAATATCGCCTTGCCGTTCTTCACCTGATATCCGTCCAATATTGGCTTTGCTGATGAATCCAATATGTGAATTTTAATGGTTCTTACTTAGAAACACCACCAATTAAACGTTTTCGCATTTGTGCGAAAAGAACTATAAATATATTCACAAAATTCAGAACTTTTACGAAATACACTGAAATCCATAATTTTCCCACCCTGTTCGTAATGGTTGGCACCTCTGCTGTATTCACAATGTAAAATTACTGAATTCAAAACAAAATAAAATTGCAGAGGTCATCGCTCTTTCCACGTTTATAAGTGACTCACAGAAAAATTCTCATTGGCCGCCACCGAGAATAGAACCCAGGGTCTTCCAGTTATGCGCCGGATATGCTTCCACTGCACCACAGCGGCCTTGAATTCCCACAGACTCACACACACTAACTGCCAAGTCAATTTGGCAGGTTGCTTTTTGGAGCCCTGCACAATGCTGGGGATTCACCAAAGATGGTAAGCAGCAACTGAACAAATAATTAGAAGGCGAATGAATAATTAATAGAATTTTTCCGCGACACACTTATAAAACATAGAAAGAGCAATGACCTCTGTTTAATGTTCCTAGTCCAGTCAAATGTCTGTATTAATTATTCATTCGCCTTCTAATTATTTGTTCAGTTGCTGCTTGCCATCTTTGGTGAATCCCCAGCATTGTGCGGTGCTCCAAGAAGCAACCTGCCAAATTGGCTTGGCAGTTAGTGTATGCGAGTCTGGGGGAATTAGAGGCCACTGTGGTGTAGTGGAAGCATATCCGGCACGTAACTGGAAGACCCTGGGTTCGATTCCCAGTGGCAGCCAATGAGAATTTTTCCGTGACTCACTTATAAAGGTGGAAAGAGTGATGACCTCTATTTGATGTTCCTAGTCCACGTCAAATGTCTGTATTAAAATAAAATTCTTTTGAAAAGACATTGCTTTAAACAGTTTTTTTTTGTACTTGCTAGAACATCAGCTCAATTTTAGTCATGTGTTGCTTTCTTCTCAGAAAGCAACACGACTAAAAATTATTTATTTTTTTACTCATTATTGTCTTTTGTTGACTCTGTAGCTGCACAGCATTTTTTTTTCCTGTTGATATCATTCCTTTCCCATTTCTTCATCCCTTTTCTTCTTTTTTCCCCTTTTTTTCTCTCAAATGACAATAATTTACCCATCATGACAAAAAAGAACTTTCAGCCTGAGGACCATGAATGCATCACTACTTTAGATAAATGGTGTAACTTTCAGGATATGAATACTTTCGAACACAAAGCATCAATTCTAATAAATTTTCAAACTTTGTCGCTTCTGTTTTTGGAAAGTTTCCCTTCCCATATCAAGCTTAAGTACAAACATTTATAGGGGAAAGTAACATTTATCAACAACACAGGATAGTGAGAACATCGAGGGAAGAAAAATACAATTATAGGGAGCAATCTTCGTTTCGATCAGCTTCCATTTTTGGAAACTTTTTCCTCCACTTTTAAGCTGAAATGCAGTGGAATAAAAATATATTTAAGAATAATACTGGTTAGATGGCATGTTGCCCCCCCCACTCCAAAGCACAATTCCAAGAGAAATTTCGCTCTGCCCAACTTACTTTATCAAAAATTTCGAAGGACAGAATTCCGTACTCAAACGAAAAACGAATCCCCTTCCCCCACCATTCCCTCAAACTTTCTGTTCAGTTGTGCACTGATCTCAAGAATACCAAAATGATAATGGAAATGGCAGAAATCTTCAAATCTACAGAAGTATCTTAATGCCTGAAAAAACTAAAGGGAAATCTTTGTGCCATGTCAACTTCCGTTTTTGGAAATCGTTGCCCACAATTTCATGCCGAAATACAAGCATTTATGTAATAAAAAAATATTTAACAACAACCCTGGACACAGGCAACATTGTGAGAAAAAAGAAATTACGATTATGGAAAAAAACCTTCACTCCATTTAACTTCCGTTTTTTAAAGTTTTGAAAGACGAACTATTGTCCCCAGATGGAAAACAACCCCTTCCTACCCCCATTTCTGCACCGATCTCAAGAATGACCACAATGACAAAAAATTTGGAATTCCGTGAATCCACGGAAGAATCTCGTGTAGGATTCAGGCAAGGATGACAACAAACTCTTTCTCCATCTCTTTTCATCCATTACCAGTTTACTACTTTTCCTGCATCTACCATACTACTTCCTCATTCACAAATGGCTGATTTCAAACAGGAGTGAATGTCAAGCAAGCACTCACACACACACACACACACACACACACACACACACACACACACACACACACACACACACACACACAAAGTAACATTAATTTTTCTAATATATTTCCAGAACACACATTTTTTGGCATATATGTACAAACACTAATTTACTTTATGATTTTGTTGAGAGCTAATGTAGTAGCAGATTTGATTTTTTTGAAAAGTTATCCTTGTATTTTTCATGTGAAAAACATGGACCTTCCATATTTGGTTTCACCATTCAAAACAGCATTACTGGGTTTTAAAGTTTAATTTTCATGGTTTCCCTTGCTTAATGACTTCTTGCTATACCAACAGACAAAAAAAGGATGCATTTTCGAGGACCACAATCAGGCCTATTCACATCTGCTTGGGAAGTCTTTCATCTTCCATTTGACATACACATCATACCTTCATCTTAATGATCTCACTATGTATTTATTGTTTCTTCTAACAAAGTACCTAGTTCACACTCTTCGAATTAGCACTAAGTCATCATCAGCATACTACTGATGTTAGAACAGTCTGCTTCAACATTTCAAACTAGTCAAATTCATCTTCATCAAAATTTTTGTAAAGCATCTAGCCACCTAAATCTTGGTCTTCCACATGAAATTCTTCACATGATTGTCCTCCACAATGTCTTTAATTATATTATCCTCCACCCTCATTACACATGGCTTTGTTTAGAAATAATTCTCTCAATTCCTTATTTTTTTGTCCTCTCTGTTTACTATTTTCTCACACGTGACCTAAAATTTATCTCAATACACAATTTTCAAAAGCTGTTAGCTTCTTTTTAATATTTTTTGTCTATGTCTGCACCACTATTACAGGACAACTGGCTGAATTACTGTTTTATATATTCTTAAGCTTTGAAGTTTTTGACAGTAGAGTTTTGACTTCATTATTTACTCAATGCAAAAACTGCAAGTTTATGGCCTGTTTTTTCAGCTAGAATTTCTTTTTCAAAATAATTTCCTCCTGTGCCAGACCCTATTCCCTAATTCGTTTGAAGTACATTTCATCCACTTCCACAAAATCAAACTGATATATGGCACTTCTGTTAACTAACAGATATTTAGTTTCCTCAATATTAACTTCTAAACCTACTTCCATAAAATCTTTTGTCAGTATTCTAATATATTTCAACTCTTGTTCATTCCTATATATTAGTATGACATTATCTGAATAAGCTAAAGTATAATATTCTATTGGTCCTATGTAGAAACCTGTATCCATTGTAGCTATTGTTCTTATGGCTTCACCAGCACTAGATTAAAAAATAAAGGGGACAGATATCCCACTATTTAGTGACACTCTTTACTTCAAAAATACCTGATAACCATTCATTTACTCTAACTACGCATTTCAAATCCTCACTTGAAATTAGCAACTCTTTACTTCAAAAACCTCTGATAATGGTCTCCATTTACTCTAACTCAGCACTTTGAAACCTTAACCAAAATTAGCAACACTCTTTACTTCAAAAACATCTGATAAAAAATAATTGTCCATTTATTCTAAATCTGCACTTTGAATTCTCAATTGAAATTTCTGTTAAGTTTATTAGTTTTTCTAGGATTTCTATTTTTCACATTTCCTTTCAAATCACTGTTTTAGTGATGCTGTGTCACAAGCCTTTTTAAAATTTACAAAAACGCTGTATTTAACACAAAAGAAATGTGAACTGCATAAACAATTTTTAAATCAGTAAAAATTTAATCTATGCATTTTAACACTGGGTTTCCAATTTCATTTTTTCTCAGCAAAATGTTCAACTTAATCACAACATATTCAGTTATATCTGTGAATCAATTTTGAATTCAATTATTAAAGGTGAATGGTAATATTTACATGTTTACTTACATTTCTTGACACAGGGTTCGTACTCTTTTTTGGGGGAAAAAAATTCAAGGACTTTCCAGGCCTTTTCCAGGCCATATACAAAAAAATTCCAGGATGAATATTACGCTTTACAGTATCATGCTCAAATTATTTTTTAAAAGCAATTTCAGTTTTAAGTAATAAAAATGATGAAAGATGCAAATGAATGAGTGTGCTTTTTTTACCCATTACATTTCTTTTTAATGTTTTTAATTGGCGAATTACCCAATAATGCTAAATTGAATCATGATGCAATTACCACAAGGCTATTCAGAAAATCCTTTCCCTCAATCAGAAAATGATTAATTCAATCAGTCATTTTAGCTGCATCACTTATTCTGCACTATCTTCCATGTAATCAGACTATTATTGATAACAACTGAAATTATTATAAAATAAAGTGAGGGCAGATTCAGAATTTAAGAATGGGGAGGGCGCACGTCTGACAGAGGACTGGTAAAAAAATCTCTGAGATTTATTTCCTCCAAAAAAACACGGTGGTAAAACATGGAGGACCCATAAAGGGGAGATGGGGTGCTTGCCTCTCAGAGTACATCACAAACAGCAGTTCTGAAGTACTGCTGTGTGGATCACTGAAAAGTTCGGGCAAATGTAAGACAAAACGTGGAGTTGCAAATCCATAAGTGAAAAAGTGTGATGTCTGAAAACAAGAAACGTGAGACAAAGCAAAGCACTTATCTACTTACTCAACCTCCCCCCCTTTTTGAAATGGGGCATGTGCTTGTTATGCCCACAGGTGGATTCAAGTCTCAAATCTTTCATACTTACCCAGCTGGAGAGTGGACGTAGGGCTTCAAGCTTGGAGAATGAATACTGCTCTTATATCTATGCCTTTGAATTTAATTTCGACCATTTTCAACAAGGTAGGTTCCTAGGTTGTACCTAACAGCATACTAAAATTTCGCCAAAATCCAACCCCTTTTACGGAAAAAACCAAAGCATAAACGTTTCTGCAACCTACAGTTCGAAAGGGTTAGTAATTTCTAAAATAAAAACATAACGAACAGCGTGAAAACTAGCTCATACACAGAATATTTGAAACTACAGTATGCGCTCTCAATTATTAGGGATGATAGGGGAAGGGAATAGAACTGTCCATAATTAGCATGTTCTCGTTGCGCTAGGCGCTTAGCACTGCTGAATTCCGTCAGACCCCCAATGGTCAAATGATTGAAATGTGCTGATGTTCATGGAATGAAATGGTTGATCAGCTATGATAACCGCATAAAAGTTCGAAGGGGGGCGATTTTTTTTTACTTTATGCAACATTCTACATTACTCCAGTATTTATCTTGTCATCATCAACAATAGCAATGTAACTACCACTTACGATCGCAGATATCGGCCAACTCAAAATCTGCCATACAACTAAGGGATACAACACACAGGTATCCTGTTACAATGTATTGTAATTGAAAAAAAAAAAAAAAAAGGTTTCAGAAATTAAAATCGAAAAAAAAAAACTTTCAGAAATTAATATCATCAAGTCATGGTGTTTCAAAAATCCGCTTTCCTTTATAATGTTTAAAAACATGTAATGTTTTTTTCTTTTTTATCTGTCGTGTATAATAAAAAGTGGGTTGATTTTTTTATGGAATCAGACGTCCATATGTCTGATTGTCGTCTGAGTTCACACGTTAGCTACTGTGTACAAGTAGACCTATTTTTTCAGCTCAAAAATATGTAGTTTTGTATGTATTCACAGTATAACTCATTCCGTATTCCCACAGAACAAAATTCAGCAGATACAAATGAAGAACATCAAGACCCACCCAACACCATGTTTCCGATTGTCTGCTGTTTATATTCAAGAAATGCGAATATGGATCAATGGTGAATGCAGCAACTATGGTTTTTATTTATTACCAAGAAAAAAAAAGGAGCCTGAAAGCTGTAAAGCTGAAACGGATATTTCTCCCTCTCCCGAAAACATTCCGATTAAGTTCAAACAGCAGGAGCACGCGTCCACGCACACTCAGCCTCTGGAATGTCCTTCTTTTCATTTGGCACATCGCCATAAATCACCACCTGCAGCTCACTGAAGTGTCTTCCTCCTTCACCCTAACTATAGGAGAAAACGTAAAAAAAAAAAAAAAAAAATGCTGCCCAATTTTCGACAAAATGACCAAATTTACGTCATAACGTTGCAATTTACTAAAATACGTTTATCTGCTGAATTTCGCCTAAATCCATTGAAAACTTTTTAATTATAGATTTTTTTATTAAAACAGTAACTCAGACATCTGAATAAAAATGCATGTTTGTAATTAAAATAGAGTCCATATCATCACAGAAACAAAATTTAAGGATCACTCTGTTTAAATAAACCATGGCATCTAAAAAAAAAATAATTTGCTTGCTTTTCCCGTAATTTATAAATTGCCGTTTCTTTTTTTTCAATCCGATTTTGCAACGGAAGATTTTTTTTTTTTTTTTTTTTGCATCTGCTAAAGTTTCAAACGGAATTTGGCGAAATTTGCACTAGAACTTTATTGTGATGTATTTTAACCACTGTAAAAATTTTACTGTGTTATTTTCAAAATTCGGGAAAATGGATTTCTGAAAAATATCTCTTAGTCCTTTTGAGCCGTGGAAGTGATAAACAGGTGTTTGCTTTCTTCCCAACCAAGGGCTTCGGATCAGCGCTCCCAGCTGTCAATCAACCGTTGCTATGGTAACACACTTTCTGCTCAAGGCTCACTGTCTAAAGAGGCACACATAATAAAAATTTCCAATGCTAACTTTTTAAGTTTTAAACGGATTCAAATGGAATTTTGGGAGTGAGCTTCTGTAATCCAATTATAGTAAATGTAAAAATTCCAGCCACTTTTGTGAAAAATTCGCAAAGATAGTTTTCTTATTTTTTATCATAAGTAGCCGAAGTCTCTTGAGGGGTGGGCCGGAAGCAAGCGTCTTAATGCAATAAACAAGGAGCAGATGAATGTGTTGTTCAGGCATACTCTTCACTGGTGGGTGCCAGCTGACTTGGTAAACACGCGACCCCCTTGCAAATGCTAAATGTCACTTCTTTCCCTTCTGTTGTTCTCAGTAGTTGTCGGACGGACATCAAGCTCAGGGCTAGAGAATGCATCAAGCTCCCCTTCCCTAACAGACCTGCTAGTAATCATCCAATTTTATTGCACTGGAAGTAGTGCTTCACCCCCCCCCCAGCCAAATTAGGATTTGGACACATCCAAAACACCACTGTTGCCGGCGGTTTCTTTGAGAACAGAGGAGAGGAACTTAAAAAAATGAAGGGGTAACAGTCAGTAACACGATTTCCTAAAAGGGCATTTTTTTAAGCACTAATTTCAAATTTCAAGGCTTTTCAAGACAGCATTAAAAAAATACCGTTTTTCCAGGATATTCCAAGCCTTGAAAACGTAATCATGATTTTCCAGGACTTTCCAGGTTTTCAAGCACGCGTGCGCACCCTGTTGACATCTTAATACAATGGTGGTTGCATGACGAAATTTTGAAGGAAAGGGGGGGAGCGACCTTATTACCATTATGAATTTGATAGAATGAAAAAAGGTGACAATCACAAGAGTTACTTCAACTATTATGCAAGCTTCACAATAGAAAAAAATGGTATTTTGATCCAGCATCAAAATCCAGAAAACTCCAATTTTTGTCTCTTTATGTGGGGACACATGGCTTCCTGCAATCACCCTTGCTTTGACATGACAATGTGTTGTTTTGTTTTTTTCATTCCATAAGTGTGATTGCTCAGAATAACTAAGCACATAATGGCATAATTTTTAAAATCTCGTTTTCTATTAGCTTTTCAAAGAGAGATATAATTCCACTGACAGTAGATACTACTGATTTTTTTACATGCAAAAAATCAGTTCCACAAGCCAGTTATATGAGTGTGATGATTCAAGAACATTTCATTCCAATAATTCATATAAATAGTGATACAGTAAGGTCTAGTTCATACTGTATTAACTGACAGATGTTCTTACCTGAGAAATAGATTCAGCAATTAAGCACCCAACAACTCGTTTATCAATAGTAACAAACAGTAAGAAAGTTGCATTTGGTGTGGCAGGAAGACCAAGATCAAGGAATCCCAAGTCCCTATAAAAACAAAAATTGGTATGAAATTATGAATGTTTTTCTAGTGCAAATACACATTAGATTTATTTTCTTGACGAAAATAGTAATGTGGCATACAACATACACATAATAAGTGAGTTACTATAAAGGCAACATTACCATTAAACACTGAACTTCATAACTTTTCCTGTTTCAGCATGTTTTCAAAAAAATGCTGTGTATCTTTGGTATAGTGTCCAAGAAAGCAATAGCTTAATTGATCTGTATTATCTGTCTACATACCCAGATTATATTACTATATACCACCCATTGGAAAAGATATTCCATCTTGTAAATCTCTCCATTTCTAATCTAAGATCTAAATGCCAAAAAACACACGAGACAGAAGCTATTTGAATTTGTCTGGGTGTGCTTTAATTGTCTTCCTCCCTTAGCTGGCATGTTGATATCACTATCCTTGATGGACAGTTTTACACTTTTGGACTATTTTGTTCTTTATTTGGTCCATGTTATTGTTGTTTTAGGGTCTAATGACTCTCTTTGAACATTAAAGCCTATAAAGAATCAAATCATTTCCAGTTTAGGGCCAATGGCTCCATGGAAGGGGAAAACCATCACAGCGCAAACACACTACCTATGCCTCAAACCCAAGATCAACTTGGACAGCACACCAGAAGCCGGCACCAGAGACCACTCGGCCACTGCGAAGGCTGCTGGTATGCAGTCCGCTACGTTAGAATGCAACATCTGTTGAGGTTTCTTCAGCAGACATGTCTAAACCACCTCTGATCTAATTAATATGTAAGTATTAAAACTTCAAAACATGCTTAAGTTATGTAAAAAGTTTAATCTAAAGAAGCTTTCAACTGATAACTTCACCTTTCATAAGCCTTGTGATGGATGGACAATGATGAAGGTATTTGTTGCCAAATCCGTTCTTTTTTTAAAACTGATTTCCATATTAATGGTTAATATGGAAACAAATTTTAAAAAAGAAATAATTAGTGTTCTTCCTAGAGCCTTTTTTACTGGGTGGCCTACCCAGTTGATTTTCTCTGCTACCCGGCTGTATTTCACATAATAGTAAGAGTGGAAAACTAATTCCCACATACACCATCAGTATTGATAAAAACTAGCTGAAATCTGTGTCGAATACAATTTGTTAGCAAACATTCATTTTTCAAAATCATTTTTGTAGAATTCTCCAGCTTTGTTTATCATGTTATGTTACGTTAATGCCTACCACACTTCTAAAGATGTTTAATAAGTATAATAAAATGTTAAGCAAGCTCCCTGAAGATCATCAGCGTTATTCTGATGTACACAGAGAACAACTGAAGGAGCTAAAGTCTTGTTAGAGGGATGTAGAAAAGAAGTAGGAATGTTTTAAGAACTGTTTTGTCACTGCTGCTGAAGAGGTCTGTGGCACCACAATAGTGGGTAATAATAGAGGTGATGCTTGGTGGAATAGTGAGATTGAAGAGGCAGTAAAGAGAAAGAAGGAAGTCTATTTGGGGAGGTTGCACGGTAGAGTTTCTGTGAATGAATGTCGCTGTAAGAAGCATGAAGCTGCTAAGCTGGTTTGCCAGAGTAAGGCAAAAGATAGGAAGGAGAAGGTGGAAAGGCTAGAATTGGCTTTTTGGAAAGACAGCAAGACTTTCTGGAAGTACATGAGACTCAGGAAAAATAGGGGGAAGAAAAGTAAGTTGTGTGAAGAATAGGATCAGGGAAATGATATGGGAGCCCAATGAGTTAAATGAAAGATGGGGTGAATACTTCTGTGAGTTATTAGATCAAGAAAGCAAAGTTGATTCTGAGGCAGAAGCAGATGATGTCACAGTGAAGGAGGGAAGCACAGGAAGTGTATCAAGAGAAAAGGTGTGTAAAGCTCTAAAATCTCTTCAGAATGGAAAGGCTCTGGGAGTTGATGGCATAACTGTTGAGATGTTAAAATATAGTGGTGACTCTGTAATTTACTGGCTAACTGAAATTTGCCAGTTGTGCTGGGAGTTAGGAATGGTCCCTCGGGATTGGAAGGATGCTATCATTGTTCCCTTGTACAAGGGAAAAGGTGATCAGACTGACTGAAAGAACTATCGTGGTATCAGCCTACTGAGTGTGCCAGGGAAAGTGTTTGGTAAAGTCGTTATTGAAAAAGTACGCAGTATTACATCAGAGAAAGTGTGGGATGTTCAGAGTGGTTTTATGCCTGGAAAAGGCTGCACTAACCAAATTTTTGCATTACGCATGATGATTGAAAAGTATCTGCCTGTTGGTAAGAAAGTTTTTGCTGCCTTCATAGATTTAGAGAAAGCTTACGACCAAGTAAATAGGACACTTTTGTGGAAGGTATTGAATGAATATGGTGTTACTGGGAATCTACTTAATATTGTAAAAGCCATGTATGCTGGCAGTAGAGCTTGTGTACGAGTGAATGGTGTTTTATCAAAATGGTTTTCTATTGGTGCAGGAGTCAGGAAAGGTTGTGTAATGTCACCATGGCTGTTTAATATATTTATGGATGCGTGCATGCGTGATGCCGAAATAGATAATACTGGTTTATGTCTTGGTGATATCCGTGTGTGCAGATTGCTGTATGCTGATGACACTGTCCTGTTGGCAGACAGCAAAAGTAAGTTGCAGAGTATGTTGTCCCGGATGTACAAAGTTTGCATGAAATTCAAACTGAGTATAAATAAAGGAAAAAACAAAGTTATGGTTTTTGAGAGAAGAGCTGGCAGTACTGAATGTAATATAAGTCTAAATGACACAGTGATTGACCAGGTGAATGAGTTTGTGTATTTAGGAAGTATGTTTGACAGAGAGAACAAATTGGATGGTGAAATTAGTAGGCGAGTGAATTTTTTGTTGAAAGTCATGGCTACTTTGGGAGGTTTTCACAGAAATGATGGGTTCTCTAGAGAGTCCCGCATGGCTGTGTATGAAACTGTAATTGTTCCTACTCTGATGTATGGCAGTGAAAAAGAAACATAGGAGTCGTTTGTGTGCTGGAGAAATGTGTTACTTATGTGGATTTGTGGCAAAATACGTCCTAATTGTGTGAGGAATGAAGATGTGTTGCAGTTGTGTAATGTGAAGCAAAATGTTGTTAGCAAGGTGGAGACTAATATGCTTCGGTGGTTTGGCCATGTTGAAGGAATGAGTGCTGAGATGCTTACTAAAAAAATCATTTTAGCCCAAGTGGCAGGAAGGAAAGGCAGAGGAAGGCCAAGGAAGTCATGGAAATATCAGATTCAGGAGTGTCTGCACGAGAAAAAGATTATGAGTATGAAGTATAGACGGTCTTGTGTACGGCATGTGATGGATGTCAGTGAAGTCCGAGTTGTATGTCAAGATCGCTGTAAATGGAGAAGTCTGATACAGCAACAGTAAGTAACAATTATTTGGTAGTTTGTATTTCTTTGTGGAGCTAACCTCTGAATTTCAGAGAACAGCTTAATTATATATATGTATGTATGTACATGTTAAGCAAAACAACATCCTTTTTTTTTTTTTATTAGGGAAGGGGTCATTAAAATTACCACCCAGCTAAAATTTCTTGCCGCCCAGCTGTAAAATAATCTAAGGAGAACATTAAAAAATGCATATGACTTTACAGATCTGGCAACTACTACCATCATCATTGTCCATCTGTCACAAAGCTGGTGAAGACTGAAGTTATCAATCTATGTAACTTAAGTGTTTTTCAAAGTTTTAATACTTATTTACAGTTGCATGCTTATGTCCAAATTTTATGTTATAATTAATATGTGTATTAATAAACCTTCTGTGGCATGACATTTAACTGTTTTCCCTTGATACTCCTTTTAAAAACTTCATAGTAACTACTACTAATCTCCTAACGGGACTTCTTGAATTTACACCAACTCTCACTGTTATAATTCAGGATAGGCCTAAATACTGTATTACAAACATCCAGCTTTTTTCTTTGTCCAACTTTCTTAGTAGAAACAGTCTATTAATAAATATAAATTAGGAAAGAAAAACTTGTAAAATAATGTCAAAATTAAGTAAATGTAGACTGTGTGATTCTAGAAAGAAGTGGACATGAAAAACTACTATACAGAAAGTTGCTTATAAACATAATAAAAAGAAATGGCAGAAATCCACACAATACACACGAAAAACACAAAATGCACTGATTAATACAAGGAATTTCTTAGGCATTGTGAAAGTACAAAAATTGTCTTTTTCCAAACACCCATAATATGGGCTCACCTCATTAAATTACAATTATTTGGAAATTAATTTTAAAATCTGACACCTGTTTCACCAAATATTAACACCTCATGTTATTTGTGTTCATTTCAAGGCCAATAAAGGTAGAAGTAGCTACTGTGACATTCCAATTTTATAACTTCCTTTTTATACAAGTTCAGAATTGTTTCATTAGCAGTACTTTAATGTTTTTGTCAATTATTGTGAATATGGGAATTTGTTTGCCTAAAGTGCAAAGACAAGGATGCCAGTTGAGAAGGCAATGAAGTGCTTGCTCTTTTTTCTTTTTGGTGTAAACAATGTTTAATGGAAGTCAGCTTTGCGTTGCGGTGACAAGAGAACCTTTCTTTGTTGTCATCTCTCCCACTGCATAGTGTGAGAATGAAGTTTTCTCCACCATATGTTTTTGTTTACATTGAAGTCCATTAGTGCTGCTGAAGTCATGAGCTTGAATCTGTCACATGGACAACGACTGACCACAAGTGATTGAGAGCCAAGCAGCTTGTTATTTATGACAGAGGTCAATTGTGACCACTTTTAACTTGTGTTATGGAGGCAGCAGTTGATCCTTGATAGAAAACAGTGGAAGCTGTGGTGGATAAACTCAGAATGTGTGTGACAGAAAATGAAACACAGGATAAACAAGGTTTAAAAAATAAGCTGATTATTTGTGGTGGAAACAGCTGCCGTGTATTTGGGCAAAAGCCTACTGTAGTGACATTAGATGTTCTCAATGAAAGGAAAACTTTATCTTCACTGAAGTTTTGTCTTTCACAGAACTTATTCACTTAATCTTTCACAGAACTTTATCTTCACTGAAGCACTCAACATAAGTTGAAATTGCATATGCTTACTCTAATTCTTATGTTCAGCAAAATTTTGTTGTGTTCATTTCTTTGTACATTGTATTAACATGATTAAATTGTTCATTTATTAAGATTTAACGCTCTCTAGTAAATTTCATTGTGGCACTATTTCTTAAATAGTTCTCCAATCCAGAGTTTGAACAGGGCTCAAAATTTCAGGTCTAACTCTACTAGCCAAAAAGAAAGAAAAAAAAATTCACACACCACACACCACTGTGACATGCAATTTTTTTTTTTGCAGCAAGTTTTCTGTTTAAATGATTGTGTATGCAAATATTTATATAAATATACAACTCTGCGATTGTGCTACAGCTGAGATCTCAGAAAATAATAGTAATAATAATAATAACCCTCCAGGTTGTATTAAACCAGGAAAGTCATCAAAAGCCAATATTTTTGAGTGCTGGAGGAAAAGAAATAACTAAAATAACATTTAAAGAAATGTCAGTCATACACCACAACCCAATCCCCCCCAAAAGTGAATTGTCAGCACACCACCACCATGCTCCTTTTCCTCATATGTACATAAATATGTTTCCCAGAATCCCGGCTGGTGCAGCAAAGGATTAATTGGAGTACGGATGGCGGAAAATATCAGTGTTTTTGAGAATCAACGTTTTTCCAAGTGATAATCAACGTTAAAACTGCAAAAGAATATTTTCTACGTGAAGTAAATGAATTTCTCTTTGCTGCATTCTTTTAAATATAATCTTAGGTCATGAATTAGGGACTTTTTTGCCGTTTTGCTCAATGTCTCATCACCGAAAATCGAGTTATTTTCCTTGATGTTACAGGAACCAATAAGTCCTCCCCTGCCCTCTCCAAGAAATCGAAAAATCGGGTTCCATGACCGGTGTTTCAAACTGCAATAGCGCAATCAACTCGAAAATTTTTCTGCGACAAGTAAATGAATTTTTGTCTTTTTCATATTCTTATTCAGAGAAAGGAAATGTTACCTTTTCTTTTGTATTCTTATACTGAGAAAGGAATATCTCCTTTCTATGTCACGAATTAGCAATTTTTTTGCAGTTTTTCTGCGATGTTTCGTCTTCGAAAATCGAGCTCCTTATCCTCGATGTTACTGGAGTCAATGCATCAAGGTTTACGATACATCAAGCACTTTAACAAATATGATGGTTACTCGATGTTGAATTAGTGAGCTATCACCGATATATTGAACAGCGATTTATTCATCGATGTGCCAATAACTGCAGCAGATGGGAAAGATGCAAATTCTTTGATTCTTTAGCAAAACATCGTGGTTTTTGCTGATACATCGAAAATTTCCACCCATATTACGGATGCGTGAATGTTTCGGGAATGAACATCCACCGATATGTCCATCCCCACTCTGAGTTAGACCTAGAAACGCACGCGGGGAAGAAATGCTTCCTCCTGCAATGCTCTGGGGTTCCTTTCAGCTGTCGCTACGCAGCCCACGGAAGAGGCTCTCGCTCTCGTTGGCTCGCTGGGCTGCTGGCGATGACGCAGTGATTGATACGCCTCCGTCGGAGACCGTTTCACTGAAAACATTTCATGACGGGGAAAAAACAAAAATCACAGTTAAATACAACACTCAAGATGCCTCTCACACTGAAATATTTTTAAGATAGCATTTTACTGAAAGTGAAGACACCATCACAGTTCAAATTATTATTATGAAGATACTGTTTGAGCTAAAAAAATTTGTGAAGATACCGCCCAACAGCATCAGGTGCTGAACAGGAAAACAATTTAATATTTTTACTGCTCGCCAACAATAAATTTCTGGTCACCATTGGCGACTGGGCGGCCGCAAACTTTGCGCCCTGGTTTAAATCCAACTGTTCTGGTCTTATCCTGTCTGCATGGCCTAAATCAAATTGGGACAGATTTTCTTTTAGGCTCAGTGCAAATCACTTCTGCTTTCTGATCTTTAATACAATGCTAAATTCTTCTGGGTACTTGACAAAAAGTATCTCAGATTGAAGAAAAAAAAAAAAAAAACAGCAACAAAAAAAAAGGGGGGGGGGGGTGGAATGCAGATACTGATAGAGGAAATTTCAATCTCAGGTCATTACTGATATCTATTTCCTATGACAGACAACACAAAATCTTTATGTGGAATGCCAATCTTACACAGATGTTTTTAGAATTATTTCCAACATACTATTTAATAATGATGCTGAGAATAAGAAGTATATGCTGTTGTTTTTTCAATTAACCACTCATTTGAAGTCAGATTATAATTATAAAAGCTTACCTGTTAACAATGTACACTATGTCCTCAATTTTCTTTAACATATATTTGCTGTCCTGTTTAGTGACCATAATAACCCTACCATCATAAAATTCACCAAGGACACGCTCTTTTTTCCAACCCTAAATGTAAAAAAATCTGTAATCAGTACAATATATAAACATAAGAAAAAATTATTTCAAACCTGCATACCAACATAGTTCCTCAAGTGGTACACAGTGGAAATATACTATAGATCATGTACTTCAAAGCTGAGAACATTACAGAAAAAGTGAATAACTAGCAATAAACATGGTAACAGTGAAGAACATAGAATTGATGTTATAACAGCAGTTACAGTTTACTTCAGCAAAATATAGGTAAAATATATGAGAGGGGATAGAAATTTTTCTCTTGGAATCTGATCTTTGACAGAATTTATATCGATTTGTCAAAATCTGAAAATGTGTCCCCCTGAAATTTGAACTTCTCAACACACAAAAATAGCCTATTCAATAGGCAAAAATTTCTCATTTTGGCAGCACTGACATGAAGTAGAGAACCATGGTTAATCTGTTAACTCAATGAATTCATGGAATACTGCTTGCATTGCTGAGCTTACATGAATTATGCATTACTGCAAATTCATTGCATATCAGCAATCAGGAACATTCTGATGAGATTGAGAGTACTGTTGGGTGCTTAAAATATTTTATATCCTTCAGCAAAATATAGGTAAAATATATGAGAAGGGATAAAAATCTTTCTCTTGAAATATGAACTTTGACCGAATTTATATCAATTTGTCAGAATCTGAAATTGTGTTCCCCTGAAATCTGAACTTCCTGACACACCAAAATAGCCTATTCGATAGGCAAAAAATTTCTCATTTTGGCAGCACTGACATGAAATAGAGAACCATGGTTAATCTGTTAACTCAATGAAATCTTGATGCCTATTTTTCTTTCAGTATTTTGAAAAGTAAACATCTGGAACTAACATGAAGGAAAAAGTAATTGAACAGTTTGCATTTAAGCCATTGCAAATCAGAATGCTGCAGCTCAATAGTTTACATCATTGGAAACTAGAGCACAGCTATGACACTAAAGACAGGTCCTCAGTACATGGCCCAAATGTTTAGCTTCAATAAGACCTTGATGATGTTCTGGCAATTTCCAGAGCAGATTAACTTACGTGCTGACTGACTAGGCAAGAGTTGCATCTGTAAAGATGCTTACCAGGAAGATTGAGTCTTTGCTTCTATTAAATATCCTCATTTAATTCCCAGAACGAAAAATATTACATTAAGCAAGGATGAAATTTTGCTGAAGGGGGCCTCCCCCCCAAGAATAAAAAACTTTCTGTAAAGTAGTGGAGCATGTGCTAAAAGTGCAGATAGCAAAAAGGCATAGCTAACAAAAAAGCACAGGGAAAACTAAGTCACCACCAGAAATAAAATTTTACTCACCATAGTTACAGCATATCTATTCCTGATTGCAATCATTAACTTTTTTCATGTATTGAAGTTGACACAGACTGGTTTGCAGGAGTATAAATTGTCATTAGTAATGTTTTCCCAGAAGTCTGGGCTGATTAGCTCACACAGTTGCTAAGATCACATAAATAACACAAACTCATAATTTGAGGAAGAAATATTTCCTCAGAAATATGTGGGAACATATTCAAAGCAATTATATTCAAGCAGCACATATATTCAAATCAATCAGAATGATGAACTGGATTGCCTGTGGTTTTACTGGTCTCCCATGTTACAACTCCTCAGAAAACTTGAAAATTACATTGTCTGGAACTTTATAGTCCTGTGTGGTATACTCGAATGGAAATCGCGAGATGCCGGTTCGATTCCCGCTCCAGGGTGATATAATTTTCAAGTTTTCTGAGTTGTTACATGGAAGACTAGTAAACCAAAGGCAATTCAGTGCAAGATTCCGATTGATTTGAATATACACTGAAGAGCAATTGAATTAGAGATACCTGTCTAGTAACGTGTAGCACCACCTTTCGCCCTGATGATCGTAGCGATTCATCTTGGCATGGACTCGACAAGACACCGGAAGCGTTGGGAAGCCATACAGATCCACGACCCCTGAACAAGCTCCCACAGCTCACGAAGATTTGATGGAGGGGGGTCAGAGCCTCGAACATCTCTCTCGATGGCATCCCAGATGTGCTCGATGGGATTGAAGTCAGGGGACCTAGCTGGCCAAGGAAGCGAAGGTCACGTCGGTGGAGTGTTTGTCCAACCATTCAGATACAATTTGGGAGCGATGGCAGGGTGCATTGCATTGTCTTGTTGCAGGATGAGGTCACCAGTGGGATGTTGAAGACGCTCAAACGGGAGCAATTGGTCGTCCAGGATATCCTGGTAACATTGACCTGTGAGGGACGATGTCACATGTACCAGGGGTCCCATTTCAGTCCACGTAAACAGTCCCCAGATGAGAATGCCACCCCCACCAGCTTGAAGAGTACCCTGCTGGCAAGAAGGATCCATCACTTCATGTGGTTTGCACCGTACTCGTATCCTGCCATCCGCATGTACCAACGTGAATCTTGACTCATCAGTCCAGGCAACATTTTCCCACATGTCTAGGGGTCCAGTGGCATTGTTCCCGTGCCCATGCTAATCTTTGCACCCTGTGATGTGCGGTCAGCAGCAGTACCCTTGTGGGACGATGGCTTCTGTATCCCATAGCAAGGAGATGGTTCTGGATGGTGTGGCTGCTTACACGTTTTTGTGCACCGTGTTAAATTGCCGAGTGATTTCTTGCACTGTGGCCCGTCTATCCGCTTTACAATGCGAGCTAGCCGACGATGACCCCGCTCATCCATGTGCTGTTGTCCACGGCAGTTGGCCCTTACAGGGATGGTTTTACCGGATTCGAGGTACTCATGGTGCACCCGTGACACAGTGGCTCGTGAAAATCCCAGTGCCTGCACGACTTCCGAGATGGAGTGACCCATTCGTCGGGCCTTGACAATTTTCCCATGATAAAATGCGCTTAGATCCTTTGTCTTACCCATACTGTGTCCGACTCTTACTGATTCTTGTTGCATCACTCCTTACATTGTCGGATCGCTGCATACGCCATGTCGTTTCCGTTTACAGGGCCGCCCACAGCGCCACATTTGCATAACGCCAGCTGTCTCTAATTCAATTGCTCTTCAGTGTATGTGCTGCTTGAATATGATTGCTTATCATAGACTTTTTTCTTTAATTGGCCTCATTAACTTTTCTTTTACTTCTCTCTCTCTCTGCCCCCTTTTTTTAAAATCCTGTCTCAGTTTCAGTGATGTGCAATATAAATGTGTGATGTGAATGTTCTTCCAAAGACAAATTAGATTAGGACCAGCTAAAAAGTAGCATCACTTACAGCTAAGATGTGTATAAAGCAGTGAGCTATCCTGAACTAACACTCGCTCTGCTCTGCATAACAGCTAAAGCATGAAAATATCATTCAACACCATTACTACAATTACTTTTAACTCCTTAACTGGGTATGATGTCTATAGACGTTTTCACGTTAGACTTCTACAGTGGGTATGACGGCATAAGTCGATCATCAAATTTCTCGCGGATTTCTCTTGGGAGTGACGGTATAAGACGTCACCGTAGAGCCTGCCGTATTAGTAAGAAACTCTGCAAAATACAGCCAACCCTGAACCATCTCCAAAACAAATTTTCGTCCATCTATAATCCTGAGCAAAATGTTTGTGTAGATGAATCATTTCTCCTCTGGAGGGGACGACTGAGTTGGGTACGGTACGTACCCTTAAAATGCCGCAGATTTGGCATGAAGCTGTACAAACTGTGTGAGTGTAGTTCAGGATATGTTTGGAAGTTCACCGGGCATACTGGCACATCAAATAGAAGTCATCGCTCTTTCCAGGTTTATAAGTGAGTCACGGAAAAATTCTAATAGGCCGCCACCGGGAATTGAACCCAGGGTCTTCCAGTTACACGCCGGACATGCTTTCACTGCACCACAGCGGCCTCGAAATTCTCCAGACTCACATACGACAAACTGCCAAGCCACCTGGCAGGTTGCTTCCTTTGGAGCCCCACCTAATGCTGGGGATTCACCAAAGATGAACAGCAGCAACTGAACAAATACAATTAAGGAATGCCATTATGGAAAATAGGAAGTGCAACACCTACTTAACAGGAAAATTAAACTTTTTAACTGCCCTTCCTCCTTAAGAAATTATTACACAATCACTATGGCTTAAGTTAGCAACTTGTCAGATTTGCATTTATGTACATTTTCATAGTAAGAAAAAATTTAAAATTTTAATAGTGTCATGTGGCATATCAAATGAAAGCCCAACTAAAAGACTACAATGAAAGCCCATCAAATGAAAGTCCGTCTTTAAAATGAGTCATAATTAATGAGCCTAGCTCTACTAGAACCAGAGTAATTGGCAGTTTAAGTTTGCTCGGCAGATGAAATTTCATGGTTTTTTTTGAAATTTTAAAATTCAATAACTAAAAAATGGATGCATTAAAAATTCTGAAAAAAAAATCATGTTCGTTTGTATTGATGAACACTACAAATATACTAAGTTTCATGAAAATCAAAAATGGTCGGGTTGAAAATGCGATTTTTGCTGGTTGATTTGACATGGAATGACCCTCTGATGTGTGCATTATCACCTTTTGCAGTGGAATTTACCATTAACAGGATTATTCCTGTTGATTCCAAAATACACCATAATAAAACAAAACAAAATAACAAACAAAAAAACCTCAACAATACAAATATAATACCTTCACAGTCTGACAGTAGGCCAACTTACCGGAAACTTCAAATTTGCTAAAAACTTTTCATGGTAGTTTAAATGCATTTTTTCATCTTTAGCATCTCCAATTGCATATACCATGTTACATGTGTGACACTGTTTTGCCCCAATTTCTTTTTGACCAGCATCAATTATCATTTGTTCTTTACCATCATCTTTTGTTTCCTTAAAGAAATGTTTCTGCTTCAATGAATAAGGCGTCTCAATTTTTGGGTGTAGAAGAGTATAAAATTTCCTGAAGCCTAAGGGAAAGAAAAAAAAAAAAAAAAAAAAGGAAAATAAAATAAAAAGAAAAACCATAATAAAAAATTAACTAATATATAAATAAATTAATAATAATGGTACTAATAGACTTCAGTCAATAACATCATCCAAAAGAAATAAAATCAAAATATTTTTTACAAATGACTTAGCATGCAGTTTTGAATCTGGTTCTGATGTCTCTTTCGGTGCAGGTCAGACTTTTAGTTATTTTTTGCATCACATGTATACCATTATACAGATAATTCTGATGAAAGAATGACTTCCCTTTAAGTAGTGCTAGTTTAAACAGCTGTGATCAAAAAGAACTGCAGTCACCTTTAGATGTGGTGTACCAACTAATGCTGTGCAGCATTATAAAGAAAAAAAAATCCATTCCACTGGATTTCATTACATGAGCTTCACAGAGAACACAATTTATGGTATCATTGTCACAACAGTGAAGACATTATGATTTAATTTTCACTTCTCAAACAAAGGGCAAAAAAGATTCGACTGTGATGGTATTGCAGGCCTATCATGCTTAAAGAAGCTGCCCGATCATGGAAACTACATGAAAATGGCAAATGAGATAGAAATAATGGTAAAAAGTGCAATAAAGTGTTATGAAATGATACTGTACTGACCAGAAAGATATAAGCATCCTTCAAAATTGATGTATTGTTTGGGTGAAACCAGATAAGGATTTAAAAAAGGTGAAGAAATGGATGGCAAATGCAAGCCTGATTTTGAATGAAAAAAATGAAGAAAAGCATTCACAACATTTAGGTGTGAGTGTTTTCTAGATAGGTTGAAAGTAAAACTTCAAAAAGAAACAGGATCTTAGGGGAAAGATCAGTTGAAAATTGTTTTAAATCAGTTTAGAACTACAGTGAAAAATACAGCAAAATCTAACACCTTCAGAATTATTTGTTACTTCTGAACAAACTAGTCATATAACTTATTTTTTACATGAACACTTTTTATTCTTCGTGCTTACACTAAGTTTACTGCAAATGTTTCAAGTGGTTTTCTCCAACGTGTTTGTAAGTGTGAAACACGATAGCTGGTTGCAGTATGCTGTTGACACAGTTCTGTTGGTAAAGAGCAAAAGTGAGTTGCAGAGTATGTTGTCCTGAATGTGTGAAGTTTGCATGAAATTCAAACTGCGTATAAATAAGAGAAAACCTGGATTATGGTGTTTGAGTGAGGAAGTATCAGCACTGAATGCAAGATTGGTTTAAATGGTACAGAGACAGACTAAATGAGTTTGTATATTTAAGAAGCATGTTCAACAGAAAAAAACAAATTAGATGGTGAAGTTAGTAGACCAGTGAATTCAGCTTTGAAAGTCGTAGCTGCCTTAGAAGGATTTCACAAGAATGATGGGTTCTCAAAAACATCTAAAATGGCTGTGTATGAAAGGGTAATTATTCTTACTCTGATGTGCATCAGTGAAACCTGGGTACTACAAAAGAGACATAGGAGTTGTTTATGTGCTGGAGAGATGCATTACTTATGGGTGGGGTGGGGTGGGGAGCAAGACATATTCTGAGCATGTAAGGGATGAAGATGTGCCACAGATATGTAATATGAAGCAAAATATTGTTAGTAAGGCGAAGGCAAATATTCTGAGTTGGTATGGCAATGTTGAAAGAATGAGTGGCAAGATGCTGACTAAGATAATTTATTCTGTTCAAGTAGAAGGAAAGAAATTTAGGAGATGGAAAGGAAATCATGGAAGGACCAGGTCCAGGAATGTCTGCATGAGAAAAAGATGAGTATGAAGTACAAAAGGTCTTATGTGAGATGTGTGATGGATGTCAGTGAAGCTTGAGTTGTGTGCTAAGATTGATGTAAATGGAGGCATTTGATACATTAACTGCAAGTAAACTCTAGCTCTATCAGTTTCAAACTTTAATCTGGAAGATGCGTTTTCTTTGAGGTACTAACCCAGGAACAACTTAGTGATATGTATGTATTCTTGAAAATGCATTGCAACAAGTTCATACGGAATTCATTAATCTGTGATAAATGTTTTCCAACAGTTTGCTAAAGTTATGTGGAATGTCCTCAAAGAAGAGTAGTTGGGTGAAAATAGCTCTGGCTATAAGAGTGGCCACAGTAAACTGAAAATCACCTATCCTCCAACAATGCTTAACCTGTAGCACAGAGACCTTGGTATTGTGTAGTGTGGCATGATGTTGGGAAGAACATTCTTGACATTCCAGGTGAACCACATATTCTAAAGACTGCTGAAACATTTTATTCCAGCACTGTTGCATTGTGACAGTTTGAGCCATAAGTGAGGGTAACTGCCTAGTAAATTATCCATACTTGGTGCAAAACTAAATGAGACTCAACAGTTGTATGAATTATTTTATTATGCATATTTGGTGACACTGGTTATCACCAACAAAGACATTTAATCTTTTCAAACAGATTTTCAGTGAAAACAACCCAGCAGTTTTATTTTTTACTAGTTTGTATGTGCTGAACATCACAGCCTCTCCTTGACAAATGTCAACCCCGCCTTCTCGTGGTGCATCCTGTTCCCACTAAAGGGGCTCTGACGACCGCCAATAGCGGTATAACTATACCATCGGGATTAGAGGAAATTCTATCCCACACTCACCAACCCGCTTGGCCAGCGTGGTGAGTTATGGCCAAACCCCTCCAAAATGATTCCACAACTTAAATCTTGGCCCTCAGTCTCCGGCAGCTGGAATGTACCTGGCCAAGGCAGCGGCCAGTGCGACATGAAGGCAGAGGGTGCTAAGAATCCCCGGAGGACCGGACTAGGCTGCCATCTGATGCTGACCTTGGCTACGTATAATGGATGCACCCTATCTTCTGATTCAAGGCTTCTTGAATTGGAAGAGGAACTACAAAGGATCAAGTGGGACATCGTGGGGCTAAGTGAGGTAAGGAGAAAAGGAGAAGATCTCATCGAACTGAAAAGTGGACATCTCTTCTACTATCGTGGGACAGATACTGGCAGAACTAGTGGTGTAGGATTTATAATAAACAAGAAACTGAAGGATAAAGTTGTAGAAGTTGAAAGTTCCTCTGACAGAGCTGCACGACTTGTTATCCAACTCTCGAAAAGATACCAGGCTCAGATTATTCAAACTTATGCACCCACCACAAGTCATCCTGAAGAAGAAATTGAAGAATTTTATGAGGAAATTTGTCATCTAAATAATAAAGGTAAGCAGCACTTGAAAATAATTATGGGAGATTTCAATGCAAAAATAGGGCAACGGCAACAGAATGAAACTTCAGTAGGTAAATTCGGTCACGGCAACAGAAACCAGCGTGGAAATACTCTCATTGAGTTTGCAGAGGCAGAAGGGTTTTTCATCTTGAACTCCTTCTTCAAGAAAAAGCCACACAGGAAAGGGACATGGAAACATCCAAATGGGACGACAAGTCAAATTGATTTTATTATGTGTAACAAAAAATTCGTCATAGAAGACTGCAGTGTGCTAAACAAGTTCAACACAGGTAGTGACCATAGATTGGTGAGATGTAAGATGCACCTCAACACTAAACTTGAACGTGGCAAGCTCATAAGACAAACAAAATCGATTGACATAACCAACCTTAAAAAACACCATAATACCTTCAAGTTGGAACTGAAGAACAGGTTCTCTGCTTTAGAAGGCCTAACATCGGAAGAAGTGGACATCTCTGAAGTTAACAGAAAAGTAACCAAAGCTCTTATGGAAACAGCAACAAAATTAGCTGGGTCTAAGAACAAGTTGCATTTAAACAAATTATCAGGAAAAACGAAAATGTTGATGCAAAAAAGAAGAGAGATGAGGACAACTAAAGAAGATGTGACCTCCAAAGTGGAATATATAGAGCTATGCAAGACAGTAAGAAAAAGTATCACTGAAGACGTAAGAAAATTCAACTGTGAACTAGTGAGGAAAGCAATTGAAAACAACCAAAGCCTAAAGATAGCAAAGGGACATCTCAGTAAGGGAAGAAAACAGATTATGGCACTGAGAAAAGAAGATGGTTCTGTAACAAGAAATAGAGGCGAAATTTTGACAAGAGTGAAAGATTTCTACTCCAAATTATATGAAAGGGATGATACATGCACTCCAGACATCATGAAAGATACCAGTACCAGAGTTCCTCCAGTCCTTCCAGCAGAAGTTTCACATGCAATCAAGAACATGAAGCGGGAAAAAGCTCCAGGAGAAGATGGAATTACTGTAGACATCATACAAGAAGCAAGTGGAGAAATCGAAACAGTACTCGCCCAAATTTTCACTCGATGCCTTAATGAAGGAAAGATTCCTGAGGATTGGAACACCGCTACAATGATCCTGCTACATAAGAAAGGTGACATTGAGGATCTCGGAAACTACAGACCTATCAGCCTCCTATCAGTAGTTTATAAAATCTTCACTAAAGTTCTTTCACACCGCTTGAAGGTAACACTGGACATGGCTCAACCGAGAGAACAAGCTGGATTCAGGAGTGGCTACAGCACAATAGATCATATCCACGTACTGAGAGAACTAATTGAAAGAGCGAGGGAATATGAACTTCCATTGTGCATGGCTTTTATCGATTATGAAAAAGCCTTTGATTCGGTGAAACCATCAGCAGTTACAATGGCTCTGAAAACCTGCGGTATTGAAGATGCATACATTAATATTATTAATAACATCTATGAAAATGCTAGTGCAAAGATTCTGCTGTTTGAAAATACAACACACGTAAAAATTGGAAAGGGAGTGAGACAAGGTGGCACTATATCTCTGAAGTTCTTTAATGCCACATTGGAGGGTGTTTTTCAGTCGCTGAGCTGGGAAAACAAGGGGATAAAGATTAATGGAGATTATCTAACCCACCTTCGTTTTGCTGATGACATAGTCATTTTTGCAACTACCCCATCAGAGCTGCAGAGTATGATCCAGGAACTTGCTGACAAGAGTAAAGAAGTGGGATTAAAAATGAACTTTCAGAAGACAAAAGTGATGTTCAATGCTTTTACAAGAAATGAAGATTTATCGATTGATGGAGGAAAGCTGGAGATAACAGACACGTACGTTTATCTTGGACAGCAGATATCAAGTGAGGGTCACATTGATGAAGAAATTAATCGGCGTACAAAACTTGCCTGGAGAGCTTTTGGAAGAAACAGCATAATTTTCAAGAGGAATATGCCATTATGTCTTAAAAGAAAAGTGTTTGATCAATGCATCCTTCCAGTGCTTACGTATGGTGCAGAGACGTGGACCTTAACTAAAAGAGACATACAAAGGCTGCAGACAACTCAAAGCAGCATGGAGAGGTGCATACTTGGTGTAACCAGGAGAGATAAGAAGAGGAACTCGTGGATCCGAAAAATGACAAGAGTGGAAGACATCATGATCAGAGTTAAATCCCTGAAATGGCAATGGGCTGGACATACTGCCAGAAGGACAGATGATCGATGGACAGCCGAAATTTTAGATTGGATTCCAAGGGACAGGAAAAGACCCAGAAGAAGACCACATGGGAGATGGGTGGATGAAATTCGAAAGTATGCAGGGGTGACATGGAGGAGACTGGCACAAGACAGACCGTTGTGGGGGAAACTTGGGGAGACCTTCGTCCAGCAGTGGATTGATAATGGTTGACAATGATGATGATGATGATGTGCTGAATCAGTTAATTTTTATTAGGAACACCTTCCTAATAACATGTTTGGACATTTTTGGCCTTCAAAACCACCTTGATTCAATGTGGTATGGATTCAACAAGGTGCTGATATAGATCTACAGTATGTTTTGGACAAGCAGATGTGCTGGCGTCTATCAATTGCTAAATGTTTGCTGGAAGAGGCTTACGAATGGCTTCCTCAATCTCAGCCCATAGGTGTTCAATTGGGTTAAGTTCTGGGAAGTGTGGAAGCCATTTTGGCACTTTGAAGTCACTGCTGTATTCTTGAAACCTCTGTGTGACAATTGCACCCTTGTGGCATGGTGCATTTTCCTGTTGGAAGTACAAAAATAAAATGTATCTGTGTACACAACCATTGAAACAGAAAACTTGCTGCAAACCCACAATGCATGAACCATAACAACAGAATAAGATAATTTCAAGAAAAATTAATAAAATAATAAATAATTATTAGAACATTACATTCCAATGAGGACAAAATAAGCACATTACAAGTAAATGGGCAGTAATATGTGTGAAATGTACCTTTATGTCTAAATATTAAAATATTGGGATGTAAGGTCAGGTGATGCGTAACATCACAGCCTCTCCTTGACAAATGTCAACCCCGCCTTCTCGTGGTGCATCCTGCTCCCACTAAAGGGGCTCTGACGACCGCCAATAGCGGTATAACTATACCATCGGGATTAGAGGAAATTCTATCCCACACTCACCAACCCGCTTGGCCAGCGTGGTGAGTTATGGCCAAACCCCTCCAAAATGATTCCACAACTTAAATCTTGGCCCTCAGTCTCCGGCAGCTGGAATGTACCTGGCCAAGGCAGCGGCCAGTGCGACATGAAGGCAGAGGGTGCTAAGAATCCCCGGAGGACCGGACTAGGCTGCCATCTGATGCTGACCTTGGCTACGTACAACGGACGCTCCCTATCTTCTGATTCAAGGCTTCTTGAATTGGAAGAGGAACTACAAAGGATCAAGTGGGACATCGTGGGGCTAAGTGAGGTAAGGAGAAAAGGAGAAGATCTCATTGAACTGAAAAGTGGACATCTCTTCTACTATCGTGGGACAGATACTGGCAGAACTAGTGGTGTTGGATTTATAATAAACAAGAAACTGAAGGATAAAGTTGTAGAAGTTGAAAGTTCCTCTGACAGAGCTGCACGACTCGTTATCCAACTCTCGAAAAGATACCAGGCTCAGATTATTCAAACTTATGCACCCACCACAAGTCATCCTGAAGAAGAAATTGAAGAATTTTATGAGGAAATTTGTCATCTAAATAATAAAGGTAAGCAGCACTTGAAAATAATTATGGGAGATTTCAATGCAAAAATAGGGCAACGGCAACAGAATGAAACTTCAGTAGGTAAATTCGGTCACGGCAACAGAAACCAGCGTGGAAATACTCTCGTTGAGTTTGCAGAGGCAGAAGGGTTTTTCATCTTGAACTCCTTCTTCAAGAAAAAGCCACACAGGAAATGGACATGGAGACATCCAAATGGGACGACAAGTCAAATTGATTTTATTATGTGTAACAAAAAATTCGTCATAGAAGACTGCAGTGTGCTAAACAAGTTCAACACAGGTAGTGACCATAGATTGGTGAGATGTAAGATGCACCTCAACACTAAACTTAAACGTGGCAAGCTCATAAGACAAACAAAATCTATTGACATAACCAACCTTAAAAAACACCATAATACCTTCAAGTTGGAACTGAAGAACAGGTTCTCTGCTTTAGAAGGCCTAACATCGGAAGAAGTGGACATCTCTGAAGTTAACAGAAAAGTAACCAAAGCTCTTATGGAAACAGCAACAAAATTAGCTGGGTCTAAGAACAAGTTGCATGTAAATAAATTATCAGCAAAAACGAAAATGTTGATGCAAAAAAGAAGAGAGTTGAAGACAACTAAAGAAGATGTGGCTTCCAAAGTGGAATATATAGAGCTATGCAAGACCGTAAGGAAAAGTATCACTGAAGACGTAAGAAAATTCAACTGTGAACTAGTGAGGAAAGCAATTGAAAACAACCAAAGCCTAAAGATAGCAAAGGGACATCTCAGTAAGGGAAGAAAACAGATTATGGCACTGAGAAAAGAAGATGGTTCTGTAACAAGAAATAGAGGCGAAATTTTGACAAGAGTGAAAGATTTCTACTCCAAATTATATGAAAGGGATGATACATGCACTCCAGACATCATGAAAGATACCAGTACCAGAGTTCCTCCAGTCCTTCCAGCAGAAGTTGCACATGCAATCAAGAACATGAAGCGGGGAAAAGCTCCTGGAGAAGATGGAATTACTGTAGACATCATACAAGAAGCAAGTGGAGAAATCGAAACAGTACTCGCCCAAATTTTCACTCGATGCCTTAATGAAGGAAAGATTCCTGAGGATTGGAACACCGCTACAATGATCCTGCTACATAAGAAAGGTGACATTGAGGATCTTGGAAACTACAGACCTATCAGCCTCCTATCAGTAGTTTATAAAATCTTCACTAAAGTTCTATCACACCGCTTGAAGGTAACACTGGACATGGCGCAACCAAGAGAACAAGCTGGATTCAGGAGTGGCTACAGCACAATAGATCATATCCACGTGCTGAGAGAACTAATTGAAAGAGCGAGGGAATATGAACTTCCATTGTGCATGGCTTTTATCGATTATGAAAAAGCCTTTGATTCGGTGAAACCATCAGCAGTTACAATGGCTCTGAAAACCTGCGGTATTGAAGATGCATACATTAATATTATTAATAACATCTATGAAAATGCAAGTGCAAAGATTAGGCTGTTTGAAAATACAACACACGTAAAAATTGGAAAGGGAGTGAGACAAGGTGACACCATATCTCCGAAGCTCTTTAATGCCACATTGGAGGGTGTTTTTCAGTCGCTGAGCTGGGAAAACAAGGGGATAAAGATTAATGGAGATTATCTAACCCACCTTCGTTTTGCTGATGACGTAGTCATTTTTGCAACTACCCCATCAGAGCTGCAGAGTATGATCCAGGAACTTGCTGACAAGAGTAAAGAAGTGGGATTAAAAATGAACTTTCAGAAGACAAAAGTGATGTTCAATGCTTTTACAAGAAATGAAGATTTATCGATTGATGGAGAAAAGCTGGAGATAACAGACACGTACGTTTATCTTGGACAGCAGATATCAAGTGAGGGTCGCATTGATGAAGAAATTAATCTGCGTACAAAACTTGCCTGGAGAGCTTTTGGAAGAAACAGCATAATTTTCAAGAGGAATATGCCATTATGTCTTAAAAGAAAAGTGTTTGATCAATGCATCCTTCCAGTGCTTACGTATGGTGCAGAGACGTGGACCTTAACTAAAAGAGACATACAAAGGCTGCAGGCAACTCAAAGAAGCATGGAGAGGTGCATACTTGGTGTAACCAGGAGAGATAAGAAGAGGAACTCGTGGATCCGAAAAATGACAAGAGTGGAAGACATCATGATCAGAGTTAAATCCCTGAAATGGCAATGGGCTGGACATACTGCCAGAAGGACAGATGATCGATGGACAGCCGAAATTTTAGATTGGATTCCAAGGGATAAGAAAAGACCCAGAAGAAGACCACATGGGAGATGGGTGGATGAAATTCGAAAGTATGCAGGGGTGACATGGAGGAGACTGGCACAAGACAGACCGTTGTGGAGGAAACTTGGGGAGACCTTCGTCCAGCAGTGGATTGATAATGGTTGACAATGATGATGATGATGATTAAAATATTGAAATATAAACCTCATAAAAACAAGAGACTAATTAAAGGAAGTTTTTATATCCAGAAAAACAGTTCCATTAATGAATCTTCAAAATTTATAAATAGCATTTTCAACAATTTAATTAAAAAATAGACTTATAAAATACATATTGAAAAGATTTAAAATTAATAACTAGCACCTGCAAGCACAACCTGGCAATAAAATTTAACTTCTTTCTGTGCAAACAAAGTTTTGATACAGTTGTTATACATTGAGAAGAGGCTTTGATAAAATCTGGAGGCCAGAAACATCTGTAAAAACAAAAGAACTCAGAAGATGTGAAAAATAACTGAAAGTTCAAGTTAAAATTGAATTAAGTATATTAATCTAAGTAAAACCTTGAGTAAGTGTTATAATTGCTGTAAATATTTTATTTTTTAATACTAAAAGCATGCCCAGGGCTGAATATTTTTTCAAGCCCTGTGTATATATATATATATATATACATATTAGTTAAAAAACCAGAAAGGAGAATGAACAAAGCAATACATATTATGGAATATTCAAATAAAAAGAAAATGAAAAATAAAATGAAAATGTAAAGTAATCAAAGTTGTGCACAGCAGCAAACCTTAGATACCACAAAATATTTATAATTTAACAAAAAACCTACCTCCCAAAAAATCAAGCAAAATAACCAACCAAACAAACTTAAAATAAAATGGATAAAAACTGCAAAAAAAAAAAAAAAAAAAAAAACCCTAATCATCAGGGAGTGTCGGCTTTTCATAATTGTAAACAGGAGGTAATAACCTAAACTTGATGATACACTCCCTAAGCCAACCCATGAGCATAAATAATAAATAATAAATAAACCAATCTAAAAATACGTACATGAAATTACACCACCAAAAAGAAAATCATGCACCTTGATCACCAAACTAACCACTTGAACATATACACAAGACGACCCCGCCAAAAAGAAGACCACCAAGCATGAGCTGAAACGAAGACACAAAATAGCCTATTGATGATGAAACAAATGTTTAAAGGAGAATGCCACCGGCAACCTACTAAACTTTGAACCCTCAAGTAATTTTTGTAACATACTGACAACAAAACTCCTTGGATATTCATTTATCTGAAGCTGTATCAGAAATTCACTGATCACAGTAATAAGATCATGCCTGTTGTTACAAATTGAGACAAAACGAAAAAATTGTGAAATAATCAAATTTCTGTGAACCCTAACCAATAAATTAGAAGTCCAACTAATAAAACGAAGAGTGGGAAACGTAAATAAGTTGCGTTTATCATAAACTTTAGTAGTCCAAGCTTGATTACACAAAGAAATATTGATGTCCAGATAATTGACGTCGGCATCACTAACACTTGTTTTTTGAGGATCAAACCATCTGGATAAAGTTTTCAGCCAGTTGTTCAAAGTTCTCATCATCAAAAACTAGCAAATCGTCACTTACGACCCCTGGTGGCCAAACCGTTTTATAAATAAATTTGAAATTATATGCAAAAGATTCTCCATCCGGAGCTGTATCCGCTGCAGAAATAATTTTTCAAATCTGAGTTTTAGAAGCAGATATCAGGAGAAACGCAATTTGCTTTTATGCCCCCTAGGAAAGAATCTATGTGTAACTTGAAAAAGTGACTATACCTAAAATAATCTTTGACATTTATAAATGGAATCGAAAGGTAAAATAATTTTTTCAATCGGCCGTTTAGAAGCAAATATATGGAATAAAATGTATTTTGAATCATCTGCATTTACGCCCTCTGGCGGCAAAATTGTGATTGGTGAAAAAACAAACGAAATAAAGGATCATCATTCACACATTTCAAGCTTCCCAATGCAAAATGAATTTTTCAAATCGGGCAATTAGTTGCACAGATATGGTGTCCACAGACGGACAGACAAACCGATAACATAAGCACAATCTTTTTAACAAAGACGTGCTAATAAAGGCACACAGAAAATGCCTAGCTACTACTCAAAACTAGAGCATGAAAGACTGCCAGCTTTCTTCCTTCCTTGGCTCCCAGCAACGGCAGAAGCTCCTCCTTGCTTTAGTTTTTCCCATGGCAGGAGTGGATAAAAAAATAAAGAAAACTATTTCCCTGAATTCTTCATGTAACTGGCTGAAAATTGTGTATATACCATACTTGCCAACTTTGGAAGATGTGCATCAGTAAAACTTCTGCATGAATGCCACTTACCACAAAACAAAACATAATTATATTAATAAATATGCAGTAAAAATCTCTGCATATGCCACAATAATTAAACTAGTATTATCTGTGTTTAAAATAATAATTTAAAAAACCATAAAGTAAAATCTTAATTTTGTTGAATGTTAGCCTTGCAAACCTGTGGTGTTTTAATACCAAACTAAACATTTCCTGTAAAAAGGAAATATTCACTTTAAGAGTACCTACACATTGCATTAAAAACTGTATGTAACTCTATATCAGGATTATATAATATTGCAATCACTTTCATGGCTTCCATCACATACATGCTGCAGAAAATGGCCCATCTTGTAAAAGTTTCATGACAGCGGAAGTTTAATCTAAACCCATTTTGTGGACAATCGCTGTCGTTTTGGTCTTCCCGCAGCCATAACGTTTGGCAGTTTCATCTTTTAGAAAGATCTGCCGAAAAAGTGGACCAGCATGGTTGACATCACTGAATGGCACGTTGTGTTCTATCAAAAAAGATGTAAACAACAATTCGGCACGAGTTACATTTCCTTGACTATTATCCGATGTTTTAAAAAGTGTAGTCAGTTTGGAGTTACTACCAGTGCACTTCACATTACCTTTGTGTTTGGCACTATTTGCATGACAAAAAATATTGTTTCTGCCTCCGTGGGCAATGTTAAAATCATTTTGGCAAATGTCGCAAAATGCAAATTTTACACCTTTATTAGATTTCCTGATACACTGGAACTTTGTAGTGTATGCTTCCTTAAAAGTTTGAAAATAACTTTGAGATGATATAATCTTAGTACTCATCTTTATAGATTTGCATAAAAGCTGAACTAACAACTCGCTCCTCCCAGTAATTCAACTCTACAACAAAGAAACAACACCACACACTAAAAACAACATGCACAAGAAAGTATTCTTTTGCTGCTACAACAACATTGCTCAACACTGTGCATGCAGATTTTACTCTTCTTTCTCATTGGCTGTGATTTCCCTCCCAAGAGGAAACCAATCAACTGCTACAACGAATTAGCGTCTAGAGGGAGAGAAATACCACGGCCGCTCGATCTGCGTTACCACCTGCTCGATCAAGTTGGGCCGTGGAAATACAAAATGCGACAGTTAGCATCGCAGACTCTGCGCATGCGTCGCCACCAGTGTTTGCCGAAATTTTTTTTTAAAGGAGTATTTATAGTCCTTTGAAAAAATTTAGGGAGTAATTTTCAAAAGTAGAGAGTATTTTAGAAAAATAACAGATGAAATAAAATACGAAATTTGTTAGGTAATAATGAAAAATCAATCCAGATTTTTTCATATAAAAATTATTTCGCTACTGCTCAATGATTTAGAATTTGGATCCATTTTGTTTCTTGTTTTAGAAATAAATGTAATATCCATATTTTAAAACAATAACATTAAATTTATCATGTTTTGTAATGATCACATGGAACAGCAATGTGTTCAATAAGTGAAAACATTGCACTTTTAAGGTTCTTATATTCATCTAAAAATATCTAATAAACTTCTCAGCAAGTTCAACAGCTACATTTGTTTTACTGCAGCTGCACAGCATCCGGTACTTAAATTTTCATTTTGCTGATATTTTTGTTTCCCTTCCCATTTCTTCATTTAATGCCCTTGGATGACAATTTTATTCGTCATGAATGCATGATAGCTTTCACTATTATAAAAGATTAATAGTGTAACTTTGAAAATGTAAATACTTTTGAACACCATGCATCAATTTTTACACATTTTCAGCTTCTTCACTTTCATTTTCGAACCCCCCCCCCCCGCTCTTTATCAAGCTGAAATGCAAAACTTTTTGGTGGGGAATATTTAAGAATACATGTTCTAATCATCGCCGGGAAAAAAATAATTAAAAATTACAGTTACGGGGAAATCTGCTACGCCAGATTTCCGTTTTCGGGTATTTTCCCTCCATTTTCAAGTTGAAATACAAATATTTATGAAATAAAATGATATTTAACAACAATACTAGGCAGAGAAACATCACGTGAAAAATAAAATTACGATTACGGGAGAAATCCTCACTGCGTATAAATTCCGTTTTCGAAAGACGAAACATCTGCTTTCGAAAGTTTAGAAAGTTCCAGGCGGAAAACATCCTGCCACCACTACTAATTGCCCCAAAATTTCTGTTAATTTATGCGTCGATCTCGAGGATAACCCCAATTATGACGGAAAAGGAGAAATTTCTTGAAGCCGTCGCACTCTCACGTCGAATTTCCGTTTTCGGAAATTTTCCCTCCATTTTCAAACTAAAATACAAATATTTGTGGAATAAAATGATATATAACAACAATACTGGACACAGGCAACATCACAGGAAAAGAAATTATGATTAAGGAAAAAATCTTTATTTCGGTTTCTGAAAGATGAAATACCAAATTATGATTAAGGAAAAAATCTTTATTTCGGTTTCTGAAAGATGAAATACCGGGCCCGAAGCATAGTTTTACGCGTCGAGAAAAATTCCCAACACGCATCTTTACGTGCCGAGAAAAATTCCGGACGCATATTTTTATGCGTTGGTAAAATTTCGATGCGTATTAGACACGTAACTACGCATTTTGGCAAACTCTGGTCAGCACGTCACTTGAGCACTCCTGTGGAGAGAGAGAGCTACCGCACGACATCACGAAGATTGCGAGTAAAAGATGACATCATCGGGTGACACAGCGCTCGTAACGGGCCATCCATAAAGTACGTCAGAGATTACATGGGGAAGGGGGGGGGTCCTGACAACTGGACCAAATGTAACATGGGGGAGGTTTAGTAATTCGGACGTCCAGCGTCAAAAATATAGTGGATGGTATTTCTTCGTTTTGTTTTCTCTTTCTTTCTTCTTTTAATAGTTAAAAAGGTATGAAATACTTCAGATTTCAGATGATATTTAGCTAAATCAGAATATTAATATTAAGTTCTCGTATTTGTACTACCAAATCTATCGTGTTTTGTAGATTGTATAATCGGGAGTGTTGCAGCCTTGAATGTGTGTGTTCATTTGTAGATCTTTATTTCAGAATGATAAAGTTCGGGTAGCATTTAAGAATAAATTAATGCCTAAATAATAAATATTTTCTGTAGCAAACGTTTAAATATATGGAAGATTCCTTTAAATAATTACATGTTTTCTTTCTATTTCTCAACGGACTTCTAAAAGCAGTCGTCAAAAATAAAGGGTGTTGCAGGAATTAGGACGTACTTTTAGGGGAGCCCCCGGGGTTGCAACAATCGGACAAAATGTGACATGGGGGAGTCTAAAAATAGTAAAAAATCATGGACATACTTTATGGACGGCCCCTAAGGTCTGGTAGAAAATCTAAGTGGATGGTTCCAGGGGATTGAAATATTTCAATTGAGCAATCGAAATATTAAAAAATCCGTAAAAAAAGACCTCTATCCATAAATCAGTAAAATTAAGCAGAAATCCGTAAAAGTTGGCAAGTATGAATTATACCATAATTGGCTAGGAGATGATGACCCTAAAAAATTTCAAGTGAGTTGGTAAAGAAAGTTTTTAAATTAGCCTTAAAATGCTGATTATGAATTCTGGGCATGCTAGCCACATGATAAAGAGCAAATAAAAAAATTATGGCTCGTTTAAAAAGTTTTTTAATTGATTTACGCGAAATTTGGAGGGCTCATTCCTATTAGCGATTTATGGCATTGATCAAAATTTCAGAGATTTTCATGAAAAATTCACGGAGATAAACTTTTGTATTTTTTATTCCACCTTGCAATCAAAATGTAAAGGGACTTTCCCCTGCAATCCTTGAGAGAACCCGCTGGCTGCTGGGTGCGGGGTTACAGAGAGAGGTGCAGTGCGTTCCTGCTGCTGCTGTGAGTTGCATTTACAACTCGTGACCCCACCCATGTGTTCGACAGGGATGGGTGTCTTTCCATTGCACTGGAGCATTCCTCTCTGGTTTGTTTAACAAAACAATTTATTTTTGTTCCAGCATTTAGTTTTTCATCTGATAAAAAATCCCCTAGAAATAAAAAAACAATGCAAAACTAGCTGAATTGAAAAAATTACAGGCACACTTAAGAAAAAGGTGAAAATAGTGCCAAATTTTTAAAAAAGGTGACAAAAAGTGACAAATAGGGAGAAAAGTGACTTGTGCCGAGGTCTGGCATTGGTGGCAAGAATCATTGGATCCCAGCTGCATAGTGTGAAATGTATAAACTGGTGGAGGCAGTGTAATAATCTGGGATCTGTTTTCACGGCAGAGGCATTGGTTCCTTAATACTTCTGGAACAGCATTTGGATGGTACAAGATATCTTAACATCATCCCGAATCAGGCACACCATTGCCATGTGCATATTTCTTCCTGGCGGAGAGGGTACTTTCAGAATAGGAGAATGTAGGTGTAAAATGTATACGGATAGTTTTTAAACCACCTCCACCAGCTTGTACATTTCACACTATGCAGCTGGGATCCAATGATTCTTGCTACCAATACCATATTGTGGTTGTCGCCCATTCTTGCCAATGTGCAGTGGCTAGCACATAACACAAGAAAGTACTGATAAGAAACCAAGAATGCCGAAGCTGCATAGGGGCAAAGGTCATACAGATAAGAAAGCTGTGGTTTGCAGTTAAAACAAAAATAATATGTTTGTTGGATGGTGGAATGTAGTTTACTTTTAATTCACTAAGTGTAAGCTGTTGTATATATACAATATACACAGGGCTTGAAAAAATATCCTGCCCTGGGCATGTAAATAAAAAATCTGGTTTCCCTGTCCAGGCAACTAAATTTAAAAATAAAAAAGTTTAGAATAGAATTTTCTGCTACAAAAAGAAAGATAGTTGTCACATGTCATGCTTCATTTCACTGCTAATCACCAAAAGTTGTATTATTGTTATGAAGTGCTAAGGACAAAAGAATAACACTTCTTTAACTATATTAAGCTAATGTCCAGAAATTGGAACGATATAAAGTTTTGCTGCAAATGTTGTCAGCGATAGGATGCATGCCTCCGATTGAACTAGCCTCTGGTGTTTAGTAAGAAAGGGTGAAAACTTCAACGAAAGAAGCTTGGCAGAATCACAAAATTTCTCAAATACCAATTTCATCATCATACCTTTTTATACCAATTTCAGCATCATTTTCTTAAAACTTGAGATACATATCCAAAGTTCTGTGTGATAATTCGTGTTACCATTCACAAATATATTAGGTTGTAATGCTGTCTAAAACACGATAAAACTTCATTAAAACCACAACACACTAGTTGCAAGATGAAGTGAAAGGTTTACACTACAATTAAAACCAGTATGTTACAGTTAAAATGATAAAATTACATGAGGCGAGATCTTTCGGGTCACCCCTTGGTGCCCGTTGTCAAGCCAACTGTGAATACATGTGGTGCGGCGACAACTTATATGCTTTATAATAGTCACATTATAAAGCATATAAGTTGTCGCCGCACCACATGTATTCACAGTTGGCTTGACAACGGGCACCAAGGGGTGACCCGAAAGATCTCGCCTCATGTAATTTTATCATTTTAACTGTAACATACTGGTTTTAATTGTAGTAAATCTTTCACTTCATCTTGCAACTAGCGTGTTGTGGTTTTAATGAAGTTTTATCGTGTTCTAGACAGCATTACAACCTAATATATTTGTGCTTGAGATACATGCATTCGTGCATTGAGCATTTTGAATACAGAACCATAAAATGGAAATGCAAAATATGTAAGAAAAAGTTCATATCTTTTAACTTAAAAAATGAGGGTTCTGATTCGTTATCTTAAAAGATAAATTTTCCTACAAATCCAGTTTTTACTACCTGGGCTGGTGAAAATAATTTCTGAACATGCCCAATAATTGGACATGTAACTTTTGAGATATTTTTCAAGCCCTGTATATTTCTTTATTTCAAACACACACACACACACACACACACACACACACACACACACTCTCTCTCTCTCTCTCTCTCTCTGAAAAATTGCTGAAAACTCAAGTGTAATGCACATGTCTTTTACTTTAAAAATGTATATGTGGCTCAGAATAAATAAACAATATATGATGAATAAGAGAGAAGCGATTACTTAATGTCTCACAAATTAAGTTTGACTTACTGTTTTTTCCTAATGCCTTGACGAAATAGGGGATACAATTTCGCATCTCCTGAGGAGAAAAAGAAGAAAAGAAATTAAGCTCTTTCAATACTGTACTGGTCCATTTATTTCAATCACTGGAAAAAGAGTTTGATGTAATCTAAAAATATCACATTACAAATACCAAACTACTACTGAATGCAAGCATTCTTAATATACAGGGCGTCCTAAAAAGGTGCAACAAATTTCAAATGATAACTTTGGATGCAAAACTAATTTCAGCATTCTGTTTTTTGCAGGTGGTAAGGAATACCCTCAAGTTTCCTAGAAGTATACCCAATGGATCCTGCGTCAAAAGCACAGATTGTGGAGTGGTTTATTGAAACCTCATCCAAAAAGCAGGTTCAGCAGAATTTCAGAACAAAATATGAGAGCAAACTCAACATGTAGCAGCATCAGAAAGCGGTACAAGAAATTCAAGGAAGCTGGTAGCATCCTTACAAATAAAAGCCCTGGACAACCATCGCTGGCTCCAGAAAGGGAGTAGGTTGTGAGACAAACATTAACTCATAGCACTCAAAAGTCAATCAGAAACTCAGCAGGACAGCTGGCCATCCCCAAGTCATCAGTGCCCAGAGTGTTATATCAGAGATTGGAAATGCACCTGTATAAACTGCAGATAACCCATCACATAACCCCAAATGATCACGTGAAATGTAAACAGTTTTCTGAAGAGATGTTGGAGATCATTGCAAGTGCTGAATCTTTCCTAAGACAAATCTGTTTCTCGTATGAGTGCACTTTCCATGTTTTTGGAAAGGTTAATAAACAGAATGCAAGAATTTGGGGAACTGAACACCCGCATTGCACAATGGAACATGAACATGCTAGCCCAAAAGTGAATGTTTGGTGTGACATAATGGTTGACAGTGTTATCGGACCCTTTTTCTTTTAGAAAGCGACCGTGAGGGCTGATAATTACCTGGACATGATTGAGCAGTTTGTGTATCCCCAGTTGGATGAACTTGCAACTCCGATCATTTTCCAACAGAATGGGGCGCACCACCTCATTGGGCTTTGATTGTGAGGAGGTCTCTGGATACCAAATTTCCGAATCGATGGATTGGGCATGGTGGTCCCATTGCATGGCTTCCACATTCGCCGGACTTAACACCCTGTGACTTTTTGTTTTTATTGGGATTCATCAAGGGTGAGGTTTACAGCACCTTTGTTGCAGACATTGCTGACCTAAAGAGGATTACACATGTACTGCAGAAAGTTAATACGGACATTCTTGAACAAACACGGTTGGAACTGGAATACCGTTTAGACATTGTTTGGGTGACAAATGGTGCCCATGTAGAATTTCTATAAAACTTCATGATCTGTTCTTTCAATTAACACAAGTTGTGTATTGAGATCATTTATATTAAAACTGTTATGATTATTTGAAATTCGTTATACTTTTATGGGACACCCTGTATATTAAAGCATGAGGAAGACATTCAGGCAAAAGTAAACATAAGTTAGGCTTGCACAACTTAAAATACTGTTCCATAACTATCTCATAACACAAGATTTACGTAAGGAATCCAGACTACATAACGAGAGATTAAAAATATTGTCTCAAGCAATTATTTTGAGTATTATGTCATTAAATGATTAAAATACTGTTCCACCAATATCTCATAACAACACTAGGTTTGCATTAGGAATCCAGGCCAGATAACAAAAGATTTAAATTATTGTCTCAAACAACTATTTTGAGTGTTATGACATTAAATGATAAACTTTCCCCACTAAAGTATAGCAGTAATTTAATTGGAGTAACCCAGCAAAGAAGAGCAGTATGGATGCCAAAATAATATTTTGGTTTATTAATTAAAAAGTAACATGTAATCATGCAAAATGTTCACCCCTTGGCTGTATGTAAAATGATAAAAAATCTTATTCATTATTTCATAAAATCAAGTTTTGTGTGTCTTTTTCTTTCTTCACTAGATAGAGTTTGTTCTTTTACGGATTAATTTTAAATGATGAACCATTTTCTTCATCAGGCCCTGACCATTACAACCTACTGAAGACAATACTATCAAGTCACGTAGCACAGATATCATAGAGTAAAAATGTAAACTTGCAAACCTTACATGCTTCAGTAACTTTTTCACATTACCTTAAAATGTGGCAAACACTGAAGGGGCATTCAAGTGAATGTATCATTGCTGTTTTCATCATAATTATCTTTTATAACCCACTATTTTAAATATACTATTAATTATAATTATTTAACCCTAAAATAACAAATTTGAACATTTACATGACTAATTTTACGAACTAGTAATGTAAATATAATGTCTCTTCTGTAATCTCTTTTCCATAACTTTTCTGTACAGTATATAATATGCACAGTATTATCATTTTTTAAGTCAAATATCATAGACAAATTTCTGAAAGACATCAGATATGAAGAATATTGTGTGTAAGATAAAAAGCCTTTTGCAAATGAAAAAAATGAAAAATTTATAAGCAGATGTAAGGAATGAAGTACTACACCTATTCAGAAAACTCTCATGTATGTACATGTGTGTATACATAAAGAACACATCTGATGCACTTCAAAGTCACAATAAGTCAACATTTGTTAGTGATTTCTCTCATAAAAATAAATAAGAAAAGGAACACCTTGTACATGCACTTGTTTCATACTTGGTTATCCTATTCGTTACTCGTTAGCAGCAGCTCCAAAATGTATTGTTTTGTGCAATTTGTTTTTTCTTTAGACAGCACACGGCAACTCAGACGTTACTGTTTGTTCTCCGTTTTGTAACAGACTATTGCATGTGATTGGCTACCTTCAGTGTTTAAGATTCAGTCTTCATTTCACAGGAAAATAAAATCACAAGATGTAAATTATTACCCCCAAAAGGGACAAAGAAAGAATGAATGGTAGTGATGGATCATTTGTGACCAATTCATTTACAACAAATGACTTCACTGTGAATGGTTTGTTCTCACTGCTGTGAATGACCGTTGAATCTGTCATTACTGTGACACACTGAAGTTGCAGGATGTTTAACTTTATTCTGAGTTTGGTAATAATTAATGGCATGGCTATTCTTACATTTAACATACAGAGTGATTCACTCGGGATTTTACCCCCAAAAAAGCGATATAATTTTGAAAGGGGAAAACATTTCAAGCTGAAATTTGAAGACAAAGTGCCTTACCTTTTCACAATCACATCGATATCAGAGAAGACGCTGAAAATGTCTGCCATTTGTATCCAAACAGAGATCAACTTGTCGTTGAATATTGTCAGCATGTTGGTATTTATTGCTTTAATTTCCTGTGTGATGTTGTTTTTCAGCTGCAGAATAGTCCTAGGCTAATTGCTGTATACCTAGTACCTATCAAATGACCCTATAAGAAGTAATCTGGTGGAGTTAAATCTGAAGGCCTGGGCGGCCACAACCTTTGGAGATAATCCACTCGGCAAAAAAACTTCAAATCTCAGCCATTGGATGCAGTGGCATACCCAGAAATTAATTGGGGGGGGGGGGGCATATCGTCGTTGCAATGTCAAAACCACAAATGTGAAATTTTGTAGTTTGAATTATCGTTATTTAAAAAATAAATTTGATCAAATAATCATTTTTGTAATTACAGCACTGTTCAAGCACTATACATAACATTTACATCAAGTTGCATCTGTATTATGCATCAGTAAATAAAATTTTATACGACAAAGTCGACAATCGAAAAATTCTTACGTTCTTGGTTTTATCACTGCAGCTACAATATCATTCCTTTCTAAAGTGACGAAAAAATGTGCATGAGAACAGGCATTTTTATTTTTCTCAAATACTATTAATTACAAAGTAATGTTCATTCTACGCTTTTGTTTTCCTGCTATGGTATGTACTCAAGATAAAAGCCTACCCCCTCCATCCCACAGCCTCCACCATTCATTAGACTGACGCCCCGACGACTACAACATACAACACCAGTTCGCTCTCTTCTCTTTTTGGTGGCATACAAGTAGGAAATGCGCAATGGAGGGGGTAGACATTAACAATAGGCATATGTGACCTCGTCTGACTATTCCAAATAAAGAAGTAACTAACAGCAATTTAAGGAGGACCAGAACGGCTACACTAGTAAAATAATGCCACCGATAATTTTTAATACCAGACAAAATTATTTTGGGGGTGCATATGGCCCCTTGCACTTCCCCTGGGTATGCCATTGATTGGAAGTGTGAGAAGTTGCACTATCGTGTTGGAAGAAGCCGTTCTGCAGTTCAATATCATCCAGTTGGTTCACAAACTGTGTGAAGATATTGAGATGCACTTCTGTGTTGACAGTCTGCTCAAAGAAAATGGGATCGATTATCCTGTTCCGTGAAATGACGCACTATACGCCAATCTTTATGGAATGTGTTCTTTCCTCGTGAATGACATGGGGATTCTCACTTGCCCATACCCGTGTATTCTGTGAGTTCACATAGCCTGAAAGGTGGAACCAGGCTTCATCTGTGAATCATGTAATGTCTAATATGTCTGAATTTTGACTGACAAATTCCTTAAACCACCAGTAGTAATGCATTCGCTTCGGCATGTCAATTGTTAACAGGTCATGAACAACTGTAACATGATATGGCTTCAGTTTACCCATTTTTGCTGCCCTCTAGTAAGGGGGAATATGACAGACCTGTTTCTTGCGACAGCCTGAATAACAATTTCTTTGGAGACTGTAACAACCTGTTTTTCACACACTTCACAGTGTTTTCTGACATTGTGGGTCGACCTCCTGAATGCGTATCAACAAAGCTTCCTGTCGTGTCAAGTTTCATAAAAGGATATTCTGTAAGTAATATCCTTTTATTCCTCAGTAAATCCCTTAATTAAATTGTGAAATTTATAGTATATTTATTCTGAGTTGGAAAATAAATTACCAATAAGAAAATTAATATCAAGAATTTATAAGTGTCCACCAATACGTGAGTCAACAATCAACAGTCAGCTACGAAAATAATAGTGACACTTAAGAATGGGAATATGTGAATGCCACTCACTTGAATGGCGTGTGACCAAATCATTCACAAGCTGTTCTATGGCAAATCTTTCATCATGAAGAGCTTACACTCTTATGGGCAGTTTGCCAAAAAGAGCTGACCTTGAAAGCACAACATGGGATCTTGTTTACGCTTTCCAACCGTAGGTTGAAGAAGCGTATATGCTCCAGCTTTTTCCATCCGTCTGTCTGTCGGCACGATAACTCACGTAAAAATGGTTCAATTTCGATGAAATTTTAGTATGTGGTAGGGGACCACAGGGGGACGAACCCTATTGAAAATGGGTGAAGTGGGGTCAAAGGTCACGCCATAAGAGCAGGATCCATTCAATTGCGCTTATGCGTCATAACTTCCGTAAATATGGTTTGATTTCGATGAAATTTTAGTATGTGGTAGGGGACCACCAGGGGATGAATCCTATTGAAAATGGGTGAAGTGGGGTCAAAGGTCACGCCATAAGAGCGGGATCCATTTCATTGCCTTTATGCGTCATAACATGCGTAAATATGGTTTGATTTCAATGAAATTTCAGTATGTGGTAGGAAACTACCTGGGCAAGAACCCTATTGAAAATTGGCAAATTGAGGTCAAAGGTCAGGCAGGGCATAAGAGCGGGATTTATTCCATTGCCCTTATGCGTCATAACTTGCGTAAAAATGGTTTGATTTCGATGAAATTTTGGTATTTGGTAAGGAACAACCTGGGGACGAACCCTATTGAAAATGGGCGAAATGGGGTCAAAGGTCAGGGCATAAAAGTGGAATCCATTCCATTGCCTTTATGCGTCATAACATGCATAAATATGGTTCGATTTCGATGAAATTTTAGTATGTGGTAGGGAACCACCTGGGCACAAACCCTATTGGAAATGGGGTCAAAGGTCAGGCAGGACATAAGAGCGGGATTTGTTCCATTGCCCATATGCGTCATAACTTGCATAAAAATGGTTCGATTTCGATGTAATTTTAGTATGTGGTAGGGAGCCACTGGGGATGAAACCTATTGAAAATGGGCGAAATGGGGTCAAAGGTCAGGACACTGGAGTGGGATCCATTCCATTGCCCTTGTGCATCATAACTTACCAAAAAATGTTTCAATTGCGACAAAACTTTATCATGTTTTTCCGGAGGTATAGTGAACCGGTTCTGTTGAATATCAACGAAATGGGGTCAAAGGTCATTGCACAAATGCAAGATTTATTCCACAGCCATTATTTTCATAACTTTCGTAAAACTGCTTTTATTGCGACAATACTTTAGTATGTTATTCTTGAGGTGAACTGAACCGGTTCTGTTGAATGTCATCAAAATGGGGTCAAAGGTCAGGACACAGGAGCGAGATTTATTCTACAGCCATTATCCTCATAACTTGAGTAATAATTTCTGGTATGTTGGAAAGTGTATCATAATCAATGCATAGCATGATTTTACTAACTTGTTTTTATTTTACACACATAAATGATTTACTCAGTGGGCAACCTGGAAATTGGATCATTCATGAATGATGAACTTCCAAGAAGGAATGATTCATGCCATCACTAATAGATGGACATCCAATTTTTGGCTCTTATGCAAAGGGACTTAATAAAACCATTCAGTGGAAAACTTGTTATTTTTGTCCATTTCTACTGATGCTGGATCTTTCTACTGGACAAGTTAGCTAGTGTTAATAATTGTTGTTTATATGTGTACAGAAGGAAGTTAGAATAGACGGAGTAAAGGCCAGCTGTTTCCCTTGTGTAATCAAAGTGAAGCCCCCTGAAACGTCACGATCATGACATCACAATGAATCACACAGTCTCTGCCCCCATGTTGGTGAGACAAGTCGCAGCCAATCACAGTCTCTGCCACCATGTTGGTGAGATGATTGAGAATTCGAGTCGTCTGTTTAAAGTGCTTCAAGTTTGTGATGTAATCCTTACTCCATCAATTCTAACCACCTTGTGTGTACAGGCCAACATGACAATGTTATTAATTCTTGGTATTGTTATTCATTTTCATTTTCTTTTTTTGTACATGAATTTAATAAAAAATAATAATTTAAATTTAGAGCAAAGGATACTAGGATGGATACATGTTATGCTGATGAGAGGTAGACTAACAGTGGATTGTGAAAATAAATTAAAATTAGAAAAACATAAAAATAAATAACAATATATTGATACATATAGGTGCCACATTTTCTACTGTTTCCCATTCAACCCTCAGAAAACTTTAAAATTACATCACCCTGGAATGAAAATCAAACCCTAATCTCATGAATCATGATTTATGTTCATGTAGGCTACCATTACACTAATCAAGACAACAAAGCTTCAAGCATCTGTAACTAACAAGATGCAGCCCAGGAATCCCGACCAGCATTCCAGATGTGAGCTAGTTGAACCAATCCCTACTTCCACATAATAAACACTATGGTGAAGCAGGGATAGGAACTATACTATGATGAAGAAAGATTGGAATTTTGTTGTCCTAACAGTAGCATGCTAGAACGTAAATCAAGAGATGTGGAATTGATTCCTGTTCAGTTTTTCTGAGAAATGGCTATGTGAGAAATAGCAGGAAATATGGCACCTATATGCCTTTCATGTATAGTTGAATCTTTTTATTTTTTTTTGGCACTTCAGGGTAATGGAATCCCCTATTTTTGGGGGTGCAGCAAGCACTTTCCGGATCTGAACACATGTAATTTGCAGCAAGAAGGGAGCATGCGAAAGGTTCCGTAGTAATCTCACCCCAGGGTGGAATTCATGTGGAAAGCGTGACAGTAAACATTGCTTGATCTGAAAGGGGGCTTTTTTGTCTCTTTAAGTTAACCTTGTTAAGGGAACACTGAGATCTCTCTGTCCAGCGATTATTTCACCAGCAAGCAATGTGAGTTATGGAGGGAGACAACAATGGAGTGGGTGGGGGATGAACCAAAGGGTGGGACTGCCACGATAATGGGTTTTAAAACGTCAGCCCTGTAGGGAACAAGTGACTGGGGAAGTTTTTGCCTGTTGTCTTTGAGAATTGGAAATCACCTCCTTCGACACGTCGCACCCAAAATGCTTGCACCCCCAAAAATAGGTCAGTGTTAGAATTAGAAATAAATCTATTACTGGCCCAGTGGACCACTAGAATTTGCAAACCAGTGGTTCACCAAAATGCCCACTGGTCCATAAAAAAACAATAAAAAAAACAACTTAAAAGACTAAATGCAGAAAAAACATTCACGCACATGAACCATTAGGATGAATACAGTCTTCACACGATTTTAATGATCTTAAAATATGAAATATATATACAATTAAAATACTCTAAAACACACTAGCCCTTTCAGAGCGACAGTCACCCCATCATCAGGTGTGATTGGATCTCCCAAACCGTTCAGTATAAATATCTGTAGTGCGCCATACGCGCCATCTGTCTTGGCGGTTAAACCACGATCAGAGCGACACCACATCGCAAATCGAAAACATCATTATAACTGCAATATTAAGTATTAAAGTCTAAAAAAGGAAGATAGTTCTGTGGATTGTCCAACACTTGTAGACAAAAGATGTCTCCAAATATCAGGTAGATCCCAAGGGCAATTATCATTACAGCAACTTCTTTTGAACGTGGAAATGAACAAACTCTCAGTCACCAGTAGCATGTGTGTAGAGGCTGGCGTTATCAAAATTTTGGCATTGTCCCAATCAGGGATTAAATCTTCTGAATCAATGCACTTGGTAAGGGCTGTACAGATATGGCTTGCTTTTAAACTATATTTATGTTCCTGCAGCCTGAGGCACAGTTTCCGACGAGTGGAGCCTATGTAATAGTTAATACTCTCATGCGAGTCATTGTCCAAGAGTGGGATGCAATAAACGCCCCACCTCTATGAATCATCAATTCCTGGGCGGTCTTTCCTCAAAACAGATGACAGGTAGTTAACTCCCACGCCAAAATGTAGCCGGTATCTAGAGCAAATTTTAGACATTAAGGTAGTAAAACCAGGTAGGAAATCCATTTTTCCAACAAACTTTTTAATAACATGTGGATCACCAACCAAAGTTGAGAGAGGTTGACGGGATGCATAAACTCGACGAAAATTTTTACAAACAATCTGTCGAGGATAGCTGAACGTGTGGGCTAAATCAAAAATGTAATTGATTTCCTGATTAAAGAAGAACCTAGTGGAAGCATTTGTAAATGCTCTATGAAACAAAGAGTAAAGCGCAGCAACTTTATGTTGCATAGGAAGAAAGGAGGCAAATGGGATTAAGGAACACGGGGCAGAAGGCTTACGATAGACCAAAAAAGATAAGTGATTCGAAATTGGGTGCCTGTGAATACAAAAATCTAGAAAAGGGATTTCACAGTTAGACTCAAGTTGTACTGTGAGCTTGATAGTGGGATATTTTGAAGAAAGTTCGTCGGCGAAACAAAATAAATCCTCTTGGGTTTGGGAGTGAGGCCACGCTACCAAGATATCGTCAACGTACCTTAAAAATAAAAGCGGGGAGGGAAAATTCACTAATAACTTTGTTCTCAAGATCCTGCATCAGGATCTTGAGAACAAAGTTATTAGTGAATTGTTTCGCCGACGTGCTTTCTTCAAAATATCCCACTATCAAGCTCACAGTACAACTTGAGTCTAACTGTGAAATCCCTTTTCTAGATTTTTGTATTTACAGGCACCCAATGTCTAAAATTTGCTCTAGATACCGGCTACATTTTGGCGTGGGAGTTAACAACCTATCATCTGTTTTGAGGAAAGACCGCCCAGGAATTGATGATTCACAGAGGTGGGGCGTTTATTGCATTCCACTATTGGACAATGACTCGCATGAGAGTATTAACTATTACATAGGCTCCACTCGTCGGAAACTGTGCCTCAGGCTGCAGGAACATAAATATAATTTAAAAGCAAGCTATATCTGTACAGCCCTTACTAAGTGCATTGATTCAGAAGATTTAATCCCTGATTGGGACAATGCCAAAATTTTGATAACCCCAGCCTATACACACATGCTACTGGTGACTGAGAGTTTGTTCATTTCCACGTTCAAAAGAAGTTGCTGTAATGATAATTGCCCTTGAGATCTACCTGATATTTGGAGACATCTTTTGTCTACAAGTGTTGGACAATCCACAGAACTATCTTCCTTTTTTAGACTTTAATACTTAATATTGCAGTTATAATGATGTTTTCGATTTGCGATGTGGTGTCGCTCTGATCGTGGTTTAACCGCCAAGACAGATGGTGTGTATGGCGCACTACAGATATTTATACTGAACGGTTTGGGAGATCCAATCACACCTGATGATGGGGTGACTGTCGCTCTGAAAGTGCTTGTGTGCTTTAGAGTATTTTAATTGCATATATATTTCATATTTTAAGATCATTAAAATCGTGTGAAGATGGTATTCATCCTAACTTAAAAGACATTCACAATATAAGTAAAAAATAACATATCATTTCACTGGAATTATCTCTAATATTTGTTTTTAAAGCTATCATTAGTTTGCAGCCTAAAAAGAAAACCATACAGCAAGGTAAAAGAAATTAAAATTCATTTTTTAACTAGTGACAAATTAGGAAAAAATATTACTAGCCATCCGGGCCAGTAAAGTCAATAGTTCAGTGGTCCGACGGAAGTTTTACTGGCCAATGGCTAGCGGACCACTGGGTAATTCGAACGCTGTAAGTGATTACATTATCATCAAGTGCCAAGTAAAAAGAATCCAACTATAGTTATAAAGAATTAATTTTTCAGAGGATTTTGCTTCCCACTGACTTCAGTGATATAAGAATAAACAAAAACAAGTAGTATTTTTCTTCACAGTACACAAGCAATGCTCAGAGGCATGGAGCAACCTATATGGAAACTGCATCTGACATTTCTGGCATCTGACTCCACCAAAGCTTGTAACTTGCAAAAATCTTAAAAGAACCATGGTGAAAGGTAAGTACTATATGTTTTTAAATAAAATTTGTGGCAGTTGAAGCATTCCATCTCATCAGGAAACTTGAAAATTTTGTTGTTCTGGAGTGGGAATCAAACCAGCATCTCTCAATTTTCATTTCAGCATGCCAGTTTGAAGTTTCTTGATGAGATATTACATGGGGAACAGCAAAATAAATGCAATTTAATTCTGAAAGTTACCAGCTTCGTGGCGAAAATGTACACAACTACTTTGCCTCACTGAGTCTGCCGCAAATAAGATTTCTTTATACATCATAAACATATTACATACAGGGGTTAGACAGAATAATATGAACACCATGCTCAGAGATGTGACTTTTAATGCAGCTGCATATGTCGCAATATGCAAAGGTATCCACTACTTTTTGGTTGTAATAGCTTTGTTTAGAACCTCAAGGTCCTCTTTTAAATGCATTTAAAGTGTCTTGATGCAAAATTTTTTTCAGGGTGATGACGAAATAAGTGACCTAACAGACTTCGAAAGAGGGCTAATCGTTGGTGGCTGGCTAGTTGGTGCCTCCACGACAACAGTCGCTAGGGTAGTGGGGTTATCGAGAGCTACTGTGTCTAGCGTCACAACAGCATGACATGTTCGTGGTAAAACTGCATCTGTGAAACACAAGAGCAGTCAGAAAACGACTATGATTGACAGAGATAGGAGAGCATTAAAGAGGATTGTTACCCATAATAAGAAGACCACAATGCCAAAAATTAGCTTGGAGCTCAAGCTGCATCTCTAGACCGCAGTATCAAAGAAAACTGTGCACAGGGAACTGCACAAAAAAGATATTCATGGCAGAGCTGCTACTGCAAAACCTCTGCTGACTCAGGTGAATGCACAACAGCGACAGCAGTTGTGCCAGGACCATACGTGGACTGCCAATACATGGAAGCATGTAATGTGATCAGATGAATCCACATTCATACTATTTTACACTGCAGATCGTGTTTACATGTGGAGAACACCATCAGAAGCGTACAATCCAGTGCAGCAGCAGGGTGGTGGTCCTGTCATGCTCTGGGCGGTCATGCCGTGGTTTTCAGCAGGTCCCCAATCACCTTGAAAGGATGGATGACTGGCAGGGCATATGAAACCATTTTGGACGACCAAGTCCATCCAATGGCTCAGGCATTATTTCCTGCAGAGGATGCCATCTAACAAGATGATAATGTTCCAATTCACAGAGCTCGGAATGCCCAATCGTGGTTTGAGGAACACGAGGACAAACTTTCACACCTTCCTTGGCCTCCCCAATCACCAGACTTAAAACATCATCGAGCCACTATGGTCTGTGTTGGAAAACACAGTAAAATTCCGTTATCCTCTTCCTGCATCTCTCACGGACCTAGAGCAGTTTCTGCATGAAGAATGGTGTGACAGCTCACTAACCACATCCAGGATTTGTATGCATTTATTAAGGAGGATTCACACAGTTTTGAATGCCAAAGGTGGTCCCAGTCCCTATTAGGTATGTAAAACCTTCTTTTCCTAGGTGTTTACATTATTCTGTCCAACCACTGTAAGTGTTATAAGTGTATACACCCAATTTCATTGATTTTACAATGTAAGGGGGTAAATATTACCTGGAAAAACAAAATTATTTTAGTGTAAATGACACATATATAATAATATATGTATCGATACACTAATACTATAATTTACATACATATATAAAATATAATCATTTGCACATGAAAAAAAGGTTAATACTGCACTTTGCCAATAAATTTACTGATACTTTGTTGACAACACTTCACGTGATCAATACACATCATGGCAAGAGTTGCAACAAAACTATGCACAATTATAGAGGTAAAGCTTTCAAATAAAAACATTCAAAATTCTTATGAAAGAAAAACATACTTAATTCATTAGGATTTTCTTCAGTTTTGCTCTTCACAGGTGCAAGTTCTGATGATGGGATGTCATCTTTTGAGGGAGCAGAATCAACACAATTTGCAGTCATTTCTTGAGGATTAGCAGCCACTTCAGTATTTTTTGCTACAATGTTTGTAGGAGATTGGAGTTTGACAATGGTATATTTATCTTCTTTGGGTTCTCTCTCTTCCTTAAAAGCCTCAGGAATGTCTAGTAGCTCTTCAGATGACTCTGTTGGGACATTTTCCACTGATTCTAATGTCTTACGGCATTCCACTCGTTTTAAAACTGGGGCCAGTCGTACTCTGGGATGATGAATTGCTTTTTTCACAAGAGGCTCACTTTTCACTGATATGGAAGAACCAGACATAACCACAGGTACACCTTTCTTCCAGGCTAGTGCTGTCGTAAACACTTTTTCCTGAGATTTTACAAAATGTCTAGCATTAAAAAATTTACCCTTTCCTGCTGGATTTTCTTTCTCATCAGTAATTGCAACAATCTCATGGAAAGGTAATACACTCTTTTTATTAACATGTTTGAGGGTATTGTTTTTACTTTTGCTTATTGCCTTTTTTTGGACTTTACCACTTTGCTTTTTCTTTGTAGTTTCTTAGTGTTTTCATATACTTCAGCAGTATGTTGCAATACATTTCTTTTAGCCAATCTAGTTCTTAGAGAGTCAGATGAATTTTTATAAAAGTCTGAAGCTAGGAATGGTTGCACTGAATTAGGACTATTTTGTGAAGTATCAGCATAACTGTAGTCAAATTCAGTGTTTTTCACTGCAGTTTCATCTTCCTTTGCCAAAAAGCAGGAATTCTATTCGCAACAACGCTGTCTTCTGAAGTATCAGCAAATATGTTAAGTTTAGTTTCTTTTGCTGCAGGCTTACAAACCTGTGTCAAACAAACAGGCACATTTTCACCAACACCTCTGTTTTGTGAAATATCAGTAAAGCTAAGTCCAGTTTTTCTCAGAACTGGTTTACCAGCCTGAGGCAAATAAGCAGGCATACTTTCAATGATAACTTTGCATGGAGAACAGGCCACTTTGTCTGCTTTGCTTATAGTCTCACTGCTTATTACCTTCTTTTTGGATTTCATCCCTTTGCTTTTTTTCTGAAGTTTTTTATGCTTCTCATTTGCCTCAGCAGGAACTTGCAATGCATTTCTTTTGGTCAACACTCTATTTCTAAAATCATTCGATGATTTTTTATAAAAATTTGAAGCCAGAAATGTCTGCATTGCATCAGAAGGACTGTTTTGTAAAGTGTCAGTATCCCCGTAATTAAATTCAGTTTCTTTCACTACAAGCTTACCTGCCTGTGCCATACAAGCTGGCATCTTCTCAACAACAACTATGCATGGAGAACAGGACACTTGGTTTGCATCTTTCACAACTGCTCTTTGATATGGGATTCCACTGCTAGATTGACACTGTTCTGAGATCTGTGGGGAAAACATTTTACTTTGTGTAGTGTTTTCTCTTGCAACATGGGAGTTGCTGACACTTTTATTTTTTGGCAAATCTGAAACGCTGTCTTCAGAGAATTTCCCTTTGTATACTGCACTTGACTTTTTTGCTTTTATTTCTTTTACTTCAATTTTTCTCTTTGATGGCATTCTGAAAGAAGAGTTATAACATTTAAATTTACACAATGCATAGCATGATAATCACAAAGAAAAGTTTCTTTCCTTCTAAATCTATTAAAACCTACAGACATTATCAGGGTTTATCCTAGGGCTAAAAATGGCAAGGTGCTTGTTATGAAAGAAAGGGCAGCTTACACTTTTAAAGGGTGTTAGAGTATATATTGACCTTACAAAAACAAGACCGTAAAAGCAGTATTAATTCACCGGAAAAGTTCAACAACAATTCATTCACTGTGGATATTAAAATATTATTATCGATATTTAAACATGTAGTGAGTGCACTTTCAATAAACAATTTTTGAACAATGTAATTGAATGATTTATTAAGTTATATTGTCTGATGAAGCATAACAAAACCATTTTTTGAAAATCACAAAAATATGCATCTGCTTCTAGCATTTCTCCATTTACAAATAACATTAGAAAAATTTCACTTTCTTCAGCCCTACGATTCATTTATCTTTATCACTGATTCACATGGTAAATTTTCACTCTGTTTCTGTTATCAGTCAGTACTAGTTTAATTTAAGAGAATATTATTTCTACTTCAGCATTTGATATTGCTAATGTATATGCAATATTTAAAAGTTTCTCTGTTATTGGGAATCTTCTACCCACCGTGCCTTCCAATTTTGACAGAATTGAACATATTTTTGGAATCGACAAATTACTACTCTTGTTATTAGTTTGAGATAGAAACATTGATTGGTAGTCATCCTACTCTAATAGTAAATCATCGCCTAAGTTGAAGTACTCAGCAATTTCCCATTATTTTGCTTTTGATGTCTATTTGTCTTTAAAAAGATTTCTGAAGTATTATGAACAACAATTACTGGCTAAGTGAACTATAATCTTACAACAATGGTGAATACCATTGTAAAACATAGCTGAATTCATCTGTGAATGGATCTTAATGCATTTTCACCAATGGCCGTGGGTGACACTATACTGATGCAGAAAATATATTTTCTCTTGAAGTCTGTCATTGGTTGATTTGATGCCAACATGTAATTACAACATGCAGTAAAAGTTCATATGATAAGAATGATAAAGGGACTGAAAGGCAGTCATTTTTGGACTGAGGGCAGGCTTGATGGTCATTTTAGGCTTGAGGGCAGGTAGGGTGGGATTTTTTTAATTAAAGGGCAGGCAGGGTGGAACACTCTTCTAAAAACAGCTAGGATGAACCCTGATATTAATATTTCTGCTTATGCATTAGACTTGTTTTAATATTCAAGTTTTCTTGTACAGTGTGGGATCTTTTATCTTGGAACTTAGGTTTTCTGGATAATGTGGTTTTCTGTAATTTGGAACACAATGCCTAAAATCTGATAAAAATATTAGAGAATAAAAAACCCATTCTTCCTTTAAAATAAATGCATGTTTGATTAGCTAACATTCATTACAAATTATTTAACATTAATTACAAGTCATATTTAACATTAAGTGCAAGTCATTATACAGGGTGTCCACAAAGTCGTCCTCACATTACAAAAATTAATATAAAAGATGTATTACAGGTACAAGAAAGGGATTACATGACAATGATAGTGCACAAGTAGTTTTTTTCTTAATGTCAGTACTCCTCCACATGGGCGCCATTAGTGGCCTGGAGGACATGTAAGCGATATTCGATTTCACGCCATGTTTTGTTTAGCATCTCAGCAGAGACAGAAGCAATGGTGTCTGTTATTCTGCTCTTCAACGTCTCGACATCTGGAACATTGCTAAAGTAAATTTGGTCTATCACATAATCCCACAGAAAAAAGTCTAGAGGGGTTATGTCGGATGATCAAGGTGGCCAAGTCATGGGACCGTCACTGCTAATCCATCTGTCTGGAAATGTATCATTCAGGAACTCATGAATTATTATTGACCAATGTGAAGGGGCACCATCTTGTGAGAAAATAGAAGGTTAGAAAGCATGCAACTGAGGTGCTACAAAAAGTTCCAGCATGTCCGCATACATGTTACTGTGGGCTCTATAAAAAAGAAGGGTCTGATGATTCGGTCATGCATCAGGCTGCACCATATGTTCACTTTTGGGCTAGACCTCAGTTTGATGACAAAATGGGGATTTTCTGATCCCCAGATTCGCGCATTGTACCTACTTACTGTACCAAAGATGTGGAATGTGGCTTCATCTGAGAAACAGACATGGAGCAGATAATCACTATAGGGTCATTCTATGTCAGATCACCCAGGGCATGTCACCCACCCATCTCATATTTTTGTGAAAATTGGCACAAAGTATTGTACTGGTGAGATATGAAACCAGTTAAAATTTTAGGTCAGTCAGTCCAGTGGATTTTGAGTAATGCCACTTTAAAAATTGGGTATCTCTGCCTTTGAAGTTTTCGTGCTGTGAGCTTTCACAACTACACTGTAGGACAAAAAAATTCATAACTTCACAACTAACTGTTGCAGCCACATACTTTTTTCTTAAATGATCTGCATGATCCATACATTTGGGAGATACTTGTTTCTGCACATTTTCAGAATTAAAAGAACTTTTTTTAATTTAATGACAAAGGACATGGAAAAATAAGGTCACATTTTTATTGAACAAAACATTTTTTTTTAAAATGAGACCCCACTGCAAATTTGCTAAAAATATTTTCATGTGTGTATTATAATGTAACCTTTCATTAGGTGAAAAAATACTTTGGGCAATTCACTATTTTGGCGAAGAAAAAAATAATCCAAAATGGCATGTTTTATATGTAGAACATTCTGACATGATATTACCCAATTTTTTAATTAAGTGGTTGCTTGACCATTTCATACACCCCCTCCCCCCTCCCCCCCATAGTTTAACCCAATCAGTGAGTTGCTCAAAACAATTTTTATTTTATTTTATTTTATTTTTATGTGCCACCATCTTGGATATACGTTCATTTTTTTTCTGTGGCAGGCCAAAATAGGGCCTCACAATGGTTTTGAAAAAAAGGCAATTGTTTTCCTCTTATTGTAGATCGAAAGTTTTGGCTTTCACTACCTTAAAGAGGACATTTTAGGCTTACAGAAAATGTATAGAAATGAAAGAATTTTTCTTTTTCAATCTTACTTAAAATGGCGCTGAGATTTGCAATACTCGCAAGCATAAATCACCATTTTTGATAGGCTGTTAAGGTGACTAGGAGTTGGAACCCCACGTTGGGAATTTTTGTGTAATAAATATGGCTAGTAGAGTTTTTAGCTATGGAGAATTTAAGTCTGAGTTTGATCCCGTTCAACCCCCCCTCAAAGTTGCAAAATTTTCAACTTTTGCAGATTCCAAGGTTACATATCTCAAAAGAGGGACCAGATAAAAATTTATTTATTTTTTCGCCAAGGATACCCCTACTGGTACTCAACAAAAAACCAGTGAGTTTCATTTTGTGGTTCAAACTGGTTTAGAAGTTACAGGCTCTAAAATATTTGTGAATAAATGGCAATTCATTTCAGCACTCCGAAATGCACAGAAACTGATGAATATTTATGCTTATTTCTGTTTTCAAAATATTTTTTAAGTCTTACGGAATTATATTTTAAACACCTCTAACTACCAAATACTATATGTATAATTTATTATACATAAGTTAAATAAAAAACTAAAAAAAAATCTTACCAGAGCATATTGTACAGCTTGCGATTAACAAAATTTAGCAGCAACACTTGTCTAGATGTATATAGCCTTACTTCTGTGAGTGTGCTGCAACTCACTATATTTGTTACTATTGAATTTAATATTTTGACCAATTTCAATCTGTAATTGATCAAAATGGTAACATGCAAAGCCATGCTCACAATTGCCAGTCAAATCACAAAAGTTTTTTTTATAGTTGCTGTGCTTAAAAATAATCGCCAATTGCAAAAAAAAAAAAAAAAAAACGACTGACAGGGCCACCTATGCTATCCCAAGCTTTTTCATTTCTTTTTTCTAAAATACAAGTAACTGCAAAGATTAGGTGTCTCTAAATTTCTTACTAATTTTAATAAAAATATAAACTAATGGAACAAACCATTTTATGAATTATTTTGACATTGAATGATACATTTATGTATGATTTATAAATTAATTTTTCCTTGGTTACATAAGAGAAAAATGAATTCTTTTCTGTCAGTTTGAATTAAAACTAAACACAATAACTAATTTTCATGTGAAAAAAACTTTGACTGAGCCAGGTTTTCAGCCTGTTTGGATAGGCTGTATATTCTTCCTGTTGCAGTGTTTACTTCAACCAAACATAATATATGTGTCAGAGGTACTTCACTATCATTATTAGGCCAATAAAAAGATGGAGAAGGCCCATATGGGTGCATGAATCGACCAGTCACATCACCTGCATCATAGTTAATCTTTTCAACAAATCCCACATACCAACAGGAATCATATACACATGCTACGCAGCAGTTAACATGTAACTGTAACTCATCTTGAAAATTAGTTACACTGATTTCGGAAATAATACTGTAATATTTATCAGAACTTAATCTCTTAGCACCAATTGTGAAATTGGGAAGTGGTGTAAAGTGATGCATTGTGTGTGTACCAGGAAGAGCTTTAGCTTTCTTAAAACAGAGACTAAGCTGATTACTCACTTTGTGCATCTCTTCTGCACACACAAAGAAAAATGTAATTTCTTTTATATTATCTTTGCAGAAGTTATACATTGTTGCAGCAGATGTTATTTGTTGAGCTAAAGGTCACTGCAAACTGGGGTTTGTTGTTAGCCTTTTTACAATCTGCACCAATACCCTCTCACATGGTGACTTGCCATGGCTTGCAGTAAAAAATGACCACTTCCCAACCAATCTAAAAAAATCCTGTTGATGACGCTCAAGTTCAGAAAATTCTTGCAGTTTTTATATTGTGCAGAACAACCATCAGTGAAATACTCAATATTTCTCACAGTCTGTGGTAATGCACAACTTTTTTTCTAAACTGAAGTAAGTAGAAACATCCACAATGATGAGAAATTTTAGTAAGAGGCAAAAACAGAGATAGCAAGTGAGGATAAAAATTTATTTTGCAGTCCTGTAAGGAGGAATGATTTGGGGAAGGGGACTCAACATTCATTAGTACTTATGGGGGGCATATTTCATTATTGATACAAAAAATTTAGGTTGGACGTTCTTTTTTTTCGTGAAAGTATTTACATGCACTGGATGAAAAACTAACTAAAGAAAATTCCGGTACCTTATTACAACTTTACATTCAACAGCTTAAATTACTTTTATTTGATTGCACATTTGAAATATGAAAGTAGAATATTTCTCCTTGTTGAGTTTATGTACTATGTACTTACGAAAAAAATCTAAAGATCCAAAATAAATTATTTTATTCGCCGATGATCTGAAACATACGTGTGTGCGTGCACGCATGTTCTTCCAGCCACCTTAACAGTCTATCAAAAATGGCGATTTATGCTTGCTGGTATTCCAGATTTCCATTTTAAGCAAGGTTAAAAAATATTTTCCATCATTTTTGCACATTTTCTGTAAGCCTAAAATGTCCTCTTTAAAGGTAGAGAAAACCAAAACTTTTGATCTACAATAATAGCAAAACAATTGCCTTTTTTAAAAACCATTGTGAGGCCCTATTTTGGTCTGCCGCAGAAAAGAAAAATGAATGTACATCAAAGATAGTGGTATGTAAAAATAAAATAAAATAAAAATTGTTTTGAGCTACTCACTGATAGGACTAAACTATGGGGGAAGGGAAGTGTATGAAATGGTCAAGCAACCACTTAATTAAAAAAATTGGGTAATATCATGTCGGAATCTTCCACTTGTAAAACATGCAATTTTGGATATTTATTTTTTCCTCGCCAAAATTGCGAATTGCCCAAAGTATTTTTTTCTCCTAATGAAAAAACGGTTACATTATAATACACACATGAAAATATTTTTAGCAAATTTGAAGTGGGGGCTCATTTTGAAAAAATTGTTTTACTAAAAACGCTGAAATCCGTTTTATTGGTGTAGTATTAGAAACACTAGTACAAACACGCTAGCTTTCACCACCACGGGTGGCTTCTTCAGGCATAAGTATTCCAATGCAAAAAAAAAAAAAAAAAAAAAAAAAAAAAAAACAGAGTTTCAGTTATGAATTCAAAAATAGAAGTTTGTTATAGTTATTACAGAACGTGCGCGTCATACTCGAGATGTGTGATTAGGAGCGCGCGTATTAATGAGCGTGCGCCATACATGTGGGAGGTCCATTGAAGTTTCCTCGTTACATATCCCGTGACTGGATAGGATTTCTATAGTTTCTCTGAGGAGGGTGGCTCTGGCGGTTGTGTATCGTGCTATTTTCTTTATTTGTCCCCAAAGAGGTGTTGCAGAGTTGTTGGCTACTTCACGCGCTAGTGCCGTAGTGAGAAGTCCTCTTTTGACATCTCTTTGATGTTCCTGGAGTCTTAGCCTCAGAGACCTCTTGGTCATGCCCACATAGTTCTTGTTTGTTCCGTCCGGGTACAAGAGGGGTATAGTGTATACTCCCGCATCTTCCAGGTCCACGCCGCCGTTTTTTGTTGATGCGAGACAAGATGCTATTGTCCTAGGTGCGGTAATCCCTATGCCGAAACCAAGTTTTTTAAGGAATTTTTTAGGAAATATGTGAAGCCTGGTACATACTGGCATGAGCCTATATATTGTAGTTTTTGGGTGGGGCATATGGTGCCACGGGATGCGAGTTTAGACTTTGTCTGGTGTATGATCTGATCTACCATGCTGGGTGAGTGTCCTGCAGAAAAGGCTAAAGATCTTAGGGTGTCAAGCTCGGCGTGGAGTGCGGCGTTGTCTGATGAGTGGGTAAAAGCTCGCCTAGCCCTGTGTCGGAAAAGTGCCAGCTTTCTCTCCTTGGGGCACGATGAGGAAGGCAGTATGACATTAGGAACATAGGTAGGTTTGTAGTGGACACTAGTGCTGAGGTACCTGGATGGAGACTTCTTGACCAAAACATCCAGGAACGGTAGAGATGCATTTTTCTCTCTCTCCATAGTGAACTTTATTGCAGGGTGTTCCAAATTGATTGTGGTGAGAAACCGATTTAGTTCCTCCTCGGTGTTTTTCCAGATGAAGAAAACGTCATCTGCGTATCGTAGCCATGTACATGGGGTTGGTCCAGGTGCGCTGAGTATCCGGTCTTCTAGGGGTCGTAGGATTGCTTCGGCCAGTACTGCAGAGAGGGCGGAGCCCATTGGGACCCCTTTGGTCTGCTTGTAGGTATTGTCCTGGAAGCTAAAATAGTTAGCATCTGCAACTAGGTCAATGACTTTGGATATCTCCATCAGCGTATTTTCATTGTAAAGCGATGAATCGGCGAGTGCTTGCTTTAGGGTGTTTGTAGCTTCCTTAACAGGAATTGAGGGGTACAGTGAGATAATATCAAAACTCCCTAAGGTATGAGCAGGCACTACCTTTAGGCTTCTAATTCTTTTTATAAAGTCCTGAGACGACAACAGCACCACACTTGAATGCGGCAGGAAAGGAGACAAAAATGTAGCTAGCCCCTTCTCTAGATTGAAGGATGGAGCACACCTTCTTGAAACTATTGGTCGAATTGGGTTGTCTGGCTTATGATGCTTAAGCCTTGCAAAAATTGGTGGTATCTTTGGCCCTGGAGGTATCCTAGCCGCTTTCCTGATGGTGTCCGGAAGCGCTGTTTTCTTCGCCACCATTTTAACCTGCGCTATCCAACGGTTAAGTGGGGATTTGGTTTGGAGTGTTGACTGCGACTGTCGGATGAAGTCCAGGATCCCTTCATCATAGTCCGTCTTGTTCATCACTGCTAGCTGGCCAGATTTGTCTGTAAGGGTATAGATCACGCTAGGGTCACACTTTAGCTGCGCGATGGTCACCTTGTGCTCAGGATTTCTGTTAGAAGCGGTCGAGGAGAACTTCTGCACCTGATCCAGTTTGTTGACGCATTGATATCTAAGTGAGTCTCGATTATCTAGTGGGACTCTGCTAAGTAGGTTTTCTATGGCCGGAACTAGATCTTGAAAGCGCGGACGTGAAGTAAGGCAAAATTTTGGACCTTTCTCTAGTACGCTCAGCTCTCTTTGAGAGAAAGTCTTACCTGAGATGATTATTGGTACCTTGAAAGGAGTAGCGGACGGCTTGCATTGAGCTCGCAAACTGGAGAGCTTTTTATCGTGGGTGGCTGACAGACATCTTCTTTGGCGTTGGACTAGCATGTCTAATCGGCGGAGAGAAGCGTCTAGCTCGAGGGGATGGAGTTCATCGCAAGGTTCGAGTGCCAGCTGTAAAGACGAGATTCCATCGACATGACTTGTTTCCTTTTTAGTTGTATTAAGTGCGACAGTGTTTGGCGTTGAAAAATGGATTTTTTCTCATGAACCACGGCGCGTTAATGGTAGATTTGAAGCGCAGAAAGTTCGGAATGATACCTAGGAGTTTACAAGAGGTCAAGAAATGTAAGTGACATCGCTGCTCCTCCAGCTTGATTCGTAATTGCTGGAATTCTTTGAAGCTACCCATATTGCCCGGAGACGGCAGTTAATAACGGAAGAATCGGGTAGACATACACCAGTAATACTAAAAACGCTGAAATCCGTTTTATTGGTGTAGTATTAGAAACACTAGTACAAACACGCTAGCTTTCACCACCACGGGTGGCTTCTTCAGGCATAAGTATTCCAATGCAAAAAAAAAACAAAAAAAAACAGAGTTTCAGTTATGAATTCAAAAATAGAAGTTTGTTATAGTTATTACAGAACGTGCGCGTCATACTCGAGATGTGTGATTAGGAGCGCGCGTATTAATGAGCGTGCGCCATACATGTGGGAGGTCCATTGAAGTTTCCTCGTTACATATCCCGTGACTGGATAGGATTTCTATAGTTTCTCTGAGGAGGGTGGCTCTGGCGGTTGTGTATCGTGCTATTTTCTTTATTTGTCCCCAAAGAGGTGTTGCAGAGTTGTTGGCTACTTCACGCGCTAGTGCCGTAGTGAGAAGTCCTCTTTTGACATCTCTTTGATGTTCCTGGAGTCTTAGCCTCAGAGACCTCTTGGTCATGCCCACATAGTTCTTGTTTGTTCCGTCCGGGTACAAGAGGGGTATAGTGTATACTCCCGCATCTTCCAGGTCCACGCAGGGACCTGGAAGATGTGTGGACCTGGAAGATGACTGCGTGGACCTGGAAGATGCGGGAGTATACACTATACCCCTCTTGTACCCGGACGGAACAAACAAGAACTATGTGGGCATGACCAAGAGGTCTCTGAGGCTAAGACTCCAGGAACATCAAAGAGATGTCAAAAGAGGACTTCTCACTACGGCACTAGCGCGTGAAGTAGCCAACAACTCTGCAACACCTCTTTGGGGACAAATAAAGAAATTAGCACGATACACAACCGCCAGAGCCACCCTCCTCAGAGAAACTATAGAAATCCTATCCAGTCACGGGATATGTAACGAGGAAACTTCAATGGACCTCCCACATGTATGGCGCACGCTCATTAATACGCGCGCTCCTAATCACACATCTCGAGTATGACGCGCACGTTCTGTAATAACTATAACAAACTTCTATTTTTGAATTCATAACTGAAACTCTGTTTTTTGTTTGTTTTTGTTTTTGCATTGGAATACTTATGCCTGAAGAAGCCACCCGTGGTGGTGAAAGCTAGCGTGTTTGTACTAGTGTTTCTAATACTACACCAATAAAACGGATTTCAGCGTTTTTAGTATTACTGGTGTATGTCTACCCGATTCTTCCGTTATTAAAAATTGTTTTGTTTGATAAAAATGTGGCCACATTTTTCCATGTCTTTTGTCATTAAATAAAAAAAAGTGTTCTTTTAATTCTGAAAATGTGCAGCAACAAGTTGTTCCCAAATATATGGATCATGTAGATCATTTAAGAAAAAAAGTATGTGGCTGCAACAGTTAGTTGTGAAGTTATGAATTTTTTTGTCCTACAATGTAGGTTGTGAAAGCTCATAGCATGAAAACTTCAAAGGCAGAGAGCTACCCAATTTTTAAAGTGGCAGTACTCAAGATCTACTGGACCGACTGACCTAAAATTTCAACTGGTTTCATATGTCACCAGTACAATACTTTGTACCAATTTTCAAAAAACTCTGAGACGGGTGGGTGACATCTCGTGAAAATGCTGGGTGATTTGACATGGAATGACCCTATAATGAGCTATGCGCTGCAACATCTCCATCGCAAATACAGCACAGTGAGGCCGGTCATCAGGCTGAAGAGCTTGGGGGAGGGAGATCGCCATCACTACCTGTCACTTTAAAAACTTTTCATACCAAGCTTTTATGCTCTTTTGTTCCGGTGGTGTTTGTCTGTACTGTTTTCTGAAATGACACTGGACAGTAACCGTCGACTTGGTCTTATGGAACCACAACACATGTGCCGCTTTTTCTTGCATGGACACCATTATCGATGAAATGCTCCCCTTATTCAGCAGTAGCACTCACCTAAAGAACAGAAAAAAAAACCCCACTTTATGAGTGCTTCAATATTATGTTGCCAATCATTTTATTTTAAATTATTGATTTTTTATATTAATTTTTGTAATGTGGGAAAGACTTTATGGACACCCTGTATATTTAATTACAAGTCTGATGAGATATCATCAGGAACAACAGGTGAAGATACACTAACTGCAAAAACACAAGTGCCAAAAGTTGAAGATTGAGGCTCAGAGGATTTTTTTGAAACAATTTTTGCAATATATGTTGTTTTAGAAACTTCAGTCTTTTCTCTTAACAGCTGTTCTTGAGTCTTATATATTGACATAATTTGTTCCTCTGACAAGTAAGCTTCATAGATCCTGTCAATGGAAACTTTTCCTTCCACTTTGACATTTGGTTGATCACAATTTCTATCATCATCTGAGTTTTCATTTACAACCTACTGCATATTTCAGTGTTTGTCATTTGGAGAGTTACTGGAGTATCCCTACAAATATTGAGGCACTTTTCCACTTCCTCCTCATCTAGTGACTGAGCTATCTGACAGGACAGACCTTTAGCATAAGTTTATCAGCTCTGTTATTAGTTTTTCACTTGATACACTAAAGCCAACAAAATCAGGTTCTTGTTCATTCTCATAATCTAAATATAGTGTAATGGGTAAAAATAATGTCTAAGGGTAACCGATGTCGAATTACATTTTATTTTTCATCCAGCTTGCTGTCATCCTTGATAAGCATCCACTATTGATCAGTATAGAATGGGCAGAATTTACAAAGAAGCATAAAGATGGCAGGGTTAGATTGTATATTATTGACAAGTAGACCTATGCAAAGTAGGTTAAATCACACATAAATAATTCCAAGGATGCAGTTGAAAGTACAAAATGAGAAATAAGTAAAAGATGAAGTTATGAATGAGGTATTGAAATGTAGTTTAAAACATTTTAAAATCTTAACTATATACAGCTTATTTCAAACTTATTGCTCATGAAGAAGACATAAAAAAGCCAGCATACCAAACAATGAACAAAAAGTGAAGTCAAGAATGAAGCATTAAAAAGAAGTTTAAAAACACTTAAAAATGCTTGAAAAGTTTAAAATTATGCATAGCTCACTGCACTTGGTTTGCTGTTTTTTTTTTTTTTTTTTGACATCTTTGTGGGCAATGAGTTTAAAATAAGCTGTATATAGTTTTTAAGATTTTCAAATGTTTTTAAACTATGTCTCAGTACATTATTCATAACTTCATCATTTGCTTATTTTTTATTTCTTACTTTCAACTACATCCTTGGAATTATTTATGCGTAACTGAACCTACTTTGCATGGACTCATAGGTCTACTTGTCAATAGTATGCAATCTAACCCTGATGTCTTTATGCTTTGTTGTAAATTCTACCCATTTTATACTGCTCAACAGTGGATGCTTATCAAGGATGACAACAAGTAGGATGAAAAATAAAATGTAATTCGACATCAGTTACCCTTTGAAATAACATTCGATTTCTGTCCGTCCAGAACTGTGTTGCAAACAACATGCTGATACAACACATAAATTTGTATAATAATATCGAAATGAGTCTTTAAACTATGCTGTTATTTTGGTAAATTCATTTTATACCTCTATATGCGTAACATCACAGCCTCTCCTTGACCAATGTCAACCCCGCCTTCTCGTGGTGCATCCTGTTCCCACTAAAGGGGCTCTGACAACCGCCAATAGCGGTATAACTATACCATCGGGATTAGAGGAAATTCTATCCCACACTCACCAACCCGCTTGGCCAGCGTGGTGAGTTATGGCCAAACCCCTCCAAAATGACTCCACAACTTAAATCTTGGCCCTCAGTCTCCGGCAGCTGGAATGTACCTGGCCAAGGCAGCGGCCAGTGCGACATGAAGGCAGAGGGTGCTAAGAATCCCCGGAGGACCGGACTAGGCTGCCATCTGATGCTGACCTTGGCAACGTACAATGGACGCTCCCTATCTTCTGATTCAAGGCTTCTTGAATTGGAAGAGGAACTACAAAGGATCAAGTGGGACATCGTGGGGCTAAGTGAGGTAAGGAGAAAAGGAGAAGATCTCATCGAACTGAAAAGTGGACATCTCTTCTACTATCGTGGGACAGATACTGGCAGAACTAGTGGTGTTGGATTTATAATAAACAAGAAACTGAAGGATAAAGTTGTAGAAGTTGAAAGTTCCTCTGACAGAGCTGCACGACTCGTTATCCAACTCTCGAAAAGATACCAGGCTCAGATTATTCAAACTTATGCACCCACCACAAGTCATCCTGAAGAAGAAATTGAAGAATTTTATGAGGAAATTTGTCATCTAAATAATAAAGGTAAGCAGCACTTAAAAATAATTATGGGAGATTTCAATGCAAAAATAGGGCAGCGGCAACAGAATGAAACTTCAGTAGGTAAATTCGGTCACGGCATCAGAAACCAGCGTGGAAATACTCTCGTTGAGTTTGCAGAGGCAGAAGGGTTTTTCATCTTGAACTCCTTCTTCAAGAAAAAGCCACACAGGAAATGGACATGGAGACATCCAAATGGGACGACAAGTGAAATTGATTTTATTATGTGTAACAAAAAATTCGTCATAGAAGACTGCAGTGTGCTAAACAAGTTCAACACAGGTAGTGACCATAGATTGGTGAGATGTAAGATGCACCTCAACACTAAACTTGAACGTGGCAAGCTCATAAGACAAACAAAATCGATTGACATAACCAACCTTAAAAAACACCATAATACCTTCAAGTTGGAACTGAAGAACAGGTTCTCTGCTTTAGAAGGCCTAACATCGGAAGAAGTGGACATCTCTGAAGTTAACAGAAAAATAACCAAAGCTCTTATGGAAACAGCAACAAAATTAGCTGGGTCTAAGAACAAGTTGCATGTAAATAAATTATCAGGAAAAACGAAAATGTTGATGCAAAAAAGACGAGAGATGAGGACAACTAAAGAAGATGTGACTTCCAAAGTGGAATATATAGAGCTATGCAAGACAGTACGAAAAAGTATCACTGAAGACGTAAGAAAATTCAACTGTGAACTAGTGAGGAAAGCAATTGAAAACAACCAAAGCCTAAAGATAGCAAAGGGACATCTCAGTAAGGGAAGAAAACAGATTATGGCACTGAGAAAAGATGGTTCTGTAACAAGAAATAGAGGCGAAATTTTGACAAGAGTGAAAGATTTCTACTCCAAATTATATGAAAGGGATGATACATGTACTCCAGACATCATGAAAGGTACCAGTACCAGAGTTCTTCCAGTCCTTCCAGCAGAAGTTGCACATGCAATCAAGAACATGAAGCGGGGAAAAGCTCCAGGAGAAGATGGAATTACTGTAGACATCATACAAGAAGCAAGTGGAGAAATCGAAACAGTACTCGCCCAAATTTTCACTCGATGCCTTAATGAAGGAAAGATTCCTGAGGATTGGAACACCGCTACAATGATCCTGCTACATAAGAAAGGTGACATTGAGGATCTCGGAAACTACAGACCTATCAGCCTCCTATCAGTAGTTTATAAAATCTTCACTAAAGTTCTTTCACACCGCTTGAAGGTAACACTGGACATGGCTCAACCGAGAGAACAAGCTGGATTCAGGAGTGGCTACAGCACAATAGATCATATCCATGTGCTGAGAGAACTAATTGAAAGAGCGAGGGAATATGAACTTCCATTGTGCATGGCTTTTATCGATTATGAAAAAGCCTTTGATTCGGTGAAACCATCAGCAGTTACAATGGCTCTGAAAACCTGCGGTATTGAAGATGCATACATTAATATTATTAATAACATCTATGAAAATGCAAGTGCAAAGATTAGGCTGTTTGAAAATACAACACACATAAAAATTGGAAAGGGAGTGAGACAAGGTGACACCATATCTCCGAAGCTCTTTAATGCCACATTGGAGGGTGTTTTTCAGTCACTGAGCTGGGAAAAGAAGGGGATAAAGATTAATGGAGATTATCTAACCCACCTTCGTTTTGCTGATGACGTAGTCATTTTTGCAACTAGCCCATCAGAGCTGCAGAGTATGATCCAGGAACTTGCTGACAAGAGTAAAGAAGTGGGATTAAAAATGAACTTTCAGAAGACAAAAGTGATGTTCAATGCTTTTACAAGAAATGAAGATTTATCGATTGATGGAGAAAAGCTGGAGATAACAGATACATACGTTTATCTTGGACAGCAGATATCAAGTGAGGGTCACATTGATGAAGAAATAAATCGGCGTACAAAACTTGCCTGGAGAGCTTTTGGAAGAAACAGCATAATTTTCAAGAGCAATATGCCATTATGTCTTAAAAGAAAAGTGTTTGATCAATGCATCCTTCCAGTGCTTACGTATGGTGCAGAGACGTGGACCTTAACTAAAAGAGACATACAAAGGCTGCAGACAACTCAAAGCAGCATGGAGAGGTGCATGCTTGGTGTAACCAGGAGAGATAAGAAGAGGAATGCGTGGATCCGAAAAATGACAAGAGTGGAAGACATCATGATCAGAGTTAAATCCCTGAAATGGCAATGGGCTGGACATACTGCCAGAAGGACAGATCATCGATGGACAGCCGAAATTTTAGATTGGATTCCAAGGGACAGGAAAAGACCCAGAAGAAGACCACATGGGAGATGGGTGGATGAAATTCGAAAGTATGCAGGGGTGACATGGAGGAGACTGGCACAAGACAGACCGTTGTGGAGGAAACTTGGGGAGACCTTTGTCCAGCAGTGGATTGATAATGGTTGACAATGATGATGATGATGATTACCAATTGCTTAACTTGCTTTTTAAATGTCATATACTTTTTAATGTGCATGGCCCGAGCAGTTTACATTGTGCAGAGTAACGTGGGAAACAGTAATAAAAACAATAAATAGTAGACGTATTGTTCACTCATATATTTTAGCCATATAATTGGTTTGGTTACATTTCGTCAACCAAAATATTATTTCTTAGCCTTTGTCTCAGCAGTATTGCCGCTTGTTCATGGGCGGGAGCTTTCATGCCCTAGCTTATTGCCTCGCACGCTCAAGTTATGCCAGAGACCCAACCTCACCAGAGGTTGTGTGATATCCCATTGCTGTTTGCCCCGTCCCCCATTGCATCATTAACTATAAACATTTGAAGCTAAACTACATATGGCCCAAATTTTTGGACCTACAGCATAATATAATTAAAGGAATTATATTTTTCTGTCCTTGGCTGGCACTCCGTAAAAATTATACAACTTCTGGTGATTGGGAGGAGGGGGGAGTTAAGACCACTACAAGAGACTTAGTGTCGCCCATCCTGATTTAAGACCACTGGCTCCAGGGAAGGGAGAGAGCCAGTGCCATGAGACAAACACAACATTCATGTCTCACCAGGATTCGAACCTTGGCCCATCTTGAATGAATGGTCATAAGCCAACGCTTAGACCAATGCGCCACCGGGGCGGCCTTGTGATTTGCGGTGAAATGAAAAATGATATGCAACGACCGTCTTTTTTCTTAAAGGAAGGAAGTTCTCAACTCCAAACTTTTTTATTCTAAAATCTAGTTACCCAACCAGGCAACTAGATTTGTTTTTTACCTGCACAAGCCAATAATTTAAATGCCCTGGGCATGGTATTTTTCAAGCCCTGAGTTCCATATGGAAGATCAACTGGGACTCCATGTGAAACTATAGCAAACATTGAAAGTTACTAATAATTACATTTATAAATGTTTCTTCTCATTACAATGAATAGTAATAGTATTGAGTTCAGCTAAACTCAATTAAAATCAGGATTTTGTTTTGAACAGAGAATGAAGAAAAATTTAGAGGGCAGCTGACAAAACATGGTCTGACTAAAATACATGTAGTACAATTTTATAAACTTTTGCTACATGGATTTTATGTTTTTAGTCCATCTTTCATCATTATAGACATGGGCTAGAATTTTTTTTTTTTGTTTTATTGGAGGTTTAACGGCCACTGTGAGCATAAAGATTAAAATTGGTGATTTTTTCAAGTGGCCATTGGCCAGTGGGTGGACAAAATCTAGTGGCCACTTTCCTTACGGCTATTTCATGTTGTATACACATTTTATCACTGCACTGTATACCTTTCATTTATTTAGACATGGTTAAATTTAAGCTTAGTAGTTACAAGGGCCCACTGTCTATTGCCCAGTGCATTTAAATGAATAAATACAGTATAAGCTTAAAAGTTATGTTTTTCTTCAACCACATCAACTAAATTTTCTAGACAGTTTTTATTGGAAAGATAATAATTTAATCATTTTTATTTGGTCTCTTGCTATGTTCACAAATAAAATCTCTTAATATCTCCACCATGAACTGATAGCAGTGGATGGGTCAAAATTTTCAAGCAGTACTTTATTTAATATGTTGTATTTTCTAAAGTTATTCTTTTCATGAGCATTGTCTTGTCATCAAGAACATTGCCCACAATGCTTGCATTCTCTTAAATTCTGCATTGCTTGGCATAACAATCAGCAGTATTGAGCATTTGAACAATTTGTGCTATGACCTTCAAGTACTAAAAATTGCTTATGTTTTGTTTCTCTAGCAGCTTTTAGTGAGTTATTGATGGTCAAAAATGTTCAGACATTATGTTTCAAAGCTGCTTCCATTCTGCTAAATTTTTCTTTTCATTCCATTTATTTTTGGTTAGTTATTCTTGGTATCAAAATGAAAACTGGCTGTATAGCTTTCAAAAATGAATTTCATACCTTATAACAGAATCATTTTGTGGTACAGCCGAGATTGGGAGAAATGTGATACCAACCTGGTCACTTTATTTTACAGACTGGCAATGATTCCTGACCACTAACAGAAAATATTCCGTAATTTCCTGGGTTGTTCTAATAAATATTACATTAAAAACATTGATAAACCTTCACAGGTGTTGAAAAAATAGTCGTGACGAAATAAGAACACTTGCAGAGTAAACTAATTTTATCGGATTCTGTCCGGTTTTCAAACCCAGTGTCAGGTGTGTGTGTGTTTTTTTGGAGGGGGGGGGGAAGGGGATCAGAAAACGTTCAGTTTTGGTAGAATTTCAATGATTTGTCTTTTTTCCTGATGTCCACCACAGACCTTCCAAATACTATGAATTCTTGATAGTCACTACGAATCGTCGATATCACTGCAGAGTATGGGAAACATCGAATATACTACAGAAATAAAAAATCAAGTTGTCGGGGTTTTTTTTTTTTTTGGTTCTTATCTTTCAGAAAACGTTGTTTAGGTAGAATTTTAATGATTTGTCTTTTTTTCCTGTTTGCCCACCTCAGACCTTCCAAATGCTACGAATTCTCCATAGTCACTACGGAAATCGTATATCACTACGGAGTACAAGAAACATCGAATATACTATGGAAATAAAAAATCTGGTTGCCGTTTTTTTTTCCCCTTCAGAAAACGTTGTTTTGGTAGGATTTTAATGATTTGTCATTTTTTCCTGTTTGCCCACCTCAGATCTTCCAAATGCTACGAATTCTCCATAGTCACTATGAAATAGTCGATCGCTGCGGAATACGGGAAACATCAAATATATTACGGAAATAAAAAATCTATGAAATAATGTTATTCAATCATTTGTTCAAAGTTTCTTTTCATATTTTCAAAATTCTAACATTCATCAACCATTTTTGGGACTGTTTGTTGGATGTTTTTTAATGTCGCGTCATTTGTTCGATATAATTTGAGCATCTTCATGCCGTTCGTCGCCTGAAAATGATTGTTTTAGCACGGATGAAAATGTTTCGCAGTTTTCTAAATTTCGAATTTTTCTTACCCCAAGATGCACTTTCTTTTCACTTTCTGGTTCTATTCTTATGTTATATTTTTTCTGAGTATGTTTCTCGTTTTTAATAACTTCAGTAATAGTGAAAAAGAACAACTTCATACTGTATTTTAAAAGTTTTTTCTAGTGAAGCGCAGTTTTTGGTATTTCTAACAGCCTGTTCTTCAAAACCAATCAATACGGAAAATGTTTTTTCTTTTGCGCTTTTTTAAAGCTAAATTAATAAATTAAATTTCAAAATCAGTACTTATTCTGCCTGTTATGGAATACCCCCCCCCTTCCGTTACCCATAAAATGACTATCACGGCAGAGCGAACAATACAGTACTGATTTTTTGTATTTAATTTCGCTGAAAAACTTGTATTTATCCATCCTTCAGTAACATTTTACTGTATTAAGAGGCAAACAAGAGTTTCTTGTTTTGTTTTTATTTTGTTTAAAGCCATCTTCACACATGCAAAAGAAACGCAACTCTGCGTGGAATGAAAGACGGCGCGCGGCGGTGGAAAATGAAGTCCCGATTTTCTACCTTTGATTTTATTTTTTGTAAACAAAAGGGAAAATGCTTGCCCATTTTGTTTGATGATAAGCAAGAAGTGCCTAAGCAATGAAAAATCATGCATTTTCAGAGAAACCAAACTTTAAAAAACGATCTGCTGACGACGGGTTGTGATGCCACAGTTCCATCTAAAGCCACAAGTGTCCATTCCCGATATAGCTACTTTGTGCACCAACTTAAATGGAAAAGCAAACAACCGCCCCGTTCTTGAAGAGTGAATCTATAAAAGATCATACCCACTTATTTGCGGAGGGAAGGGCTGTTTTTTACCGCGCGAGTTGAATGATTTGAAAATGCATTTTCTATAACAGGAGCGTTTTAAAAACGCAAATTAATTCTTTAGCAATGAAAAAAGGTGAATTTTCCAGCATGGCGTCTACAGTTACTTTTTCTACTGGACATTTTATTTTATCCAGTCGCCACGTGGCGAGTGGCGACCGCTAATTTTAATCTTTACGTGAGCAACTTAGTGGGCTATAAGCAGAAGCCCGTCCCTAATTTAGGGCCACTGGTTCCAGGGAAAGGAGAGAGCCAGCGCCATGAGACAAACACAACATCCATGCCCAGACACATCTCAGACAAATGATCAGAACCATCGCTTAGACCACTGTGCTTCCGGGGCGGCAGGCCAGAAATTTAAATGGTCAGTCTTTGGCATGATGGATATTACAAGTCAGAAAAATTCTTTCTCATGTGACCACTGGGTGACCTTAATGGTTGCAGGGCCAGAAAATTTTCAAAAATGTAACATGACTAATCTAGCATGTTGTAAAAAAACAAACAAAAAAACATATATGCCCTATTACACACACATGATGCATATACTATACTAAATTTTTTTCTAAACATTTCAGAAACAAAGTACTTTTAACGCCTTTCATGAATTGCCCCAGCAATAAAATTTAAACTCATTTTATATTTCACTGCATTTCATAAATTGCACCCAGCAGTTAAGTATGAACTCTCCTGTGGGTCATTCAATGTTAGATCAGCACAGAAAAGTAACATTTTTTATCTGAACCCTTTTGATTTTCATGAAACTTAACTTGTAGGTTTTATAGATAACATAATCAGTGCAAAATTTCTGCTTCCTACCTACAATACTTTTATAGTTATAGTCTTAGAAACATACAAAAAAGGCATTTTTGTATCTAACAACATACCTATCACAAATGAAAATATCTAAAAACCTAATTAGTCAACAGAGCTGATGTTGGGCCCATTTAAAAGCTTATTATGTGAGCTTCTTTTTGAGATACTACACAGTCATATGGGCAATTTAGTTTATGAGGTGATTCATATTTGCATACATTAACTAATACTTTCTGGAAACATACTCCATTAATTTTATTAACTAAAGGAGAGGGAGGGAGCTTCTGAGTAGTAAGAAAATTGACTGGAAAAAAAAACATTACTTTTTTAAACATTGAATCCTGTGTATAGCTAGATTTTTTGCATGATACCCGATTGAGTGTGGAGGCAAAAAAATAAATAAAAAGATCAAAACATCCCTAGACAGAATTTTTACATGCCCTGGGCATTAAAATATTCAAGCTCTGAATGGTTAGTCATTATTGTTTAGTTTTGAGGCAAAACATATTCATTTTGCTCTCTAACATTTTAGTTTTGAGGCAAAACATATTCACATTTTGCTCTCTAACATTGTTTAGTTTGCCTGTTTCCATTTTCCATGCACTTTTGGTGTTTTAAAGCACACTGGTGTACAAGTACTGATCCTTTTCAGCAAAAAAATCAGTACATTTGACTAGAATATCTTCTAAGTTTTGTATAAACTTATAATAATAATTGGATTTTAAATTATTCATGCAAAACTTAAAATGATACATATAGATGTTTTATATATTATAACATTCATTATAATATTAATCAAAGTTATGTGGTACAATAATTATCTATAATTGGTATTGGTCAATTATCTATTACTGTACAATCTGTATCAATAAGTTATTGATACATGCAGCGTTGCATTCAGAGACGTTTTTTCAGGGGGGCAATTACAAATTTTGAGGGGGCTGAAACTTGTCGACTGATTATACTGTATACATACAATCACAATTTTGTTATTTATATATACATTAATATATACAAAAATTTTAAATAGAGTATAAAAATGTTCTTATGCTCGTATATCGCAAATGTAAATTCCAAGAAATCTACACATACAAGTGATTAAAAATGTGAAAGTGTTATACCTTTGCTTTAATTTAATAATGCACCATAGATTTCACCAAGGGGTGGTATAAAATATTAAGGATCCTAGTAAGATAATGCTGCGCTGGAGAAAATATCCGCTTTCCCTTCAAAAAACAGTAGGAGTGTAAAAATGTCCTTGCCTTACTACAAGTGTGTTTCTTATTATTAAGGAATCATTACAGTTACCTGAAAACGTATGGTGCAAACCATTTCCCTGCCACTTGGTTTCAGCCCCTTTAGATCATTTAGATTAGCACATAGTATTACAGTAAAAAAAAAAAAACTCACTAATCGTTTGGATGCCAGTTTGAGGTGCCTCGATTTTTTTTAACAGAGTGTAAACCACCCATCGCCAGAAAAAAAAACACCTTTTTGTGGGAATAATTTCTAATAATTTGCTATTGTTAAAAATTAGGTAGAAAATATTTCGTTGTATGTGGAAGAACTAACGTCATGTTAGCTACACTGAGGCTAAACCGTATGCATGGAATGTCGGCATACAAGACTGAAATAAAGCTGAATGTCAGCTTTCAAAATATGATGATGTATTATTGTCGTGCAAACATCTCTACTCTGTGGAATTAGGTTTTTATTGCGGAAGTTGTCCGAGTTGTTGGTGCTTAAAAAAGCCCCTTCAGCGAGGACTGTTTAACGTTTTATTGAAGGATGATAGAAATTTCAAATTGAAGTCCATGTGGATGGTTTTTTTTCTTTATTATTATAATATTTTTCCTCATTTTCCTAATTTTTTAAAATTAATTTTTCCAAATATTCAGCTATAAACAAAAATGATTATACTAAATATAAAGGGAGATCACCCAAAAACCTACGCAAGGGAGGGGTGTGTGTGTGTGTGTATGGATTGGGGGGGGCTAACCACCCCAAAAGATGCCTGAATACATCACTGGATACATGATGTCTAACTATACATAACTTATTAATCCGTGATAAACAGAAAATTGTATGGTGTAGATAGGAGTTAACTTGTGCCGGAGCGCAGCTCCGTTATTTTTTCCCTGCCGGAGCTGAGCTTTCCCACTAATTTACAACGAACCGTCGTCTCACATTTATATCTGGGTTGTAAACTTCCAAGAGTTTGTGGTGTGCCATAAAAAATATTTTAATCTGTCAAACTGGAGCATCTTCAAGCAAGTAAACAACACACTTCCCGTGTTATACTTATGAGGAACTATAAAATTATGAGGAACTTATAATGCAAGTGAAAGTTTCACATACCAGCTACTGGCTTGATTTCCGAGATATTTTATACGGGGAAAAGGAGCTGGAAAAACTTTGTGACCGTCTTAAAATAAATGCTAGAGGTGATTAAATATTTTAGAATATATAAGTCCACTGCTGGGAGAGGAGTAAAAAACAGCTGGAAAACTTTGAATTCCATTGTGAACTGTATCCCCATATATATCTATACTGCAGAATGTGAAAGGGGCTTTTCTGCAATAAACAACATTGTAACGAAACAGAGAACCTCATTGAATACTGCGCAGTGTCCGAACTAATGTTCTTAAAATTAGTTGGGCCTTCACTAAAACATTTCAATCCAATAGAATACGTGAAAAGTTGGCTGGCAAAGGGGCATCACACTGCTGATGATTTGAACTGCAGAGTGGCCAGTAAAAAGGAAGAAAATTTGGAAATGTTAGCCAGGATGAGTTTTTGTGAATTATAGTTATATGGCCATTATTCTGGTAAGATTTAAAAAGTTCCATTATTCCGGAAAATTTTGCAATTGCAAACAACAGTTTCTTCATTTTGTAAACCCTACCAATACTTTTAGAGAGAAAAAAGAAATTGTCAAATTGCTTTAAATAAATTTCATGATCTGCATGGATGACAGCAATATGGTACCAAAAATGAGAAATGTCAAAATTTCAGTCTTTATTATTTATCAATTATATATATTTCAACAAAAATGTGTTTAGATAGGCAGTAATTAAATAAAATGTACAGTTTAAAGAACACAAAAGTACCAAACTGAGCAACCCCTCCCCCATATGTATTTTTTATAGAACAAATACAGAGATAATTTTTATCATTTCTGTACATCACTAATTCACGATACAATTTCTCGTAATATTTTTAGAACTCCGGGACTTTTTTTCTAGAATTTAAGCACTGGGTTAGATCATTGACTTGTACCAATTATAACTAATTAAAATGATACTCCAAACTTTACCACGCATTCACATATTTGCTGTTTAAAAACAAAGCAGAAGTTAATTCCTTTTGGCAGGTCATTACAACGATCTTTTTATCCAAAAGAGCATTGATCTTTCTGGAAATGAAGTCAAATTATATTATACTTTACTTTGTTTGCGGGCGTTCTTTTACAACTTTTTTTTTGGTAAATAACGGTGTGGACTACTCCCGATACTCCACATTTTAAAAGTAAAAATCTGAAAGCATTATTACCCTTTGCAGCACCCTAACCAGAAAACACCACAGCTAACTTTATAGAGGAAACATAAACTCTTTCATATTTCCGAAACAATTTTTTAATGTTAAATTTCACTTTTTCAAGTTTAGATAGAAAACTGATCATCTCACGTGCTAAAACTTTTACCAATATGTGTTTTATTATCAATCAAAGTTTAAATGGAGTAACTACAAATTTGGCAGCTGACAAATGTATAGTTTACCTGGACGATGCAGCAAATTTGTAAAACGAAAAATGACCTGTTTCGTAATGCAGATATACTATCTGTTGTCATATGATGTGTTATTACACGAATATGAGCAGTCACAGCAATATCATCACGAATAAAAACTAATTTCTGGAAACACCGCTAAAGAAATCACAGCCACAAACTAAAATAACGCGCGAAAACAACACTTTGCCGCCACTGAACTGACGTGTGGCGGGACAGTTACGGTGTTCTAATCTACATGCTTTCAGAAAATGTTCAAGGCGGCAATACACCAAAAAAAAAAAAAAAAAAAAAAAAAAGTTTCAATTTGCTGAATATTTATTGAATAAAGGAACGCGTGCAGATGTTTTATTACTTGTACTTTTAAAAAAAAAATTTCGCACAAATATTTTTTCAGTAAATCAAATTTATCAGATGCGGCTGAGTTTTCTGATGTAAGGCATGCTAACAATGAACCCTTAACCGAATTCCACTAGATATGATTCAGGTGTAACAAACGAATTACACTTTGCTTCGTTAATTTTTAGGTGTAGAATATTTATTATTTGTAATCTTTTTTAATTATTGACATCAGGGTTAATTGCCTTTTTCTTTTGATGTTTGCCGTAAGGAATTGGCAACCACAATTAGCGCTGATTCTCGCTACAGCATGTGTCGGTGACACTGTGATATTTTCGGTTCTGTAAGTTAAAAATTCGCGTTTTGGTTTGTTCGTCATCTAGGTTGCTGGTGAATTTGCAAATCAGGTTTTCGTTTTTTCAGCTGCGATGGTGTTTTACTTTTGTAGCAATGGTAAGTACATACTCAATAAATTGCATTTGATTCAGCATAGGAAGAATTATAAAAAAATCATAGAAAAATTATACAAAACCTTTTTTTTTGGTAATATTTGGACAGTTGATGGTGAAATTGTTTACGCAGTGAGTGTGTGTATTAATTCTCCAGGATTTTTGTATGCAAGCATTTGGGGAAAGCTTGGAACACAAGCTGGGTGGTTTGGGCTCCATAATGAAGGATGTAATGAAAGGGCCAGATAGTGTTTTCTCTGGTGTCTTGGAAAAGAAGCAGTGGATCAGTATGGGACATTTGCGCAACATGCAACGAAATAATATTCTCAATTGTCATTAAAGTGTTTTGTGAACAATGGCGCAAGATGATGAAAATTGGGGGGGGGCATGAATTACACAAACCTTCTCTACCGATCATTTTCAACGAATAATTATTACGATACTAACTATCCGCCCCCCCCTTTTTTTTTTGAAATCTAGGTACAAGCCTGCAGCCCAGGTGGGTAAGAAGCAAGCGATTTCTGCTAAATGTCAATGTCAGTGTAGGGCCCAAGTTTGAGCCCATACCAGCGCAAAGGTACGTTTTTCCTTAGGTTTAGTTGTGTTAAGAAATTTTTAACTAAAACTTAGGGAAGAAATTTTTTTTCAAAAATGTATGCAATGTTACCATGTGAAACTTTCATGTAGTGGGTACATTATATTGGGTTGTCGGAAAAGTCATGACGTATTTTAGCCATGTTTTGCAAAGGTCATTTATTGATAGAAAGAACAAAGATCAATCAATAATATAATGCCCGTTTTGTTCGATAACCTTTTGCCATCTTTCATTGAGCTGCAGAAGGCCTCATTCATAGAAAGCCCTGTCTTCCGTGGCGAAAAACTGTACAATGTGCTGATTTACAGCCTCATCTGAATTGAACGTTATACCACGTAAGGACTGTTGAAGAGAGCGAAATAAGTGGAAGTCTGACGGCGCAAGGTCAGGCGAGTGTGCTGGGTGTGGCAACACATCCCACCCAAGCTCCAATAATTTTTGGCGGGTGATCAGACTTGTGTGTGGTCTTGCGTTGTTGTGATGGAACACAACACCTTTACGATGAACGAGCTCTGGATGTTTCTAGATGATGGATTCGTTCAAACTGTCCAATTGCCGACAGTACACATTCGAATTGATTGTTTGGTTCCGTGGTAGGAGCTCGAAAAACACGACATTTTTAAAATCCCACCACACTGAGATCAGAACCTTTCGCTGATGAATGTCTGCTTTGGATATCGTTTGAGGCGAAGCAGCACGTCGGAACCAAGACCGTTTGTGCAGCACATTGTTGTACACAATCCACTTTTCGTCACCAGTTATCAGTCGTTTCGCAAAAGATCATTTTCCTCACGTTTAATGAGCATATCGCAGATGTTTATACGCGCCGTCAATTATGCCTCTTTGAGTTCATGAGAAACCCACACATTGAGCTTGCTTACGTATTCCAGCTTCTTCAGGTGGTTGTGAATGCTTGAATGATGGATGTGCGATGTGTCTGCAATCTCTCGTGTCGTGTAACGTGGGTTTGACTCGATCAATGCCTTGATTTGGTTGTCATCAACCTCGGTTGGCCTCCCAGACCGAGGAGGATCATTGAGGTCAAAATCACCAGCACGGAATTTTGCGAACCACCACTGGCACTGACGTTCTTATAGAGCATTATCACCGTACACTTTATGCATTTTTTCACAAGCTTGACGCACGTTCTTCCCTTTACGGAAGTAAAAGATGGCGAAAATGCAGTTTGGTCTTCCATCTTCAACTTGATGTCAAATCTCCGCAAACCAACCAAATCGCTCACTATTCCTTTTAGACTACATCTAGAACTGACACCTGTCGAATGCCGTAGCGATAACAGAGCTGCGCATGACTCTAGTACTTCCAAAACCGCCCACTGCCATCGGGTGCCAAAACACGTCATGACTTTTCGAACAACACAATATTTGTTTTGTGTATTGCACCCAGGTAGGGGTACTTGTGGTGTTAGTAGGGCACTTTTTTTCCATAATTAAATTTAGTACTTCCTAGTTTAAGGAAAGGTAGAGCCAGTAAAAATGAGTGACCTTTCCTGTTATCTGCCTGCCACTGTTTGTTTTTCTTCATTGTTACATAAAATGACACTATTTGACTTCCGAATGAGAACGCTTTCAAGCAGTTCCAGATTTTGAGTGTATTGTTCTGCTCCTGATCACACCCAACACGAGAGAAAGTAGTTTCCGATAAATGTTACAGGAATTTTCTAATATTGATATATGAAATGACATTATGAACAGCAAAAACCGATTTCTTCACTTTTTAATAAAATTTAAGCTGTTTAAAAAATATATAAAAGAAAAAATATACAGCATAAGAAAACAAAAAGCTACAAATTGGGTACCAATATCACTATGGAGCCAATACACTACGATATCTTTCATAATTTCTAAAAATGGATAGTCATTAGTTTTCGGTTTTTTTAGCCACATAAATTCACATAGGTACAAATCCAATATGCTCCTATGAGTGCAGAGTGCCCCAACGAGTTTTATTTTTAAATTTAGTGCAGACCGTTAAAAGGATATTCTTTCCGAATGACCACACATAATAATATTCCAAAGCACATACAAACGGTCAAAAGAACGTGATCACTGTGCATAGGTGATACGCATAGAGAAGCACGTGATCACTGTGCATCTGCTGCCAAGGGCTCTGTGCCTCTGTGTGCTACTTTCGAAATCGGGAACTACATGAAAGCGTTCTTATTCGGAAGTCAAATAGTGGCGGGCAGATAACAGGAAAGGTCCAAAATGAGTGGAACACATGATCTATTATATAGCTTGTGGGACGCTAACACCAGAAAACTAATTATAAATATAATGATCCGATTTATTGGTGTCTAAAGTAAGAAATAACACGAATTTCACTCCGCAAGCTTTCTCCGTCAACGGACGGCTTCATCGGGCGTTTTGTCTACAATTTTGATTCTATATTCTCTATGTAACCGCCTGATAAAGCCGTCCGTTGACGGAGAAAGCTTGCGGAGTGAAATTAGTGTGATTTCTTACTTTAGACACCAATAAATCCGATCATTATATTTACATGATCTATTGTTTCACCACTTTGAAGTGCTTTACGAATTTCACTGGGCAAGTGGATGAAAGAGTACTTCGGGATGTAGCATAGGCGCCGACTTCGGGGGTTTGAGACACTTTTTGGACATCCAGTGATTTTACTGTGGGTTCCTTGAACCCCTCATATTTTTGTGCGCATTTCTTGGGGAAAATACATGTCTGCATATATGCATAAATTTTGTTTTTCGTTACCAATTCTTCAAGTTTTTTATTATTCAATCCCCATTTACTACCTATGTATATATATATATCATCATCATCATCATTGTCAACCATTATCAATCCACTGCTGGACGAAGGTCTCCCCAAGTTTCCTCCACAACGGTCTGTCTTGTGCCAGTCTCCTCCATGTCACTCCCGCATACTTTCGAATTTCATCCACCCATCTTCCATGTGGTCTTCTTCTGGGTCTTTTCCTGTCCCTTGGAATCCAATCTAAAATTTCGGCTGTCCATCGATGGTCTGTTCTTCTGGCAGTATGTCCAGCCCATTGCCATTTCAGGGATTTAACTCTGATCATGATGTCTTCCACTCTTGTCATTTTTCGGATCCACATGTTCCTCTTCTTATCTCTCCTGGTTACACCAAGCATGCACCTCTCCAATGCTGCTTTGAGTTGTCTGCAGCCTTTGTATGTCTCTTTTAGCTAAGGTCCATGTCTCTGCACCATACGTAAGCACTGGAAGGATGCATTGATCAAACACTTTTCTTTTAAGACATAATGGCATATTGCTCTTGAAAATTATGCTGTTTCTTCCAAAAGCTCTCCAGGCAAGTTTTGTACGCCGATTAATTTCTTCACCAATGTGACCCTCACTTGATATCTGCTGTCCAAGATAAACGTATGTGTCTGTTATCTCCAGCTCTTCTCCATCAATCGATAAATCTTCATTTCTTGTAAAAGCATTGTACATCACTTTTGTCTTCTGAAAGTTCATTTTTAATCCCACTTCTTTACTCTTGTCAGCAAGTTCCTGGATCATACTCTGTAGCTCTGATGGGGTAGTTGCAAAAATGACTATGTCATCAGCAAAACGAAGGTGGGTTAGATACTAGTGGTGTTGGATTTATAATAAACAAGAAACTGAAGGATAAAGTTGTAGAAGTTGAAAGTTCCTCTGACAGAGCTGCACGACTCGTTATCCAACTCTCGAAAAGATACCAGGCTCAGATTATTCAAACTTATGCACCCACCACAAGTCATGCTGAAGAAGAAATTGAAGAATTTTATGAGGAAATTCGTGATCTAAATAATAAAGGTAAGCAGCACTTGAAGATAATTATGGGAGATTTCAATGCAAAAATAAGGCAACGGCAACAGAATGAAACTTCAGTAGGTAAATTCGGTCACGGCAACAGAAACCAGCATGGAAATACTCTCGTAGAGTTTGCAGAGGCAGAAGGGTTTTTCATCTTGAACTCCTTTTTCAAGAAAAAGCCACACAGGAAATGGACATGGAGACATCCAAATGGGACGACAAGTGAAATTGATTTTATTATGTGTAACAAAAAATTCGTCATAGAAGACTGCAGTGTGCTAAACAAGTTCAACACAGGCAGTGACCATAGATTGGTGAGATGTAAGATGCACCTCAACACTAAACTCAAACATAGCAAGCTCATAAGACAAACAAAATGTATTGACGTAACCAACCTTAAAAAACACCATAATACCTTCAAATTGGAACTGAAGAACAGATTCTCTGCTTTAGAAGGCCTAACATCGGAAGAAGTGGATATTTCTGAAGTTAACAGAAAAGTAACCAAAGCTCTTATGGAAACAGCAACAAAATTAGCTGGGCCTAAGAACAAATTGCATGTGAACAAATTATCAGGAAAAACCAAAATGTTGATGCAAAAAAGAAGAGGATGAGGACAACTAAAGAAGATGTGACTTCCAAAGTGGAATATATAGAGCTATGCAAGACAGTACGAAAAAGTATCACTGAAGACGTAAGGAAATTCAACTGTGAACTAGTAAGGAAAGCAATTGAAAACAACCAAAGCCTAAAGATAGCAAAGGGACATCTCAGTAAGGGGAAAAAACAGATTATGGCACTGAGAAAAGAAGATGGTTCTGTAACAAGAAATAGAGGCGAAATTTTGACAAGAGTGAAAGATTTCTACTCCAAATTATATGAAAGGGATGATACATGTACTCCAGACATCATGAAAGGTACCAGTACCAGAGTTCTTCCAGTCCTTCCAGCAGAAGTTGCACATGCAATCAAGAACATGAAGCGGGGAAAAGCTCCAGGAGAAGATGGAATTACTGTAGACATCATACAAGAAGCAAGTGGAGAAATCGAAACAGTACTCGCCCAAATTTTCACTCGATGCCTTAATGAAGGGAAAATTCCTGAGGATTGGAACAACGCTACAATGATCTTGCTACATAAAAAAGGTGACATTGAGGATCTCAGGAACTACAGACCTATCAGCCTCCTATCAGTGGTTTATAAAATCTTCACTAAAGTTCTTTCACACCGCTTGAAGGTGACACTGGACATGGCTCAACCGAGAGAACAAGCTGGATTCAGGAGTGGCTACAGCACAATAGATCATATCCACGTACTGAGAGAACTAATTGAAAGAGCGAGGGAATATGAACTTCCATTGTGCATGGCTTTTATCGATTATGAAAAAGCCTTTGATTCGGTGAAACCATCAGCAGTTACAATGGCTCTGAAATCCTGCGGTATTGAAGATGCATACATTAATATTATTAATAACATCTATGAAAATGCAAGTGCAAAGATTCGGCTGTTTGAAAATACAACACACATAAAAATTGGAAAAGGAGTGAGACAAGGTGACACCATATCTCCGAAGCTCTTTAATGCCACATTGGAAAATGTATTTCAATCACTGAACTGGGAAAACAAAGGGATAAAGATTAATGGAGATTATCTATCTATCTATCTATATATATATATGTATATATATATATATATATATATAGAGAGAGAGAGAGAGAGAGAGAGAGAGAGAGAGAGAATGTGTGTAACTGTTTGTGCTTCAAAAAAGAATGAGTGTTTGTTGGTGCTAATAAAATTTGACGCGACAGACAATACCTCAAGTACCGTTGTTTAAGAGCATTTAAAACTGCCTCCTTTATAAAAGAAAATTTTTCGTTTTTTCTGGGTTCCCACAAAATACAAAAGTCTAGCTCTACATGCGGACACGAGAACCTATTCGAGGTCATAGTGATAAAGGCGGAAATATGTTGTGTTGTACAGTCAGTTGACCCACCCTATCTTCGGATAGTCAGGGACCAAGGAGGTTAGAAAGATTTGTGTTTCATGGTGTAAGCGGCAGGGATTGATTCCAACCAGTAGAACATGTTCGAAAGGTCATTCAATGACTCTTGAGTCGATAGGTGTCATCGTTATGGACAATTCAGTTGTCAGAGGAATCACATTTCAGGGAAATCTATGCAGTCTTCCCGTGCACTTGAGACATGGGGGTGCCTGGATCCTTGGTATCTTTGAACGTGATACCAAGCGATTCAGGGTCAAGGGCATTTCAGATTCATTGAATCGAAAATGCATAAATGCATTTTCGATTCTGGGTTGAGCGATTTCAGGGTTAATAGGTACGGAATTATGCTCTTCTTTTGAGAATGACAGATCTGCAATCATATTGCTGCCGCTCGTACACAAACATGTACCATCACGAACTACTGTCATGACAGATCAGTGGGCTACATATTGTAACCTCGGAAGCTGTGGATATGAACATCTCATAGTTAAGCACTCACTGAACTCTGTGGATCCTAGTACTGGGGCTCATACCCAAGGTTTTGAGAGCGATTGGCAACCTCTCAAACGCAAACTTAGTGATAGAACTCACTAACTTCATTTGGCAGACCATATTCTGGAATACTCATTTTGACGGAACTGTCATCTTTTGTTAGAACATTGCTTTGAGGTCATGATTATTCTTATCATAAAACAGTTCTTTCCTGGACGTAATTAATTTATTTAATTACGGGTAGGTAAGCCTCGGCGTATATGAGTTCAAAATTAAATTTTAGGCCCGCGCGGCTTATACAGAATAACAACGTATACTGCCTTTTTTTTTTTTTTTTTTATATTATTGGCGGAGCAAAATTATGTAACAAAAAATGTTTTGGCCTGTTCCATTCTTTTTCCCCGCGGGAAGATATCTCAATAGAGAGGGAACAGAATTTAACGATGTTACAGCCATGTGCAATAAATTCTGCCCACGCCTTCTTAAAACAAGACATGACAATAATAGGTTATAAGATTGAGGTGGGACAGGTAAGAGAGAGAGAGATGACTCTGATAATATTCGGGAAAAATCCGGGGCAGCGGCGGGGTTGTGACTTTGCAGGGAATCGATCTCATTAGCAAGGATCGCCCTTGTTTAATGCTCCGAGCAACTAACTCTCTTTGAACTCATGACTTCATCAGCTTTGCCCTCTCTCCCCTCTTGAAACAGGATATTCAACTACCATCTGAGATTGATTGTCATTGGTCAATGAGAGCACGTGCACATTTTGTCAGTGATGTGCGTGTTCGTTGCATTCATTCTCGAGTACGCATAGTTCTACGCTATCATGGAAACTAAAACGAAGAAACGCAGAAGATATACTTCTAGTTTTAAGCTAATGGTAAATAAATATGTTTTTCCGAATCCTGGGAAAAGATCAAACCGTCGACGATTATTTCGGGCTTCACTGAAGCAAACATTATTTCTAAAAACTGCGGTGAAATGCCAGAAGAAAGCTAAAGTGATGCGGACGACCCTGAGATGACGAGCTTTTAAAACTTTTTAATTCGGACAGTGAAGTTTCCGATTTTGATGGATTTGATTGAAAAACTATGTATACCATATATTTTCAGAATGTTGAGTGAATATTTTTTAATTCTTGAAGTATAAATGTTTTATAATTGGTTTAAGCGCCTTATGAATTCTTCGAGTAAATTTTTATAAAATAGGTAGTAGTGGTAAGTGTTATCCTTAAGATTTAATCTTGTTTAATTGATATTTTTATGTATTATTTGGAAGATCAGGTAGTATATTTTTATCTACGTAATGTTTTCAAGATTCCGCCGTGGTATTAACCCACCTTACTGCGTAGGTGTAGCGTTTCTGGTGATTTTTTTTCCATTCCGTCCCATTTTTTATCGCTGCGGCGTGTACGCCAGTGCAGCTTATTTACCCAGAATTATGGTATATGCCAGAAAGACAGGTTTGAATTCTGCATGAAACCCGTCCCTGTAACTGTTTCAGAATACGAACAAAATCACCCGTCACGAAAAGCCCTTTTAAGGGCCAGCCAGAATACTTTAGAAACATTTGTATCGTGAATACACTGCACGCTGTGTTTTTCATGTTGCCTGATAGATGACAGCACTGTATCATTCGGGAAACATCATATTACCCGTGATTCTGCGTTGCTCTATTGCAGCAGACGACGCAGGCCAGATATGGAAGTGCATCCTAAAGATGTTTCTAAATGCAAAATAAACTAAGATGCTAAATATCTGTTAAGACCTAAGGACAATGAAGTTATCTATACTAAAAACTTGCCTCCTTGCCCTCAACTCCACGGTATTCATTTTTTAGTATAGATAACTTCATTGTCCTTTGGTCTTCACAGATATTTAGCGTTACTGCTATACATGTTAAAAATACTTATAACCGTGAAATAAGATTAGGCTTTTCTCATCGAAGTTTATAGTAAAGCAATATAAACTAAAATTTTCCAAACAGAGATTAAGTGATTGAAAGGCAGTGAGGGGAAGGGAAAACGACAGCATTTGCCCACACACAAGAGATGTATGTTTAACAGGTGTAGGGGAGTGGTAGTAAAATACAACTGAAGCATTCATTTCTTCATGAGAACTGACTGATCTGTAAGGAGTACCACAAGATATTGTCAACAGCAGGTAATTCCTTGTTTTCCAGTGAAGAAGCTGGCTGAATGCAACTAACCATGCTGAACTTTGGTACATTCTCCTAAAAGTATTATTCCTAATATGTAGTTAAAACAACAAGGGAGATTATTACAAAGGACTTTAGTTCAAGGGATCTTAAAAACTTCGAATCATTTGGAACATTGTATATCTGGGTTTGAAATGACTATTTATATTTTAGCTATAGTTTAAGATATTTTTTTCTTTTTCTAATAATGTCAGAAATAATTTATATTTTCCAGTTTTGTGTGAAAATGTGTGCTTTCTTTGAAATGTCAATGAAGACTAGTACTTGTAGTTCAACAAATATTTCTCCTTTTTCAGTTGTTTCACCACCAGTGACCATTTTCATGGGTGAGGACAAGCATGAAAGTAAGTTCTGAATCTGTATGATTTTATGTGTGTGGCTGTTGCATCTGCAATGTCTTTCAGGATCAGCGTAGTCATAATCTTGACTGCTGAGCATAGAAACTACAGTCGTGCCAGCTGCTTGCAGAATGATTCTCAATAAAGTGTGATGTTCCAAAAATGGAATTAAGAGGAAATAAAACTTTTTTGTTTTATGGAAAACAGTCGTTTCAGCCTTTACATGGTTATAAAGGTCTATTTGGTTATTGTGGTGCGAAAGAGCACCTTCAGATTTTTTTAGGGAATTTTTTTAATGCATGTTTTTTGTATTCCATCACAGCAGTGGCAGCGGAACTGCCAGGGCCCGGGCGCAGTTAACAATTGCAATAATTTTAGCCAAGATTTTTATTTTTTATTTGGCATATGTGCACTTTTTTGTTGTGATGTGCCTTAGAAAGTTCCTCTAGTTAAGTGGTCAGGTGGTCCTAATCCCTAACGAAGCTCCTTAGGCATTGTTTATCTTCTGTTTGTTCCAGGAAGTGGGAGGGGGTGCACCACGATTTGAAATTTTGGACCCGATCAAGGAACTTTACTTTCCACCGCTCTTGCAACATCATAGTCTTTGCTTTCTGTATTAATCAATGGAACAAGCATTGTCATACTTTTTTGGAGGGGATTCAAGTTAGAAATTTATACTTCCCCTCCCCCTCCATTCTTATTTATGAAATATAAAGTTAATTTTACTGCACTGGAAGCATTTTTGAACTTTTAACTTCATTTTAAAGAAAAAAAATGCTCCAGTCATTGTTATAATGAAAGTCATAGGGGAATGAGAACACTTCCATTTTAATGAAATAAAAGTTGAAAACTCAATACTGCTTCATCTTACTGCTGCCATTTTTATGGATTGTAAAATTGACGTCAATCAGGACCACAGAAAGGTTAGGTGGCACCTGGGGAGGATTTTTAACAGGAGCCCTTCATAGTCAACATTAAACGACTGATTTAATTTTTGAAGTGCCCACTATTAAACACATAGCTGTTGTCCTTATACAAAAGTAGTAGGTAAGTGTGAGCACTTCATCCACGGGAAAGGGAACATTTTCAACCCATGTATCTGTTGCTCATGGATCTGCTGGTCCTTTCCTCTGTGATGTGTTTTTCTACGCTGCAGTGCTTACTGTTGTATGAAAACAGTTGATGTATTTTCTATACCTAACTCAAAAAAAAAAAAAAAAAGACTGGGCAACTGTTGGACACTGCAATAACATGATGCCCAACTGGTAGCTAGTCAGGGGGCCCCCGTTGACTCTCTACTAATTGGCTGACATCGCAATATTTTCAGAAGGAAAATTTCACTTTCCTGGTGCAACTAGAAAGCATAGTGAACTGAAGCAAACTGAGGTTTCTTCCTAAAGTATTCTCATATTCTTCTGCAAGAGAAACATTTTGCAGCCTCAACATGTTGTGCATGAACAATAAAGTTCTGATGAAGTACTAATAGCAAAAATACATTTTCAGAAGAAAAAAGTTGGTATATTTTAAAAGTTTAAGCATTTTGAAAAGTGACAAAAAAGACAGTGGGAATTTTTTTCAGGGTTTAATGATTCTGAGCAACTCTGAGCGCTATAGTAAGCTGTCACCCATCCCCAATTTAGGGCCACTGGTTCCAGGGAAGAGGCAGTCACACTACCCATGCCTCATCCATGACTCTAACCCTGGTACACCTTGAACAAACGACCAGAAGCCAGTGCTTCAGACCAACCGGGCACACAGTCCACAGATGTAACTGAACCTGGCACTTCCTTAGCAAATAAAAGTTGTTCTTCTGGATCTTATTCAATAGTAAAATCATCTTACTATCATATCTTCTGTTATACACGTTTTATATACCATCAGATTCAAAGGCTAGCATCTTGAAAGAAAGAATTGTTTAATATTATATAACGTGCCTTTATTGGGTCTTTTAATATCTTAAAAGGAGCAATTGGTAATGCACAGTTTAATCTATTATATAAGTACTTACTATTGTTATAGCTAGTTATTTACTTCCTCTGTTCTTCATGACCACTTCCTATTCATTCTTGCCTGCATATTTCTTGTTATTTCATGCTTTTGAATGTAAATTTTCTTTCTGTAGATTAAGCAGTGTCCATTATATTGTATTATCAGGTCATAGGAATGGATGTGTTCGATATACGACCACTAGGGTGGGCCGAAATTTTTTTTTTATTTACATATCGCCTAGTGCTGAAAAGTTGCCATTTGGGTCAACAAGAATAACAAAAGAAATTTTTTTGAAATCGACCAATATCTTACGTCTCTGCACGGCACACTGAGTTCGCGTTTTTCTGACCGCATTGGGCCGTAAGCAAAAACGGGGAGAATTTTTTTTTGTAATTGATATCAAGTAACCCCTAGTACGGAAAAGTGTCCCTTAGTGTTCCCAATAACAGTGAAAAAAAGTTTTGCAGTTGATCAATATGCTATGTCTCCGCATTTCAAGCTAAGTTCACCATTTTCTTCCCACATTTGGCCTGTAGGCCTAGGCTAGGTAAAGGCATCCTGGCATGTAGGGCTTCAGAAAAATCCGTAGGAAATTGCACTATTCTGAGTGCACCGTGCATATGCAGTACACTCAGTTTGTTTTGCAATGTGTAGCGTGTAGCTCTTCGCATGCTTTCAATGTCACATGTGGAAACAACCCAGAAGTCACCACGAGGAGGTGGCTACATTTAAAGTTCCGCCCACCCTCCCTCCAGCTCAGAATTTTATTTCTATGTGGTATATCTTGTTTGGTAATCTGCTTTACCTGAAAAATGTGGCATTAATTGCCGTGATGCAATTGTTGCTCTTATGAACGAATCTCTAGCTTCAAATCCACACGCTGAGGCAGCTGCTTCAGTCACCAGTTTCACGCAATGTTCCACAGCTTGCATGTGGCAGGGAAACTTGGTTATTTCTTTGCCAGCTGTGACAGAAGTTGCGATTAGTCGATCCAGATCTTTGTTTGAGATGTGTTTGAGGTTCTATTGCCCAGCTAATGTCTCAGCTGTCACCTGTCTTTTTAGGGTCCGAGCCAGGCAATGACGTAGGATGTGGTTAGACAGGCTCTTTCTGTTCAAATAACCAACTCAAAAATTACTCACACACAGAAATCCAGTTTGTAACTCTTTATGTAATAAAAAATTAATTCAGAATATTGCAGTATTTACCGTAAACAATTTCAACATTATTGCAGAACAACTCAGCAAGCACTTAACATCTTTACCATCTATCGAGTTATTAACAATTTACATCTACATAATTGCACACATCATCTAATGAAACTCAAATTCGGTAAGCACTTAATATTTACAACATACAATCAAGTTCTCACTTTCAATTTACGCAACAATGTCTGACAATAACACAAACAATAAGAACAAGAAAATTTACTATTACAAATGCACAACTTTCTAATTAATGTCCTACCCTAGGTTTCTCTAATCATAATTAATATCCTCTGCCGGTAAACTATTAAGAGTTATTAAATATAAAAAATCATAACTCACGCACCGCAATCCAGGAAATCCTAACAGGAACCTCGTTTGGATAGTGTGCCGAATGTAAATCAGGAGATGCGGGTTCGATTCCCGCTCCACGGCGGCAAAATTTTCAAGTTTTCTGATGTGATTTAATTCACGCGTGAAACGGTAAATACAGTAAAATTCGGCGATGTTCGATTGCTGTGCTAATTATCATGACGTATTTACCACGTATTATGAGAAGAATATTTCTTCAACTCTGAATACCTAATCCTCAAACATAATCCATGCACAACACTTCAGGAATCATAGTTCCATCCATAAAGACTCCCACAGAAGAACATATTCAAGTAATTCCAGCATAGCGCAGCAGGGATCCAATCGATGAACCAGTAAGGCTTAATGGCTAGGTCACTTTAGGATGTCATACAGCAAAAGTAACTTCACAACCAGAGTCAGAAAACAATTTCTCAGCAGGAACGTAGCTCGAACCCAACTAGGCACAGCACTTCAAGAATCATAGTTCCATCCATAAAGACAGTTACAGAAGAACATATTCCAATACCTCTAGAGTAATACGACAGTAACACATTCAGGTTCCATTACTCAAGCTAATATCACTGCTCTCATCATTCCATCAGGACCTCACCGGGAACAGTCAACCTCGCCACCCAAGGCTGCTGAAAAACTCACACAGGTAACCTAAGAAGGCAAAAAGCGAAGCTAAGCCAAAAGGCCAAGTCTGCAAGATCCGTGGAAATAGATATAAATAGTAAAGCAAGTCTCTGACCACGACAACTTTTCATCTCGCCTTCAACAGATGTCATCACATCACACATTTACATAATACTTTCCACCCAGAACTCTTTTTTACAACACACAACGTAAATAACATTTACATAGCAAAAAAATATTTACAATAACAATTTTTAACTTCTAACAAACACTTGAAGAATATAAATTATACAAACATACTCCCGGAACGCCAGCACGTGAGCAGTTACCATAAAAAAAGGACCCAGAATTTAAATTTCACTAGGTTTTAATATTATTTTAAACTAATAATTATCATTTTTAAGGCAGTACTTAACTCCAGTCAATAACCTCAGGACGAAAGCTTACCAGAACGTCACAAGGTTAGCTCTCTTCTAAAATCTGGCAACAGTTCTAACATCCCAACTTCAAATTGTAGTTCTGGCAACTAGCCCATCCAGTCGATCGCGGGTGATCAAGGTCCTAGCACGACCGAAAGCTACCGCTAAACGAACCTTTTACCGTACGTGACCCTGTGTGTTTTGCTCGTTTTATATGTTTGTGTGTTATTGTCACATGAAGCCTGAGTTTTAAACCAGGTTAGCTTCACAAAGAAATGCAAACTACCAGATAATTTTTTACTACTGTTGCTGTATGAAACTTCTCCATTTACAGCGATCTTGACATACAACTCAGGCTTCACTAACATCATTCATCACACGCCATACACAAGACCTTCTATACTTCATATTCATTATCTTTTTCTCATGCAGACACTCCTGACTCTGATCCTCCCATGACTTTGTTGCCTTTCCTTCCTGCCACTTGGGCTAAAAATATTTTCTTAGTAAGCATCTCATCACTCATTCTTCCAACATGGCCAAACCACCAAAGCATATTAGTCTCCACCGTACTAACAACATTTTGCTTCACATTACACAACTGCAACACATTTTCATTCCTCACACAATCAGAACGTGTCTTGCCACAAATCCCCCGTAAGTAATGCATTTCTCCAGCACACAAACAACTCCTATGTTTCTTCTGTAGTACCCAGGTTTCACTGCCATACATCAGAGTGGGAACTATTACACTTTCATGCACAACCATGCGGGACTCTCTTGAGAACCCATCATTCCTGTGAAAACCTCCCAAAGCAGCCATGACTTTCAACGAGTTCACTCGCCTACTAATTTTACCATCCAATTTGTTCTCTCTGTCAAACATGCTTCCTAAATATACAAACTCATTCACCTGGTCAATCACTGTGCGATTTAGACTTATATTACATTCAGTACTACCAGTTCTTCTCTCAAAAACCATAACTTTGGTTTTTCTCTTATTTATATTCAATTTGAATTTCATGCAAACTTCGTACATCCGGGACAACATACTCTGCAACTCACTTTTGCTGTCTGTCAACAGGACAGTGTCATCAGCATACAGCAATCTGCACACACAAATATCACCAAGACATAAACCAGTGTTATCTATTTAGGCATCACTCATGTCTCTTGCAGTTTCTTTAAATCGTGAAAACATAATAGTAACCCTTGTTTATTAAACCAAAGCATTTAGACATTCAGGTTTTTGTGAGCTTAAGAGAGAGTTCCTTCACGTGAAAATTGTGCAAACATGAGATTGCTTTTTTTTTCTCTCTTTTTTTTTTTATTTATTTTGGGCCCATAACCCCTGTTGTTTACCGTAATCCATGTGTTGAGCTCTTCATAGAATTCAAATATAACATGGACAGCAGTTAATAATGTCAGTTAAGAAATGAATTGATGTACTTACCAAGTCATTTGAAAGATATGATTTCACAGTGTTTTTATGGATCCATTTTATTTTTTCAGATGAAGATCTTATTAAATGGGGCTGGCCTGAAGACGTGTGGTTTCATGTTGATAAATTGTCATCAGCACACGTCTATTTACGGTTGCAAAAGGTAATTTTTTTGTATAAATGCAAAATCATAATGTCACTGATAATGAATTCTTGTTAGCATTTCTAATATCTATTGCTGTTACGGTTATATTTCTTAGATGTTTTCATGACTACTGATTTAATTATTCATATTAATAGTAATTGAAAAAAGAAACTCGGGAATGTAAGTGTAGTAGTGCTTGTAAGTGGTTCTTATCCTACCTGTGAAAGTTACCAATAACTGCAGAAAGCAGAAAAATGAGAAGGAAATTAGAAGACAACTCAAGATGAAAAAAAAAAAAATGTCAAACGTACAAGGTGGTACAATTGAGAAGTTGCAGAATTATGCAAGACCTACAGCATCATTGGAAGACTTTTCTGCCACACCAACAACCAGAGAAGTAGTACAGAATGATAAATAACATTGCACCATGCTGTTAAAATGGTCAAGAGCCTTGAGTAAAGCTAAAATAAGATCTCAAACTAGAAATAATATATTAACTGCATTTCTGAGTGTAGCAACTTTTATTATTATTATTCCATTAGTGCATAAATGGATTTCAGTAAAAGTTCATGAGACTACTAATTAGTTTTATAATTTTTGCTTGATGATGAGCATTTCCAGGAAGACTAGTTCGTCTATATTTTATAAATCCTGCTGTGTTTGGGGCTAAATTAATTAGTGGTGGGAATTTATGGCAAAAAATGCTACACATTTTTTAAGTATGTAATCTTATATAACATACTTTTAAAAATCATATGTGTAAAATGTTTTTACCATAAAACTTACTTTCAAGTGTGACACTGTTGCTATAGCCTGCAGCAAGCTTCTTGAAATGAGTCATTGGCATCCGTGTTAGGCTTAGCAAATCACGATGCCATTACAGTACAACCTCGAAAATTCGGACCTCCAAATTCCGGAAACCTCCAAAATTCGGACTTTTTCCGGATTTTTTTTTTTTTTTTTAAATCTTCCGGACTGCCGAAGTCGTGAATTTAAAACAACAGGGTAAGATTATGCATATAATGATATTTCAAAAACAAATATACTGATTATTTACTAAGAAGATGCGATAAAATTTTTACAGAAATTTATAGATATGATGTCACGATCCGTTAGACACATCTATTTAAATGATAACTCCGCTGTCCTGATGTTGGTTTAGGAGGGAAAGTGGGGGAGGACGGGAAAATGCTCGCGTAGGTATTAAGGTTAGGAGGTTTGTTTGTGAAAGGAATGCCTGACACAAATGCCCTTTGCATGGGGGATGGAATGGGGACATAAGCACACAGACCAGTAGCGTGACGTCTGAGGCTTCTGTGGATAGCACGCCCAGGGTATCTCTTTTCGTTGGCTGCAGCATATATCATGCAGGAAGGTGCGATGCAACCAAGGAAAGGAAGTTGATTTTCACTGGGGTGGGGAGACTGGTTTGAATGGCACTTCCCTGAACAAAAGCTTAAGAACATGAACAATGCAGTTAATCTGGCATGCGATACAGGTGTTTCTTGGCTCTGTGCTCCTGAGTTTTGCTTTGATTTTAATATTTTTTTTTATTGACTGACGACAGTGGAAGTTGAAGGCTTCGGCTGGAAATGTTTTCTCACTAATAAGCGCTGTAGCATCATTACCTGATGTTGACAATGGGTAATTAATTTAATACCTGGCTGAAGATAAAATCTTCACAAATGCAAAAGAAAAAAAGAAGGGAGAGCTTTCCCATTCATACATATAAAAGCGTAGCTCAACGGGAAGGCTCAATGCGCAGTAAATGAAAGTAGGTCAAACCACTTGAAAGAGAGAAAGCATCACCGCTGTTTCCAAGTGTTGGCAGCGAGACTTGCGATCCGCGAACACATGCGAGGGAGCTGGTAAAAGGAAGCGTAAAGCAACTTATTCTAACAAAAACATCTGTAGATGAGAAAAAAAAATCATAACATAGAAGGAACATATTATTAAAGAAAACATTAATCGAAAGCATTACAAGCGATAATTTATAAGTTAATTACTTCTAAGACGGATTCTATTGCGATGAACAGAGAACCATCAGACATCCACATTGAATGGAATTTAGACAATTGTGCGGTTTTACGAGCAATGCAATATTCTAACGGGAGTCTTAAGATTTAACTGTGATTTATATTGCTTACATAAATGGTTTTCAGCATTTAATAAAGGCAAACAAAAAAACATCATTAGCATGATTAATAAAAAGTGTATAAATAAAAGCTTTTGCCAGTATGAAAAAATAAGTGCATAAAGCAGATCGACACTGAGTTGCAGAATTAGCCTTTGAAGTATACATATAATCACGTTGGGTGTGAGTTAATTCATGAAAATAAGGAAGATAATTTAGTTTTCTGAGCAGCACTACGACTTCGACACAGGTGCAGCCCTTACAGAAACATTTGCTTCAAAGATTGCAAAATTTCTCACCTGCGGCCCTTACGCCAATGCGGCTCTAAGTCTGAAAATTACGGTAATATTTTTTTGTATTTTTATATTTTTCTTAAAAATTCTCCTGTTCTATTATTTTATATTAAATAATATTTTTGATTTTTTGTCATTACTTTTACAAAAATAGTGTATTTATTTAATACTAAGTTTGAATTTTATCCAAACTCTATAATCCGGAAAATTCCAAAATCCGGAATCGGCAAAGTCCGGACGATTCCGGATTTTCTAGGTTGTACTGTATGACAAGCACCACTGAACTGCTTGAGAAGAAAGACCATCCATTCGACATCAATGTTAGATTTAGCAAATTGTAATGATGTGTCAAAAGCTTTGAGCAAGTTAAACAGATCCACATTTTGTTTTACAGTAGTTAGTTCTGAGAAAGGAACAAAAGAAAATTTGCAAAAACTGTCTTTGCTAGTTAAACCAGGTCCTGAATATAAAGTTGAACATGTATGACTGAAAGATCTCCGTGATGAAGCAAGTCACTCCTTTCAGATAGCAGCATAAATTGACTTGCAAGTGCAACACTGCCAATCTGCAGTGGCAGCATTCCACTTTCATATAAATCTTAAGGGTACAAGTATTTAAAACGTGCTATTATTACAAGCTTCACAATTTTTTTATAAATCTACATATTTGAAAAGATATATATCATATTTTTTTTTTCCAAAAAGTTAGCCCCATTTACTGTTACAAGGTTACAACAACTTGGCAATGTAAAATTACCTGAAAATGTATTTTTAATATTCAAGATAAGGAAAATATATTTGGTTGTCAAGGCTGATTTAGGAATAATTATAGCTTAGATTTATTATTTAAATCTCTAAGATCACATCTTAGGTACCAGTGATTTATGACCTACTGGATTTGGAAGGGTTGTCAATGCTACAGGGAAGCATAGCATTGCTTGAACTAGCAAAATCTGAACCTGTTCAGATTCTTAAGCTGTAATTGCTTATCTTCAGTTACTAGGAACTTCACTGTCCTGGGTGGTGTAACGATAGCACCCGTGAACAGAAATCAGGCACTGCAGGTTCAAATCCCGCTTCAGGGCAATGTAATTTTCAAGTTTTTTTAGGACATGTTACACTGTGAACAGTAACCTACAAATTATTCAGTATCACAATCTGATTGCTGATTACAAATGTATATCACATGACTTAAAAATAAAAAAAAAATTAGAAATTTTGGGCTGTTTTGACTTTGAGGTATGCTTTTGGAGAACAGTTTGGTTTCTTTAATCATAAGTTTATGAATTCTTAGCAGTTTTATAAAGCAGAACAAAAGGTTTTGTTCTAGTGTTTCCCTAGGTTTCATTTGTATTTGTTCCAAAAAAAATGTGGGGACGCTGCAGAAGAATGACCGGCACTATTTTTCGTGTTCAGTCACTATGAAAAATAGCACCATTTTTCATAGTGACTGAACAATTTATATATAAATATTTGGTAGTCATTTTAGTATGAAAGACTTCAGAAGATGGTAATAATACTAGGCTGTGATTGAAATTGTGAGGCATGGTGCTATTACCACCCCCTTTCCCTGCTGGCAGTAGGGAGGGATATAATTATTATTTTAATTGGAACCGCCAAAATTATCATTATTAAAAGGAATCGTCGAAAGTGAGCCGAAGAGTTGTGTTTCCTTCCAAGGATGGTGACACAAATTTTCGGCCGGACGGTGCGTTGTGTTTTCACATGAGAGTGCACGCGAAACGTACGCCCTCATGTGCCACAATGTTTTTTTTTTAGATTAAATTTAAAAGAAAAGAAGATCGAATGATAATAAATGGTACTACGAATTCCACCTTATGGCTGGGCAGGTTATTCCCGTCTCCCTGTTCTTTCGAGTGCCCGCGTACACCCTAAATCTTAAATTCAAGAAAATCTATGTCTGCTATAGGAAAACAGAGATGTAAGGTAAAATTAACCAATGTATAAGGTGGTGAAGAACCATTCTATTACAATTACTTTAAGTAAACCTGCACTAAATTTTATGACTTGGGAACACCCTTTGTTAAAGCACCAACTCCGGTACTTAATTTCACTGTGATAAGGCTTACTTCTTTACTCATGCCTCTAATCTGGCAGTCGATCAAATACAAATTATTATGAAAACACTCTTGGAAAGCAAATAAGGTAAGATGTTTGGAGAAAGTGTGCCAAATTCGCCTAATATTATATATCAGAAAATTTCGTAGGTTACTAATAAGATATTGTTACTGTCAGGAAAATTTGATTTACCTTTCTTTGCACTTCCGCTGTCGACATCAGCGACGGGACATCATAAACGTGGGCTGGTAACTAAGTCTCTGGATGTGGGGGTCAAAGTTCATTGGTGGTTTCCAGTCTGGCCGATCACCGCTTCGTGAGACTGAGGGTTCGATGGCGCGCTTCTGCCTACCCGCAAATCGGGACTCCAACGGGGCTGCTGTGATGAGTTCCTCCGTCGCTTGGGCTTCGCGGGATGGGGTCTATGCTGTCCCTCTCTGGCTTCGGCGTGGCCTCGTTCTCATTCCCTTTGGAAATTTAGGACCTCTTCTGTCCTGCGTAAAGGGTATATGTTTCTAGTTGTTCTCGCAGCTTCCGTAGAATTTGCTTCTAAGTTCTTTCCATCAGTGACGGGCTCCTCCGAGCTGAAGTAATGGCTCTACGAGGGCCGAAGACTTTGCATCTTGGCCTCAACGTACCGCTTCCTCAGCTCCGGTGATGTCTCCCATCAGATGAGGATGAAGAGAGAGACTTATCTCTCCGAAAAATTCTTAGTGAATGCCTGTGTTAAACTCTAGGTTACTTCCGACCAAAACTTCTACACTTTCAAATCCCGCCCCTATTCCTATCCAAAACTGAAAATTGTATCGCTGACTGGCTATGGCTGAAATAAGGAAACTTGCCCATTCGCCAATTTAGAAGCCCCTGTTTTTACTATACTCACAGGTACCAGTGAATCGCTAAAAGGCGCGTACCGTGAGAATCTGTGAAGCTGCCAGTAGGGGTAATAAATTTTACTTGTTTATTTCCTGTCAACTGGCCCTTGTTCCGTGGTTCTAACTCGGTGTTGCCTTTGTACGTTATCGAGGGTGTGGTAGTCATCAACATTCGGTTGATTGTTACTTCAAGGTAGGGTCACAATGCGGCGGGCTTAATTGCTCTTTGCGGCGACCCTTGACTACCTGAAGGCACAACGTCGTACTGCTCTGGAGTTCTCTGCAGGTTGGGGGGTTTTAGAAGGGGTAAAGGTCATTTGACCCTTCCTTGGCCATCTCTGCCTGCGGGCGCTTCTTCTGCAGTTGACTGGGGGGGGGGTACGAACGGGTCCGTCTTTCGACGACCTCCCTGTCCGCTGAGCAAGGGGGTTGGAAGAATCCTCTTGCTCCCTACGTTCCTTATGGGAAAAAGAAAATCTGAAATAGAATTATAGATTATGCCTTCTTCCAGTTGAATCTTGAGTTTCCCAAATTATTCCGTGCCGATTTAATAACTCCTTTGATTGAAATCTTTTTCCCTTAGAATTTAACTTGAATTTCAATGCTGCGGGTAATAAGAGTAGATTTAAATAATTAATTTAAAATGTGGCTGCCAAAAGCAATTGGCTCGCCAACAGTGCTAATTGCAGTGGAAATAAACAACTTACTAGTAAGCACTTTTTGTTTTCTTGTATGTGGAATGTAAATATTGCTTTTATAAAACCTGCAAAATGGTAAGAATAAATGCAGGTACAAAGTACTTTACTAACAAGATATGAAAGTGTAAACATTTTAGTTTGTGTGAACACTGGTGTTGCCAGACTTCTTTTTAAGTAGTGCTTCAGAATACACTAATTTACGCTTTCCAACTGTAGGTTGAAGAAGCGTATATGCTTCAGCTTTGTCCGTCTGTCTGTCTGCACAATAACTTGCGTAAAGATGGTTCGATTTCTATGAAATTTTAGCATGTGGTAGGGGACAACCTGGGAACGAACCCTATTGAAAATCGACGGAATGGGGCCAAAGGTCAGGACATAAAAGCGGGATCCATTTCATCAACCATATGCATCATAACTTACGTAAAAATGCTTCGATTGCGACAAAACTTTATCATGTTGTTCCGGAGGTACACTGAACCGGTTCTGTTAAATATCGTGGAAATGGGGTCAAAGGTCAGAGCACAGGAGCGAGATTTTTTCCACAGCCATTATCCTCATAACTTGAGTAATAACTTGAGTAAAAATGCTTTTATTGTGACAAAACTTTAGTATGTTGTTCCAGAATTGTACTGAAAGAATCAATAGTCAGGGTAGGGAGGAGAGTTTGTCTGCGCACAATTTCTGGTATGTTGGAAAGCGTATCATAATCAGTGCATTGCGTGATTTTACTAACTTGCTTCAAATGATGTTGCGTGAATGTGTGATGAAGCAGTATTGTCAAATGTGTTTCGTTATAGGCTATTGAAGTATTTCACAGTTAAGGTACTTACCAGATATATGTACTGAATGAACCAAGTTTTAAAAGCCAGTCTCACAATAAAAAAATATCTCTCATCAGAATGCTGCTCTCAGAATTCAATCTTGCTTTCAGTGACAATGTTGAGCAAATTATTACTCTTTAAATCACACAATTCTAAAAGCAAATGATGTAGTTTAAATTTTGTATCACACTAAAAAGAAATAAGGTTGGAAGTGCATTGGAAATTGTAGAAAATGCTTGATAGAAAAAAATCTTAGAATTTCTTTTGCAATCTGTTAACGGATCAAACAACCTGATATTTCCAGTCTTAGCTCCACATCATCAAATATTTTTTGTAGTGCATTTTTGCATAAGCTCAGCGCCATATTAAAAAAAATCTGTACTTGATATCAAAGTTGCAAACAAACCTGGCTGAATATCCCCCCCCCTTCTTTTATCAGATTGGTAAGTTTTGAAATTGAAATAACAACAGATGCTGGCAAATTTAATGATTTTCTTTATCAGGCCAATTGTTAAAGAATGCATTGAAAAAGATTCTGCGTGCAAAACGAGCATAACACCTCGTGTTTTTGAATGCTTATTACATTCGCATCAGTTCATTTATTTTTAAGTCACTGCATTTAAATTGTTGAAGCATTATATTATTCAGTTTGCAGTTTGCTGTCTACCTTCCTTGAAAAAGCAATCTGGTTGATGTGCGAAAGCTTGGAAACTTTTATTTCTATTCTACGCCAAGAAATTTGGATCACTAGTATAGTTATACTATTAAAGTATTGGTTTGTTTATCTTAATTCCACACAAAACCTTTGTTTGAGTACAGTATCATAACAGTAACAAAATGCTGTGAGCAAGAAGTGGGGCAAAAGAAATATGAATAATAAGGTTGCTTGAATTTTAAATTGAACATGATTAGGACAACCATTGTATCATTGAATACAGAGTAGAGTTGTGAATAATCAAATGGTACAAATGATGATCAGCTGAAAATTACTTTTTAGTATTAATATTCAAGAATCTAGTACATGCGTTCTGCATCTTATGTTTTAATGTTCAGATGAGGTTTTATGATTTACATGCACTCATTAAGTCTACCTTATTTTTTAATGTAACCTTTTTATGTACCATTCTGTACATAAACTTCCATATACCACTCTGATATTATTTTGGGGTGTGACTTATTTTGTGCCATTTGAGAGCATCATTTTCTTGTGTACATGGAGTGATACTAATTTTTATGTACTTAATGTTTTTAATAATAGAGATAAGTTTTGTTTTGTGTAGGATCAAACCCTGGATGACATTCCCACAGATGTTTTAGAAGACTGTGCTCAGTTAGTGAAAGCTAATAGCATTCAGGGTGAGCTTGAAAATATTTATCATTATTATTTACTATGCATAGTAGTGACCAAAATTAATGTGACAAATACAAAATTACAAATAATGCAAAATCCACCTGACAGTTTAATGGCAGTTGATATGGACATCCATTGAATCATTGACATATATCGATAATGCAGCAATATGCAACAGAAAAGGAATATGATTACCATGTGAGGAGGAAATACGCGCATGATAGCATGACAGTCCAAAAGTGATGCATCAAGTGGTGTAGATTTCGAGGGGCCTATAAGGAGTGTGATTACCTTGTACAGTGATTCAGCTTGCACAATGAGCTCTCACGTTGTTTACAAGGTTGTGAGTGAGAGTTTGGGGTAGTAAGTGCCATTCCGTCACCAACTCATATTGAAGTCCCAGGAGGGTTTTGGCAGTCCCAATTACTCTACTCTTCTCTAAGGGCATCTCGGGCATGCTGTATTGCATTTAAGATCCAGATATCTTGCGACTCACTCAATCCAGAGAATACCCTCACTCTCCAGGTATATATAGCGTGGAAGAAATATTCTTCTCATAATATGTGGTCAATACATCACGATAATTAACACAGCAGTCAGAATCACTGAGTTGACTGTAATGACTGTTTCACATGTTATATCAATCACATCCTTCCGTAAACTGTTTACCTTCACTCTTCAGGTGTTTGTCAACTAGACAAGCCCTACGGGGATGGATGTTATCATCTATAAATAGGAACTTGGGGGGGGATGCAACACTTTCTTGAAAAGCCATACATAGGGTTAGGATATCACCCATGTAGTGTACACCACCCGGTGCCTCCCAGAAACACCTGCAGTGGTGTGCATCAATCCAACATGATGCCTGCTAAAATCAGGAGTTCTCCACCACTGTGGAGGTCAATTTTCCCAAATGTTGGAGGGAAGATTTCAGCTTCCATCAAGTGGTGCAGATTTCGAGGAGATTAATGAAAAGAAAGTCATCATCATCATCATTGTCAACCATTATCAATCCACTGCTGGACGAAGGTCTCCCCAAGTTTCCTCCACAACGGTCTGTCTTGTGCCAGTCTCCTCCATGTCACTCCCGCATATTTACGAATTTCATCCACCCATCTCCCATGTGGTCTTTTTCTGGGTCTTTTCCTGTTCCTTGGAATCCAATCTAAAATTTCGGCTGTCCATCTATGGTCTGTCCTTCTGGCAGTATGTCCAGCCCATTGCCATTTCAGGGATTTAACTCTGATCATGATGTCTTCCACTCTCGTCATTTTTCGGATCCACGAGTTCCTCTTCTTATCTCTCCTGGTTATACCAAGCATGCACCTCTCCATGCTGCTTTGAGTTGTCTGCAGCCTTTGTATGTCTCTTTTAGTTAAGGTCCACGTCTCTGCGCCATACGTAAGCACTGGAAGGATGCATTGATCGAACACTTTTCTTTTAAGACATAATGGCATATTACTCTTGAAAATTATGCTGTTTCTTCCAAAAGCTCTCCAAGCAAGTTTTGTACGCCGATTAATTTCTTCATCAATGTGACCCTCACTTGATATCTGCTGTCCAAGATAAACATACGTATCTGTTATCTCCAGTTTTTCTCCATCAATCGATAAATCTTCATTTCTTGTAAAAGCATTGAACATCACTTTTGTCTTCTGAAAGTTCATTTTTAATCCCACTTCTTTACTCTTGTCAGCAAGTTCCTGGATCATACTCTGCAGCTCTGATGGGGTAGTTGCAAAAATGACTACGTCATCAGCAAAACGAAGGTGGGTTAGATAATCTCCATTAATCTTTATCCCTTTGTTTTCCCAGTTCAGTGATTGAAAGACATTTTCCAATGTGGCATTAAAGAGCTTCGGAGATATGGTGTCACCTTGTCTCACTCCCTTTCCAATTTTTATGTGTGTTGTATTTTCAAACAGCCGAATCTTTGCACTTGCATTTTCATAGATGTTATTAATAATATTAATGTATGCATCTTCAATACCGCAGGATTTCAGAGCCGTGGTAACTGCTGATGGTTTCACCGAATCAAAGGCTTTTTCATAATCGATAAAAGCCATGCACAATGGAAGTTCATATTCCCTCGCTCTTTCAATTAGTTCTCTCAGTACATGGATATGATCTATTGTGCTGTAGCCACTCCTGAATCCAGCTTGTTCTCTCGGTTGAGCCATGTCCAGTGTTACCTTCAAGCGGTGTGAAAGAACTTTAGTGAAGATTTTATAAACCACTGATAGGAGGCTGATAGGTCTGTAGTTCCTGAGATCCTCAATGTCACCTTTTTATGTAGCAGGATCATTGTAGCATTGTTCCAATCCTCAGGAATCTTCCCTTCATTAAGGCATCGAGTGAAAATTTGGGCGAGTACTGTTTCGATTTCTCCACTTGCTTCTTGTATGATGTCTATAGTAATTCCATCTTCTCCTGGAGCTTTCCCCCGCTTCATGTTCTTGATTGCATGAGCAACTTCTGCTGGGAGGACTGGAAGAACTCTGGTACCTTTCATGATGTCTGGAGTACATGTATCATCCCTTTCATATAATTTGGAGTAGAAATCTTTCACTCTTGTCAAAATTTCGCCTCTATTTCTTGTTATAGAACCATCTTCTTTTCTCAGAGCCATAATCTGTTTTCTTCCCTTACTGAGATGTCCCTTTGCTATCTTTAGGCTTTGGTTGTTTTCAATCGCTTTCCTCACTAGCTCACAGTTGAATTTCCTTACGTCTTCAGTGATACTTTTTCGTGCTGTCTTGCATAGCTCTATATATTCCACTTTGGAAGTCACATCTTCTTTAGTTGTCCTCATCTGTCTTCTTTTTTGCATCAACATTTTGGTTTTTCCTGATAATTTGTTTACATGCAACTTGTTCTTAGACCCAGCTAATTTTGTTGCTGTTTCCATAAGAGCTTTGGTTACTTTTCTGTTAACTTCCGAAATATCCACTTCTTCCGATGTTAGGCCTTCCAAAGCAGAGAATCTGTTCTTCAGTTCCAACTTGAAAGTATTATGGTGTTTTTTAAGGTTGGTTATGTCAATACATTTTGTTTGTCTTATGAGCTTGCCACGTTCCAGTTTAGTGTTGAGGTGCATCTTACATCTCACCAATCTATGGTCACTACCTGTGTTGAACTTGTTTAGCACACTGCAGTCTTCGATGACGAATTTTTTGTTACACATAATAAAATCAATTTCACTTGTCGTCCCAATTGGATGTCTCCATGTCCATTTCCTGTGTGGCTTTTTCTTGAAAAAGGAATTCAAGATGAAAAATCCTTCTGCCTCTGCAAACTCAACGAGAGTATTTCCACGCTGGTTTCTGTTGCCGTGACCGAATTTACCTACTGAAGTTTCATTCTGTTGCCGGTGCCCTATTTTTGCATTGAAATCTCCCATAATTATCTTCAAGTGCTGCTTACCTTTATTATTTAGATGACGAATTTCCTCATAAAATTCTTCAATTTCTTCTTCAGGATGACTTGTGGTGGGTGCATAAGTTTGAATAATCTGAGCCTGGTATCTTCTCGATAGTTGGATAACGAGTCTTACAGCTCTGTCAGAGGAACTTTCAACTTCTACCACTTTATCCTTCAGTTTCTTGTTTATTATAAATCCAACACCACTAGTTCTGCCAGTATCTGTCCCACGATAATAGAAGAGATGTCCACTTTTCAGTTCAATGAGATCTTCTCCTTTTCTCCTTACCTCACTCAGCCCGACGATGTCCCACTTGATCCTTTGTAGTTCCTCTTCCAATTCAAGAAGCCTTGAATCAGAAGATAGGGAGCGTCCGTTGTAGGTAGCCAAGGTCAGCATCAAATGGCAGCCTAGTCCGGTCCTCCGGGGATTCTTAGCACCCTCTGCCTTCATGTCGCACTGGCCGCTGCCTTGGCCAGGTACATTCCAGCTGCCGGAGACTGAGGGCCAAGATTTAAGTTGTAGAGTCATTTTGGAGGTGTTTGGCCATAACTCACCACGCTGGCCAAGCGGGTTGGTGAGTGTGGGATAGCATTTCCTCTGATCCCGATGGTATAGTTATACCGCTATTTGCGGTCGTCAGAGCCCCTTTAGTGGGAACAGGATGCACCACGAGAAGGCGGGGTTGACATTTGTCAAGGAGAGGCTGTGATGTTACGCATCACCTGACCTTACATCCCTAAAGAAAGACCTTACATCCCTAAAGAAAGTATATATATATATATACTTTCTTTCCATTTAATAAGTTTAACAAAATATAAAATCGCTGAAATTTTTTGAAAATTTAAAAAAGTTTCTGTTACAATACCCCGCAACTTTCAAACGGTTGTGATATATGTTTTTAATTTATGTGGCAATCGTGCTGTAACTCTGAGTAATGCTTAAAGTACATCAACAACTGAAACACTTGATTTCAAACTGTAAATAATTTGCGATGGTGTCAAAGTTCTCTCCTTCAGTCTTGGAGCTGTAGTGCTAGAGGCATTCTCTTTGAGGTAGAGCAAAATAAACAAGTGAGAACGGGGTTGGAACCTCAGGAAGAGGGAAGGGGGGTGATGTTACGGAGGTCATGGGTCAGAGCAGCATGGAATGGAAACAGCTCTCCCTATTCAAGGTTAGCACACTTTGCTGCAGGTAATCTCTATGTTCCTTACAAAGCAGATTCTTTACAAAGCTCTGTTTTTTTCTTTCAGTTTTTCTCAATGTTCTTTATAAAGCAGCAATCCACAGAGTGGAAATGTCTATACACACATCCACTCAGACATTTTTGTCAAAGCCAAGGGGCAGAGAGAGATATGTTGGTGCAGTGACACTGCACATTATCGTCGAGCATGTGGCATTCTTAAAGCTTTGACATGATGCAGATATCTCTCATTATAGTGCATGGTATGAAGAGCAAAACTGCTTCATTTTTTAAGTTTACAGGGAAAAAAGGAAGCCCTGTATTATCTGCAGTATTGTGTAATCCGCAGTGGCTAGAATTTAAACTTTTAGGAACAGATAATCTGCAGATTATGTGCCAGAAAATGTGGTAATTTTTTCTTGGAAGTGCAAGGATTTTTTTTTTCAACGTTAACAGGAGTCATGACCAAATTAAACCACTTTCACCTGTAAATCTAATTGGTTTTACTTAATGTTGATTACTTCTCCAGTGTTTAGTGCTGTTATTATAAATTATATAGTGAAATCTTATCTCTCCCTGAAGTGTATTTATCTTGCCACTGGTTCACAAAAGCTATCCATTTGTCAGTACCTGAAATATCATGTACAAAGTACATTATCCTACTAATCGACATTTATAACTCACACATGATAATGTATTGTGTTTACTCCCTTGTTTTATACAAATTTTTGTAAAGGAACAAGGTCCAGGTATGAAAAAAAGTGGTTGAGTGATATTTTTTTGCGGCATTTTTATTGATTCTCAGCTGCATAGATTTTCTCATGGGGAATATATAAATGCTAACTTACATGTGACTGCAGTACCTTGTATAACTTCGTAATTTATTAAAGTTAATTATTACTATTTGTGAAATTGTGATTATAGAGATCATGGAACTAAAGATACTTCAATTGCTTGGCATCACAAATGATTTTCTTCTGATGTATGAGTTTTGTTCATGGAGTAATTTCACAACTGTGTGATTTTTTTAGTCAAAAAAATCACACAGTTGTGTTGTAGTTTGACATGTTTCAAACTTGAAGTTAAGATCTTCCCCTTTAGCACAAACCTCCTTGATTCTTGGCTGCATGCACAACCTTGGACAATTTTGTCTTCAATTCATTTGGATCTGTTTCCACAATGTTTTCCCATTTTCACTGTGTGTACCCTCTTGGTGAAGCTGATATAACATTAAACTTCAGTAGGAATATTGTTTAGGTACCAACTACTTCTGTGTGGCATTGGCCAAAAAATGGCGATTCTCTGGGTTTTATTTCAGTCTTTTGGTGGCAATGAACATCTGGAACCATGTGCTGTGGGCTGATCCCACACACATATTCTTCCATGATTTTCCAGGTTTGAAGTGTATAAAATTCAAATTGCGTATGAATAAGGAGAAAACCAAAGTCATGGTTTTTGAGGGAAGAACTGTTAATACTAAATATAAGATCAGTGTAAATGGTACAGAGTTGCTCCAGGGTGAATGATATTGCTTATTACAAAGCATATTTGACAGCAAAAACAGATTAGATGGTAAAATTAGTTGGTGAGTTTATTGAGCTTTGATAGTGTCTTCAATAAAAGGTAATTGCCGTGGTGTATGAATTGGGTCTTGTATCAAGACTGTTGAATTCATTAAACTCAATAACATGAAATTTCCATGTATAGAAGTTAAATTCAGTATTTTAAGGTAAAACCTAAAATATTAATATTTTAATATAAGTCAAATGGGCTTGCCTTGCATTTCATAGATGCACATATAAGTTATATGTAATTCAGTGTGCCTTCAAAAATTACCCTTTCAACTTGGAACATTACATTTATATTACTTGTATTTTTTTTAAATTTGGTGATTCAAATACTGTACTACTTTAAAAGAGTAAAAAAAACTTTAAAGACATTAATCTGAAACATGGTAGCCATGTATGGAACTTCAACAAATGGAAAACTGCATGAAACAATCTTATTGTCATGCATTCAGTTATATATATGTAAAAGGGCCAGCTTTCAAATAAAAAGTTAAAAATCTGTGACCTTGCAAGGCCTTTTTACCATACCTCAGGTCATTTTCAACTGTTCTTGTACAGTTGCACATGGATTCAGAGTAGCAGAATGTAGATGCATGTGTATGCTGTACGTGGATAGTTTCCAAATTATATTAGCAGGTTTTGCAGATAGTTTTTGTTTGTAGATTAAAAAAAATATATATATATATATATATATTTACCACAATTAAAACACTTGCTCAAGACTTGACTCATATTGATATATTTAATTCTATTTCAACTTGTACTTTCAATTAGTTTTCACATCTTCAGGGTTTTTTTGTTTTTACAAACATTTCTGGCCTCTAGATGCCTGTTCTTCAATGTATAAGGATTGTATCAAAAGTTTCATTTACACAGAAAGAATTTAAATTTCATTGCCAAGTTCCTCTTGAAGTTGACAGTTATTAAAGTAATTTCCTTATGCATTTTGTAAGTTTAGTAATTTTGAAGGTTTATTGAAGAAACTGTTTTTTTTTATATAAAAACTTTCTTTAATTAGTCTCTTGTTTTTATGAGGTTCATAATCCAATATTTTGCTATAAAGGTCCATTTCACACACATTGCTGCACATTCAAGTGTAATGTGCTTATTTTGTCCTCATTGGAATCTGTGATGTTCTAATTTTTATTTAAATTATCTTATTCTATTGTTATCGTGGTTCACACTTTGCAGGTTTGCAGCAAATTTTCTGTTTTAGTGGTTGTGCATGCAGATACATTTTATTTTTATACAACTTTGCATGGATTAATGATCGAAATTGAGGAGTCTTCTACTTATTCATGGAGGGTGTAGTCAAAACATTCTATTGTGCAAGGCAAACAACAGCACTAAAGACTTGTTCTGCCACCTTGTGGGGTATTTAAATGTTCAGTCCTATTATACAAATCACAATTGATTTGTCTTCAATATATTAAAGAAGTTGATTAATTATGTGTTATTTTTTTTAGATTTTTTAAAAGGAATTGCTGAAATTCATGTAACATAATAATTGACAAAAACGTTATTGATAAGGAAATCGAAGGATAATTTTCATGTGGCTGCTATGCCAATTGGATCGTATGAAAAAAATTATAAATAATTTTCAAGAAATGATCAATATTAAAAAATATAATTAATCAGCTTGTTTAATACAGTGAAGATATAAATATTTTTAATGGTGATCTGCAATAGAATTGAACTTCTGAATATCCCACTGGTGGTATCACGCAAAAGTAGTGCTGTTGTTTGCTTTGTGCAACAGTGTGTTTTGACTACACCCTCCACAGAAAGATGATTCCACGATTTTGATCATTAACCCTCATGAGAGTGCATGAGATAGAGTACTTGAAGATGGCCTGGGTTATGGACAAAAGGCCTTGCAATGTCACAGGTTTTTTAACTTTTAAATGTTCCTTTTTTTTCATATTTTTATTGTTCTTTAACCTTTGTTGTAAATACAGAACAAATTGAATGCAAAAAAGTATTCCATGTATCAAGCAGTTTTCCACATGACACAGTTCCATAGATGGTTACCATATTTTTTTAAGAATAAAGAACGCATTTTAATTTTTTTAGTTTCTTTTAAAAATGGGTTTAAATTAGTAAATTATAAAGAATAGAAGTAATATTAATGTCTCATTCCAAGTTGAAAAGGAAAATTTCAAAGTTATTTACATGTACATTTTATTTAAGCTTATACAACAATTGTGTTGTATTGTTAGTTACTGTTTCACATGCTATCAGATAATTTTAGCTACATGGGAGTATTATATATTGCAAATTGAAAACAGTATATATGATCAACATATTCTTATAAATTTAGCATGGTATATTGCTATTCTTGTCTTCCTTTTGCATAGGTTGCTTCTCTTGTTCAATGCTGCCTGACCAACAGGTGTGGTCATTAAGATGTGTACGAAAAAACCACATTGAAAAATAAACACCACTGTTATCACAGTTGAATAAAATAAAGTAAAACTGCTTGAATGAAGACTATGAAATATGAATGAATGTTTAAAAGAACTTGGATGGTGCTTTAAAAGAAATATTCAAGACTCTGAATGAGTCAAAGGCAATAAAGGAAAGTATAGACTTTGATAATCTATCACCTACCAAGGAACGTTTAAAATCGGAAATACCTTGATAAGAAGATAAAATAAGAAACATCGAGTGAACTATTCCTCCCATGTAGCCTAGGCTGCACAGGAATAGTTCACTCGATATTTTTTCATTTTATGCTTTTTATCAAGGTATTTCTGATTTTAAACGTTCCTTGTTAGGTGATAGATTAATTATCAAAGTCTATATCTTCCTTTATTGCCTTTGACTCATTCAGAGTCTTGAATATTTCTTTTAAAGCATCATCCAAGGTTTGTTTAAACATTCATTTGTATTTCATAGTCTTCATTCAAGCAGTTTTACTTTATTTTATTTAACTGTGATAACAATGATATTTATTTTCCAATGTTTTTTTTTCGTACACACCTTAATGACCACACCTGTTGGCCAGGCAGCATTGAACAAGAGAAGCAACCTATGCAAAAGGAATATAGGAGTAGCGATATATGATGCTAAATTTATATGTTGATCATATATACTGTTTTCAATTTGCAATATATAATACTCCCGTGTAGCTAAAACTATCTGATAACATGTGAAACAGTAACTAACAATACAACACAATTGTTGTATAAGCTAAAGGCTCTACGAGACCCGCCATCTTGTATTGTGCCTTCTCTTGTTAACCAACGGGCAAGCGTATTTCACAAATTGCTCGGGCAATTTTGCACATTTTGGAACACCTTTTGTGGCTAACGCAAGATATATGATAAATAAAGAGTTCCCTGGTTTCAGATTTTCATTTTGGACTCTTTAAGTATTTTTTATTAATTAATAAAACTATGGAAGACGCCTTGGTACGACTTTCGCTGCAGATAAAAAATTAAGGGAAAGGTCAATAAAAATTCTGAAACCAGGGAACTCTTTATTCGTCATATATCTTGCATTAGCCACAAACGGTGTTCCAAAATGTGCAAAATTGCCCGAGCAATTTGTGAAATACGCTTGCCCGTTGGTTAACAAGAGAAGGCAGCAATACAAGATGGTGGGTCTAAGCCTTAAATGAATTATATAGCTATGTAGAGCGGTTCAATATATAGAATTTGAACATAGAGTAAAATTATTTACATGTAACTTATATGTGAATCTGATGTATGTGGTAATCTCCCCCCCCCCATTTAAGTTATTAAATTTTTAAAATATGAAATAATTTTTCCTATTGTTTTTTCTTTTAATATATAGGAAACAAAATCAACAATGTTGATGTTGTGTACACAAAGTGGGAAAACTTGAAAAAGACAGCTGGTATGGATGTAGGGCAAGTCAGTTTTCATAACCAAAGAGAGGTTGGTATAATAATTCATTAGTTTTTGTACTTCTCTTACAAAATGGTTATGCATCTACTGCTGCAATGAAGTTGCAAAAATGTGTAAGCTTTCACTGTTAAAAGATTTTTATCATCCAAAATGTTTATTATAGATGACAAAGCATTACGTGAAGAGTGAATGAAATTGCTGCAGCAGCAAGTAAATTTTCATTTTTGAAGTTTATTTATATTCAGATTTTCATAAAATTAAAAGGAAATTGTAATTAATGGATAGTATGATTTAAATAGGTTTCTAAACTATGTTATGGTAACTAGGAGTGAACAACAGAATGCAGTTTTTGTTAATTTATGAGCTCTGTATTTTGTGGAATTTTTCTCCAACTTTTCATGAGGCCTATCTGCATTCATCTGTGTGGAATAATAATATGCAGTATGTAAACTGCCAAACCATTTATGTACTATGTATCTTAATTTCTGTATTGTCCTGCATGTGGCCAGTGTTTTAAGTTTTCATGTTATTTCAGGGATTGTATTTAATCTCCATTGGTAAATTAATTAAAAAGATATTATGGTGGCATATAGGTATAAGTTTATGAGGCAAGAGTCATTTTCAAATGGAACTTTTAGCAGAGTCCCACTTTGGTAGTGGGAGTAACAGCAGAAGGGAACAGTTCCTGTTGATGGCATGGCTGTGCACTGAAATACTACACAGGACATTCTATTTTTATATGTACTGTAACAAAAGGAACTTGGTGTTATACAATGCAAGGAACCAAGGCACACTTTTTTTTTTCAATATTTCAGTGTTTAGTTGGTTTTTTAATCTTTGAATTTTAAAGTGGTTTGAGGTAATTTTTAAATTCTTCATCAACAGACATCAGAATAAAAGTAGAGTATAAATAGGCTCTTCAGTGGAACATTTTGTGAAATTTAACATTAAATATAGTAGTCCCCCCCCCCCCCAACTGATTACATTCAAAAGAAAGTGCAAAATGTTTAACTTCTTAGTCTTAGATGAAAAAAATTTAAGTAAAATGGAGAAAAACTAAAAAGTCCACCCTCTCCATAAAAAAAAAAATCCCCCCATAATAAAATTTAAATGAAGTGGGCTTAAGAATAGTGCTAGTACAGGGCTGTCTGCCTGCCTCAAGTAAAGGAGGTGAAAGAATAGTGAGTTCAGAAGCCCCCCCCCCCAAAAAAAAAAAAAAAAAATTATATATATATAAAAGAAGCAAAGCCCAACAAAATGCAAACAAAATTACTGGAACTCTAACAAATTTAGCTTCACAATTTAAACCTGAGAAAAATAAAATAAAAATAACTTTGACCCCTCTAAAAACCAAATATAAAATCCTAGCAAAAAGAAGACCCAGCCCTGTTCTCCCAAGCCTAACTGAAAAGCACCAAGGAACGGAGATGGGGTAAGGATAAATGCCTTCACTTAACTGTATTAATTTGAGCAATGCTACATTAATTTCTTCTTTGAATGAAGAGGAAGATCTCTTCCTCACATGCCTGGGAGAGTCCCTTCAAGAAGTCCTACTGCTAGAAGTAGAAAGAACACTGGGAAGGGAGGGGGGGATATGCACCTACACAGCCTTTACAAAGCTCTGTACTACAAACAGGCCACAGCTGGTAGGATGTCTTGTTGCAAAAGTTCGGATCCATGGTACCCCAAATAGCCCTTGCGAAACTGCTGAAATTTCTACTATCCAATGTGGCTACTGGAAAACAAATTTTACTAGCCAAACGACAAAATCTACTGGCCATGCGAAATTAAAAAAAAAATTAAAAAATCAGTAACTTCTCTACTTAAGTTTCTATGAAATTAAATGGTGCATGTTTTTTCTTTTTCTTTCTAATGAGAGACACTTCCCCCATTTACTTCATAAAAACAGATGCAGAGCAGTTACTGCATAGGATCATTAGATTCACTACAAATATTGCACAAACTTTTGTTCCAAAATGATTGATGTTTTGACAATTTATTTTCAATGCTGTAACATCATTACTCTTACTATCTTAATTTACACATACATAATTTATTTTTGAGAGGCCATTGAATTTAGATGTCTGATTTCTTTAATAATATTTAAAACAAAGGGACAAAAGCTAGAATATATATATACATAAAGTGGCACTAATAATGCTGATACAGTTTACCACTGATTTGTTCTGTGTCTGATCTTCCCATCAAAGGTGTCTGCCCATCACAATTGAATAGCATTTTGAGGATCAAAATCTTCAATTGAAGGGCCATTGCATCTAATCATCATTAAGTCATTTAAAGTGTCACTATTCAAACAGGCCTAATTACTGGTTTTTATGGGGTTCATTGCTGAAAAGCCACGCTCACAAGGAGCAATACTACATGGCATTAGATGTAGCAGCTGCATCATCTTAAAAACATTGCCATAACAGTTTGTTTCTTTTTGTTCAGTATATATGCGACTAAACAGAGATTCAAAGATAATTCTTTTACCTGTAGGTAATACCTTGCGCAAAGCATGACATAATGCTTTGCGCTAGGTATACCATGGCAACGATACATATATACCATGGAAAAGGTTGGCATGGCAAGGATACATATATACCATGGCAAAGGTTGGCATGGCAAGGATACATATATACCATGGCAAAGATACATTATACCATTTGGGCCGTGGGTGGCCTAGTGAGCAACATTCATGACTGCCACGGAAAGGACCTCAGGTTCGATCCCAGGCAGGTACGAATGCTCGATCCACAAAATATCCGCACTGCGTTGGATGGGCACGTTAAGCCGTCGGACCCCGGGTACTGGCCCCCGGTAATAAATAAGGGCATCTTCCTCCCCCTTTCTACTTCGCTTCCGTGTCACTTTCCTATTGGGCACTCTAGCCCAAATCTCCTAGCTTCCTATTTCTAAAGGTTGTTTAAGACCTGGGGTCAGACACCCCCTTCCTAAAATCCTCTACATTTGATCACTTGATCATTATACCATGGCATAGGTTGGCATGGCAAAGGTTCCTTTTGTAACCTTTACCCTTTGGTCGCTCTAATCTGATCCATTGACAGATTTTCTCTCGAAGCCCATCTTCACTTCCACTCATTTTCGAAGCAGCTGTAGCAACATGAGCAGGAAAACTGAACTCGATGTTCATTCACAAGTCAGGGGTAGGGCTGGGTGATGTTGGGATTTTAACTTCACAATGTATCGTCTTTGAAACATCAGTGTTCATGATGTATCGTGATATCTGCTGGTATTCAAAATCACACCTTTCTTTCTGTTTAGAAAATTGCTTTTTAAAGTTAATTATACCTAGACCATTTTACCATGTTAAAAGCCAAAAGGTGAAAATATAAATATACAGAACTTTAGTGGATTGGGAGCAGAAGTCCCAAAGATTTCCAATTCATCTCAGATTAAATGCAATAACATTCGAGTGCATGATGACCCCCACTTTTATTTGAAAAATTACACAATGAAGTCATTTTGTTATTTCTACAAAATATATCTTGTTAAGAAACTGCAAAATAATTTGTTCAGCAAAATAAGGTAGTCTTGTCTTAAAACATATTTTGCTATCTGTTCTGCATGCATCAAAATATATTATACATTTGATTAGGTAATGCTATAAATACAAAGTTGAAAATTCATTTTAAAATACACTTTATTAGAGAATTAAAAGCAGTTTTATAGGTTATACAATCTACGTATTTACATCACCTTTTTGAATAAACAAAAAATTGGAAGTATGACACTAAAATAAAGCAATTTGCAAATTAAAAAGGATGGTCATGTTTTGTAAATTTATTGAAATAAAAAATATTTCTCAGTATTATAAATTTCCTGTTGTGTGACAGAAAAATGTGCATTTTCAGAAGTGACAGTGCGGTCCTCTGTCCGCATAATTTTTTTTGTTAAATATTTTAAGTTTCTGAATTAAATACTAAGCTTTTCAGAAACAATGTAAAATTACATATATTGTTTCTCATATTTGTTTGTAAACCTAGCTAGAAATTTTTGAAGTACTGGTTTAGTATACTATATGAAAAAATCAAGCACAAAGAGCCTATTTTTGGCCATACTTAGGCCTAATTCAAATGTAACATTTACAAGCATATTTACTGCACATTTGTACCAATTTCCAATACAATACGTATATATAAATTTCAAAATGTTACATTTTTGTCTGCCTACTTCATGTGCTGTGCATTTGAACTGATTGCCATGGCAAAATACCATTCCAAAATGTCTGATCCTGCAGTTAGGCCTTTTCACAGCCTATCCCAGGCCTGATTAAAACTTTTAAGAATGTAGCAGTTTTGGGTCTATTTACGTTACACTTAAAACATTTTTGTATCAATTTTCAGGGCAAAATTTCACTGGGAAGTATCCAAGCCTGCTGTTAGGTCTTTATGCCTAGCTAGCTTACACCTGGTTAATTTTCTTTTAGAATACATTATGGTGTAGTCTGTTTTACGTTTAGTAAATTTGTACCGATTGTCAGGGCAAAATTCCATGGGAAAGTGCCCAAGCCTGCAGATAGCCCCTCCCCTCTTTTTTGTGCCTACCCTAGGCCTGAATAGTTTTTTTTGGAAATATAACATTATTGTATTCATCTACTTCATGCTTAGTATATTTGTACAGATTTTCATGGCAAATTTCCATCAGGAAATATTTAAGCCTGCTATTTGGCCTTTTTAGCGTGCAGCCTTGGCCTGATTCAAACTTTGGATAATGTAACATTACTGTATCTGTCTACAACACGATTACTACATTTGTACCGATTTTCAGGGCGAAATTCCATGAGGAAGTACCGAAGCCTGCTAATAGGCCTTTGTGTGTGTGTGTGTGTAGACCTGATTAAAAAATTTTGAAAATGTAATAATTTTGTGTCTGTCTGCTTAATGTGTAGTGCGTATACCAATTTTTGAGGCAAAATTCCTTAGGGAAGTACCCAAGCCTGCTATTAGAGGCCTTTAGTGCGTAGCCTAGGCCTGACTATAACTCTTGAGAATGTAATATTATTGTCTGTCTACTTCATGCTTAGTACATTATTTGTACCGATTTTCGGGGTAAAATTCCATTGAGAAATACTCAAGCATACGGTTAGGCCCCCCTCTTTTTTTTTTTTTTCATAGCCAAGGCCTGATTTATATTTTAGGGAATTTAACATTTTTGTGGCTGTATACTGCACGTATGCCGATTTTCACACCAGAATTCATTCAAAAAGTGTGGAAACCGATGGTCAGTCGCAGGAACCATTCAACCCCCTCCTAAAATTCTGTTACATGTCCTGGAATTTTATCCATTTCTGCCTTTTTGTCCCTGCACGATGTTTTGTAGTAGTTGAAGATTTTTCTACTGACATAACTTATGTCTGACACCCCCCCCCCCTGCAAAATGTGTGTGTGTGTGTGGGGGGGGCTATCGGTTTTCTTGTTTAGGAGGACTGAAGCTGCGCTATTAGCATCTTTTGTGTCATGTTTATGTTATCACTTCGTCTGTCCCGCTGGGGAGATCACATCTCTGCAATTATTAGTTCGATTTGTAAAATTCTTTTTGTATTGGGAAGCTTAAAATGTGAGAATGATGATCCATTCATTCCGTTTTTTTTCGTTGCACAAACTTCACCGCTAGAAGGGCGCAAATCGAGATCATATCAAATTTAAAATGCTTTTCATATATTTGCTTCTAAATATCCAATTGAAAAAAATTCTTTTTCTTTTCAATGACATTTATATCGAAGACTATTTTAGTTACAGTCCCTTTTTTAAATAATGCATAAATTTTCTACTAGGGGGCGTAAAGGTAAATCGTGATTTTTCCAATATCTCCGCTTCCAAAAGTCTGATTTGAAAAATTCTCCCTGGGTCGGATACAGCTCTTGAAGTTGAAATGTTTTGCGTACAAATTCTCATTTCTGGTAAAGAATGTTTGGCCACCAGGGTGCATAAATGTTTATTTTGACTTCTGATGTATTTGCAACAAAATCTGAGCTGGAAACTCGATTGAAAAATTCTTTCGTGAACCGATACCACTCAACTTGGAAAACTTTTTGAGAATACTTCCTGCTTAAAATAGTGTACCATTTTTCCACCAGGGGTGTACACATATATCTTATTTTTGGTCCATATCTCTGTTTCTAGGAGTCTGATTTGAAAAATTCTTTCTTTGTTGCAGAACTTTTTCAGTGCAAGATATTTCTCATAAAATTTCAAATATTTTTTAATGCACAAGTGTGCCACTAGAGGGTGCAAGCTCACATTTCCGTTTACTGCAATATCTGCGAACTAAAAACTCGACTGAAAAATATTCTCTTTCGATCAGATACCTAACTATGAAAACTCCTTATTTGTATTTTCTTCACAAAATAATGCACAATTTCGCCGCTAAGGGGCGCAAATATTTAATCTATTTTTCTTAATTTCTGTACTTCTAAATGTCCAATTTAAAAATTATTTGAACACCAGTTATCATTTACCTTATAGAACACATTATGTTTGTGTTTGAGGAGGTTTGTGGTTCACAATTCTGCTGCTAGGTGGTGTTTGTGTGTTTTTCTGTTTGCAGGCTATCTCTGCCTGCAAAAACCCTATTGAGAAATTTCTTTTTTTACTGTATGCCATTCGCTATAATAAAGATGGAGAGTGAATAAGATTTTTGCTACAATAAGAAGATCCTCTTCAAATAATGTACAACTTTCCCCCTAGGGGTTGTAAAGGTCAAAACGTTTTTCTTGCTATCTCTGCTTCCGGGAGACGTATTTGAAAAGTATTTTTCTTTAGCATAGCTTTTGCTATAAAGAATGCTTTTCTCCTGTTTTCAACTTTTCCATTATGCAAAATTCTTCTGCTGAAACACATAGTTATATCATGTTTCCTTTATATCTCTCCTTTTAACTGATCAATTTGAAAATCCTTTTTCTCTAATACCTTCCTTCTGCTATGGGAAACGTTTTTGCGCCATTTGTTAATTTTCATAACATATTTTTTAGCCACTGGTGGAAGTAAATAGCTGATTGTGTGTGTGTGTGTGTAAGAGGGGGGGGTATTTTACCTTTACTGAAATTTTGTAATGAATACTTTATATAAAAATTTGCTATAAAATCAGATTGCTTTCTAATATCAGAAACATAAATCTAGTTGTTTCTTAGTATTTTCTGAGCTTCTATAATTAGTTTTTTAATCATGCCCAGTTAATTTGTCTTGATCACTAATGAATGCAATTGCACACAGCCCTTGGACATAAGGTTTTCCCCTATATTCTCTTTCATTTCACGTTGGAAATTTTTATGCATACTTTGTTTGCTGGCGAGTAAAAATTTAAAACATAGCTACAGGATCGATATTATTTTGAAAATTCCTTCCCTAAATAAAATGTAACACAAATACTTGCTCCCATGATTATGTGTTTAAGAAATAACAATCTCTTTGGTCCTTTGAAAACGTTCAAGATATTTCACCTTCCCTCACCCTTACTTAAATTTCCAATATAAGCATTATTTCAAAATAATTAAATATAAATAGTATTTTATGTATTGATTGTGTGGTATATGAAAGCATTTCAAGAGAAATGCCACATACCTATGTATTTTTGAGTTTTATGGGATTTTTTTTATACATGTAATTTGCTTCAATAATTGAACTAAAGCCAAAGTAGAAAAATAAAGTTTTCTCAAAATTAGTGTAGTATACTGTATATAAAAGTTTAGTAGATATTAATCCTAGTCACATTTTTAGTGACAGTTTTGGTATTTCAGTATTTATCTGTGATTCTAAGTTTCTGATTAGCTGCAGCAGACATCATTTTTAACATTCTGTTTTAAGTTTGCCCAAGCGTGTAGGAAGTTGTTTGTTATAGGTTACAAATTGAACAGATGTATGGTTTCACTATATTTTAAGTAAGAGCATTTGGTCCTGGAAAAAAATCCAAAAGTCCTGGAATTTTGTGATTGAAAAAGCGTATGAATCATGCAAATCGTAATTGACATGTCTTGTTCAGTTTCTTGCTTTATTGCAAATATCATGGAGGAAAGTCAGTGGTAAGTATAGACTAGACCCACATGTGATTAAAGGAACGACCTACTCAAATCAAGATATTCCACCAAAAAAAGTGTCTTGCTTGTCTGTTTGGAACACGGCAGTGCCAAGAGCGAGCATGTATCTTGCCTTCGCCATATTAAAGACTGTTGTTTTCTGTGCTTACTGAAGTTTATTTGCAGTTAAATGTATCAATTTCAAGTCGAAAATTTTGTACCTAGAATTTCATGAATGATATGTTCATTGAAATAAATTTGCATGATTGCTTTTACAGCTTTATTTTCCGAATGACATGGAAAATGCATGTTTTCGCCAACGGACATTTAAACTCACTTTACATTATCTACAAACTGTTTAATATAAATTAGGAATTGTTAATAACGAAAACATTAAGTGGTAATCGAAAAAACACCTGGTGAGCAGTGCGAGATTTCACCGATTAGCAACTAGCAAATAGCTAGTGAAAAATCAAATTTGCTAGTGAAAAAAATCGCAGTAGCAAATATTGCTAGTAAGGTAATTTCTTTATTTAAAGTAACCAAAAATCATTATTAATCCACGAAGTTTACATAACAGTTTCTATTATCACTTGTTAAAACAGCGACGATCAGCGATTCTCTTTCGCCAATTTCCTTTCGACACTTAATACCCATCCTTCCCATACCTTTCATCCCTTCCAAACTGTCGTAGAAGCGCATTGAAACTCCTCTCCATCGTGCCCTCATAGGTCTATTACAGAAACTGAACGTGACGTCGGCAATGGTTGCTGTGGCAACCCAGAGCTCTGGGATGGATCGGTTGTTTGACCACCTGCTCTGCCACCCTCCCTTCTTTTGCCCCACGAACTTTGTCCTCAACTCCTGTCGTACCCTAAGCCAAGCGATCGCCTTTATTGCGTGGCATAGATAGACGCTTTTTTACGAAACGTGTTCGTGGAGGGGGTAAACGATTACGGAAGAAACTTTTGCTTCGTCTGACTTCTGGTTTTGGAAATTTTCCTTGTATTTTCAAACTGAAATACAAATATTTATCCAGTAAAATGTTAATGAGCAATAATACTTGACAGAGGCAACATCGTGAGGAAAAAAATTATGATTACGGAAAAAATCCGAATTCAGTCGACCTTTCGTTTTCTAGTTTCGTAAAGACGGAATTCCAATAATAACGAAAAAAGCCGGAATTCCTTGAATTCTCGGAAGAATCTCGTGCCTGAAGATTACAGAAAAATTTTGCAGCAGCCAACTTCCGTTTTTGCAAATTGTTCTCCACAGTTTCAAGCTAAAATGCAAACATTTATGCAATAAAATGATATTTAACAAGAAAAGCGGATACAAAGACAACATTGGGAGAACAATTTGCGATTACGGCAAAATTTTCTTACTCCGTTTCACTACTGTGTTCAAAAGTTTTGAAGCACGAAATTTCGTCTCCAGATGGAAGACGACCCCCCCTCCCAAATATCGATCTTCAGAATGATCTAACTGATGACAAAAAATAAATAAATAAATAAAGCGGTATTCCGCAAATCCCTGTAAGAATCTCGTGTATATCATAAAAATAATAGCAAAAGAAAAATTTGAAACAAAATGAAAATTTGTAGAATCCGTAGTTTTGATAGTGAGTTCCGTAGTCAGACAACTAATTCCGTAGAAACTACGGCATTGTGTGGTAGTTGGCAGATATGAAGTGTGTAGAAGTTTAGCAGAAATTTGTGCGATACTTCCACTTAGTACTGCATGTTGTGAGGTGGGATTCAGTTTTTTAAAAAGAATACAAGGGGATTGGAGGAACAATTTGTCTGTTGAAACTTTAAATGCTCTGATGACAATTGAAATACTGTAGAAGGGCCACAAGAAGAGATTTTTAATCCACGGTCAGCAGTTATAAAGTGGTATGATGACAAAGTCAGACACCCTGAGCGTAAACCATATGGGAAGAAATCTGAATTAGAATGTCAGTGAAATATATTCATGTGATATGAGAATTTGTTAGAAATTAATAATAAAGATAGTCACTAAACTTATCTAAGATTATATTCATTATTCAAAAAGGTAAGACAAAATATTTATACACATATTTAAATTTCTGTGTAACTTTATTAGAAAATAAGTTACGATGTGATTTAGTTTTACTTGCTAGTCATGCAAATGTTTTGCTAGCAAACTATTTGGTCACTAGCAAAATTTGCTAGTGAGCAAAAAAGATGAAATCTTGCCCTGCTGGTGAGACATTTCTGCGTATCTGAAAAATAACGAGACGGTAGTTTTTGTCATTTCAGTAGGTCGTTTCTCTAATCATGTGGGTCTAGGTATAGATGTACTTGTATGTATAAGAATTTTTTCCAAACAGCGAAATTAAGATTTATCATTTTTGGAGAGACATATTTTATCAAAAGACATTTGGAGACTGGAAATATCCATCTTTGGCTAAAGTTGTAAAAGCATGCCTTGCTTTATCACGAGGCAACTTCGATGTAGGGAGAGGCTCTTCTGTATCATGAAGAGTTCTTTCAGATGAGAAGGCATATATGTATGAGAAGATGTTGAATGAGAGACTAACAATTTGAAATGCATTAAAAATGTATAACAACCAAGTTGCATGTGCTAATAACCAAATAACTAATAAAATTAGCACTTAATACAAATAGGTCATATAGCAACCATTTGGAAGAGGAGCAGAGATTAAAGAAACAGCAACTGAAAGCAGAGAAAGAAAATGCTGAAAGATTGAAAGAAGAATTGGCAAATAAAGGATTTGAAGAGCAGAAAGCAAACTATAGAAAACATGGAAAACAAGATAAAAATGTTTGTTCAAGAAAAAAGAGAAGTACAAGAATCATTAGACTCTGTGCTTAAAGAAGACAGTAAGAGTAAGCATTAAAAAAAAAAAACATACCTGCAATATGAGTTGCACATGGCATTCTAGAAGAAGCAGAGAAACTCCAACAAAAGGAAAGACAGCATGAACTTGAAGCATTAAAGATGAATAGGATAGTTCATAAAAGGAAATCCTCCCTAATTAATGCATTTATGCAGAAAACCTCAAAAAGGAATAAATCTAAGCTTAATGATGAAGCTTTTCTTTTTGTTAAGCCTACCCTTATGTGCACTGATGGCAGTGGTATAAATTCACACTCAATTTTTTTAAATAATTTACTGCAAATAACTCCTCCAAATTCAATTGCTACCATGGTATAAGAATAATGTAAACTTTAAAGAGGACCCCCCCCCCAAAAAAAAGCTAAATGATAAAAAAGTTTGTACATATTGGGGGGGGGGGCATCATATAAAAGTTTTTGATGTTCCATGATAATAATTTTCAGAAGTTATAAAACCATCATTTCAAAAAGTTTGAGTTTTGGTTTTATTATTGTCATCAGTGGGTGTAAGGATAATCTTAGTTTTACTGTTGTTAGAGCTTTGAAAATCGATCATGGTTAACATCTAGGGATTTTAACTGTCTGCTGTTATAAAAGTAACCCAAATTAGAAGAAAGTCAAGTTTTTTGTTTTCTTATTTCTGTAATTATGAGTTGGAATAATTTTACAGGATAAAATAATTTCTTTATATTTGTCTCAAAAGCATCAAGGACACTGTAAAGAATGACTGTAACATTATCAAGGCAGGTGCATATCAGTGTAATGCTTCATATCAATTACACCTGACCTACACAGACTTGAGCTTGAATCGTAAGACAGTTGTCCATGCACTAATGAAATAAAGACGTTTCAGACAGGTTTTTCACATTTACGTTTCAAATCTGGGAATCAAAATAAAATGTACTCTTTTACAACATAATCATGTTAAGCACCATTATTATTATTACTTATGAGTTAAAGAGTTTCCATAATTGAAGAGGGAGATTACGCTATACCCATTCCATTCCTGATGATAATAAACTACAAGTTTTCATTTTTTTAGTTCTAGGCTTCATGTTTTTGTTCCATACTAAACAAATTCACAGTGTTTGGTATTTATTGTCATAGCTGTGCAAAAGACAAGTTTTAAATATTTTGAAATGTTCATCTATTCAAATGAGATTCTTGATATACCTCATATCAGATAACTATGATTATTATGTGTACAGAACAAAACAAGTGATCCTCATAACACTGAATGACCACAACTATGGCCTTCGAAAGAAGAAATACACAACAATTTTTTTAACACAGTGTTTGGAGCCCACTTAGAAAATCTTATATATTTTTACCAACCACAATGCAGAAGGAAAGCTCTCCATACTGGCTTGATACAGATGAGAACATCTGACCTCCAAAACAGTGACAAAGAAGGAAGTGTTTTGTAATTCCAAAGTTTGTATTAGGTTAGTATATGTAAGTAGTTTTTGATATACTGTATAATTGAATAATTGGGGGGGGGGGTGTAATTTCCATAACCTTTATAGTTCTGAGTGTCTTGAAGTAGCATTATATTAAAACTTAAGATGCCCTTTTTGCAGTGTATGGATGTGTGTGTATATATATATAAATTTTCCCCCACCAAAATGTGAACATGTGCTAATTTTGTCACCATGGTTTGAAATAAATAAAAAAATTTGACAAAATTTTTTTTTTGCTGTGGAGCGCTTACATTCTAAAACTCGTACACTTTTTCGGGCAACTATTTTGGTCATTAACATAAGTTGTTAAGGCTACTATTTAGGCTACTATTTTTACCATTAGTGGCTACTAAAGCAACTATTTTCTTGGGTGTGATATGCTGGCAGCCCTGTAAGTGCATACTAGTCATTGGAACTTGGACCTAGTGGCATACCAAGTAGTTCAGCATGGGAGTGAAAAGGCAAGAGAAAGACACTGTATGTATGTGCAATATTAAAATTGAAACAAGAACAAAAAGGGTCGTATGTTGAAGAAGAGCAGAATGTAAAAGAACATATAAGTTGATGTGTGCTGTCCATTATTGTCAGCATTTTTATTTTTAGTTTGTGGTGATTGAATATTTCATATTTGTGCTGCTGCATTCAGGCAGAATGACAAGCCGACAAAGAAAAGATTTTAACAAGTAAGTACATACACAGGATTGCAGAAATTTGTCAATAGCAAACAAAATAGTTAATGCTTGTAAAGTGAGCTACCCTGTTTCCTAATAAGTCCCACATCTTGAAAAAAATTTGGATTATGTAATGATAATATACAGACGTTGCTACATTGCTATAACAAAATGCATTGCGTTCCGCAGATTTATTATTTTTCTTCTGGTAAATTGTATTATATATATTTATAGAAAGGGTACACCAAAAAAGGGAATTTTCCTTGTAAAAGAAATACTTTGTAAAGAAGGCTTAAAAAGAAGAAAAGCATACAAAAGTTCTGCCTGTATACATAACAAAGATTTTGTAAACTAATGTGTGAACATGCTTTGCCAGTGAAATTTTGCATTGCTTTGCAAGTTACTGTTTATGTGTGAATAAATATTTTTAAATAGTAGATGATTTCAGTTGTGAAGAAATCTTGAATGCCTTCATTTGAATTTTTCTTAGAAGTGGAATCATGAATGTTTGTCTTGTCATTAGCATCCTAATGTGTTTTTTCAAAATTAATTTCCAGGTGCGCTTAATAAAAGTGGAAAAGAGAATTAACGAAATAATTAATCGTCTTAATAAAACAAAAACAGAAAAGCATCCCGACTTAAGGCAGGAAAGAGAAGAAAGAGATCGGCAAGAGCGAGAAAGTCAGAAAAAGGTGCAGAAAGAGCACAAGGAGAAAGAAAAGGCTGAAGCCAAACAAAGAGAACAAGAAGCAGAATTAAGGTATTACTTTTTGTAGTGCATTCAATTGAATATTTGAAGTATGAGCTCACACACAGAAGTGATAATTATGTGTACATTTTTTATCAATGTTTTATTAAAACCATTAATGAGCCTGTGATTTGTTCACAGGCAGTACAAAGCTCTGAAAGAACATATGCAGTTAGTAGCATCACAGTTAATAAACATAGCTTTTCAGTTGCACAAGATTCACATCTCAACAGAATTTTGAAGACTTTGATACTTGGTGATAAAAAGGACTTATGTAAAGATATATAACAAGAATATCTGTCTACCTTCTGTTGTTCATATATGAAGTTATTAGTATAAGATTTATTGTGGTCTTGTTGATAGAATCCACAATTTTGTGAAGAGTATATGCATTGTTTTAACAGCCTGTATAGTGAAGCAAGCAGCCCACTGCCACTTGATGTCTTAATCTTATTATACAGTAGATTATTAAATGTTCACTGTTTGCACAGAATTTTCTTGAAGTGATTTGCTGGGCTCTGTGAAAGTAGTGATGATAATGAGTTGAAACTTTTGATTCTCTTTTGGAGGACTGGAGCTTCTCCACAACATCATAAATTGGCTTATGGTTGTAAGTGCACTCATGATCCAGATTGTTATAACCACCCTTTTCTCCATGAGTGGACAAGTCCCACAACCCATGGAAGTGATGTCATCAACTGGTGTGCAATATAATATTATTAGATGGTACAGGCAAGGTGTTTCAGTTCTCCAGTACAGAGCTACATGCAACGGGGAAAGGGAAGGACATTTCAGAGTTTGAACGGAAAATCACTATTGGTGTAAGGAAAACAGGGGATAGCATCAAAGCAACTGCAAACATTGTTGGCTATTTGAGAGTTGCCTCACCAAATGTGCTGGAAAGGTGGGACTGCCAGTAGCTGACAGTCAAGGTAAATCTCAGTTGGAATGTTGTCAGGGACAACAGGTGGCTCACAATTGCACAGTCAGTGGCAGACTACCACCGGGGCTTATAGAGAAATGTTTCCAAGCACACAATCTAGCAAGCACTTTTGTGGGTGGGCCCAAGAAGTCGGTGGCCTCTTGTGTCCATGTTAACTGGCCATCATTGACAGCTCCAGCTACAGTGGCCATGGGAGAACTGTGACTGGACATTGGCTGACTGGAAAAGCAGTTGCCTGGTTTGACGAATCCAGGTTACAGCTTCAAAATGCCATTGGATGAACAGTCGAATCAATGAGACCACATGGTGGTTGAACAGGAGGCCATTGACAGCAGTATCGTGGTCTATGGATTATTCTTGTAGACATCTCTGGGCTTCCTCATCCCTGTTGAACATAGTAGAAGCCTAAAAGCCAAATTTTCTGTGGTACAATATATCTGAAACTCTAAATGCAATGAATGCCAAACCATTCAAGGAATATCTGAGCAATAATTGAAGTTATCTTAACTGCATACAACTGCATTGAAGGATTACTCATCAAGCAGCCCTTCAAAATATGTGGATTCATGGAGTGGCAGGTTTCTAGCCTCCTACCACTTTATTTCCCAGGATTATCTCTTTACTTCTGAATGTTTTATCCATGGCATTCTTTTCCAATAAAGCTATATCTTGTTAATGTTTAAAGCTTGTTAGGCTTATAATAACCTTTGTTCCTGTTGCTTTCTTCCACAAGTTGGTAAACACATACCGTCCATTCAAGATTTATATTACTTGAGAAACAGTAATTTCAACATTAGACTTCTAACAAGTTATGAGTATATAAGCCACATAATATGAATGTTCCAACGGCCTTTGGCTTGAACTTATTTAGCTTAATCTCTCTGGTGTGCTTCAGTCATCTTAATGTTGTGGATGTTTTCATGGTTCTTTTAAATTTATCAAATAAGCCACTACTTGTATGTTACAATGATATATAGAATCACCCAGTTTTTCATTGAAGCTGTCATAAAAAGTTTGTTTTCTGTAAAAATAAATGTATTGCAAGAAGCATGTTTTACTGATCCTGAGATATTGTCAATAGTTAAATCCACACATTGCATTACATTTCTTTTATGGCTTTAACAGTAAGAAGTGTTGCATTGTAGCTTTTTCTTAGTCAGCACAGTTTGTTCAAATTGTCAGTTCACCCATTATGGCTACAAGCACAATAACTTTTTGGTTATTTCCCAAATTAATTTCTGTTAACTTCAGGTTTTTCACTTTTCTGTTTAGTTTTGGTTTGTTGAGCACTTTTCTCTTATTAGCAGACTTTTTTTTTTTTTTTTGCTGTATAATAAAAAGTTTTAACACATTGAAGTGATGGCAGTCAACAATAGATCTGAGATTGTAATGCAAGGTGCACAATATTGTTGTGGGTACTGTTGCCCAGTACCCACATCAAGAAATATTTTAGGATCTCATAGCAATCTGTTGTTCACAGTAAAAATGTCTTTTCCCATCATGATAACACATTTATGTAACCCAGTAATTTTGTGCTTCTATCAGTCAATGTCTGTCAGCAATAAAAGCATAGAATATGCCATGAAGTGCTGGTGTACTCATTATCTCACATATGTCAGAGTGCACATGGGTGCTTAAAAACCTGGAAAGTACTTGAAAACCATAGTTATGTTTTCAAGGCCTATTGAATATCCTGGGAAAATGGTGTGTTTTTTAAAGCTGTCTTGAAAAGCCTTGAAATTAGTGCTTAAAAATATATCTGAATTTCTTTTAGAAAATCAGTATTACCTCTTTTTTAGCACGTCTTTTGTAAAAAAAGATCATGCTTCTGTTACCAGTTTATCCGTCCGTCTGTGGACGCCATATCGCTGCAACTATTAGTCCGATTTGAGGAATTCTTTTTGCATTGGGAAACTTGAAATGTGGGAGTGATGATCCTTGCATTCCATTTTTTTTTTTTTGCGGTGCACAATTTTGCCGCGAGGTGGTGTAAATGCAGAAGATATAGAATTCAAAATATATTTTATTCCATATATTTGCTTCTAAACATCCAATTGAAAAAAGTATTTTAACTTTCGATTACATTTATGTCTAAGACTATTTTAGGTATAGCCACTTTTTCAAGTTACGCATAGATTTTTTGCTAGGGGGCATAAAAGTAAATTGTGTTTTCCCTGATATCTCTGCTTCCAAAACTCCGATTTGAAAAAATCTTTCTGAACTGGATGCAGCTCCTGATAGGAAATGCTTTACATATATTTCTAATTTTTGGTAAAGAATGGTTTGGCTACCAGTGGCTGTATGCATTAAGTGTTAATTTCTGCTTCTGATGTATTTGCAGCAAAACCTGAGCTTCTCAAATCTTGATTGAATTTTTTTTTTTTTCCATGGACCGATACCGGCCACGGCCAATAAACCATTTTGGAATAGTTTCTTACAATAATGGATGGTTTCTCTGCCAGGGAGCGTAGATGCATCTTTTTTTTTTTTTTTTTTTTTGTCAATATTTCTGCTTCTAAGAGTCCGATTTGAAAAATTCCTTCTTTGTCAGATAGTGTTTCGGGTGCAAAATGTTTTTCACATATTTTTAAAATTTTCAAGTAATTCGTAGACTTTCCATTAGAGGGTGTAAAGGTAAACTGCATTTTCCTTTATCTCTGCTTCTGAAACTCTGATTTGAAAAATTCTTCCTGTATCGGATGCAGCTCCTGATTTGAAATATTATGCATATAATTTCTAATAGTTGGTAAAAAATGGTTTGGCTACCATGGGGCATAAATGTTTACTTCTGCTTCGATTATACATGTATTTGCATCAAAATCTGAGCTCCTGAAAACTCGACTGAAAAAAATTCTTTCATGGATTGATAGCACTCACCTCAAAAAACCTTTTAAGAATACTTTCTTCTTAAAATAATGCATACTTTTTCCACCAGAGGCATAGACTCATATCTTATTTTTGTTGATACCTGCTTTTAAGAGTCCAATTTGAAAAATCCTTTCTTGGAGAGCATTTCTGCTGTGAAATGTTTCTCGTATAATTTCAATTTTTTTAATGCACAAGTCTGCCACCAGAGGGTGTAAGTTCACATTTCCGTTTACGCCAATATCTGCGGGACTAAAAATCTAATTGAAAAACTTCTCTTTGGTCAAATACTACTAACTATGCAAATTCTGTGTGCATATTTTCTTCCCAAAATAATGAACAATTTGCTGTTAGGGGTTGCCAATTTTTAATGTGTTTTCTCAGTATCTCTGCTTCTACATGTGCAATTAAAAAATTCTTTTAACACTGGATGCTATTTACCTTGTAGAACACTTTAAGCTAGTATGAGGAATTTTGTAGTTCACAGTTCTGTCACCAGGTGGTGTTTTTGTGCTTCAGTTTGCAGCTGCATAACCGCTTTTAAAAATGCTGTTGAGAAAGTTCTGTCGCTAGATGGTGTTTTTGTACTTTAGTTTGCAGGTATATCACCACTTTTTTTAAATGCTATTTTTCTTTACTGTATGTCATTCGCTACAATAGAGATGTGGAGCACTGTCCTCTTTAAATAATGCAAATATTTTCTACTAGAGGTGTAAAAGTTGAAAACACTGTTTTTTGCTATCTCTGCTTCTTGAAGACATGTTTGAAAAATTCTTTTTCCTTAGCATAGCTTTTTCCATGAATATTTTTCGTGAATTTCGAACTTTCCATTCTGCTAACAGGCGTAGACTTATATCATGTTTCCTTCTATATTTCTTCTTTTAACTGATTAGACGTGTGCCCTCCATTCTTATATTCTGGATCTGCCCTTGCTTTATTTTATAATAATTTCAGTTGTTATCAATAATAGACTAACTACATGGGAAGATAGTGCAGAATAGTAATGCAGCTAAAATGATTGAGTGAATTAATCATTTTCACATTCAGGGAAAAGACTTTCTTTATAGGCCTTGTGGTAATTCCACCACCATGATTCAGTTCTGCATTATTGAGTAATTTTCCAATTAAAAACATTAAAAAGAAATGTAATTAATAAAAAAGTGCATATATTTACATCTTTCATTTGGGTCATTCCATACAGAATGACCTGATTTCAAAAAAGTGTGTAGCTGCATAGTTGTGAAAAAATTTGAAACTTTGCTCATTTATTTGTGTGGTTGAATAACTACCTCTGTAAGTTGCTTCAAAGATATGGTGGCCATCACAATTTTTAGCATGTTGAAGCCTTTCCGTTATTTTTATATCTCCTGAACCAATACAGATATTGGAATGATTCAAAAAAGGTTTTGTTAAGCATAGGATTCTGTAACACTAAGAAAATGTTCAGAAATCAGTCACATTCTTTACTTAAAAGCCCTTTAAACCTTGATGATCGGATGCTGATTTTGTCTTACTTTGTGATTTTTTTTTATGAAACACAGGAAATACACAAAGTTGCAATTCATACTGTAGAAACCTTGCCCCTTGAAATACACACACACAAACACACAAAAAAAAAAAAAAAAAAAATCCTGAAATTAGGTACCCCTTTGTGCCCCCCCCCCCAATTTGAGAAAAATTACACTTTCCCAATTTTTAAGGTCTTATATCTCTTCTGGTGGGGTGAGATACAAAAATCTGAATTTTTGTGTACATAGCCACCTATATGATGGCTATTAACTCACAAAAATTGTTTATTGTGTTCAGCCTAGTTTTTGATATACAGGGCTTGCTACATCAGGGAAAATATTGTTATCGGTACATTCATAATACTTGTTTAAATTATATCAATATCACGTTATATTTTTATTAAATGCTCACAAATGAAAAAGTTAACAGTTAGCCACAAAATATTCCAAGAAAAATATGTTATAATACCTTTATAACTCTCAACAGTCAATGTCTCTGGATTTTAGAGTGAAGAGAAAAGATATCTCGTTCTTCAGTTTTTCATCAATTTTGTAGACTCTGTGAGAACCTGAAGTATAGAACTCAAATGGTGTCAAGATCATCTTCAGGATTTTGCTGTTTGGTATCCATGTTGATGTCCTGTCATCATTGTTAGGCACAAAGGACGTGGCAGGTCCAGGAGGACTGTAAAAATCGATGTAGGATTCCAAATCCACTGTGTCGCGTACACGTCCAACCCACCAGTTAGAGCCATAGATGCATGCAACATCATCTTTGTTTTGGAGTCACAACTGATGATAAGCAACTGACTTAATGTTCATTTTCAGTTCATGGATGTTGAGGTTGTTTTTGTTAGTATTTTGCTTTCTGTTGGGATAGGAATAACACAGTGCATCTCAAGTATTCCTTTCAACTTTCTGAAGTTAGCATAATGTTTTTCAAATGTATTCTCCAGAGCAAAGACCCCAGCACTTTCAACAAAAATGAAACGAATTGAGGTGATCTCTGGCCATTGTCCTGAGCTTTAGAAGGTTTTGGTCCTCTTCACTAAGCTCTGTAAGTTGTAGCACCTGCTGAGGTACTTGACCATAACCTAACTTATGACAAGGCTCTTTGCACTACAATCCAACAGCACATTCCATATTAATTAAATGAATTCAGTTTAAGAATGAAACATAAGGAACACTGTCTAAGAGCCTAAACAGGAAGATCTGAGTCTAAAAGTAATCCAATAATATAAATAAAACAATAAGAAAGTTTACTTTCACACTTTAAAATAACATGAAAACTATGAAGCTTACAGAGCACACCACTAGCATGTTCACTCCACAAAGACAAGCAGCAGACTGCAGCTGATTTGTGGCTAACTCTGAATGTACAGGTTAAAACACTTTCCAACAAGTCTGAGCATGCTGATTTTTGCTGGCTGTCAATGAAGCCAGGAACAGGCATGTTCAGACAGGTTTTGCCTGCCTGAACCTTGCTGTTTGCATTGTCTAAACATGTCCAGTGTTTATAATAATTTTGCTCCATCACATTTAGCTTTAGTATTGGGTCATAAAAATGTTCACCCTTTTGCAAATAAAGAAAAGCAACATTAAACACAAGTAATTTGATAAAATGTTAAACATAAGACAAACAAATTTAATGTAATATTACAATTTCCACTTTTTTTTTTTCCTTCTTTTGAGTTTTTCCCTTATTTGAGCTACTGTATCTCAGTAACTAGGCTGAAAACAAGAACCAAATTTATTTAACAGATTTTTCTTGGAGCATTTTATGGCTAACTGTTATTTTTTTCATTTCTGTGCATTTAAAAAAAATGTAACATAATATTTATATCATTTAAACAAGTATTATGAATGTACCAATAACATTTTTCTCCCTGATATGGCAAGCCCTGTATATCAAAAACTAGGCTGAACATAATAACCAATTTTTGTGAGTTAATAGCCATTATATAGGTGGTTATGTACACAAAAATTCAGATTTTTGTATCTCACAATTCCGAGGGGGGGCACAAAGGGTACTTAATTTCAGGATTTATTATTTTTTATTGTGTTTTTCAAGGAACAAGGTTTCTATAGTATGAATTGCAACTTTGTGTATGTTTCCTGTGTTTCATAAAAAAATCACAAAGTAAGACAAAATCAGCATCCAATCATCAATGTTTAAAGGGCTTTTAAGTAAAGAATGTGACTGATTTCTGAACATTTTCTTAGTGTTATAGAATCCTCATTTTATGCTTAACAAAACCTTTTTTGAATCATTAATATAAATATTATGTTACAGTTCATGCCAAATCAACCAGTCACTCAACCTGACCATTTCAGATTTCAATGAAAACTTCAGGGATCATTCTCCTCAGTGATATAAATGAGAATATATTTTTAAATTTTTTTTATCTCATTGGGTTTTCATGTAATTAATTTTTAAAGTTTAAAAAAATCGTCGGTTTTTGGCTTGCATAAACTTTTTCAATCTTGAATTTCTCCAGTTCTATAAAACCTAGAGAGTTGTTTGACCCCTCATTTTAAAGAGAATTTCATAAGTTTTAATTTAATATGCAACTTGACTATACTTGGTAAAAAAAATATTTTAAAAACAAAATTTAAAAATTTGTAAGATAGTATTTTTTAAAAATTTTGAAAACAATTATGTTTTTTGTAACATTATAAGCTTTAAATCCTGAAACTTTTAGAGTGGGATCTCAATGGGATCAGGAGTTATGGTACCAATAGTATTGTTTTAAATACCAGTTAGGGCTACTTGCTACCTTTAACTTTTGTAAGGTAAAAAAAATACATTAGCTATAAGGTAACCAATTTACATTAGGGTCTATTACAGATAATGATTTACTAAACCTACAGAAAAATTAGGGATAGCATGTGAGTAAATAGTCTGCTAATCACAGGTGTTCTGGCACAAGCCTGTACAGACTTGTCTGATTCATGTTCTTACAGGAGTGTGACTCATGCCCACTCTAGCTCAACTTTTGCTTAGTTTCCTCTTAAGATCTCAGTGAGTGAACAGTTAGTTGTTAGCACTGTTACTTAAAGTGTTTCACATAAAAATATGATTTTTATAAGTTAATAGTTTTTTTCAGTGGAAGTGTTATGTGTTTGTTAAGTAATAAGTTTAACCATTTTCGACATCTTTGTTTGGAACAACTAGGCCTCTCTCCAGTTCAAAAGTACAGTCAGTTCTATTTAGTCTTAAAGGCCTATTATTATATAAGATATTTTTTTTTATTGTTTCAGACAATTTGACTTGTACTATTATTTATAATTTTAACTGTACTCTATTATTAGGACTATGTGACAATATGGGTGAACCCAGTACATCAAAGCATTTTTTGGTATATTGTTGTAACCCATTTAAGAAACCTGGTCATAATTATTATAAGAAACAATTGAGATCTGTAAAGGAAAATATTTTGAGACATAATGCCAATTTACATGAAGGTGACAAGATATGTGATGGGTGTCGTAAAGCTTCCAGAGATTTTAACTGAGTAAGAAGGCTTGCATTCATAAGCTCAGAATCATAAGACCATTTGAATGTTCCTGAAGTACCAGTTCAAAATACATTGTCAACTCCAGAGAAAAAAGAGGCAATTGAAGCTTTGAACAAAAGTCTGACTGCTATTGAAGAAACACCTATTAAAAGAAAATGTTTGATTGAAAAAAATACCCAGAAGCAAAAATTAAAAAAGTGACAGAAGCTTTTCGAACGAAAGTACTTAATTTAAATCCAGGTACCACTGAATCTGACGCTGCAAAAAATTATGACAATGAAATTATTAATCAATTGAAAGAAAAGTTCAATGCTACTACAGACAAGAGTGTTAGAATGCAGGTTCTAACTGCACTTCCCAAAGCTGGACTCTAAAAAAAATTGAAACTGAATTTGGAGCGTCTAATTTTACTGCTAGAAAGTCAAAAACAGTGTTAAATGAAAAAGGTATAATGTCATCTTCTGACCCAAAGCCTAGAAGAACAATGAACCCTGCAATGGTAGTCCTAGTCAAAGAATTCTATCAAAATGATGAGGTTAGTTGTCAAATGTTTGATAAAAAGACTTTGTTTCAGTCAAAAAAGATGGCAAAAGTGTGCATGTTCAAAAGTATTTAATTCTAAGTATATTAAAAGAATCGTATGTACTATTTAAGGAGCGTTACCCTGATCAGAGAATTGGAATTTCTAAATTTTTTGAGCTTCATTCCAAGCACTGTGTTCTTCCTGGGTCCAGTGGGACACATTCTGTGTGCAAACGTTTGCACAATACATCAGAATGCCAAATTAATGATGGCTCAGTGTAAAATACCTGAATTGACAAATGGTAAACTCCCGATTAAAACATACAAAGATGTAACAAGCAATGTAATTTGCAAAACGCCAACATCTAATTGTTACTTCACAAATTGTGTTAATTGCCCAGGAAGTGATGATTTGAAGGCTCGGTTTGAAGAAGCTTTGGAGCTTAATAGCATTGAAAATGTGAGTTTCAAACAATGGATGCAGATTGATAACAAGTGTGTCCTGGAAACTATTATAAAACCGACAGAAGAGTTTTTGGATTATTTGTTTCAGAGTTTGCCAAAATTTTTAAGACACTCTTTCATTGCTACTCAAAAGTCTTCCTATTTGCAACACTTGAAAGAAAATCTACCTCAAAACCAATGCATTGTCATACGTGCCAGGTTTTACGATTTTCCCGTAAAATTCACGAAAACGGGACTTGTTTTCCGGGCAAAATATTAATTTTACAGATTTGGTGATTTCCCCGAGATTTATTTTCCTTTTTCTGATGATTTTGCACCCGTTATTCAAACTTTTTTTATTTAACTTAATCCGTTCAAAGTAAAGCACCGATGTAAGTTACGAACAACTTTTCAGTTATTATAATAAGCTTATTTGTAATGTGTTTATGTGGGAACATTTGCAGCAGTTTTCCCACATGTTAGGATTTGTGTTGTTTCAAACACTAAAACTTGCGCCCTACATAAACTGATAAGGATAACAACCAGCTGGGCTTGTTTAACCTTGGGCTTGGCTCTCCCTCTCTCTGCCCCCCCTTTTCAGGTAATGCATTCTTTGTTCCCTGGGTTGCAACTTCTGAGGAGGCCAAAGTGGGGTGTGACTTCCATTGGAGCAAGCACTTGAGAGCAGGTGTCTTTGCCCCAGTTCGAAATGCAATCTCAGAACGTAGTTATCGTAAAAAAATTTCAAACAGATTTTAAATCTGTGTAATTCTTAAGCCCAAATCTATACCCAACATGACGAAATTAAGCAAAAGCTGTCAGTTTTGTGAAATTAAAAATGCATTGGGTCATGGATTCGTAACTTCTTCTCTGGTAATAAATTTGACCTAACGAAAGAATGCTACTATAAGAGGAAGTTGAAAGAAAAAAAGTAAGTCCAATGTTCATTCGAGCCAGTGCTTCTCCAGCAATGATTTGCTTTGCTCGTCTGTTAGTAAGTTTCTACGCTTTCCAGTCGTGCTTTGTTCATCTCTCGATAACGTGCATAAAAATATCTTGGCTTGATTCAACCAAATTAATATGTTGTGGTACTATTTTTTCCTCTGCAAATTGCATCTCTTTAAACTGTTACTGTTTTACTATAGCAGTTTTACTTGCATTTTTTTTCAAGTGTCAATAAATTTAGTATTAGTGATTCTCTATGAGCAGCAATATAAAAGAGGGGGGGGGTACTATAAAACTTTCTGAGATGCATATTCTGCAGAGTTTCTGTGTATTACAAAATCTTCAAAAAATGAAAAATATGCATTTTGCTCAACGTGTCGATGTAATTTCAGTGTTTTGCATGGTGAAAGGAATGATATTACTAATCATATAGCGCCAAGCATAAATCTAATGTTGACTGCGTGGGGAAAAAAATATGAAATTAACTTCCTTTGTTAAAAGTTATAATGAACTGGATGCGATTCGTGCAAAGTGTTTATTCACTTCGTTTTTAGTTGAGCATAATTTACCAATTAGTGTCCCTCAGTCACTCATTTATTTCATTTGACTGTCTCATCATCTGTCTCTCTGTAAGATAATCCTAGCATGAAAATGGTTCGTTTCTGAAAACATTTCAGTTTGTTCCGTGATGGCATGGGATACGATCCTATTGGATTTGGAGGTCAAAGGGTGGAACATCCTTCCCTTGAGATGCAAACCTCCATAAAAATAAATTTTTATTTCTTTATAGATCATAATGATAGCATAATTTATAGCATAGTAATGAGAAATTATGTATAGATTCTATTTTAATCGAAATAAACATGCCAATAAATTCAAACATCTGTAGTCATATAAATTAAAAGTTGATACCTGTTTCAAAGGTAACATATCATTTTTTAATCGATATGTTCAGTACATTTAATCAATATGCGTGACAAGTAATTTCTTGAATATATCGATTAAAATTTTCATTGAACATATCGATTAATTTTTTTTATGGATTTCGGTTTCTGAAAGTTGGCAGGCATGCATTGTACTTTGTGATTTTGCTGAAAATTAAGCATTTGTGCTTCAAGATTCTGCACAAGGCTTTCATTGGAACAATGCTCAAGCAACAATACATCCGTTTGTTATATGTATACTACGTTGATGAGGAAACCAAAAAGTTGGTGCACCTGAGCTTAGTTATTCTTTCTGATTGTATGGTGCATGATACATTTGCTGTTCATTTGTTTCAACGCCTCGTGATTGACTTTTTTAAACAGAATCTGCCCCATAAACCCAAAAAGCTGAATTACTTTTCAGATGGATCATCATCACAGTACAAAAACAAATCAAACTTTCTCAATCTCTGCCATCATGAGAAAGATTTTGGCATCAAGGCAGAATGAAACTTCTTTGCATCGTCACATGGAAAAAATGCATGTGATGGTTTCGGAGGAACTGTTAAACTATTAGCGGCATTGGCCAGTCTACGAATGGTCTACAATGATCAAATTATGACCCCTCGCCAACTTTATGATTGGGCTAAAGACAATATTGTCAAAATCAGTTTCTTGTATTCCACTACAGATGAATACGAGGCAGAGAAAAAGACCTTGAAGAGTAGGTTTGAAGCAGCAACAAAAATAAAGGATACTCAACAATTTCACAGTTACAGTCCTGTGAATGAGACTAGAGTTTTAGTGAAAAGCTACTCATTTTCAGAGGAAGCAAGTGTAGAAATAGTTTCAGCTGATAACACTGATGATGATCTGGACATTGATGACATTGTTGGCTTTGTTACATGCCAATACTCAGACAAGTGGTGGTTAGGAATAGAAGGAGATGAAGTTAAAATAAGTTTTTGGAACCACATAGCCCTTCTCCATCTTTCAAATACCCACAATTTACTGACATACTAGTTGTGCATAAAAGTGAGGTTTTAACAAAAGTTGATCCTACAACAGCTACAGGAAGAGTTTATCGACTTAGACTCAGAAACCAAAAAGGCAAACAAGAAATTATTTGTTAAATTAAAGAAGAACTAAGAGAACGCTATTTTGGCGTAACTACAACTCTAACTAAAAAAGCTAACTGAAAAAAACTAACTAAAAAAAAACTTTTATTAATTTTACCAGGTAAAACATTTAGCCTGTTGGGACTATCCTTCCCTTGTTTTATGTTTGACTATGCATTAGTATTATGTAGATTTTAAAACTCGGTGTCTGTTATCATCTAAACACACTAAAACGAGAATTATAATCAATTATTACTTGTACAGTAGAAACTTTAAGTTTTTTGCCATGGCTCCCGATCCCATTGAGATCCCACTGTAAAAGTTTCAGGATTTAAAGCTTATAATATTACAAAAAACATATTTTTTTCAAAATTTTTAAAAAACACTATCTTAAAAATTCGTATTTTTTTAAATTAATTTTTTTTCACCAAGCATAGTCAAGTTGCATATCAAATTAAAACTTATGAAATTCTCTTTAAAATGAGGGGTCAAACAACTCTCTAGGCCTTATAGAACTTGAGAAATTCAAGGTTGAAAAAGTTTATGCAAGCCAAAAAATGACAATTTTTCAACATTTTAAAAATTACATGTAAACCCAATGAGATAAAAACATTTAAAAAATATATTCTCATTCTGCCCTTGCACACCTGGTTAAGTCTGGAACTCATCTGCCCTCTTGGTCTGAGACTTATTTATTACTTAAGACCAGAGGTAGGTATATGACTCTCTTCGCCGAAAGTTTGTATATTGACGTTTTTAAGGACGTATGCTGTAACGATGACTTACCTGCACATGTACATGCACCGTGGATTCGCTTATTTAATTTTTTATGTCGTGCGAAGTACCCTACTGCGAGTGTTGATAACGGACCCTGTGCTTATTTTTCACTTCGGTGAATATGTATTTGTAATCTATTTGGTGTTTTCTTTCTTTGCTTTGTTTCTCGCTGTAACGGAGTTGTGACGCGGATATCATGTCACTCACCGGGATCGCTGTTGTCTTCGGGACTATCTATATATTAAGTGTGTGTGTTCTCCTAGCGCCAGTTCTTTTAACCTGATGACACACAGGGCGCCTGTTGCGAAAGATCTTGTTTTTACCAAATATGCCTTTTAGTAGTAAAATTCTAATTGTACGTTTTGGATAGTTTTCTACATGCTTAGACAGCTGCCTTTTTATTCTTCTCATTTATATCATTAGGGAGAATGATCCCTGAAGATTTCATTGAAATCTGAGATGGTCAGGTTGAATATTGAATTTTTTGGTTGATTTGGCAATGGAATGATCCAATACTATATTGGTTCAGGAGATATGAGAAATATTGGAAAGGCTTCAATATGCTAAAAATTGTGACAGCCCATCTTTGAAGCAACCTATAGGGTGAGGTGAAAAATTTAAATTATTTTTGGCCATTATTAAACCACACAGTTAAATGAGCAAAGTTTCAAATTTTTATAAAATCATGCAGCACAACACTTGGGCGAATCTCTATGGAATGACCCATTTTTATTACTTAAACCCAAAATTACGTTTAAAAAATAATTTGACCATGATACTGTAAAGTGTAATAATCATCCTGGAATTTTTTTTTTGTATATGTCCTGGAAAGTCCTTGATTTTTTTTTTTCTTGTAAAAGTGTACGAACCCTGATAGGTTTACATTTAAAGGATTTCCACATGACTTGGTGTGAAGACTGAAGCATTCAGCACTGTGCAAATTGAATAGGGAAAGTAATTTGAAAATCTTGTAATATCATATTCATGCCATTGCATCATTAATAGATAGTGAACCAGCTTTGTAAAAACATATTTGTCAGTTTTGCTGTTCTGCTGTGTTTCATTCAGCTATCATATTTATATTTAATACAGTGTTATTGCCATAATTACATTTTCAAATATGACTGTTATGGTTGTTTTATGATTAGAATATATTCTTTTTAGGAGCTACACGTCTTTGATGAAGTCTGAAAATATGCAGTCTAACCAAGTAAGCATTTTAGTTGTCTTTGTATTGTATTTATATCAGAGAATTAATGAATCTAAATGTTGAAATAAAGTAGTGTGATATGTTTAATAAAACTGTTTTCTCAGCTAGACTAGGAAGTATTGTATTGCATTTCTGCAATTTATTACTTGATCAACAGTTATGAATTCTAGCTAGAAGGTTGTACAGAGAAGTTAATTGTGTAATGATGAAGAATTACTCGAGATATTAAGGTGTTCCCAAATTGATAATCTGATTAATGTTGAAGTAAGGCAGGATCCCCATGAGGAGAATAAATTGTTTCCATAAAATTAGAGCATAACATTGCAATTAAGTTGAACAGGTATAAAAATGTTGGAAGTTTTTCAAATAGGATGGCCACATAACAATTTGTAAAAGTAAGAAGTTAAAAACCCTTAGTGTTGAAAGAGGTGGTTCAACAGAGAAACAAATTCATGAAAGGTTAATTGTAGGGTCAGTCTGATTTGTGTGGCCAGCTTGTAGAAAGTTTTTGTTGTAGCAAAAACAATTTTTCATCTAATTACAGTTATAACACCAAAGTAGATCATGATGGTACTGTTTAATTTCGTAGTTGTTAGAGTTGATTTGCAGATTAGCTCTATATGACGAGATACCAGCATACTTCATGTTAAAAATGTATTGTATGTTTCTTTAGTTATATAAAATAATGCTGCATTTCTTCCATATTTCTGCAAATATAAGGATTATTCAAATGAAATGCGGACTGACGCTACTCTTCCCAATATTGGTTTGCTAGGCTTCATCGGAGGATGATCCAGTTCAAGTACAAGTGAAAGGTTGTACTATCTACATGTACTCACCTCCTGTTTTCAGACAGGCGTCACTGCACAAACTTTCAGATTTACTTTAAGAGGATGGTTGATGGATAAACCAGCCCTCGACAGCTTTTCAGATGTTGTCAGCTTCTCATCTGATATGAATAATTGGCATTCAATTATTCATATCAGATGAGATTCAAGATTTTTTCCAGGGGTCTGAAGATGTGAAAGTCACATGACAACAGGTTAAGACTGTGGGAGGATAGGCAAGGACTTCCTGGTGGAAGAACTGCCATGTTTTTGGTTTTTGATGGGTGACTTGAGGCTGAGTATTATCATGCAGCAGCATGGTATCATGTGTCAGCATGCCTGAACTTTTGTAATACCTTAGTGTAAATGGTTTGCATTATGTGGTGACCAGTCAATGATGACTAATGGACCTTGCTGATCAAAGAAAAAAGGTGTGCATAACTTTGCCTGTACTAACAGATAGTTGGTTGATATGAGTTTGTTGGCACAAGAACCTCAGTGAGCCAAAGAGTGCCAAATCCAATGATTTAAAACAGTAACCTTATACTACAAAGGGTGAGTCGAAAGTTTTGCAATATTTACATAAACACATGTGCTGCGGTGGGTATGTCACATGTTTAAACTAGTTCAAGTCGTGCACTGCAGTCAGTCAAAAGGGATATAAAGTGGTAGTCGTTGCTGTGAACAGCGTTACATGTGATCCTTTTGTCAGTGGTTAGGATGCCTAAAAGATGAACAGCTACAACAGGTTAGTTAGGGAACTTTTGCTTTACAAGTTTGAACTCTGCCATAATGCTGCTCAAGCAACATGAAACATTTGGCATGTAAAAGAGGAAGGTTCCATGGACCATAGCACTGCAACGAGATGGTTCAAGAAATTTTTCTCAGGTGACAGAAACCTTGAGAATCAGCCAAAGCCAGGTAGGCTGTAGAGGCAAATCCGACGACCAGCACTTGGAGATTATTTGGTGAGCTGGGCGTATCGCAGACCACCATGGTTTGTTACCTTCAGGATCTCAGCAAGGTCTACAGGAGCTACCACTGATGCTAGAGCTGAAGCAAACTGCCGAAAGGAAGTGTGCACGAAACTTCTAGAAAACCTGTGCAATGTACATTTCATCAAGAGAATTGTTACGTGCGATGAAAAGTGGATTTATTTCTGTAATCCCTAACACCCAACGGCAGTGGTTGGCCAGCTCCCACAACCTGTTGCAAAATGTGGGCGCTTCTAGCACAAGGTGATGCTCTGCATCTGGTGGAATTTCAAGGGAATAATCCATTACAGATTTGTTCCACACAGTCGGACCATCAATGCCAACCTCTACTCTGAACAGCTGGAGCAGATGTATGTAGTTTCGGAGGAGAAGTACCTGGCACTGGTAAACAGAAAGCACACTCTCCTACAGCAGGACAGCGCTTGGCCTCATACCGCACGAACGACCTGAGCAAAACTCCAGGAATTTGAGGGCATCAAACTGATGCTACACCCACCATATAGTCCAGAGCTTGCCCCGTCAGATTATTTGTTCCGGTCCATGGCCCACTTCCTTTGTGGGTGGCACTTCAACAGCCAGGAGGTGGTGGCAGCTGTGGTGAAGGAGTTCTTCGCCTCAAAGGACAAGAACTGGTACCGCCACAGAATTGAAGAACTGGCAGACAGATGGCTAAAGAAGGTGCAGCATGATGGCTTTATACTTTGAATGCTAGTCAGCTTTCATCGTAAAGGTATGTATGAAGACATAAAGTGATCCAAATATTGCAAAACTTTCAACTCATACTCTGTAGCAGAGACACAGGCTTTCTTTGGTGGCGGTAATGCAATGCATGCTTCCACTGCAGGCTGGTGACACCAAGTTTCATGTTGCAACATAAACTAGTTTTCTGCTTCCTGGTAGCATGTAAGGTATTCCAACATGTGACCCCCATACACTCTACCTTCTGTTGTAGATATATGTGCTTTGGAAGCTGTTCTGGACACACCTTTTGATATTTGAAATGATTATGGATGATGCTGCTGAGGTATATCATGCTGATGTGAAAGCCTTATTTTAGCTGTTGAAAGGGCTGCTGTCCTTGAAATTCTTTACACCATATTGCATGCTAAGCTAGGTTACTTCACATATTGCTTGCATGTATTGCAAAATCTTGTTGTCTTAGTGCCTCCTTTAATCAGAAACTGGATCATGGCATGTTATGTTTGCTTATACATAGCCATGCTGTAGCAAGCATCAAGTAGCAGTTACAACTGACTACTTGGCCTAGGACATTGCTTTATCTGTCAGTGTACAGTTGCACCACTGCTAACTAGTGACAGCAGTGGCTCCATTTCTGGAGTCTACATTTCATTTGAATAACCCTTACAATATCGGGGCTTGAAAAATACCATGCCCAAGATGCCTGGGGCATGCACATTATTGGGCTTGGGCAAGTAAATAACAAATCAAGTTGCTGAGTCTAAGCAACTAAATTTAAAAAGCTTCGGAATAGAATTTCTTGCTACAAAAAAAACAACAACAAAAAAAAAAAAAAAAAAACAGTTGTTGCATGTCGTGTTTAATTTCACTGGTAATCTCCAAAAGTTGTATTATTGTTATGGAATGCCAAGAACAGAAGAATATCACTTTAATTATATTATGCTTTAGGTCCAGAAATTGGAAAATATGTAGTTTTGCTCCAAATGTTGTTTATAGTCAGCGACAGGATGCATGCATCTGATGCTTAGTGACAAAGGGCAAAAATTTAATGAAAGGAACATGACAGAATCACTAAATTTTCCAAATATCAGTTTCATCATCATACTATTTCATACCAATTTCAACATCATCTGAAACCTAAAGACACATGCTTTTGTGCATTTAACATTTAGAATACAGACCCTTAAAATGGAACTGCCATAAATATAAAAAAAAAAATCATATTTGTTTACTTCAAAAACAATGAACATTGTGATGTCATCTTAAAAGAAAAATTTTCCTGGGCATCCAGCTTTTACTACTTGGGCAGGTAAATTATTTCTGCACATGCCTAGCTGGGCATGTAACTTTTCAGATATTTTTCAAGCCCTGTAATATAGAAAGTAAGAAGGCAGTAAATTCCTCTCCCATTTCATTTCTTCATGTTGAGTAGTTATTTTTGTGGATGAATATCTCAAGACATTGATGATGTCATCTTCTACCATTTTAGGTAGATAGTTGTCATTAATCTTTGTTTAACCAGGGTTCATTCTAGGATTAAAAAAGGGCAGGGTGCAGACTTTGAAAAAGGGCTTAATTCTTTATTTTAATTTATTTTGTTATCTAAATGGAATAAAGTTGCACATAATAATATGCGAAGGTTCAATTATATAAAAAAGGACACATACTTTTACTGGAGTTTTGGGAGAACTGTAAATGTTAGCGTTTATCATATCAGTAATAATTCCGAAGTAAGTACCCTTCAAGTAGTATATTTTCATCAATATTATATCAGAAACACATACAGAGAAGTTTTCAGACAGTCTGAAGTTCATGTACACTGTTGCCTAAAAGGTAAGGACGGATCGCATTTTTATGTAGAAATAAAAAAAATTATGTCTGTAGCTAAATTTGGCAGTAGAATTATTGCCAGCCCTGAAGCAGAATTTTTTCAGGAGTCTGCAATGCAGAAAGGAAAAGCTAAAAACTGTTTGCAAGATAAAGGGAAGCCTAAATATTATTTTTTAAAATAAAATTTATAGTCAAACTAGCTTTGCCCTGATAATGCAGAATTTAAACATCATCCCTTAAATGCTTTTTAAGTTTTTTTAAAAATAATCTGGAAGTATAAATTAATAGTAAATAATTTGAAATTCATAAAATGATTTTTTTTTGCATTTAGTTAATTGATTAAGCTTTCAACTGCCTCCTTTAAAGGATGATATATATTGTGCTTGTATTAGTTCCTGCAGTAATTATGTTTTATTGGGGGCCTCATCAGCTGATGATTTAGACAGCTGTGTATGATCATGTCAACTTTGGAAATGATAGTAAATATATATATCACATTTCATTTGTTTGTAAAATTGGTGCCCATATAGAATTTTTGTTTGGAATCCTTTTGTGTACTGTGCAAAAATTTACTGAATTTGTGAAAATGTGGTGGAAGCATTTTCATTGATACAATTAAATCCTAAAAATTACAAAATTAAAGTAAAGAACAAGGCAAGACTGCTTTTAAACCAAAAAAAAAAAAAAAAATCCCCTCATCAACATGGAACAAAATTATCTGGAAGTAAATAAAAAAGGAAAAAATTGTGACCATCAGCTACGCTACATAATCAGTGTTTGAAGTGGGCCGGTATGCCATACCGGTAGTTAACAAACATGGAAGTGAGCATACTGCCAGTTTAAAAAAAGAACATTATTTACCATGTAATAAATTATAAACCCGTCACAAACTACGAAAATAAATTAGGATAAAAGCACAAATTTTAACGCAAAATCAGCAAATGACATTTTTAACAGATAAAATTGATAAATGATTAGCAGCTGGGACTGAAAATACATTAAGTGCTTTGTTTCAGGAATGCAGCGCAAGACGGAAGTGGTGGAAACGCTGTTAAAAAGTGCGCAAAAGTATCGCTTCCTGGCTTCATTATTGAAAGAAAGCAATATTCTTGTTAAGTCAAAGTTACCTGTTTGTAAATTGTAAACCAAGGAAGAAGAAAATGAAAAGAAAATGGAATAAAACTGAACAAATGTTATTTCATCGTTCTGGGTGGTGTAGTGGCCAGCATACTCATACTTCCCACTCCAGGACGACGGAATTTAAGTTTTCGGATGTTATCTGACTTACCACCCATGTCATATTTACACCAAAAGATGGATTCACATCTTCAAAATTCAATTGTTACTTGATCTATCGATGCATGTCTGGAAGCAGTATCCAGCGTTAAAATTGCGCAAAAATTTCCCTTCCTTTGCTTTAAGATTGAAAGGAATGCTAGAAACAATGAATGTTAAAGAAATAGTCAGAAAAATCAGTCTGCGCACCTTTCCAAAAAACTGCGACAGGCGTAGTTTTGGAAGAGTAAATAGTTAATGAAGTAAATATAAACTTTTGAAACTTTGTGAAAGCAATCTGCAAGGATTAAAGTAATCTGCAGCACCTGCCGCAGTTCCGTATTGACTGAAGGTTATAATTAGGATACTGATGGCTAACTTCAAGAGATTTTAGGATCGTACAAATTCCCTGTAGGTGGGCTGGGAAGAGGAACACGAAGGGTGGGAGCGCTTAGGAGTGGATGCAGAGACAGGGGTGTGTGGAGTAGAAGGAACAAATACTGGTCACATCTTTTGTCAGTAATTTGTACAAACTCGTTCCTCCCCCAGTAGATCAGAGGGCAGGCCCTTTTGTTTAAATCTCACGCTTCCTTCCTTCCCAGCCGGCATAGAGAAACAAACAATAAGTGATTGTTTCTTATCGGTTCCCGTCTTCTAGGAATCCTAACCAACGGGGGTCATTCCGACTTTTTAGACGTTGACAAGCTAGGTTAATATGGAGTGGGTGCACAGCAGTGTAGGATTGATTAGGGCAGGTCCGCGCGCGTTTTGCAGTTTCTATTTTAGGGGCGGTCAGGATGGGATTTTTAAAATTTAAAGGGCAGTAGGGTGCATAATTTTAACGTGAAGGTGGGCAGGGCAGCATTTTCGAACCTGAAGGTGGGTGCCGCCCTGCGAAAAACGCCTAGAATGAATCCTGGTTTAACTGTGGTAATATCTTCAGGTACATGAATGTTTGGATATGAAGATGTTATAATATCTAAGCTAACAGTACATTATATAATTCAAGACTACACGCTTGTGATATTGATTAAGAATAAATTATCAACGTTTATTCACAATAAAGCTTTTAATTGTGAATAAATGTTGATAATTTATTCTTAACAGTACATTATTCCTAACGGTTTCCTTTTTTTTTTTCTGTTACTTCCAGAGTATTTTTCACATAATGATCTTTTTTCTTCCATACCCCCTCCCCCCCACTCATTTCAAAGTCTAAAACAATTCAGTGTTGTGAATGTAACTTACTCCAAAGTTCCTGTACAGTTTTTGACCCAACAAATCTATTTCTGGTGTTCTTTCTTCATCCACTCTCAAAAGTGATAAGGTGTTTCACTTTCCAGAGTATATGATTTTATCTTCACAGCCTCTCATCTTTCATATACTCTGTCAGTTTTCATTACTTCATGTTGAACATGTCCATATGAGATCTTTTGTATACATGCTTACTCCTGAAAAACTTTTACATACCTTAATTGTCATAAATAGTGATACAAATTTTAAGGAATAAAATGTTTAATATGGAGAAATACCTACAAAAAAATATAATTCTCATAAAGTGTTTAATTCTGCAACAATAATGAGCATTCCTGAATACATTTATAAGCGAAAAAATGTGCTGCGTGTATAGCTTCTAAATATTTAATAGAATATATCAAAACTTAAATATTAGATGTAAGCAACAGTGACATAGATATTATTTTGATGTTAAGACTGGGAGCTAACCCAGAACTTTTAATATGCCAGGAATACTTGGGTAGAATTCCTGTTCACAGGCAACAATAACTGTAGTAATGTCAGTGGGCATTAATACTAGTTAAAAGTACACCAGATTGTGCACAGAAGACTTTCTTCATCCACTCTCATAAGTCAAAAGCAAAAGCTTGGTGAATCTACAGTATGTACTCTTTTTACACTAGTGAATAAACAGCGTTTACTATGCTATAAGCGTTTTTTGATGGTGGGCATTAATTTTTCTGGTGTCAGTTTCCATCTCCCATGCCACATAAGATGCGACTTTACGATTCAAATTTTCAAAATAAAACGCTAAGTGATGCAGTAAATTTTTTTTTTTTTTTTTTTTTGCAATACTTAGGGTCCCTACTGCACAGTCGACTATGTTTTTGTTTGAGTAGAGAGAGATGTGAAGTGAACACATGTAAAAAGTGTAATGATCAGATAAAAAATATTTAATGATTTAAATCAGATTTTTTTTTTAATTTAAATTGGATTTATTTGATTTAAAAGTACTGTTGTATTTCAGTTCAACTTTAAAATACCTTTTTATTCTTCAATGTAAACATGAAGCACAACATTCTTCTCCACGATTGACTTGATGGTATGTATTTTTAAAATTTAAATGACACTGCATAACAGATAATGAATGAGAATGTAATAAGGAGAGAATGGTATTTCTTAATGCTGTGCATTATCTTTAATGTACTGATTTGTGTCTACTAAACTTCTTAATAATTACTAAAATGCAAATCATATTTTGTATTCAAAAACATTTATTGGGTTGTTTCATAATTATTGGCTGATGCCGACAAGGCGAATTTGCATAGCCGGTTACAAGGGTTGCCTTGTAGGAGGAACTACCAAACGCCCATGCAAATTGAGTCGGTTCAGTCCACGTGTATAAAACGGTATTTCAGACAGATCTCAGCAGTTGGGGATCAGTGATTTTGCACGAATTCAAACTTAGCCGAAATGTGTCCGAAACGGTCGCAAATGTCAATAGAGCGGGTGTTGTCGGAATGAAGAGTGACAGAACTGTCCATAGGCTGTTTTCCAAGTTCCATGAAGGTGATGTTGCCATCGACCATAAACCAAGAGCCGGTCGTTTGGCTCTGTGTGACACTGTACATTTAAGGCGGAAAGTGGTAGAAAAACCAACGTCCACAGTACATGAGCTCAGTTCCGAACTTGTCGTATCATCAGCGACAGTTTCCAGACACCTGGCAGCTATGGGAAAGGTTAAAAACTGGATACCTGGGTTCCACACGAACTCACCGAACAGCAGCAGATACGGCGTCTGGAAACATGCATTGCTCTCCAAAAATGTGAGGCTAGAGCTCCTTTCTGCATCGGATCCTTACGGTTGATGAAAAATTGGTGCTTTATGACAAAAGGAAGTGAACAGCGCTGTAGCTCGATAAAGGGGAACCCGTCCAAACCTGAGTTGCACCCACAGAAGGTTCTGATCTCTGTGTGGTGGGCTGCCAAGACTGTGGTTCATTGTGAGTTTTTGCCGCGAGGTCAAACAATCAAAACGGACATGTGCTGCCGTCAGCCGAACGAATGTTACCAGGGATTATGCAGCAAACAACCATCGTTCACCAATCGTTTGGGTCCCATACTGCTTCAGGATGGCGCACGATGGCATGTGTCTGTTGGAACATGCAAAAAATCAACGTCTTGGGGTACGAGGTCCTCTCTCACTCACCCTGTTTATTCACCTGACTTGGCCCCCTCAGACTTTCACATGTTTTGCCATTTGGACCACTTCTTGAGGGGCAAATGGTTCGCTAACAAGGATGCTGTGATTTCCGCCATTAGCGATTCCTTGGACCACTGTGATGCCAGTTTCTGCCACTGTGGCATATTTGCCCTGAAAAAAGTTGGGCACAGAGTATTGCTGCCGAGGGCAGAAATTTTTCGGAATAAAATGCATTTCGTCATCTGTTACTGCTGTTTGTTTCTTTGTGTCCGAATCGGCCAGTAATTATGAAACGACTCAATATTTTTCATACATTTAAAAATAAATCTGAATCATCAGACAGAGTTTCTCAAGTGAATTCTGTGAAAGGAATATTCTCATAACACGTGGAAATAGGTTTGTGCGGAAGAAATATTATCATAATATGTGGAAACAGGTCTTTAGGCGATGTAATTTTCAAGTTTTCTGATGTGAATATTATTATGTGAAGAACAGTTAATGCAGGCAAATCAAGGGATGTCTGATTGCTGTGTTAATAATTCTGATAAATATGAATGTGCACAACATGCATAAAACAGAAAAAGTGTTAGTCATTATATTACTGGTGTAGTTTAAAAAAAATCTACAACTTACCCATCAAATTTGAATCATAAAAGTTTCAAAATAATATATTGATTGAAAAACAGCAATTCCTGAGTAAATTTTAATTGAATTAAAAATAATAACCATAAGTTGAAAGAAACTATTTGTTCAGCAGTTTGAACAAAAATACTAGTTTTGCTGCTTTTTGAATTCCTAGCCTATTTCTTAACTCAGAATGCACAATGTTAAATGTTTAAAAAATTCTTTCAATTCCAGCTGAAGCAGATGTTGTTAGTAATTGCAAAATACTTTGTAGTTCTTTTTGTTTTTCCATTGGCTCTTTCACTATGGAAAAGGAATTTCACCAGTCTAAATAATTTACTACAAGCTGCACTTTTTCTTCCATCATCATTCCAGTGAATGGTGCAGATTTTGTCAGAAGCTTAATGAGAATAGTCAGGAATGTGTCTCCATATTTTTTGCTGGCAAATTGTAAAGCAACTTTTTTTTTTCTTCTGGCATAATGGTCACATCTATGTTTTTTGCTTGAAAGTGAAGATCAACGAGAAAGGCCAAAAATGAGCGGAAGAATAAAGCTTGACCGTATCTTTTATGAAACAACTCCAATTGCTTTTCATCTAAGATGTCATTTAACACAATTTCTAACTTTTACAACAGTACAACTGCCTCAGAAATTTTGCAATCATTCCTCTGGACTCTATCAAGAGCATTGGCTGTTGGTTGATATATTGCCATAATACCCGAATTAATTACCTTTTCTTTGATTTTAGATTCAATATTGCTATCTTTATTGTTAACCACTATTGCCATGAGTATTGGCCAGTTATTGATGTAACTTCTTAAACAGTTGCACATGGAATTCCAGCATACATCTCGGGGCATCACAAGAGCTAATCTACCAGCTACATATGCTGATCTAACAAAATCATGATTTCTGAAATACTTCACAATTTGTGTACTCTGCTCTTTGATGTTTAAAATCTATAAATCTTTTGGAAGAAGGTTTAAAATGTGAGCTGTGCAACCATATGTGATAACATTTTTCTCCATTTCTTTCCTCGTCTTCTCCATATTTGAAGCATTGTCTGTTACAAAACTCCCAACTTTACAATGGAATTTTTTTCTGCTGTTTTCAAACTGCACAGAAATTTGTTCAAGGTAATTACTTGTATGAGGGATACCAGAAGTGTTAAAACTGTACACTAAATAGACATCACCATCTGAAGTTGGTTCATTATGGACATCGGACCAGTCATCTATACTCATGCAGACTATCTTACCTTTTAAAGACTGAGAAAATTTCTCTATTTCATTACCAAAACCTCATCTAACAAACAACCTGCTATATCCTTTTCTGTTGGTGGCTTATAGCCAGAATGTAGCATTTTAATAAGGTTCTTAAACCATATGAAATGGAGAGTTTGAAGAATAGAGCAGTTTGCAGATCAAACATTTTTTTCTGTTCAGCTGTGATTCGTGTCACAAACAAATACATTCTCAATTTTTAAAAAAATTCTGTGCTGTTATAGATTTAGTGGTTGCTTCAGGTGCCAATGACAGTTCTTTTTGATGCTGGGATTCCTTGACAGGTGAAGCATCATAAACTTCAGCATATCTTAAATTAGTTGAAGTGCTCGGTTGAAGGTCATTTGTATTTAATGAACACAATGAGTAATGATTTTTCATGTATACATATTAAGTCCCTGGATATTTTTTTCACACATTGCACTTAGCACGTGAACCTTTGTCACTCATATTTTTAATTTCTTCAAAATAGTTCCAAATGATATCTTTTTTCCTTCCAGCCAGGCTGACTTCAACACTTGTCCTAAAATGAGCTAAGCACTGAAACCCTTAGCCACACAGTAGAGTTTAACAGGAAACTGAGAATGGTACATTTAAACTGGCATTGTTTATTTGTTCTTTATCACCAGGGCTTGAAAAATGTGGTTGTCTGTAACAAGTGAGAAGCTTTAGTTGACAAGTAACAAATTTAGTGCAGCAGTTTAAATCCAATAGACAATTATTTAAATACTATGCCTATTGTTGGATACATAAAAATATCAGTTCTTTAACAAGGCTTATTTTCTTTGACAGAACTGATTTGTGACTGTGCACCAGAATGGGGAACTGGTTTCTCTGCAAAAGAAATTGGACAGTGAATATCGTGAATCAAAACATTCAGACACGGTGTGCTTAATAAAGAACATGGGAAGAAGCCACAAGCCCGGAGAATGATTTCCCAAAATGCTATGGGAAAAGATAAGCAGTGTAAGCCAGTTCCTCATAAGCAGTGTTTACACTGCTTATCTTTTCCCGCAGTGTTTTGGAAAATCATTCTCCGGGCTTGTGGCTTCTTCCCTTATGTTCTTTGTTAAGCAAATCATGCCCGGATGTTTTGACTCACTGTATTCACTGTCCAATTTTTTTTTTTTTTTTTTTTTTGATTGGAGGTTTAACGACCACCGTGAGCAACTCAATGGGCTATATGCAGTCGCCCATCCCTAATTTAGGGTCACTGGTTCCAGGGAAGGAAAAGATCCAGTGCCGTAAGACAAACACAACATTCATGCCTCACCAGGATTCGAACCCGGACCTCTTTCGGACGAATGGTCAGAGGCTATCGCTTAGACCACTGCGCCACCGGGTCGGCCTGCCCAATTCCTTTCGTGGAGAAATTGATTCCCCATGCTGGCGCACAGACACGAATCAGTTCTGTTAATTAAAATAAGCCTTATTAAAGAACTGATGTTTTTATGTACAAGAGTTAGTCACATGTGCGTCGTGAGCTCTCACTTAGCAATTTGTGTCATAGGTCAAACAAAGATTCCCGTGTTTCCACGGAACTGTTAGGAAAGTTCTAAAAGATTCTTGCATCACCTACTCTAGAGAGAGAAAATTGAGTTTGGTTATTTTAAAATGGTAATTAAAATTTAAATTAGGTTAGTGATAAAATATTATTGAAAATTTTTACCATTTCATAAATATAATTTAAAGTGTGAACAATTAGCTTTTAATTTTTAGTACTGAGTTGTTTTTCTCATGAGCCCTGCGAGGTTGTTGATTTTCAACTAAGTGAGTTATTTGCCTGACTGGTAAACCAGCATGAAATATTTCAAGTCCTGCTTATCACCCTCTAAAATAATCCTCCTGCTAAGTTTATGTATAAGAAAAGGAACTCTGGTGAATGCAAAAGGTCAGATTCCTTTGCTATTGACAACATTCAACTTCCATGAAAGGAGATTAATGGTCCTGGGAGTCTGGAACTTTTATAATCTCACAGCAAAGGAACAAATCTAATTTTTGTTAAGTTTTAGAATTAATCGCCTTTATGGTTGCAATTAAGAACTGACACAAAGAAAAATTCTGTGTGGAAAAAAACCAAACACATTTACAACAAAATGTAATTTAACTTTCATGGCTAAAATAATATTGTTTTTAAAAAGTTTCAGCATGAAGTTGATTTTGCCCAATGAATAACAGTGCTAAATTTTGCACTGTTAATTTGAGCACACGCAGTTTTAATTTTAATGGACTTTACAAACACATAATGGAGATTTAAAGATTTCTATTTGTGATTTAAATCAATGATTTTTATTCGTGATTTAAATCACTCAAAAGAGTTGCATTTGAACAGTTAGTCTGTTCTGTTTTATGACATATTGCTTCCAACTACCGTGGTGAAAATAAATATGATGTTACACTGTTTCCAAAGTAATAAAATTTCATGGATTGCAAGGGTGTACTAGTGATCCATCTGGATGCTTGCCAATTTAAACCAGATTTAGAGTGGCAGGCTATACTTTATATCTGCTTTACTGCAAATTGGGAAGTTATTTTTTTTTTATGGAACACACATGAATAAAAAAATGTTACTTTATAGCTTTTAAATTTCTCCCTATTTTTTTTAATAACAAAATTGCATAACCACACAGAGAGAGAAAATAAGCTTATGGTGAATATACAAGTTCTGAAATCCACAGGCTTCAATAACTAAACAATGTAATTGCTTCCATATCAGATGTCAAAAAAATTTGAGTATACTTCATTTTCCAGAATTAGATTGAAAAAAAGTTGGCATGTGGGATTATGGAAATTTATCAAGATTTACTTTTTTACCGTGTTTATACCCATTATATCCAATTTTGCTGTACTGATAAAAATAAATGCCTAATTTCATAAATATTCTTACTTTCAGTTCAGGTTTAACATTCTACTGAACCTATATTAAAGAATAAACGATAAGATTAGTGATGTATTAATCGTAAATACATTTCGCAGTAAAATTACATGCAATGCAGAATCACAGTACCAACATGGAATTGCATATTTTTGTAAAATATAGCCTTAGCACCATAGATTATTAATTTGGTTCATTCACATGAAACTATAGGCTGGTATTACTGACTATATTTCTTGTATAATCTAACCAATAACTAATTTTTTCCTCTCCTTTAGGATTCTGGTGACGATTCTGATGACTTTATGTAGCATTAATATGAACAAAGCAACAGAAAAAAGTGTAATATACGTTCATTTGTATGTATTCATTTTAATATATGTGTCAATAAAGTTTGTACAAAATTTTTTTGTAATTTTTATTTTTAACTCAATGCAAAAATGACTAGAAAAGTGATAGATTTTGAAGGTTCAAAAATAAATTATTTGAAGCTCAGGGTGTGTTTATTCCAGGAGGCTGCTCTTCATTGAAGTCTTGCATCTGAAAAAAAAAAAAATGTCAGTGTAAACGCACATATGTACAGTAGTGATTAAATTTTTATTCCTTCCAGAGCATTTTTTTTTTTTTTTTTGAGTCTTCCACAATACTTGTACATTCTGTGGTAAAGCACTCAACTTCATAAGGTTTTTGAAGTCAATTACAATGTGTGTAAGTGATCTATAATTGTTAGTGGGCATTTCCTTTATTTGAACATGTCTCATCTTAGTTCTTTTATTTATTTAGTACTTGGTTTAATTCCTAAAAAGCTAACTAAATATATCATACATTCCAAGCGTAAAATTTCTTGGTCATAATTATTCTGAACATCCCATTCCTGGTGGAACAAAACACACATGATCATACTACTACCTACGAAGAAACCTGGAATTAAAAAGTTAATTTCGGTGGCGCAGTGGTCGAAGTGCTGGCTTTTGACCATTCATCTGAGAAGGGTCCAGGTTCGAATCCCGGTGAGGCATGGATGTTGTGTTTGTCTTACAGCACTGCGTCTCTCCCTTCCCTGGAACCAGTGACCTTAAATTAGGGATGGGTGACTGCTTATAGCCCATTGAGTTGCTCACGGTGGTCATTAAACCTTCAATCAAAAAAAGAATTTCTTTGTGAGGGGCAACAGTATTTTTTGTCTCAGGGCTTAATGACACACCCGAGCACCTAAAGGCTATATGAGTTGCCAATCCTTAATTTAGGACACCAGTTGTTCCAGGGAAGGGAAAGAACCAGTACCCACAACGTTGCCAGAAGCCCGTACCTCTGACCGCCAACAGTACTTTGTTGGAGTGTTACTGCATGAATGCCAAGTCTCATTTCAAGTAAACTCAAAATACTTCTTACAGTAACTAAAATGAGATGAAACAGCTCAATAATCTAAATCACTAGGTTTTAATGAATGAAAACATTTAATATTATAGAGGAAGTAACAGGTTAAATGAGGAAGTAACAGGTTAAATGAGCAATTACTGGTTATTTCATGCTCTAAGATTACTAGCTACAATGGTATCCAAAATTAATGTGACAAACACAACAGTTGGTACAGACATACATATGTCAATAATGCAGAAATACACAACAGAAGATTAATACTATCACTGCATAAGGAGGAAGCATGGCAGTCCAAAAGTACTGCAGCAAGTGGAGATTTTGAGGGGCTAATGGGGAGTGTGAGTAGCCCAAACAGAGATGCAGCTCACACAATGAGCCCTCGTGCAGTGAATGAGAGTTTGGGGCAATATCAGTGCCACTCATCCACCAAGGTGCACCAGTCTTTGGAGGGGGCTTGCAATAATTGTACATCTCAGACATGCTCAGGTCCAAAGATCTTACAGGCCATTGCATCCTATTAATCCCTCTCTCTAGGTATTCACCAACTATCTGAGCCCTAAGGGTATATGTGTTGTCACCCAAAAAGGGAAGGAGCCTTATGGGATCTGTTGGGGGCCCAACAGATCCCATAAGGCTCCTCAGGATGTCATCCCTGTAGCATGCAGCAGTCAGGGTGCCTGCTAGAAACAAGTGCAGTGGAATGAGTACATCCAACATGCCAGCCCAAACCAGAATTTTTTTATTGAAGGTTTAATGACCTCCATAAGTAACTAAGGGCTATAAGCAGTTGCCCATCTTTAATTTAGAGCCACTGGTTCCAGGGAAGGGCCGTAAGACAAATGCAACATCCATGCCTCACTGGGATTCAAACACGAATGAATGATAATAAGCCTGCGCTTGGACCACAGCATCACCGGGGCAGCAAACTAGGATTACTCCACCACTGTGGTAGTCACTTTTCCTAATGTTTGAGGGAAGATTTTGGTTTACCACCTCTCTCCAAATGTACATACATCAAGAACCTGTGTTTAGGCTGTACTGTGACTTGTCACTGAAGAGAACACAGGCCCATTGATCAAGGTTATTGTTGTTGCCGGGCTAAATTCAGATGGACACTTCTGTGTGATGCTGCGAGTGGCATACAGACCTCTCTCTTGTGGAGTCTTCTGTAAACTACCTCGATATTGCGGTTCCCATAGCAGAGGAGAGCTCGTGCGAGAGTTGCCTGGCTGCCGACGCCCTATGGCAGCGAGCTATTGGAGACATATACCGGTTATCTTGATTTGTGGGCATCCTTTTTTGGTCTTTTGGTGATTGTTCAGGTTCCTTGAATTGTCTCCAGATATTGGAAACCATTTGCCTCAACCCATCTTGCTACCTCAGCTTGCAAATGCCCTGCTTCCAATCTATTGATTGCTGTCCACCATAAAGATTCTACTAAGGAATGGTGCGGAGCCATTCTCCACTATCAGTCCACCTCTAGCTTCAATTGCTGCACACCTTTCAGAAAAATGTTTATCAAGGTCACATGTCTACCAGCTCAATTATGTACAGTTCTTATTTGCATATTTCCATAAGAGCTAGTACAATGTGGCTTGGGTATGTCTCAGAAATATCTTTAAGAGTCAGTCATCTCATTTTGGGCATATTATCGAATTTGTATTTGTCACAATTTTGAGCACCAGTTTTATTTCTTGTGTTTGTAGACAACTGATTTGCCTGAAAATACTGCCATACACAGTATGCTAAATGAATATGTAGCTTAAACCCCTCCCTTACCCCACCACCCCAAATACTGTCAAGGCCTGTTTACCAAAGGTTTTAACCACCCCTAGCATTTGTACAGTTAGTTTAATACATTATAATTTCAACAGAAAGGTGCCTCAAATTACAGGAGGTAGTGACTCACATAAATCGGATTTAACTAAAATTCTTAATTTCATTCAGATTCTGAAATATTGCCAAATGATTGAATTTTTCAGCAAGTGTTCTTCACCAGAAAGCCTTTTCATTTTGCCAATTCATTTAATTATTTTTGCAAACTTCTGGCTGTTATTCAAAAACACAGATCAGAACATATTCAGGCCTAACACTGTATCACCTACTAATGAAGAAATGTTCTTCAAGTTATTTAAAATTAAAGGATGTTCTAAATAGTGTTCCTGAAATATTTCCTTTAAATGTAAGAATAGCAGAATAGAGAAAGCATATATACCACACACACACACATCTTTGCAATTCTACAAATAAAGTGATGCCATCCACTGTGTGTGTGTTTCCTGCTACATGTTGCACTTTGTTATACCATCCTTTCCTATCAAAATGGTGCTAATTTTCCCAGTCAAGCTACAGCCATTATGACATTCTCTAACCTTTATTAGCCAGAAAAAAAAAGTTCCTTTCCAATATTTGCTTCTTCTTGTAACCCAAAATTTCGTTTCTAAAATCTGTGCAAATTATATCTCGTACTACACTCAAACTTGTCTAATTCGAAGCTGAAGAGACCACTAACAAATTTCGTATTAGAAAAGTTTTAGTATGAGTAGAAAATTAACTTTAAACATCAATTCAATGAAGTAAAATACAGTATAATTTTATTCAAAGTTTTTCATGGCAATCTGTACAGCACAGCATATTCACAGTTTTTTTAAAAAGCTAGAAATTTTTTATTGTTTTTTGGAGTCAATACTCTGAGTTGTAGTAAACTCTTCTAGGTTATTGAGTGCCTGGAAAACAAGGTCACATTCTACTGTCCCTTAACAAACTGTCTCAACTCTTGGATGTGGTCCATGGCCTGTGCAGATGTTGGGATTGGCTTCTCTGGAAGTTCTGACCATTCCCCTTCTTCATCCAAAGGTGCAGTGTCATTTCTATTGTTCACAACATCTGCCATTTCACCGCAAACTGCTAAGTTCTCATCCAAGTTCACAAAATCTTCATAAGGAATGCCTGCATCATGTCCAACATCTTCCCAGTTGTCCAGAGTTGGGACAATCTCCTAAACGGCTTCATTTTGCTCTTTACCTTCGACGTTGCAGAAGCCTTTTTTAATCCTTTTTCCACTTTCTAAAATAACTGCCACCATTTTGGAAAATGTCAATGTTCTGGTTTTAACAAAGACATTATGACAAAACCACAACACAATACACTGCATGATAGGAATAACAAAATAAGGGTGACTGTAATACTACGGTAAAAAAGACTTAGGCGGCATACTCCTTCCATGAATGAAAGCAGCAGGTGGCCGACAGATGTGGCATAACAATGGTGTACACTGCCACTACACATGTGTGCTACGTGATGGTTTCGGTCTCTGCTTGCCTAGTTATATAACATATTGCCTACGCCATACTGCAGGCTGTTTTTCATAGTCTGGGTGCCACGTTTGCTTCAAATTATCCAACAAAAGTTAAATTTACAGGTGATTTTTTTGCATTGTTTTATTAGAAAGTCCAAGGGAAAGTTTGAATTAACCACAGATTCGAATTATATACATTTGCATTAGTCAAGTTTGACTGTATATTATCTACATCATGCACAAACATAAAATACCTTTTTCTCTAAAGAACTGCAATAAATCATTGTAAACACTAGAAATGAGTTAGAAGGCACAAGTCATTCTATAGTAAATTAACATGCAGAAACACTATTTCAAATCCCATCTCCATGGTTAAAAATTTTCAAATTTTATCTTTTATAAAAACACAAAATTATGCTTAAGACTTATTTACATTCAAATGAAAAAAAAATCACTGGTAGATAGAAAATTATCACTTGGATTACACAGCTCTATTTAGTTCTACTTAATATACATAAATGGAAAATGTCCTCACTTAATTATGTCTGAAATTAGTAGTAAAATGGTGCATCATATAAATAAATTGGTAAAACAGAAATCAAGGTTATAAGCAAAATTCAGTTAATTTTTAAAAGCTGTTATAGCCATTATTTTACTGATAATTATTAGCCATTTAACTCAGGTAAGGAAATTTATAAAAATTATCCTATTAATTAAAAATCAGTTTTAACTACATAAATTGTTACAACTTTAATGAGAATCAGAGAACTCACATAATAAATTCCAAAACATTTTTATGTTGATATGACTTGTAACGCCCAAATTTTATTTTATTGTGCCAAAAGATGATATGTAATTAACTTACTTGATTCAGTTTTTTGAATTCCACCACTTGTGAAAAAATGTATTCGAGGACATGCTTGGCATCTCGCCTGCTAACAGCAAGTTTATTAGTGATGCCCAGTATGTCACCACATTCACGAATGTAGTACTCCAAATCATTATCACTGCATTTGTTGGTAAGCTGAGCGAGTCTTGCCTTTTCTGAGCTAAAGGCTTCATCTAGGTCAAACAACTCTGCGGCAGGCTTAGGCAAATCTCGAAATGATGGTGGGAAAACCTAGTCAGGAAGAAAGATTTGAAAAATAATAATAATAAAAAAAAATATGTCATTTATTTGCATGTACTTACTGCTTATCTAGCTATTTGCTCAGGTTTATGATACAAAACTTGTGATTTTATTATTATTGTGTGTCAGTGAGTTCCCAGTCAAGAATTTTAAGTGCACAAAAGATTTATTTAGGAATAACAAAATTCTTAGACATAACAATAAAGATAATTTTTAAAAATTTTTAATAACATAAACCTTTTTGTTTTATATGGTTAATAAATGCAATTAGAGGTACATTACTTTAAAATAACAACATTAGGGGTGATTGCAAGGTGAAACTCTGAGCTCAGTGCCATATTATACGCGCGCACACACACACACACACACACATATATATATATATACAAGGGGCAAAATTTTCAGTCCAAATGCACTAGCCAGAAAAAAAAAAAAGAAAATCCATTTGCCACTCCTTAGCATTTTAAAGCCTTGTCCACCAGATAACAGATAGCATTCATTGGTTTAAAACATTATACAAGCATAGATTCATATGAATAACCCAATAATATGCATCACTTCCATTTCTTTTAAAGATTCTACCAATTCAGAAAAAAACTGATAGCTCCACCCACTATCTCTCGCTTTGTAATTTACACTCGGTAGGCATGTGAAATGGTCTCCTCTTTTTCCTCTTCAAAAACATGCGGAACTTAAAAGTCACCAACTGGTACAATGAATGATCTTCTTACAGTTGCTGTGAGTAGGCTAACACTGCAGAATTTCAATCCAGCGGATGCCATTGATATGTGGCATTTCAGTACAGAGAGACATACCAACCTTCATTAATACAATGGGTAAATACTGTATATTTGATACTAAACCACTGGATGTATTTCCCTGTAACTGAACTTAAATCACCGCCTGCAGTGTGATGGTGACTAAGTTCAATTGCAGGGAAATATGTCCAGTGGTTTCGCGTCAAATATACAGTATTTACTCACTATGAAGGTTGTATATCTCTGCCCTGAAAAACCACATATCAATGGCATCCACTGGATTGAAATTCTGTAGTTTTGACCCATTCACAGCAAATGTAAGATCATTCATTGTATTAGTTTTTAAGAAGTTCCGGTACAAAGTTGTTTTTCTAAAATCTAAAATTTGTGATTTTGGAGACTATATATCAAATACAGTATAAATGAAATGATGCCCAATCAGACAGATTCTAATCTTTCTTTCAAATATCCAATTACATTAGTTATAAGTTTCTCTTTAATTCCCTAGAACTGTTTTTCTCCCAAGGCTACACTTGTTAGGGATAAACATATAAAACAAGCAAAACACAGAGTCATGTATGGTAAAAGGTTCGTTTAGCGGTAGCTTTCAGTCATCCTACAACCTTGATCACCCGCGATCGAATGGATGGGCTAGTTGCCAGATTTTAGAAGAGAGATCCAAATAAATGGGATTTGGTGAGGGGTCTCTGAATTGCAGTTTTTGGTGAACAAAATTTCAATGCTCCCTTGGAAATGTAGAGATGCCTTGTTGATGAATGGGACAACTTTTTGGGTTTCTTCCCAAATGGGAACTGCAGAGGTGTCTTCAAGGGTTAGTGCAGATAATGTCTTTGGAAGACCACTGGAAACATCTTTTTTGTGTTCACCAAGTCTTGTTTTGATGCTTCGGTATGTGCTTCCAATATACACTGAGAGACAAGAGGAAGTTGAAATGGGAATAGCATAAACTTCAGGGTGTCCCAGGGTGAGACAGGATCCTGTCTTTAAGCAGGCACATTATTGCAGAAGGGTTTGGTTTCACTGTGAGAGTGTAGCCCATAGTTTTGAAAAGTTTACACATTTTACTATGCTACACTCTCACAGTGAAACCAAACCCTCCTGCAATAATGTGCCTGCTTAAAGACGGGGGGGGGGTATTATTTTTAAAATAATTGAACTTATCTTTTGATCCTAGGAGGTCCAATAATGTTAGATGTCACAAGATGCATTCCTTTCTAGATATTACTCTTTCAGATGTTAGGTTCTTATTAAATTAATATCTTAAACTGAGAGCCTCAATTTATGTCTAGTCTACCACTTCTGAAAAACAGTCATGCTTCCATCTGGATAAAATTAAGAAAAAACATAATAATTGAGGCCTAAATCTGCAAATTAGAAATACCTTTGCTTTCTCCTTTGAACAAGAGTTATTTAATTATATTATATATCACGACTCATTCTACCACCTTCTGAGTCGTCTGAGCATTTTGCTTGAATTTTTATGACTATGGCATATATTCCACTGAATGATTGATGTTTTCATGCATAAAATAGACTTACTAGATCATTGTTACTGCATTTTTTTAATTTTCTAGGCTGTACATTATAATCTGTATTCTATTCCATTGTGGCTGTATATTGTTATTCAAGCAAGATCACAATACCATAATTTTGGAATGAGAGCCACACTGGGGGATAAATACACTATTTGGGGAATAAATTCATTATATAGAGTTGCGAGAGTTCCAACCCAAAATTTTGAGATCTGTTAGATATCAGTGTGTAGCTTCGGACAGATAACACTGAAACATGTTTGGATCAAACAACGCTATTATTTCACCCTATCTTTTGAGCTATACTATATTTCACGATTTCATTGGATAGCACACTGAAAATACCATTATCATTTTGTGGTGAATAAACACTCAATATTACAGTTCTCACTTCTGCCTCAGGTACAGCAAATGAAAAACATAATTAAAATTTGTCTTTTGACAGAATATTCCAGAAAATGCAAGATAGGAGAGAGAAGTAAACATTCACAAGTTCACAAAATCTTATTAATAATGAGCACAATTTCTGTGAGGAGAATCAGAATTTCATGGTATTTTGAGATATAAAAATGTCAAAAGCACCAACTAGAAACTGACTGAGTAGTAACAAAAGTTCTCAAGGAGTCAATTTCTAGTTCAATTAAAAAAACTATTGAAAAAGGGGAACTAAATTTAGCAGTCTTGCATGAAGTTAGGAAGAAAGCTGGTAGTGGAATTGTATAATTTCATACATAATCTATGACCACATGGAAAAAACTTCTAAAATAAAAAAAAATTCAACAGGGTTTTGAACAAATATAGATAGTAATCTTCCAATGAAAGATGAATGCAATTTTAGATAGCCCAAAAGAGAAATCAGTTCTTAATAGCAATAAAGTCATCCAGTGGTAAGAACTATTGGGATTGTGCTATTGGGATTGTGTCTGATTTAGGTATAAGTGATACATTTGCCTGTTCTCTGTCCACAGCAAGGAAAGGATTACCCAAGTTTTGTGTTCTCTGGCTTTGCAACCTCTGAGCTTTATATACTCCAAAAAGTAGGTGTAGTGGTTCGCATTGGCTCCTAATGGGAAGGACCTATACCAACTGAAAACACAAATTACAACAAAAAGTGATAAGTGAAATTACCATATTTTTCAGCTTTTTTCTCTTTAGAAGTTTGGGCCTCAACTTATATGCCACATCAACTTATCTATTGATTGGCCATTAAAATTTCTTAATGAGAAAAGAACAATATTCTGCCCAAAATGTGGTAATGATCTGAACACCTCTCAGTATTTCCTGAAACATTAAAAATATAGTTACAGAATGAAAAAACCATTAGAAAGTACCACACACTCACCATAAAGATCATGGTAACCTCCAATGACAACACACTTCCAACACGTCATTCATCGTGATGTAACTGGGCTTCCAAGGTTTACAGACTTCTTGCTTACGCTTCTTACTTCCGGGTGTGAAACATCGTATTTTTTTTTCCTTAGCCTTATGAGATGTTACTCTAAAGCTTGTCAATTCTATAAAAATCACACATACAACTCATTCATACAATTCAAGTAAAAACTATGTACATAACCTTACATTCATAGGTGATTTAACCTTGGTCAACTGTAATTATCAAACTCCTCCTTCTGTTTCACAACCTCTGCTACTCCCACTGCAAGTGTCACACCCATTCAGCCCCTCACATCCAAATGGGTGTGACACTTGCAGTGGGAGTAGCAGAGGTTGTGAAACAGAAGGAGGAGTTTGATAATTACAGTTGACCAAGGTTAAATCACCTATGAATGTAGGTTATGTACATAGTTTTTACTTGAATTGTATGAATGAGTTGTATGTGTGATTTTTATAGAATTGACAAGCTTTAGAGTAACATCTCATAAAACTAAGGAAAAAAAAATACGATGTTTCACACCCGAAGTAAGAAAGCGTAAGCAAGAAGTCTGTAAACCTTGGAAGCCCAGTTACATCACGATGAATGACGTGTTGAAGTGTGTTGTCATTGGAGGTTACCATGATCTTTATGGTGAGTGCGTGGTACTTTCTAATGGTTTTTCATTTATGAAGTACACGTAAACTATGCGCACTTTGCAAGAGGTTAATACCTTAAAAGTGCAAATATAATAATAGTTACAGAATTTCGTTTGTCTTCACCTTTGTGTGGTGGATGAGGTTGACTGTACGAGTATATTCAAATTTGTGGTTGGCAAGGGACTATTGTATTGATTCCAAGATAGTCAGTATCATATCTGTAAACAACCTAATTAAAAGACAACAACTGATTAAGTTTACATTATATAACACATCGCAGTTTTTACAGCCAATGGAAAGCAGACCTTCAGAATTAGAGTAAATTTTGTTTAAGAATCTTGCTAGAGCAAAATATTTTGGTTTGTACTAATGCAAAAAATCTGGCAACAAGGCAGCAGTGGAAGACTTTCAGAAAACCCCAAAATGGAAGTATTTTTTTCTTTAGCTGAAGAATTCACTTAGTTCTCTTTCTTGGAGTTTATTCGACAAACAGAAGGAGAAGTAAGTGAATTCGAGAAGTGAAAACTTAAAAATATCTCTGAGTAAAGCCAATACATTGACCTTTCAAAAATATATTAGAGAATATTATCAGAGCACTGTGTCATGATGGGCAAAAAAAAGTCTATGAAGTAGAAGAATAGACACTGCTTTACAGCCATATATTCCTAGTCAACTACTCCAAATTATTCAGTTAACTCTTGTATGATTGCTATCAAAAGTAACATAGTTCACACCTCCTTACAAGTTCATCTGAATCTTTTACAAAAAATAGAGCCAGTATATCAAAATAATTGACAATTCGTGCGGTCAAAGACTGAATGTGACACTATCATTCTACAGAAGCCAAATTAATTTCTTTTAACCTGTTTTTGAACTCAACAATTAATCTGATTTTGAATTGAACATTCAGAAAATACAGGAAAATTATACAAAATACTATATTTGAAAAATCTCTAAATATTCTTATAAAAACATTTCTTACAGCAGGCTGAAGAGGTGAAAGTGGTGTTTCAAAACGTGGACTAATTAGCCTCAATGGTTCATGCTTCATATTCAGTTCTTCAAAAGACCTAGAAAACAAAGCTATATTAATGCCAATTATAAAAATAGTATTTAGAAAAAGATATGCACATTTGGAGCACAGTTCCCATTTTATACAGCTTATACTGTAAAATGCACATGACGCTTCTGTATGTGGCACTTGATCAATCATGATTTTTTACACATGGATTAGAGTCATTGAGAGAATGATTTTAGTCAAATAAATTTCAAATTTTACCGCACAAACTTGAGGGATTATTTTCTTTGCTGACTGATAGTGCTGTTAAGAGTCATAATGCAAACAAAGTGGAAGAATACAGCATTAACAGTTAACTGTTATACTGGAAAATGTATATGATGCTTCCAAGGTCTGACTAAGACACCTGGGTGCCCAGAGCCAGCAAGATGGCGAGGCCCTCATCAAAACAAAATCTTTCACCAATGTGAAAGATTCTGAAGATGCCACATGATAGACACATCATCATATATATATTGTCTACACAGATGAGCACCATTATGACCACCACCTAATAAGCTGTACGACCCCATTTTAGCCCGCTAAACAGCGGCCACTTGGTGAGACATCGATTTGATGAGGTGGTGACAGGTATCCTCAGGTATCTAGTACCATAATGTCAACAGCAGATCCTCCAGTTCCCACACCTTTTGGGGTGGTGGTAATTTAGTGCGAACTTGCTTTTTCAAGTCGAACCACAAATGTTCGATTGGGTTCATGTCAGGTGAATTTAGAGGACAAGGCATTGACAGAAAGTCACCAGTATGTTCCTCAAGCCACTCATTGAGGATTCTGGCAGTGTGGCATGGCACATTATCCTGTTGGTAATGGCCATCACTTGCAGGGAGCACAGTAGCTATGAATGGGTGAACTTGGTCCGCAACGATGTTCTGACAGCCCTATTGGGATAATGAGCCCTAAAGTGTCCCAAGAAAACATCGTCCACAGCATAACACCGCCACCGCCGGCCTGTTTCTGCCCAACAGTGCATCCAGGTGCCATAGCTTCTGTTGATAATCAGTGTATCCACACTCAGCCAGCTACATGATGCACCAGGAATCTTGATTTGTTAGACCAAGCCACTTTCTTTCAATCATCCATGGTCCAATCTCCATGATCTTGGGCCTATTTCATGCATTGTTGGCAATGACGTGGGGTGAGCATAGAGACCCAGCTGGGTCTTTGGCTATGCAGGCCCATGCGCAGAAGGTTGCGATGAACTGTGTGCTGTGACGCATTGATCTGACCACCACTGTTGTAGCTGCAGGTGACTTGTTGCACTGTGGCCCTGCGCTCGCCACGAACAATGCATGACAGTCTTCGCTCCCCTCTGCCATCAATGAGCTGCAGATGACACACAGCTGAATGGCAGTTCATTGTTTGGCCATCTGTGCACCACTTTTGATATGTACTTACTACAGCGGCACGTGAACAACCTGCAAGTCACACTGTTTTCCAGATCGTAGTTCTGAGGCGCAGTGCAATCACAATTTGTCCTTTATCAAACTGTGATAAATCACCAGCTCTTCCCATTCTGAATACTCTATTAACCGAAAGCTGGTCCTCGGGTTGTACATATACTGCTCTGTGAACTTCACCTGCACCACCATTCGGTATCCAGGCGCGCTCATTTCTCTAGGATAGGGGTGGTCATAATGTAATGGCTCATCGGTGTATACACTGAGTTAGCTTTGCATTAGGAAAACCTACCTAAAAATGTGTTGGTCCATCTTTCTGTGCAATCATGGCTCACAACACACCTATTGACAGATTTTACGAGGTGTCGAACATTCTCCATGTTTAACTTGACCCATGACCACTGCAGCAACTCCATCAGTTCATGCTCATTCCGTGGAGGATGATCAGCAGTGCTCACACCTCGTTCTAGCATATATCTCACAAATGTTAAGTTGGGTAGTCAGGTAAGTTTGGGGCCAAGGCAATGTGGTGAATCTGTTGCCGTGTTCCTCCAACCACTCAGTAGTTATATGAGCCTGATGAAAGATGGCAATGGTCCATTGCCGATGTTACTTGGCCCATGCAAGGTGTTTGTGATGACTGGGTTTCATCATGGGTACCCTCATTGGTGTTTGGCTGTGGAAACCCAGATGAAGCAAAGGTACGGCGCATGGTGCATGTGGAAATAGGTTGAACTGCACCACTGTTGTACTGGTGGGTGAGCTGGGTGAGTGTTGCACATTATTGCTGAGATACCAGTTATGACACCCGATGCTCACCTCTAGGATCAACTGCGCATGGTTGACCGATGTGAGCCCCTCTGAGTGGATATCTGTGCATGGTTAATCCAGTCCTGGTACTGCCTTGATATAGTAGTATGGGAACAGCCAGGCTTATGAAAACTGAAAAATCATGGCTTTAAACAAATGTAAAACCACGGTGAGAAAATCAAAACTATCAGTTTAGGGAGAAATGGAGGAATTAAAACCTTTGGAAATCACGAAAAAGTATACTATTCCACCAAATTTTCTTTTTACAATTAAAAAAAAAGAATAAATTGAAATGTTGCTTTTTTTTTTTAAGTGGTTTGACAGAGTCAGAAAGGAAAAAAACATTAATAACTTGGCCTTTATTAAGCTTTTAGAAAAAAAAGGGGTTTTATCCAAGCAATGGATGGCTGCAGTGTTTCAAGGTCACCATGGTATTGTATTCAAGTCTGTTTGACGTAAAATTGGCTTTAGTAGATGACAAAACCTGGTTGAAATCCAGTAAGAGCTCCATTTTGCGATATGAAACCTATAATCTGTAAACTGCTGAAAAGACTGAAATTTTTCAAGAAGTATTGCCACTAAAAACTATAAAAATGTAGGTGTGGAAAATATTTTAAATTCAGATTAACTGTGATGCTGTGCACAAATATGGGTGGTTCAGAAAATAAATAGCTGCTTGTTATTGGAAACTTAATATTGTCTCAAGAAAAATGAAAAGCTCCCAGTCGATTATAAAGCCAATAAGAATTCCTGGACGACATTGGAGATTTTTACAGAAAAAATTAAAGCAGTCAATGATGAAATGAGCAGAAGAAAGCTAAAAATTTGTGTAGACAACAGTATGATCCACACAACTAACATGGTTTTAAAACTGACAACTGTTCACTGTCTTCCTCCACAACATAACAAGCAAACTGCAGCCTGCAGTTAAGGATCAGGGAATAATAGAAAACATGAAAGTTCGTTATGGAAAAATTGTACTTTAGAAAGTTCTAATTAATTTCGAAAAAGCAGAAGTGACAGTTATTAAATGCTACACTGTGCTTGGGAAGTTGTTTCAAAAGAAACAATTCAAAACTGCTGGAAACATGCCAGTTTTGGGATGGACTTTCAGATTAACAATGAAGGTGAATCTGCAAATAAGACTGAAAACAGAGGAAATGATAATGATGAAACTTAGAAGTTATCTGAGGAAAAAGGAAGGCAGTTTCTTCCACAAATTCTATGCTGATCTTTCATTGCTCTTTTTTATTTTATTAATGCAACGAACAACAATTCCTGAAGGAAAAACTTCCTGCAGCATTATGGTAGGTTTGAAAGTTACCAAGAATGGTAATTTTCATCCTGATGCCATGCAGCACAACACAACTGTCAGTTCTTTTCATTTCCAGTGGTCACAATCTGGACAGATTTAACACCAACTACTTCTACAGTTCTCAAATTCGGTATGTCAAATAACACTAGCACTCCATGTTACTAATTTCACGGTTTGAATCCAAGATTTCATTTGTATTTCGAACAAACAAGAATGCAACTCATGTCTTGGATCCTAATCATGTGGAAATTTTTGTACAACACTGTTCTTGCACACATTGCTTCTTTTCTAGAAATGACTGCAGCATGACGTTCCACTTGTAAAATCCTGCAGGATGTGTTCTATGGCCATCTGCTTGGCTTACCTTTCAGTGACTCTGCTAAGATATCCATTGGCAAAGTTGTTCAAACTCTGCCTATCAAGGTTTTGGTCCATGAAGTCATGCAAATTTCAATCTGGGCATCTTCTTTAACTTATCCTCCGGTTTACACTATTCACAGATCCACCTTTTGCCCACATTTACTTCTTTTGATACAGTGCAGTTTCCCACTTATCCAGCTATTTTGACAGCATGGAGCTTGAATTTCACTAACTCCACTGCTGAGATGTTGAACAACTGTCCGTTTTCTAATCAGCAGATAAGAACTGCAGACAGAGAACGAAAGAAAAATCAAGTTACATAATGTTGCTGAATAGATGTGATGTCCCCCCCTCCCCCTCCCCCCATTCTACACACGACCTAGAAGGCATAGAATTGCTGTGTGTGAATTTTCTCCCTGTTCTGTTCCCCCTTCCATTTTCCATGGCACATGCGAACTGGTGACACATTCACCTAATTTTATTTTTTTAAATCAGAGGAACTGGTATGAATTATATTCACACAGTTCTTACACTACTACTGTTACTTCACTCTGTGGCACCTCTTCCCTTTGACCAAGTAACACAGTGCTTCATTTTTGTGTGTGCATATATAGACTAAAGGAAATAAATAAACAAAGAAAAGCACTGAAGTATAGTGTATTAAACTTGAAGATTTTCAAAACGTAAATTAAAAACAACTTGCATGCAAATCCAAAGGCAAGATTAAATTTTTGCGGTGCTCCAAATTACCTATTCACATATAATCATATATAATCAATCAGGTTTCAAGACCTCACTTGCACAAGTCTCCAAAGCTAATAATAAATGAAGAGTCCACACTATATACTCTTTAAAGCTGAATGTCTGAAACAAACAATTCACAAAGAGATTTTTTTAATATCGTGAATGATGGTTGGAATTTGTAATGTTACTGAAAATGAGCAGTTTAGTCACACCTAGTTTATTACCACATTTCACAGCTTTATATTATAAATTTCAGAGCTGCATGTTTATAATATATATGGGAGCCCAGTGAGTTAAGTGAAAGATGGGGTGAATACTTCTGTGAGTTATTAGATCAAGAAAGCAAAGGTGATTCTGAGGCTTTATGCAGATGATGTCACAGTGAAGGATGGAAGCACAGGAGGGATCTCAAAAGGAAAAGTGTGTAAAGCTCTAAAATCTCTTCAGGATGGTAAGGCTCCGGGAGTTGATGGCATAACTGCCGAGATGTTGAAATATGGTCGTGACTCTGTAATTGACTGGTTAACTGAAATTTGCCAGATGTGCTGAGAGTTAGGAATGGTCCCTCGGGATTGGAAGGATGATTTTTTTTTTTTTTTTTCAGGGGTTGGAGGTTTAACGACCACTGTGAGCAACTCATTGGGCTATAAGCAGTCGCCCATCCCTAATTTAGGGTCACTGGTTCCAGGGAAGGGAGAGAGCCAGTGCTGTAAGACAAACACAACATCCATGCCTCACTGGGATTTGAACCCGGACTCCTTTCAGACGAATAATATGAGCCATTGCGGACTCCTTTCAGACGAATGATTAGGCCATTGCGCCACTAGGGTGGCGGAAGGATGCTATCATTGTCCCCTTGTATAAGAAAAACGGAGATCAGATTGACTGCAAGAACTATCATGGTATTAGCCTAATGAGTGTGCCAGATAAAGTGTTCGGCAAGGTTGTTATTGAAAAAGTACAGGGTCTTATGTCAGAGAAAGTGTGGGATGTTCTGAGTGGCTTTATGCCTGGTAAAGGCTGCACTAACCAAATTTTTACATTATGCTTGATGATTGAAAATCTGGCTGTTGGTAAGTAAGTTTTTGCTGCCTTCATAGATTTAGAGAAAGCTTATGACCGTGTAAATAGAACACTTTTGTGGAAGGTATTGAATAAATATGGTGTTACTGGGATTCTACTTACTGTAATTTTTGTCGTGTTATCTATCCGCAGACCGAGAAATTCACATTAAAAAAAAATCCTTCGTATAATCCGCAGACTGTGACATTCAGGGGAAAAAATCGCAGTATAATCCGCACATGATAGATGTTGAACCCCTGAAGTGGAATTTCCGACGGAAAAGTCGGTCACATAATGACCCACGAGTCCAAAGAAGTAAGAGAAAAAAAAAAGATTTTATTAAATGAAGAAATTCATTTTTAAAGGTTACTGTTTTATATTTTTATCTCCGGACAGATAAAGAGTGTGGTGTCCATAGATCATGCCGATGCAGCTCCAGAGTATTGCATTACACCTTGCCAATTATGAAAGGCTGATACAGAACAAGTCATAGAAATACCATATGTACTCGCGTATAAGTCAGAAGTTTTTGGAGGAATTCCTGCTTTCAGAGTTGGGGGATGGGCTTATATGTAGGCCAATAAAAAAACTTCCGTGTATTCTCCCATGGAATTTACCGAGCGATTTGTTTACGTTTTAGACTGCGGCACAGAGACTTTCCGCATGTTACTGCGCGATTGTATTTTGACCTCAAAACTATCGCTCAGTGACACGATCATATCCTCAATTCTGTTCATTACTTTAAATTTAAATTCGGCAGTGTAACTGAAATGTTTCCTTTTCAAAGACATCAGGAATAACAATGAAGGAAAATAGCAGCAACGGCGTTGGTTAAAATGGCGAAAGACAAACTAAACACATGGCAGCGCACACGAGATCCGAAAGGAAGAACGCATAGGTTCGTGCAGCAAGCGTTGTGCGTACTTCTTTGGCTTTTTGCCAAAAACAGAGATGGCACGACAGTCACAACTGTCTTTAATGATAATAAAATAACCCCTGCCATCCCTCCCCACAACTTTCGCAATCTTTCGTTACGACATTTTTCACCCCTCTCCTCCCCGACCTCTACGCTCTGTACAAACTCCTGAACGGAGCAAAATTCTTCCGAGAGAGTTCCTTTTCCAATCATACCCCCTCCCCTGCACAATTACACTGCAGATTTTTTTTTTAAATTGGAGGGTCGTAAAATTTTTTTTAATCACTGTATAATCTGCAGAACCTATATTTCAAACTTTTTTAGCAGATAATCTGCGGATTATACGACAAAAATTATGGTAATAGTGTAAAAGCCTGTATGTTGGCCGTAGCTTGTGTACGAGCGAATGGTGTTTTATCAAAATGGTTTTCTATTGGTACAGGAGTCAGACAGGGTTGTGTAATGTCACCACGGCTGTTTAATATATTTATAGATGTGTGTATGCGTGATACCAAAATAGATAATACTGGTTTATGTTTTGGTGATATCCATGTGTGCAGATTGCTGTATGCTGATGACACCGTCCTGTTGGTAAACGGCAAAAGTGAGTTGCAGAGTATGTTGTCCCGGATGTACGAAGTTTGCATGAAATTCAAACTGAGTATAAATAAGGGAAAGACCAAAGTTATTTGTTTTGAGAGAGGAACTGGTAATACTGAATGTAATATAAGTCTAAATGGCACAGTGATTGACTAGGTGAATGAGTTTGTGTATTTATGAAGCATGTTTGACGGAGAGAACAAATTGGATGGTGAAATTAGTAGGCGAGTGAATTCTTCATTGAAAGTTTTCACAGGAATAATGGGTTCTCAAGAGAGTCCCACATGGTTGTGTATGAGTGTGTAAGTGTTCCTACTCTGATGTATGGAAATGAAACCTGGGTACTATAGAAAAAATATAGGAGTCGTTTGTGTGCTGGAGAAATGCGTTACTTACAAGGAGGGGTGAGTTGGGTTGGGTTGTGGCAAGACATGTTCTGATCGTGTGAGGAATGAAGATGTGTCGCAGTTGTGCAATGTGAAGCAAAATATTGTTAGCAAAGTGCAGACTAATATTCTTTGGTGGTTTGGCCATGTTGAAAAAATGAGTGATGAGATGCTTACTTCAGATTCTTTGGTGGTTTGACCATGTTGAAAGAATGAGTCATGAGATGCTTACTAAGAATTTTTTTTTACCCAAGTGGCAGGAAGGAAAGGCAGAGGAAGGCCAAAGAAGTCATGGAAGGATCAAATTCAGGAGTGTCTGCATAAGAAAACGATTATGAGTATGAAGTATAGAAGGTCTTGTGTACATCGAGTGATGAATGTCAGTGAAGCCCAAGAAGTGTGTCAAGATTGCTGTAAATGGAAAAGTTTGATACTGCAACAGTAAGTAAATAATCAGTTAAAAATTTATCTGGTAGTTTGTATATCTTTGTGGAGCTAACCTCTGGATCTCAGAGAACAGTTTAGTGATATATATATATATATATATATATATATATATATATATATGTATGTATGTATGTATGTATGTATGTATGTATGTATGTATGTATGTATGTATGTGTATGTATGTATGTATGTATGTATGTATGTATGTATGTATGTATGTGTATGTATGTTTATAAAATGGAGTTTTGTATCTCAGTGTTATAATTGGAAAATATGGTATTATTTTGCATGAGCATGTTATAAGCATTAAATCCAGTGTGTTTATGAATGTTAATAAACAGAAATGTTTTACTATAAAGTTCTGTGAATTGAACATAGCAAAGGAATGATGGCACAAGTACATGTAATTCACCAAAATCTATCAGTTTAAATTTTTAGCCAGATACTCAGATACCAACAAAATTTAAAGACATGGTTCTTTCTAGGAGATATCACTAAAACTTTCTACCTTGTATATTGCTTGAATACAAACTACATAAGTAAATTGCTTTGGATAACTGTATAAAAAAAGCAGTATAATATATATATGCTTGTGATAAACAGAAAAGCACATCAATTCACTGCATTTACGGTAATAATCAGAACTTTTTTCCTATTTCATGTTTTTTTCCTTTTTAATAATACCTTATAACTCTGGGTAAAACCTTATTATCCAGTTGAAAAAGACTAGCATTGAACAATTTGGTATAATCAGCAGGAATTTCTTCACTTTCTTGAAGAGAACAGAAAGGGTATTCTGAAAGCTTGCCAATGGAGGGAATCATAAAGTAATCAGAGATCTGAAATAAGAGAAAAGTCGAAAATACATAAAAAATTAGATCAATGTTTTTTTCTCTCTGCATTTTTCTCAAATATAAAATACCAAAAATTTGCAATCAAGAATCTGGAAAAAAATTGTAGAGGTAAATAAAAAATTGTTTGCGTGCATTTAAATACACTTCAAATGCTCAGATAAGTAAATAAAATATTAGTTCGAAAAATCAGACCAGGGATTGATTTTTGGCAAAGAGGCATTCAGAGGGGAGGGGGAGGCAATCTTGTGTTATGTGCATGCATGTATGATTGAGGATAGTCTCAGGGGTTTTTGCAGTTTCAGTCTAAATCGGATACCAATTGGCTGGCAGAAAGTGTACATTCCATGTGGAATAATTTCACAGATGTAGTAAGCTTGATTTACACCTCAGCATCAAGTGACATGTTGCAAAACAAGGAAATGATTAACCAATCACAATCAGAGTCAGTTATTTCATGCTTGGTTATGTCTCTCTCATTGGGTTGCTTGATGCTGAGGTGTAAATCCAGCATTAATTTCATTTTCTTCCCGATTCGGAATGATGGTGATCATGTGTTTCGTCAGATTATCATTATATCCATATTTATCTATAATCAAGTCACACCTGTGCTTCTAAAGATGGATGCACAGTGTAGTAAAGCACAGCGCATAAATGCAGACAATGTGGACACAAAAATAAAAGTTAAAAATAAAATAAAAATTAATGATGATTGCATACAAACTTTTTCAATCTTTCTCATTCCTCTGACAAATCACTGCCTCTATCTCTTATGGCCAAATTTTACATCAGCAGTCCATCTTGTCCTAGATCTTTTCATTAGTATGTGCTTTTCAACATTACAATTTAACACTTATTGTGTCAGCATTTCCTCCCCCTTAAGATACACAAACTCAAACCAAGCATTAGTTTATTGCATATGAAGTGGCCAATTTCACAGATATGTTAACTTTTCAAAGCTTTGATGACTGAAAAATGTCACCAGAGCACACTTTATGTTAAATTAAAGCATGGAATTTTCTGAAGATACTCAGTATGCATTTCATCAGTTGTTTCAAAGCACAGTTAATTTTGATACCTTCAAGTGAACAATGGATCTCAGAGTCAAATTCATGTTCTTAAACTGGGGAAAGAACACAGTGGAGAGGCAATTTGCAACATTGATGAAGCATTTGGGGAATGCACAGGTAGTTAATGGACAAAATAATGTTGGTTTGTAATAAAAAAAAGCAAAAGCAAAAAAAAAAAAAAACATACGTCTCAGGCTACGCTATTTCAGGATTATGGCTACGCATTTTTATTTCAACCCTAGATGTTGCCACGTTTGCACGATCCAAATGTGGCAACATCTAGGGTTGTTTCTGACAGATTCAAGTAATGTTGTCAATTCTATAAATGACCCAACCACTTTCCACATTAATCCAAACATTTCAATATCTTCCTTCTCCGCCATTTTTTTCTAAATGTGGTACAACAAATTAGTAAAATCATGCAATGCATTGATTATGATACGCTTACCAACGTACCAGAAATCATTGCTCAACTTATGAGGATAATGGCTGTGGAACAAATCTCGGTCCTGTGCCCTGACCTTTGATCCCATTTCGATAATATTCAACAAAACTCGTTCAGTATACCTCCGAAATAACATGATAAAGTTTTGTCGCAATCAAAGCATTTTTACGTGAGTTATGATGCATAAGGGCTATGGAATAGATCCCGCTCCTGGGTCCTAACCTTTGACCCCATTTCGCCCATTTTCAACAGGATTCGTCCCCAGGTATACCCCTACAACATACTAACAATTCATCCAAATTGAAGCATTTTTACGTAAGTTACGACGCATAATGGCGATGAAAGTGATTCTGCTCCTGTGTCCTGACCTTTGACCCCATTTCACCCATTTTCAATAGGGTTTGTCCCCAGCTGGTCCCCTACCACATACTAAAATTTCATCGAAATCAAACTTTTCTTATGTTAGTTATGATGCATAAGGGCAGTGAAATGGATCCCACTCCTATGTCCTGACCTTTAACCCCATTTCGTTCACTTTCAGTAGGGTTCCTTCCCAGGTGTTCCCCTACCACAAACTAACATTTCATCAAAATCGAACAATTTTTACGCGAGTTATCGTGTGGACGGACATATGCACACAACGCGTGATGTAATGAGGCAGATGGGAATCGCTACCATCTGCTCGCAAGAGTGTGACGTCATAAAACTTTAACAGGATCCACACACAACGCGCAACGTAATGAGATAGACGGCGTGACCGCGGGCCAACATCTCAATTGCGAGAGTGTGACGTCATAAGATTTCTAAGCATGGGTAATATTAACGAGACGATGCCATGGCACTAAAAATATGGTAATTCGGGGTGGTTATTTAACCACCCACTAAACGAATTTTCCTAAAGTCAAGATCAAGCTAAATCGATTTCTAGTACCAGAAAACGGGGGCCATATGTGACTCTGTGTGTTTTGCTCGTTTTATATGTTTATAGGTTAACGACTTTCATCAAAATCCTTAGAGCCATTTTCAAAATAAAATTTACATACATACAAGAATTGCTCCTTTAATAGTATGGGATAAAGGCGATGGAATGGATCCTGATCCTATGTCCTGATCTTTGACCCCATTATGTCCATTTTCAATAGGGTTTGTCCCTAAGTGGTCCCCTACCACATACTAAAATTTCATCGAAATTGAACCCTATTTATGCAAGTTATGACGCATAAGGGCAATGGAATGGATCCCGCTCCTCTGTCGTGACCTTTGACCCCACTTCACCCATTTTCAGTAGGGTTCATCCCCAGATGGTCTCTTACCACATACTAAACTTTCATCGAAATCGAACCATTTTTACGCGAGTTATCATGCAGATGAACAGACGGACAAAGCTGGAGCGTATACGCTTCTTCAACCTATGGTTGGAAAGCGTGAAAAACAGTTAAATTTTGTGAGTAAAAGCGGATTATTTTATTAATGTAAAATGATTTAATAATATTAATTGCTTTTTGTAGTTAATTTCATGAATAAAATAATATCACCACCCGCACAGTGCAGTTGGTTAAGTCGCTGTGCTTTGTGTGGGAGGTGGACGTTCGAATCCCGGTATTGCCGGCCATCTAGTCTGCGGTTTTTCCGGGTTTTTCTGCAGACTCTCGGGTCTAGGAACGTGAATGTGTAAATGGTTCACTGTGAAGTGGGCCCCGGAAGCACTTTGTCCCTTGTCCCAATATGCAGCAGAAGAGTGGTAAGCCTGCTGCATTAATTTGCCAAACATCTTCATAGATGGAATATTCGTCTTTGAGGTACTCAACCTGTCCAGAGCGGAAAAGAGAGGCTAACTGAAAATAATACCACTTTATTATATCCTTTCTTTAATTTAATTTCATGAATGGAAAAGCATTTCACTAAACCTTTTTTTAACTTCTTTTTGCAAAAATTAAAGAAATTTAAGGAAAATTATTTTGAAAGCTAAGAAAATTTTGATTTTCTTAGTTTTCAAAATTTTGTGATTAAATAATATAACAAAAATATGATTATCTTTCCACTTTTCATTCAGTATTAAAACAAATAAAAAATTATGATAAAACAAGTATTGTGAAGTCACACAAAATTACCTCAGGGTCTTCTGCATCGATGGTATTCAGTTTTATTTCATCACTTGTCAGAAACTGAAATATCACACCCTTGAAATAAAAAGGAAATTTGTGAAACATACTGCATCACTGCATAACACAACTCGGTAAACACGAGAAAGAAAATGGATACTTTTAAAAGTGAGATAATTTTTTCAAAGAACTTCACACAACATTCATCAGTATTCAATTCATTACAGAAAAGTGTACATAACTAAAAACAAGAAAGATGACACTGAATTTCTGGTTGTAATGAGCATGTCTTTTGAATCCTTTCTGACATGAATTAAATTCATCAACGTTATACGAAGTCAGTGGAACCGGTTAGAAAAACAATCAACTGGGTTTCTACAATCAATAAAACATCCAGAAATAGAAACAGCTACTTACTTCCACCAGCGGCTAAAAAGTATGTTACCAAAATTAAAAAATGGCACACAAAAAGTTTCTCATAGCACAACGAAAGTATCAGAGACAGAGATTTTCAAATTGAACAGTTAAAAGAAGAAATAACCATGTAGAAGGAAACATTATATAACTTTATGCCTTCTAGTGGAAGAATTTTGCATAACGGAAACATTTGAAACAGGTGAAAAATATTTTTCAAGGAAAAAAGTATGCTAAGGAAAAATAATTCATCAAATGCATCTCCTGGAAGCAGAGCTATACAGAAATAGGTTTCAACCTTTATGCCCTATAGAGGGAAATATGTGCATTATTTAACAAATTAGCTGAACGCTTCCCAACATACCAGAAATCATTACTCGAGTTATTACCCAAGTTATGAGAATAATGGCTGTAGAATAAATCTCGGTTTTCTGACCCGACCTTTGAACCCATTTCGATCATATTCAACAGAACCGGTAAAGTATACTTCTGGAACAACATGAAAAGTTTTGTCTCAATCGAAGCCTTTTTACATAAGTTATAACGCATAAGGGCAATGGAATGGATCCCAATCCTATGTCCTGACCTTTGACCCCATTTCACCCATTTTCAACAGGGTTTGTCCCCAGATGGTCCCCTACCACATACTAAAATGTCATCGAAATTGAACAATTTTTACGCAAGTTATGACACATAAGGGCAAATATCAGGAACACAGAGCATCGCTCGGGTAAAGGGGGGATGAGGGCACAAAAAAATTTATATTTTGATGTTATTTCCAAGTATTGTAATGCTAAGTCTAAACCATCAAGATTAATAATTATAGACGAATTAGAGACAAATTAATTTAGAATAAACATCAAAACAAAGATGAATGATAATTTTTTTATTTGTGTTAGAGTAAGAAATTTTTTTAAATTGTTTTTATTATTTCCGAACATGAAACACCAAGCAATAAATGTTAACATGGGGTTCTTCATCAAACCCCATGATAACATTGGTTCTTCATCGCTGTCTATTTCTTCGCCGCATTTGATTGAGGTTTTCTTCCGATATAGATTCATTGAGGGTTATAATAACGTCGGACATTATCCATAAATATATTAAACAGCCATGGAGACATTTTACAACCTTGCCTGACTCCTACGCCAATAGAAAACCATTTTGATAAAACACCATTCACTCGTACATACGCTCTACTGTCAGCATACATGGCTTTTACACTATTAAGTAGATTCCCAGTAACACCATATTCATTCAATACCTTCCACAAAAGTGTTCTATTTACTTGGTCGTAAGCTTTCTCTAAATCTATGAAGGCAGCAAAAACTTTCTTACCAACAGCCAGATACTTTTCAATCATCACGCATAATGCAAAAATTAATATGGTTAGTGCAGCCTTTACCAGGCATAAAACCACTCTGAACATCCCACACTTTCTCTGATGTAAGATCCCATACTTTTTCAATAATGACCTTACCAAACACTTTCCCCGGTACACTTAATAGGCTAATACCACGATATTTCTTGCAGTCAGTCTGATCACCTTTTCCCTTATACAAGGGAACAACGATAGCACCCCTCCAATCCTGAGGGACCATTTGACTGGTTAACTGAAATTTGCCAGTACAACTGGCAAATTTCAGTTAACCAGTCAATTACAGAGACACCACCATATTTAAACATCTCGGCAGTTATGAAATCAAGTCCCGGAGCATTACCATTCTGAAGAGATTTTAGAGCTTTACACAGCTCTTCTCTTGAGATCCCTCCTGTGCTTCCATCCTTCCCCATGAGATCTTCTGCTTCTGCCTCTGAATCATCTTTGCTTTCCTGATCTAATAACTCACAGAAGTATTCACCCCATCTTTCACTTAACTCTCTCCTATATCATTTTCCCAATTCTATTCTTCACACAACTTACAACTTTGTTTCCCCTATTTTTTTCTGATTCTCACGTACTTCCAGAAAGTCTTCCTATCTTTCCAAAAAGCCAATTCATGCTATTTCACCCTCTCCTTCCAATCTTTTGCCTTACTCTGACGAACCAGCCTGGTGGCTTCACGCTTCTTACAGCGATATTCATCCACAGAAACTCTACCTTGCAACATCCCCAAATAGGCTTCTTTCTTTCTCTTTGCTGCCTTTTCAATCTCACTATTCCACCAAGCATCACCTCTTTTGTTACCCACTATTGTGGTGCCACTGAACTCTTCAGCAGCAGTGACAACACAGTTCTGAAAACATTCCCATTTCTTTTCTACACCCCCATCACAAGACTTCAGCTCCTTCGGTTGTTCTCTGAGTAAGTCAGAATAATGCTGATGATCTTCAGGGAGCCTTTCAACCTTTATTCTTTCCATCCTGGGCCTCTTCCTATTCCTCAACCAACATTCAGTATCACTCATGACACTACCAAGTAATGATCAGAACCAACATCTGCACCTCTCATCACACGAGTGTCAACAACTAAGTGTTTCAGATGCTGATCATAGACAACAAAATCTATCACACTCTTTTGACCAAGAGTATGATTTTCCCAAGTATATGTGTGGATATACTTGTGGTTGAAAAATGTATTAGATACATGCAAACCATTCTCAATGCACAGTTCAATTAATCTTTCACCATTATCATTCACACAAGGATAATTAAACTTACCTAGAACATTGTCAGAAATTGCATTCTGCACACCTACTACAGCATTGAAACCCCTGCTATTATAACTTTCTCTTTAGCACCAAACTGGCTCAAAACAGCCTTTAGCTCATTCCAGAAATCTTCCTTCCTATCAGAAGGTTCCGAATAACAAGGAGCATACACTACAACAATTACTATTCTCTGGTTTCACTTTCAAATGAATTTAAAGAATTCTCTCACTTATGCAACTATAATGAATCAAGCTGTTCATCTTTTCAGTTAAAATCACACCTACACCAGCCTGTCCTTTCACATTATCCAATACTCGAAGCCATACACTCACCATTCCATTCACTTCTTCAATACCAATTTCCTTCTTTTTGGTTTCAGTTACAAACAGCATATCCAATCTATACTTATTCATCTCTTCAATCACCTCAATCATCTCGCCATTTATATCTCTAATATTCCATACACTAATCTTGCACTCACTCAGCCGAGATCTCTTTCTCATACGCCGTTTAAAAAGTCCAGGTCGATTCCGTGGTGGACCGTCCTTCTCAAGTGTGGTAAGTCCACCATATCCCACACTTGAGTCATTTTTAATATTTCTTTTTGTCTTTTTAATCAGGTAAGTACATCAGTGTGGGGGATTAGCCCACAGCTGATGGTTCCAGTTGGACATTCAAACTAAGGATTCTGGAACAAAACCCAGTGAGTTGGGGTCTTTTCGCCAATGTCACACAGAACTAGTTGGCACCTCTCCATGATTCACAGAGGCCCTAGTTGCTGTTGTGTGTGCCATTGTTACACGGAGCGCCCAGAGGAGGCAAACCCATCTCTCACTAAGACTGCCCGCTGCATGAAATTCAAACTGAGTATAAATAAGGGAAAAAACAAAGTTATGGTTTTTGAGATAGGAACTGGTAGTACTGAATGTAATATAAGTCTAAATGGCACAGTTATTGACCAGGTGAATGAGTTTGTGTATTTAGGAAGCATGTTTCACAGAGAGAACAAATTGGATGGTGAAATTAGTAGGTGAGTGAATTCTTCATTGAAAGTCATGGCTGCTTTGAGGAGGGTTTCACAGGAATGATGGGTTCTCAAGAGAGTTCTGCATGGCTGTATATGAAAGTGTAATTGTTCCTATTCTAATGTATAGCAGTGAAACCTGGGTACTATAGAAGAAACATGAAGTCGTTCGTGTGCTGGAGAAATGTGTTACTGTACGGCCTGTGATGGGTGTCAGTGAAGCCCAAGTTGTATGTCAAGATCACTGTAAATGGAAAAGTTTGATATGGCAACAGTAAGTAAAAATTATCTGGTAGTTTGTATTTCTTTGTGGAACTAACCTCTGAATATCAGAGAACATCTTAGTGATATGAATTGCTGTAAATGGAAATTTGAACTTGCACCCTCTGGCGGCAGACTTATGTGTTAAGAGAAATTTGAAATTATATGAAAAACATTTCCCATTGGAAACGCTCTCCAACAAAGAAAGAGTTTTTCAAATAGGACACTCAGAAACAGAAATATCGACAAAAATAAGATATACATCTATGCCCCTGGCAGGAAAACTATGCATTATTTCAAGAAGAAACAATTCTCAAAAGGTTTTCAGATTTTAGTGGTATCAGTCCACAAGAGAATTTTTTGAATCTAGTTTTCAGAAGCTCAAATTTTGTTGTAAATATATCAGAAGCAGAAATAAACACTTATGCCCCTGGTGGCCATATGATTCTTTGCAAAAATTTGAAATCATATGCTAAACATTTTTGTTCAGGAGCTGTATCCAATACAGGAAGAATTTTTCAAATCAGAGTTTTAGAAGCAGGGACATCAGGAAAAACGTAATTTACCTTTACACCACTAAAGTAAAGTCTATGCATTACTTGAAAATTTTGAAATTATATTAGAAACATTTTGCACCAGAAATGGTATCCAACAAAGAAGGAATTTTTCAAATTGGACTCTTAGAAACAGAGATATTGACAAAAATAAGATATACATATACTAACCCTGGGAGTGAAACTACACATTACTTAAAGAAGAAAATATTTTGAACAGATTTATGAATATGAATGGCATGGGTCCACCAAATACTTTTTTTTTTAATCAGGCTTTTAGAAGCTCAGATTTTGTTGCAAATACATCAGAAGCAGAAATTAACACTTACGCCCCCTGGTGGCCAAACTATTCTTTACCAAAAATTAGAAATATATGGATGCCATTTCCCATCAGGAGCTGTATCTGATGCAGGAAGAATTTTTGCAAATCAGAGTTTTAGAAGCAGAGATATTGAGGAAAATGCAATGTACCTTTATGCTCTAGTGGAAAGTCTATGCGTAACTGGAAAAATTGGCTATACCTAAAATAGTTTCCGATGTAAATGGAATCGAAAGGTAAAATAATTTTTTAATCAGGTATTTGGAAGCAAATATATGGAATAAAATGTATTTTAAATCTGATATCATCTGCATTTATGCCCTCTAGCACAAAATTGTACATCACACACAAAAAAAAAAAATAATAATAATAAACGCAAGGATCACCATTCTCACATTTCAAGCTTCCCAATGTAAAAAGAATTTTTCAAATAAATTATTGATTTTAAGTTTGAGATCTCAGTGCCATATCTTGGAACCTCTCAGTTGAAACATCAACACTTCTACTGTTCAGAAGCACCTGTTGGGAGCCATCTGATCACCAACAGAATGATGAATATATCAAACAAACCAACAGTAAGAAAATATTTTGCAATTTGCATTAAAATCACTCTAAGTCAAATTCCAAGCATATAAGGATGCATTGTAAACCCCTAACTGTAATGAATTTACCCACTTATGTTCCAATTTCTTTCAGCAGCTTCAAATAAATGCCATCTATGAAATTCTTTATGAAACTGTGATCAGACATTAAAAAAAAAAGAGGGGGGGGACGGTGCTCCAATTATGCATACATACATATCACTAAGCTGTTCCCCATGATTCAGAAGTTAGTTCCTCAAAGAAAGCTCATCTGCCAAATTAAAGTTTAAAACTGATGGTGCTAGATTTCACTTACTACTGATGTATATCAAACATCTCCATTTACAGCGCCCTCGGCACACAACTCGAACTTCACTGACAACCATCACGCCTCACATAAGACCTTTTGTACTTCATACCCATTATCTTTTTCTCGTGTAAACACCCTTGAATCTGGTCCTCTTATGACTTCCTTTGCCTTCCTCTACTTTTTTCTCTGCCACTTGGGATCAATAAATTTTCTTAGTAAGCATCTTATCACTCATTCTTTCAACATGGCAAAACCACCTAAGAATATTAGTCTCCACACTACTAACAACATTTTGCCTTACATTACACATCTGTAACACATTGTTCCTCACATGATCAGAGCATGTCTTGCCACCCCCCACCCCCGTAAGTAATGCATCTCCCCAGCACACAAACGACTCCTTTTCTGCAGTACCCAGGTTTCATTGCCATACATCAGAGTAGGAACAATTACACTTTCATATGCAGCCATTTGCGACTTTCTTGAGAACCCATCATTCCTGTAAAATCCACCTATAGCATTAGATGCTCATCCTAGAACAACAGTTTCTGTTCATTGTTCCATTTTAGAAAGCCTACAATGTTAAGAAACTGCATAGAATTACAGTAAGTTTCACATAAAAGCAATACTTATCACACACGCACTGCTTGTTTTCATTGTACAACTTACCAAATGCTTCAAAAGATACAAAAACAAATTATGCTTGGTCCAAATTGTGATTTCCAAAATTTATTACAATAAAGACTCTTAAAAATAAACGAATTTACTTGTGGTTGTCTTCATTTGATTTAGATCTTCATTAAAAAGTGACATAGCACTTATCCTGATGCCTTTGTTAGTAAAGCAAACAAAATTTTTGAGCTAGCAGTTAGTTAAGGCTGATGTTTCCTGGAAATAAAAGTGTGAACTTCTGGCTCACATGATTTGTTTGCTTTTCTGGAAATGGAGTCAGGATAAGTGTTATTTTACTTTTTTCCAATTAGCATCTAAATCAAATAACGACAATCACAAAGTAAGTTTTTTAATGAATCTTTATTACAAAACATTTTGAAAATAACAGTTTTATCAAATGCAGCAATTTACAAATTTCATTTATACACAATTACAAGAGTACAGATCAGGAGAAAAATAACATGAGAAGGATTTTAATTTGGTTCAATTTTTGTTTTCAAAAGAGCATGTCACAACCAAAAGAGATTTTTCTACAGTTCATGCTGTGTAAGTTATTTATTAAATTGTATTAATACTGCACCACACTGATTTCTCTAGGATAGATATTTTCCTCTGGTTTTTCATTAAAAATTTTTTCTAGAATTAAAACTTTAAAAAGTTCCTTTTCCTACGTGATACCCAGTATAGAACAAGGAATCAAATGCTGTGACATCTTTAAGAAAATTATGTTGATTCCCCCATGCTCTCACATATACTGAATTAACACAAAAACTGGTTTTGCTGTCTTCTCCCATATTAATCATATTTAAAAACAGTGTCTGAAACAGATATAATTGATTCAGTGTATTTTAAATTTTAACATTCTTGTGATCAATCATTGATGATCAATTTGAGAGTTTCACTTATGTTTGGGTCCAGTTCAATGTTTGTTTAAACACAGTCCTTACATGCAGCTGTTACTTCATAATAAGATAATGTTCCTAATAAAGACAACACAGGCAGAGCATATGCATGCACATATACATGAAAATCAATGTGAAATATGCAACAAAATATGTAGTATAAAATGGGAAATGACGCACATAAGGCAAACAAAATACGAATACATAATCACAATAAAAATCATCTAAAACTCTCTTGAGTGTGAAACAACCTTTTAAGGGAAGTAAAAATCACCAACACATAAAGGCATGATAGCAAATATAATAATCCAAATAAATTGCGTAAAAAAAAAAAAAAAATACACAACGGGGATCGATGCAGGTGGTATTTGATACCATTGGGCGGGATCTTCACAAAAATATTTTTAGCTCAAATGGTATCTTCACAAAAATAGTATTTTCAACTGTGATGGTGTTTTCACTTTCAGTAAAATTTTATCTTAAGAAAAATATTTTTGTGTAAGAGGCATCTTGAATATTGTTGTATTTAACTGTGTGTTTTTTTTTTCATCGTTATGAACCGTTTTCAGTAAAACGGTCTCTGATGGATACTTATCAATCACTGCGTCATAACTAGCAGCAGCTGAGGCAAACCTCGCTGAAAGGAACCCCAAAGCATTGTGGGGGCGTTTTTCCCCCTGCATGCATTTCCCAGGGCTAATTCAGAAGTTTAGATGGCCACCTCAGTGGATACGCATTCCCAAAACATTCACAGATCAATAGTATTGGTGGAAATTTTCAATGTACCAGTGAAAACCTTGATGTTTTGCTAGAATTGGCATCTTTCCCATCTGGAGCAGTTATGGGCACATCAATGAATAAATCACCGTTCAATATATCGGTGATAGCTCACTAATTCAACATCGAGTAACCATGTATTTGTTAAAATGCTTGATGTATCGTAAACCTTGATGTATCGGCGATAAATAATTAAAAAAACAACAAAAAACAGGGGGAAATCACTAATTCACGACATTAGAAAGGTGATATTCCCCAAGAGGGTTACACTTTTGCAGTTTCAAACTTTGGTCATGAAACCTCGATTCTGGATGTGTATGGGGTGTGTGTGGGGGTGGGGGGCAACAGTTCCTGTAACACTGATGAAAGGAATTCGATTTTCGTCAATGAAACTGAACAAAACGGCAGAAAAATTGCAAATTCATGACATAAGAAGATTGTATTCTCTTCCTCTTTAAAAGAATGCAGCAAAGAGAAATCCATTTACTTCACCAAGAAAATATTCTTTTGCAGTTTCAAATATCGGTTATGACTTGCTAAAACTTTGGTGTTCAAAAACACTGATATTTTTTGCCCATCGCTACTCCAATGAATTTTTGCCATACAGGCTGGGATTCCAGGAAACATATTTACATAAAGGAGCATGATGGAGGGAGGTGTTCACCATTCGCTTTATGGGGGATAGGTTTGTGAAATATGAGCGACTTTTTTTTTAATGTTATTTTAGTTATTTCTTTTCCTCCAGCACTTAAATCTTTTGATCTTTGATGATTTTCTTGGTTTAAGACTACCTGGAGGGTTATTATTATTATTATTACTACTATTATTGCTTTCTGAGATCTTCACTGGAGCGTAATCTTAGAGTTGTATATAAAGAAAAAAATATCTGCATGCACAATCGTCAAAACAGAAAATTTACTGTAAATTCAGAAAGCGTGAATCAGGATTAGCAGTAGAATAAAAATACATTAAAATAAATAAGAAATACAACAATTACTGCAAGAATAATAATTATAGATGATTAAAATTACTCTGAACACAAAAATAAGCAAATTTCACAAAATTACTGTAAATTTCACAAAAATAAGCAGAATTTCACAACAATGGGTATCATCTTTAAAAACCTGGATCGACCCTGCACAAATACAAACATCATTCAAAGCCATGGCACTCTCAAGTGAAAATGATGTATGTAGGTCATTTAAAAAGTAACGGGACCGACGTCACAGTGCCAAAACTAACTTTTGGATTGAGTCATCACATGAGATGAAACATTGTTCACCATTTTGATCCAGAAAATAAAAAAAGAGCAACCAATGGAAACATCAACAGAGTCCCCAACCTAAGAAAGCAAAGGTTCAAGCAAGTGCAGGGAAGGTCATGCATCTGGTTTTCTTAGATAAAAGGTGTATGACCATGTTGTTCCTTAAGAGAAAACTGTTACCAATGCCTGTCATTCCGATATTCTCAAAGGTCCTCTAAAGAACCCCCCCCCCACCAATGCCTAGAATATGCACAAACTGGTTGGATTTTGTGTAAAGATAGTTCCCCTGATTGTGCTCTGCTTACTCAGCAAGTTATCCAAGATCAAGGCATCGAAATGATGGTGCACTTTCTGCATTTACCAGACCTGGCACCGTGTGACTTCCACCTATTCTCTGAAGTGAAAAAACAACTTCATGGGCATCGTTTTTTTTTTTATTGGAGGTTTAGCGACCACCGTGAGCAACTCAATGGGCTATAAGCAGTCGCTCGTCCCTAACTTAGGGTCACTGGTTCCAGGGAAGGGAGAGAGCCAGTGCCGTAAGACAAACACAACATCCATGCCTCACCGGGATTCGAACCCGGACCCCATTCGGACGAATGATCAGAGGCCATCGCTTAGACCACTGCGCCACCGGGGCGGCGGCATCGGTTTGCATCAAATACTGAACTAAACAATGCTGTGATGGGCATCCTGAACTACACATGTCGAGAAAGGGCTTTAAACACACCTTCCAAAAGTGAAGAACAGAAAGGTGGGACTGGTGCATTCAGGTAGAGGGAGAATACTTAAGTATGCAAGTGTATTGCTTACTGCATTACACTTCCGCCTCATGTAAAAATCACTCGTTACGTTTTGAATGATCCTCGTACATATCACTAAGGTGTTCTCTGAGATTCAGAGGTAAAGTCCTCAAAGCAAGATCATATGCCACATGAACGTTTAAAAAATGGTGGCACTGGAATTTATTTGCTGCTGATGAATCAAACATCACTGTTTACAGTGATCTCGGCACACAACTCGAGCTTCACTGACATTCACCACACATCTTACACAAGATCTTTTGTACGTCATGCTCATTATCTTTTTCTCATGCAAACAATTCCTGAATCAGAACCTCTCATGACTTCCTTGGCCTTCCTCAATCTTTTTTCCTGCTACTTGGGCTGAATAAATTCTTTCAGTAAGCATCTCATCACTCATTCTTCATACATGAGACTGATGAAGAAAAGAAAAAGCTGAATTTTTTAACTGGGTAAAAAATCAAAATGCTTTGTGAAACAGTGTTAATAAAATGCAGCACGAGCAAGACATAATTCTTAACATTAATTTATTTATGTAAATATTAAACTGCAGCACATCACTGTATAAAATACAAAAATGACTAACATTTAACAACAACGCAGGAGAGAGAGAACAACACTGGGAGAAAAATAACGATTGCCGGCGAAATCTTCGCTCCGTCTTACTTCCGACTTCAAAAATTGAAACTCCGTCCTCCGACGGAAAACTACCCCCCCTCCTCCTAAATTGTATTCAATAATGCATCAATCTTGAGAACAACATAAATCCAAAAATCTCATGCCAAAAGGTGACGGAAAAGTTTCCACGCCATCTAACTACCGTTTTCGGAAAATTTTCCTCCATTTTCAAGCTGAAATACAAATATTTGTGGAATAAAATGATAGTTAACAAAATTGCGCAGAAGGAACATCGCAAGAACAGGAAATTACGATTACGGGAAAAACCTTCACTCTGCTTAATTTCCATTTTCTAAAGTTTTGAAAGATGAAATTTCATCCCCTGACGGGAAACTAACCCCTCCTCTAACTAATTCTCTCATAATTTCTCTTCAGTTTTGCATCGCTCTCGAAAATGACGAAAATGATGATGAAAAAAGCGGAATTCCGCAAATTCGCGGAAGAATCTCATGTATGATTCTTTTAACATAGCCAAACCACCTCAGAATATTAGTTTTCACCTTACTAACAACATTTTGCTTCACATTAGACATCTGCAACACATCTTTATTCCTCACATGATCAGAACATGTCTTGCCACAAACCCTCCATAAGTAATAGATTTCTCCAGTACACAAATGACTCCTATGCCTGTTCTGCAGCACCCTGCTTTTGCTGCTATACATTAGAATAAATGATAATGAAGACTCCTATGTCTCTTCTGCAACACCCTGGTTTCACTGCCATACATCAGAGTAAATGACAATGAATTATAAAGAAAAAATAGCTACAGTGAAACAATCCAGTGATTGATAATATGTTACATGGTTAATGAAACATTGAAATGAGAGATACACAAGCCCAACTTTTTGATCTGCTGTAACCCAGTTTTAAAACAAAGCTGGTCTTAATCTGCTGATTCAGAACAACATTCCTGACTGAGAATGCATGGCCTGCCATGGTAACAGAATAGGAAATCGAAATAAGGAAGCAGATCTGGGAAAAAAATTGTAAACAACAAAATCAAATGTTACTTCTGTCTTGATACTACCATGGCAGAGAACCCGGTGAAACTGGACAGAATTCAGCCTCGGTAACTGCTTACAGCTGATACAACTGATGCCATGTAGAAAATCATCACCTTGTTTCATAGGAACACTTATTATCTAAGAAAAATTAAATCAGTGACAGCACAGTTTTTTTAATTTATTTTTTAACTATTATAACCTAAAAGAAATAAACAGAATTTACCCTTATTTTATTGTTTTCTTCTTTGTCAATGAAGTGATCAGAAAACATATGGCAAGATCCAAGAACGACAAGTTTACCACCAGATTTCTGAAAGGTTAAAAAGTGACATGTTACTAAATCTAAATGTAATTTCACATTTATTATTCATAATATAGTATTACAATAAAATGCTTCAGTTTAATAAAAATGCATTAATTCACATTAGAAAAAATGCTTTAATATTTTCTTCTAAACACACAGTTGACCTGGATTAGGAACATCAAATAGAAGTCATCGCTCTTTCCACGTTTTATTTTTCTTTATTAAATTGAAGCATTTTTAACGTGGAAAGAGCGCTGACTTCTATTTTCTTTTATTTTATTAACTTTTATTTTGTTCTGTTGGATTTTAAAAACTTCCATTTTTGTCGCCCCCTGCCTCCCAAAAAAATTCTATATATGGCCCTGCTATACAGAAAATAATTTTGCATAGTGTCATCATACGTAGTAGTCCAATTTGCATACTATCTTTTATAAATAACTTACATAATCTAATATTAAAGGTTACATGGAAAAAATACATAAATCTAAACTTCTAAATCAATGCAACAACATGAACTTACTGGATGGACATAAAAAGCACAGACAGGTCGATTCAAGGGAAAAGCTACACTTCCGCTTGATAACACAGCAATGGCAGGCTTAGCTACATTCAAAGTGGCCCCATATGGATACAGAAAGGATAATGCCCTGCAAATACAAACTGAAAATGTAAAACTGAATGAATGCATAAATAAACAAGCATACACATGTACATCACTAAGCTGTGCTTTATATCATTGCAGTTTATAAAAGCAGCTTTCACTCTAGTACACTGACATTTAGGTAATTTTGATTGTGAATATTAATTTCATTTACCTTTCATTCTCTCACATGGGATTTAAAGCATTTTTAAATACAGGATGTCCATAAAGATGTCCTGCTTTAAGCATGTTATAACTTTCAAATGAACATCTTCATATCACTAAGCTGTTCTCTGAGATTCAGAGGTTAGCTCCACAAAGAAACACAAACTACCAGATAAATTTAACTGATTATTTACTTACTGTTGCTGTATCAAACTTCTCCATTTTCAGCGATCTTGACACACAACTCGGGCATCACTGACATCTATCATATGACATACACACGAGACCTTCTATAATTCATACTCATAATCTTTTTCTCATGCAGACACTCCTGAATCTGACCCTCCCATACTTCCTTGGCCTTCCTTTGGTTTTTTTTTTTTCCTGTCACTTCCACTGAAATTTTTTTCTTGGTAAGCATCTCATCACTCATTCTTTCAACATGGTCAAACCACTTAAGAATATATTAGATTCCACCTTACTGACAACATTTTGCCTCACATTACACAACTGCAGCACATCTTCATTCCTCACATGATCAGAAAGTGTCTTGCCACAAACCCCCCGTAAGTAATGCATCTCTCCAGCACAAAAAACACTCCTATGTCTCTTCTGCAATACCCAGGTTTCACTGCCATACATCAGAGTAGGAATAATTACACTTTCATACACAGCCATTCGGGACTTCTCTTGGGAACCCATCATTCCTGTGAAAACCTCCTAAAGCAACTATGACTTTCAATGAAGAATTCACTCACTGACTAATTTCACCATCTAATTTGTTCTCTATGTCAAATATGCTTCCCAAACAAAAGAACTCATTCACCTGTCCAATCACTGTGCCACTTAGACTCATCCTGCATTCAGTATTAACAGTTCCTTGTTCAAAAAATATGACTTTTTTTCTCTTATTTATACCCAGTTTGAATTTCATACAAACTTAGTACATCTGGGACAACATACTCTGCAACTCACTTTTGCTCTCTGCCAACAGAACTGTGTCATCAGTATACAGCAATCTGCACACATGAATATTACCAAGACATAAACCAGTATTGTCTGCCTTGGCATAATGCATACACACATCCATAAATATATTAAGCAGCCATGGTGACATTACACAACCCTGTCTGACTTTTGTACCAATAGAAAATCATTTTGATACAACACCATTCACTAGTACACAAGCTCCACCACCAGCATACATGGTTTTTATACTATTAAGTAAATCTATGAAGTAAATCTACAAAGACAGTAAAAACTTTCTCATCAACAGCCAGATACTTTTCGATCATTATGCATAATACAAAAATTTAGTTAGCGCAGCCTCTACCAGGCATAAAAAGCCACTTTAAACCATCCCACACTTTCTCTGATGTAAGATCTTGTACCTTTTCAATAATGACCTTATAAAACACGTTCTCTGGCACACTCAGTAAACCAATACCACGATAGTTCTTGCAGTCAGTATGATGATATTTTCCCTTATACAAGGGGACAATGATAGCATCCCTCCAATCCCGAGAAACCATTCCTAACTCCCAGCACAAACGGCAAATTTCAGTTAACCAGTCAATTACATAGTCACCACCATATTTAAACATCTCAGCAGTTATGCAATCTACTTTTGGAGCCTTACCATTCTGAAGAGATTTTAGAGCCTTACACACCTCTCTTCTTGAGATCCCTCCTGTGCTTCCATCTCTCACTGTAACACCGTCTGCTTCGGCCTCAGAATCACCTTTGCTTTCTTGATCTAATAACTCACAGAAGTATTCACCCCATCTTTCACTTAACTTGTTAGGCTCCCATATCATTTCTTCAATCCTATTCCTCACACAACTTTGTTTCCCATATGAAAAAACCATGAGGAATAACCACTCACTCACCATAAAGATCATGGTAACCTCCAATGACCACACACTTCCAACACGTCATTCATCGTGATGTAACTGGGCTTCCACAGGTTTACAGACTTCTTGCTTACGTTTCTTATTTTCGGGTGTGAAACATCGTTTTTTTTAAAAAAACGGTTGTGTTTTTTAAAAAAAAAACGGTTGTGTTTTTTAAAAAAAAAAACGATGTTTCACACCCGAAAATAAGAAACGTAAGCAAGAAGTCTGTAAACCTGTGGAAGCCCAGTTACATCACGATGAATGACGTGTTGGAAGTGTGTGGTCATTGGAGGTTACCATGATCTTTATGGTGAGTGAGTGGTTATTCCTCATGGTTTTTTCATTTATGAATTGCACGTAAACTATGCGCACTTTGCAAGAGGTTAATACCTTAAAAGTGCAAATATAATAATTGTTTCCCATATTTTTTAACGAGTTAAGTGAAAGATGAGGTGAGTTATTAGATCAAGAAAGCAAAGGTGATTCTGAGGCAGAAGCAGATGATGTCGCAGTGAAGGATGGAAGCACAGGTGGAGTATCAAGAGAACAAGAGAAGAGGTGTGTAAAGCTCTAAAATCTCTTCAGAATGGTATGGCTCTAGGAGTTGATAGCATAACTGCCGAGATGTTGAAACATGGTGGTGACACTGTAATTGGGGACAATTGCAGTGAAATTTGCCAGTTGTGCTGGGAGTTAGGAATGGTCCCTCAGGATTGGAAGGATGCTATCACTGTTCCGTTATATAAGGGAAAAGATGATCAGATTGACTGCAAGAACTATCGTAGTATTAGCCTACTGAATGTGCCAGGGAAAGTGTTTGGTAAAGTCGTTGTTGAAAAAGTACGGGGTCTTACACCAGAGAAAGTGTGGGATGTTCAGAGTGTTTTTATGCCTGGTAAAGGTTGCACTATCCAAATTTTTGCATTATGCACGATGATCGAAAAGTATCCGGCTGTTGGAAAGAAGATTTTTGCTGCCTTCATAGATTTAGTGGAAGCTTATGACTGAGTAAATAGGACACTTTTGTGGAAGGTATTGAATGAATATGGTGTTACTGGGAATCTACTTAATAGTGTAAAAGCCATGTATGCTGACAGTAGAGCCTATGTACGAGTGAATAGTGTTTTATCAACATGGTTTTCTATTTGTGCAGGAGTCAGACAAGGTTGTGTAATGTCACCATGGCTGTTTAATATATTTATGGATGCATGCATGTGTGATGCCAAAATAGAAAATACTGGTTTATGTCTTGGTGGTATCTGTATGCTAATGTCACTGTCCTGTTGGCAGAGAGCAAAAGTGAATTGTAGAGTATGTTGTCTCGGATGTACAAAGTTTGCATGAAATTCAAACTGAGTATAAATAAGGGAAAGACCAAAGTTGTGGTTTTTGAGAGAGGAACTGGTAGTACTGAATGTAATATAAATCTAAATGGCACAGTAATTGATCAGGTGAATGAGTTTGTGTATTTAGGAAGCATGTTGACAAAGAGAACAAATTGGATAGTGAAATTAGTAGGCGAGTGAATTCTTCATTGAAAGTCAAGGCTGCTTTGGGAGGTTTTCACAGGAATGAAGGTTTCTTAAGAGAGTCCTGCATGGCTGTGTATCAAAGTGTAATTGTTCCTACTCTCATGTATGGCAATGAAACCAGATAATACAGAAGAAACATAGGAGTCATTTTGTGTGCTGGAGAAATGCGTTACTTACGGGGGCTAGTGGCAAGACACGTTCTGATTGTGTGAGGAATGAAGATGTGTTGGTGTTGTGTAATGTGATGCAAAATGTTGTTTGCAAGGTGGAGACCAATATGCTTCGGTGCTTTGGCTATGTCAACACTTCCTGAAACATAAAGCCTTTAATAAAAAAAAATTAAAAAAATGCAAACGACAAGCTACATTAATGCAAAGCTACATTTCCACAATAAACAAGTTTCACTTTATACAATATTTCATTCCCTTCATTAAGTGAAGAGAATAAATTATCTTCTTTCCCATGCAGTGGGTTTTACTTCAAGTGCATAAATCCATGCTTACTGTGAGTTATTTGTATCACTATAACCTTGGCCTGGTATCATTTTACCAGCAGCAAGGCTGATAGCTCTATTCAGAACACCGTTTGATACAAGAGCTTCCTTGGGATGAAAATACTTGTAATAGACAGTTCGAGCAACAGCATCTAAAGAATAAGAAATGAAATGAAATCAGTTTAATGATACCATACTTTGCATTCTATGCACATATAAATGGCATGTCTGACAGATATTGTAAGACCATTTAAAATCCTAATTTAAATTTAAAAAAAATTAAGGCAATGTTTTCCAGCAGATACAAAGCTCAATCATATTTTAACAATCTAAAAGTTCTTCAAAAAACGTTTTTGAAAGTACAGTTCATTATTCAAAGGAACAAAATATTTCTTTGTATTTTACTCCTTATATGTTCAAGAGACTGGCACAAGACAGACCATTGTGGAAGAAACTTGGGAAACCTTCGTCCAGCAGTGGACTGATAATGGTTGACAATGATGATGTTAAAAATTACCAAGCATTTTCCACTGTCCACTGACCACATACTTTCCAAAATCTTCTTAAATTATAATTATATTCAAAATTTGAAATATGTAGCACTTAAGTATATTTAAGCATATATTTACAGTTCTGTTTGTTTATCATTCTTTTAAAAAGTGCATAAGAGATCAGTTCTAAACAATTATTTTATTCCAAATTCAGTTCTCATTCAACATGTTCTTACCTACTGTTACATTACCTGAAAATCATTAACAGAAAATCACATGTTTCAAGTAAAAGTACCAAGGAAAGAATGTGCATCTTATCTGTTAACACTTCCCACAATCCTTTCTGTTAACATGCCTGCTGCTCAAGCCATTGGTGCTGCAATAATATTCTTTAAACCTGAGTCCATAGTTGACTGTTGCATTTGATCTCTTACTTGTGGAACACATCATGCAGAATGGCAGTAAGTTTCTTTTGGAAAATACTATGCACTATTCCAGATGAATATTGGTACAATGGAACATAGCCTCCAGTGTTATTAAAAAAAATTAGGACATTCTAAGCACCCATCAATAACATCTTCAGAGTTTATAAGCCTCCTAATTTTAATTGTTCACTGATAACATGACAAAGAAAAAGAGGCTCTCTGATTAATTTGTTAAGCTTGTGGGAAATGTCTACTAAAAGCTGAGAAGTGAGTATAAAAGGTCACCATCTGCTGGTCTGGAAATAAATTTTTGGGGAAATTTTCTTCTTTTTTAAATTCCACTTGATGATTTCTTTTCAGTTTATTTTGCTTTCCGTAAGGCAGAAAGAAAAATAGTTTCCAAGTGAATGGTCAGTTCATTTTGTTGCTTATATTATAATTATGAGGGGAAGTCAGAGAGTAACTTTCCAAACATAATGTATTTTGTATTTATTAGTATGAAAAAAAAAGTATATACATCTCTGAGATATGCCCATCTGTACACTACTTCTCAATGCAGTCACCCTGTCTGTTGAGGCAAGGTGAGGAGTGCTTACGGCAATCTTCACGTAAGCACTCTTCAACTGCACCAACATGATCTGCTGATGTGGAAGGACGTCCTGTCTTTGGTTCATCATGGACATTCACTGTACCACCACTGAAATCACAACACTATGCTCACACCTGCTGCACCGACACCATGTTTGGGTAGTACACAGCTTGCGGTTACGGTGAATTTCAATAGGTGGTGTCCCTTTTTCCCACAAAAAGCGAAGGACTCCTTGGCCTTCTTCCTCTGTCCATTCAACCAGTATAGTAGCCATTTTGAATCTGTGTAGTTCAGGAACATAAGTCTCTGGAGCTTCAAACTGCAGCCACCTAAAACAGAACATGTCAAGTTACACGTCAGCAAAAAACATTTTCAATACATGAAGTACTTTTAAAGTTCTTCAATAAGGAAAGTTACAAAATACTCCAAATACGTGGCGACAGTAAATAAATAAATACATCGCTCTTAACCACGTTCTAGAAACACACAGCAACTGAAAAATTGTTTTTCAGCCGCCGCTGTGGAAATGAACCAACAGAACTCTCGATATCTAGCCGAGTGCGTTACATTTACGCCACGGTGGCCAACAATCCACGGTGCTATGTGTATTTTTAAGTCAGCTTCTGACATCATAAATCCATATGATGGGCTCAGCTACTGAGATGTCAGCCATCTGGTGGGCATTAACGGCACTAGCTGTATATATATTATAGCAGTTAAATCCAAAGGGCGAGATCCAAGTTGAAAATACTCCAAATACGTGGCGACAGTAAATAAATAAATACATAGCTTTTAACCACGTTCTAGAAACACACAGCAACCGAAAAATTGTTTTTCAGCCGCCGCTGTGGAATGCCCACCAGATGGAGACGTCTCAGTAGCTGAGCCCATCTTACAGATTAATGATGTCAGAAGCTGACTTAAAAATACACATAGCACTGTGGATTGTTGGCCACCGTGGCGTAAATGTAACGCACTCGGCTAGATAACGAGAGTTCTGTTGGTTCATTTCCACAGCGGCGGCTGAAAAACAATTTTTCGGTTGCTGTGTGTTTCTAGAACTTGGTTAAGAGTGATGTATTTATTTATTTACTGTTGCCACGTATTTGGAGTATTTTCAACTTGGATCTCGCCCTTTGGATTTAATTGCTATAATATATATATATAGCTAGTGCTGTTAATGCCCACCAGATGGAGACGTCTCAGTAGCTGAGCCCATCTTACGGATTTATGATGTCACAAGCTGACTTAAAAATACACATAGCACCGTGGATTGTTGGCAACCGTGGCGTAAATGTAATGCACTTGGCTAGTTATCAAGAATTCTGTTGGTTCATTTCCACAGCGGCGACTGAAATTTTTTTTTTCGGTTGCTGTGTTTCTAGAACGTGGTTAAGAGCGATGTTTTTATTTATTTAACGAAAGTTACTTTCTGACTTTCCCTTTGTATATGACTTCATATTTTTAATTAAATACTGTTTCTGAAGACTGAATTTAATTTCCTATTTGCTATGACAGTAGTACTTATCATATTTTAAATTTGAAAGATTGGTTGGTTGGTTGGTTGGTTGATATGTGTTTATCGGTACAAGGGCTTCAATTGGCCAAAAAAAAAAAAAAAAAAAAAAAAAAAATGCCAGGTCCAGTGGTTTACACGAGAAACAAAAGTTAAATTTGAAAGATTTGGTTATTTTGGCAACACAGAGCAAAATGTGTATTTCTATTACCATGATTCCATATGCTATTTAATTGTCCGAACCTGTGTTTGAAGCAATTTGCTTCCTTCAAAAGAAGTTTATCTAAATGAGCATGTGAGCCTGTGTTCTACTAGCTATATTCAAGTTTGTCAGACTAATGAAAAATGAATTGCATATAATTGTAATCATGGTTACCTGTTCCTTCAAGTTAATTAGAATTGTGTGTACGAAATATTCTTCTCATAATACGTAGAAATATGTCAGAATTTTTAACACAAGAATCAGGCATTGCTGAATTGCCTGTATTTACTGTTCATCATGCAACATCAATCATGTCAGAAAACTTGAAAATTACATTGTCTTGGAAAAGGAATCGAGCCCACGTCTCCCGATTTCCATTTGAGCATGCTATTCGCACACCACCCAGGACGATTGTCATTTTTTTTTCTTTTTTGGATTATACCCTAGCTTATCACTATTGAAGATGTTTTAAAACAACCTCCTTACTACAAAATGTTCCATTAAACATACTTAATTACTTTATGGATAATTCCCTTAAATTTGCTTTAGAACTATAATGGGAATGAAAGCTAAATTATCTGGACTTGACCCTAAGTATTGGCTGGATCAAAAACAATTACAAAAATCTTTAAGAAACTTACAAAAACTAATAAAATTTTGGGTTATGACTTCTGCCATCTGTCCTGCATAAAAACAAATGTTGTCAAACAATCCCTAGAAAAAACAGAAAAACTGAATAACATTCATGAGCAAAAGCACCGTCCAGAAAGATGAATTAAAAAAAAACAAGCCTCGTGGTGTAGTGGTCTAAGCATTGGCTTCTGGCCATTTGTCTGAGATGGGTCTGGGTTCGAATCCTGGTGAGGCATGGACATTGTATTTGTCTTATGGCATTGGCTCTCTTCCTTCCATGAAACCAGTGGTCCTAAATTAGGTAGGATCAACTGTTTATAGCCCATCGAGTTACTTACAGTGGTTGTTAACCCCACTTCTTCTCCAACATCATCAAAAACGAGTAAAAAATTATGTTGGCTGGAAAAAAAAATTACCTTGCTCTAGTAATGAAAAACTTTATTTAGAATTTAAAAAAAAAAAAAAAAAGAAGACTGCAGGAAAAATTATTTTCAATAGCATGATTTCTTATCATGAAGAACTATTTGAATGTCTTCAAAAATTATTAAAAACTTCCATATAAAATTGCTCCAGGCCTAAATAAAAATTAAAAAACAATTCTCCCTAATTATGAATTTTGTATATATTTTGTACAGGCTTCTTTCAATTTCTCTTTGCCTCGAAAGAGTGCTCTTTGAGTGTCACTATCTTAGAATGGAAGGAAATTGAAATATTCATAACACAAATCTCAGTTTTCCCTAGAAAAATCCACAATACCAGAATAACAGTTTTAAAGTGCAGCAATACTTGTAAAAGCACAGTTATATAGTTATATATTTTAATCACAGTTTTATAGTTACATTGTTCCCTCACTTTGAAAGTATCACTTACTAAATTAGACAAGTGGAGCTTACAAAACATAATCCTCTCTCTGACAGTACTAGGTAATGTTACCAACCTTACAACTCACAAATTAGCATATACAAAATTATTTTGTTCATGTTAATTTGAACAAGATTGTATGTTAATACAAAGGTAAAACTTGGTAAGTGGTCCTAACAACTTAAACTAAAAGCTAAACCTTGACCTAAATTATGCACAATACCACTCAGTCCCTAATGCACTCAAACATATACAGAGTGTTTCAAAATGATTTGAACGATAACAACATGCTCCTTCTGGAATACAACATTACCAGCGATCGAATATCCAGTGAAATATATTGGAACACATTCTAAAGTTTATTTCTCAACAGGCCCAGTAGTTCATAATTCTACCGCTAGGTGGCAGGCAAACTAGTTGTGAAAATAGCTGCCAGTGGTGAGGAGAAAGCATTTTACATCTTACAATCTCATGCGAGTAGGTCAGTGTTGAGTGTGCAACATTAGTTTCGCACACCATTTCATAAAGATCTACCAGCAAAGAACTCTGTTTGAAGGTGGCATGATCAATTCCAGTGAACAGGCTGTCTTTGTAAGGGTAAATCTTCTGGCACCCACCCAGTGAATTTTTCTTATGGGGATATGTGAAGGACACTGTTTACATACCACCACTTCCCCAAGATGTGGATGAATTGAAAAATCGCATTTGTGCTGTGGTGCAAACCATTGATGAGAACATGTTGCAACATACCTGGACGGAGTTAGATTACCACATTGACATTTGCAGAGTAGCGAAGGGAGCTCACATTGAGCATCTGTGACAGTCAACTTCATGCTACCCACTGACAATTAAACTTGGAGAGTTCCATTACATAAGTGTGAAATTATACCTTGTTTTGACAATTTATGAAATATATGTAACAATGTGAAATCGCTCAAATCACTTTGAAACATTCTGTATATACTGTCTGCTCCAAACTACAGATTTCTTCAGCATTTTCAAGCCTTTTTTTAACTAGTTCTTGGTGGAGGTTCATTTTATTGCATAACTTATGTCAAGGTTTCCTCTACTTCACTGGTCCATATGTTTGGTGTGAAATTCTTCCTTGTTGCCATCTGTTAATGGAACAGAAAATGATTTCCAGTTTCTTCTTTGTGTATTGGGACTTTCCAAGTAATAAAATGAAGATAAAAAAACAAAAAACATGAAGGGTTCAATACAGTTTTTTTTTTCAGACTTATCTATATTTAACTGACAAACCTAGATTTTTAACATCATGCACAGAAATGTAAGTACATTAGAAAAATAAATGTACTTTGTTTTACGTAGTAACAGTGAAAAAGGAATTTTGATATTATACATAAAAATAGTTTCTACAAACAATATTTACATTAACTGTTTATCAAACACCATTCAAAAATTAAAAGTATCACACATAACAACAGAAGTTGAAGAAATTAAGAAAAAACAAACAAACTGAGGGGCTTACCATTATTTACCATGATACCATACTCTTCCAAAAGAAAATTGATATTTGTTTGAAACCTTTTCTCACCACCTTCCCCCATCATTACTAGTATACTACCAGAAGATTCTAAATATTGTCTCATGTGATTAAACTGAAAAGAAACAAATCACATGCATGAACTTAGCTAGTGATGAAAATAATACTTATAAAAGCAAGAGGAATACTTTTGTCATTAATTTTGAATGAAAACCATTCATTTTTTGTTGCACAACTAACTAACCCTAATTAATCTTCACTTCCTGCATATTAAACCTTCCATTTTTGTATAAGACAGTTGACAATTTTTCAATTAATTTTGAAATTTGTTGCACAAGGAAAGACATGAAATTGGGTGTTCAGATTTTCACTTGTGTTAACTGTTGTTAAACAACCTATAGCAATACTTTATAGGATACATGACTGGACTGCTTCTAAAATACACTGCCGGACAATTGCTCAGGACGCATGACAATAGCAACGATAGCAACCATAAAATGGAAGGCAGGAAAATGTGGAAATTAGCATAAGTGTGGGATACAGTAAGTCGTGTTGTGCGTATGCACATTTTGGATTGCCGAACTTGTTCGTGACGTCATAGTGCTGATAAGAGATATAAAGGATTTGACGCGTATTGACCGTTGTTGTTCAAACGCAAAGTTGAAAGGGAAAGAATCAATTGACAAACTTGCAATTTTCAGTATGTCTTCCCGACATCACCTAGATGATTTTACGCGTGGCCGTATTATTGGCAAGATTGAAGAAGGGCGAAAAATAACAGATGTTGCCAGGGAGTTTGACGCCAGCCACAGCGTTGTTTCAAGGCTTTGGAAATCATTTCAAACAAATGGAGAGTGTAGCAAACGTCACGGGGAGGTCGTGTTCGCAGTACGACACCTGCAGAAGATCGTTACATAGTGCTATCAACAAAAAAACACTGGCGCAGCACAGCTAGTGAGGTAGCAAATCAGTTTATGGCTGCTACTGGCAAGTGGATCTCCCGAAAAACTGTTGCCAGACGTTTGCATGAAGGAGGACTATAAGCCCGCCGTCCTTTTGTGTGCATCCCATTGTCCAGACGTCACCGTACTGCCCCTTTGCAATGGTGCCATCAACATCACAATTGGACTGATAACGACTGGTCTGCTGTCCTCTTCTCAGATGACAGTAGATGCAGTCTATCGTCTGATTGTCGACGACAACTGATCTGGCGTGATAATGGTACTGCATATTGTTCAGCAAACTTACAGGAAAGGGACCGATATCCGACATGTAGTGTCATGGTATGGGCTGGCATCATGATCAATGGCCGTACGTCCCTCTATGTGCTTCCAACTGGGACTATGACTGGCCAACGATACATTAATGATGTTCTGCTACCTCATGTTCGCCTGTTCCGTGGTGCTGTCGGTGGTAGATTCATTTTCATGGACGACAACGTAACATGTCATCGAACAGTCGCTGTCCAGGAGTGTCTTGAGAGCGAGGACATTCAACGCCTCGTATGGCCAGCACGTTCTCCAGATCTGAATCCCATTGAAAATGTGTGGGATGCTTTGGGGAGGAGTCTTGCTGGTCGCCAATGCCCTCCAATAAACAAGGACACCCTCATCCGTGCACTGACAGAGGAATGGGATAAATTACCCCAACAGCTGCTTGATAATGTTGTGCAAAGCATGACATGACGTCTGGAATCTTGCATCGCCCTCTATGGTGGCCATATCCCGTATTGACCCTCCATGGTGGCCATATCCCGGACGGTAATTGCATTTTTTTCACGTTTACGTATTCTGCACAAAATGGCCTGTTTGTCCCTTGAACACGTTCCAAAGCCTTCTGGATTTCAGAGCACAATAAATTGTCTTTCTTGTAATGTCCTGGCATTCTGACATTATTTTATGTCACTTGGCATCCAACCACACTTACTTTTTTATGCGCTATATAGCCATTTATGATCGGTCCTTAGCAATTGTCCAGCAGTGTAAAATGTTACCAAATCCCTCTGACATCTTCAAGACGTAGAAGAGAAATGACAACATCCTGCTTTAAAACAAAGAATGATGGAAACTGATGGTAGAACTATAATTAATAATAAATGTTCTCTAATAAACATTCCCAAATAGTGCATAATTTCACATAAAAAGTATTGACAAAATACTTCTTTAAAACGCTTTTTGTTACATATTTTCCAAAAATATTACTTTTAATAAATCCCTGAAGACCAGATGCAGGTAGCTGACAGACAAAAGAATTGCACAAGAGCATTATCTCATATATAAAACACAAAACGTCTGTTTGTCTGAAGCAGCAAAAACTCTTGAACGCCAAACTGTTGCATCGTAAAATCTGCATAGCTTATTAATACTGGAATTTCTACGTCAACGCAACTATTTTAAGATCTCCAAGTTGTTCCGTTTGCGAGTTATGAATTGATTAATAAGCTAATCAATAAAGTCAGTGTATCCACAGGTGTTTCTATTCTTTGAGAACTGTGCATACAAAAATGCAAAAACAAACTTTGCAAAATCTTAACTTAAACAGGCTAAAATTTTTATCAACACCATGAACTGGCAATAAGAGGAGTCCCTCAGAATTTCACTGGAATCCGGTCAAAACTTTGAAAAATAGGCATGGAATTTTTAATTCATCGGTAAACAGAAATATATACACAAAAACGCTTAATAAAATTTTGACGGCTAATTTAAAAATTTCATCATCATCATCATCATTGTCAACCATTATCAATCCACTGCTGGATGAAGGTCTCCCCAAGTTTCCTCCACAACGGTCTGTCTTGTGCCAGTCTCCTCCATGTCACCCCTGCATACTTTCGAATTTCATCCACCCATCTCCCATGTGGTCTTCTTCTGGGTCTTTTCCTGTCCCTTGGAATCCAATCTAAAATTTCGGCTGTCCATCGATGATCTGTCCTTCTGGCAGTATGTCCAGCCCATTGCCATTTCAGGAATTTAACTCGGATCATGATGTCTTCCACTCCTGTCATTTTTCGGATCCACGAGTTCCTCTTCTTATCTCTCCTGGTTACACCAAGCATGCACCTCTCCATGCTTCTTTGAGTTGTCTGCAGCCTTTGTATGTCTCTTTTAGTTAAGGTCCACGTCTCTGCACCATACGTAAGCACTGGAAGGATGCATTGATCAAACACTTTTCTTTTAAGACATAATGGCATATTGCTCTTGAAAATTATGCTTTTCTTCCAAAAGCTCTCCAGGCAAGTTTTGTACGCCGATTAATTTCTTCATCAATGTGACCCTCACTTGATATCTGCTGTCCAAGATAAACGTACGTGTCTGTTATCTCCAGCTTTTCTCCATGAATCGATAAATCTTCATTTCTTGTAAAAGCATTGAATATCACTTTTGTCTTCTGAAAGTTCATTTTTAATCCCACTTCTTTACTCTTGTCAGCAAGTTCCTGGATCATACTCTGCAGCTCTGATGGGGTAGTTGCAAAAATGACTACGTCATCAGCAAAACGAAGGTGGGTTAGATAATCTCCATTAATCTTTATCCCCTTGTTTTCCCAGCTCAGCGACTGAAAAACACCCTCCAATGTGGCATTAAAGAGCTTCGGAGATATGGTGTCACCTTGTCTCACTCCCTTTCCAATTTTTACGTGTGTTGTATTTTCAAACAGCCTAATCTTTGCACTTGCATTTTCATAGATGTTATTAATAATATTAATGTATGCATCTTCAATACCGCAGGTTTTCAGAGCCATTGTAACTGCTGATGGTTTCACCGAATCAAAGGCTTTTTCATAATCGATAAAAGCCATGCACAATGGAAGTTCATATTCCCTCGCTCTTTCAATTAGTTCTCTCAGCACGTGGATATGATCTATTGTGGTGTAGCCACTCCTGAATCCAGCTTGTTCTCTCGGTTGAGCCATGTCCAGTGTTACCTTCAAGCGGTGTGAAAGAACTTTAGTGAAGATTTTATAAACTACTGATAGGAGGCTGATAGGTCTGTAGTTTCCGAGATCCTCAATGTCACCTTTCTTATGTAGCAGGATCATTGTAGCGGTGTTCCAATCCTCAGGAATCTTTCCTTCATTAAGGCATCGAGTGAAAATTTGGGCGAGCACTGTTTCGATTTCTCCACTTGCTTCTTGTATGATGTCTACAGTAATTCCATCTTCTCCTGGAGCTTTTCCTCGCTTCATGTTCTTGATTGCATGTGCAACTTCTGCTGGAAGGACTGGAGGAACTCTGGTACTGGTATCTTTTATGATGTCTGGAGTGCATATATTATCCCTTTCATATAATTTGGAGTAGAAATCTTTCACTCTTGTCAAAATTTCGCCTCTATTTCTTGTTACAGAACCATCTTCTTTTCTCAGTGCCATAATCTGTTTTCTTCCCTTACTGAGATGTCCCTTTGCTATCTTTAGGCTTTGGTTGTTTTCAATTGCTTTCCTCACTAGTTCACAGTTGAATTTTCTTACGTCTTCAGTGATACTTTTTCTTACTGTCTTGCATAGCTCTATATATTCCACTTTGGAAGTCACATCTTCTTTAGTTGTCCTCATCTCTCTTCTTTTTTGCATCAACATTTTGGTTTTTCCTGATAATTTGTTCACATGCAACTTGTTCTTAGACCCAGCTAATTTTGTTGCTGTTTCCATAAGAGCTTTGGTTACTTTTCTGTTAACTTCAGAGATGTCCACTTCTTCCGATGTTAGGTCTTCTAAAGCAGAGAACCTGTTCTTCAGTTCTAACTTGAAGGTATTATGGTGTTTTTTAAGGTTGGTTATGTCAATGGATTTTGTTTGTCTTATGAGCTTGCCACGTTCAAGTTTAGTGTTGAGGTGCATCTTACATCTCACCAATCTATGGTCACTACCTGAGTTGAACTTGTTTAGCACACTGCAGTCTTCTATGACGAATTTTTTGTTACACATAATAAAATCAATTTCACTTGTCGTCCCATTTGGATGTCTCCATGTCCATTTCCTGTGTGGCTTTTTCTTGAAGAAGGAGTTCAAGATGAAAAACCCTTCTGCCTCTGCAAACTCAACGAGAGTATTTCCACGCTGGTTTCTGTTGCCATGACCGAATTTACCTACTGAAGTTTCATTCTGTTGCCGTTGCCCTATTTTTGCATTGAAATCTCCCATAATTATTTTCACGTGCTGCTTATCTTTATTATTTAGATGACAAATTTCCTCATAAAATTCTTCAATTTCTTCTTCAGGATGACTTGTGGTGGGTGCATAAGTTTGAATAATCTGAGCCTGGTATCTTTTCGAGAGTTGGATAACAAGTCGTGCAGCTCTGTCAGAGGAACTTTCAACTTCTACAACTTTATCCTTCAGTTTCTTGTTTATTATAAATCCAACACCACTAGTTCTGCCAGTATCTGTCCCACGATAGTAGAAGAGATGTCCACTTTTCAGTTCGATGAGATCTTCTCCTTTTCTCCTTACCTCACTTAGCCCCACGATGTCCCACTTGATCCTTTGTAGTTCCTCTTCCAATTCAAGAAGCCTTGAATCAGAAGATAGGGAGCGTCCATTGTAAGTAGCCAAGGTCAGCATCAGATGGCAGCCTAGTCCGGTCCTCCGGGGATTCTTAGCACCCTCTGCCTTCATGTCGCACTGGCCGCTGCCTTGGCCAGGTACATTCCAGCTGCCGGAGACTGAGGGCCAAGATTTAAGTTGTGGAATCATTTTGGAGGGGTTTGGCCATAACTCACCACGCTGGCCAAGCGGGTTGGTGAGTGTGGGATAGAATTAAAAATTTATTTACTGATAAATTTTTAAATTATCAGTAAATAAATTTTGGTCATGTTTCTATTAACGATTTATGGTGTTCATTAAAATTTCAGCCAGTTTCAAAAAAAATATTCGCAAAGATACTTTTTTAACTTTTTTATCCCACAGATTCGCCCCTCAAAGACGCCTGAAACTGAAAGCACATGATGCATTTGATCGTCGATATTCATTAACAAATTGTTAATGAATTTTGTTCAGTCAGTGTTCCCATGCTGAGTCTCCTGGACGCGTGTTAAATAATTTGTAACGCTTTTAGTCCATTTGATTCTACAGCTGTATGTTGGAATGTCAAGAGCAAAGGATCCAACAGAATAATATATTGTCGCCGATGAAGGAGAAACCAAAAATGTTGTGTACGGCCAAGTGCTGAAATAATCACACAATGAATAAACAATTTGTAATGACCGAATTTGTGAAATCAGCTTTCTTCTTTCTTGCAAGCATAAAAGTTTTTCCCAATTTTTTCAGTGACATATGAGGGAATATGAAATTAATAAGTCTAAATCCCGGGCAAAGCTGGGTAGTAAAGCTAGTCCTACATAAAATATAGTTAAATGAAAATCATAGTTGTTAAAAATGAAATACTGAATCATTATACACAAGGCACACACACGCACTCCACGTGAAATGTGGAGACCACCATGAAGTACTTCCCAGTGACTCCCAGCTCACACTTTTTAGGCACAGGAAGGCTCTTAGAAACTGTAACCCATGTAGTGAAGTCTCTGGAACATTTTAAAAATGTACTGCCCTAGGAGTGGGCGGCATAATTTTCAAACTTTTAGGGTTCTCCATATGAGTGACAGTTCAACAGAGCTTTTAGTGCCATAACACTGATTTATGAATTACCATGTGCACAGAATAATGTAAACAGCCCATGTCTAAAACGTTTGAGGACTGACAATGTAAATTAGAATATGCGATGCACAAGGTCTACTTTTACCAGTTTTCTTATGGGTATTTGAAGCAGTTCTGAAAGGAACTTTCTCGACTGCTGTACACTTAGCAGTCGAGAAAGTGGCTTTCTGTAGTGAAAAGATAGTTGGATGGACAGCATAGTAAAAGATCAAGCAATATCATGCAGAAGAAATCACTTATGCAAACTCTGCAATTCAGGACAACAGCAACATATGCCCCATTTCATGGAACTCAAATTCATTGGTTTTCTCCAGAACTTCAGTTAAAATATTGTGTCAGATGCTTTGACTAATGTTAAGGTCCCCTACTAATATCTGACCAATAATATGACAATTTTCTTTTAAACAGTGTTTTCAGTTGTTCTGTGGGAGGAAGGTCATTTTTAAATGTCAGAAAATTGACTATATGATTTAAACACATGTGAACATGGCACTGCCGCAAGTCCATTGTAACATGTTGTAGGTCTCAGCAGCAGATTTGCTCAGTCTGTAGCAAAATTTTGTGTTCACCTTTTGCTTGTTTATTTTCATGAATTGAAACTGTGTAAAAGTGATCTGCAAATGTTCGCAACAAAAGTGCTGACATCACTGACCTTGACAGGAACAGGAGAGTTCAATTGTGTATGGAATTTTAGAGGAGATTTCATTTTCCTTGTACAAGGACTGATTATTAAATAACGAGACTGGACATACCTGGTAGAAAGGCCCCAATAATGAAGCAAAAATGTTCATGCATGATTTATTATGTATTAAACTTTAGGAACAGTAAGATCTTTCAGCTGAAACATCAGCCTTGTTCACACTAGAAGCATGCACTCACACGGTTGACATCATTTCTTTTGCCAGTAGAGATTTCCATATAAACAGAATATTGAAGGATGCATCTGAATTGCAAGGGGTTTTATTGAAGAGAATTTCAGTGTTTACTCTGTAGTGTAATGAAAATTTGTTTGAGAAGGGTACAATCCTCTTGGTACTAGTCCACTTTGGAGAGGCCAAGGTATCTTCAATTATCAGAAGAGAAAGTGCAGAAGTCGGAAGGCCTTTTCTGACATCCCTTTTATTTTGCAAAGTTCTGCAGTTGACTGAACGAAAGGTATGTCCAATATAACAGTTTTTGCCTGAGGAAGTAGACATAGGAATGAGGAACACTCCAGGGCGGTCTAAAGGATATCTGTCTTTAGATATTGATTGGATGGTAGTGGGAGGAGGATTGATTGCAAGCTTGTAACCGATTTTTTTTTCTATCTCCTCTACAGAAACCGTCTCTTTCCTTTATTGGTTCAACCCCTTACCATCATTCTTTTACTTACAAACTTGTCAAAATTTTCAAAACTTTCAGTTACAGGCTCGCATTCAATCCTCCCACTACCACCCAATCAATATCTAAAAGACAGAGATCCTTTAGACTGCCTGGAGTATACCTCATCCCTGTGTCAACTTCCTCAGGTGAAAAATGTTACATTGGTAGAACCTTTCGTACAATCAACTGCAGAACTTTGGAACACAAAAGGGATGCCAGCAAAAGCCTTCTGCACTTTCTTTTCTTACAATTGAAGATACCTCGGCCTTTTCAAACTAGATAGTACCAAAAGGATTGCACCCTTCTCAAACAAATTTTCATTACGTTGCTGAGTAAGAATTAAAAGTTTCTTCAATACAAACTCTTGCAATTTGGATGCACCCTTCAATATTCCAATTATTTGGAAATCTCTACTGGCAACAGCAAAAGAAATGATGTCAACCACATAAGAGCTTGCTTTTAGTGTGAACAAGGCTGATGTTTCAGCCAAAAGATCTTTCTATTACTAAAGGTTAATATGTAATAAATCATGCGTGAACATTTTTGCTTCATAATTGGATTTAACAGTTCCACCATAAAGAATTTTGTTGGGAACTAAGGTAATCACAAGGTTATTTCACAGCAATCATACACTGAATTACTCTATTTTACTGATCACCATGTAACACCATATCAAAAAAACTGCATTGCCATTACTGGGAATCTAAGCTGCATTTCCTGATTTCTGTTTCAGTATGCCACCATTACACCACCTAGGACAATGAAGTTCTAAGTAACTATAGCTTAGGAATCTGAAAAACTCCACATTTTGCTATTTGGTGTAACAGTAGCTTTTTTGAAAGAAATCAGCAGATGCAGGTTCAATTCCCGCTCCAGGGCGATGTAACTTTCTTCAAGTTTTCTGGTATGATTTTTCATGGTGAACAATAAACTAGAGCAATTCAGTGTCATAATCTGATTGCTGTGAATAATCTTGTGATTTTCTAATGCATTTGTAAGGAATATTTCCTCCTAAATTTCCATATAAGGAACTGAAATAATTCCTTTGAAATTGATACATTCATTTGGCAGTGATACATTCATTCCAGTGTTGTTTGCAGCTGTCAAAACAGTTTTTGAAATCATTTTCCTCTAAGCTGTTTAGAACTGTCATCACATGCTTCTGAACACCTCTTGTATCATACGATAATGTGAGCCTTTGAGAACTTTCTCCAGCCTTGGGAAAAGAAAAAAAAAAAAGGACAAGATCTGGTGAACAAATGGTATTCCAGAATGACAATTGGTTGTTTTTTTTTTGGCCAAAAACTCCTTAACAGGAGTGTTGCATGAAAGTGCATTGTTTTGGTGAAGAATCCACTTGTCAGGAAATCATAAAACTGACCTCAGGAAACGAATTCTTTGCATTAAACATTCCAAACCTTGTATAATAAATACATATGTATATGGTTAACAGTCTGTTTTGGTGGAACAAACTCTCACCACACTGTCCCTTTGCAGTAAAAAAAAAAAAAAAAGAACATGACCATCTTTGATTTTGACAGGTGTGCCTTTTTGGGACAGAGTGAAACTGGAAATTTTTCATTGCATGCTCTGTCTTTTAATCTCAGGATAATACTGGGAAACCCATGTTTCATTTCCAGTGATTATTCTGTTTAGCCACTCTTGATTCTTGTTTATTCACTGCAAGAGAACAGCATAGTAAAGTTCTTTCCTCTGTTTAATTTGTTCATCGGTAAAGTTCTTGAACCATCTTCATGTAGTTTTCTCATTACCAGGTTTGGCATCACAATCAGTCAAAGAGTGTCTTTATTGATGTTTAATTCTTCTGAAATCTTTCCAACAGTAACAGGACAACCATTCTTTAATAAGTTTCTCACCTTTTCCACATCTTTGTCTGCCTTTGATATCATTAGACATCTATGATGACTGTCTAACTGCATTATTTCTCTTCCTTCTGAAAACTCCTTTCACCATTCAGACATGCATGCTCTTGACATAACTTCATCCCATAAACTTCTTTTAACACTTTGAAAACTTCTATGGTTCCTTTCCAAATTTTACCAAAAAATCAAGTTATTCTTTGTTAAAAAAAACCTTTTCATCCATTTTTGTGACCAACAGCAGGGTCACTGCCTTCTAAAACATTTCACAACTGTGTACACACACACACATCTCTCAAAGAGACTGCACTCTACAATAGAGTTCATAAACATACCAATACATGGCAGTATGAGTCAGCAATCATCTACTGATCTGGGTTTTACAGTGTAAACAGTCCCATTATTTAATTATCTGACTGTGCTGTGCGAAACACTCACTTACCCCACAGCATCTGACCTTCTACCAACACTGGAACTTCCTTGACATAGATTGCATTACTGTATTTTCTGCTTAACATGATTCATAAAACATTTGCATTTTATTAAATATCCAGTAAATTAATGTATAAACAAAAAGAGTATCAATTCTAAATGCGTTAAACTTGAAACTGTAATGAACATATATTTTACTCACATTAACAAAATAAATTTCCTCTTGAGTGTGGTACATTCTTGCACAACTTTATTATAAAGTATGCAAGATCACAGCACAACTACAAAGTGTAATACAGCATTATCGTTCTTGGACAAGATAAAGGCTCAACATTTTTCTGTTTTCTTTTACACAACAATCATTAATTTTCTGTCTGGGGTTCAACTTTTTTTACACAGGTAACACATGAACTATCAGCTGAAAAACACATAGGTAATTTAATTATTTCTTGTCTTTCTAAAGATATGTTTCATGCTGTATAAAATTTTGGAAGTTCCTTTTTCAACTGTACAAGAATCTTCATCAGCATCTTGGGTTAAAGGTGTTACATTACTTTTCCCACAACAATACCACTCACAATATTTTTTTGAAATTATGGTGTATTTCATTTAGTAGTGGAAAAGTACAAAATTTCAGAATTTATTGTTTGAACATTTTTCAAAATAATATGACACCAAGCATATTCAAATGATTTATTACACATGATTTCAATATACATAAATATTTATATAATTTTTAGAATATTTATGTTTTGTTTTTAAATCTCCACATTGCATCAATCAGCATGTATTAAATTTGAAATTTTACTGCAAATCAATTTTCATCTCATTAATAAAAATAGATCTCCCCTTGGGTGCAATTTCTTCTTCCATTACCATTTTCTTATCAAATTTGCAGGAACGTAATAACCCACCTACAAAGTGTAGTACAGGCTCTATAACAGCATATGATTAAGGCCCAACATTTTTCTTTAATGCTGCCAATATAGACAAATTATACTACACATGAAATTTAGAAAAAGGTGACAATTAATAGCTTTGAAACTTTTGATAAATTTTGGAAGATTTATGAAATAAAAAAAAAGTATTGGTCTGAGATTTTCAAGTAAAGCACATGCTGACCCTGATTTTTATTAACTTCAATGATGAACAATAAAGACACACACACAAAGCATACCTCATTTTCTGTAAACTTTTCCTGGGGACCTGGTAAAACAAATACTGAAGCTTGAGATAAAATTTGCATGGTAATTTCATCCTTGTTGCTGGAAAAAATAAAATAATTACTGTTTCAGTTGGCATTACATATGAGAACAAAAGTGAAAAAATAGTTTTCTTTAACTCTTAAACATATACTTTTAATCATTACGTATATTAAATTATTTTGCTTTTTTATGTATTTGGCATGGCATTTGAATTTTTTTGTAGAAGCATTTTTCAAACAACTGTGTACATTTTAAGGTACTGAGAGAAGTACCGTATATACTCACGTATAAGTCGAGAAATTTGGGACAAAATGAGAGCTTCAAAGTAATGCTGTCGACTTATACGCAGGGTCTAAAAAAATCGTAAGTCCAAAAGTTCTTCCCGTGAGGCAAAGGGCAATCCATCCCAAATAAAATAAAAATGTCGATGCGGTATTCATTACGAAATCGCAACCTACCGAAAAAAAAAAAAAAAGAAAGAAAAAACACTGATGTGGTAGAATTACGAAATCGCGACCTTCCGAATTTCTCCGCGCTTTGAAAAGTCTCCTCTCTCCTGGCTTTGCGTATCCACAGCGCAGTCACACCGCGCATAGAAAGCTCCGCCCTTCCGACTACCAGTTGATTGCGCTGACCTTCGACGTAACGGAGCCATGCGATAGCCAGTGTTAGGTGTTGCTTGTTCTTAATCGCACGTGTCTCGCTTCTCCTATTATGAATGGTACGGATTGTGTAAAGAAACGGATGTCCTATAACGCAGGATTCAAGTTGAAAGTGGTTTCTTTTGCAGAAAATACTAACAACTGTGCTGCTTCACGTCAATTTGGCATTAACGAAAAACTGATTCGAGATTGGCGTAAAAAAAAAAAAAAAAAACGGACTTGGTGAAAATCCCAAAATCGCAAAAGGCGCTGCGCCGTGGAACGACATCTTTCCCAGAGCTGGAAAGTGTCTTGAATGATTGGATTGTGGGCTGCAGACAAAATGGTTACATTGTAACGCGAACTGGTTTGCTCGCAAAAGATGAAAAGTTTGCAGCCGCAAATAACACTTTTCGTGCCTTACCAAGTTGGTGCACAAGGTTCATGAACCGCTATGGGTTGTGTCTACGCCAGTGCACCAAAATTGCACAAAAGTTACCTCGTGACCTCGAAGCAAAGATAATGGAATTTCAAAAGTATGTAATTCAAAAGAGAAAACAGACTGCTTTTGAACTTTCCCAAATAGGGAACATGGATGAAACCGCCATGTGTTTCGACCTTCCTGGAAATAAGACGGTGAACCAAAAGGGCGAAAAAAATATCTTGATCAAAACGACACGCCATGAAAAATCCAGTTTCATGGTTGTTCTTTCCTGTTTGGCCGACGGCAGTAAGCTACCTCCGGTAATTATTTTCAAATGCAAAACTCTGCCGAAAAGCGTTGTCTTTCCGTCTGGTGTGCTCGTTCGTGCCCATGAAAAAGGATGGATGAACGAATCCGGAACAACTGACTGGTTAAAGAATGTGTGGAACAAAAGGCCAGGTGCACTTCTGAGGAAACCTCTTTTGGTGTGGGATATGTTTGTTGCACACCGTTGTGCAGAAGTGAAAAAAAAAACTGCAGAAAATTCAAAAACAACTCTTGCTGTCATCCCAGGTGGGTTGACATCTGTTCTTCAACCACTAGATGTCTGCCTTAATAAGCCCTTCAAGGACAATGTGCGGAGGTATTGGGCAGATTGGATAAGTTCCGATTTGCCGACTGAAACCAAGGGCGGAAATCTAAAGAAGCCGGATATCGTTTTGATTGCGCGATGGGTCAAGGATGCTTGGGATGCGATACCTGCGGAAATGGTCGTGAAATCATTCAAGAAATGTTGCATTAGTAACAAACTTGATGGCACAGAGGATGATGAGATTTTTATGAGTGATGATGACAGTGATTCTGATGACACAGGCATAGATGGGAATACTGATGTTTATGATGACGCGCCGATGATGGAGAAAGACTTTTTGAACTGTTTGGCGAGTCTGACTCGGAATCGGATTTTGAAGGGTTCCGATGAAGTTTTTGGGTATGCAAATTAAATTGAGTATTATATATATAATTTTTTTCGTTTTCAAATGTTTTTGAATAAATTCATTGAATTTTTTTTTCTCATTCCGGGATCGGATCGACTTATACGCGAGTTTCCGATTTCTTACGATTTTTTCCTCTGAAATGAAAGTGTGTGTGTGTGGGGGGGGGGTCGACTTATACGCGAGTATATACGGTAGTTGCAATTTTCATTCTGATGCCATATGTGCTATTTCCACTAGAGAGAGAGTAGAAGCTGCCATCACACCATTAGGATTAGAATCAATGTTATCACAGAACACACAGGACCTCGAAAGATAACTGTAACAGATTTCAGCAGCAGTACAGTGAGCACGATACTGCATGATATAAGTTACTATGGTTGCGCAGTTATTCATAATCAGTATCAGACACCATCTAGCCTGAGACAAGGACCATCATTCTAGTACTCTAGACCAATCAAAAGCTGTACATTGGAACAACAAGTCATAGTACTTGTAAATGGTCTACCAGTGTGACAAGTATGATTTATCAATATGACTGACATGCTTGGGTGTGTTAAAAAAGCTACCTGGTGGACTGTATTTTAAGCTTGGTGGAAACAGTATGATAACATTTTGCTGTGGCTTTTTTCCCACCCTCTCCACAGTTTCACTTGGAATCATTCGATCATTCGATTGGGGGGGGATGTCAAATTGCGGCTACTGATGCTTGTTGGGATGGCCTGGGCAATAATGCAATCACCTTGCCACAAGACTTCAGCAAAGTACTGCACATGTGTTAGAAGGACAAGATTGCATGCTATATTGGACTGGTTTGAGGACATAAGAATCCAAAAGTTGGACCAGTTGACCTAGAGCCCTGACCTCAGTACCATTAGGAATCTCTATGATGAAATGAATCACCTGGCATTGATAAAAAGAGACCACTAAAAAAAAACAGAGCTGGATTAGTTACTGCACCAAAAGCCAATTGGTAGAAAAGACAATTGGACATTTACAAAGGAACTGCTGATGAGTGTTCTATGTACATTAGATGCTGTCCTACAGACTACAGGTTTCAGCACACAGAATCAGTTTTCAAAGGTTTTTCGTAAGTATGCATGTTTAGATATGGATGACAAGACAGTGCAAGTTGATTCTATGTACACTGAAGCAGGGGTGCAGAAAATGTTCAGGACCCAATATTTCCCCAGAACACATTTTTTTTTTGTCTGAAATTTCCCCCAAAACTGTAGCGGATTTTCATACAAGTTTAAGCGATTATTAGAGTATATGTCGATGATCAAGAACTATCCTTAAAGCCTGTTACTTAAAAATTTGAAAAAAAAAAACAAAAAAAAAAAACTAATATTTATTCCAATGAATAACTTACTTTTTTTTTCACGAGAAAAATTGTCCTTTTTTTGTTTTTTTTTTGTTTAACGCATGAAAGATTTAGTGCTCCAGGTGAATCTCTCCCCTCTAGCAGGTGAAAGTTTTAGGCGAGGCAGGAATAGGTGAATCAAGAATTATTTTCTCGCCTAAAATGGCAGAACCCATTAACTTTCGACGTACGAAGAATAGGTGAATCAAGAAGTAACCCGAGGCAGAGAGGCTGAAAAATAAACAGCTAAAAAATTCTGTAATTAATTATAATTTATTTCATTCTAGCATTCCAGGCATTTAATTGTTTCAGATAATTTTACTGAATGAAATTTAAATTCGATTTAAATCCTTTGAAAAATGCATGGGTCATTCACTTTAAAATGTCCAAAACCCCCAATAATTTTTCAAATCGGCACCTATGACAATTGCTGCCATTATTATTTTTTTCTCTATTCGAGGTTTAATGATCACCTAGAGCAACTCAGTGGGCTATAAGCAGTCACCCGTTCCTAATTTAGGGCCACTGGTTCCAGGGAAGGGCAAGAGCCAGCGCCATGAGACAAACACAACATCCATGCCTCACCAGGATTCGAACCCAGACCCTTCTCAGATGAATGATCAGAACCTATCGCTTAGACCATTGTGCCATTGGGACGGCCCATTAACTTCGGAAACATTTATTAGTGTGACTAGTGGTTGCATCGTACTTGTTACTCACGCCACGCTGTCTCCGCCTTGGCATTAATAAAGTCATTTAGGCTCTGTGAATCGTTTGCAAGCAGCAGTTCGCAGTACGTCACAGCCCCATAACCTCTTGTATTCATAACGACACATTTTTCAAAATGATTACTGTGAAGTAAATTACTCCTATTTTTCACGTTATATTTGTTGTTAATAAGTCAATTTTTCGTTTTATTATTACTATTATTATTTTTACTCCCGGGCAAAAATTTTCCTAGAGCTGCTTTAATTTCCCCCGAACCTTGTTCGCGCATTCAGACGTATTCTGCACCCCTGCACTGAAGTGCCAGAAAAACTGGTACACCAGTCCAATACACTTGGTGGGTCCCCCACGGGAGCGCAGGACTGCAGAAATACGACGAGCCATGGACTTCACAAGCTTCTGGAAATATGCTGTAGGCAATGCACACCATACTTCCTGCAAAGCGTTCCACGATTCGGGTGTATTCCGAGGTCTCGGATTCCTGTGTTCGATAGCGCGTTGCATGGCATCCCAAATGTGTTCTATCACGTTCAGATCTGGGGACTTGGGTGGGAATGGAAACACCCCAAACTCCGATGAATGCTTCTCTAACCATAATGTGGCATCCCAACACTTGTGTGGAGGTGCATTGTCCTGGTGGAACAGGCCCAACCCATCAGCGTGAATGCAGGACATAAACAAGTGTACCTCGTCAGAAAGGATGTGCACATAGTGTTGGCCGTGCACAGACGTTTGTAGTCGTACCAGGGGTCCCAGTGAAGTCCAGCTAAACACACCCCATACCATTACAGACCTCCCCACCAGCGGGTATAGTTCCTTGTTGACAGGTGGGATCCATGGCTTCATGGGGTTTGTGCCACAAACAAATCCTTCCATCTGCCCGATACACTTGGAAACGTGACTCGTCAGACCAGGCTACTTGTTTCCGGTCACCAAGTGTCCAGTGGCGGTGTTGCCGTGCCCAAGCGAGGCGCATAGCTCTGTGTCATGCACCCATCAAGGGGACTCGAGTTGGGTGTTGGCTCCCAAAGCCCATTTTGTGCATGGTATGTTGCACAGTCCGGATGCTGATACTTGTTGAGGCTCCAGCATTGAATTCCGATGATACCTGCGAGAGTGTTGCATACCTATCATGTGAAACGATTCATGACAGCCGACGATGGTCACATTCACCCAATGTCTTTTTATGGCCACACTGGTGTCGTAGGTTGGAGGTTTTGCCGGAATTCTTGTAAGTCACAGTACACCCTTGCAATGGTTGTTCATGAAAATCCGAACTTTGTTTCTACCTCCGAAATACTATGGCCCATCTCATGAGCGCCAAATATGACACCGCGTTGAAGATTGCTTAAATCGTTATTACTTGTCATTCTCATGCCGAAAACAGCTCTGACAGCGGGCAAGGATGTCTATCGCTTTATATACGCACTGACGGAAGCAACAGAGTACGCGCATAGGTGACGTTGCTATGTATTTTGCATGAGCTCGTCTGTACGAGTTTTTCTGGCATGTCAGTGTATATGGCACAGAATTTAAATTTTTCAGCAGTGACAGCTATTTTATTCTACCTGCAATGAAAATAATAAAGGCAGAAAAGGCTTCCTGATGAATACCAGCCTTATTCCGCATTGCTCAGTGAACAACTGAATCAATTGAATTCATGTGAGACTTGTGTGTGTGTGGAAGGAGGGGGGGGGGGGAGTGGACATGTTTTAAGAACTCTGTTGTCACTATCACAGAAGAGGTTTGTAGGACTGCAACAATGGGTAGTATCAAAAGTGATGAATGGCAGAACAGTGAAAGCAAGCTGTAAAGAGGAAAAAGGAAGCATATCTAGGGAGGTTGTAAGGTAGAGTTACTGAGGCTGAATATCATTGTAAAAAGCCTGAAGTAGCAAAACTAGTTCTCCAGAGTAAAGCAAAGACCAGAAAAAGCAACACATTATTCTGGATATAAATGAGGCTTAGAAAGAACAGTGAAATTAAAGTTTCAAGTTGCATGTGGAACAGGATTGAAGAAATGAACTGGGAACCTAATGAGTTAAGTAAAAGAGATGGGGTGATTACTTCTATTGATTATTCCATTGATAAGGTATGGGACTTCGGTAAAGGTCTGGAATGTACAGAGTCGTATTACGCCTGGTAGGAGCTATACTAATCAAAATTTTACATTATATACGTTCACTGAAAAGTATGTCTTTTGACAAAAAAGTTTTTGCTGCATTTCTAGACTCACAGAAAGGTTATGATAGAGTAAGCAGAGCACAAGTAGATGATCTTCAAAAATTGTGGTGTACTTGGGAATTTACTAGTTTGTGTGGAACCTATGTAAAAGAGTCATTTCATAAGTCATGGCCAACATCTCCCTTGAAAAGCCATACATAGAGCTCTAAGGATGTCATCTGTGTAACTTTCTGCAGTCACAGTACCTCCTGGAAACACATGCCGTGGCACACGTCCATCCAACATGATGCCAGTCCAAACCAGGAGTCCTCCGTCACTGTAGTGGTCAACTTCCCTAATGTTGAAGGAAAGATTTCAGCTTCCTGCCTCACTCCAAACGTCCACAAATTAAGAATTCATGTTTATGCTGTACAGTGACTCATCACTGGAAAACACAGGTCCATTGATCAGGGGTCCAGGGGTGATGTTGTCTGACCTAATCGAGACAGACTCTTCTGTGCAATACGGCAAGCAGCATACAGATCATTGTCCTCCCTGCATACAGACCTCCCTCATGGACTTCTGTAAAATGTTTGCCTCAATATCAGGGTTCTCATAGCAAAGGAGAGCTCCTGCGAGAGTTGCCTGTATGTCCACTCCCTAGGATGGCAAGAGGTTAGAGACAAATACCGGTTGTCTTGACTTCTTGAGGCTCATGGGCATCCTTATCCAGCCTTCTGGTTATTGTTCCAAGTTCCTTGAACTGTCTCCACATATTGGAGACCACTTGTCTCAACGCACTCAGCCATCTTGATACTTCAGCTTGCAATTGCTCTGCTCCCAGTCTACTGATTGCTCTCCATCTTAAAGAGACTTCTAAGCAATGGTGCTGAGCCAATCTTCCACTAACAGTCCAACTCAAGCTTCAATTGCCGCACCCTGCTCAGAACAATGTTTATCAAGGTCACATGCCTGCCAGCTCGACGACATATGGTTGTCATTGCATATTTCCATAGGACAATTTTGCTTGGGTACAACGACTTAGCATTTTCCCCTGCACATGTCTGAAAAATCCTTACAATCAGTCATCTCCTATTGGACATATTCTCAAATTTTTATTTGTCATGTTAATTTTGGACATCAGTTTAGTAGAAGCATCAGGCAATGATAATCTATTATACATCAATGAGCCATTACATTATAACCACCTACCTAATAAGCTGCAGGACCCCCTTTAGCTCGCAAAACAGCAGCCACTCGGCGAGGCATCAATTCGATGAGGTGGCGATGGCTATCCCGGGGCATCTGGTACCATAATGTCAACAGCAGGTCCTCCAGTTCCAGTACATTTCGGAGTAGTGGTGATTTAGTGCAAACCCACTTTTCCAAGTCGAACCACAAATGTTCGATTGGGTTCATGCCAGGTGAATTTGGAAGCCAAGGCATTAACAAAAAGTCATTATGTTCTTCAAAAAGTCACCATTATATTCCTCGAACTACTTCTTGACGATTCTGGCAGTGTGGCATGACACATTATCCTGTTGGTAATGGCCATCACCAGCAGGGAACACAGTTGCCATGAATTGATAAACTTGGTCTGCAATGATGCTCAGATTCCCGACAGCTGTCAGGGATTGTGCGACTGGGAAAACGGGGTTTAAAGTGTCCAAAGAGAACATTTCTCACAGCATAACACCATCACCATCAGCCTGTTTCCACTCAACAGTGCATCCAGGTGCCATAGCTTTCACTCGAAATTGGCGTAGCCATGCTCAGCTGTCTATGTGATGCACCAGGAATCTTGATTTGTCAGACCAGGCCACTTTCTTCCAATCATCTAAGGTCCAATCTCAACGATCTTGGGCCCATTTCGTGCGTTGTTAGTGATGACATGCAGTGAGCATGGGAAGTCAGCTGGGTCTCTGGTTATGCAGGCACATGCACAGAAGGCTGCGATGAATAGCGTGCTGTGACACACACATTACTCTGATCACCACTGTTGTAGCTACGGGTGATTTGTTGCACTGTGGCCCTGCGATTGTTATGAACAATGTGCAACAGTCTCCGCTCTCCTCTGGTATCATGCAGACACACGGCTGGACAACGGTTCATCGTTTGGCCATCCGTGCACCACTTTTGATATGTACTCACTACATCGGCATGTGAACAACCCACAAGACATGCTGTTTTCAAGATCGTAGTTCCGAGGCATTGTGCCATCACAATTTATCCGTTATCAAACTCTGATAAATCGGCAGCTTTTCTCATTCTGACTCCGAACACTCTACTAACCAAAAGGCAGTCCTCAGGTTATATATACACTGATCTGTGAATTTCACGTGCACCACTGTTCGGTCTCTAGGCGCACTCATTTCTCTAGATGGGGAGTGGTCGTAATGTAATAGTTCATCGGTATATAGGACTGTTGCAAGGTGAGTAGAAGCATTAAACCGTGGAAGTGTATCAACTGCCAACACGGATTCTAATGGACAACCTATGTCATTCACATGAATGAGTTAGTGTCTGTGACTGCACAGTGCATGCACGATGAAAGGACTTGAAGTGCAAAGGAGTAATGTTTTTCAAATTTTATGACTTTACTTAAAATTGTGCGACTGCAACTTAATGAGTGCCACACGAGTTAAGCTTGATTCAAAAGCTGGCATACTGCAAAACTTATTCAATGCACCTAGAAAAAAAATTAGCATGGGAAGGTAACAAAATGCTCAATGCATGACCACTTAAACTATGAAGAGCTATCCTGGTGAAAGCCACTGGTGTCCTGGTGAAAGGCACCATTTGTCCAATGTGAGCCTGGGTTGAGTCTTGGATGAGACATGAGTGATGTGCTTGCCTGATGGCACTGGTTCTGTCTCTACCCTGGAACCCATGGCCTAAAATTAGGGACAGTTGACTGCTTATAGCTAAAAGTTGCTCATGGTGGTAGTTAAACCCAAAACAAACAAACAAAAACTGTGGAGACGGTGATAACTGTACTTTCGCTAATGGTAATTATGTATTTCATAATGAAAAACTCAACAATCTGTAGACCACAGTGACTATAGATATGCATACAACAGTGTGAAAGCATAATACAGCATGGTAATAAAGGAGACATTGTTCTGTCAAAATGAATTTTATTTTATTTTTGAACATCTTATAGTTTTTATATATTTATACTTAGCATGTTTGACATACAGTGTAAGTTTCAAGACATGGCTGCCAGCATATCTTTGAAGTGCCCATAATGTACTGGTTTCAAGTTTCATATTATCATTTAAGCACATGCTGACAGCAGATTAGTTTAACATGCAGATCATTTACATAAGCCAAAAAGGGTGAACTGTTGCTTGCACATATTGCCAGTGAAATGTTTGAATGGACTAATGAACAGATCAGCCAAATTGGTGACAAAGCAGTATCAAATGTAACAAAAAATGAATCATTCCATATGGAATGACTCATTTGCCTTAATTATATGTATCTAGATATCCTTAGTATGAAAACCATAATTCAAATAAGCAGCATTATGCCGAGGGTCATTAGCATTTTTTTATTCTTTAAGCATTTTTTTATTCTTCATGCATTGAGTTCCCTGGCTGAAAATATCAACTACAACTTTTTATCATGATTTCAGAACACAAATGATGACTCACACAACTGTTGGGTAAGATTGTTCATCAAGATCTAAATGTATAAAAAAGCATACATGTATTTTTAAAACTATAATCATCACATTTAAAATTTCACAATCACAAGGAAGAAGATATTTTTCATTCCACCAAAATACTTGCTTAGCACTGGAACCTCATATGAACCTTTAAAATTAAGAATTTCATTTAACTTTTATGAAAGAGAAAATTATGGAGTCAATAAAAAGTTGAAATACCTGTACACTTTCCAGTTGCTTTTTAATCTTCTGCTTAAGGCTTTGTACCCATTGTTAATGGTGAACAGCTCATTTTTTGAGGCATTGAAAATTATTGAATTATTTGCTTCTTTGGTGGGAATCAGCTGAAAAAAAAAAGTGATGCGGTGTATATCAGACCATGATGTACACATTAGCAGCTTGACAGCTTCACATCATAAATACAAATAACGTATGTATAAATTAACAGCATTTCTCCATTTAAGATCAGATCAGATCATATGTAGAGGAATTTAGGAAGGGAGTGTCTGACCCCAGGTCTTAAACAACCCTTAGAAAAGGAAGCTAGGAGATTTTGGCTAGAGTGCCAGATAGGAAAGTCACACGGAAGAGAGGTAGAAACGGGGAAGGAGACGCCCTTATTTGTTACCAGGGGCCCAGTACCCAGGGTCCGACGGCTTAATGTGCTCATCCGCCGCACGGCGGGTATTTAGTGGTTTAAGCGTTCGTACCTGCCCGGGATCGAACCTGAGGTCATCTTCATGATAGTCACGAACGTTGACCACTAGGCCACCCGCAGCCCATTTATCCATAAGAAGAAGCCTATTTACATCAAAACATTTGTTTTTCAAAGCGTATATTGATTTTCAACTTGTGCAGAAACACAACAGAAAAAGGTTAAATTTATATCCGTTCAAAGCATTTTTTTTACAAAAAAGTTAAACCATTCTGTACTATAAAATATAAAAATTTCATTGATTTTCATTTTTAGCTTTTCACATCTGTATATTATTGTTATTATTTGGTCCTCTGTTTTCCCTCTACACATTTGTTCCACACAAAGTCTACCAAAAACACAACTCATTCTTTTACCCCTTTTGTGAAGATGACTTCTGGAGAGAATAAGACTCCTAAAAACAAATTCTTTGGAAAAATTAAAATGATATGCTTCAATTTATTTTCTATTACATATTGTACCATGTAGTCTCTGACAGCCATGGGAGCAGTGCCATTTCCATGCCACATGATTATTAAATTTATTCTACAGATGCCTTGAAAAAGCTTTGATGACTGCCAGATGCTTAAAATCAAACTCTAATGCTCTAAGCAATCCTCATAAATGATTCTTCTGAAAATGATATTTCCAACACATGTTTTTATAATATGATGATGAAAATGTAACAGAACTTAAAGTGAAAATGTTCTTCGAATTCAGAATCATCCTAAGCACATAACATTACAAATTATTGGATGAAATAAACTATGAAATTTTTAAAACAAAATTTTAAAAAATGTAGCACAAGGTGCTAAGTATTCAGGAAGCTGGAATTTGATTTTTTGTAACGAAATAATTTTATCTAATAAAACTACATATTTTTATGGCAATTCTAAACTAAAATAAAGGCCAGGAACAAAGAGACAATCAGCCAAGTTTAAATTAGATTTCTTATTAGCCAAATTATTTTGGTGTAAGAAAACTATGCAATTTCTTGAAACAACCCTAAATAAATAAATAAAAAAAAAAAAAAAAAAAAAAAGGCCAGCTACAGTATTCAGGAAAGTCAGGAATAACAAAATTGTATTCTGGTATTCTCTTGTTGGAGGAAACATAAAGCTGCAGTATAGTTCCAAAAATCACACTGGAAAACAATTTTCCCCTCTACAAAAACTTCAAAGCTTTGTTTTCTTCTTTAATGCATAGTTTCCTATATTTATTACAACAACAATTTTTTATAATTTATTTATGAAACAAATACTTCTTAAAATATGAAACTAAAACAAATGCCTTTGAAATTCTATGTGAATTCTACTTAGCTGATTTTGCAGCTATACAGATCTGCATCATACTTTTTTTTTTTTTTACTAGAACCCATGTATACAGTCAACACTTATTCATTTGAAAAAACCTAAACATATCAACAATAACCAAGGTAGATGCTTATATATATATACTTCAAAGCTTTCTAAAAATATCTTAAAAGTTACACGCCCAGCTGGACATGTGCAGAAATTATTTACCTGCCCAGATAGTTAAAGCTGAATACCCAGGAAAATTAATCTTTTAAGAAAATAAAATAAAATAAGGGTTCTGATTTGTTAAATTAAAAAAATAGGATGAACACTTTTACATGTTCAACATTTCCATTTTAAGGGTCTGTATTCAAAATGTTCAATGCACAAATGCGTGTACCTCAAGTTTTAAGACGAGGATTCTGAAATTGGTACGAAATGGCATCGTGAGGAAATCAGTATTTGAGAAATTTAGTAAATCGGCTATGTTCCTTGCAATATTTAGTCCATTGTCACTAAACACCAGAGGCTAGTTCCATCAGAGGCAGGTATGTATCCCGTCGCTGACAATTAACATTTGCTGCAAAACTACTTATGGTTTCAATTTCCGGACCTAGAACATAATATAATTAAAGAAGTGATATTCTTCTGCCTTCGGCACTCCGTAGCAATAATAGAAATTCTGGTGATCAGCAGTGAAATGACAAGACATGTGTGATGCCTGTCAAAAATGTAGTAGAAAATTCTGTTCAAGACTTTTAAAAATTTAGTCGCCCGGGCAGGGCAACTAGGTTTTTCATTTACCTGCCCAGGCCAATAATTTACATGCCCTGGGCATCTCAGGCATGGTATTTTTCAAGCTCTGATATATGTAACCAAACACTTTATATAGTGCTGTACACATACATACTGCTTGTGTTGGTAATACCTGAACTCAGCACGGTTAATACCAAGGAGGTTAAAATAGATGGAGTAAGGGTGATGTCAGAAACTTGAAGCCCTTTGAGCAGACGACTTTAATTCTTAGTCGCAGTGGCGGCGCCAGGTACAGGCATTTTTGGGCAACCGCCCAGGCCCCTGCACCGCCGCCAATTAATTAGTAGTTTTTGTCTGGCATCACCTAAGTTCACGATCATATACAAATAAATGACCAATTTTAATATTTGTTCACTGCTTTTAATTAGTGACATTAAAAAGTTACTGTGTTAGAATTTTTTTTTAATTTTTTGGTCAGAGACATTTTTTCAGGGGGAAAATTGTGGAGAAATGTCTAAATTTAATATTTTTTTCAAGATATTTTTCATAGGAGTTTTGCTGCAATTTCGGGTACAAGTAGTGAGTTGCAATGTACTCACTCCTTTTGTCCATAGAAAAATGGCAGCTACTTTGGACTATATAGTGATTTGATTGAAGACCTCAGCCACAAGAAAAGTTGCAGAATTCTTTAAATAATAGACTTATCTTATAATTATACAGCTATCCTTGTTTTAGTAACAGGTCATTTTGGAATGGGTAATATTTTGGATTCCTAATTATATTAATAAACAATGTATTGTATTACATCATGTTTATTTCATTTAAATCAATACCACAATTCCTGATAAAGAAAAAAAAAAGATTTGCTTTGAGATCACATTCACTCCAAGTGAGGGTTTGTGCGAGAAAAAAGAAGTGAACGACTGGTTTACGGTGTATATACATATATATATATATAAGGGATTACTGCGATGGTTTTGGGTTATTGCAATTGCAAAGGGCCCCATGAAGAGCCATCGCCCTGGGCCCCGTAAGGACTAGGGCCGCCACTGCTTAGTCATCTCACCAACATGGCGGCAGAGGATGTGATTGGCTGTAATTCAGCTCACTTGTCTCACCAACATGATGGCAGAGGCTGTGATTGGCTGTAATTCAGCTCACTTGTCTCACCAACATGATGGCAGAGGCTGTGACGTCATGATTGTGATGTTTTGGTAGCTTCATTTTGATTACATGAGGGGAATGGCTGGCCCTTACTCCATCTGTTCTAACCTCCTTTGTTAATACAGTCAGCTATCGATGTACTGCCCCCTGACTTACTGCCTCCTTTGCATAACGCTACTCTTTGGGTCTGAACAAACACGAATAACAGGTGCAGACTGGGCCGCCGGGATACTGAGAGAATTCTTGGTAGACTTTATACTACCTCAAAAGAAAAAAAAAAGTATTTATATCACAGCTGCTAACTTTTCAAAATCAAAAACTGGGACATCAACGCACGTACAGCGGTGCACGAATTACAATTTATAAATAATAAAATTACATATTATTGGTTTAAGACCCCCCCCCCTAGAAAAAAAAAAAGCTTCCCTTCAGTTTTGCATCGATCTCAAAATGACCCAAATGATGACAGAAAAAGCAGAATTTCGCGAATCCACAGAAGAATCTCGTGTACGAGCAAGAAGTGACTAAGAAATTGAAAAACACGAATTTCATGGAAAATTAAATGTGAAAAAAAAAACTTGCTCACTCTGCCATGAAACAATTTTACAGGGCATGGAAACGGCACAAATTCCACCATGGACAGATTAAATACCAATCTATAAATTTAATTTTGTTTAATAAAAGAGAATGGGGTGAAAATTATTGCTCTCTATTGATTAGTTTTGAAGAAGTATGTATTAGAAATAGGGAAACACACTTGGTTAGAAAAAATTCTTAAAAAATATTAAGTCTCTCCTTTTTACTATTACCAAAGATATTAAAAATGAAGTACATGATCTCTCTCTCTCACACACAACACACACCGAAAACACCAAAACATAATCACACAGAGAAAAAAAATAAAGTCGGTAGAATTTAACATGCGGAAATGGAAAAAAATGTGACATTTTGATCGCTGCTACAGCAGTCATTTTTGGTGTGATTACGAACACTTGCGAGATTCGCCGACTTTTTTTCCCATTTCATTTTTCAATTGAAACATCTTGAAAATATGAAAATAAACTTCACACAGATGTTTAATAATGTTATTTCACTGATATTTTCAATTTTCGTAGCATACTGGATGTTTTCCGTAGTCCATAGCGAGCTGACGATTTCCATAGTAACTATGTAAAATCTGCAGTACTTGGAGTCTCTTAGTCTTTCTTCCCACCACATGGCCATGCTCCGACTGCACGGTCTTATTCAGTGCCAAACAGAAAGGTGTGCACAGAGAATTTACTGTGCTGAAGTCCCGGTGATGACCGCACAAAATCTGCCTTTTGTAGCAAGACAGCGCAAGATTTTTGTTTTGGCTCACATTGGATCAGAATTCCTATCCCTGCGTGAGGTACTGCACAAGAGCTGTCGGTGTGACGTCATAAACCAGTGCTTCAACTTTCCAAGCTACTGACTGTCTTGCTACCATTACGGTGCTCACGACCTGGGGGCTCGAAGTGCCATGGATTAACAAGATATCTGTCTCCATTCGTTACTGATCCCACAGCCAGAGTTGATGCTGGAGAAAAATTATCGCTGATATCATTAATGAGGGGGAAAAAAACCCATGCATAGTAAATAAAGAAAAATATAAGAAAACCACAAAATTGAATTTTTTGTAGAAAAATTGGATTTTTGGAAAATATTTTCAAAATCAGATGGAATCTGGGTAAACCGGGACACTTTGCAGTTCTGATATATATATATATATACTGTACTTCAATCTTCTTGTAAAAGAAAAGAAAGTTATTCTGAAAACGGCAAAGTTTGTTTACTACCTTACTACCTTGATGGCTTCAGAAAAAATAAACCCATGTAGCAAATGTTGTATTGAGCCAAAAACTGTTTTTGATAACCCTCCTTCACCTTTCTTGATTTTCAAATTTAAGCCCCGTCCCTTTGGGTGGTTATCCGCTATATTAGTATGCTTTTGCCAATTGCAGTTGAATGATTAGTACAATCTAATCAAATATGATCAAAGTCTGGGGTAGAAACTCGAAATTCATTGTGTATGTTAATACATTGAGTCTAACATTTATAAGGTGACATTTTCAGATTTCTACTTTTTATATGTACATGTTTTTTGTTTTTTTTTAAACACTGCTGCGTGCCTTGTTCTATCCATTACTGCCAACAGTGTGCTATGGTGATATCTGCACGACCAGTTTGGCGCGCAATATGGCGGTAAGACCATCACGCTTCCCGGAGCCCAACGGTGCGGCCCCTCACGAATTCCTCCAACTGCTTGAATTGCTTCTGAACTTTTCTCCAATGCATATTTCACTTGCAAAACAAAAGATGCAACCAACACAACAGCATGTGTCAGAATGGTAAGCACGTGCAACGAGACAACATTATATAGGCGGTCAGGCACAGCACTACGACCCCTCCTTGCTTGCGTCACATGCGTGGCCGAGCGTGATACTTGAATCATTTGCATGTCTCACGAAGTCACACTTACCCACCAAGCTTTATTCTTGGCAGTCGCTTCCTTCTGGGAGCAACTATTTTTTTGACCATGAGTGTAAAATTATTTTGTGTAATGCTGTTAATTTTCACTTGATAAAGTTTCAGTAACACAACATGATTTTTTATTAATTTCCTTATAATTAAAATGTTAACTTTGTCTTTCTACTAAACAAAGTAAATTTCTACATTTAATGCACGGCAGAAGCTGCCATGATGGAAACCGTACATTTTGAACTACATAGCGCACTAAGTACACAACATCATCATCATCATCATCACCATTGTCAACCATTATCAATCCACTGCTGGACGAAGGTCTCCCCAAGTTTCCTCCACAACGGTCTGTCTTGTGCCAGTCTCCTCCATGTCACTCCCGCATATTTACGAATTTCATCCACCCATCTCCCATGTGGTCTTTTTCTGGGTCTTTTCCTGTCCCTTGGAATCAAGTCTAAAATTTTGGCTGTCCATCTATGGTCTGTCCTTCTGGCAGTATGTCCAGCCCATTGCCATTTCAGGGATTTAACTCTGATCATGATGTCTTCCACTCTTGTCATTTTTCGGATCCACGAGTTCCTCTTCTTATCTCTCCTGGTTATACCAAGCATGCACCTCTCCATGCTTCTTTGAGTTGTCTGCAGCCTTTGTATGTCTCTTTTAGTTAAGGTCCACGTCTCTGCACCATACGTAAGCACTGGAAGGATGCATTGATCAAACACTTTTCTTTTAAGACATAATGGCATATTGCTCTTGAAAATTATGCTATTTCTTCCAAAAGCTCTACATATAAGTGTGTTTTTCCTAATTAGCATGTTTTTTATTTAATGCTAATTATGATTTTTGAAGAACCATAATTAAAAAAAACTGGAGTATTTAAAAATAATTGGTAAATTTGATATAATGGCATCCTTGATGTAATTCTGCAAATATAATAATTGGTGGTGGTACATCAAGGGTTGACCGTATTTTCAAAATAATACTGTTGCCACACATTTCAAACTCTTTTAGTTATCTTGAAAATTTTGGATAAAAATCCTAAACCAATCATGTCGACCATCTGAAGATAATAAACAGAAACAGTGCTTTGCGAAGAAAACACTTTTAGATCTGCAACTCAAAAGAGAAAGAGACATTTAATATCTAGATGTATGCCCCAATATGTCTTTCTCCATAATCAGTTAACCTATAAAAATCCAAATAGGCAAGGAAAGAAGTTAAAAAAAAGTTTGTAAGAGAGAACAGGTGGATGTTCAGCCTCCAAAAATAATTTTTTAGCACCTCCAGACTTTTAAAAGGTAAAATTTTCCACTAACAGAACTCTTTTTTGAGAACAAAATAATAGACATCAACTGGAGTAGTGTTAGACCAAACAGTAAATTACTAGTACAAACCTGAGCTATAGCTCCACACAACCAGCGACGTCTAATGCATGTCAGGCCCATACAACCAGCAACGTCTAATGCACGTCTATATTGCATCCACCTGGTCCAGTAGATGTCATGGATGAAATACAGATGTTCAGTGGACGTCTACATATAAACATCCATTAGACATCATGTACAGATATCCAGAGGATGTCTATGTATAAACATCCATTGACATCACATATAGATGTCCAGTGGACGTCCTTATAATGGACATATTCTGGAGCTACCACATCTGGACGTCAATCAAATGGCATTCATAGGAAATGTAATGGATGTCTTTTATGGATGAATTGCGGAGCTCTTCGCGCATGCACTCCATAAATATCAATAAAGTACGAGACAATTGAGCCAAGCCGAATAGAAGTTTGAAGTTGATAATAGTTTGCGTTGTTCGCTTATTAGCAACTAAGTCAGGTGTTATCTCTTTTTTTTTTTTTTTCTCTAAGTGTATTTGTGGTTATGTTTAAAGTTGGCAGGAAGCAGTTCTGTACGACCTGCCAAGTGCTCTGATTCTGATTACAGACATGACGAATTCAAATCTTATAAGAATTTCATACATTATCAAGGTGATACAGTTAGTTGCAATCTTGGTGGTGTGATCTATAAATGTCAAGTGTTTTTAATACTCATGCATTGTAGACCTACACTGTAAAAAATTTTCTGAAATTCAAGAACTGTTTTTTGTGATTCCTTTCTTAAATTAACGAAGCATATTTCTGATGCAACCTTTACTGTGAAATGAGGGAGGGAGGGGGACGACGACCCTGAACTTCACAGACTTTTTGCATGCCAGAAAAATTCTGAATTTTTAGAAAACTTTGTGCAATTCCTTTCTTACTAGATGAAACCCATCAGAATCGACGGTTATTTATTCATTTATTTATTTATTTTAAAGAATGAACTCGCATGAAACAACAAATGTAAATTTTATTTGATTGACAAATTCATTCAACCACTTCAGTAAAAACAATAATCCAGGTTCACGATTATTATTATTTTTTTTTGACTGAAGGTTTAACGACTACCGCGAGCAACTCAATGGGCTATAAGCAGTCGCCCGTCCCAAATTTTGGGTCACTGGCTCCAGGGAAGGGAGAGAGCCAGTGCCGTAAGACAAACACAACATCCATGCCTCACTGGGATTCAAACCCAGACCCTCCACAAACGAATCATCATAAGCCAGAGCTTAGACAACTACGCCACCGGAGCGGCCAGGTTCGTGATGAGCAGTACGACTGCACCCTTTTTCAGTCATAAAATATGGGGCGGAAGTCCACTCATCTCAATTGTGTGCAAAAATTCAACTGGATAGCGCACTCTTTCACTCTCATCTTCAGTCACAACTGTGTTTGTAAATGTTGTTGAAATGAGATTCACATTCCGAATACTCTTCGCCAGTTGGAATCGACAGTTAGTTTTTTTGTGTTTTTTTTTAAGAATAAACTCATATGAAACAACAAATGTAAACTTTATTGATTGACGACAATAGTCCAGGTTCGTGATTCTCTTTTTTTTTTTTTTTTTTTTTTTTTTGACAAGGTTTAACGATTATTCTGAGCAACTCAATGGGCTATAAGCAGTCGCCCATAATATTTTCACAATGGTCGACGGAATGTTTATTTACATCTTTACATAATGGGAAACATCTTTACCTACTTGAATAAACTGGATCGAATGAATATTAAATTGTATATATACATCACACAGTCCAACGGTATAAAGCAATCAGGTCTTCGAGAGTGTTTGCTGTTCTGATGAGAACTTTGATACGAATGCCTGCTAGCATTGCTTTGCGTAATGGTTCACTCAGAAAAGAGAAGACTTCGGACTTTGGATTATTTCAGTCCCTCCATGCTTCCGCCTTCAACAGCGTGTGAGTCAATCACACGCTTCTCCCATAGACTTTACATGGGAACTTTGCCGTCCCACAATGGCTAAACCGTTGCCCCAATCTCATTTTTCTCTTTGACTGGCACATCTACATGGTAAGACCTTTATTTTGATACCTCAGCCGTATCTTTACATTCAACCATTCTCTCAAAATAGGACTCACAGTAAAAAACCTTATAGAATTAATATATAGATATTTACTGTAAAATATATATATATTTTACATATATACTGTAAGGATGTAAGGTCAGGTGATGCGTAACATCACAGCCTCTCCTTGACAAATGTCAACCCCGCCTTCTCGTGGTGCATCCTGTTCCCACTAAAGGGGCTCTGACGACCGCAAATAGCGGTATAACTATACCATCGGGATCAGAGGAAATGCTATCCCACACTCACCAACCCGCTTGGCCAGCGTGGTGAGTTATGGCCAAACACCTCCAAAATGACTCTACAACTTAAATCTTGGCCCTCAGTCTCCGGCAGCTGGAATGTACCTGGCCAAGGCAGCGGCCAGTGCGACATGAAGGCAGAGGGTGCTAAGAATCCCCGGAGGACCGGACTAGGCTGCCATTTGATGCTGACCTTGGCTACCTACAACGGACGCTCCTATCTTCTGATTCAAGGCTTCTTGAATTGGAAGAGGAACTACAAAGGATCAAGTGGGACATCGTCGGGCTGAGTGAGGTAAGGAGAAAAGGAGAAGATCTCATTGAACTGAAAAGTGGACATCTCTTCTATTATCGTGGGACAGATACTGGCAGAACTAGTGGTGTTGGATTTATAATAAACAAGAAACTGAAGGATAAAGTGGTAGAAGTTGAAAGTTCCTCTGACAGAGCTGCACGACTCATTATCCAACTATCGAGAAGATACCAGGCTCAGATTATTCAAACTTATGCACCCACCACAAGTCATCCTGAAGAAGAAATTGAAGAATTTTATGAGGAAATTCGTCAACTAAATAATAAAGGTAAGCAGCACTTGAAGATAATTATGGGAGATTTCAATGCAAAAATAGGGCACCGGCAACAGAATGAAACTTCAGTAGGTAAATTCGGTCACGGCAACAGAAACCAGCGTGGAAATACTCTCGTTGAGTTTGCAGAGGCAGAAGGATTTTTCATCTTGAATTCCTTTTTCAAGAAAAAGCCACACAGGAAATGGACATGGAGACATCCAATTGGGACGACAAGTGAAATTGATTTTATTATGTGTAACAATAAATTCGTCATAGAAGACTGCAGTGTGCTAAACAAGTTCAACACAGGTAGTGACCATAGATTGGCGAGATGTAAGATGCACCTCAACACTAAACTGGAACGTGGCAAGCTCATAAGACAAACAAAATGTATTGACATAACCAACCTTAAAAAACACCATAATACTTTCAAGTTGGAACTGAAGAACAGATTCTCTGCTTTAGAAGGCCTAACATCGGAAGAAGTGGATATTTCGGAAGTTAACAGAAAAGTAACCAAAGCTCTTATGGAAACAGCAACAAAATTAGCTGGGTCTAAGAACAAGTTGCATGTAAACAAATTATCAGGAAAAACCAAAATGTTGATGCAAAAAAGAAGAGAGATGAGGACAACTAAAGAAGATGTGACTTCCAAAGTGGAATATATAGAGCTATGCAAGACAGCACGAAAAAGTATCACTGAAGACGTAAGGAAATTCAACTGTGAGCTAGTGAGGAAAGCAATTGAAAACAACCAAAGCCTAAAGATAGCAAAGGGACATCTCAGTAAGGGAAGAAAACAGATTATGGCTCTGAGAAAAGAAGATGGTTCTATAACAAGAAATAAAGAGGCGAAATTTTGACAAGAGTGAAAGATTTCTACTCCAAATTATATGAAAGGGATGATACATGTACTCCAGACATCATGAAAGGTACCAGAGTTCTTCCAGTCCTCCCAGCAGAAGTTGCTCATGCAATCAAGAACATGAAGCGGGGGAAAGCTCCAGGAGAAGATGGAATTACTATAGACATCATACAAGAAGCAAGTGGAGAAATTGAAACAGTACTCGCCCAAATTTTCACTCGATGCCTTAATGAAGGGAAGATTCCTGAGGATTGGAACAATGCTACAATGATCCTGCTACATAAAAGAGGTGACATTGAGGATCTCAGGAACTACAGACCTATCAGCCTCCTATCAGTGGTTTATAAAATCTTCACTAAAGTTCTTTCACACCGCTTGAAGGTGACACTGGACATGGCTCAACCGAGAGAACAAGCTGGATTCAGGAGTGGCTACAGCACAATAGATCATATCCACGTACTGAGAGAACTAATTGAAAGAGCGAGGGAATATGAACTTCCATTGTGCATGGCTTTTATCGATTATGAAAAAGCCTTTGATTCGGTGAAACCATCAGCAGTTACCACGGCTCTGAAATCCTGCGGTATTGAAGATGCATACATTAATATTATTAATAACATCTATGAAAATGCAAGTGCAAAGATTCGGCTGTTTGAAAATACAACACACATAAAAATTGGAAAGGGAGTGAGACAAGGTGACACCATATCTCCGAAGCTCTTTAATGCCACATTGGAAAATGTCTTTCAATCACTGAACTGGGAAAACAAAGGGATAAAGATTAATGGAGATTATCTAACCCACCTTCGTTTTGCTGATGACGTAGTCATTTTTGCAACTACCCCATCAGAGCTGCAGAGTATGATCCAGGAACTTGCTGACAAGAGTAAAGAAGTGGGATTAAAAATGAACTTTCAGAAGACAAAAGTGATGTTCAATGCTTTTACAAGAAATGAAGATTTATCGATTGATGGAGAAAAACTGGAGATAACAGATACGTATGTTTATCTTGGACAGCAGATATCAAGTGAGGGTCACATTGATGAAGAAATTAATCGGCGTACAAAACTTGCCTGGAGAGCTTTTGGAAGAAACAGCATAATTTTCAAGAGCAATATGCCATTATGTCTTAAAAGAAAAGTGTTTGATCAATGCATCCTTCCAGTGCTTACGTATGGTGCAGAGACGTGGACCTTAACTAAAAGAGACATACAAAGGCTGCAGACAACTCAAAGAAGCATGGAGAGGTGCATGCTTGGTATAACCAGGAGAGATAGGAAGAGGAACTCGTGGATCCGAAAAATGACGAGAGTGGAAGACATCATGATCAGAGTTAAATCCCTGAAATGGCAATGGGCTGGACATACTGCCAGAAGGACAGACCATAGATGGACAGCCGAAATTTTAGATTGGATTCCAAGGGACAGGAAAAGACCCAGAAAAAGACCACATGAGAGATGGGTGGATGAAATTCGTAAATATGCGGGAGTGACATGGAGGAGACTGGCACAAGACAGACCGTTGTGGAGGAAACTTGGGGAGACCTTCGTCCAGCAGTGGATTGATAATGGTTGACAATGATGATGATGATGATTTACTGTAAACTGCCATTTCTAAGAGGTCTTTATGGACAATTCTGAAATTTTAGAAACTGTTCAGCAAGTTCTGTTGTGTAGTAATGGAAAATTCTATTATCACTTTTTCTGTATCCACATGAAGTAAATAATTCCAGTAAAAGGTATGATTCACAGGAATACTTGACTGCTAAATTAGTTGCACAGCACATGCATTAGTGATGATTTTCTTTATGGTAATACCTATTTTAATTGGGGGGGTTGGTAATTGGTTGGTTCCCCTAACGTTAGATGCACCGGATATAGAGTTCCCCCGGATAAAAAATTTAAGATTTTGATTATTGCCTCCTTCTTTGTTTTTACTTATTTTATCTTCTATAACTGAGAGAGGTGTGGGGGCTGGGTGAACGATTTACTCCCCCTCTCTTCGGCTCTGGGTCATAGCGGGTGAGGGGGGTATAGATTTTGCTATTTTTTTCTTTGCATCTAGCTGGGGAGTCTTCAATTATAGGGGCTGTAAATTTTACTACAATTATTAATATGCGGAGGGCTGGAATAAGCATAGAACGGGTCCCTTTATTTGTGTGATCTGTGTTGATTACAGCTATTTTGTTATTATCTTTACCTGTAACTGGCTGGGATGATCACAATGCTTTTAACTGATCGTAATTTTAATACCTCCTTTTTTGACCTGGCTGGGTGTAGTGATCCTATTATTTTTCAACATTTGTTTTGGTTTTTTGGTCATCCAGAAGTGTACATCTTAATTCTGATTAACTACTAAATTAGTTGCATGATGTTTATGAATCAGTCTGTAGGTCCCTTAAAACAAAAGTTATTACAGCTATCAAGAGTAAATTTTATACTTAGGAGTTTTATATGAAATACCATAAAGCAGTGCATTCACCCTTTTCTTAAAGATGATGGAAGTCGTCAGTTTAAAAAGATCGAGTTCCAAAGCATTCTGTTATTTCAAAAAAAAAAAATCACAATGAAAAAAATATGTTATTTGTAATAAATCCTCCTACAGAAAAATAAAATTATTACAGACTTATTCAGAAAAATAATAAGGTTCAACAGAAAATAAAATGACTAACTCACCCATATTAATAACAAATAAATAAATAAGCATCATGCAATTAGTGTTGTACCTTGCAATAAAGATCCAGACTTAGAAATTTTGCTAGTAGACATTGGCCACCAAGACCAAAATTGTTAGTGGCCATAAAAAACAAGTCAGTGGCCAAACTTTGAAAAAAAAATCTAATTGTATATTTCATACTAAATTATTTTTATAAAATTGCTTAGTATAATATCAGTATGTTTTATTTTGCACATTTCAGAAAAGTTGAAACTGAAGTAATAAAACAATGCAGGAGAATGGGAACATAGTGCGGGAAGGGGAGTGCGCTTACCGGAGAACTCTATGCACCGTCTGACTTCCGGTTTTGGAAATTTTCCGGCTATTTTCAAGTTGAAATACAAATATTTATGCAGTTAAATATTGCAGAACAATAATACTGGGCAGAGGCAACATCACGAGAAAAAAGGAATTACGATTGCGGAAAAAATCTGAACTCCGTCGACTTTCCGTTTTCGAAATTTTCGTAAAGATGGAATTCCCTCCTCCGACAAAATCCCCCTCCCTCCAAGTGTGTTCACTGGTTCACTGATCTCGTGAATGACCAAAATAATAACGAAAACTGCGGAATTCCTCGATTTCGCGGAAGAATCTGATGCCTGAGATTACAGGGAAATTTTTGCGGCGTCTAACCTCCGTTTTTGCACATTGTTGCCTACAGTTTCAAGCTGAAATACTTTTATGCAATAAAATCATATTTAACAATAAAACTTTAAACTAAGGCAATATCAGGAGAGAAAAACTACGATTACTGTAATGTTTTCACTCTATTCAACTACCGTTTTCAAAAGTTTTGAGACACGAAATACCGTCTCCAGATGGAACTCCCCCCCCCAACACACCCACTTGCAAACTGTCTTCAGTTTTACACTGATCCTGAAAACGATCTAAATGATGACAAAAAAAAGCGGAATTCCGCGAGTCCTCTTAAGAATCTCCTGCACATCGTAAAACAATAAAATTTAAAAAAAAATTAAAATTCGTAGAATCTGTAGTTTCGACAGTGAGGTCCGTAGACAGCCAACTAAATCTGTAGAAACTGCGGACATTCCGTAGTAGTTCGTAGATATGGAAATATATTGCAGTACAACCTCGAAAATCCGGAATCATCCGGAGATCCTGACTATGCCGATTCCGGGTTTTAGAATTTTCCTATGGACTATGCAGGCTTTCAGCGAACATTCACTAAAAATAATAAAAAGAAAATGCCTAACTTCTAAAGTTTTCATCGGATTTTGACGAAATTTCACATGGGACTTTATTTTGATGTGTCTTGGTTACTGTATAATTTGCATTCAGTTATTTAAAAAATTGGAGAATTTTTTTCAGTAAAAATTTCTCCCAGTTGGACTTTTCAAATGCAGACAGTTGAGTTGTCCACCACCGGCTTTCATCCCCACCGCAGCCTTGCGAACCACGTTCCCCTACGACGACCCAGACTTGGCGCATTCTTTGTGATCAAAAACCGACGCCCTCGCCTTTTTTATAAACTTTTTTTTTTTTTCTTTTCTGCTGTTCAAGCAGAATGAAAAAGGTGATGGCCAACTTCCGCACAACTCAAATTTCGTGCGATTTCCATACATTTGGAGTAAAAATTTTCAAAAACGTGCGAGTTCCGTGCAAGTTAAAAAAAAATTCTGTACAGTACAAGTTAAATAAAATAAATGTTTTTCCCGTACAGGTCGCCAGAATTGGCAATTTAATCAAACATTTTTAGTCGCCACGACGATGAAGTTTATCGCCAGTGGCGACCTGGCGACCGTGAGCCTGGATCTTTACCTTGCAAGCGAGGGGTGTTAACAGGAATTTGTGGCTCCGTAGCAAGACGTCAACTTCCCAATCCCAAGGTCCCTGGTTCAAATTCTGCAGGAGCGAGTGAGGAAGGTTTCATTGTGTCAGACTGGTACGCTGGAAGGAGGAATTTCTCATGAATTCACGCCACTTAATTTTTTTTTACAGTGTAGCATACATGACGTGTGATGGACGTGTCTAGACTCGCGTCTATATGTAACATCTAGCAAACACAGATTAAACATTATCGGGAAAGACATTGGACAGCCATTGGATATCTCAATCACGTAGATTAAACATAATCTGGAATTCAATGGATGTCCATTTAGGTTGTGTACGTAACATGGTGGACATCAAATGGACGTCTCCTAGATGTGATTGTGTTGTGTGGGAGTTCTTTTTTTTTTTTTTTTTTTTTTTTGAGGTTTAACGACCACCGTGAGCAACTCAATGGGCTATAAGCAGTCGCCCGTCCCTAATTTAGGGTCACTGGTTCCAGGGAAGGGAGAGAGCCAGTGCCGTAAGACAAACACAACATCCATGCCTTACCGGGATTCGAACCCGGACCCCTTCGGACGAATGATCAGAGGCCAACGCCTTAGACCACTGCGCCACCGGGGCGGCGTGTGGGAGTTCCACAGGATATATACAAATCAACAATTTCAAGCTAACCATTCAACTAAACATGGAATGTTTATTCTAAAACTTTGTTGAAAGATTATTAAGTACTCGGGTTTCCATAAATTAAGGAAAAACCAGGAAAATTGTGATTATTTGTGAAAGATTTTGAAATCCATGGAACTTGAGTATGTGATGTGAAATTAATGGAGAGTCAGCATATAGTATGCAAATGTGTGGTGATGGCATCAGTTTATGCAAATTGACCACAGAATGAAAGAGGATGCTGTAGAGGTGTGCATCACAATGTTTTCAAAGTGTAACAAAAGGATTTTGAGATTGCAGATTTGTTTAATGGCTGAACAACATCATTTAACAGATGAACTATGGTGGAGAGTGACTGAAAGACTAGAGACAAGCCAAAGTCCAATGGAAGTTAAAAGATGGCTACATGTGAGTCCTCCTGTGTGTGGAACCAATTTTAAAATGTGCAGTCAGTTTCCCAAAAAAACAGCAAAGGAAGACCTAGGGCTACAGTACCAGTGGATATATAACCAATATCTCCAATTATCTGTATGAAGGAACAGGACAGCTACACTGATATAGCTGTGATCTACCTTTGCTGTGCTGCAGGAACAGTGGTATCTGCTTCCACTATGCGCAAAAGGCTTCCCAAAGTAGATCTTTATGCTACGTGACAGCACTCTGCGTGTTCCTTACACACACCCCTTAACTGGGCAAGACTTCACATCAACTGGACTGAAAACCAATGGATGTCAATACTTTTCACAGTTAAGTCCAGATTGGGTTTTCAGAGAAATTCCCCTTGTGCTGCAATATGGAGAGACTGAAGGATATGTCATCATCCCTCTATGATGTGTGAAAGACACTTGTTGTAGCATGCTGGTTTGGAGTGGCATTTTGTTAGGTGGATGCACAGACCTCTATGTGCTTCCCAGAGGAACCATGAATGCTCAACACTATAGAGATGACATTCTAAACCCCTGCATTCACCCTTGTGCAGGTGCCATAGGAGATACATTTCTCCTACAAGATAACACTCATATGCCTCACTGAGCAAGGCTGGTAGAACAATATCTTCAAGGGGAGAAAATTGTCTATATGGATTGGCCAGCCAGGTCTCCTGATATTAATCCAATTATGCATATCTAGGATGCTTTAGGGAGATGTTCTGCTGCCCTTAGATCTCTCTTATCAAGACCTGGAGGGGCTTAGACAAGCTTTTCACAGTGATTGTTATTACCTGTTGAGCTCCTAGACATCATCATCAACAGCACAATACATCTTTTTGAGGCCTGCATTGCTGTGAGGGTTGACCACACTCCCTATTGAGGTACTTTTGCTATTTCATTTTGACACCTAATTTTAAATGAGTGGTAGGCAATGCACATAACTAACAAACAAATGAGAAGAAGGTAGTGTAGAACACGCTAAGTTATGTATAAAAAGTTTAAGGCAAATAAATTTCCTAATAAGTTTAAGGTAAATAAACACCTAATTTTTTTATTTGGTGCTGTATATGGTCTGTTTTGTTTGAATGAAGTGTTTCTTACAAATGCTTTAAGGTCTTTCTCTAATGTATGATATGATACAAGATTTCACCAAAACTCATAACATTTCACCATGCAGTTTTAGAGTTATTGTGATTGTTCTTTTTTCTCTTACATTATGGAAACTGTATGAACATCATAGTTGACCTGATGGCATCAATCATTTGTGCATGTAGCTTGCATTAAATAAACCCAAGAATCCTATTATGCGTTCATATGATAACAGATTTTTGTTTACAAAAAGAAAAAAACAACAACAACAAAAAAAAAAACACCACTTCCTGTAACTTTCTTTTTGGTCCATTTGGCTAAAAAAACACCAAATATAAAAGGCCAAATTCAGATCTATTTGAAAAATCAAAAAATCATTTTTGCAAAAGACAGTAGAAATGGCATAGACTGCAAAATCAGCCAGAACTGATTAAAATTAAACAAAGAACTGTCTGTTTTACCCCACGTGCGGTAAGTGTTCATCGAACTTTACCAACTAAAAGTGAAGTTCAAGAATGCAAATGCATTAATGCACGTTAAATAATATAACCTCCAATATCGGAAGTAAATTGAAAAAAAGTATAAAAATACTGCTAATGACATGCCGGTACATCCAGCTGTTTGGGAAATATAGTTGAACCCGTTTATATGGAATTCGAAGGGGAGAACTCAATATTCCGATATACACAATAATTTGATATACAGGTTTTACCGCCCTACCATTCTGTGGTTTTCTGGTGTATACAATAAGTGAACAACAAAAACTAAGATTATTTACTTCCATATTATAAATTGTGAGTAGAATTACATGATCAAATTAAAAACAAGATACACAGCAATATGATAAAAAAAGAAGTCTTAGCAGAATCGATGCTTTAGGGCATAAACAATCTATATCATTTTCTGCTTTTTTAAAGTGATTGTATTTGTCAAAATGCTGATTTCAACCTGTTTGATTTTGTCAATCAAAGTGTATCCGGTACCAACAATTATTACACAATACTGTCAGAGTACTGTAACCCCCCCCCTCTCCTCTCGCTTTGTTTGTCTGTCAGGACCAGCGACTGCCACCTCACCCACCCCTCTGCTCCACCCTACAGCAGCTTTCTCCTTATCAACCCCGCCCCAAGATCACAAAGTTGCACTTCTTTCCTTTTTGCCTCAGTGTGCTTTGGAGGAGGTAAGTAGGGGGATGGGGGAGGAGGGTTGTCCCGTTGAAAAGCTCGAAAAAGAGAGGGTTTCTAGAAGAATGAAAGAAAAGACTGTTTCCAGTTCGGAATTGTTGGAAGCGTCAATTTGACATGGGGAATTCTGACTTACGCTGAAAAAAAAGGTTTCTTGCTTGCCAAGATTTGCTTCTGAGAAAATTTGCGAAGTTTTATTCGAAAATTTCGATATATGCAGTAAAGGCTGCTTCAACTCATTTGATATAGGAAAATGCATTACGTTATTTTCAGGCTATTTTGACGGAGATTTTCAAAAGTTCGAAATTCACAATCATTTGTTATATCCAGGTTCAACTGCATTAAGTTTGAATTACATTTGGTGCCCCTCAAGGGCAGCACTACAAGACTTCGAGGTCTTTAGCAACCAAAGCACATCAAATAGAAACAGTGTGTTGGCCTTTTTTTTTTTTTTTGGTTGAAGGTTTAACAACCACCGTGAGCAACTCAACGGGCTATAAACAGTTGCTCGTCACTAATTTAGAGCCACTGGTTCCAGGGAATGGAGGGAACCGGTGCATCAAGACAAACACAACACCCATGATTTTGATCGGAGATTTAACGACCACCGTGAGCAACTCAATGGGCTATAAGCAGTCGCCCGTCCCTAATTTAGGGTCACTGGTTCCAGGGAAGGGAGAGAGCCAGTGCCATAAGACAAACACAACATCCATCCACACATGCCTCACCGGGATTTGAACCCTGACCCCGTTCGGACGAATGATCACAGGCTATCGTTTAGACCACTGTGCTACCGGGGCGGCCACAACACCCATGACTCACTGGGATCTGAACCCAGACCATTCGCGGACGAATCGTCATAAGAAAATCCTGTAGTCCACTTACTGCTATGATAAACTATTAGTGAAATGAATGATTTAAGGAACTATTGTGACAAATTTTCCGACACGAAGACATCAAAACAAAGTTCAAATGTACCAATGTGATTTCCTCTGGTTCCTCTCTCCCATATTTTTTTTTATTGGAATTTTAACGACCACCGTGAGCAACTCAATGGGCTATAAGCAGTCGCCCATCCCTAATTTAGGGTCACTGGCTCCAGGGAAGGGAGAGAGCCATGCCTCACCGGGATTCGAACCCGGACCCCGTTCGGACGAATTATCAGAGGCCATCGCTTAGACCACTGCGCCACCGGGGCGGCTGCTCTCCCATACAGACACCTCACAATTACCACGATAAATAATCACTACTGCACCAGTCTTTACAAACACTTGCAATCACTAAAAGTGCAATTAACATCCATAAAACGTTTTCAAACACAATCCCATTCTGTGTCGAAATAAAAAAGAAATGCCCAGGACAATAAATACATGTTACAAGAAAAGGAAATACATGGCATAAGCAGACGAACCTAATTTTAAAAAAATGCCTTAGCGTTTCTTATGAGAAATGAAATTATCACGCATTTCTAAAATACATATATTTTTTTATTACCTCAATTGCTGGGGAAGGAGACATGATTTAAATTTACGTACAGGCCAACATTCAATGAGTTTTGCCCCGGTAACGAACTAATTCCACAAAATAAACATATCACTGTTTCTTAATTAATCATCCCGAAGTCTCAAACACAAAAAATTCGTTGCCAACCTTGGCTATCAAAAATCATTGCTTATTACCTACAATCGACAGAGATTTTTGATTTTACGCTAAGGTTTTTTTTTTTTTTTTTTTTTTTTTTTGAGATTTAACGACCACCGTGAGCAACTCAATGGGCTATAAGCAGTCGCCCGTCCCTAATTTAGAGTCACTGGTTCCAGGGAAGGGAGAGAGCCAGTGCCGTAAGACAAACACAACATCCATGCCTCACCGGGATTCGAACCCGGACCCCTTCCGACGAATGATCAGAGGCCAACGCCTTAGACCACTGCGCCACCGGGGCGGCACGCTAAGGTTGGTTCATGTATCTTCGGCGGCCAATGTCACCAGCCTCGTTTTCAGGAGAAGTTTTAAATGGCAGTCACAGATATTTTACATATAGTAGTTCAAACTATAAACTGTATTATAGCTTCACGAAATTTAACCACAGAAGATTTCAAGAATTTCCTGAAGAGGTGAACCTTGTTTACATATGTTTATATAACACTTTATGGCGATATTCGTTAAAAAACTTGTTTCAAAGAAAGTCCATGGATTGTCGTTACGAAACTAAATACTTTTCGGCAGAAAAATATCCGTCTTATCCTGAAACAGATGCTAATTTTTATTATTATTTTTTTTATGTAGACTCATGTTCATAACAGATGCAAATAGTTACTATTCGTCTATAAGTACCTAGTCTTCGTATAGAAAGAAGACGACAGGCCGTCTTATGCTGCGATTTATTAGAAACTTGTTTTACTTTCACGAGGTGATTAATCCTCAGTTTTACCCTACATTCGGAAAATTCTTATTCTACAGCCATCGTTCACGACGCCAGAAAAATATAACGTTTGCAAGGATACGTTTTTTATTTATCGTAGGAAAATCGAGATTTGGGTTGTGGTGTCAGACAGTTTGCCTTCACTCTAAGAAATTTTAGACGATCAGCATTTGAGCCACTATGACTAATTAACAAGCTCTCAGACATGTTTATTTCACTCTCAAATTTCATATACCGGTGTTTGGAACCTCTAATAAATTAGGTGAACGGATATTCAAACACATTGCCTGCACTTTTGCGGGTATAGCCGTGATGTGACGCACATGTGGTGGTGTTCAAAAATAACAGACTTAATAGCAAAAAATAGCACCACCCGGCCATGTCTCACCAAGGAATGGAATTACTGCTGCTAGGTTAGTATTCAAAATCAAATATGCCGCCCCGGTGGCGCAGTGGTCTAAGGCGCTGGCCTCTGATCATTCGTCCGTAATGGGTCCGGGTTCGAATCCCGGTCAGGCATGGATGTTGTGTTTGTCTTACGGCACTGGCTCTCTCCCTTCCCTGGAACCAGTGACCCTAAATTAGGGACGGGCGACTGCTTATAGCCCATTGAGTTGCTCACGGTGGTCGTTAAACCTCCAATCAAAAAAAAAAAAAAAAAAAAACCTCCAATCAAAAAAAAAAAAAAAAAAAATGAAAAAAAAAATCAAATATGATGACTTACGGCAAGGATATTTTTGTAAATTGTTAATATTACTTTTGGCTGTGGTTCACTCTCTCGCTCTTTTTATTTTCACGATTTATGCAAATACTTTATTCATTGTATCTATTTCCAGTTGATAAATTTTCTACTTGAGATATTTCATAGCAGTCACATGACTCACAGTCACATCACAGAGTAACATAAGGCCCAGCATAGATCACCAGTTGGCCATAAATGATCTAAATCATTAAAGGAGGCCTGCAGAAAACACTTTTGAGATTCTTAAAATTTAAAGTCCGGATGTTGCTGATATCGTTTTCTTCAAAGTAAAACTCATACTGAGAATGAGATAGTTCTTCTTTTTTTTTTTTTTTTTTTTTATTGGAGGTTTAACGACCACCGTGAGCAACTCAATGGGCTATAAGCAGTCGCCCGTCCCTAATTTAGGGTCACTGGTTCCAGGAAAGGGAGAGAGCCAGTGCCGTAAGACAAACACAACATCCATGCCTGACCGGGATTCGAACCCGGACCCCTTATGGACGAATGATCAGAGGCCAGCGCCTTAGACCACTGCGCCACCGGGGTGGCGAGAGAGATAGTTCTTCCCCTCTAATGTTATTATTACTTTCGCTGTAGTTATCTCTCTCTCCCTCGCTCCTTATCATTTTTTAAAACTTCAAGATCATCCCACATTATAGCACTTACCTGTCCCTAATTTATGGCACTGAATCCAGGGAAGAGACATGAGCAGGCCGTTTGGAAATACACCACCCATGTCTCACCAAGGAATCGAACTGGGACTCCGCTCTGCAGAACAATTGGATGCTTGCTCCTTTGACTCCCCGGCTGGAGATTCTTTGTTGTTGTTTTTTCAGGTGCATTCCTAAAATCGCAGCTTATACTCAATCAAAAAAAAAAAAAAAAATAAATAAAAAAACAAACTTGGAAAGGAATAAATGCAATAGATTTTTGTTTCGACTTTTGTTGATGAAGTTGATAGTTTTGCCTACTGGTAGTCGAATGGTCTAAGTGGTCTAAGCGTGACTTTTCATATGGCTAATTCCGAAACCCAAGTTTTGGGAAAGACATGGGTATATGGTGTTCTTTCTTCTGATGCTGGTTTTTCTTCTTTTGCAGGAACCAATAGTTGTAATTTGGTGATGGGTGGTGACTTTTTATAGTTCTATAAATCACATCCTGAATTCAGCTTTTACAATTTCATATCCGAAGGTTGCTTATGTTTCGAAGCTTTGGCTTCTAAACATTCTTCCTAGTGCCTTGGATGGGTCCGGTTCGAATCTCGGATGTAGGCATGGGTGGTGTGCTTGTCTTACGGCACTGGATTTTTCTTTTCTTGAAGCAGTGGTCCAAGAGACGGCAGACAATCGATAACCATTAGAGTTGCTCACAGAGGTCATTAAACCTCGAAACAAAAACTAAACAAAAGAGTTAATTACGAAGATCGTCAATCCCGCAAAGAACAAGGAAAAAAGTTCTGTCTATCACAGATATCATATAGGAATAAGGGACACAGTTATATGATATTCCTGCTGCCCAAGGTCTTTGTTGCTGCCTGCTGCTATCCTTGAATAAAAACCCCAGGCCACTATAACTGTAACTGTAATAATCATCAGCTGGCTTGTTCCGTGAGTAATGAGTATGCGCTTAAAGGGATCTGCTCAAATCTTTGGCTCTGCTCTTCAAATTGAAACTGGGCTGCTCTGAAGAGGTCGTAATACAGTGAAGCGTTCATGGTTTTGCATGTTTAGAATTTGAAACAATTTCTATACCGATTTGAAACGACATATGGTGTAAGCATTTTTAAATTTATTAATGTGATTTTTTTTTTTTTTTTTTTTTAATTTCAGTGTGCTTTGGAGTTTGGCAAGATGTTCTGTTAATATGCATTTTTTTTAATGACCTCCCAGTGCTGCTTGATGGCTATTCCATCGAAAAAACAGTTACAACTGTGACATTGTGCAAAAGCGCAATACCTGCATAATTTTGTGAGCAGGAAATAAAAAAAAAGGAGGAATGGAAAGGCCAAGTTGTAATCTTTTAGAAACATCCCAATGTGTCCCATTTCCTCACTGCTGATTCCTGACATTTGCAATTAGCATATCCATGAGTGGTAGGAAAAGAGACGATTGATCTCTTTGCTGTTTCGGTTTCCATGTTATTTTACTGCATTTCCAGGCAGTCCCCCCCAAAAAAAAAAAAAGAAAAAAGTAAGATGTAAGTCACTTTCTCCCTTGAGTCAACTTGACTTGCAAGAGGCTCATGACTAACCAAACATCTTGGGGTGGCAAAAAAAAAAATAAAAACAGTTGTCTTGAAAACAAACTTTGCATATTGTGTTTCTGTGTTGAAAGTAAAATGAATTTACTTAATGTAAGGGGGGGCTTTTACTGAACTCTTCTATGGTGGCATTTCATGTCTTCTATGCCGCCCCGGTGGCGCAGTGGTCTAAGGCGTTGGTCTCTGATCATTCGTCCGTAAGGGGTCCGGGTTCGAATCCCGGTGAGGCATGGATGTTGTGTTTGTTTTACGGCACTGGCTCTCTCCCTTCCCTGGAACCAGTGACCCTAAATTAGGGACGGGCGACTGCTTATAGCCCATTGAGTTGCTCACGGTGGTCGTTAAACCTCCAATCAAAAAAAAAAAAAATGTCTTCTACTAAACCACTATCTACATGTGCCATTCATTGCCTAAGTGATTTGTATTGTGCTGCAAGGCAAGGAAGTAAGCAAGCTTTGGATATGATTCTTTCCATTCCTTGGAACTAATATAAGTATTTAAAATAAGGATGATTGATTTCTGAACTTAAAGGCTTGTGGGAAACTTTTGATTATGAAACTGCTGGATATGTGGCAATTTCTTTTGTTTTTGTTAGGTGCCAGGTAAAAACTGTTACGAGATTATTTCACTTCCTAATAAATTTGAGTTATATTGTTTCATGATATGACTCGTCAGGAATGCAAAAATTCACTCATCGGCTCTTCATTGGTTAGGGTACTTTTTCATCAGTTTGTCTTGTGGCATTCTATGTATCTGCACTTTATGATTCAGTAATTCTCTAAAATGTGCCTTGTTTAAAGTAATACTCTGAATTTCAGTGGTAACACAAGAGTGGCTATACAAGAAAGCCTAGGCAAAGCTCCCCTCTTTCCCCCTTTTTTTTTGCTTCATAAAAAAAGAAAGAAAAGAAAATGAATTGAGTGAGGGGTAAATTTGTTCTTCTGGGTTTTGAGAGCATGCTTCAGCCCAAAGTCAAAGAATGTCATCAGTAAGCATTGACTAGCTCAAATGCAGGCTGACAAAAAAATCACACACACTTACACTTTGAAAGTAATATTAACAGCATACTACACAAATGAGCTCTGCCACCCCAGTGGTGCAGTGGTCTAAGCGATGGCCTCTGATCATTCGTCCGAACGGGGTCTGGGTTCGAATCCCGGTGAGGCATGGATGTTGCGTTTGTCTTTCGGCACTAGCTCTCTCCCTTCCCTGGAACCAGTGTCCCTAAATTAGGGACGGGTGACTGCTTATAGCCCATTGAGTTGCTCACGGTGGTCGTTAAACCTCCAATCCCCCCAAAAAAAAAAAAATGAGCTCAAAGATTGGGATGCAATTTTTGGTGGATTAGCATAGAATGTAATGTATATATTTCTCTTTAATTCAGAATTTAATGACTGCTAATCTTAAGATTCCATTTTTTTCATTCAGTCTAGTTTAAGAAGCAATCACAAGAATGTTACTATATGAGCAAAATGGCATTGAAAAAGCTGGTTTTACAAGACATGCTAGCATATTTTATCCATGTTCAGCTTATCTCAGAGGACTGTTAGTCCATGGGTTGGAATCTGATGTTATGTGACATCAGATCCCACACTATAACTATACTTATAAAAGTTAAGACAATAGCCAGACTTATAGAAGTTAAGACAATAGCCATACTTATAAAAGTTAAGACTTCTTTAACAGCAACTTTCCCATTTGTAACTTCTGCTGTTTTTTTCCTTCATCAGGATATATTACAAAGCTCTTAAATATTTAATTTCATCTTGATAGCTGTAATATCTTTTGTTATGGTGGTGGCAAACTCTATGGACATACACACAGACACTAATGTGAAAGCACAGAATAAATCGGCAATGTTTATTCACAATTAAATATTTTATTCTAAGATCTACTATAGTTCCCTGAGCATTTGGCTCAGCTTCACCAGGACAAATCATTTGTCCTGCTGAAGTTGAACCCAAACTCTCAGTAAATTTTAAAATGAAATTTTTAATTTGTGAATAAACATTGCTGATATATTGTATCTCAACATCCCAACTATTGTAGTCATAAAATATATTACTATGAAAGCAGTCAAATCATGTTTGGGGGCCGCCACGGTGATTCAATGGTCTAAGCAATGGCCTCTGATAATTCGTCCAAAAGGGGTCCGGGTTCGAATCCCGGTAGGGCATGGATGTTATGTTTGTATTATGGTGCTAGCTCTCTCCCTTCCCTGGAATCACTGACCCTAAATTGGGGATGAGCGACTGCTTGTAGCCCATTGAGTTGCTTATGGTGGTCGTTAAACCTCCAATAAAGAAAACATATATTTGGGGGGACCAAAAGCAGTATTTCTGTTGAGTCAAAAGTTTTTTTTTTTTATCTTTCTTTATGATACTGATGTATGAGAAAGTAAAAATGTGTCTGAGGGTAAGCTGCAACAAAAACCTTACTCTTTGATAATGGTCCACAAAGTGAAAAGCCCACAAACCCAATGCTGTGCACTGTGCCATGGTAACCCTAAAGCTACCACTAGTAGCACAGATTATCCAAAGACATCTCGATTACTAGCAAGCCGTAGTCTTCAATTCATGACATCAGGGTTATAACAAACACTGCCGTGACTGCCATCTTAGCAGCAAGGTTACAGCAAAGGCGATATTAGAATTCTAATTTTTTGTAACTTCACAATATTGATGGTAAAAAAGTTATAAATTTTGGTAAATGCAAAACATTTGGTAAAAAACAAAATGCCAACACTGTATGAGTAAGCCATAGTAACGATGAATTCAATGATTATTTCATATCCACAAACTAATTCAGATATAAAAAAGCTTTAACTTTTTTCTTTTTAAACCAATGGGTTGTTGCTTTGTACGAATTAACCGGTATTACTGTAGGCACCATACATTTTTTTTAACAAATTATATTCTATTTCATCCAAATGATAGTTTTTAAGTTTTGCCTTGTTTTTTCTCTATCTGATAAGTTAATAAAGAGCATTCCATGCATGACATTAAAAATTGCCGCTATTGATAAGGCAATTCCATATTCTTTCAGCAACACGATGTGCAACTGATACATAGTTTTTTTTTTTTTTTTTATTTCAGCATGACGTTGGAAAAGTACACATCTAGATATTTCATACAAAATAAGGATGTAGCACTGGCCAAAAAAAAAAAAAAAAAAAACCCAATGCATAATGATTATTGAAACATTGCTAAGCCTAATGATACATAAAACATTGCTTAAACCTACTTAGTTTCACTGAAACTATTATGTTTGCTATAAAATAGCTTAGTTCATCAATTCCTAAGAAATATAGAATCTAAATAAATAAAAATAACTTCTCTTATAAACGTAATACAGTATAAACACATCAAAGTCTTAAGCACTCAGTACAAGACATACACTGAGCAAACAGATTGTTTCTCGGTTTTAATTGTAGGAAGTTTGGTTTTTTATGAGACCCAGTTGCTGATGTCACAAATGGGGAAAATCCCGTAGGCTTAGGTCTCTAATACTAGAGATTGCTTTGGATAAGCTCCATTGAAATAATAACTGAAGATGGAGAAATCTGTTTTGCAATGCACAGGTGTTAGCTCTGTCGAAAAACACACACAAAGTCTTAGTACTTTGTTGAGGCCTTTTTTGGTTTCCTATCATCACATATGGAACAGAACAAAAATCAGTATATGCATTATAATGATCAACAGTCAAATGAACTAATGTAGATAATAACTGAGATCTTAATTTTCACAAATAAAGTGTGCAATGAGGAATAGGCAGATGCACCATTTTGCTTATAGATGTAGTTATATGCTGGTGATAACTAAAACACTGGGTAAAAAAAGTTTAGTCAATCTGATTCTACAGAAAAGTGGCATTGCATTAGCAGTTTCAAAAATATTAGTGAACACAGGGGAAAGCTTCTTTGGTGGCTGAATGGTCAGAGGTGCAGACTTCTTGCTAACTGTCCACTAGTATGAATCCCTGATGGGTGTACCAGTGCTGTACTGCTAGTTCTCTCCTTTCAATAAAACCAATAGATCTAAATTAGGGACAGGTAATTTCTTTGGCTTTGCAGGATTCATTTAACCTTGGGCAAAACAACTCTGCTACCAGTGAAGTTTCATACGTGTCATCAATCATTATCAATCCACTGCTTGATCTCATCCACATCACTCTGACATGCTTTCTGATTTCATCCACTCATCTTTCACATGGTCTTCTTCTGGATCTTTTCCTGTCCCTTGGAATCCAGTCTAGTATTTGTCATCCAATGAAGGCCAGTTCTAGCAGTATGTCAGCTTGTTTTCATTTTGGGGATTTTAACTTGGTCATGATATCATCAGCTCCTGTTATTTTTCTGATCCATGAGTTAATATCCTTCCTGGTTACACCAAAAATGCACCTGTTTATGCTTCTTCTAATAGTTTGCAGCCTCTGGTTATAATTTTTTTTAGGGTGTAATCCATAAGTGAGAACTGGAAGAGTATGTTGATTAAACACTTTTCTTTTAAGACATGATGTTAAGTTCTTGAAAATTGTACTCTTTCTTACAAATGTTCTTCAACCAAGTTTTATACACTTTATTTCTTCAATGTGGCCAATGCTTGATATCTGTTGACCAAAGAAAATGTAGCATTGGTTAGTTCTAGATTTGCCTTGTCGATTGCTAAATATTTAGTTTTAGTAAAATCAACTTTGTTTTCTGTAAGTTCATTTTTTAAGTCTGTCTTTATTCTTGTCAGCAGGTCATACATGTACATAGACTATTATATAATAACTTGAAGTATATCCATTCATGACAAATTTTAACTAATGGTGTATTATTGTACTTCAGTAACAGTATCTGTTTTTCCCTCACATTCACCAGGAAATAACACTAACTGTAGTGAGTAGTACATATTTTTGCTAGTGAAATAGTTTTGTCTGGCAAAAAAATATTCACCAGGGCATTTAATTTGAAGTGTAGATAATTATGTACATGACAAACAAACTAAGATATAGGTTGCCCCAGTAATTGAGTGATTAGAAGTGTAGGCCTCTGGCTAATTTTCTAAGATGGGCTCATGTTCAAGTCTTGGATGAAGCATGGATGGTGTGTTAATCCTTTGGCACTGGGGTTCTTTTTCTTTCCTGGAACCAGTGGTCCTAAATTAGAGATGGGTGACTGATTTATATAGCCTTTAAAATTGCCCATGGTGGTTGTGATTGTTAAACCCTGATAAGAATAATAAAAAGAACTGAGATATAGAAATTTTTCTCAGAGTGGTTTCTAACGTTGCAAATATTTTTATTTATACACGAAAAAAAAAAAAAATCCATAGCAGTTCTGATAGTGTTTGTACAAAGTTTAAAATTGCCTTTTCTCACAAAAGCCCATATAGTTTAAAGTATTAGGTTTAGCAAACAAATTTAATGAATAATAGTGAAAAGTTCAAAATTCAGAAAAGAGCATTTAATTACTAAAAATGAATTTGCTTATAGGCAGGGCATCTGAGAGGAATTTTATCAGGAGTACAAAGTTTCTTTTGGGGACCTGACCCCTTAACTTCTCCATTATTTGTTTTAATCTACTGTGCTTTTATACCATGAGCTGTAGCATGTAAGGTCAAAAAGAGTATGGAAGATGAGAGAGGGGTAGAGTGGATCATTCTGCTAATTTTCTGGATTTAAGGCCTTATGTTCTTGTACTCCCTCCACTATAAATAAGAGAATGAGATATAAGTAAGCATATTTGATTTGAACATCTTCATTTATGCTACAATACAGATGATAAGGGATGTAAGGTCAGGTGATGCGTAACATCACAGCCTCTCCTTGACAAATGTCAACCCCGCCTTCTCGTGGTACATCCTGTTCCCACTAAAGGGGCTCTGACGACCGCCAATAGCGTTATAACTATACCATCGGGATTAGAGGAAATGCTATCCCACACTCACCAACCCGCTTGGCCAGCATGGTGAGTTATGGCCAAACCCCTCCAAAATGCCTCCACAACTTAAATCTTGGCCCTCAGTTTCCGGCAGCTGAAATGTACCTGGCCAAGGCAGCGGCCAGTGCGACATGAAGGCAGAGGGTGCTAAGAATCCCCGGAGGACCGGACTAGGCTGCCATCTGATGCTGACCTTGGCTACGTACAACGGACGCTCCCTATCTTCTGATTCAAGGCTTCTTGAATTGGAAGAGGAACTACAAAGGATCAAGTGGGACATCGTCGGGCTAAGTGAGGTAAGGAGAAAAGGAGAAGATCTCATTGAACTGAAAAGTGGACATCTCTTCTACTATCGTGGGACAGATACTGGCAGAACTAGTGGTGTTGGATTTATAATAAACAAGAAACTGAAGGATAAAGTTGTAGAAGTTGAAAGTTCCTCTGACAAAGCTGCACGACTCGTTATCCAACTCTCGAGAAGATACCAGGCTCAGATTATTCAAACATATGCACCCACCACAAGTCATGCTGAAGAAGAAATTGAAGAATTTTATGAGGAAATTCGTGATCTAAATAATAAAGGTAAGCAGCACTTGAAGATAATTATGGGAGATTCCAATGTAAAAATAGGGCAACGGCAACAGAATGAAACTTCAGTAGGTAAATTCGGTCACGGCAACAGAAACCAGGGTGGAAATACTCTCGTAGAGTTTGCAGAGGCAGAAGGGTTTTTCATCTTGAACTCCTTTTTCAAGAAAAAGCCACACAGGAAATGGACATGGAGACATCCAAATGAGACGACAAGTGAAATTGATTTTATTATGTGTAACAAAAAATTCGTCATAGAAGACTGCAGTGTGCTAAACAAGTTCAACACAGGCAGTGACCATAGATTGGTGAGATGTACGATGCACCTCAACACTAAACTCGAACGTAGCAAGCTCATAAGACAAACAAAATGTATTGACATAACCAACCTTAAAAAACACCATAATACCTTCAAATTGGAACTGAAGAACAGATTCTCTGCTTTAGAAGGCCCAACATCGGAAGAAGTGGATATTTCTGAAGTTAACAGAAAAGTAACCAAAGCTCTTATGGAAACAGCAACAAAATTAGCTGGGTCTAAGAACAAATTGCATGTGAACAAATTATCAGGAAAAACCAAAATGTTGATGCAAAAAAGAAGAGTGATGAGGACAACTAAAGAAGATGTGACTTCCAAAGTGGAATATATAGAGCTATGCAAGACAGTACAAAAAAGTATCACTGAAGACGTAAGGAAATTCAACTGTGAACTAGTAAGGAAAGCAATTGAAAACAACCAAAGCCTAAAGATAGCAAAGGGACATCTCAGTAAGGGGAAAAAACAGATTATGGCACTGAGAAAAGAAGATGGTTCTGTAACAAGAAATAGAGGCGAAATTTTGACAAGAGTGAAAGATTTCTACTCCAAATTATATGAAAGGGATGATACATGTACTCCAGACATCATGAAAGGTACCAGTACCAGAGTTCTTCCAGTCCTTCCAGCAGAAGTTGCACATGCAATCAAGAACATGAAGTGGGGAAAAGCTCCAGGAGAAGATGGAATTACTGTAGACATCATACAAGAAGCAAGTGGAGAAATCGAAACAGTACTCGCCCAAATTTTCACTCGATGCCTTAATGAAGGGAAAATTCCTGAGGATTGGAACAAAGCTACAATGATCTTGCTACATAAAAAAGGTGACATTGAGGATCTCAGGAACTACAGACCTATCAGCCTCCTATCAGTGGTTTATAAAATCTTCACTAAAGTTCTTTCACACCGCTTGAAGGTGACACTGGACATGGCTCAACCGAGAGAACAAGCTGGATTCAGGAGTGGCTACAGCACAATAGATCATATCCACGTACTGAGAGAACTAATTGAAAGAGCGAGGGAATATGAGCTTCCATTGTGCATGGCTTTTATCGATTATGAAAAAGCCTTTGATTCAGTGAAACCATCAGCAGTTGCAATGGCTCTGAAATCCTGCGGTATTGAAGATGCATACATTAATATTATTAATAACATCTATGAAAATGCAAGTGCAAAGATTCGGCTGTTTGAAAATACAACACACATAAAAATTGGAAAAGGAGTGAGACAAGGTGACACCATATCTCCGAAGCTCTTTAATGCCAAATTGGAAAATGTCTTTCAATCACTGAACTGGGAAAACAAAGGGATAAAGATTAATGGAGATTATCTAACCCACCTTCGTTTTGCTGATGACATAGTCATTTTTGCAACTACCCCATCAGAGCTGCAGAGTATGATGCAGAAACTTGCTGACAAGAGTAAAGAAGTGGGATTAAAAATGAACTTTCAGAAGACAAAAGTGATGTACAATGCTTTTACAAGAAATGAAGATTTATCGATTGATGGAGAAAAGCTGGAGATAACAGACACGTACGTTTATCTTGGACAGCAGATATCAAGTGAGGGTCACATTGGTGAAGAAATTAATCGGCGTACAAAACTTGCCTGGAGAGCTTTTGGAAGAAACAGCATAATTTTCAAGAGCAATATGCCATTATGTCTTAAAAGAAAAGTGTTTGATCAATGCATCCTTCCAGTGCTTACGTATGGTGCAGAGACGTGGACCTTAGCTAAAAGAGACATACAAAGGCTGCAGACAACTCAAAGAAGCATGGAGAGGTGCATGCTTGGTGTAACCAGGAGAGATAAGAAGAGGAACTCGTGGATCCGAAAAATGACAAGAGTGGAAGACATCATGATCAGAGTTAAATCCCTGAAATGGCAATGGGCTGGACATACTGCCAGAAGAACAGACCATCGATGGACAGCCGAAATTTTAGATTGGATTCCAAGGGACAGGAAAAGACCCAGAAGAAGACCACATGGAAGATGGGTGGATGAAATTCGAAAGTATGCGGGAGTGACATGGAGGAGACTGGCACAAGACAGACCGTTGTGGAGGAAACTTGGGGAGACCTTCGTCCAGCAGTGGATTGATAATGGTTGACAATGATGATGATGACAGATGATAAAATTCACATTGAAACATCCTTTTATATTTCAATGCAGGTCAGATCATCAGAAGGCATAAGTATTAATAGAAAAAGGTAGATAAGCTTATTATTTACTTAAAATAAAAAGCTTTCCTGACCTTGTGAAAAATTTTGATTCACAGCATGAAAATTAATCGTTCTGGCAATGTTTGATTCAATACTTAGCCTGGCCAAATCCACAAGATGTTCCTGAGACAATTGTAGTCCTTAGATAATTCTTAATCAGCTTCAATTTACTAAATGACCTCTCTCCAGAAGCTATGGTTGCTGAAATTGTTAATAGTATTTTAAAGCTAGCACAAACATTTGGAAACAGGTTGAAATCTGCACTCTGTTAACAAGTTCAACAGATCTAATGGCTTTAACTGTGTATTTACAAAATTTATTTTATGTATGGAGGGTAAGAGTTGCATTTCTTATCCAAAATTATTACCATTAAGGTCAGCAGGATATTACTCTGATAAATCTTTTCTCTTCCACATCACTTTTGAACATGGTGAGATATTTCCACAAGGAATAAAATTTTTCTGCCAACTGCTTGATAACATTAAGGCAGATAGTTAATCCTGTTCTAACATTACCTACCAAAACATAAAACACACTTTCTCAAGTAAGTCTTCTGGAGTATATCATCTGTATCAATAATTTCTTCCAAGTTAGCATCAGGTGTGCTGTCATCATGTGGCCTTGCCTCCTTGCGCCTAACTCCATTACATCTATGGGAGAGTTTTATTTCTGCATTTAGGTTTGACTTAACCAATTTGACTTCATTCCATGTGCATTTTCAGTTGTTTCAAAGTATTATCAGCTTAGTGAGGAGAGTTTCTATGTTTGCTACTTCAACATCCAGTGTGGCATCTCTAGCTTGGATGACCTTGTTGCAAATATTTATGCCAGCTAATATTTTGTACCATATGGCTGACGTTAACACATAGGCAAACTACTAATGAGTATAAAATGATCAAGCAACCACTTAATTAAAAAATTGGGTAATAATATCTTGTCAGAATGTCCCGTATATAAAATATAAAACACACGTTTTTAATTTTTTCCTCTTACCAAAATTGCAAATTGCCCAAAGTTTTTTCTTCCAGCTGAAAGCTCATGTTATAATACACACGTGAAATTATTTTTAACAAATTTTAAGTGGGGGCTCATTTTGAAAAAAAAAATTGTTTTGTTTAATAAAAATGTGGTCTCATTTTTCCATGTATTTTGTCACTAAATATTAAAAGAAAAGTGTTCTTTTAATTCTAAAAATGTGCAGAAACAAGTTGTTCCAAATTGTATGGATCATGCAGATCATTGAAGAAAAAAAATTATGTGGCTGCAACAGTTAGTTGTGAAGTTATGATTTTTTTTGTACAGTGTAGTTGTGAAAACTCATAGTGCAAAAACTTTAAAGGCCAAGCCACCCAATTCTTGAAGTGGCATTACTCAAGATCTATTGACCTAAAATTTTAATAGGTACCTTTTCTCACCAGTACAATACTTTGTACCAATTATCACAAAAATCTGAGATGGGTGGGTGATTCTTGTTGAAATGTTTATGATTTGACATGGAATTACCCCATGTAGGATAGTCTACAACTACATTTTACTTCATAGACCATTCCTTGCATTTTTAAAATACCTTCTTCTCTTTGAACTTTCTTTGGGAATTTTTTTTTTTGACTTTGTTCTCTATGCTTTGAGCTAGTCTTATATTATATTTCTTACTAATTCTCTGTAAAGATTTGAATAAACCTTTTCCTAGTGCATTTTATTTGTTGCTGTTTTGTGTTCTTCTTAACTGAAAAATTTAGAAGTTTTTCAATTTCATTTTTAGGATAGTTATTTTCTGTAAGGATGTCTTTAAGTTCTTCTTTGTGGGCTTTTTTGGGAAGTTTAATTAATTAATTTTCAGAAACTAGGAAGCCAGTTTTCAACATGAGCTTTACCTAAATAATGTACCTGTTTGAAGGAACTAAGAGCAAAATTGTGCAAAAATTCAGGTAAAAAAATTGTATCCATCATACTCTCAAATTGAAATATGTATTCTAAATTGTCCAGACAAGGGAATTTGAGCATATGCAGTACTATTTTCTGGACAGAATGAAGCTAATTAGTAAAAATCAAGAATAAAAAAATCAATGCACTCATAACTAATAAATATTTAGAATGATGAAGAAATTTTTAAGGCTATCATGAAAATGTCATATCATGAGAATTAATTTTCCCCAAAACAGATGGGAATCTTAAATGAACTAATTTAGATTTAGTAATGTTGCTGGGAGAGGGGGAGGGGCAACTGTTATTGATGTGAAAAACTTCTTGCAACATGGTATCACCACCAACAGGAATCAAATCCTGCTCTTGCACATTCTACTTAGGTATGCTAGTCAGAAGATAGTTGAGAACAATATTATGTATTGCTGTTAAGTCTGACTGAGCTGATAATTTGAGTGATTTTTATCAGAATGACTGATGTCCTTTTTAGTGAGGCAGGTGTCTTTGTTGGTATATTTTTGGCTGATGACGTAGCGGAAAATATTTTCAGCTGCATTGAGATATGTAATGACTAGCATCATTTTAACTGGAAGATTCATTTCATTTCTGATCTAGGATGGTACAATTTTAATTTTATTTGAGGCAGTTCTCAGATGTAGGTGGCAGTTAGTAATGCCATTTCTGTCTGGTGTAAAAATGCATTTTAAACTCTTTTTTTTTATTAAAGTTGCCTCCCCCATGCAAAGAAGGATATCTTAAAACAATTAAAATTAAAATATTTCATAACACTGCAGAGTCACATGAAACATTTTAATAAAATTCTAAAGCAATGAAAGCATGCACATGGATGATTATCTTTTTAAGTATATAGTGAGAAACTCACTACCTCCCGAAGAAGAAATTTTAGCTGTGACAATTTCAAAAGCTCTTCTGGCTAGCTGAACTTTTGTCTGCATGGCTTTATACAAAAATATTTTTTACAGTCAGTCTCTCAGAAAGAGATGTAAGAAATGCACATAGGCATTTATATAATGTGGCTGAAAACATGTGAAAAATCTTTACATGGTTACCTCTGTCCACTAAAGTTTTCTAATTTTATTTCTAGAAGTTAAGATGTATTTTTGGAAGCAGGTTATTGACATAAAAAGGTGTAGCAAACTGAATTTTTTTATCATTGACTACTAAGTGACCTTACATTTTTTGAGTATTCATTTGTCTTGATGAAACTAGACAGAAACAAATATGCCTGACCTGAGTGGAAAATTTAGAAACCAGAAAAGCTGCAAAACAGAGAAATCTTGAGCACTTGTTTTTTTTTATGGTGTAAAATTTTCCCAACTAGATGTGTGGAAGCAGAGGTAGTGGGCCCACTCAGAGAAATAAATTGATAACATAAGCTTATCTTTTATCTATGTCTAATGAGTGCAAGAAATGCATTTGTGTTTAATATGCCAGTTGTGATTAAAATAAAGCATTGTAATAGTAAACTTAATAAAATAATATGAAGATGTATCACCGCCCTGGTGGTGCAGTGGTCTAAGCGATGGCTTCTGGTCATTCGTCCGAGATGGGTCTGGGTTTGAATCCCGGTGAGGCATGGATGTTGTGTTTGCCTTAATGCGCTGGCTATCTCCCTTCCCTGGAACCAGTGGCCCTAAATTAGGGACGGGCAACTGCTTATAGCCCACAGAGTTGCTCACGGTGGTTGTCAAACCTCCAATAAAAAATAACCCCAAAAAAACCCGATGTATAATTATATAGTTAGGCAATGTGTGGTAGGTAACTCACAAAATATGATGCCCTACAGATTCATTTTCAAGAGCAATTTACCTTTATATCTTAAAAGAAAAATGTTTAATCAATTCACATCCTTCCAGTTCCTACTTATGTGTGGACGAAATGAGCTTTACTGTAAAGGACACTCAAAGGCTGTAGGCAACTCAGAAGTGGGGAGAGATGTAATCAGGAGAAATAATAAAACTCGTGAATCAAGAAAGTGACAAGTGTTGAAAACATCATGGTCTTAAGTAAAGATCCTCAAGTGGTAATGCACTTGGACAGGACATATTGTTAGAACTTACCACTGTCAAACAACTTAAGTCCTTTACTGGATAACAAGGGACAGCAAAAGACCCAGAAATCACACGAGAAATTGGTGGATGAAATTCAAAATCATACTTGAGTGACATAGAGGAGAATTGTTTAAGGCAGAGAGTTATGCAGATGACCTGGGGAGAACATCCACCAGTGGATTGAGGATGGTTTTTGATGATGATGATAGATTTGCGAAGTGGCCACAGTCATTCATCATAGTAAAATATTTTGTTTTCTATGATAGTAAAATGCATATAAATGTACATCACTTTATATGACAAGTTGTCCAGTGCATCCATATGTGCTCCATTCTATAAGTAAAGCACATATACAGGGTCATCATAATTAAATTATCCCCATTACAAGGCATCTGTCTGGGTTTGACCCAGGTTTTTAAAGATACCCATTTTTGTGAAATTCTGCCTATTTTAATGAAATTTACCTAGTTTTGTAAAAGTTTTTATCTGTTTTTGCAGTTAGAACACTGATTACTCAACCAAAAATTTAAAAAAAAAAAAAAACCCCTCAAAAGTACATGAAGGGTTTAAAGTTTCGTAAGTAGAATTATTACCAGATCAGAACTTTCAAATGTCATTGCCCAGATACAAGGGTTATCAGAATGATTTGTCCGGGCACGTAAATAAGAAATCCAGTTGTCTGGTCGTGCAGGTAAGTAAAAAAAAACAAAAAAAAAAAAAGCAGCTTTTGACATCAACTGTCCTCTTTTACTTTCACAGCCAAATTTTCACTCACTAGTGGGAGTATCTGTTTCTATTTCAGGAATCAATCTGCAAAACATTTTTAGCGGAAATAATATCTTCACGAAATACTTCCATAAAATTTTCGTTTAACAAAAATATTTAAAATTTTCGAAGTAAAGCCTAGTTCATCAAAGAAATAGTCCTGATGATGAACTAGACTTTAGTTTGAAAATTTGACCAACTTTTTCTAATAATAACCTCTATAAGACCTGTAAAAAAGTTAATTCCACAGTACACTATGAATAGGCCGCCCCGGTGGCGCAGTGGTCTAAGCGATGGCCTCTGATCATTCGTCTGAACGGGGTCCGGGTTCGAATCCCGGTGAGGCATGGATGTTGTGTTTGTCTTACGGCACTGGTTCTCTCCCTTCCCTGGAACCAGTGACCCTAAATTAGGGACGGGCGACTGCTTATAGCCCATTGAGTTGCTCACGGTGGTCGTTAAACCTCCAATCAAAAAAAAAACAACACTATGAATAGAAGTACCATAAATTCATTTACAAAAATATTTTGACGAGAGAAATCTGTGTGTCATTCAGACTGCCAAAATATTTTTGTGAAAAATTTTTTTACTGAAAATATTTTGTTAATATACCATTAGTTAAAAATATTTTCGTGAAGATACCATTTGTGAGCTCAAAATATTTTTGTGAAGCTACCACCCAATGGTATCAGATGCTGTGTAGATAGACTGCTGTCTGTAGAGACATCTAGTGGCCGAAATACTTAACCACACTTAATAGGAATACTATCCGAAACGCCGCCCCGGTGGCGCAGTGGTCTAAGGCGTTGGCCTCTGATCATTCGTCCGTAAGGGGTCCGGGTTCGAATCCCGGTCAGGCATGGATGTTGTGTTTATCTTACGGCACTGGCTCTCTCCCTTCCCTGGAACCAGTGACCCTAAATTAGGGACGGGCGACTGCTTATAGCCCATTGAGTTGCTCACGGCGGTCGTTAAACCTCCAATCAAAAAAAAAAAAAAAAACTATCCGAAACATGCGAAAGCAATTTCCATGGGAAGAAAAATAGTCAAAGAAATCACCACCAGGGAACAATGGCTATACAAGCGTCAAAAAGGTATAACATTTGCAAATGCCACTACTTTGCACATACTGCAGGTGATTGATGGGTATAAAGAAAGCTGAGATTTTTCATGCCATTCATGCAGTGAGTGAAAGCATCCTCTCACCGTATTGGAACATCGTTTGCTTGTGAAGCTTTACTATCAAAACCATGGAAATACTGCTGCTTTAATTTGGGGAATTCTGATGACTTAAATGATTGACGGTGAAAGCAATGTCGTTCGAGAAGCAACATTTAAGCCTTCTGTTCGCGTTTCAGCTGAAAAAAAGTGCCGCGGAAGCCCAGCAAATGATCTGCGCTGCTTTGGGTGAGGCTGCTGTGTCCTACAGTACGTGTAAGAAGTGGTTCCAGCGGTTTAAGCAGGGAAATTTCGATCTCCGTGATGCCGAACATCCGGGACAGCCACAGAAAGTTGACGATGAGGAACTGGAACAACTGTTGGACGCGGATCCCTGTCGCACACAGTCAGAGCTCGCCCAGGAACTCGGGGTAACACGGCAAGCTATTGCAAAGCGCCTGCACAAGCTTGGACGGATTAACAATGAGGGCCGTTGGGTGCCCCACCAACTCACAGCTGCGAACAAGTCTAGGCGCTTCGATGTTGCTGTGTCCTTGCTCTCTAGATTCAAGAAGGATTTCCTCCACAAGATTTTGACCTGTGATGAGAAGTGGATCCTCTACGATAATCCTAAGGGCGCAAATCGTGCGTTTATCCTGGTCAGCCTACCGCCAAATCGAATATCCATGCCAGGAAGTTGTTGCTGTGCATATGGTGGGATCAGCGCGGTGTCGTACTCTGAGTTGCTCAAACCTGGTGGAACGGTCAATGCTGAACGTTATTGTCAGCAACTCGTGAGTGACGCAATGGAGGCGAAAAGGCGTACATCGGCAAGGGCAGAAGGTCGGTCCTGTTGCTTCAGGATAACGCGCGTCCTTACACCGCGAAAACGACTTTAAACACAATCACCGACCTGGGATGGGGGAATTTGTCCCACCCGGCGTATTCTCCAGACTTCGCCCCGTCGGATTATCACCACTTTCGCTCCCTGCAACATCACCTGAGTGATACGCACTTCACTTCTGTCGAGTAAGTCCACAGAAGTATTGATGACCTTATCAACTCGAAACAGCCCTCTGTTTTCCGTAGTGGCATTCGGCAGCTCCCTGATCGATGGCTCAAATGTATCCCACACGACGGGGATTATTTCCCCGATTAGGTACGTATTCGATTTGCTATAATTTGCTGTCAACGTGTCGTGCCTGTGGCCGAGAATTAAGTTGCACATCTGATAAATAAATAAAAAAATTCTTAAGTATGTTGTTACGTCGTTTTTGAAATCCGTGTTTTGTTGAATAAAAAGATTTAGTCCATTTGTCTAGATAGCAAAATTATCTTCATTAAAAATTTTCGTGATATGCGGTGGACCAATTATATTTTTTCTTAATTGTGATACAGAAAAAGTTGGCGACTGCGGTGTTTCAGAATGAATTCTTGTATTTATTCACTTGTGATGAGTCTTTTGTTTTTAGTTATTGTATGTGATGTGAATATTAGCGAGTAAATATGTAATTATGTTTGAATTTAATCTTTGAAAGGTACCGTGAATTTCCCCATTTTTCATCATCGAGCACTTGTGTGTCAGGATATACAGAAAGTATTTTAATTTCTGGTAAGCATAACCTCCTACAAACCGCTTGGGCGCAAAACGCTTGTTTTTTTTTTTTTTTTTTACCTGCACGCTTTTAGTAAGTATTTGATTACATTTGAATTTTGAAAAACGTTCTTGGCTAAAGTAGAACTTAAAAGGCTGCACACAAATGAAATGCAAGCTCCTAAACTGCATTAAAGAAACTCCTGAACAGGCTGATTTTTCAGGAAGCCCATGTTTTAGCCCACGTTGGAGACTCTAGTGCTTGTTTACCCCAAATGTAATGTTAAAGCCATCCTACCCCTCCCTTTTATTTAAACTTCGGCCTTAGTTTCAGGAATTGCTACTTTATTTTTCAGTGCAGTTGTATTTTGTTCCAAAAATAAGGCCTCAAAGAAGGAGCCCTGTTCGTTTACGAAGGAGCCCTATTCCAAGATACGATCTGATGTACGTGAAGGATAACCTGAGTCAAGGAGCCTGGGTTGATTTTGAAGAAGATCAAATGGTTATGGGCTGACGCTTATTGAAAACATGTTTGACTACTGACTTTACTCTGAAGCAGTGTCGTTCATCTGGGCAGTGTTGTAACAATGTGATAAAAGTACATGCTATAACCCGCAAGGCTCAGCTGGTTTATATCAGTGCAGGAATTTATACACACCCCTCCAACACCTTTCCATAAAAAAAATCTCAACACCTCTCCATTTGAAGGTTCGTGAAACACACACATATAATATGCATATACAGTTAACTTTTAAGTATTAGTCCTTTTTATTATTATACAGCGTAGGTGTCAATACCAGTTAGCATTTACATGAATTCCTCAGCTTTGCCTTGAAGTACCTCCTACCATAATGGAATAGTATATATATTTTTAAAATTAAAGTACACTGAAAGGACAAATTATTACGTACAACCCGGTAAAATACGCAAAACAGCAAATCGCGGTGTGCAGGAAAACCGTTTGGGATTATATAAATAGAGTGGGTTGGTACGCACAGGAATCCATTCAGTCAAGTGCCAGCATGCATGGGTCGAGGACGGAAACTTAAGTGAATTTCATCGAGGTCAAATCGTGGGAACCAGGAAAGCCGGATGTTCAATCAGCGAAACTGTAAGGAATTCCGCGACAAACCGTAGCAAGTGTGTACCAGGAGTACGTGAAATCCGGCAAAACCGCAAATAGTCTGATGAAATGTGGCCGTAAAAGTGCATTGGATGATCGAGGGCGCCGACAATGGGCCCGCATCGTACAAACGAATCGGAGGGCTTGTTTGCAGTAAATCACGTCACAATTTAATGAAGGATCATCCACAAGCCTATGCTCAAAGACCATCCGTCGACACATGGCACAACTCTGCTGGGGCAGTCGACGATCACATCGTGTCCAGATGTTAACTGCACAGCATCGCATGATTGGGCTGCAGTTTGCGAAGGCCCATCGAAACTGGAGCATGGATGATTAGAAACGCGTCATATGGTCTGATGAATCCCGTTTCACACTGTATCGCGTCGTTGGAAGGCAGCGTGTGTGGCGTAAACCACACGAAGCTATCGACCCCGCATGCCAAGTTGGGGTACCACAGGCAGGTGGAGGCGGTGCACCTGTTTGGGCAGCTTTCACGTGGTCCGGTTTGAGTCCCTTGGTACCTCTTGAGTCTTCCGTCACTGATTCCAGTTATGTGCAGCTCCTGGCCGACCATCTCCACCCTTTCATTACGTGCCTCTACCCGAACCAAGTTCCGATCTTTCAACAGGACAACGCTCCACCCCATCGGTCCCGGCTAGTGGCCGACTGGCTCCAGGAGCATAGCAGTGAGCTTACCACACTCGCGTGGCGTGGCCCCCCTCGCTCACCGGACATAAACTCCATAGAGAATTTATGGGACATAATGGAACGAGCTGTTCGTGATCAACCATCCCCACCTACATCTCTGCCTGCTTTACTCCAAGCACTCTTAGATTGGTGATCAACGATATCAGAGTCTGTGTTTCGGAACCTCATTGCGTCCGTACCACGACGTTTGGATGCTGTCCTGTTTGGAAAATGTGGTGCCACACCCTATTATAGGAGGGTGTACATAATAATTTGTCCTTTCAGTGTATATGCATGTTCTGTCAAGCCTAATGTTATATTTTTAGTTTTTCTTTATTTAAAGCACGCATTTGTCGTTGCGGCCGCAAATGTATCTCTTCATTTTATTCTGCTACAAATTTCGCAGATATGCTTCTGAGTGATTTCAGCTTGCACGAGCAGGGGCGTAGCCAGAAATTTCTTGGGGGGGGGGGTCCATGGGTTTGGGGTTCATCGGTGAAAGCCTCTCGGAAAAAGATACTTCGAGTGGGAATAAGCCCCAAATCTTTAAAAGTCAAAAAAGAAAAAAAAAAAAAACTACTACGAGAACTTTTTTAATGTATATATATCATTTATATCACTTTAAATTCGTACTCAATCCCCATCATGGGGATGTCCGGATCCAATGACCCCTCCCCTTGGCTACGCCCCTGTGCACAAGCGTTGTGAAAATATCAATATGTACTGTTTCAGCAAGCCATGTTAATACTTAGTTGCTTTTGCCTTGTTTACAGAAGCATTTAGGCACACGAGAGATAAAAAAATAAAGACAGCACAAAAACCAAATAACCGTGTGTAGTTTTGGAAAAAATATTCCCGGTTTTTATTCTTAACTTTTAAAAAAATCAACAGTTCTCCATATTTTGAAATTTTCTGTAATTTTAATCATTCAACTCCCCTAAAAAAATTTCAGCCCCCCCTCCCCCTTCTCCAATTCTTTTCAGGACCTCCTAGTTTGAAATTACCAGTGGATTGGGGGTTGGTGACTTCTCTACCCGAGGCGACCATTTGCTAGACTGCGGCCCTTGCATCCCAGCGAATATGAATACATTTGTTTTGAAGACCTCAGAAAAATGTTAGGTGTAGGCACAACACTCCTCTTCCCCCAAGAAAAAAAAAAAAAAATCAAAGAAAAAACGAAGGTCCACCATTTCTCTCCAAAAACATGGCTTGGTGAAACGTCAAAGCTATTAATTTGTTTTCATTCGTGCCCAAGAATATTTGTGCTGCCTTCTTCGTGTAGTGTTATATACAGTTTGTGTGATCTTTTGTTGCAAGGGATGATGCTAATAAACCGTTACACCCAGAAGATGTTCGTACGAATAGCCTCAAAGTTCTTGACTTTTCACTAAGGGCTTTTATCATTGAAATTTTTACGATGCGTACATTTTTGCACTACGTGGACAGTGAGAAATAAAAAAAAAAAAAAAGTCCGTGGCCGATTCTGCAGTCATTTTGATAAGTGTCCAAGGTCATCCCACGTCATTAAACTCGGGTCGTGAAATTGTTCATAACAGAAACAGACGTTCTTAGGGATTGCCAAACTTATAAGAGCGCAGCAGTTTCCAGGAGTTGTGATGCCCGCATCTGTTTAAAACGCAGGAACTCGGCCTAATCATTTCTTAGAACTTGGAGGCCGGGGACTTGTATTCCGGTCAGGCATGGAGTAGATGTTTGTGCTCCGTTCTGGTTCTCACCTTTTCCTGCCGCCAGTAATATTAAGTCAAGAACGCTCTTCTGCTCCTGATTTTCGATGTTCTAGAGTCATTGAACAGGGAGAAAATGTAAGTTAAAAAATGTATTGTGCTAAAATGTTAATGTAAACGCTGATAAATTTTTAACCAAATGTAAAGGAAAATGCATCTCTTGAGCTTAGTAAGTAACTCATAGTTGATTTATAAAGTAAGTTCCTAATGTTTAATATTTGTGCGTCAGCTATTTTAATGTTTTTATAATTTTTTTTGCAGCTGTATAACTTTTGTACTGTGACAGTTTTTGTAAAAATATATAGTTTTTCAAGTCTTCTTCCATATCCTAAACTAGGAGTAATGTTTGGTTTTGGACATAAACTTCTTTTGCTGGAGTTGCATTTTGATTACACATTCAGTGTGGCTTACATTTTTGCACTACCTACAGATGCAGGTAGTGCGAAGTAGTGTGAAAATGAGATTATTCTTTAAAAAGTAATAAAGAATCTGAATTTCTCGAGAGAAATATATTCTTTTCCCATCGAAAAGTGGTGCAGTGTTTTGGCGTTCCGATTGCTGTGTGACAGAAAGAAGAGTCTACGGAATTCAGTGCACTGTGCCGTTATTCTGGAATACCTCTTCACTGGGTCAAGGTGTTTCAGCAGCGCTTTTCTGGGTCATACACATCAAGTATATGCGCGATAACAATGGCGCGATGTGGGGCAGACTTTGCTTTCGTTTTCCACGATTGTTTCGTACATACTTAGAAGAGAGGGTAAACCAAACACAGTGAATTTTCCTGGAATATTTGTTTCTCTCACGGAGTAATTAAGATTGATGTTAGAAACGGTGTCGGAAAATTTAAATTGAAAGCCATGGCAAAGGTTGGTTTCTATAATGCGTGTATTTCAACTCCCTTTAGTGCTTAAACTTTTATGTATTGGTATTAGCACTCGAAATACCAACATGCATTTGGTATTTACCTTTTCTCCCAGACTGCTGTATTAATATTTTTGGAGTTAACGTATTCATTGTAACTATAATCTCTGAAGAGAACAACAGTACGCTAATCTCAGTGCTAAAATAAAGTTTTTTTTTTTGCAGGGTTAAATGCAATTTTTGTATGTATTTAAGGACTTTTCATGAGCAACTCTTTGGGCTCTGGGCCGCGGGTGGCCTAGTGGGCAACGTTCGTGACTGCCACGGAAAGGACCTCAGGTTCGATCCCAGCAGGTACGAAAGCTCGCCGTGGCCGTGCATCCGCCGTGCGTCGGATGGGCACGTTAAGCCGTCGGACCCCGGGTACTGCCCCCCCCCGGTAATAAATAAGGGCGTCTTCCTCCCCCTTTCTACTTCGTTTCCGTGTCACTTTCCTATCGGGCACTCTAGCCCAAATCTCCTAGCTTCCTATATTTCTAAGGGTTGTTTAAGACCTGGGGTCAGACACTCCCTTCCTAAAATCCTCTACCTATGATCTGATCTGATCTTTGGGCTCTCAGGGTTCTCCGCCCCTAATTTAAGGCCACTGGTTCCAGAGAGGACAGCCAGCGCCATTAGACAAGCACACAACCCATCGCCTCATCCGGGCTCGATCCTGGCCCCACCTTCGAGGAGTGATGGTCCAATGCCAGCTCCTTTAACTACTTTGCCATAAAGTTAAATATGAGGATTGGGAAGGCATATAATCGCCTACTATCTATTGGGGCAACCATACCGTCCATCCAGAAATATAGGAGCAAGAAGTGCAGGGGCCCAAGCTCCGCTCCTCCATCCAGTGGCGTGTCCAGAAATTTTTTCTGGAGGGAGGGGAGACAGGGTTACCAAATTTATTTTTATACAGCTAAATGTGTTACGAGTACAATTTTAAAATGTATGCATCATCCGCGCAAAAATATTAAAATAAATGTTGCTGGGAATTATTATTATTAATATTCTTATTACGTATATTTTATCACCACATAATGGTTGATCACTCATATTTTGCTGTTCTTCTGTACAGAAAACCAGTTGGAAAAAGTGACTGGAATCCTGATAAGACCGATTTGTGTGCGAGAAATTTATTTTCGAAAGTACTAATAAGCATGCTTAAAAATAGTACATAAATTTAAATTCTGTAATAGTCTTTTGGATTTTCTGTTTTTTTTTTTTTTTTTTTACAGCGCCTGTTTTGTTTTGATGTGATCCTTGAAATTTTAATCAAAACTCTTGGCTTTTCAGCGTGCTTTAGAGTAATCTGAAAGAAGTCGTGGAACTCAAATTTGGCATTGCCTCGTGGCCACAGAAATTTTGAGTACCCATGTACACCGATGAACCATTACATCATGACCCACCTACCTAATAATCTGTAAGACCCCCATTTTCCCGCAAAACAACGGCCACTAGGCGAGGCATCGATTCGATGATGTGGCGATAGGTATCCTGGGGATTGTTTGGTACCATAATGTCAACAGCAGGTCCTCCAGTTCCCGTACATTTCGGGGTGGTGATGAATTAGCGCGAACCCGCTTTTCCAAATCGAACCACAAATGTCCGATTGGGTTCATGTCAGGTGAATTTGAAGGCCAGGGCATTAACAGAAAGTCACCAGCATGTTTTTCGAACCACTACTTGACCGCCCCGGTGGCGCAGTGGTCTAAGCGCTGGCTTCTGACCATTCGTCCGTGAAGGGTCCGAGTTCGATTCCCGGTGAGGCATGGTTGTTGTATTTGTCTTACGGTAGTGGCTCTCTCCCTTCTCTTGAGTCAGTGTCCCTAAATTAGGGACGGGTGACTGCTTATAGCCCATTGAGCTGCTCTCTGTGGTCGTTAAACCTTCGATAAAAAAAAAAAAAAACGTCGATTTTGGTAGTTTGGCATGGCGCATTATCCTGTTGATAATGGCCATCACCAGCAGGGAACACAGTTTCAATGAATGGGTGAACTTGGTCCGCAACGATGTTCAGATACCTGACAGCCGTAAAGGATGTGCTGTTGGGATAATTGGGCCTCAAGTGTCCCAAGAAAACATGGCCCACAGTATAACACCGCCGCTGGCCTGTTTCCGCCCAACAGTGCAACCAGGTGCATAGCCTCCATCGGTAATCAGAGTATCCGCGCTCGATCGTCTACGTGATGCACCAGGAATCTTGATTCACCAGGCCACTTTCTTTCAATCATCCGCTGTCCAATCTCTATCTTGGGCCCATTTCGTGCGTTGTTGGCGATGTCTTGCAGTAAGCATTGTGGACCCTGCTGGATCTTCGGCTACGTAGTCCCATGCACAGAAGGTTGCGATGAACTGTGTGCTGTGACATATTGCCCAGATCACCACTGTTGTAGCTGCGGATGATTTTTGCACTGTGGCCGTGCGGTTGCTGTGACCAATGCGCTAGTCTCCGCTCCCCTGTAACATCAATGAGCTACGGACGACACGGCTGGACGACGGTTCGTCGTTTGGTCATCTGCGCACCACTTTCGATACGTACTCACTACAGCGTCACGTGAACAAGCCGTGCCGTTTCCGAGATCGTAGTTCGGAGGTGCCGTGACGTCACGATTTGTGCTTTACCAAACTCTGATAAATCGGCAGCTTTCCCATTCTGACTTCGAACCCTCTACTAACCGAAAGCCGGTCCTCAGGTTGTGTGTGTGTATATATATATATATATATATATATATATATCATCATCAACAACCATTATAAATCCACTGCTGGATGAAGGTCTCCCCAAATTTCTTCCACAATTCTGTATTGGGCCTGTCTCCTCCATGTCACTCCAGCATACTTTCGAATTTCATCCTTCCATCTCCCATGGGGTCTTCTTCTGGGTCTTTTCCTGTCCCTCGGAATCGAGTCTAAAATTTCGGTTGTCCATCGGTGGTCCGTTCTTCTGGCAACGTCGAGCCGATTGCTAATTTCAGTGATTTCACTCTGATCATGATGTCGTCCACTCCTGTCATTTTCCTTATCCACAAGTTCCTCTTCTTATCTTTCCTGGTTACACCAAGCATGCATCTCTCCATGCTTTTTTTAGTTGTCTGCAGTCTTTGCATGTCTTTTTTAGTTAAGGTCAATGTCTCTGCACCATACGTAAGCACTGGCAGAATGCATTGATTAAACACTTTTCTTTTGTGACATAATGGCATACTGCTCTTAAAAATTGTACTGTTTCTTCCAAAACCTCTCCATCCAAGTTTTATACGCCGATTAATTTCTTCATCAATGTGACCCTCACTCGATGTCTGCTGCCCAAGATGAATGTAGGAATCGGTTGTCTCAAGCTTTTCTCCATCAATCGATATATCTTTTTTTTTATGTAAAAACAATTGTACCAGGGGCGGCTCCTGCTATGGGGCTGTGGGGCACCAGCCCCCTACCCAAAGCAGTTTTTTTTCATGCCGTACCAAGGAAGAGAAGTTTTGTGAACACCGCTGTAAGTTTTCCCAGCATAATGCTACGACTGCAGTTTTCTGAACTCAACTGGAAGTTTTCCCTGCATAACACCACTGGGAGCGGGAAGAACGTCACAGACTGCTTCTTGCAGCCCTGACAGCTATTGAAACCAACTCATGTGGGAAACTCTGCCTATTCCCACATCAGTTCGTTTCCTTTGAATAAAACTTCCCCGGGGACTGCATTGATGGCAGCTCTCGCTAGCAGGGTTGCTCGCGAATGCAGTCTTTCGTTGGGTGGGAATGTATCGACGGGCCCGTGTGCTTTGTTGATTAATACGGTTCTTGTGCTTCCGAATAAGACATAAAATAGGGGAATGAATTAAAAATAATGACGAATATTGAAATAAAGTATTAAATAAAGTACGTTTGAATGTATTACTCAACCTGTTTTTTTTTTCTTCCAATTTTTTGGTTTGTTCCTGCTTTTATTCAACGTAATAATTCTAACAACAATGTTGCTGCCATCTAATAACAAATACTCAGTTGCCGGAATGCCGGGACTTTTGCAAAAAAAGTTTTACTTATATTTTCTCTTCTGGTCAAAATGGGCATGTGAACAAATTGCGATTAAAAATAGAGTTCAGTATTGGATAAATTGAAAAAAAAAAAAAAAAAAAAAAAGAGATACTAAATTCTGCAGCGAAATACTTGCACAAAATTGATTTCTTCACTTACCAAGCACAGCGAAATTTTCGCTTTTAAACTCACGTAAATTTTTATTCACCAAAAATCATTGAAGTCACTCCACTGGATACATTTTATTTTTCTGCTGCATCCCCCTCCCTCCCAAAAATCAGCTGCGCATTTCAATTGAGGTAGTGTACTTAATTACTTTGAAAAGAACATTTAATCAGATGTATCATTGTTTAGAAAATTTACGAAGTTGGTAAATTTTGGAAAACAAATTTTTCTACACTAAATTATGATGGCTTCAGAATTAAAACTGGACTGAATATGTTTTGCAATCCGTTTTTATTAAGGAAAATGCCGGTGTGTGAGTATCGCAATAACAACTCGTCGCGAAATTCTGGAAGACCCTTTAAAATTCCAAAAAATGTTTTTCATCGCCGTCCAAGTTGTAGTGGTCGGTATCAAGTCGAAGTTTCAAAGGGAGTGTATCAGAAGAAAAAATATATATTGCCATATTTCTAGGGGTCACAATGAGACACTTGAGAACGCGTAACGCGTACATGACCTTGAGTGTGTCTCCGTTACCACTGGCACACGCATTAATTTTTTGTAATTTTTTTGTCCTTGTATATATATATATATATATATATATATATATATATATATACTTAAGAGCAAAACTGAAGACTAAGGAAAAAATTTTAGAATTTAAAACGAAGGGTGCAAAATAACCTGAAAATCAAAACGCGCAACGCAGCAGTTTTGAAAATTCAGAATTCACATACTATAAAGATACCTAAGCAAAAAAATACATATATAATTTTGACTCACACCTAGTACAACATAGAAAAGGTTATGTATCTACCTGCGTGAGTAAAAGGAGAAAAGAAAAAAAAGAAAATAAAACAACTGAATGTAGAAGGTGTCGAGAATACTGAGCCTTGGCTTTATCAAGGACCAGCAAAAACTCTGCATTTTCTCACTTCCACAAAGACCTAGTTGGAAATGGGTTTCTGCAAGGCCATAGATGCAAGTAACATTCCCACCTAAAATAGTTTAAAAAATATATATATAAGTCATGTCCTCCGTAGAGTAGCATGACCTAGCACTAGTTAACAATTTCGCTTGCATCCATTAACCTTCATGGCCCGACCCATGCTCTTCATCTGTTACTATTACTCCACTTGGGCCAAAACATACAAATTCTGAGCAAACCAACTAGGAAAAACTTTTAGAAATAAGCAGTCCAAGAAAAGACCAAACTCGAGTATAAACTACACTCCAAAAAGCTGCATCCAAAACATACTAAAAAGAAAAAATTAGAAAATGAAAAAAACCTCAAGTAAAAAAATAGTAATAATAAAAAATAATAAAACATTTCAACTAGAATTTGCGCATGAGCTGCTAAATAATAAATTGAAATTAGTTACTTAAGAGCAAAACTGAAGACTAAGGAAAAAATTTTAGAATTTAAAACGAAGGGTGCAAAATAACCTGAAAATCAAAACGCGCAACGCAGCAGTTTTGAAAATTCAGAATTCACATACTATAAAGATACCTAAGCAAAAAAATACATATATAATTTTGACTCACACCTAGTACAACATAGAAAAGGTTATGTATCTACCTGCGTGAGTAAAAGGAGAAAAGAAAAAAGAAAATAAAACAACTGAATGTAGAAGGTGTCGAGAATACTGAGCCTTGGCTTTATCAAGGACCAGCAAAAACTCTGCATTTTCTCACTTCCACAAAGACCTAGTTGGAAATGGTTTCTGCAAGGCCATAGATGCAAGTAACATTCCCACCTAAAATAGTTTAAAAAATATATATATAAGTCATGTCCTCCGTAGAGTAGCATGACCTAGCACTAGTTAACAATTTCGCTTGCATCCATTAACCTTCATGGCCCGACCCATGCTCTTCATCTGTTACTATTACTCCACTTGGGCCAAAACATACAAATTCTGAGCAAACCAACTAGGAAAAACTTTTTAGAAATAAGCAGTCCAAGAAAAGACCAAACTCGAGTATAAACTACACTCCAAAAAGCTGCATCCAAAACATACTAAAAGAAAAATTAGAAAATGAAAAAAAACCTCAAGTAAAAAAATAGCAATAAAAAAATAATAATAATAAAAATAATAAAACATTTCAACTAGAATTTGCGCATGAGCTGCTAAATAATAAATTGAAATTAGTTACTTAAGAGCAAAACTGAAGACTAAGGAAAAAAATTTTAGAATTTAAAACGAAGGGTGCAAAATAACCTGAAAATCAAAACGCGCAACGCAGCAGTTTTGAAAATTCAGAATTCACATACTATAAAGATACCTAAGCAAAAAAATACATATATAATTTTGACTCACACCTAGTACAACATAGAAAAGGTTATGTATCTACCTGCGTGAGTAAAAGGAGAAAAGAAAAAAGAAAATAAAACAACTGAATGTAGAAGGTGTCGAGAATACTGAGCCTTGGCTTTATCAAGGACCAGCAAAAACTCTGCATTTTCTCACTTCCACAAAGACCTAGTTGGAAATGGGTTTCTGCAAGGCCATAGATGCAAGTAACATTCCCACCTAAAATAGTTTAAAAAATATATATATAAGTCATGTCCTCCGTAGAGTAGCATGACCTAGCACTAGTTAACAATTTCGCTTGCATCCATTAACCTTCATGGCCTGACCCATGCTCTTCATCTGTTACTATTACTCCACTTGGGCCAAAACATACAAATTCTGAGCAAACCAACTAGGAAAAACTTTTTAGAAATAAGCAGTCCAAGAAAAGACCAAACTCGAGTATAAACTACACTCCAAAAAGCTGCATCCAAAACATACTAAAAAGAAAAAAATTAGAAAATGAAAAAAACCTCAAGTAAAAAAATAGTAATAAAAAAATAATAATAATAAAAAATAATAAAACATTTCAACTAGAATTTGCGCATGAGCTGCTAAATAATAAATTGAAATTAGTTACTTAAGAGCAAAACTGAAGACTAAGGAAAAAAATTTTAGAATTTAAAACGAAGGGTGCAAAATAACCTGAAAATCAAAACGCGCAACGCAGCAGTTTTGAAAATTCAGAATTCACATACTATAAAGATACCTAAGCAAAAAAATACATATATAATTTTGACTCACACCTAGTACAACATAGAAAAGGTTATGTATCTACCTGCGTGAGTAAAAGGAGAAAAGAAAAAAAGAAAATAAAACAACTGAATGTAGAAGGTGTCGAGAATACTGAGCCTTGGCTTTATCAAGGACCAGCAAAAACTCTACATTTTCTCACTTCCACAAAAGACCTAGTTGGAAATGGGTTTCTGCAAGGCCATAGATGCAAGTAACATTCCCACCTAAAATAGTTTAAAAAATATATATATAAGTCATGTCCTCCGTAGAGTAGCATGACCTAGCACTAGTTAACAATTTCGCTTGCATCCATTAACCTTCATGGCCCGACCCATGCTCTTCATCTGTTACTATTACTCCACTTGGGCCAAAACATACAAATTCTGAGCAAACCAACTAGGAAAAACTTTTAGAAATAAGCAGTCAAGAAAAGACCAAACTCAGTATAAACTACACTCCAAAAAGCTGCATCCAAAACATACTAAAAAGAAAAATTAGAAAATGAAAAAAACCTCAAGTAAAAAAATAGTAATAAAAAAATAATAATAATAAAAAATAATAAAACATTTCAACTAGAATTTGCGCATGAGCTGCTAAATAATAAATTGAAATTAGTTACTTAAGAGCAAAACTGAAGACTAAGGAAAAAATTTTAGAATTTAGGTTTGCTCAGAATTTGTATGTTTTGGCCCAAGTGGAGTAATAGTAACAGATGAAGAGCATGGGTCGGGCCATGAAGGTTAATGGATGCAAGCGAAATTGTTAACTAGTGCTAGGTCATGCTACTCTACGGAGGACATGACTTATATATATATTTTTTAAACTATTTTAGGTGGGAATGTTACTTGCATCTATGGCCTTGCAGAAACCCATTTCCAACTAGGTCTTTGTGGAAGTGAGAAAATGCAGAGTTTTTGCTGGTCCTTGATAAAGCCAAGGCTCAGTATTCTCGACACCTTCTACATTCAGTTGTTTTATTTTCTTTTTTTCTTTTCTCCTTTTACTCACGCAGGTAGATACATAACCTTTTCTATGTTGTACTAGGTGTGAGTCAAAATTATATATGTATTTTTTGCTTAGGTATCTTTATAGTATGTGAATTCTGAATTTTCAAAACTGCTGCGTTGCGCGTTTTGATTTTCAGGTTATTTTGCACCCTTCGTTTTAAATTCTAAAATTTTTTCCTTAGTCTTCAGTTTTGCTCTTAAGTAACTAATTTCAATTTATTATTTAGCAGCTCATGCGCAAATTCTAGTTGAAATGTTTTATTATTTTTTATTATTATTATTTTTATTCCTATTTTTTTACTTGAGGTTTTTTTCATTTTCTAATTTTTCTTTTTAGTATGTTTTGGATGCAGCTTTTTGGAGTGTAGTTTATACTCGAGTTTGGTCTTTTCTTGGACTGCTTATTTCTAAAAAGTTTTTCCTAGTTGGTTTGCTCAGAATTTGTATGTTTTGGCCCAAGTGGAGTAATAGTAACAGATGAAGAGCATGGGTCGGGCCATGAAGGTTAATGGATGCAAGCGAAATTGTTAACTAGTGCTAGGTCATGCTACTCTACGGAGGACATGACTTATATATATATTTTTAAACTATTTTAGGTGGGAATGTTACTTGCATCTATGGCCTTGCAGAAACCCATTTCCAACTAGGTCTTTGTGGAAGTGAGAAAATGCAGAGTTTTTGCTGGTCCTTGATAAAGCTACAAGGCTCAGTATTCTCGACACCTTCTACATTCAGTTGTTTTATTTTCTTTTTCTTTTCTCCTTTTACTCACGCAGGTAGATACATAACCTTTTCTATGTTGTACTAGGTGTGAGTCAAAATTATATATGTATTTTATTGCTTAGGTATCTTTATAGTATATATGTATATATATATATACAAATTTTAGATTGGATTCCAAGGGACAGGAAAAGACCCAGAAAAAGACCACATGGGAGATGGGTGGATGAAATTCGTAAATATGCGGGAGTGACATGGAGGAGACTGGCACAAGACAGACCGTTGTGGAGGAAACTTGGGGAGACCTTCGTCCAGCAGTGGATTGATAATGGTTGACAATGATGATATATATACGTACAGTGTATGTTCTATAAAGAAGATACCTAAGCAAAAAAATACATATATAATTTTGACTCACACCTAGTACAACATAGAAAAGGTTATGTATCTACCTGTGTGAGTAAAAGGAGAAAAGATAAAAAAATAAAATAAAACAACTGAATGTAGAAGGTGTCGAGAATACTGAGCCTTGGCCTTATCAAGGACCAGCAAAAACTCTGCATTTTCTCACTTCTACAAAGAACATTTATGCGGGTTTTAACTCTTACTTTTCTTTGTAACTTTGAGCGTCTTTTGGGGTACCTAGGAACAGAAGATGGCTAAGCTTGTTCCTTTTCTATGCGCTGTCTATGCGCTGTTTTTTCAAAGTAGTAAAGTTCTTAATAACTAATTAATTATGCACTTAAAGCACTGCTGAAATACTTTGTACATATTGCAACTAACTGTTTAAGGTATATAACTTTCACAAAGTTTTCTTTAGTTAATTATTATCTTTAACTTATTCTCGTTTTCGTGCTGTCATAAGTTGTAGAGTAGGGGGTTTTAGACTCAAGTTTTCTTTCAAAAATCTGTTCGTTATAAATTAACATTTCCTTTTTTAATTGCAATGTAAAATTTGGATTTCTTTTGCATTGTTTTTCAGGTTTAAATTCTCTCTCAAACGAACTTGGAATTTCGTTATAGCTGAAAATCATTTCTATTTATTATGTCACTCTCACAGCTTGAGTTCTCTTTAATCTTCTTCTCTCTGTTTAATAGTAACAGATGAAGAGCATGGGTCGGGCCATGAAGGTTAATGGATGCAAGCGAAATTGTTAACTAGTGCTAGGTCATGCTACTCTACGGAGGACATGACTTATATATATATTTTTTAAACTATTTTAGGTGGGAATGTTACTTGCATCTATGGCCTTGCAGAAACCCATTTCCAACTAGGTCTTTGTAGAAGTGAGAAAATGCAGAGTTTTTGCTGGTCCTTGATAAGGCCAAGGCTCAGTATTCTCGACACCTTCTACATTCAGTTGTTTTATTTTATTTTTTTATCTTTTCTCCTTTTACTCACACAGGTAGATACATAACCTTTTCTATGTTGTACTAGGTGTGAGTCAAAATTATATATGTATTTTTTTGCTTAGGTATCTTCTTTATAGAATGTGAATTCTGAATTTTCAAAACTGCTGCGTTGCGCGTTTTGATTTTCAGGTTGTTTTGCACCCTTCGTGTTAAATTCTAGAGTTTTTTCCTTGGTCTTCAGTTTTGCTCTTAAGTAACAGTGTATGCATGTATATATAATTTGCAACCACCATCAATCCACGGCTGGATGAAAGTCTCCAAGTTTCTTCTTCCACAACAGTCTGCATTGAGTCGGTTTTTTCATGCTTTCGAATTTCATGTACCCATCTCCCTCTTGTCATCTTCTGGATATTGTTTTTTCCCTTTCTATCCAGTTAAATATTTCAACTCTCCGTCGGTGGTTCTTTCTTCTAGCAATATGTCCATCCCATTGCAATTTCAGGAATTTTGACCATGTCTTCCACTCTTGTCATTTTCCCGATCCACGAGTTTCTATTTGTATCATTCCAGTTAACATCAAACATGCATCTCTACATGCTGCTTTCAGTTGTCTGCAACGTCTGTCTGTCTATTTTAGTTGAGGTCCATGTCTGTGCTCCATGCGTAAGAACTGGAAGGATGCATTGATTAATCAGTTTCTTTTTAAGAAATAATGTATCCGACAAAGTTTTATAGGTCGATTATTTTCTTCATAAATGTGACAATGTGACCATCGCTTAATATCTGTTGCCTAATTTAGGTATTGGTACCTTTACATTTTCCCCATCAATCGCTAAGTATAAAATCTAAATATTATTTTTTTGTAAAAAAAAAGCACTTTCGATCAGTATATATATATATATTATTGCTATTATTATTATTAAACGGACAGCCTAAGCACAGGCGCAGTAACTTAACTTTCGAAGTGGTATCGTGATGTCTACAAAATTGAGATGCAGCCCCCCCCATCTCAGCTTACCACGAGCCGCCACTGAATTGTACACCACTTTTGTCTTCTGAAAGTTGATTTTTAATCCCACTTTACTCTTGTCAGCAAGTTCTTGGATCATACTCTGCAGCTCTGAAGGGGTAGTTGCAAAGATGACTACGTCATCAGCAAAACGAAGGTGAATTAAGTAATCTCCCTTAATCTTTATCCCTTTGTTTTTCCAGTTCAATGATTGAAAGACCAGGGTTTTGCGTTGGACATCGTGTAATACTTTTATCAAAAGTGAGTGTTCAGGACGGGTGTAAGATGTCACATGGTAGAACTCTCGTGCCTCCATAGCGTTGCTTGTCGTGCTCTGCTTCCTTCCCCCTCACATTTGGAGAATTGACAGATTTTCCCTTTACACTGCACCAATCCCAGATTAGTGTTCTTATGTGACTGTACTCCGTCTGCGCATGATATCAGCTCTCAGTGGAAAGCTCTAGAAAAACTTAGTCTGGTCCTTCTTTTGGAACAATTTAGAACAAGCTATGCGTAGCATTGGACTACGTCAGTTTCAATATAAGAACGTCAGAAATTGCGCATACTTAGAATCATACTGAGAAATATAAGAGCACCGTGACTTGTTAAGCACACGAACTCCAGTCTAACTAAAATGCATATGTGCATGTTTATTAAAAAATTCAGTCATATTTTTTTGGCGTTATGTTGCTGGGATTTTACCAATGCGGTGAGCTCTTCAGAAAACTTAAAAACTGCCTGCCCTTCTGGCGAGAATCGACTGCATCTCCCCATCACGTCGTAGTATGATGCTATCGTTGATCCACCCAAGGTCCATGAAACTGAAGTCTGTTTTTACAGGAATCTGAAATTGTCCCTAGCGGCTAGTCGAGGCAACTGTCTCCTAGCAACAGTGTTACCTGCAGCATATTGGGTTGGTAAGAAAGTATGTCTGTAAATGCAAGGCAGCAGAAAAGTGCTAATAATAACCGTTTATAGAAGTACAGATCAGTCCGAAATGTAGTCGCCGCCCCGGTGGCGCAGTGGTCTAAGCGATGATGGCCTCTGTTCATTCGTCCAGAAGGGGTCTGGGTTCGAATCCCGGTGAGGCATAGATGTTGTTTGTCTTACGGCACTGGCTCTCTCCCTTCCCTGGAACCAGTGACCCTAAATTAGGGACGGACGACTGCTTATAGCCCATTGAGTTGCTCAAGGTGGTCGTTAAACCTCCAATCAAAAAAAAAAAAAAAAACCACTGTGCCACCGTGGCGGCTATCTTGCCTTTAAAGCTAACTAATTATCTTGCCTTTAAAGCTAATTAACTAATTATCTTGCCTTTAAAGCTAATTAACTAATTATCTTGCCTTTAAAGCTAATTAACTAATAATCTTGCCTTTAAAGCTAATTAACTAATTATCTTGCCTATATTAATTATCCTATATTAATATCCTATATTAATATATTAATATCCTATATTAATATATTAATATCCTATATTAATATATTAATATCCTATATTGATTATCCTATATTTATCTTGCCTATAATATTAATTATCTTGCCTATATTAATTATCTTACCTATCTGCCTTTAATTATCTTGCCTATTTTGCCTTTAAAGCTATTTAATTTATCTTGCCTTTAAAGCTAATTAATTTATCTTGCCTTTAAAGCTAATTAATTTATCTTGCCTTAAAGCTAATTTATCTTGCCGTAAAGCTAATTTATCTTCCCTTTTAATGCTAATTAACAAGAATTCCGCTAATTACCAAAACAGATACACATCGGCATGTGCATCTGTTTTGGTCCAACCACTATTTCCGGGCTCTGACATTGTCATACAGCACCCATTTTTCGTCACCTGTCACAATGCGGTCCAAGAATGGCTCAACTTGGTCATGTGCAACCAGGGAAACTCATGCCCTCATCCGATTTGCTTTCTGATCAACTGTAAGTTGATGGGGTACCCAATCTCTCCTCTTGTACACTTCCCAAGTTGACACAGGTGCGTGATAATGCTCGTGTGGGTAGTCTCTAACTATTCGGTCAGTCGATCTTCACTAAGGTCTTGAGCATGCCCATATCCACTGTTGCGGGTCTTCCGGCTGTGGGACGGTCTGACAGATCAAAATTTTCTTCTCGAAACTGTTCGAACCATCGATAGCACTGACGATGTGATATGGCATTAGGGTATACACATTGGTATTGTTCCTTACAGCACTTGCGGTGATGCTATCACGACGAAACTCATACAACATGCGATGGCGGGGGTCCACCTGCCAACATATGAAGCCTTCTGACGGCTAACTGCCGCTGACTTAAGCCACCTATCTGCTTATATCATGCTGGTGTGCTGCGCAATCTGTGACCAATGTGCACCGTTGCCGGGGCTTCGACTTCGGGTATCTCGTCATCGGACATTACTTTCTTTCTAACCCAATTGTATCTAGTGGTACCGTGTAGATTGCCGTCCCGATGACACAATGGTCCAAGCGCAGGCTTCTGACCGTTCGTCCGAGATGGGCCCGAGTGAGGCATGGATGATGTGTTTCCCAGGCAGTTACGAACGCTCGATCCACTAAATAGCCGCCGTGCATCGGATGGGCACGTTAAGCCGTCGGACTCCGGATACTGCCCCCGGTAATAAATAAAGGGGTCTTACTCCCCCTTTCTACTTCGTTTCAGTGTCACTTTCCTATCGGGCACTCTAGCCCAAATCTCCTAGCTTCCTGTTTCTAAGGGTTGTTTGAGACCTGGGGTCAGACACTCCCTTCCTAAAATCCTCTACATTTGATCATTTTTTTCGTAGAACCAGTGGTTTTAAATTAGGTACGGGCAACTGCACTGGAAAAAATCTGACTGTAAATTTAACCATTAAGGAGGTTTGCCCACCAGAAAACCGTGAAACTAAGTGTTATGCTGTATTATTTAGAGATAACTGTGAGGATACAGCTGTGCATCGTAAATCTTAGTTACACACCGTGCAATTTTCTATATATGGAACGGTTATAAATCGTAAAACTAAGAGTTACATACCGTAACTCAGAATTTTTCAATCGATATTTTAGAAGCAAAGCTATGACTGTAAATATGAATGTTTATTTATGTCTTTTAGCGATAGTTATGTTTTATGGAAAAGTAGAGTTCACACCAAACGTTTCTCATAGCCGACGCTTTGGGATTTTAAAAAAAAAGTTTTCTGGAAGAGGAGATGATCAGGGAAATAGAAAATGCATTTATTTATTTTTTCCCCCGTTTTGGTGGAAGACATATAGATATTGTAAAATCGTGCGTGCAAATTGTGCTACGTAGTAAATGCTATCTGTATGGTGTATAAACAGTGTTTTAGGGTGGGATATTTAGAATTTGCGGTACCAATCCAAATGGTAAGTCTTATTTATAGTCTAGCGGCAGAACTTGCGTTAGGAAATGCACGCAGGATTCCTTTTATATAGTAAAAGATATCCGGTACAAAGGGAATTTTTCAAATCGAACTTTAGGAACTGATACCACGGGAAAGTATTATATACCCCGTTACTTCCCGTAAACATTTATTTAGTCTATCAGTAGACATTGTGCTGTGCGGATCTGTGCTGTTATGGGCTACGGATTTGACTTCCTATTTATTGGACCCTGCTTTTATCTTATTGGTTACTATGGATTTCAAACGTCCTGCAAGTGCCTCTACTACTAATGGAACAATAAGTAAACCGAAGAGAACACCCTGATTTTGTGAGCAGAGTTAGAAATTTTGAGAAACGCTGGCGAAGGCTTCTATAAGGCAGGGATGTCAAACCTTTTCTGACTAGTGTGCCACTTAAAGTTTATTTTACTGCTTTCAAGTGTCTAGTGTGCCATCTCTCGTTCGCGTTTTTTTTTTTTTTTTTTTTTTTTTAAATTAACATTTCGTCATGAAACTTTTTTGAGAATAACATAAAAATGATATTAACAGAATAAGCAAGTAGGTGAGTTTTAAGACTAAGACAATTTCAATTTGAACCTGATTTGATTTGTAAGAAGATAGTTAAAAAAATCTTACTTACGTAATCACATTAGTGTGAAACTTGTTGCTGAATGCTACTAGCCAAGGTATTTATGTTCGGTTCACAACCTATAGTCTTCAAGCTAATGGGCACATCAGCAGTCACAGACTATTTCCTTTACGCCGCCCCGGTGGCGCAGTGGTCTAAGGCGTTGGCCTCTGATCATTCGTCCGTAAGGGGTCCGGGTTCGAATCCCGGTCAGGCATGGATGTTGTGTTTGTCTTACGGCACTGGCTCTCTCCCTTCCCTGGAACCAGTGACCCTAAATTAGGGACGGGCGACTGCTTATAGCCCATTGAGTTGCTCACGGTGGTCGTTAAACCTCCAATCAAAAAAAAAAAACTATTTCCTTTACGTCATCCCCATTTTTGCTACAAATTTCTGCTTCATTTCACACATCATATTCCCCTGTGGTCATAGTTGGCAAACTCAGCAATTTAAATTCCTCCCTCATTACATTTCCACAAGGAAATCAAACAAAAATATCTAACCTATACAATCAAAATATCTAACCAAAAATATCTAAATATAAAATTGTTTTCAAAAAACTAAATTTTTATTTAATGGTTTCATATCGGTATGACACCCAAATGGTGTTCATGTGACACCCAGTGGCACGCGTGTCATAGGTTCGCCATCCCTGCTCTAAGGCGACTGGTCGTGCATTCAGTCTACTTGAGTCAACAGTACGGAACATATACACCGATGAACCATTATATTATGACCACCCCCATTTTAGAGAAATGAGCGCGACTGGAAACCGAACGGTGGCGCAGGTGAAGTTCACAGAGCAGTATATATACAACCCGAAGACCGGCTTTCAGTTAGTAGAGTGTTTGGAGTCAGAATGGGAAAAGCTGCCGATTTATCGTAGTTTGATAAAGGACAAATTGCGATGTCACATAGCCTCGGAAATACGATCTGAGAAACGGCGCTGCTTGCGTGTTGTTCACGTGCCGCTGTAGTGAGTACGTATCGAAAGTGGTGCGCAGATGACCAAACGACGAACCGTCGTCCGTAGCTTATTGATGCCAGAGGGGAGCGGAGGTTGTCGGGCGCTGTTCACACGGCCACAGTGTGACAAAATCACACGCAGCTGAAACAGTGGTGATCAGGGCAATGTGTCACAGCACACAGTTCATCGCAACCTTCTGCGCATGGGCTTGCGTAGCCGAAGACCCAGCAGGGTCCCCATTCTCACTGCACGTCATCGTCAACAAAGCATGAAATGGGCCCAAGATCATCGAGATTGGACAGTGGATGATTGGAAGAAAGTGGCCTGATCTGACGAATCAAAATCCCTGGTGCATCACGTTGACAGCCGAGCGCGAATACGTGTTCTGTTGGTCGGAAACAGGCGGCGGCGGTGTTATGCTATGGGCAATGTTTTCTTGGGACACTTTAGGCCCCCATTATCCCAATAGCACAATCTCTGACAGCTGTAAGGTATACGAACATGGTTGCGGACTAAGCTCACTCATTTATACAACTGTATTCCCTGCTGGTTATATGGTCATTACCAACAGGATAATGCGCCATGCCACACTGCCAGAATAGTCAAGGAGTGGTTCTAGGAACATGCTGGTGACTTTCTGTTAATGCCCTGGCCTCCAAATTTACCTGACATGAACCCATTCGAACATTTGTGGTTCGACTCGGAAAAGCAGGTTCGCGCTAAATCACCACTACCCCGAAATGTACGGGAACTGGAGGACCTGCTGATGACATTATGATACCAGATACCCCAAGACATCTATCGCCACCTCATCGAATCGATGTCTCGCCGAGTGGCCGCTGCCTTGCGTGCTAAAGGGTGTCATATAGCTTATTAGGTAAATGGTGATAATGTAATGACTCATCAGTGTGTAGAAGAATGATGACAAAATTCGTACTGCTCTCGTTCACTCTTCTTCGCTGTCTTCCAAGATAACCACGAAAATCATGAACCCGCAAACGAAAAAGGTGGAATAAAGCGCTATCGCTCTCTATTAAACACGAAACGAAGTTTGAATAACCTGACTCTTAGGTCCAAAGCTATCAGGATTTGTCTTTCTAGAAAGTAAAGAATACCAGTCTAGGAAGTAAAGGACTATTCGATAAGTTTATTAAACTCCAAAACTTGAAAATTCCAGAGGAACTGCAAATGTTAATCATAAAGCTTCTGTCAGGTTTATGAAGAATTATAAAAAGCAGCTCCGGAGCTAGAATGAGTGCATATCTTATAGCGGTGTTGATTTATTTTTGTAAAAGTAATGTTTCTGTCACTGTTTGTATTCCTATTTCGAATATGTATTAGCATGATTTCAATGTGGTTAAAATGCATTTGAGACATATATTACGTTGTTGCATGTAACTTCGTTTCTCTATACGTTAAGGCATTCGATATATGCGATTTCAATGTATGCAAGATTTTCGCGAAACCTTCGCATAAATCGAGGACTTGCCGTATTTTTGACTGAACAGACTAAGCCGTTCAGGTAGCAGAGTACTCAGAGGAGCTGGTTTCTGGATAGACATCCGAGCTGATCACCCGGGTTCGAGTGCCTGATGAGTAAAGCTCAGATGTTACAACGAAATGCTTATTTCGCATATTTTTTCACATTTAGGATATTTTCGCCACTCATACTAATAAAATACTTAGTGTGTGGCGCCCACAAAGGAAACTATTGAACATAGGGACTTGATAGTTGGTATGCACTCAGCGATTAAAGGGACTTGATGCACCTTGGAGTTTTATATGTAATTCGAATTTACTGAATTTTAATTAATTAGTTTTTAAAACACTCGGGGCTGCGCCTCTTGGCTCGCTACGCTCGTTTTGCAGAGTAGCGCGATCTTCAAGTATATTACATGAAATAAAAACTGGAAAACACCACCTATAGTGACAGCACTGTGAACTAACTATAAATCTCCTCATATACTGACCTAAAGTATTCTACAAAGTAAATGACATCCATTGTTGAAATAATTTTTTAAATCGCATTTGTAGAAGCGGAGATATTGAGAAAAACAGATTAAACATTGGCGCCCCCTAGCGGCAAAATTGTGCGTTATTTTGGGAAGAAAATACACGCAGAGTTTTCATATTTAGTACTACTTGACTGAAAAAGGATTTTTTCAATCGGGTTATTAGTTCCACAGACATACTGACGAAATGAATATGTTCTCCCAATTGTTCAATACTTTTTGCGCTGTATCGATTCCAAAATGGCTGCTTGTTTACAGTTTTTGTTTCTCTCCTGGTGAACTCCCTGTTGGATTTTTGCGGAACTTTTTTCAATTTCCTTCTATTTTTATTGAAGGACTGTGCTCCGCCGCCATTCCGTAGTTTGAGTTTTTTTAACTGTCGTTATATTTTGGAAGGGTGGGCTTTTGTCGTTTGAACTTATAGTACTTACTAAATTTACCACTAAAGTAAACAAAAGCGGTCCAAAAAGCATTTCCGTAAACCGTAAACTGTTATGCTAAACCGTTAAACAACTGAGATAGGTTTACCAACAAAACATTTGCATTACAAATTCTCTGCGTTAAAGAAAACATTTGCATTACAAATTCTGGCAGCAGGTCACGGGATTAGAACGTTTTCCTATGTGGTTATCGTGAAGACAGATGAGCGGTTCGTTTCTTTCCTTTGCGTCTTTAAAAAATGCTTAAAAATCAGAAAATGTCTTTCGTAATTTTTTTTTTTTTTGTGAGAAAGGGATGATGATAGTTGTAAGTTTAATTAGTTTATGCTGTAAAAATTGCAATACGTTATGATTTAGTGTGCCATACATCCGTTTTTTTAAATGGATCCCATCGCGAAATAGAGAATTTTGTGAAATTAAAAAAAATTAATTTCTCGTAAACTAAATCGCAATTCAAAAAAAGGGCGACGAGGAGCGAAAATTCGGCCATCGCACTACATGCCTTCAAAGTTTCGTGGTTTTTGTTGCTGTTAGTGTGTCCGAAACGCGACCTGATAGCACTTTTTTGCTTACCTTAACTTTGAAGTACAATAGCTCTTGAAGTATCGCCAGAATCGAAAAACTGTAGTTTTCAGCGTGTTCTCCAAACGTTTCTCTACGAACGATGTAAATTTCATATTTTTGTGTTGAATACGTTTTGCGCTGCGAGCTAGGAAAGCAAGAGTGTCGCGAAATTTCTAAAACAGCGGCAGTTCCTTTTTTACGCTTTCCAACCGTAGGATGAAGAAGCGTATATGCTCCAGCTTTGTCCGTCCCTCCGCACGATAACTGGCGTAAAAATGGTTCGATTTCGATGAAATCATAGTATGTAGTATGGGACCACCTGGGGACGAACCCTATTGAAAATAGGACAAATGGGGTCAAAGGTCACGACGTAGGAGCGGGATCCATTCCATTGCCCTTATGCGTCATAACGTGTGTAAAAATGGTTCGATTTCGATGAAACTTCAGTATGTGGTAGGGGACTACCTGGGGACGAACCCTATTGAAAATGGATGAAATGGGATCAAAGGTCAGGACATAGGATTGCGATCCATTCCATCGCCCTTATCCCATATTATTAAGGTGGATGTAAAGTAATTTTGCTTCCTATACTTCCAATGGAAAAACTTTTCTACACATTTCCTTCACAATTAATGTGTTCCCAAGGATGAAAATTTGAACATCGATTAAAATAACTTCATATTATAACTTCGAATACTTAATATTTTCTAAAACATAACCATAATTTTATTAAAAATCAATAACTTTTCCTTTGGTGTTGTTGAAACCAGAAAAAACATGGCGCCACCTGTACTTTGATGACGTCAGTAGACAAACAAATATTGGATTGCATAATTATGGTTATGTTTTAGAAAATATTAGGTATTCCAAGTTATAAAATGAAGCTATTTTAATCGATGTTCAAATTTTCATCCTTGTGAACGCATTAATTGTCCAGAAAAAAGATAACGCGACCTGTATTTTCATGTCAGTAGACAAACAAATGTTGGATTGCATAATTATGGTTTAGAAAATATTAAGTATTGCAAGTTATAAAATGAAGATATTTTAATCGATGTTCAAATTTTCATCATTGGGACGCATTAATTGGGAAGAAAATGTGTACAGAAATTTTTCCATTCGAAGTAAAGGAAGCAAAATTACTTGACGTTCACCTTAAAGGAGCAATTCTTGTATATGTATGTAAATTTTATTTTGAAAACTGCTCTAAGGATTTTGATGAAAGTCGCTAACCTACCGTTTTCTGGTACTAGAAATCGATTTAGCTTGATCTCGACTTTAGGAAAATTCGTTTAGTGGGTTAAATAACCACTCCGAATTACCACGTTTTTAGTGCAGTGTCATGGCGTCGAGTCATTAGATGTTAGTGCGCGGTCACGCCATCTGTCTCATTACGTCACGCGTTGTGCGTGGACCCTATTAAAGTTTTATGACGTCACACTCTTGCGAGCAGATGGTCGCGATTCCCATCTGCCTTATTACGTCACGCGTTTTGTGCGTATGTTCGTCCGCACGATAACTCAAGTAAAAATCTTTCGATGGAATTTTAGAGTGTGGTAGGGGAACACCTGGGAAGGAACCCTATTTAAAGTGAACGAAATGGGGTCACAAAGGTCAGGACATAGGAGTAGGGTCCATTCCACGGCTCTTATGCGTCATAACTAACGTAAAAAAAGGTTCGATTTCGATTAAATTTTAGTATGCGGTAGGGGATCACCTGGGGACAAACCCTATTGAAAATTGGCGAAATGGGGGTCTCAAAGGTCAGGACATAGGAGCGAAATCACTTCCATCGCCATTATGCGTCATAACTTACGTAAAAATGTTTCGATTTGGATGAAATGTTAGTATGGAGTTAAAATACAAATACGCACGTCATATATGATAAAATGTTTAAAAAACTGTCTCTGTGCGTTCAAACGTTAGTCCCAATTCACAAGACTTTAATTAAATAAAATATATACACTTGAAAAGCATTGGCACTTTCGGGCTATGAAAGTGCCAATGCTTTTCAAGTGTATATATTTTATTTAATTAAAGTCTTGTGAATTGGGACTAACGTTTGAACGCACAGAGACAGTTTTTTAAACATTTTATCAAATGTTAGTATGTTGTAGGGACCTGCCTGGGAATGAATCCTATTGAAAATGGGCGAAATGGAATCAAAGGTTAGGACACAAAAGCGAGATCTATTCCATAGTCCTTATGCATCATAACTTATGTAAAATTGCTTCGATTGCGACAAAACTTTATCATGTTATTTCGGAGGTATACTGAACCAGTTCTGTTGAATATCATCGAAATGGGATCAAAGGTCAGGGCACAGGAATGAGATTTATTCCATAGCCATTTTCCTCATAATTTGAGTAATGATTTCTAGTATGTGGGAAAGCGTATCATAATCAATGCATTGCATGATTTTACTAACTTGTTTTTTTTTAGAATAGAGAGATTTAACCATTGTTGAAGGAACTATTGTTGAAATCAGATCGTGCGTCATGCTGTCCTATGAAGTGACATAACTTGCCGCCCCGGTGGCGCAGTGGTCTAAGCGATGGCCTCTGATCATTCTTCCGAAAGGGGTCCGGGTTCGAATCCCGGTGAGGCATGGATGTTGTGTTTGTCTTACGGCACTGGCTCTCTCCCTTTCCTGGAACCAGTGACCCTAAATTAGGGACGGGCGACTGCTATAGCCCATTGAGTTGCTCACGGTGGTCGTTAAACCTCCAATAAAAAAAGAAAAAGTGACATAACAATAGTTAATTTTATTGTTACTCAACGATATATGTTACTAAACTATTCCCGAACCGTTTCACCACGTTTTAAAGAAACGTAATTTCTCATTGCAATCTGCGTAAATTACGATAATGTGATGATGCTAAATGTGATAAAAGCCATTACGAAAACGTTTTTTTTTTTAATTTGTGTAGCAACTGATATGTGCCAAACTTTCACACAAGTATGGGTGGCTTTACTGAGGCAGACTAATACAACGTACTAGTATAAACCTATGCAGAACGCCTACTGCACAATAAAAGTTGGGATGCACTTCCGAAGTGTGACGTGTATGATTTTTCTGCTATTACAGACGGGATTGTTTACGCTTTAGACAGCAGCTTTCCGTGTGTTACAATGAAGTAACAGGAAGGTATTTCTGGGGGAAGATTTTGACTTGGTTTCTTCGACCATTGTTTCGAATTTGAAATAACGGGCGTGATTTACAATTTGATCTTGCTGTTTACTGTGCCAAACTTGCGAAATGTTTTTCCGCCGAAGTGGTCGCGGCCGGATTTCTTTACGTTTCATACAGATGCTGCCATTGTGTGACTACGCACTTATATGTATACAGTCCCAAGCTATTTTTTTCGGGAAGATTTTGACTAGGTTGCTTCAACCTTTGTCTAGAATTTGACATAAAGCGCGCGATTTAAAATAACGAATTTGATCTTTCTGTTTATTAAGTTAGACTTCTTGAAGTGTTAGGTGTACCTTTACTCCGCAGTTACAGGCGGGTTTGTTTACGTTTCAGACTACAGCTTTTCTTATGTTACTACTCGTTATAAATAAGCAAGCTGTTTCTACAGGAATATTTTGACTACGTTTCTTCAATCATCGTTTTCATCTTTGTGCGCTTTCGTATAATTTGACACCTTTTCTGTTCGAACTATAGCATTTAATGCATTTTACGTGCGTGTTAGACCGAATTCTTTGCTGGATACCAAACTATTAAAATAATAGACATGTTCGTTGAATAATCAGTTATATTTCTCAAGAAAAAAAAAAAAAAAAAAAAAAACAGTTCAAAGCTTTATATTAAATGGCGAATGGACGTATTTCGGGTAATTTACATAAACAGTGTCTGTTCGACATCAAGACGCAGAAAGATAAGTTATCAATTAATCTATCTAGTTCAAACAAAATAATCAGATGGCAAAAAAGTAATCATGGCCTCCCAGGTGGCGCAGTGGTCTAAGCTCTGATCGTTCGTCCCAGTAGGCATGGGTGGTGTGATTGTTTTACGCAATTGGCTCTCTTCCCTGGAACAAGTAGTCCTAAATTAGGGATGGGCTACTTATATCCCTTAGAGATGTTCACGGTGTTCATTAAACCCCAAAAGAAAAAAAAATAAATCTTGAAATGAATTTTATTTTCACTAATAAAAAGTTACCGGCACTATTTTTTTTTTCACTGAGATTTAAACACGCTTAGGCATAATTAGTGATATCGAGTCAGAAAGTCTTGGATCCGATCTTGTGACCCGTGACGATCTCTGTCTGGCCTGCACGTGTACTAACGTTTCGGCTCATCACACTTCCACTCACTTGCTCAGTTATGAGTAATCAGTTTCTCTTAGTACCTTCCGATCAGCTATTTGTGTTCCGTCAGTTTGAATAAATTGTTTGTCGTTTCCAAATTCACGCTCAGTCAGCGCCGGTTCAACCACTAGGCGGCTGCCTAGGGTGCTAAAATCTTGAAGGGCGCTAAGATCTGGAGTTGATAAAATCAAAGGAGTTAATAAATGAGAAAAAAAAAATTATGTATTTTCTGTTGTCCATTGGATATTCTACTTGCGAATACTTATTTTTTGAGAAACAGACATGTTCGTTTCTCAATGAATAAGAATTCGCAAGTTACAGAATACCGAATGCACAACAGAAAAAGAAAATATTAGACTGGGTAAGTCAGCGTGCAGTAAATCCACCCCTCGCCACGCCTCGAGATCGCGCATCTATCGAAAAACGGCCATGAACCAGGCTCGTTCCTATGCAGCAGGCAAGTCTGAGAGCGGCACAATTTATTTATTTTTTTTAAGAAAATGGGTTTTGTGTTATCCCACTTTCAGTAGAAATATCAAGACTGTCCACTTATTCCATCACAAATAATGGCAATGCTCAAAGTCTAAAGGTGTTTTTTTCTTCGAGGGGAGGGGGAGGGAGTTAACGATCACCCTGAGCAACTCGATCGCTTATAAGTAGCCGGCCGTCTGGCTCCAGGGAAGACAGGGCCGCGGGTGGCCTAGTGGGCAACGTTCGTGACTGCCACGGAAAGGACATTGCAGGTTCGATCCCAGCAGGTACGAACGCTCGATCCACTAAATATTCGCCGTGTGTCGGATGGGCACATTAAGCCGTCGGATCCCGGGTACTGGCCCCTCCCGGTAATAAATAAGGGCGTCTTTCTCCCCCTTTCTACTTCGCTTCCGCGTCACTTTCCTATCGGGCACCCTAGCCCAAATCTCATAGCTTCCTATTTCTAAGGGTTGTTTAAGACCTGGGGTCAGACACTCCTTTTCTAAAATCCTCTACATATGATCATGATCATCCAGGGAAGGCATAGATCCAGTGCCGTAAGACTCCGGAGCGACTTGCCTAAAGATTAGCAATTGTCTCACTCAGACTATTTCCCAATGAGAACAAGAATAAAAGGATTAAACACTATTTAATTTCAATAGAATTCTTTTTTTTTCTGTCAGGGGATGCAGGAAAGAACCTTGTTAAGTTATATGCATTATCGATCGAACAAAAACAGAATTGAAGACACTTGTTGGTAATTTTGCGCAAAATAGAGCACGCAAAATGAAATTTTAATTTATTTTTAATTAGACCAGTAAGTAAATGGATGCAGTTTCCCTTAGTTTCTTTCTGAGTCGTGATCAAATAAAACCCGTTCGTGCCCCGTCACGTGGACCGGCTTTCGGGGAGCATGACGTCACACCTCGCGTAATAAGCGCAGACCAATGAACAAGCGAGCGCGCGTTCATTCTCCTCGCATGTGTGTTTTGTGCTGCAGAGTGCAGATCGTTGACAACATGGCCGGATCGTTGACAGCAACAACATGCTGATTCTGAATCTGTCCAAGGTAGATCAGCGAGCGGTGATTCAGTTCCTAACAGCGGTAAGATGTCGACCAGTCGACATTCATCGCAGAATGCAGGCGGTGTATGGTGACAAATGTGTGTCGAAGACAACAGTGACGGACTGGGCGCGAATGTTTCGGGAAGGAAGTGAGGAAAGGAAAGATCTTCCGCGGCCGGGCCAGGTGCATATTATTGCGACCGACTAAGCCATCGCTAAGATTGATGCAGTAAAACGTGTGGGCCGTCGTCGGAGCTCACATTCCCTAGCGGAGGAATTCTCTATGTCGCTTGGGACAATTCAAACGGTGTTTACGAAGACACTGCAGTATCGGAAGGTGTGTTCACAATGGATCCCACTGATTCTGACTGACCACTATAAGGAAAAACGCATGGGTTGGAGTTTGAACCACTTGCTGCGATAGAAAGCGGAGGATAATGCATTTCTGTCGCGCACAATGGCATGCGACAAATCGTGGTTCCACCACTTGAGCCATCCAGCGAGCATGCAATGAAAACATCCCGGATCACCAAAACACAAATTCCAGTCGTAGGCTTCCGCCGGTAAGGTTATGCTGACCGTATTTTTTGACCGTGAAAGGCTTTTGTTGTTGGACTTTAAAGAGCTTCACGTGAACATCAATGCCAAGCGCTACAAGAGCACACTGGGAAAGCTGCATAAAGCCATCAAGAATAAACGACCCGGTATATTTTCGCGTAGTGTGATTCTGTTGCACGACAATGCTCGTCCACATATTGCGAACATTGCGCAGGATGCGTTAGCACAGAAAGGGTGGAAGGTTCTGCACCACCCAGCGTATAACCCCGAGCTGTTACCACGTGGCTTTCATTTGTTCGGACCCTTAAAAAAAGCTCTAAAGGGACAACGATTCCACTCCGATGCAGACATCATGGCCACGGTGACTAACTGGTTCAAGGAGAAACCAAAGTCCTTCTTCGCGGACGGTGTCCGCCGTCTCCCTAAGCCGTGGGATGCGTGTCTGAATGCAAACGGCGACTTCGTAATTCAAACGAACACTGATTCATTCTTGCTTCCTTATTGCTGTGATTAATTCGGCCACTCCTGCGGATGTACCTTTTCGTTCGTCTTAATAAAGCCACTTGAACGGGCTTCATTTGATCACGCCTAACATTTAGTTTACACTGTAATTTCGCATCTTGGAATTATTACTGAGTAAATGCAAATATGTTCTGCCACACAAAAAATAGCATACATTTTTAGAGGCGCAAGGACGATGGCGTATATACCAAGGGCGCCAAGCACTCTATCATCGGCCCTGCTTCCAGAGCAACCATAAATAAGTATATGTAGCCAAGGACGTGTTCATTGGCAGTCGATACATCACTGGCCTGTATAAAACGTGGATAGCTGAAATGGTCTGATAATTGCTGACGTTTCTTGGCTTTCCACAACTGTTTGTTTCGACGCCTGCCGCTGGTAAGGCAGATTTATCTAAATATACTTTTCGACGATGAACCGAAATAACCAGAACCAGCCTTCAGCTTAGGCGAGCAGGGCTGCTGCTTAGGTCTGTAGATTTTAACATCGACTTTTAAAAAAAAAATCAATAACCAATTTTTATCTGCATTACCTTTGAAAAAAGAAATAAAACCACTAAAAGGACAGTCGAAACACGCCCTTTCCTTCTCCCATTATTATTTTTTTTAAGGATTCCGTGAAGTGAAGTCATATGAAAACAGCTTTCGCCCTCCCCCCGCTTCTTTGTTTTTGCAGTGAAGGTAAGTATCTTTTCCGCTGGCTTTACAAATATAAACGCAGTAATAAAGAAGGAATGTCTAGAAATTAAAGTGCAAGTATAGAAGCTTCGTGGTTTGAGTGAAAAGCAGAGCTTCTCAGATTTGCTAATTAAACAGGATTCTCACATTTGTTTCGACTACAGGTTACAGCCAGTGGTGTACCGAAAAAATGCGCCCCCCCCCCGCAAAAATATCTTCGAGGCTTTTTTGCGAAAATTTATTAGCTTCCAATTACTGACTTTTTTTAATTCCTTATTATTAACTAGGGTTTATGGGCGGTTTTAATAATTCAAATTCCGTGGAACTTGCACTAATGTAAACTGTGCAAGTTCCAAGGAATTCAAATTATTGAAACGAACTTTGACTAATGTAAATCTAAAAATGTTCCTTATTGGAGGATTACGTAAACTTTATGCAGTTCTATTCACGAAAGCAATGTATAATAATACTTAAAATAAGCTTATGGTAGGCAGCATTCGGAGAAATATAGATTACGAGTGAGCTGTAAGTTCATATATTCAGTAACTTATTCGCATATATATCTTTTTAAGTTTAGTTTCCTGTCATTGCAGAAAAAAATGATATTCAAATCTGATCAAAAATTGATATTTTAACGATCGAAAATTATGCACGTGTTACAGTCTGAAATCCTATTCGGGGCCGCAAAGTCAATTTTTGCCAAGGGCTGCCGAAGTACTAAGCCCGGGCCTAAAGATGCCTGTTAACTTCAGGTATTTGACTTTTTTTAAGACATGCCGTGCGGAAAAGCATCTGCTTATTGACACGTGTCATGTGAAAAGCGCGTCAGTTTTTTGCTTTCCCCTTTCGTTTCCTATGTAAACTCACATCTGTTGGTTGAATTCGGAAGATTTTGAGTCAGGTATAGAACAAGCGACGAGTATAAATGATATTAACTTTCGAATTTCCGAATTTCTGTGATACCATATTTCCGCGCCAGGCAGTGTTAAAGCATTTTCAAAATATCTTCACTTTTAAACTGCTACCCGCACACTACGTCGGAATGGAAACTTACTGTGCGAAGAGAAATGAAGGAAAAAAAAAGGAATTGATAACCATAATTTTCAGTGGAAGCCCTCACATTACATCGAAACAGAACGGAATCGTCCTTTCAGATCAGAACGAAATTTTTGGGTATTGCTCGCTGAGAATTTGGGCGGACTCCAATGAGGTAAAGGTCACGTGGCTCAGTCGTTTACTTGATTGCATCAGCAGGCAGCAACTCTTCGGCGCGACCTGATTTTCGCACTTTCATCGCTTCTGCTGTGCAATTGGTCGACGAAAAGTTAATCAATGCTATGCAAGCAAATCCTGTTTTTCACGACATTGATCAAACATTACTATAATAATGAAAGAAATACGGGATTACACCATATAATACAAATTTTGAAGATGAAAATCCGATTTTTGGTGTAAATATGACAAGGATGAGAAGTCATAATACCCGAAAACTTGAAAATTTCAGTCCTGGAACAGGACTCTAACCCGCGTCTCCCATACAGCGCACGGGTATGCTAACCAACACACCACCCTGAACGACCAAGTATCAAGTTTCCAATTAATTTGAATATAACTATCACATGATTCGCTATAGTCGAAGCAACCGGCATTCATGTTTAGCGAATCTGGAGGTTAAGAATCCTATCCCGTGATTGCCCGGAGGAGCAGATAAATCATGAAAGAAATACGGGATTACATAATATAATACAAATTTTGAAGATGGCAATCCTATTTTTGGTGTAAATATGAAAAGGATGGAAAGTCAGATAATATCCGAAAACTTGAAAATTCCATCCTTGTCACATTTACACCCAAAATCGGATTGTCATCTTCAAAATTTGTATTACTGTATAATAGTTTGATGAAAGATAACGTATGGGATGAAATATCAAAGTATCACTGAAACTACTGACTGAAGTTTGACTTGTATTCTTTTCACATTTAATAAAAATTTTTAATTTAAAAAAACACATGCACACGTCGAAGACCTTTTGCATGGTATGTGGGGAGATTTGTTGGATGTTGGCCGTTATTACAGCCTACTAAAGTGTATATGCAGATTACCTACGTACACCTTCCCCTTCAGTGCTACCCACTGAGAAAAGTGAGGCGGTGTCAGATTCGGTGACCGGGCAGGCCACAGCCCCCCCCCGGAGATGGTGCGATTTCCGAAGAATTCCTCCAGAAGCTGTACTGATGAGCCAGCGGTGTGAGCAGTTGCACCGTCTTGCTGGAACCATCCTTCATAGATTTTCCGTTCCGGGAGTTCGGATGGGAATGGTTCGAGGATGTACCGTTCTCAGTTAATGTTTTCACTGAAGAAAAAAAAAGTCCCACAATATAAATGCCTCACAATTGGTGTTTGGCACACCAAACATCGATCTTTTGGTTGTGGTGAGGCACCTCCTTAAACTCGTCGGGGTTTTTAAGTACCCCACAGACGAGTGTTCTGGTTGTTGAGGTATCCGGACAGGTGGAACCATGCCTCATCTGTAAACAGTCACGTCCAGAATGTCCTCACCTTCTGTAGACAGGAACTCTTGGACCCCACCTGCAGTACCGAACATGGCCTGTCCAGTGTCTCGTCTGCCGTGGATGGCCTACTGGGGGGGGGGAGGCATCCAGAACATTGCCAGTTTCCCGAAACTTCGCTATGAGCTGACGTGTACCGCATTACGGCGTGGAACGTCTGCATCACAAATTTCCTAGCAAACTATTTTTGCACTTCGTCCGTGTGCTTGTCGTCATGGCGAAAGACATTTTCCACCAAAAACTGTTCATCAACACTACTGTCCTTGTACCGAGACGAGTGATCAATCGACACATCTGCCTCCGTCGACAAAGCGCTCGTGAGTGACAGACGCGCGCGCCTCGGGGTGGGGAGACATGAAGGTTACGAGACACAGAGCACTTCCACGTGGCGGGTCACTTCTACTGTAATTCCATTCAAAATTTCTTTATTATTACATTACTGCAATTTGTACACTCAGTGCACAGTCATTATTCGGACACCCTGTATATCATTTAAGCACGGGGCTGCTCGCGGGACGTGAACCCCTCCCGAGAGCACCATTTTGCGCCCATTTTCGTTCCTAGCACTAAACGTCCAGTAGAGTAAACCTAAATTTGCCTAAATCTAAATACAGGGTGATTCATAAAGAAGTATACAGTTTCAACGCTCTATAAAACAAGAACAATGAGAAATATTTTATGTTACCTGTAACAGAATTGTAGGGGAATGTTTCAAGTTTTTTTTTTTTTTTAGAGACAGTCACAGATGTTCTATGTGTGCACCCTTAGTCACACGACACACATCGAGCCGGTAATCCAATTTCGTCCAAACGCGATACACGCTGTCGTCCAGGACTTTTAAGTTTGCACAAACAGCCCGTAGTTTCAAATTTTTTATCCCAATCGTAGATAGATTTTCTGGTTTGGAAGTTCTTTTCCGAATCGTGATCGAAAATGCCGTTGCCCAACAGTTAGATTCAGTTTTGCTCAAATCAAGAACACAAAAAGCACTCTCCACTGCAGACGCTGCCATTTTGACTGGCTAGTCTCGTGACACGCGCGCTATCGCCTACGTCACTTCCCTCAGTGGTGGGACACAAACTTTATGAGTAAATCTACCTAACGGTTCGCAGTTGTGGTCCGTGTCTTCAACTGTTACTGTTTTACAGCATCTGGAAACTACTTCTTTATGAATCACCCTGTATAAACACTGAAGAACAGTTGAATTAGAGATACCTGTCTAGTAACGTGTAGCACCACCTTTCGCCCTGATGACGGCGGCGATTCGTCTTGGCATGGACTCGACAAGACACCGGAAGCGTTGGGAAGCGATACAGATCCACGACGCCTGAACAAGCTCCCACAGTTCACGAAGATTTAATGGAGGGGGTCAGAGCCTCTAACATTTCTCTCGATGGCATCCCAGATGTGCTCGATGGGATTGAGGTCAGGTGACCTAGCTGGCCAAGGAAGCGATGTCACGTCGGTGGAGTGTTCATCCAGCCATTCAATTACAATTCGGGAGCGATGGCACGGTGCATTGTCTTGTTGCAAGATGAGGTCCCCAGTGGGATGTTGAAGACTCACAAACGGGAGCAAATGGTCGTCCAGGATATCCCGGTAACGTTGACCTGTGAGAGACGATGTCACACATACCAGGGGTCCCATTTCAGTCCACGTAAACAGTCCCCAGACGAGAATGCCACCCCCACAAGAACGATCCGTCGCTTCATGTGGTTTGCGCCGTACTCGTATCCTGCCATCCGCATGTACCAACGTGAATCTCGACTCATCAGTCCAGGCAACATTTTCCCACATGTCTATGGGTCCAGTGGCGATGTTCCTGCGCCCACGCTAATCTTTGCACCCTGTGAAGCGATCGTCCCACGAGGATACAGGTGTAGTCAGCACCTGTATCCTCATGGGACGATCGCTTCTGTACCCCATAGCGAGGAGATGGTTCAGGATGGTGTGGCTGCTTACACGTTTTTATGCACCATCGTTAAACTGCCGAGTGATTTCTTGCATTGTGGTCCGTCTATCCGCTGTTACAATGCGAGCTAGCCGACGATGACCCCGCTAATCCATACGCTGTTGTCCACGGCAGTTGGCCCTTGCAGGGATGGTGTTACCGTATTCGATGTACTCCTGGTGCACCAGTGACAGTGGCTCGTGAAAATCCCAGTGCCTGCACGACTTCCGAGATGGAGTGACCCATTTGTCGGACCCCGACAATTTGCTCGCGATCAAATGCGCTTAGATCCTTCGTCTTACCCATACTGCGTCCGACTCTTACTGATTCCCGTAGCATCACTCCTTATATTGTCGGATCGCTGCATACGTCATCCGTTTCCATTTACAGGGCCGCCCACAGCGCCACATTTGCATAACGCCAGCTGTCTCTAATTCAATTGCTCTTCAGTGTATATTAAAAAAAAAAAAAAAAAGAAGAAAAATAGCATGCTCACAGCACGTATTTGTGCCTAGCTATCAGTTTGTTGTCTTTCAAACAGCCTTTTTGCATCCTCCCATCCCCTCCTGCATCCAAGCGTTGGTGCTTATTTCTGTGGTGCTTTCAAGCAGTTGTTCTACGTAGGCAAAGGATCAAGTAAATAAAAAAAAAGGGTACAAAATTTAGCTGCAATTCTTTAAAACAGGTGACTATATCGATTGCAAAACAAAGCTGTTGACTTGTCAGCGTACATATGTGGATTACAAAACAATAGTGCCGAACCTCGTTGTTTATTTGCTGATGTGACCGTATCAGCCCATAAACGACAACCAGCCCTAATTGAACCTCGTAGGTCTTATCAACTGGTTATCTTGCTAATGGGAAGGTACTGAGATTAGTGTACATAATTGAGAGTAAAAAGTTGGTGGGGGGGGGGATGTTATATGGTTTAACATATCTAAAATGAAATGCAAAATGTTTCAAGATCTTTAAGATTTAATTTTCTTTTCCAGTTTGAGTCATAAATTTTCCCTTAATTATTACAAGTAATAATGAGCCTAATAATGTTTATTATTATTATTAGGTTGCATACTTCGAGATTGAAATTGCGCGCCCAATTATCCGGCTAGCCTGTCCCCTATTATATAATTTTTTAAGTCCTTAGTTTTTTTCGGTGTTGATAAATTGCGGCGAGAGCCATGGGTGGTCTCCAACCCCCATAGGTAAATTGCAGCTATAGCCTAAGAAAAGGGTGGATAACAGCGGCTTAGGATTTACGAGAAGGAAACAACACAAAAACATCTTTTATAGTAATGAAAATCAACTAATATTTCCAAGTTAAATATCTGTTTATACGGCTGCTTTATAAGAGGAAGAAAAAAACTTGAATAATGAATATTCACATTTATTATGCTTTTGAGGAAAGTTGAATGTAGATAATTTCATTTCTCTTTCAGGAGTCAACCTTAGCTTACCCAAAAATTAATATTTTGAAAAATATGATGCCAATTTTACCATTTCAAGTCTGGTTATACTTCTTCTATAATCGCTTATTTTCTTAGACAGCATTTCTTTCCTTTGCATGGTAGTTTTGGATTCCCTTCTCCGAGAGACATCACCTGAGCTTTGGATTTTAATATACATCCTGATTCATAAAGAAGTATGCAGTTTCCAGATGCTGTGAAACAGTAACGCCGCCCCGGTGGCGCAGTGGTCTAAGGCGCTGGCCTCTGATTGTTCGTCCGTAAGGGGTCCGGGTTCGAATCCCGGTGAGGCATGGATGTTGTGTTTGTCTTACGGCACTGGCTCTCTCCCTTTCCTGGAACCAGTGACCCTAAATTAGGGACGGGCGACTGCTTATAGCCCATTGAGTTGCTCACGGTGGTCGTTAAACCTCCAATCAAAAAAAAAAAAAAAAAAAAAACAGTAACAGGTGAAGACACGGACAACAACTGCGAACCCGTTGGGTAGATGTACTCATAAAGTTTGTGTCCCACTACCGAGGGAAATGACGTAAGCGATAGCGCGCGTGTCACGTGACTAGCCAGTCAAAATGGCAGCGTCTGCAGTGTAGAAGGCGTTTTGTGTTCTTGAATTGAGCCAAACGGAATCTGTAACTGTTGGGCAACGGCATTTTCGATAACGATTCGGAAAAGAACCTCCAACCAGAAAATCTATCTACGATTGGCATAAAAAATTTGCAACTACGGGCTGTTTGTGCAAACTTAAAAGTCGTGGACGACCGCGTGTGTCGGAAGAAGCCGTCTTTAGTGTTTGCACCGCCATTCAACGAAGCCCGGGGAAATCAACGCGGAAGATGAGTCGTGAAATGCAGATTTCACAGACCACTGTCTGGAGAATTTTGAGAAAGAAGCTGAAAATGATTCCATACAAAGTGCAGATGTTGCAAAATCTCACTGACCTTGACAAGACAAAGCGCTTTGAATTTTGTGCCGAAATGCAGCACAGTTTTGAAAATGATTATTTTGCCGATCGCTAAGTTTTCCCCGATGAAGCTACATTTCACGTGAGTGGTCAGGTAAACAAGCACAATGTTCGCTTTTGGGGAAGATATCTTACCTCACTGCACTTGATTCAGACATCGTACCTCGCGTTTGGGCGGAAATGGATTACCGGCTCGATGTGTGTCGTGTGCCTAAGGGTGCACACATAGAACATCTGTGACTGTCTCTAAAAAAACTTGAAACATTCCCCTACAATTCTGTCACAGGTAACATATAGCTTACATTGTTCGTTTTATAATGCTTTGAAACTGTTTACTTCTTTATGAATCACCCTGTATGTTTGAGTTTGAAAAACTTTCAGAACTTCTATAAAGTTATAGAAGCTTGGATGGGGATGATAAAAGTGTGTACTAAACCGAGCATGAAAAGACTCGCATGCATTCGTCTGGCATTCAACATTTTCTTAACGCAAGAAATATCCTTTTCTGTGAAGGTCTCCAAATCACCAAAATTTTCTTCCACAGCAGCGTTTATCTTTGACGGACGATCAGAAATATCCTCTTCAGCTTTTCGCCGCAATTTTCTTGTGGGTTTGCAATGACCTAGAACGGCTAAGGATTAAAGGAGATTATTTAGCCGCAATTTACCTACACCGTTATTTTTCTGGCAACAAAGAAAACAGATGCTACTCGTACTTCATAATGTGTACACATATTTTCACTTTATTCTGTGTTTCGCCTTTCTATGTTGATCATCTCATCTTGCTGGACTACCTTGCCTTTTGTTGAATTGAATTACGCTTTGAAATTTCCTTCATGTTAAATCTTAAAGTGCCGCATTATCGCCTGGTCTAGGCAGGGCAGGCATAGCAAAGTGGTTCTGGATTTCTAGTACTCGCTGCCGAAGCAGGTGTTTTCATTTCCTTGTTTGAAATTGTGCAAGCAGGTTGTTTGCTAAATAAACAGCCTATAATTATATCAGTAAAGCTGAAAAGATAATATAACAATAAGGATATCCAGGATGTATACATAGCACAAAAAACTGTAAATTGCATTGTGAATCATTCAGTGTGCTGCACTTGTATTTTTATATAATTTATTTATTTAGACCAGCCAGAGTAAAGCCAAACCACTGGATCACTAAGTTCCATGCCGTATCAGATTCAATTTTACAACTTCTAACTAGCTGAAAACAGTCAAATTTTATAATTTGCTATTAAAATTTATAACATTTATAAATAAGAGTGCATGTCACAGTTTCACTAAATGATAAATAAAATAAATGCAAAAACCAGCTATGTTCTAGTAGAGCTAATATAAAATTCCATGTATTAAAAAGCACTACGACCTATATATCATCGTCAACCGTTATCAATCCACTGCTGGACGAAGGCCTCCCCAATTTTCTTCCACAACGGTCTGTCTTGTGCCTGTCTCCTCCAGGTTACTCCCGCATACTTTCGAATTTCACCCACCCATCTCCCATGTGGTCTTCTTCTGAGTCTTTTCCTGTCCCTTGGAATCCAATCTAAAATTTCGGCTGTCCATGGATGGTCTGTCCTTCTGGCAGTATGTCCAGCCCATTGCCATTCCAGGGATTTAACTCTGATCATGATGTCTTCCACTCTTGTCATTTTTCGGATCCACGAGTTCCTCTTCTTATCTCTCCTGGCTTACACCAAGCATGCACCTCTCCATGCTTATTTGAGTTGTCTGCAGCCTTTGTATGTCTGTTTTAGTTAAGGTCCACGTCTCTGCACCATACGTAAGCACTGGAAGGATGCATTGATCAAACACTTTTCTTTTAAGACATAATGGCATATTGCTCTTTAAAATTATGCTGTTTCTTCCAAAGGCTCTCCAGGCAAGTTTTATACGCCGATTAATTTCTTCATCAATGTGACCCTCAATTGATATCTGCTGTCCAAGATAAACGTACGTGTCAGTTATCTGCAGCTTTTCTCCATCAATCGATAAATCTTCATTTTGTGTAAAAGCATTGTACATCACTTTTGTCTTCTGAAAGTTCATTTTTAATCCCACTTCTTTACTCTTGTCAGCAAGGTCCTGGATCATAACTCTGCAGCTCTGATATACACGTACATTTATTCAGTACTTAATCGGACTTAATCCGTCAGCGAAACAGAAGTACGCAGTTTTCATGTCATACAGAAATGACAGATTTTATAATCATTTTATAATAAAATTTAAGGGTTCAAAATCCTTATTTAAATTTGAATGAAAATAATTAAATTCAGTTAATTAGGTAAACTAATTAATTTGATACACTTGGGAAACAAAATGAAGGATATTTTGTTACCTGAATATGATGTACCTAATAAGCTTTCTCTCTTTTGACGTAGAACTACGTCTTTCTCCGCGCTGGGTAGGGGTTAGCATCGGGAGCTGGGATGCAACATGTCACACTTTGAACGCTTATATCTTCAAAATTAATAATCTAGAGTAATAAATAATACACCATTAGATAGTTTATAGAGCCCCATTTATAAAAAAAAAAAGCTTCAACCTTACACCCCTTAACCCTTCGACACAGCGTTAGAAAGTTAAGCTAAATTTCGCGTGATTTTGTTTCACCGCACGCCGTTTTAAGGTTGATAACTAGTGAATAGATAACGATAGCGATGACCTCAGCTCCGCATTTCGTAGCTGACGGACGTATGTCTTAAAGAGAAATAAAGTGAATTTAAAATTTTTATTTTTTGGATAAAAAAAAAAAATTGGTAGCGAAAATTTAGAAATGCCGCGAAAATCCAGCGAAAATTATAAGAACCGACGAAAGTTGAAGAAACCGCTAGAAGGAGAACGAGAGGAATCCGAAAAGGCCCGCTAAGTCATCAAACGAAAGGTCACGGGAATGTAGGGAGCGTCAAAAGTCCGCTTGCCAGGATGCATTTCACCCGAGTTCGACTCTGGAGCCACAACCTTCCACTCCAACTGCACAAATTGAGCCTTGACAGCAAGAACAGATGGAGATTGATGTCATCGATCCAAAATTTCACAACGAGCATGGAAGAATACCAATGCACATCGCCAGTCTTCACAACTTCGCTGGATAAGGAATGTATTACGTCTCAAACCTTTACACCGCCGATGCATTCTGAATCTAAAACAAAGAGCAACAACAAGATGAGTGCATTAAGCCCGAGACGTATCGCCAAATTTATAACAAAGCAACTAAGGAGTTTGAAAAATTGTTTCTGAAGAACGATTTCTTCAGGAACAATTTTAGCAATAACTACTGACAAAGATTACGCCTTCTACTAACATTAATTTATAATCAGCATAAGTTACTATGAATTGTATATAGTGTAAGTTGCTTTTAAGTAAATAAAATAAAAAAATTATTTCGTTTTATTTCTTAAAAAATGTATATCTGATAAAGTCAAAGGGGCACAATGGCAACTGTGCCGCAACGTACGGCTACGTTAACTGTCCTTCGCTGAAAACTTTAAGGACGTAGAATTAGTGAGATAGTGCCATGAAATATAGTGACAATTGACGTAGTGTTCTACGTTGTAGGTTTGCGGCACAGTTGCTACTGCCGCCCCGGTGGCACAGTGGTCTAAGCGATGGCCTCTGATCATTCGTCCGAACGGGGTCCGGGTTCGAATCCCGGTGAGGCATGGATGTTGTGTTTGTCTTACGGCACTGGCTCTCTCTCTTCCCTGGAACCAGTGACCCTAAATTAGGGACGGGCGACTGCTTATAGCCCATTGAGTTGCTCACGGTGGTCCTTAAACCTCCAATAAAAAAAAAAACAAAAAAAAAAAACAGTTGCTACTCTGCCCTTTTGATTTGGGGGGGGGGGGGGCATTAACGGGAAAAATTTACATTCTTATCTGATAATATAAATAGGAGTAAAGCAATATTCATATTTTATTTATTCACATAAGGAAAATTTTACAAATGTTCAATCCGGGCCCAGGCTTTTATAATGTCCGGGCCCGTGCCCATCTCTAGTTCCAACCTACTGTACGGACAAAATTCGTTTCTGTTCTGATCTGTTCCTACGTAGTATGAGGTGACCTTTTAAGTTTGAATTGGAAAAATTCCTTTTCACATCGACAGCTGAAACTACATGTGAATCTTTTTTATATAGGTACGATGCAAACTTGACATTAAGTAACTCGAATGTTACCTCAAATGTATGCTTCTGCAAAGTTATGTAAATATGTTTTGGCAATTGACAATATCTAAATCTTAGTCATTTTTGTAAAATTCTTTTTGCATCTGATAGTTATGAGGAAAATGTTTCACCTCTTTTGACGCAAAATATTCTCTCAAGGTGACACAAATTCCGCATTTTATTTCAGCAATATCCCTGTTTCAAACTCTTGAAATTTTTGTAACACAGTTGGTCGTGATTAATAAAAACATAGCCTGATTTTTCAGATGCAGTATTTTTTCCGATAGGGAGAGAGGCTCGTTATATTAGCATCTCGAACTACATTTGCGTTTCTAAAACTGGAATTTAGAAAATTCTTTTTGCATGCGATTTGTATAGCTGTGGAAGCAATTTCCTGTACCTTTCCCAGTTTTGATGCACAATTTAGACGTTGGGTAAGTTTCGATTTTTCGTTGAATGGTACTGCAGCTCCTATAAGAAAACTACTTTTTAGCACTGTAACCGTATCAATACTATATCTATTTCTTTGATTTTTTCGATATGCCATTTTTCCCACTATAGGGGCGTGACACAATAGTTACGTCTGCGCTTCTTAATGATTTACTACTGTTTTGAATTTCGCTTTTGCTTTTGGTTGCTGTAAACTCGACCAAGATTTTCCATGAATTTTCCTCAGGTTTTTTAATGAGAAAATTACCAGCTAGGTGGCGTAAAATCCATTTTTAAAAGGATCTCACCGACTTGAAAAGTTTACAAGTGCCATGGAATTGCAGTTGTGGGCTTGCTGTTTTTGCAAAAGTTGTCTGCATTACAGAATTTGCTGTCATCCTTGTTTTCTGTCGTGTTTGGTACTGTGTGTTGCGTCTGGCTCTTGCGGCATCCCTCCCCCCCTATTCCCCCTTCCTCAGTGGTTAACTAGGCTACGGAAATTCAGCGATAGAAAGAAATCGTCGTTCTTTGGGAATGTTAATAACAGCCATTCGACAGTTATCTGTGAAAGAACTGAGATTTAATGAGCAGTAGTCGTAAGTGCTGTCACGTTTTTCTCAACCGCCTCTCTTGTGACGACAGTATTTTCTTTAAATTTCTTTTTCCAGACTAAGTTCCGGTTTGGTCAAACTTGTAATGATCAGCGAAATCTGTGGGCTTGGGTTTGCAAGCCATAAATAATATCCCCCGTGCGCATCGATGGCAGAGCTGTCACGCAGCCGGTTGGGTCCGGTTTGCACGAACTGTTTGTTACAATTACGACGCGTTAGGCGAATTCGACTTCCGGATGAAACACATCCAGGGTGGGAAATTAGCGGGAGCAAGGCTCAAAATGCGACCGTAATTTTTCGTTCAGCGACAAGTATTTTGAGCACAGGCGCAAATTCGCGACTGTACAAATTTAAGTTTATTTTTTGTTTCGGTTTTTTAGAAATTATTTTGATATGTTTTCCTTGGTGGAGTTAAGAGAAATCTACTATAAAACTAAAAAAACTGCGTGAGAAGTCATGAAATGGGGTTAAAAAAGTGCTACAGTCAACAGAGTAATCAAAGATGTGCTGGGATCTTAAGGACCCCAAAGGTCATAGGAAGGTTAATGGATTTTTGCTTTGCGACATATATGCGTAGAAAGGTGTCTGGAAAACTTATATAACTTTTGGTAATTTGTAGCCTAGTTGTAATTTTTGACGTACGGACTAAGTATGTTAATTTCTGCGACTCTAGTGTGTAGCTGATGAAAACTCAGTATATGGCTGAAGATTTTCCGCTCCTCTTAATTCTTTTTTTAAACTGAGAAATCTGTGAAATTTGAGAAATATGTGAATTCATGAATGTAGTTTAAGTACAAGAAGTTGAATATGGTGGACCTCAATTCCCAAATTATGAAAATACAGCACATTTCAATTTAGTTTAGGTGTTCATGATATTTATTATACATCTGATGGGGGAAATATAGAATATTTTACTGGCAAAAAAAAAAAAAGTTTTGAACTGCAGTTTACAGTTAGTTTTGACAATGTGATTTAAAAGTCTGAATATTATCCTCCACCTCATGCATAAAATTTTTCACTCACATAGGTCAAATTTCAAATATATAAGAGGATTCACCAAATATTTAATTATTTAATCCAGTTTCTTTTGAAATGCATGTGAGCTTATCTGTTATACGCTTTTTCACTTGAAAAACAGATTCTGTGCATGTTACAGTAAGATTTGCACCTAGAATTTTAGCCACTGGCGCTATTGTGCCCATGCCAAGTTTTTCAAATTTTTCACCCTGATTACGCATCATAGCAGACATTCGCAAATGCAGTACTGAGCTGTTTTTTTTTTTTTTACGTTTTTATCGGAACGCCATATTAATATTGTATTCACGGAAGCTACGTCACTTATTCCGTTGAAAACGATTGAAATCGAATCAATACGTTGGACCTTAAGAAGGAGATGTGTTTCACTCAGAATTCTGCAAAATAGCTCCCATGTATATACAGGGTGTATCAGAAATGATCACAACTTTAAGAGGACGCACTGCTCCATGCTTTGTTTCCAAAACGTACAGGCCGCCCCGGTGGCGCAGTGGTCTAAGGCGTTGGCCTCTGATCATTCGTCCGTAAGGGGTCCGGGTTCGAATCCCGGTCAGGCATGGATGTTGTGTTTGTCTTACGGCACTGGCTCTCTCCCTTCCCTGGAACCAGTGACCCTAAATTAGGGACGGGCGACTGCTTATAGCCCATTGAGTTGCTCACGGTGGTCGTTAAACCTCCAATCAAAAAAAAAAAAAAAAAAAAAAAAAACGTACAGCGTTCAGAACATTTATTGATATGTTCTGCTTTGATTCCAAGGCTTGGATTAAATGAAGCGTTACTTCCCTTCTGTAATAGGTTTTAAAGCTGCGAATCACACCTTGCTCCATGGATTGGAGGACTGCGTGGTGTTGGCAGGCAGGAACACCATCTTGATGTGGCTGAGGTTTTTAATCCTACCTTTGTCTTTCAATGAACTTAAGAAGGAGTAGTAGGCCTACGATATTGTTCTCAACACATTCTTTCAAGTTTTTACAAGAAGGTATGTTTTGAAATTAAGTTACAATTTTGTTATAAGTTCATTCTTTTCTTTGAAGTTTTATTTTTAGGTTCACTATAACCGAAGTTGGGGGTTCACTATAAATGAAAATTTTAATGTAAATTTCCGATTTTGCGAGTCGGGACCAATGATTTAGGTTCACTATAGCCGAATGTTCACTATAACAGAGTTCACTATATCCAGAGTTGACTGTATACACTGAAGAGCAATTGAATTAGAGATACCTGTCTAGTAACGTGCAGCACCACCTTTCGCCCTGATGACGGCGGCGATTCGTCTCGGCATGGACTCGACAAGACACTGGAAGCGTTGGGAAGCCATACGGATCCACGACCCCTGAACAAGCTCCCATAGTTCACGAATATTTAATGGAGGGGTCAGAGCCTCGAATATTTCTCTCGATGGCATCCCAGATGTGCTCGATGGGATTGAGGTCAGGTGACCTAGCTGGCCAAGGAAGCGAGGTCACGTCGGTGGAGTGTTCATCCAACCATTCGGATACAATTCGGGAGCGATGGCACGGTGCATTGTCGTGTTGCAGGATGAGGTCCCCAGTGGGATGTGGAAGATGCGCAAATGGTCGTCCAGGATATCCCGGTAACGTTGACCTGTGAGGGACGATGTCACACGTACCAGGGGTCCCATTTCTGTCCAGGTAAACAATCCCCAGACGAGAATGCCATCTCCACCAGCTTGAAGAGTACCCTGGTGGCAAGCAGGATCAATCACTTCATGTGGTTTGCGCCGTACTCGTATCCTGCCATTCGCATGTACTAACGTGAATCTCGACTCATCAGTCCAGGCAACATTTTCCCACATGTCTAGGGTCCAGTGGCGATGTTCCCGCGCCCACGCTAATCTTTGCACCCTGTGATGTGCGGTCAGCAGCGGTATCCTCGTGGGACGATGGCTTCTGTACCCCATAGCGAGGAGATGGTTCTGGATGGTGTCGCTGCATACACGTTTTTGTGCACCAGGGTTAAATTGCCGAGCGATTTCTTGCACTGTGGGCCGTCTATCCGCTGTTACAATGCGAGCTAGCCTAGCCGACGACGTTCCCGCTCATCCATACGCTGTTGTCCACGGCAGTTGGCCCTTGCAGGGATGGTTTTACCGGATTCGATGTACTCACGGTGCACCCGTGACACAGTAGCTCGTGAAAATCCCAGTGCCTGCACTACTTCAGAGATGGAGTGACCCATTCGTCGGGGCCCAACCCAATTTCCCCACGATCAAATGCGCTTAGATCCTTTGTCTTACCCATACTTCGTCCGACTCTTACTGATTCCCGTTGCATCACACCTTATATTGTCTGATCGCTGCATACGTCATGTGGTTTCCGTTTACAATGCCGCCCACAGCGCCACATTTGCATAACGCCAGCTGTCTCTAATTCAATTGCTCTTCAGTGTATAGATATATCATCATCATCAACCATTATCAATCAACTGCTGGACGAAGGTCTCCCTAAGTTTCCTCCACAACGGTCTGTCTTGTGGCAGTCTCCTCCATGTCACTCCCGCATACTTTCGAATTTCATCCATCCCCCCATGTGGTCTTCTTCTGGGTCTTTTCCTGTCCCTTGGAATCCAATCTAAAATTTCGGCTGTCCATCGATGGTCTGTCCTTCTGGCTGTATGTCCAGCCCATTGCCATTTCAGGGATTTATCTCTGATCATGATGTCTTCCACTCTTGTCATTTTTCGGATCCATTAATTCCTCTTCTTATCTCTCCTGGTTACACCAAGCATGCCCACTTCTCCATGCTACTTTGAGTTGTCTGCAGCCTTTGTCTGTCTCTTTTAGTTAAGGTACACGTCTCTGCACCATACATAAGCACTGGAAGGATGCATTGATCAAACACTTTTCTTTTAAGACATAATGGCATGTTGCTCTTGAAAATTATGATGTTTCTTCCAAAAGCTCTCCAGGCAAGTTTTGTACGCCGATTAATTTCTTCATCAATGTGACCCTCAATTGATATCTGCTGTCCAAGATAAACGTACGTGTCTCTTATCTCCAGCTTTTCTCCATCAATCGATAAATCTTCATTTCTTGTAAAGGCATTGAACATCACTTTTGTCTTCTGAAAGTTCATTTTTAATCCCACTTCTTTACTCTTGTCAGCAAGTTCCTGGATCATACTCTGCAGCTCTGATGGGGTAGTTGCAAAAATGACTACGTCATCAGCAAAACGAAGGTGGGTTAGATAATCTCCATTAATCTTTATCCCTTTGTTTCCCCAGTTCAGTGATTGAAAGATATTTTCCAATGTGGCATTAAAGAGCTTCGGAGATATGGTGTCACCTTGTCTCACTCATTTTCCAATTTTTATGTGTGTTGTATTTTCAAACAGCCGAATCTTTGCACTTGCATTTTCACAGATGTTATTAATAATAATAATGTATGCATCTTCAATACCGCAGAATTTCAGAGTCATTGTAACTGCTGATGGTTTCACCGAATCAAAGGCTTTCATAATCGATAAAAGCCATGCACAATGGAAGTTCATATTCCCTCACTCTTTCAATTAGTTCTCTCAGTACGTGGATATCATCTATTGTGCTGTAGCCACTCCTGAATCCAGCTTGTTCTCTCGGTTGAGCCATGTCTGGTTTCACCTTCAAGCGGTGTGAAAGAACTTTAGTGAAGATTTTATAAACCACTGATAGGTCTGTAGTTCCTGAGATCCTCAATGTCACCTTTTTTATGTAGCAGGATCATTGTAGCGTTGTTCCAATCCTCAGGAATCTTCCCTTCATTAAGGCATCGAGTGAAAATTTGGGCGAGTACTGTTTCGATTTCTCCACTTGCTTCTTGTATGATGTCTACAGTAATTCCATCTTCTCCTGGAGCTTTCCCCCGCTTCATGTTCTTGATTGCATGTGCAATTTCTGCTAGAAGGACTGGAAGAACTCTGGTACTGGTACCTTTCATGATGTTTGGAGTACATGTATCATCCCTTTCATATAATTTGGAGTAGAAATCATTCACTCTTGTCAAAATTTCGCCTCTATTTCTTGTTACAGAACCATCTTCTTTTCTCAGTGCCATAATCTGTTTTCTTCAATTACTGAGATCTCCCTTTGCTATCTTTAGGCTTTGGTTGTTTTCAATTGCTTTCCTTACTAGTTCACAGTTGAATTTCCTTACGTCTTCAGTGGTACTTTTTCGTACTGTCTTGCATAGCTCTATATATTCAACTTTAGAAGTTACATCTTCTTTATTTGTGATCATCTCTCTTCTTTTTTGCATCAACATTTTGGTTTTTCCTGATAAATTGTTCACATGCAACTTGTTCTTAGACCCAGCTAATTTTGTTGCTGTTTCCATAAGAGCTTTGGTTACTTTTCTTTTAACTTCAGAAATATCCACTTCTTTTGATGTTAGGCCTTCTAAAGCAGAGAATCTGTTCTACAGTTCCAACTTGAAGGTATTATGGTGTTTTTTAAGGTTGGTTATGTCAATACATTTTGTTTGTCTTATGAGCTTGCCACGTTCAAGTTTAGTGTTAAGGTGCATCTTACATTTCACCAATCTATGGTCACTACCTGTGTTGAACTTGTACACATAATAAAATCAATTTCACTTGTCTCATTTGGATGTCTCCATGTCCATTTCCTGTGTGGCTTTTTCTTGAAAAAGGAGTTCAAGATGAAAAACCCTTCTGCCTCTGCAAACTCTACGAGAGTATTTCCACGCTGGTTTCTGTTGCCTTGACCGAATTTACCTACTGAAGTTTCATTCTGTGGCCGTTGCCCTATTTTTGTATTGAAATCTCCCATAATTATCTTCAAGTGCTGTTTACCTTTATTATTTAGATGACGAGTTTCCTCATAAAATTCTTCAATTTCTGCTTCAGGATGACTTGTGGTGGGTGCATAAGTTTGAATAATCTGAGCCTGGTATCTTCTCGAGAGTTGGATAACGAGTCGTGCAGCTCTGTCAGAGGAACTTTCAACTTCTACAACTTTATTCTTCAGTTTCTTGTTTATTATAAATCCAACACCACTAGTTCGGCCAGTATCTGTCCCACGATAGTAGAAGAGATGTCCACTTTTCAGTTCAATGAGATCTTCTCCTTTACTCCTTACCTCACTTAGCCCGATGATGTCCCACTTGATCCTTTGTAGTTCCTCTTCCAATTCAAGAAGCCTTGAATCAGAAGATAGGGAGCGTCCATTATACGTAGCCAAGGTCAGCATCAGATTGCAGCCTAGTCCGGTCCTCCGGGGATTCTTAGCACCCTCTGCCTTCATGTCGCACTGGCCACTGCCTTGGCCAGATACATTCCACCTGCCGGAGACTGAGGGCCAAGATTTAAGTTGTGGAGTCATTTTGGAGGGGTTTGGCCATAACTCACCACGCTGGCCAAGTGGGTTGGTGAGTGTGGGATAGAATTTCCTCTAATCCCGATGGTATAGTTATACCGCTATTGGCGGTCGTCAGAGCCTCTTTAGTGGGAACAGGATGTACCATGAGAAGGCGGGGTTGACATTTGTCAAGGAGAGGCTGTGATGTTACGCATCACCTGACCTTACATCCCTATATATATATATATGTTTTTTTCCGATTTTGGATAGAATTTAAATATTTTATTCGCGATCATTACCAGATTATCAAAGTTGTTGAAAATGGATAGACTCGGCAGTTTACGTGGTTATTGATCAGAATTTAAAGTAAGTTAAGAAATCTCTGAGGCCCTGGCTTTAGGACAGACAAAACAACTGGCATATCCGAGCTAGTTAAACAACAAGGCCTGCAACAGTTTTGTTTGAAATTTGCTGCCTATTTCTTAACTTCGGTGTACTGAATTAAAAAATGGTGCTCAAATTTGTATAACTTGTACCTTTTTTCGCAAAATAAATTTTTAAATCGTCTGAGTAACAACTTACCACAGAAATTATTTCTGTATTTTTTTTTCTTAAACTGTTTTTTTTTCACCCGGTAGGGAGCGTTATTGTAAATCCCTGCAATTACGTATATCTCCATTCCTAAATGTTCAATTTAAAAAGCTGTTGCCGATAACATTTGTGGTGAGGAATATTTTTCTCATATTTGCCAATTTTTGCGTCGCACATTTTTGCCACTAGGAGATAAGTGTTCATTTCTAGTTGTACCATACTCTGAATCATATCTCCATTTCTAGGAACCCAATTTAAAAATTCTCCGTTGCCTGGATATCTTCCATAATGAGAAATGCTTTGTACACAATTTGTGAATTATTTATTTATTTTTAGCACACATTTCAGCCACTAGTGGCCGAATGTAGCCATTTCTGTTTGTGGATATTTTACAGATTGTGTAGAAATCTGGTTGATATTTCTTTTATAACCGGTTCAATGCATTATGAAGAACACTGTTCGCATTCTACGTTTTAAATTATGGGCAGATTTTGTCTAGGAGACAAGTATATTCTTTTGTTGAATTTTTTCTTTTAAGAATCTACTTGTGAAATATTTTCTTTGTGTTGGAAAGGATTCAAAAGACGTGCTCATTACCCCTGAGAATTTGGTGTCATCTTTTTGTTATTGTTCACTGCATGGTGGTATGGCTTGGTCTTGTGACTTTCCTGTTTGTTGAAACTTGTGTGACTCCTTGGCCTTAAATGCTCAGGATAGTCATTAAATTCTGAGAGAGAGGGAGGGAGAGAAAGATCAGATTAGTATGTCAGAATAGTTTAGCTCAGGCCACCAAGTGTAGCCCATTCCATCAATGATTCACTCATTCTGCATTCTTATTTTTTTTATCGTTTAAAACAGTATTTATTTTTTATGTTTCATTAAGTGCTACGCGACTGTGGTTCTAAATACAGTGTGATTATAAAAATATTAAATTGCAACATTGTTAGATAATTATTTTTCAGAACTTTATCTGCGTACTCTCAAACAGTTTAACCTTAAATTTTGTGGTATTAGAAAGCAGAACTAAAAATTGAAAATTTTCATTTCTGACCCTAGGATTAAGAGAAGTTTGAGATGCTCAGAATTCACTATGTAAGGTCAGAAGGGTCCTGTTCAAATTCATGGTGATCAGGATAATTCTGCTGTCTTCATATAAACAATTTTTTGAAGCATGACACAGAAGATAAAAGCCACATTTGTACAACTCACTGTTCATTAAAAAATACGTGCAGTTTAGGTTCAGTATACACTGAGTGGCCACTTTATTATGATCACCTGACAGTTTTAAGCAAATGAGCTATGGCTGCACGCTGTTGCCGCCAGAGGGTGAGGCTAGTATAAAAAGGGAAAGCTTAGTGGTTGCGACAGTAGTAGAAGTGATTTTCGGGTGACGAGATGGTTAAAAAAATGCGATTTGACGGACTTTCAGTGTGGGATGATTGTAGGAGCTCAGAGCCATGGAGCGGTGTGAGTATCACCTAAACCGCCGCATTCGTAAAATGTTCCACAGCAGCTGTTGTTAAAGTGTTTAAAAACTGGACTGTCAGCCAAAAAACTGGGTCTCTATGTGCAACGTGTGGTCGTCATCGACTAGTGACTGCTCGGGCGGAACGGAGAGTGTCCAGACTGGTAACGGACAACAGAAGGACAACAGTGCAGCAAATTACAGGCTGTCTTAATCAAGGATCCCCTCAAATGATCTCTGTACCCACTGTTCGCCGTACACTGCATCGGATGGGATACAGCAGCTGAAGGCCTGTTCGAACACTTTTGCTGTCTGCAGTTAACAAAAGAAAATGTCTCCAGTTCGCACATTAACACAAGGATTGGACAGTCGATAATTGGAAACAATTTATGTGGTTCGATGAATCACTTTTTCAGTTGCACCATGCCGATGGCAGAGTGAGAATTTGGCGGAAACAGCACGAAAGCATGGACCCCAAATGCATTGCTACAAACCTTCAAGCTGGTGGAGGCAATGCTATAGTTTGGGGAATGTTTTCCTGGCATGCTTTGGGCCCTTTAATTCGTGTTGATCAACGTCTGACTGGCACATCATATCTAAACATTGTTGCAGACCAAGTGCCTCCTGTCGTGTGGATGGTTTATCCCAATGGCGATGGCTACTTTCAGCAAGATAATGCATCCTGCCATAGTGCTCGTATTGTACAGGATTGGTTTCAGGAACATGCCGGTGAGTTTACTTTGCTTATGCAGCCCTCAGAATCTCCAGATCTCAACCCCATTAAAAATTTGTGGGATGAAGTTGAATGAGCCATCGGACAGCTGAATCCACAACCCTGCAATTTCACACTCCTGGAAAGTGCTATTCATCAAGCATGGTCTCATATTTTACAAACCACCTATCAACATCTCGTGGAGTCCATGCCACGAAGAATCAACACAGTATTAAAGGCAAAAGGTGGCCCAACGAAGTACTGAGGGGGTGGTCATAATAAAGTGGCCGCTCAGTGTATAATTGCTGTGAGTAGGATTTATCAAACTATGAAAAAGTCATAAGCAGTGACATCCTTCTTTTTCATAAATTTCATGGCACAACTATTTTTGTATAAATGCTATAATCTATGAAATGTCCTCTGAAAACTGCTAACATTTTTTGTGGGTGAATGATCCCTTGGTGAACATTTAAGGCAGGGATGGAACCATTAGCTTACCTTAGGGAAGGAAGGAGGATTGAAGGGGTTACTTCTATTTAAAATTAAAATAAAATAAGAAGACACACTATAAACTTGCAGTGCTGCCTCTATTGCTATGCTTTTTAAACATTTCATCTAAACTTTTAAGTCATAAATTGATTATTTGATAAGAATGAAATATCAGTACGGTTTTCATGTGTGATCTAATACCCACTTTTTGAGGAAACCAGCTTGATGCTTTTTAAATGTCATGTCTGCATAAAATCTTTCAAAATAAAGTTTGATCTCTTCTATTCAGGTGGCTTGATTTCATAAAAAATTTCCAAGCTGGAAATTTTTTTAAGAGTTTTTTTGTTTATGGCCCAAGCAAGGTACATACTTTGCTCTGTCACCTACACTATTGCAAGCACTTCAAAGCCTATGCCACATGATTGCTTTCCTTTCTTCCAATTATTAATGATACCACACAGTTCGAAGAACAAAACAAAGCACACCCCTTGCTTTTCATGATCAGGCAAAGTCTCTCTTCACTTCCACTCTTAGCTTTATTTGGTTTCTGATCGCTACTGATTTCAGGCTTTATAGGAACTTTTAATTCTAATTTAGGGTCTCACAGATTTGACGAAAGAGAGAATGTGATAGGTATGTATTATCCAGTACTGGCATGCCAACCAGAGCCTTAGTGCTATGGTAGGCAATTCATGCTGATGCAAAGGATGCCGAATGTGCATCCCAAAATATGCATAAGATTTCTACACGCTATCCAAATAACTTGAAAAATACTTGTTATGTAATTTTATAAATATATAGCTTTTATATAGTTAATCCTTCCTTTTTTTGTAGCTTTCATTTATGTGCCTGTACCAAGTCATAACCTTTTCACTTTGAGTAAAGCACATCTGATTAGGTTTATCTTTTCAGCAAATCTTCTGAGCCTGGCAGTCAGCAATAAAGATTTGTGCTATTTTTTCTTTTTAAGCTTGCCATTTGGAAAAAAGCATGTGTTCATCTGTCTGTGGGCACCACATCTTTACATCTACCATTTGGAGATTTTTTTCTTTTATGTTGGAAAGCTTATTTTGTGAGAATGATCCATACAGTTGGTATTTTACTGATGCATAACCTTATCACAAGGTGAGTATATAGGCAGGTGCTGTTGCCCTCAATATTAATTTTATTGCACATCATTGCTTCTAAAAATTTGATTGAAATTCTTTTTTTCCAGTCTAAAAGTCTGAATTGAAAAATTCTTTGTTGGATATCTTCTACTGTGAGGAACATTTTGTATATATATTTAAATTGTAACAAAGTTTTTCTGCTATTGGGCATGAGTGTATATACTTCAACTCATATCTGCATCTTAGCATCTAAAAATCCAAGTGAACAATTTTTTTGTTCCAGATACCATTCACTGTGCACATCATGTGCTTCAAATGATAATGTATTTCAGCCAGGGAAGCATAAGAAGTATTTTGTTATCCTTGCTGTATCAGCACTTCTTTAAAAGTGACATTTCAAAAATTCCTTTTGTTGGAAAACATCTTTTACTTTTCCATAATATGCTGTTCAAATGGGGAAATAAATTCATATTTGCAGTTGAACTCTTAGGTTTGCTTCTAAAATATCAATTGATAGGATTTTTCTTTGTGTGTGTGTGTCTGTCACTATGACAAACATTTGCTTACATTTTCTACTTACTTTTTCCACTAGGGAATGTAAATATATATTTCCATTTGTAACCATATTTTCATTTCTGTAAATCTGACCCAAGCACATTTTTTTTTTTTTTTTGCCATTTTTAAATTCCTGATAATGTTTTTGTAATGAATATTTTAGCACGAATTTATCACCAAAATTCAGTGTTCCAGTAGGGCCAAAAAGGGGTATTTCTATTTGCAAGTGTATTTCTGTTTCTGAAAGGTGCATTTAAACAATTCTTTTTGCACTACATGGTGCTAACCATGAAGGTTGATTCACATGCTTCTGTATTTCTGTAATGCACAGTTTCTCTGCTAGGTGTTGCAAACATATTTTCACATTTGACACAATATCTGCACTTCTAAAAACTAGATTCAAACATTCTTTCTGCTTCCGTAGCTGCAACTGTGAGCAAAACTCCATACATATCTTCTTCCTGTGCAGATTGCAAAATTTTACCTCTAGTTGACATTAATGCAGATTTTGTTAGGTGACTTAAATATATGTGTACAGCTGGTACTGTATCTTCTGTCAGAAATCTGATTTAAAGAAGTCTTTTATATCTAATAGGAGTAATTATGACCAAATCTATTGTGTGGTTTTCAGCCTTTTTATGGTGTAATGTTTTCTCATTAGGAGGAATGAACTTAATGTATATTTCAATAAAATGTTCACTTGTTAAGTGTTGAATTAGAGAAAGAGTGTGTGTGTGTGTGTGTGTGCGCGCGCTCGGTGCTGATGTTAGCCATGACCAGTATAACCCAGCAGGTGCTATCTGATTTCCCAACACAAAGTATCCTTTCCTCAAGATAGTGATATTACCATGATATATTTGCATTTGAAATTGCTCTTCTAAAGTCTAATATTTAAAAAAAAACTATTATTGCGTGTCAATGCTGTTCCCAAGACAATAATTGCATTTTCCAGTTTTTCTTTTGCAAAAGTTTCCCATTAGGGGCTATGTAAATTACAATTTTTAAAAGTAAGCTACTGATTTCATACTTCAAAATAAAAAAACCCAACAAAAGTAGTCACTTTTTTTTCAATTTGAAATATGTATTTTGATAGCTAGCCAAGACTTTTTCTACAGCTGCTTGGGAGCAGCGATGACAAGAAAATGGGTAAACATAAAACTGTGAAAATACTTTCCTTCTACTACTTGATTTCAATATTTTTTCTATTGGAAGCAATTATGGTTGGTTCCACTCCAAGGCTTAAAGTGTAACATTCCAAATACTTGCCAGTGTGGTGCACAGTAAGGCACTGGTTACTTTATATGGCTTTTTTGGGAAGAGAATGGCAAGAAATGAATAATCCCCAGTAATATCAAAGGTTAGAAGGGGTATCCCATTTCTAATTTAAAACCCATAGGTTCAAAGGAAGGGATAGTACTGGCAGCAGAAAGGACAAGCACAGCATCCATATCTTATTTTGGGGTTCAAATCCAGACAGCTGTACGAGACACCAGAAACCTACATTCTAGATGGGTGTGAGCATATTTTACTGGGTATGGTTTTGGAAGGTGGTGAAGATTATATCTAGGGGCTTTTGCATAGTAGGATCCACAACTTTGTAGTTTATTCTGTTCTCCTATTTTTCCCTTTTACATTTTTTATATGTATATTAACATTAATGGCTTTTTTAGAATGATTGATGGTATTTTAATTTGTTCATTAACAATTTGTAGTCTCATTACTGCTAGTTGATTTCTTAATTTTAAAAATAACAGTTTACAATGTGTTTTCATGATGTTGAATCTTTCTTTTCTTCAGGCGGATGAAAAATAAAGCAGGAAGAACTAGAGAAAAAGAATGTCACAATGGAGGTATTATTTCACTTGCCTTTTTGCTTAAATATCTTAATTTTCAAAAGTTGAATATTATTACTATGTACATTTTCTGAGTGAGATGGCACTTTTTCTATTGGAAGCAGACATGTTTAATGTATTGAAGTCCAGCCCACATTACTATATATGTACATATGTAAAACATATAGGCTTTTTTCAGATTTTTTTCTTGGGAACATTTTCCAGTATGAACATTGGAAAGAAAATTTAATAAGAAGTTAGCAAGGGAATATATACTCCAGTCCTGAAAACTCTGAGTATATTCATACAAAAAATCAGAAAGATACTTTAATTCTAAGGTAACAGGCAAGCTATTTAATGTTTTACTGTAAAGCATGTTATATAATAAAACTAAAAAAAATTTCCAGAGACCTGTGATTATATAAAAATTGGAAATTTGGTAAACTTAGATGTGATTCACAGTCAAGAAGGACAAAGGTGAAGATGCCATGAAAAAGTAGCATCATTAATATATCAATAAAAAAATACTACAAAAAATATTTTAATAGAATAAGATATGTGAAGCGATTGCTCCTTTTGGGAAAATTTGAAACTGAATTAGTTACAAAAAATTGTATTCCATAAAATGATCCTTTGGAAAAAATGGAGACTCCAGAACTTATTTAGTGAAGAAAAAATGTGGTTCAGATGTCTCTCAAAATTGTGTTATTCAGGCTTGAGTGGTTCCTTAACATTTAGATTTGTTATAACAAGTCTGGTATTTAAAGTGATATGAAATGCCATTATGTGCAGTATCTTTTAAAAACTATTTTATCTTTTGAATATAAGAGTTTCATGAGAGATTTTATGTCACAAACCTGCTGATATTTCATTATAAAGATGATTTTCAAAAGTATGATTTTAAGCATGTGCCTTTCATACTGCACTAACAATTCATAGCCCAAGCAGAAGAGAGGGGGAAAAACTGATAACTTGCCTTGAGACATGCTGTTCGAGGCTTAATGCTATTGTACCTCTGCCTACCTGCTAACATGTTGAAATACTGCTAAATGGAGATGGCTTAATGGCTCTTATCTGCTTGCACGTCTTCTGTGAACTTTAACCCCATTTCTGGGTGATAAGGCTGATGATCCGCCTCCTGTACTCTTATCTGTACACAGAAAAAAGCATTTGTGAGAATTCCACACTACTGACTGAAAACTGTTTGGTTTATTCTACTTAGAAGTAAATACTCATAAAATTTGTGTTTGGTAAGTTTAGATTCCCTTGGATGTTGTTAAAAAAAGTGAACATGTACAAAATGATACACTGTTAAACTTAATATTATATTTTAAAATAATATATTCACAAGACTAATTTTTTTATTTGATTAAACTGATTAAGCTAAACCATTGTAGAAGAGGTCCTGATATATCTATCCTTCCAAGTGAAGGTGATTTATCTTTGTTTAAACAGTACTTGTCATCTTACAGGGGAAATGAAAGTTTGTTTGTAAATGATAATATAACAGTTTCAAGGGCCATAAACATATTTTGTTTGTTTACATTGTTCAGATGTTTACTGGATCTTATCTCTCCTCTTCTGCTCCAGTGTTTGGGGGATGAAAACGTTTCAGTGGTGGTATATTGCATTCTTAATTCTGGGTATAATATTGAAATTCCAAACTGTCTGAAATTCAATATTTAAATTCTTTTGTTAAAAAAAATTCCTTTAATAAGAATGGTTCTTAAAATTTGAAACATTCTTTTTAATGTTCCCACCTGATCCCCATAGAAAGGTTTCCCAAGTTTTAAGTAATTTCCCACAGAATATCAGCCCTGAATTATTTTTCTTTAATGAGGTTAACTCTGAAAATCTATGGGTTTACCCTGTATTATGCTGAGTGAAAAATCTATTGAACAATAATTGTGTTTGTGCATGTTGGCGCAAAAAATAATTTTCATTCTATGCGTGTGCTTTTACTGTAAATGGTAGGGGATATTCTCTTTCATTTTTTTCTTTTGATAGTAAATGAGCTGACCTTTATGAATCCACTCATTATCTCCAACCACTGTTATGCACCACAGTTTTTTTCTTATGAGTCTTGAAATATTAACCTTCTGCTTAATTTTTCTAAACATTCTACATGTGCTCACTTTGCATGTGAAGTATTTCTTATACAACTGTGTGAAATGTGAAAAGTACACTAAGTTAATGACATCTGTGCAGTGCTCTTCCCCCCCAATCATTGAATTAAATAGTTTTTTCTTAATATAGTTTGTGAGGTTATGAATTTTTTAGTTACAATTCCTTATCTGCAGAATAATAAATTTGGATGTTATTGGCCTAGTGGGGCCCATAATGATTGATTGCCAAGGTGCCCATATTTTCTTGTAAAAATGTCCATTTACCTCATATCCCACCTGACACAGCTTCCTTGATGACCTGTGAAATTAAACTTTTGTCCTAATTGTCAAAATAAAAGTTAAATCTAGTGGACATTCTCTTTGGAAACATTAGAGAGCAAAGGGTGGGAAGCTGGTTTGTTTACCTCTTGATTATTTCAGCTGCAGTGTTTCCTTATAAATTTTGTCTCTCCATTTTTTGAATTTTTTGTGTGCTACAAACAAAGGCAGTGAGAGAAATGAAGATAGTTGAAATATAGTGTTAAGTTTGCAGCTGATTTTTTGTGTTGTGTGGCTTTACGGGGGGGGGGGGTGATAAAGTTGCACTACACCGTTTGCACTCCTTTCAGTTTTAGAGGAATTTAAGTTGTCTTGTGATTTACATAATTACAACTGCAAGGAAAAGAGAGGCTAACAATAACATTTAAAATAAATGTCATTACATAAAATTGGAAAGCGAGTTTTAAAGAAGCATGGAAAAATAGACATCAAGATAAACTGAAAATAGCCTTGAACTTGGACAGTGTAATTGGCTTTTTATGGGCTGTAATGTGATATCTTGTTGGTTGATATTTTTCTTGTCTGCTGATGATAATATGAAGCAATTTTTTTTTATTTTTTACCAGATGGCTTCTGGCTTGCATTTGTGTGATATTTGTTCTAGGCAAACTTCTGAGCGATTTCTGAAAGAAGAAAGAAAAAAACCCTGATACTATTAAGAACAAGAGAATAAGAGTTTTTGCTAACAACTGGAACACCAACTCTTTTATCTTTTAAGTGCTTTTTTCAGTTTTTTTTTTGGCATCAATTTCAATTTGTTCTTAGAAAAGACTAGATAATTTTTTTCTGTTCTTTATTTGGCAGAATATATCTTTATGTGTGGAATAGTTTCTTAGCAGCTTCAATATATTTTTTCCAGTTTTAAAATAGTTTTGCATTTAAAACTGGAATATATATATATCATCATCATCATCATCATTGTCAACCATTATCAATCCACTGCTGGACGAAGGTCTCCCCAAGTTTCCTTCACAACGGTCTGTCTTGTGCCAGTCTCCTCCATGTCACTCCCGCATACTTTCGAATTTCATCCACCCATCTTCCATGTGGTCTTCTTCTGGGTCTTTTCCTGTCCCTTGGAATCCAATCTAAAATTTCGGCTGTCCATCGATGGTCTGTCCTTCTGGCAGTATGCCCAGCCCATTGCCATTTCAGGGATTTAACTCTGCTCATGATGTCTTCCACTCTTGTCATTTTTCGGATCCACGTGTTCCTCTTCTTATCTCTCCTGGTAACTCCAAGCATGCACCTCTCCATGCTGCTTTGAGTTGTCTGCAGCCTTTGTATGTCTCTTTTAGCTAAGGTCCACGTCTCTGCACCATACGTAAGCACTGGAAGGATGCATTGATCAAACACTTTTCTTTTAAGACATAATGGCATATTGCTCTTGAAAATTATGCTGTTTCTTCCAAAAGCTCTCCAGGCAAGTTTTGTACGCCGATTAATTTCTTCACCAATGTGACCCTCACTTGATATCTGCTGTCCAAGATAAACGTACGTGTCTGTTATCTCCAGCTTTTCTCCATCAATCGATAAATCTTCATTTCTTGTAAAAGCATTGTACATCACTTTTGTCTTCTGAAAGTTCATTTTTAATCCCACTTCTTTACTCTTGTCAGCAAGTTCCTGGATCATACTCTGTAGCTCTGATGGGGTAGTTGCAAAAATGACTATGTCATCAGCAAAACGAAGGTGGGTTAGATAATCTCCATTAATCTTTATCCCTTTGTTTTCCCAGTTCAGTGATTGAAAGACATTTTCCAATGTGGCATTAAAGAGCTTCGGAGATATGGTGTCACCTTGTCTCACTCCCTTTCCAATTTTTATGTGTGTTGTATTTTCAAACAGCCGAGTCTTTGCACTTGCATTTTCATAGATGTTATTAATAATATTAATGTATGCATCTTCAATACCGCAGGATTTCAGAGCCATTGCAACTGCTGATGGTTTCACCGAATCAAAGGCTTTTTCATAATCGATAAAAGCCATGCACAATGGAAGCTCATATTCCCTCGCTCTTTCAATTAGTTCTCTCAGTACGTGGATATGATCTATTGTGCTGTAGCCACTCCTGAATCCAGCTTGTTCTCTCGGTTGAGCCATGTCCAGTGTCACTTTCAAGCGGTGTGAAAGAACTTTAGTGAAGATTTTATAAACCACTGATAGGAGGCTGATAGGTCTGTAGTTCTTGAGATCCTCAATGTCACCTTTTTTATGTAGCAAGATCATTGTAGCGTTGTTCCAATCCTCAGGAATTTTCCCTTCATAAAGGCATCGAGTGAAAATTTGGGCGAGTACTGTTTCGATTTCTCCACTTGCTTCTTGTATGATGTCTATAGTAATTCCATCTTCTCCTGGAGCTTTTCCCCGCTTCATGTTCTTGATTGCATGTGCAACTTCTGCTGGAAGGACTGGAAGAACTCTGGTACTGGTACCTTTCATGATGTCTGGAATACATGTATCATCCCTTTCATATAACTTGGAGTAGAAATCTTTCACTCTTGTCAAAATTTCGCCTCTATTTCTTGTTACAGAACCATATTCTTTTCTCAGTGCCATAATCTGTTTTTTTCCCTTACTGAGATGTCCCTTTGCTATCTTTAGGCTTTGGTTGTTTTCAATTGCTTTCCTTACTAGTTCACAGTTTAATTTCCTTACGTCTTCAGTGATACTTTTTCGTACTGTCTTGCATAGCTCTATATATTCCACTTTGGAAGTCACATCTTTAGTTGTCCTCATCACTTTTCTTTTTTGCATCAACATTTTGGTTTTTCCTGATAAATTGTTCACATGCAATTTGTTCTTAGACCCAGCTAATTTTGTTGCTGTTTCCATAAGAGCTTTGGTTACTTTTCTGTTAACTTCAGAAATATCCACTTCTTCCGATGTTAGGCCTTCTAAAGCAGAGAATCTGTTCTTCAGTTCCAATTTGAAGGTATTATGGTGTTTTTTAAGGTTGGTTATGTCAATACATTTTGTTTGTCTTATGAGCTTGCTACGTTCGAGTTTAGTGTTGAGGTGCATCTTACATCTCACCAATCTATGGTCACTGCCTGTGTTGAACTTGTTTAGCACACTGCAGTCTTCTCTGACGAATTTTTTGTTACACATAATAAAATCAATTTCACTTGTCGTCCCATTTGGATGTCTCCATGTCCATTTCCTGTGTGGCTTTTTCTTGAAAAAGGAGTTCAAGATGAAAAACCCTTCTGCCTCTGCAAACTCAACGAGAGTATTTCCACGCTGGTTTCTGTTGCCGTGACCGAATTTACCTACTGACGTTTCATTCTGTTGCCATTGCCCTATTTTTGCATTGAAATCTCCCATGATTATCTTTAAGTGCTGCTTACCTTTATTATTTAGATCACGAATTTCCTCATAAAATTCTTCAATTTCTTCTTCAGCATGACTTGTGGTGGGTGCATAAGTTTGAATAACCTGAGCCTGGTATCTTTTCGAGAGTTGGATAACAAGTCGTGCAGCTTTGTCAGAGGAACTTTCAACTTCTACAACTTTATCCTTCAGTTTCTTGTTTATTATAAATCCAACACCACTAGTTCTGCCAGTATCTGTCCCACGATAGTAGAAGAGATGTCCACTTTTCAGTTCAATGAGATCTTCTCCTTTTCTCCTTACCTCACTTAGCCCGACGATGTCCCACTTGATCCTTTGTAGTTCCTCTTCCAATTCAAGGAGCCTTGAATCAGAAGATAGGGAGCGTCCGTTGTACGTAGCCAAGGTCAGCATCAGATGGCAGCCTAGTCCGGTCCTCCGGGGATTCTTAGCACCCTCTGCCTTCATGTCGCACTGGCCGCTGCCTTGGCTAGGTACATTCCAGCTGCCGGAGACTGAGGGCCAAGATTTAAGTTGTGGAGTCATTTTGGAGGGGTTTGGCCATAACTCACCACGCTGGCCAAGCGGGTTGGTGAGTGTATGATAGCATTTCCTCTAATCCCGATGGTATAGTTATACCGCTATTGGCGGTCGTCAGAGCCCCTTTAGTGGGAACAGGATGTACCACGAGAAGGCGGGGTTGACATTTGTCAAGGAGAGGCTGTGATGTTTTGCATTTTTTTTACAAACCTGTTAAGTTTACTTCAGATTCAATGATCAGATGGATGCTTGTGTACTACAAGACCAACAGTGGATCAAGGACTTTTAAAGGGCCAAATATATTCTGAAAATTTAAATTTAGTTTCCTCAGCACATGACTGTTCAGTTTCATCAGCAGGTGGTGTTTCATCTTCTTCAAGGATTAGGCAGGATGCCCATTCAAGCTCCACTGATCTTTCTGTCCTCTTTGTGGTCTACCTCTATCTCTTTTTCAGGGTTTGTGGAGGAAGTTAACTCTTGGTAGAGTCTTTCATCTGACATTCTTCTTAAATGTTCATCCCATTTCTTTCTATAACAAATACATATATTGGATATTTCAATAAACCAAAATATTTCAATGTATTTCAATACATGTTGATGAGCTGCATATGACAGCAGAAAAGTTGTAAAATTTAGTTGATTCTTGTTATTAAAAAAGCTGCGATGAAGTCTTGCTGGAAAACCTATGGGGATCTTAACAAAAGTTCTGCACACTGTCCATTTTTGAGAAAAGTGTGAAGAATGGAGAAAACTTACCTTATTGCTGTTCAATGTACTCCCCTACACTGATAATGACAAATTGTTAGTGGTGAGGTACATCTTGTATGTCCCATAGTATGCCATGTTTGTTCAGCTGTCATATTACTTGGGTCACATCCAACGACGACAGTTCATCCAGCAATTCATAGCAGATGCCATGGAACTGATTTTTTAACTTTGGGAAATGATTAAAGTGGAGAAGACTGAGATCAGGACTGCATGGTGGGTGGGATAAAGATTCTGAGCTATATTTCGACAAAAGTCCCTGTACCAACTCCTGCACCATGATATGGTGTGTTGTCATGCAGCAAGATTGCTCCCACTTCCAACAAGTTGGGGCGATTTTGACAAATTTTTGGTTCCAACTTTGCCCTGAGAAAGTCACAATAATATTGTGCTTTGACATTTTGCCCTACCAGCACTTGATCAGAGACCACAAACACCCTGGCCATTGTATGCAAAAATCGTAATTTGCTTCACTTTGGATGGTTGCCGATGACACTTTGAAGGGTTGTGGGGGAACTTGGATGCCTCCATTCCGCTGATTGAGACTTCAGTTCCCGCTCAAAATCGTGGGCCCAAGTCTAGTCAATTGCAACAATTCTGTTCAGGAAGGCATCCCCCTGCCTTTCGAACCTGTGCAGGGGATCCTGTGTGATGCTCACTTTGGCTGGCTTCTGCTCAAGGGTGTGTTGAGGGGCACTCGGCGCTTAGCGATTTTTCTTTTTCCCAGTGAGTCGGTCAAAATCCCGTAAACAGGCATGGTGGACAAATTTGCCTAATGAGCAATCTCTTCGACTGTCAAACGGCGATTCTCTTAGAGAGGTGTTGCAACAATAGTGACAGATGTTTTGTCTGTCACTGTTTGAGGTCTTCCTGAACAGTGATAATCTTTGATGATGCTTCTGCCCACCCGAAAACCCAATGCCCAGCGAGAAAATGTGCTTCGATCAAGAGTTCCTTCCCCACAAACTTCTTGCAAAGCAGTGTGGACCTGTGTGAGAGTTTTCCCTCCGCTCAGTTTCTATTTTCATGTACAAGCACTGGTCTAACGCCGTGACTTGACCTGAAGAGCTGCACGCTTCCACTTCCAAACCTTCCTATATCCACACAGAAAATGATGGTGCATCGTTTTGACATTACTGTGTTGCTGAGAGTCTGACCTTGACATGACACAATCATTTTCCCGATTGCATCAGCTGCCTCCGTTTTAGATTAACATGTGCAAAACTTTTGTTATCACCCTCTTAATCCAGCTCAGTAGTATCCTTAGTGCATTTTGTGTCCTGGACTTTCCCCCTGTGGTTCTAATAGACTTCAACAGCTGCAGTGTTGCCTCTTTTAACCCTTTAAGTAGCTGATTTACCTGAAACAAATGGTGCCCTGAATTTTCTACTCCCCCCAAACAGAAATGTTCACACGGGGGCCGGGTTTTATGACAGCTACAGCAAAACAATTCCTTTCCTTGTTCTGATCTCAGCAGTACTCACTATGAACCTGTCGCAGGTGATAAGCGTTAGTGCCTAGTCCTTTATTCTCTGCTCCATGAGACCCAAGGCATGCTGCCACAGGCATCAGGACACTGCATTCTCCTTTCTTAGCTTTGGCACCATTGTAGTAACCCATTTGCAGGTAATCAAAGGTTTAATGACAATTATCCCCCTAAATGACCACTTTGAATAAAAAAGTTAAAGAGAAAGCAATGTTTTCTAATGTGCTGGTTCACTCGTTCCTGATGCATTTGGCCCACTTCTTAAACAGCAAATATTTCTTGGCTTAGCTGATTTTGGTCCATTTTGCTAACCTCAAGTTATTTTTTTTCATCTGGTTAGAGGAGTAAAAGTATTGGGGTTAATGCATAAGTTCTACCCGTTTTTGCAAGCTACAAAGAAAGGAGGAGAATGCAACATATAATGTGTCTAAGATTTCACATAATTGGCATCATTCTGTATGACCTCTTGCCATCTGTCTGTGAGTAAGTGAATCCCATGCCGGGAGAGTAAAAAAAGTTGTGTAATGCCGTTTTTGCATTATCCACATCATTGAAGGTTTGGAGAGCGAAGGCGTTCTGTAACGAAAAGGTGATACTCCATAGGTGCCAGGTCAGGGAAATACGGCGAGTGATGTAACGCTTCCCAACCAAAGTCCAGTAATTTTTGCCGAGTGATTAAAGAAGCATAAGGTGTGGCATTATCATGATGAAGAATCGTGCCTTTGCGATTGACTAGTGCTGGCCGCTTCGATGTTACTCGTTTTTGCAATCTGTCCAACTGTTGCCAGTACAAGTCAACATTTATCGTTCGGTTAGATGCCAACACATCTCAGCAGATTATTCTCTGAACATCCCACCAAACAATAAAAAAAACCTTTTTGTGATGCAGTCCTCCTTTTGAGGTCGATGGAGCAGGTTTCGCACCTTGGCCCACAGTCCGTTGATGTTTTACATTATAATACAGTATCCATTTCTCATCACCCATTACAATTCGTTCCAAAAACTGTTCATTTCTGTGACAAGAAAGCAAAGAAACACAGGTACAGATTCTCTCATCTTGTTGCTTTGCAGAAAGCTGGTGCGGAACCCAGTTATCGAACTTGGTGATGAACCCAAGTGCATTCATCCATCTTTCAACTGTTGTTCTGTGTACTAACATTTATGCTAATTCCTGAACAGTTGGATGTGGGTCATTTGTTATGGCTTGGTCCACATCCTTGTCAGAAACTACGGATGGACGTCCAGGACATGGTTGATCTTTACAGCTTCTGTCTCTGTCCCGGAATTTCTGAAGTCAACGGCGACATGTGCTATCAACTGCATCCTCCCCATACACTGGACAGATGTTGCGGCAAGCCATAGCTTCAGTACTGCCTTTATCAAACTCGTACAATAAACAATGTCTAATGTGCTCCTTATCGCATGGCATGTTACACCGTCCGTGATTTCCGTTATGAATGACTTACTCAGACAAACGTAGTGCCTCCATATGCTGTACTGCGCCATGTTTTATTGGCCGAAAATTCGGCATCGCAGCAGCGTCTGTGACGTAACTACTCCAATCTCAATTTGCATCTATTACAGTTTGAAAGCATGCATTTGTCATTGGGCTGAGAACAACTTCATGAAGTATAATTTAACTGTTGTAAACTCACTGTTTTGTTATAAGCCCAAAAGATAACAAATTTTCCCCTTGTTTTCACATCAGACAAATCCATAACGAAAGTAATTTGTCTGAGTGTCTGTACTTGATAGCTTGAAATTTTCTGCCATTCTGCATTCATGTGGCTACATTTATGTTATTGTTGAAACTTTCTTCAAAAATAGATATGATGCAATATACACACATAAAGGATAAGTATAGGTTGTGAAAAAACATGCATGTTATGTTCTGAAAGAAAATTTAAAATACACTTACATAGTTTCTTTTGGAATGTGATGTGCACGTTCTTTCACAACCTATACTTGCTTCAAAAACTTCAAAAAAAAAAAAAAACACTAAAAAAACTTGGATTTCAGTTTTGTACTAGATGATTTTGATGATACCTTGAAGAACTTTTGACACTGTATAAGATTTTATTATGTACTGAAACATTGTTCCCACATTGGGTCTGTACACCCAGATTTGTTAAAAAATTAATCCTCCTGATTAGCAACTGTAGCATGTACTGGAGGTAATCAAAGTAAAAATTATCTGGTAGTTTGTATTTCTTTGTGGAGCTAACCTCTGAATCTCCGAGAACAGCTTAGTGATATGATGAATGTACTGGTTCTTTGTATCTTTTCCCTCACAGGTAGGCAGCAGTAGCTTTGCACATCTTTTATTAGTACTATTTTAAATATTAATTTGAAGATTTTTTTTTCTTATTCCTCTTTTAGTTCAGTCATGCTGCAAGAAATATAGACACCCAATTACCATTGTTTTGTGAGTTGAATAAGTTTCATACAGATGTCTTTGACTCATTTGTCCTTACTTTGAAATGGGTATTTCTTCTTGATTTTACTTTCCCTGAAAGCTGGAACCTTCAGTAATTAAGTTATGGGATATTAAACTATTTTTGAGTAGTTCTGCATTTAAAAAAATATAGAATTTCTGATAACAAAATGGTACTTATCTCAACAAAATGAGCATGATGATTAAGTGAATTTAAAGGTATATTGCAACATGTTAACCATTGAAAGTATGATTTGTTGAGAATAAAATGGTAACTACTGTTGTTGAAATAATAACTAAGAGAAAGAGGATAACTTAGAAATTAATGAAATATCCTACACTAAACTTAACAAGGAATGTAAGGTCAGGTGATGTGTAACATCACAGCCTCTCCTTGACAAATGTCAACCCCGCCTTCTCGTTGTACATCCTGTTCCCACTAAAGGGGCTCTGACGACCGCCAATAGCGGTATAACTATACCATCGGGATTAGAGGAAATGCTATCCCACACTCACCAACCCGCTTGGCCAGCGTGGTGAGTTATGGCCAAACCCCTCCAAAATGACTCCACAACTTAAATCTTGGCCCTCAGTCTCCGGCAGCTGGAATGTACCTGGCCAAGGCAGCGGCCAGTGCGACATGAAGGCAGAGGGTGCTAAGAATCCCCGGAGGACCGGACTAGGCTGCCATCTGATGCTGACCTTGGCTACGTACAACGGACGCTCCCTATCTTCTGATTCAAGGCTCCTTGAATTGGAAGAGGAACTACAAAGGATCAAGTGGGACATTGTCGGGCTAAGTGAGGTAAGGAGAAAAGGAGAAGATCTCATTGAACTGAAAAGTGGACATCTCTTCTATCGTGGGACAGATACTGGCAGAACTAGTGGTGTTGGATTTATAATAAACAAGAAACTGAAGGATAAAGTGGTAGAAGTTGAAAGTTCCTCTGACAGAGCTGCACGACTCGTTATCCAACTCTCGAGAAGATACCAGGCTCAGATTATTCAAACTTATGCACCCACCACAAGTCATGCTGAAGAAGAAATTGAAGAATTTTATGAGGAAATTCGCGATCTAAATAATAAAGGTAAGCAGCACTTGAAGATAATTATGGGAGATTTCAATGCAAAAATAAGGCAACGGCAACAGAATGAAACTTTAGTAGGTAAATTCGGTCATGGCAACAGAAACCAGCGTGGAAATACTCTCGTAGAGTTTGCAGAGGCAGAAGGGTTTTTCATCTTGAACTCCTTTTTCAAGAAAAAGCCACACAGGAAACGGACATGGAGACATCCAAATGGGACGACAAGTGAAATTGATTTTATTATGTGTAACAAAAAATTCGTCATCGAAGACTGCAGTGTGCTAAACAAGTTCAACACAGGCAGTGACCATAGATTGGTGAGATGTAAGATGCACCTCAACACTAAACTCGAACGTAGCAAGCTCATAAGACAAACAAAATGTATTGACATAACCAACCTTAAAAAACACCATAATACCTTCAAATTGGAACTGAAGAACAGATTCTCTGCTTTAGAAGGCCTAACATCGGAAGAAGTGGATATTTCTGAATCTTATTACACCAAGCATGCACCTCTCCATGCTTCTTTGAGTTGTCTGCAGCCTTTGTATGTCTCTTTTAGCTAAGGTCCACGTCTCTGCACCATACGTAAGCACTGGAAGGATGCATTGATCAAACACTTTTCTTTTTTAAGACATAATGGCATATTGCTCTTGAAAATTATGCTGTTTCTTCCAAAAGCTCTCCAGGCAAGTTTTGTACGCCGATTAATTTCTTTATGAATGTGACCCTCACTTGATACTGCTGTCCAAGATAAACGTACGTGTCTGTTATCTCCAGCTTTTCTCCATCAATCGATAAATCTTCATTTCTTGTAAAAGCATTGTACATCACTTTTGTCTTCTGAAAGTTCATTTTTAATCCCACTTCTTTACTCTTGTCAGCAAGTTCCTGGATCATACTCTGTAGCTCTGATGGGGTAGTTGCAAAAATGACTGTCATCAGCAAAACGAAGGTGGATTAGATAATCTCCATTAATCTTTATCCCTTTGTTTTCCCAGTTCAGTGATTGAAAGACATTTTCCAATGTGGCATTAAAGAGCTTCGGAGATATGGTGTCACCTTGTCTCACTCCTTTTCCAATTTTTATGTGTGTTGTATTTTCAAACAGCCGAATCTTTGCATTTTCATAGATGTTATTAATAATATTAATGTATGCATCTTCAATACCGCAGGATTTCAGAGCCATTGCAACTGCTGATGGTTTCACCGAATCAAAGGCTTTTTCATAATCGATAAAAGCCATGCACAATGGAAGCTCATATTCCCTCGCTCTTTCAATTAGTTCTCTCAGTACGTGGATATGATCTATTGTGCTGTAGCCACTCCTGAATCCAGCTTGTTCTCTCGGTTGAGCCATGTCCAGTGTCCCCTTCAAGCGGTGTGAAAGAACTTTAGTGAAGATTTTATAAACCACTGATAGGAGGCTGATAGGTCTGTAGTTCCTGAGATCCTCAATGTCACCTTTTTTATGTAGCAAGATCATTGTAGCGTTGTTCCAATCCTCAGGAATTTTCCCTTCATTAAGGCATCGAGTGAAAATTTGGGCGAGTACTGTTTCGATTTCTCCACTTGCTTCTTGTATGATGTCTATAGTAATTCCATCTTCTCCTGGAGCTTTCCCCCGCTTCATGTTCTTGATTGCATGTGCAACTTCTGCTGGAAGGACTGGAAGAACTCTGGTACCTTTCATGATGTCTGGAGTACATGTATCATCCCTTAGAGGAACACGTGGATCCGAAAAATGACAAGAGTGGAAGACATCATGATCAGAGTTAAATCCCTGAAATGGCAATGGGCTGGACATACTGCCAGAAGAACAGACCATCGATGGACAGCCGAAATTTTAGATTGGATTCCAAGGGACAAGAAAAGACCCAGAAGAAGACCACATGGAAGATGGGTGGATGAAATTCGAAAGTATGCGGGAGTGACATGTAGGAGACTGGCACAAGACAGACCGTTGTGGAGGAAACTTGGGGAGACCTTCGTCCAGCAGTGGATTGATAATGGTTGAAAATGATGATGATGATGATGAAACTTAACAAAACCACAAAATGTTTAGACAAGTTTTTCTCACTATGACTAGTAGAAATTTAATGAGGCAGTGATATTTCATTTTTACCTTTTTTTTTTTTTTTGCATTTTCTGAAGGATGTTTAGAGTAACACAATTAATTTTTCAGACTATTTTCAGTTTCCTGCTGTGATTCATTATTTAATTTGAGGTGCTAATTTTTTTGATCTGTCAGATTTCACAGGTACCTTTTTTATGTTCCTACAAGAAATTTAAATTTTCGAACTTCAAATTAAGTTTTGTTTTCTTATTGTTTGAGCTGGCAAATTGAAATGTAGTTATAACTTATTTTTCACTGTAGTAGCATTTTGTGTGATATTTATTAAATCTATTTTAAATCTTACTCTATTTTTATATTTCTGAACGACATTCATGGTGATTTGCTTTAATGAATTTTTCAGACATGAGTGGTGGAACAGATGGTTCTTCAGACAGCACAGGTAACAGCTCCCCAACTGTGAGTGTTACAAATTCAGAGACATGGGAAAAAAATAAGAAATACACAGTAAGTCATTTTGGATTTTTTTCCCTGAACCACTGCTTATTTTGAAGGTTGTTTAAGAAGCCTTTGAAGTCTTGTCTATTGTTTTATTCATAACAACATGATAATTTAGCAAAAGTTGTGTAGCCATAAAAAGTGAATCATCTTTCATTAACAGTTGACATTATGGAAGTTGTGTTTTGCATTAGTAAAATATAATCTGTATGCTGCAGTTGTACTAGTGATGGTGAAATAGGTTGGCCTAAATGTGATGTGAATGAGTTTGTCAATGGTTTTAGAATAAATACTTGTGACAGTTAATAGGAGGCACTGATACATAGGCAGAATTTATTTTATGGCACTTCTCATTAAATATTATAAGTTCGAGCATTTTTCTTCAGCAAGAATGTACATTTTTATGGTGAATCTGTAGATGCAATGTTATTGAACTTCATTTCCAAGCAAGTCAGTGGGATAAGTGTGTAACAATACCCTGCTTCCATGGCCTATCATCATCATCATCATCATTGTCAACCATTATCAATCCACTGCTGGACGAAGGTCTCCCCAAGTTTCCTCCACAACGGTCTGTCTTGTGCCAGTCTCCTCCATGTCACTCCCGCATATTTACGAATTTCATCCACCCATCTCCCATGTGGTCTTTTTCTGGGTCTTTTCCTGTCCCTTGGAATCCAATCTAAAATTTCGGCTGTCCATCTATGGTCTGTCCTTCTGGCAGTATGTCCAGCCCATTGCCATTTCAGGGATTTAACTCTGATCATGATATCTTCCACTCTCGTCATTTTTCGGATCCACGAGTTCCTCTTCTTATCTCTCCTGGTTATACCAAGCATGCACCTCTCCATGCTGTTTTGAGTTGTCTGCAGCTTTTGTATGTCTCTTTTAGTTAAGGTCCACGTCTCTGCACCATACGTAAGCACTGGAAGGATGCATTGATCAAACACTTTTCTTTTAAGACATAATGGCATATTGCTCTTGAAAATTATGCTGTTTCTTCCAAAAGCTCTCCAGGCAAGTTTTGTACGCCGATTAATTTCTTCATCAATGTGACCCTCACTTGATATCTGCTGTCCAAGATAAACATACGTATCTGTTATCTCCAGTTTTTCTCCATCAATCGATAAATCTTCATTTCTTGTAAAAGCATTGAACATCACTTTTGTCTTCTGAAAGTTCATTTTTAATCCCACTTCTTTACTCTTGTCAGCAAGTTCCTGGATCATACTCTGCAGCTCTGATGGGGTAGTTGCAAAAATGACTACGTCATCAGCAAAACGAAGGTGGGTTAGATAATCTCCATTAATCTTTATCCCTTTGTTTTCCCAGTTCAGTGATTGAAAGACATTTTCCAATGTGGCATTAAAGAGCTTCGGAGATATGGTGTCACCTTGTCTCACTCCCTTTCCAATTTTTATGTGTGTTGTATTTTCAAACAGCCGAATCTTTGCACTTGCATTTTCATAGATGTTATTAATAATATTAATGTATGCATCTTCAATACCGCAGGATTTCAGAGCCGTGGTAACTGCTGATGGTTTCACCGAATCAAAGGCTTTTTCATAATCGATAAAAGCCATGCACAATGGAAGTTCATATTCCCTCGCTCTTTCAATCAGTTCTCTCAGTACGTGGATATGATCTATTGTGCTGTAGCCACTCCTGAATCCAGCTTGTTCTCTCGGTTGAGCCATGTCCAGTGTTACCTTCAAGCGGTGTGAAAGAACTTTAGTGAAGATTTTATAAACCACTGATAGGAGGCTGATAGGTCTGTAGTTCCTAAGATCCTCAATGTCACCTTTTTTATGTAGCAGGATCATTGTAGCATTGTTCCAATCTTCAGGAATCTTCCCTTCATTAAGGCATCGAGTGAAAATTTGGGCGAGTACTGTTTCAATTTCTCCACTTGCTTCTTGTATGATGTCTATAGTAATTCCATCTTCTCCTGGAGCTTTCCCTCGCTTCATGTTCTTGATTGCATGAGCAACTTCTGCTGGGAGGACTGGAAGAACTCTGGTACCTTTCATGATGTCTGGAGTACATGTATCATCCCTTTCATATAATTTGGAGTAGAAATCTTTCACTCTTGTCAAAATTTCGCCTCTATTTCTTGTTATAGAACCATCTTCTTTTCTCAGAGCCATAATCTGTTTTCTTCCCTTACTGAGATGTCCCTTTGCTATCTTAAGGCTTTGGTTGTTTTCAATTGCTTTCCTCACTAGCTCACAGTTGAATTTCCTTACGTCTTCAGTGATACTTTTTCGTGTTGTCTTGCATAGCTCTATATATTCCACTTTGGAAGTCACATCTACTTTAGTTGTCCTGATCTCTCTTCTTTTTTGCATCAACATTTTGGTTTTTCCTGATAATTTGTTCACATGCAACTTGTTCTTAGACCCAGCTAATTTTGTTGCTGTTTCCATTAGAGCTTTGGTTACTTTTCTGTTAACTTCCGAAATATCCACTTCTTCCGATGTTAGGCCTTCTAAAGCAGAGAATCTGTTCTTCAGTTCCAACTTGAAAGTATTATGGTGTTTTTTAAGGTTGGTTATGTCAATACATTTTGTTTGTCTTATGAGCTTGCCACGTTCCAGTTTAGTGTTGAGGTGCATCTTACATCTCACCAATCTATGGTCACTACCTGTGTTGAACTTGTTCCAGCACACTGCAGTCTTCGATGACGAATTTTTTGTTACACATAATAAAATCAATTTCACTTGTCGTCCCAATTGGATGTCTCCATGTCCATTTCCTGTGTGGCTTTTTCTTGAAAAAGGAGTTCAAGATGAAAAACCCTTCTGCCTCTGCAAACTCAACGAGAGTATTTCCACGCTGGTTTCTGTTGCCGTGACCGAATTTACCTACTGAAGTTTCATTCTGTTGCCGTTGCCCTATTTTTGCATTGAAATCTCCCATAATTATCTTCAAGTGCTGCTTACCTTTATTATTTAGATGATGAATTTCCTCATAAAATTCTTCAATTTCTTCTTCAGGATGACTTGTGGTGGGTGCATAAGTTTGAATAATCTGAGCCTGGTATCTTCTCAATAGTTGGATAACGAGTCGTGCAGCTCTGTCAGAGGAACTTTCAACTTCTACCACTTTATCCTTCAGTTTCTTGTTTATTATAAATCCAACACCACTAGTTCTGCCAGTATCTGTCCCACGATAATAGAAGAGATGTCCACTTTTCAGTTCAATGAGATCTTCTCCTTTTCTCCTTACCTCACTTAGCCCGACGATGTCCCACTTGATCCTTTGTAGTTCCTCTTCCAATTCAAGAAGCCTTGAATCAGAAGATAGGGAACGTCCGTTATAGGTAGCCAAGGTCAGCATCAAATGGCAGCCTAGTCCGGTCCTCCGAGGATTCTTAGCACCCTCTGCCTTCATGTCGCACTGGCCGCTGCCTTGGCCCAGGTACATTCCAGCTGCCGGAGACTGAGGGCCAAGATTTAAGTTGTAGAGTCATTTTGGAGGTGTTTGGCCATAACTCACCACGCTGGCCAAGCGGGTTGGTGAGTGTGGGATAGCATTTCCTCTGATCCCGATGGTATAGTTATACCGCTATTGGCGGTCGTCAGAGCCCCTTTAGTGGGAACAGGATGCACCACGAGAAGGCGGGGTTGACATTTGTCAAGGAGAGGCTGTGATGTTACGCATCACCTGACCTTACATGGCCTATCATGTGTATTTAAATGGCTGAGTCACTGAGTGCAGCTTACTGCACATCCGCACAACTTACAGTGAGTAAAAATAAATTCTTTAATATAATCGCATGTGTAATATTAAGTTTAACAAGCATTTATAAGACATAAAAGTTTAAAAGGTATTGAAATGGGTTAGCTGATTATCATTTACAAGTTTACTGTTCTGAACCAAATCTATTTGTGTTAATTCTTTCGAAAAGAAATTTTCCAGTGTTAGAATTTCACTATTCAAAACCATTGTCCAGCTACCATGTTTCTTGGATATTGAAGACTGCCTGTGTATCATTCATAAATCATGATGAATGTAAATGACATGAATCTTAAAATGATTTTAATTGGGTATGTGTTAGCAAGTTAAGTATAAAAATTATGATCAAATAATGAAATGCTATCACTATTTAACACTATTCATTCTAATTAAATGCACCTCTTGAAAATGCATGAACACAACTTAAATTAACAAAATAATTAAAACAGACCTGGTCGTATATTTAATTTATCATCAGTATTTCAGACATTTAGAGGCCAATACCCATTGTCAAGAATGTAGCAAACTTTAAATGTCCTTATATCTGATTTATGTATTTAAGAATGGCAACAGCAAGCACAAAGTGTTTGTTGTTGCCATCTCCCTAATATAAATTAGCTGCTAATATCACCTGTTGGCATTCTATAAAGAATCAAGCTGTATAATACACTATTCTTATCCGTTTTGGTGATGTTAGTTGCGTGCTACTTGAAGCACCTTAGTTTCCTGCCAGTCTGACCAATATAGGTATTGCTACTAGAGGAGGAGGTACTTGGTTAATTATATTAGGAAGTTCTTCCTCTGGCAATAGAACTTGAATGCTATTCCCGATAAGAGCTAATTTATTGTTGGCTTTAGTAGCAATCTTTTATCTGGATGGTTGTTTGTCATTCACTTTCAAGGCTCCAGAGTTATCCATTGGAATATACACTATATTGACAAAAGTTCCTGGACACATAAAAGAAAAACACAACATAGCATTTATTGACATATGGTATCTGCCCACCTTTGGCCTTAATGCATGCACTGACCCTTCGAGACATGCTTTCGACAAGGTTTTGGAATACAGCGATAGGTATGCACTTCCATTCAGTACATAATGCTGCTGCTAACTGTTGCTTAGTATTAGACCTTGGTTCCAAACTTCTTATGTGGTGCTCTAATTCATCCCATAAGTGCTCTATGGGATTAACATCAGGGTTCTGTGCTGGCCAGTCCACACACAATACAGAATTATCGTCAAACCACACCATAACAGTCCTTGCTTTATGGCTCAGTGCATTATCCTGCTGGTACCAACAAGGCTCGGTTCCATAGTATTGCCACAAAGTTGGTAGGGCATAATTGTCCAGAATATCGAAATAGACTTGCTGGTTAACAGGTTTGTCCATGAAAAACACACCCACACGAGTACACATCCAGCCCAAACTTGACCGTAGGAACAGTACACTGTGGTAAATAGCGTTCCCCCAGTTGCCGCCACACCCACACATGGCTATCAGACTGATGGCATGTATCTGGATTTATCAGTCCATAGGGCCAGTTTCCATTGATCTACAGTCCACGATAAATCTTCTTCACACCATGCTAAGCGATGAGTAGCATTCAGAGTGGAGATGCCAGGCTTGTGAACAGCCGCACGACCGCAATAACTCATGGAATGAAGTTCTCTGCAAATGGTACATGTACATACCAAGGTATATATAGTGCCTTTTTACTTACTTGTACATGGAGGTCTTGTGTAGTACTCCGTCGATTAGATGTAATGACTCTGCTGAGGCTTCGATGTCCTCTGTCACTGATTTCTTTGGTCTACTGGTATGTTTTGCTGCTTCAAGCATGACATGTCTTCCACTTATTCAGTACATCCAAAACAGTTGACTTGGGTATGTTTAAGTGCCTCTCTGTTTCTCTTATGGACAACCCACTAATATACCACCCAACAATCTTTCTTTTCTCAAAGTCAGTTCTCTCCCGCCACAACATTTTCACTCAACCTCACAGTGTGGTATGATTGCGGTCTGCTGCAGGCTTGCTTTTATACCATTTGCAGTTGTACCGCACATCTTAATAATGCAGGGGATCCATTCATTTGCTTTTGAAGGGGTGTCTGGGGACTTTTGTCAATATAGTGTATTTCAATTGGTCTTTCATTTTGAGATGATGTACATCCTATGTGCTCCTTTTGAGATGGTGAATGTTGACATATATACCAGTAACTAACTTGAGGAGATATCCATTATTAAGGAGTCCCTTTGCCACTGCTTAAGTGTTTCTTCTTTCTCTTCTTTGAATGACTGATTCACTGCTCTTTAGATTCTTTGCTGTTTTGTTCACCCTCACTAATTTAGTATGATTGGATTTATAATTCAGTACAATACCAGACTTTCCTGTTCTGTTGTTGTAAATGAAACAGGATTCATAGTTTCTTCTAAAAATGTAGAGATCTTTGTTATTCTAAACCTCCTTCACATTACAGTTCCATTTTGAGTTTCATACTCAGATCAATGCTGCTGAATTGTTGTGAAGCCAATTTTGTGTAATGTTAGATTTTCATTTATAATGGTAAGTATTTGTCTATGTACTTGCGATATCTGGCAAGTCCTGTAAATGGATCTGCTACCCAACAGAAAAATGAAAAACATATCTCTTTAATACATTAAATTGGGTATAATTTCAAGTATTGTAACTTTCCGGCTAATCACAATGTTGCCATAAGAGTTGCATACATACATATCACTAAGCTGTTCTCTGAGATTCAGAGGTTAGCTCCACAAAGAAATACAAACTACCAGATAATTTTTCCTTACTGTTGCTGTATCAAACTTCTTCATTTACAGCGATCTTGACATACAGCTCGGGCTTCACTGACATCCATCACACGCTGTACAAAAGACCTTCTATACTTCATATTCATAATTTTTTTCTCATGCAGACATTCCTGAATCTGATTCTCCCACGACTTCCTTGGCCTTTCTCTGCCTTTCCTTCCTACCACTTTGGCTAAAATTATTTTCTTGGTAAGCATCTCATCACTCGTTCTTCCAACATGGCCAAACCACCAAATCATATTAGTCTTCAACCTTACTAACAACATTTTGTTTCATGTTACACAACTGCAACACATTTTCATTCCTCACACAATAAGAACGTGTCTTGCCACCCCCCCCCCTTAAGTAGTGCATTTCTCCAGCACACAAACTACTCCTATGTTTCTTCTGCAGTACCCAGGTTTCACTGCCATACATCAGAGTAGGAACAATTACTCTCGTACTCAGCCATGTGGGACTCTCTTGAGAACCCATCATTCCTGTGAACACCTCCCAAAGTCAATATGATTTTCAATGAAGAATTCACTCTCCTACTAATTTCACCATCCAATTTGTTCTCTGTCAAACATGCTTCCTAAATACACAAACTCACTCACCTGGTCAATCGCAGTGCCATTTAGACATATATTACATTCAGTGCTACCAGTTCCTCTCTCAAAAACCATAACTTTGGGTTTTCCCATATTTATACTCAGTTGAATTTCACGCAAACTTCGTACATCTGAGACAACATACTCTGCAACTCACTTTTGCTCTCTGCCAACAGGACAGTGTCATTAGCATACAGCAATCTGCACACACACGTCACCAAGATATAAACCAGTATTATCTATTTTGGCATCGCGCATGCACGCACCCATAAATATATTAAACAGCCATGGTGACATTACACAACCCTGTCTGAGTCCTGCACCAATAGAAACCCATTTGGATAAAACGCCAGTCACTCGCACACAAGCTCTACTGTCAGCATATACATGGCTTTTACACTGTGAAGTAGATTCCTAGTAACACGATATTCATTCAATACCTTCCACAAAAGTGTCCTATTTACTAGGTTGTAAGCTTTCTCTAAATCTATGAAGGCAGCAAAAACTTTCATACCAACAGCCAGACACTTTTCAATCATCATGTGTAATGCAAAAATTTGGTTAGTGCAGCTTTTACCAGGCACAAAACCATTCTGAACATCCCGTACTTTCTCTGATGCAAGACCCCATACTTTTTCAATTAACGACCTTACCAAACAATTTCCCTGGCACACTCAGTAGGCTAATACCACGATAGTTCTTGTCGTCAGTCTGATCACCTTTTCCCTTGTACAAGGGAGCAATAATAGCATCCTTCTAATCCCAAGGGACCATTCCTAACTCCCAGCACAACTGGCAAATTTCAGTTAACCAGTCAATTAGAGTCACCACCATATTTCAACATCTCAGCAGTTATGCCATCAACTCCCGGAGCCTTACTGTGTCATAAGAGTTGCACCTGACAAAAATTGCTATTTAGGAAACAAATTCGTTGTGTAACAGCAGCAGAAGCAAATCACCCCAAAATTTTGTATTCTCTCAGCCATCTATGTTGACAAATCATTGTAACATGTTTGGGTCACTAAACAACCTGCATATTTTAAAAGTATTTTCTCATGATTTTATGACTTAAGTGATTTTTGGTAATTTAATGAGCTAATGTAAAAATAAAATAGATGGTAGCATTAAGAATCCCAACTGTTCTTTCCTTTATTATCTTATTTATTTGCTGCTAATAGCCATTCTTAGAAGGTGATGCTGATTATGGCCTCCAGTGTGTAAGTACAGTTTTCACAGCATAAATTACCAATCATATTTTTAGTTGAAAATACTGATTTGTGTTATCAAAAAATATCGGAATGGAAGTAAAGTGAGAAATACTAAATAACCATTTCTTATAGAAGAATGTTCATGAGAAAATTACAAATAAATTCATGAAAGAAGCAAATATACTGGAAAGAGGAAATAAAAACAAACTTTGTTTTTAATTTCTTTAATTTCAAGTACTTTTACTGCTTGTGTGCTACTTGAAACTCACAAGTGCTACTTTTGATAAGTTTCAATCCTGTTTTGTAGAACAGCAATGAATTCTCAGAAGTGATGCAGCTTGCAACATGACAGAAACATGGAATTACTGCTACAAATTCCTGTTATTTTTATTTAGCTCATAAGTTACTGATGACCATGTATGAGAGAAATTTCCTCTAACTCAATGAAAAGTAGTTGCTATACTTGGCTTTAACCACCCAACTAGGGATGGGATGAAAGAGAATCTTCCTATGATCAGCAGTGTCATGTGTTAGTGAACAGTGAAAGATAAAGTAGTACCAATAAAAGTGAAGAGGAGAAAAAGTGGGTAAGAGAGAAGGCAAAGGCCCAAAAACTGAAAGATACAAATGGAGGACTTGTGCAGCTACAATATTAAACACTTAGTAGCTGACTCTAGAGGGTCTAAATTTCTAGGATTTGGTATAATTAATTATGAAGATTGATGTTATTTTAAATACCTTTGTAAAAACTTAAGGTACATTATGAGTTGCATTAATGAAAATGTGTTAATGTGTTCAAGGTCTCATAATTGTTTTTCTTCTTTTTAATAAATTTAATGACAGAAAGCTGAACTTCAGTGTTTTTGTTAGATTTTGCTGTGTTCTATGTTCTCAATGCAGTTTTATAAAAAAAACATGGTAAAAAAAAGTCTTTCTCTTGTTCTCAATAACTTTGCAGAGATTAACATATGATTCAAAAACAGGAGGAAATTAACAGATGATTACTGTGAGAATGATATCACAGACAAAACATTCAATTGCTGTTTGCTGAGTAGTTGTTTAGAAAAAAAAATTGAGAGTAAGTGCTGCTTTGCCATAAGAGTTGCAGGGCAGGTACATTGCACTTATTTTACCATAAGAGCAGTTGCTCTCAGCCTAAATGTTACGGTAACTTCTTATTTATGCTTCTTGTGATTAAACTTGATTTACTTGTGCTTCTGCTCATTGCCATTTTTCACAGTACAGTATGCCAATGAGAGGTAAAAGGTTGAGAACTCCTAGTTTAGGATTAAGCAATATCTGGATTTAAAGAAAGCTTTTCAGCAAAATTTTGAAGCTTGAGAGGAAATCAGTGTCTCAGGAAATGCACCCAATGATGATGTATTTAGCCCATCTTGAAAGAGTATGAAAAAGAAATTAAAGGGATGCCAAAAAAGTTCCCAGAATCAAATAATTAATCACATGTGCCCAGAATGTAGCACATAGCAACCTAATAAACTCCAAAGTATTATCCATAGGGAAGCAAACACACACACACACACACACACACACACACACACACACACTCAAATGCTTTACCTTGTTCTTGTAAGCATTTGTAGACTTCATTTGATATGACATGGAGGACAACTGTGGTGTTTATTTTGGACTTGTTCTGCTGTTGCAGATCATCAGCATCAGAGGCTCATTTTCATTTAAAGAAAGTCAGAATCACATGCTGCCAGCACTAGTGCACAAGGTTATTGTAGCACAACTGCCACCTTCTTTGCTGAGGATTCCTGCGACGTCATTCTGGGGCTAATCTTCCAGTAATTTCTATCAACTTTTGAGCTGGTTACACTAGTACGGGCATTATTACTGTGAACAGTATTCACAAGGCTTATAGAAAAAAAAGAACTTTTTAACAATTTTTGCACTCATCATGCTTGGTCTTTGTTCAAATTGTGATTTTGTTATAGTGGTCTGCATGTATTTTCTCTCAGCCACCTCCAATACACTGTTTGTGTAATCATATCTTAGTCATGCCATAGGTTAACTGCATGAGGTCAACGTTAATGCTTACATTTTGACATACAGACTACTGATTGTATTCTTGTAATATAACGTGTCGCACATTGTACTGTAAATTTCAATCTTCGAAAAGGTATGACTTTCAACTGTGCACGTTGTTCTGCCGGAGTTCACATCGTGGCGAACAAACTTGTAGAAAAAAAAAAATTATAGTTCTATTGCTAAGTTATTTTATGTTCTATGCTTTATTGTAGAATGTTTTAGTTGAAATAGTGTATTAAAATTTTACTAGATACATTGCCAAAGAAAAGGTTGTATTATTGGCAAGAACATTTTAACAAAATTTCTTCCTGGGGAAGCCTTCAGATGTCTGATTAAAGACACTTATTCTAAAAGTCATTATTATGGTACATACTGTAACTAAAAACATTAAAAAATACTAAAGATGGTTTATGTTAAGTTCACACTCATTTGAGTCTTATCCTGTGTTAGCCCTAACGGTGGGGGGATTGGTACTTTCCAAACATGGAAATACTACCTAGGGCTTTTTCACATAATAAACAATGTCATCTTATTCAGAATAATAATTGACAGCCATGTACTCACATTATTGAAGTGTCTCACTATCTGAAGGAAGGTCTGTTGTGTCAAGTCTTCACAATCAAGGTGATTCGGCAATGTGCTTACTGTAAATCTATGTAGTACACTTCATATTATTCTATAAGTCCAGGAATACCTGTGTATTTCACATTTGGCTGTAGTGTTAATCAGGCAGTTGTCACAGCAAGGAAATGTAGTGAAACACTTCAATAATGTGAGTACATGGCTATCAATTATTATTCTGAATTAAGATGACATTGTTTATTATGTGAAAAAAAGCCCTAGGTGGTATTTCTATGTTTGGAGAGTACCAATCAACCCCTCCCCCTTCTTCCTTCCATTGTGGCTAACACAGAATAAGACTCGAATGACAATGCAAACTTAACAAACCATCTTTAGTGTTTTTAACGTTTTCTAATGTTTTTAGTTATAGTATGTACCATAATAATGACTTTTAGAATACATGTCTTTAATCAGACGTCTGAAGGCTTACCCAGGAAGAATTTTTTGTTAAATGTTCTTGCCAATAACACAACCTTTTCTTGGATAATGTATCTAGTAAAATTTTAATAAACTATTCAACTAAAGCATTCTACAATAAAACAAAGAACATAAAATAACTTGGCAATAGAACTATAAAAATTTTTCTTCTACAAGTGTGTCCACCATGACATGAACTCCAGCAGCACAATATGCACAGAGGTCATACCTTTTTGAAGATTGAAACTTACCGAACATTAATGCTGTCTACCAACTGTGTTACTGTAGAGAGAAGTCATACCTTTTTGAAGATTGAAACTTACCAAACATTAATGCTGTCTACCAATTGTGTTACTGTAGAGCACCCCTCCTTCGCATAGTGCCAATTCTTCTAGAACTTTTTGATATTCCTATGTATTTTTTCAATCACACTCTTTATAAAATGAATTTGTACTTAACCCCTCTGGCTTCTTCGTAATGAAAATTATGTTGACAGTTGACAGTTTACAGCTTACAGCTCCTTGTTTGAAATGTGAAAGGTCTGCAAACTGTTTTGATCATGCTGCTAATATTTATTGCATTCTGTTTGTGAAATCAGGATCAACAGTTTTATGAAAAAAAAATCTTTCACCAATATAAGAATTTCTGTTGCTATCAGAATTAGTCCAGTTTTTGTTACTTTATGTGCTTTCATTAATATTTAGACTGAAAGGGGAACTTCTATTGAGTGAGAAAGAAATTTTAGCACTTCTGAGTATTTCCAGTTTCTGGATTCATTGTTATACCATCGTAACTGAATTATGAAAATTTCATTTTTTCATATTCAGTTGTAATTTGAACTGCTGAAAATAGTGTTGTGATTTTGTGTATTAAGTTAATGTAATTTTTATGTATTAGATTTCTGTTTCATAGTATTTAAGTAACTGAATAATTTGCAAGGAAGGAAATTATTTTTTGTATTAAGTAAAATGTTTTAAGTAAATGTTTCAAGCAAGATTTGTTGAACTATAACACAGTTTGATTACATGGAGTAATAAGGTGTCTGCTGTATATGTATTAATGTAAACAGTCATAACCTGATTGAATTTTCTTACTTTTTTTACGTAGTTCATTAATAAATGGTTGTGATTTTCAGTAACAGAACTACTGTATTTGAATGTATGAACTTTACTGAACAGAGATATCTGGAACTGAAATTTTGGTGTGAGTGGTAATATTCATGGCATAATAGAAACATTTTGGCTTAAATTTTGGTTCCTTTTTGCTTAAAATAAAAGTAAATTAAAATTCTCATAAAATTCCACGAGGCATCATAGCCTGCAAAATCCCATCCCATTAGTTGGAATGTTATGGTTTCACCTTCTTATTGAATGATCACTTTTAATTATTCTTTATTCAGTTAATATGAATAAATAAATAAATGTGACTCTTAAAATTAACTATGCCAATAGAATCTGAGATCAGCTTAGCATCCAACTTAGAACAAGTCTATGCCTGAACTTGTGGACATAATTTAGAAATATATCTTTATATAATTTAAGTACTTGAATCACTGTAGGCAATATGCTATTTTTTTAAAAATTTCATGTTCATTTATGACTGGTTTTATTCATGGTTGCATGTGCAATGAATTTTTGGCGTGTTTGAGATATATGAGAATAAATGTTTTGAAAATTTTAAGGTGTACAAAGTTGTTGTGGAAACTGGTGACAATGCCTGGTTTGTTTTTAGAAGATACAATGAATTCAGCAAGCTATTAGAAATAGTAAGTAAATTTCCTTATATAATTTCATTTTACAAATGCTATGCTCATTACATTAAAATACTTAAATTTATATTTATAATAGTTCAAAACAGTATATATACACACAAGGTGTGTCAATAAAGTTCAGTTAATACACAGTAAAAATGAACAACAGGTAATATTTGAGAAAACTTGCTTCACTGGGCTTCAAAATATCACCTTCCCTGCAGATACAGTCCACTTTAAATATCATTCACATAACTGCTGGAAGCTATGAAGAAAAGTCCTCCTTTGTTATTGTTTGTAGCTGGGTGTGGAATGTCCGAAACGTCCACAAATTTCTTCCCTTTCAGCTCAAAGTTTGGTCAGGAAAGCAAAAGATAATCAACCCCCTACATTTCCCAGATCAGACGAATATGGTGGGCAATGCAATGCTCACTTGGCTAGAAATTTCTTGGCAATCACTGGCTAATGGGATGGTACCAGTGGCATATATTCGAGGCTAGCTAGCTGCGAAGCCCAGAGAATGCACAAATAAAAGTCAAGTAAATATACACAAATAAAAGTAAATTATCAACAGTATTAAGATATGTCGATGCTTTCGGTGCGAAAAAACACGAGCGGATTCGCTTCTTTTGATTATGAGAATCAGTCTGGCAAGCAATCAACGGCATAACGCAAGTAGTTTGTTAGAGAGCCTTTGCTGTTCTGATGCAAAGAGTTTCAATACTATCGCCTGTTAGTGTTTCCATGACAACATGAATGAGCTATGGAGACGATTGCACCATTGCTTTACGCAAGGGTTCGCTAAGAAAAACTAAGACTTTGGACTACCTCAGTCCCTCCATGCTTCCAGCGCGTGTTTCGCAAGAGTTGTTTCAGTTTGTTTGAAGTTTCAATGAATTAAAATCGGTGATATTATATCTTAAATTCGTGGCTGTGTTGGATTCGAACTGTTTTGATAAATTTTGTGAAAGCTTCCTCGAACGTCTACTATCGGAGCTTAAAGAACTCTATGCTTCAAATTTTGATACAGCTCGATTAAAAAATGAACTGAAGGTGTTTTATTCCCTTGATGAATACAAAACAAATCAGTAAGAGACATTAATTGTTGCATAATTGGACATAGTGTTTATTGAGGTGTACAGATTAGCAGATCTAATATTAAACTTCCCATCAAAAACTGCAACTGCTGAAAGAAGTTTTTCCATATTAAAAATAATCAAGATATATCTTAGAGCTACACAAGGAAATGTACATTCGAGAAACTTGGCTGGTTTGTTAATAGAGAAAAACATTATTTTTTAAATATGAAAAAGTACTCAGCAGAAACATTTTTGTGAAAATGTAACACTCAAGTTCACACAAAAGGAAAGAAGAATGGAGATCACGTACAAATAAGTGTTCAAATCCTAATCCTCATAATTATTTGGTATCATGTTAGCAATGTATGTAACTAAAATTTAGAAAAAAAAATTTACTTCTGTTACTTAACAAGTAAAAAATAAACTTCGCAATATTTAAAAAACAGTACTGTGGGGGAAGAAGGTGAAATAGCCCAGGTCTTGGACCCAAGATAAGCCACTGGATGGTACATTGTTATGCAAGGGAAACTAATGTCTTCACTATATACTTGACAAATGTACTTCAACAATCATGTCAGAGCTTGGAGATAGAATTTAGCATTCACAGTTTCTCCTACTGGAACAAATTTCTTGTGGATGAATCCATGTCTATCAAAAATGATAATGAGAATGGTCTTCACCCTTGATTTTTGAAGATGAAGATTTTGCTGCTTTGGGTAAATGGGGCTCTGCCATTTCACGCTTTAGTGCTTCATCTCTCGATCGTACTGAGAGCCAAAGACTCGTCTCCTGTCACAATTGACCCTAAGAGTGAGGGGCCACCATCCCACATGCTGATCAAATCACCACATGCTGATCAAATCATCACATGCCTCACATCTGTGGAGTTCTGTAGTTAGAGAGGTTGGGTGAAATCTTGAACAGATCTTGCACTTCCCCAAATCTTCTTAAAATTGTATAGATTGCTTCTTGATTAATACATAGTTCCTCAGCAATCATTCACACAGTCAGTTGACAATAATTCGTTATGAGCTCACACACTTTTTTTAATGTTTTTAGGATTTTTTGAGGTTGCTGGCCTTCGACTTCTGGAGAAGTTTTCACTGGGGTCCCTTTTTACTCACAAAAATGCTTGAACTAGTTAAAAGTCCCCTTAAAATTTAGTTACTGCTTCATCCCAAAAATGTCTTTCAGATTTGTATACATTTTTGATGTTGATTTTTGCAGTTTGAAGCAGAATTTAATATTGGCTCTTTGCTCCATTTTTGACCTTTAACAACATGCACCTACATCAGCTACTGTCACAGACTGTCTGTACCACACCCTTTTCAACAGCTCCATGATGGTTACAGACATGTTTGCTGATGTACTTGACTGCATTATGCAAGTTGCTGCACCTTTTACAACTTTTTTTTTTTTTAGCACGTCTTTTATAAATGTTTTGTAAAAAAAATATCATGCTTGTTACCGGTTTGTCCGTCCGTCAGTCTGTACCCACGATATCTCTGCAACTATTAGTCCGATTTGAAAAATTCTTTTCGCATTGGGAATCTTGAAATATGCGAATGATGATCCTTTATTTCATTTTTTTTTTATGAAGTACAATTTCGCCACTAGGGGCGTAAATGCAGATTTCGAATTCAAAAATATGTTTTATTCCACATATTTGCTTCTAAACATCAGATTGAAAAAAATCTTTTATCTTTAGATTCCTTTTATGTTGAAGAGTATTTTAGATATATTTGCTTTTTCAAATTACGCATAGATTTTCCGGTAGGGGGCATAAAAGTAAATTACATTTTTCCCGATAACTCTTCTAAAACTCCAATTTGAAATTTTTTTTTTCTTCGGCGGATACATCTCCATATGGAAAATCTTTTGCATATAATTTCTAATTTTTGGTAAAGAATACTTAATACACCAGGGGCGTAAGTGTTAATTTTTGCTTCTGATGTGTTTGCTGTAAAATCTGAGCTTCTAAAATATCAATTGAAAAAAATTCTTTCGTGGACTGATGCCACTCACATCAATAAACATTTTCAGAATATTTTCTTCTTAAAATATTCCACAGTTACTCCGCCAGGGGGCGTAGATGTATGTCTTATTTTTGTCAATATCTTTATTCTAGGAGTCCGATTTGAAAAATTCCTTTGTTGGATAGTGTTTCTAGTGTGACATGTTTTTCGTATAATTTCAAAATTTTCAAGTAATTCACATACTTTCTGCTAGGGGTGTAGAGGTAAATTGTGTTTCCCTCTATGTCATCATCATCATCATCATTGTCAACCATTATCAATCCACTGCTGGACGAAGGTCTCCCAAGTTTCCTCCACAACGGTCTGTCTTGTGCCAGTCTCCTCCATGTCACCCCTGCATACTTTCGAATTTCATCCACCCATCTCCCATGTGGTCTTCTTCTGGGTCTTTTCCTGTCCCTTGGAATCCAATCTAAAATTTCGGCTGTCCATCGATGATCTGTCCTTCTGGCAGTATGTCCAGCCCATTGCCATTTCAGGGATTTAACTCTGATCATGATGTCTTCCACTCTTGTCATTTTTCGGATCCACGAGTTCCTCTTCTTATCTCTCCTGGTTACACCAAGTATGCACCTCTCCATGCTACTTTGAGTTGTCTGCAGCCTTTGTATGTCTCTTTTAGTTAAGGTCCACGTCTCTGCACCATACGTAAGCACTGGAAGGATGCATTGATCAAACACTTTTCTTTTAAGACATAATGGCATATTGCTCTTGAAAATTATGCTGTTTCTTCCAAAAGCTCTCCAGGCAAGTTTTGTACGCCGATTAATTTCTTCATCAATGTGACCCTCACTTGATATCTGCTGTCCAAGATAAACGTACGTGTCTGTTATCTCCAGCTTTTCTCCATCAATCGATAAATCTTCATTTCTTGTAAAAGCATTGAACATCACTTTTGTCTTCTGAAAGTTCATTTTTAATCCCACTTCTTTACTCTTGTCAGCAAGTTCCTGGATCATACTCTGCAGCTCTGATGGGGTAGTTGCAAAAATGACTACGTCATCAGCAAAATGAAGGTGGGTTAGATAATCTCCATTAATCTTTATACCCTTGTTTTCCCAGCTCAGTGACTGAAAAACACCCTCCAATGTGGCATTAAAGAGCTTCGGAGATATGGTGTCACCTTGTCTCACTCCCTTTCCAATTTTTATGTGTGTTGTATTTTCAAACAGCCTAATCTTTGCACTTGCATTTTCATAGATGTTATTAATAATATTAATGTATGCATCTTCAATACCGCAGGTTTTCAGAGCCATTGTAACTGCTGATGGTTTCACCGAATCAAAGGCTTTTTCATAATCGATAAAAGCCATGCACAATGGAAGTTCATATTCCCTCGCTCTTTCAATTAGTTCTCTCAGCACATGGATATGATCTATTGTGCTGTAGCCACTCCTGAATCCAGCTTGTTCTCTCGGTTGAGCCATGTCTAGTGTTACCTTCAAGCGGTGTGAAAGAACTTAAGTGAAGATTTTATAAACTACTGATAGGAGGCTGATAGGTCTGTAGTTTCCGAGATCCTCAATGTCACCTTTCTTATGTAGCAGGATCATTGTAGCGGTGTTCCAATCCTCAGGAATCTTTCCTTCATTAAGGCATCGAGTGAAAATTTGGGCGAGTACTGTTTCGATTTCTCCACTTGCTTCTTGTATGATGTCTACATTAATTCCATCTTCTCCTGGAGCTTTTCCCCGCTTCATGTTCTTGATTGCATGTGCAACTTCTGCTGGAAGGACTGGAGGAACTCTGGTACTGGTATCTTTCATGATGTCTGGAGTGCATGTATCATCCCTTTCATATAATTTGGAGTAGAAATCTTTCACTCTTGTCAAAATTTCGCCTCTATTTCTTGTTACAGAACCATCTTCTTTTCTCAGTGCCATAATCTGTTTTCTTCCCTTACTGAGATGTCCCTTTGCTATCTTTAGGCTTTGGTTGTTTTCAATTGCTTTCCTCACTAGTTCACAGTTGAATTTTCTTACGTCTTCAGTGATACTTTTTCGTACTGTCTTGCATAGCTCTATATATTCCACTTTGGAAGTCACATCTTCTTTAGTTGTCCTCATCTCTCTTCTTTTTTGCATCAACATTTTCGTTTTTCCTGATAATTTATTTACATGCAACTTGTTCTTAGACCCAGCTAATTTTGTTGCTGTTTCCATAAGAGCTTTGGTTACTTTTCTGTTAACTTCAGAGATGTCCACTTCTTCCGATGTTAGGCCTTCTAAAGCAGAGAACCTGTTCCTCAGTTCCAACTTGAAGGTATTTTAAGGTTGGTTATGTCAATAGATTTTGTTTGTCTTATGAGCTTGCCGCGTTCAAGTTTAGTGTTGAGGTGCATCTTACATCTCACCAATCTATGGTCACTACCTGTGTTGAACTTGTTTAGCACACTGCAGTCTTCTATGACGAATTTTTTGTTACACATAATAAAATCAATTTCACTTGTCGTCCCATTTGGATGTCTCCATGTCCATTTCCTGTGTGGCTTTTCTTGAAGAAGGAGTTCAAGATGAAAAACCCTTCTGCCTCTGCAAACTCAACGAGAGTATTTCCACGCTGGTTTCTGTTGCCGTGACCGAATTTACCTACTGAAGTTTCATTCTGTTGCCGTTGCCCTATTTTTGCATTGAAATCTCCCATAATTATCTTCAAGTGCTGCTTACCTTTATTATTTAGATGACGAATTTCCTCATAAAATTCTTCAATTTCTTCTTCAGGATGACTAGTGGTGGGTGCATAAGTTTGAATAATCTGAGCCTGGTATCTTCTCGATAGTTGGATAACGAGTCGTGCAGCTCTGTCAGAGGAACTTTCAACTTCTACCACTTTATCCTTCAGTTTCTTGTTTATTATAAATCCAACACCACTAGTTCTGCCAGTATCTGTCCCACGATAGTAGAAGAGATGTCCACTTTTCAGTTCGATGAGATCTTCTCCTCTTCTCCTTACCTCACTTAGCCCCACGATGTCCCACTTGATCCTTTGTAGTTCCTCTTCCAATTCAAGAAGCCTTGAATCAGAAGATAGGGAGCGTCCATTGTACGTTGCCAAGGTCAGCATCAGATGGCAGCCTTGTCCGGTCCTCCGGGGATTCTTAGCACCCTCTGCCTTCATGTCGCACTGGCCGCTGCCTTGGCCAGGTACATTCCAGCTGCCGGAGACTGAGGGCCAAGATTTAAGTTGTGGAGTCATTTTGGAGGGGGTTTGGCCATAACTCACCACGCTGGCCAAGCGGGTTGGTGAGTGTGGGATAGAATTTCCTCTAGTCCCGATGGTATAGTTATACCGCTATTGGCGGTCGTCAGAGCCCCTTTAGTGGGAACAGGATGCACCACGAGAAGGCGGGGTTGACATTTGTCAAGGAGAGGCTGTGATGTTACGAATCACCAGACCTTACATCCCTCCCTCTATGTATCTGCTTCTAAATCTCCGATTTGAAAAATTCTTTCTGCACTGGATACATCTCCTGATGGGAAATCGTTTGCACATAATTTCTAATTTTTGTAAAAAAATGGTTTGGCCACCAGGGGGTGTAAATCTTAATTTCTGCTTCTGATGTATTTGCAGCAAAATATGAGCTTTTAAATTCTTGATTGAAAAAATTCGTCGTTTGTAGACAGATAGTACTCGTGTCGACAAACCTTTTAGAAAACATTTTCTTTTTAAAATAATGCATGGTTTCTATGCCAGGGGGTGTAGATGTATATCTTATTTTTGTCATATCTCTACTTGTAGGAGTCAGACTTGAAAAATCCCTTCTTTGTTTGATAGTGTTTCCAATGCGAAATGGTTTTCCTATAAATTCAAAACTTTCAAGTAAATCATAGACTTTCCGCTAGGGGGCACAAAGGTAAAAAATTGCATTTTCTGCTTTATTTCTGCTTCTAAAACTCTGATTTGAGAAATTCTTCCTGTACCGCATACAAGACCTGATGAAAAATATTTTTCACATAATTGCTAATGTTTGGTAAAGAATGGTTTGGCCACCAGGGGCATAAGTGTTAATTTCTGCTTCTGATATATTTGTAGCAAAATCTGGGCTCCTGAAAACTCGACTAAATTTTTTTTTCTTGGACCAATGGTGTTCGTACGGAAAAACCTTTTGAGAATACTTTCTTACTAAAATAATGCATGGTTTTCCCCACCAGGAGACGTAAAGTCACATCTTATTTTTGTCGATATCTCTGTTTCTAAGAGTCCAATTTGAAAAATTCTTTCTATGTTGGAGAACATTTCCAGTGCGAAAAATTTTAGCTCTGTAAATATGGATTCCAAGCAGTTCATTTTGAGCATTTTCCCATGAAACTGCATAAGATGAAAGAGAAAGCGTTTAACTACCTTTAAATGTTGGAAGGAGATTTTAATGAACAAAGAGAATTACACATTACTTCCATAAAAATAATTATTGCTTCTCAGCATTTATTCCCTACCCATTAATGTAACTTACATACATATATCAATGTTCTATTTTGATATTCAGAAGTTAGCTCCTCAAAGACAGATCAGATGTCAAATAAAAGTTTGACTGGTGGTGCTAGATTTTTCTTTACTGTGTTGGTTACCAAATGTCTTCATTTACAGTGATCTTGGCACCCAACTCAAGCTTTGCTGACATCCAACACTCATCTCACACAAGACCTTTTGTACTTCATACTCATTATCTTTTTCTCTTGCAGACATTTGAATCTGGTCCTCCCATGATTCCCTTTGCCTTCTTCTACCCTTTTCTTTCCTTCCATTTGAACTGAATAAATCCTCTTTGTAAGCATCTCACCACTTATTTCAATATGGCCAGACTACCTCAGAATATTTGTCTCCACCTTACTAATGTTTTGCTTCACCTTACACATCTGCAACACATCTTCGTATGATTAGAACTTGTTTTGCCACAAGTCCCTCATAAGTAACTCATCTCCAATACACAAACAACTCCTGTGTCAGTAACCAGGTTTCAGTGCCGTATACCAGAGTAAAAACAATTGGACATTCATACACAGCCTTTCAGAACCTTTTCGAGAATACATTTATCCATCCTCTGAAAGTCTTGTAAGGCAGCCATGACTTTCAAAGATGAATTCACTCACCTAATAATTTCACCATTTATTCTGGTTTCTTTGTCAAACATGCTTCCTGAATTTACAAGTTCATTCACCTGGTCTATTTTTGTACCATTTCAACTGATCTTGCATTCATTATTAATTCTTTGAATAAAGCTCATATTGAGAAATGGCTTCCTAGTTTAATTGAATTAATAATCTAAAGCAACTTATGGGAATTTACTAGGAAATTTGCTATAAATGAAAAAAATTTCCTAGTAAATTCCCATAAGTTGCTTTAGATTATTAATTCATTAAGTTTTTCTGTCAAAAACTATAACTCTGGTTTTTTTCTTGTTTATACTCAGTTTGATTTTCATACAAATTTTGTACATTAGGGACAATGTGCACTGCAACTCATTTTTGCTTTTTGCCAACACAATTGTCTCATCAGCATACAGCAAACTGCACACATGGATATTACTGAGACATACACCAGTTCATAATAACTGGTTTATATTAATAATAGCTGGTAATATAACTTATACTTGACACGTTCTGATAGAAGGATTTTCTCCTGCTCCTTAAAATTTTGTTTTGTTATAAAAATTTTCAATTTCATGTACTACACAGCATAAACATCACTACTTGTGATATGTAGGTGTCCACTGCATTAGAGAAAATAAGCGTGTAGCACCATCTTCTAATTGCACATGAGTGATTTTGCAGATCTCTGTCATTACCATTTTTGTGTATGTAAGCTTTGGACACTATTCATGTTTGAGTGTTCAGTGTGTTGACATGACAGCTCTGTATGTAAGTAACCTAAGCCAAAAAGAAAGAGTAGTACACTTGGTTTTAAAAATAAATTTTTTCTTCATTTTGGTTACAACTTTCGACTACACTCTTAGCAACTGGTAGTTATATACAGTGCATACAAATTAAAAATTTCATACAGTAACTTTCTGGCAGATACTGTGTTGTGTATACCTTCTGATAAAATGTGCACATGTTTCACCTCCATTCCTTTCTTATTTTATGTTCCTATACAGATATGTAAAATTGTAGTGCTTATAAAAATAAGTACTAAGGTACTTTCTAGGTTTCATATATTCAAAAAATGAATTTTGTTATTTCAGTTAAAAAAGAAATTCCCTAATATTCAACTGAAGCTTCCTGGAAAGAAGTTATTTGGAAATAATTTCAGCTCAGATTTCATCAAGAACAGACGTCAGGGTCTGAATGATTTTGTACAAAAGTTAATAACTGAACCATCACTAATACAATGGTAATTCTTGTCTTATATGTCTCAAGTATTGCACATTAATTGGTCACTAGAATTTGCCTCACATTTATGGTTTTAAATTTTGCATGCTATTTTTTTCAAAATGTGTACAAGGTAATTTATTGGTGTTGCTCCTTAATTGGCTGTATTAACTGCTACCTGTTTTCTAATGTCATTTTCCAAAATAAGGTGTAAAAATGTATCAGCCAAATTATGAATATATAAGCATGCATGGAAAATGACATCTACACTGGTGGAAAGTGAAAAAAGAACACCAAGAAGGAATTGGCGGACGATCATGAAATTTACATATGTTAATGGGTCGAGTTTATGTAGGTGTGATGTTAATTTCGGGACCAACCGGTGAACGCTTACGCCCCAGCATGGCATAATATGCAAATTATCCTCGGTGGTATTTAAGGAGTATGGCAAAGTGAATGTAATCATTCGTCGGCGTACGAACACGTGCGAAGATCCTGAAGAAGGTGCAATGCCTGGACATGGAAGACGCGTACGATTTCAGCAGTTATCGGACTTTGAGCGAGGTTATCTAGTCGGACTCCACGAGGCCGGGTGGTCGTATCGTTGTATTGCGGAGTGAATTGGATGGGAAGTATCGGTGGTGGTACGATGGTGGCATAGATGGTCCGAGGAACATTCCCACACGAGAAGATGTAGAACCAGGAGTCACAGACTGACTGATGAGCTGACCGATCGACGCATAAGAAGAACAGCGTTGTCAAGCAGAACATCCACTGCGATGCAAATCCGAGCTGCCGTTGCACCTGAGGTGACTGTGCGTACAATCCGCAGCCATCTACTGGATGCAAGACTACGTGCACGTGTGCCTCTGGCATGTGTACCCCTGACTTCCAGCCCACCGTCAGAAATGGCTGCAGTGGTGTCGCCAACGTCTGCACTGGAGAATGCAATGGCGATCTGTCGTGTTCAGAGATGATAGCAGATTCTGCTTGGGAGCCTCCGATGACCGTATGCGTGTTTGCAGACGCACAGGGGAGCGTCTCCACCCTTTTTGCATCCGCCAGCGACACACAGGGCCTACACCTGGTCTCCTGGTGTAGGGAGCAGCAATCAGCTATCACTCCCGTACACAACTAGTGTTTGTACCGGGTACGTTAAACAGCACCTCATACATCAACAACATCATTCAGCCCATTGTTGTGTCATTTGTAAGGTCGGTCCATCACGGTGTTTTCCAGCAAGATGACGCATGCCCACACTGCACGTGCAACACAACATGCACTTCAGGGTGTGAGACAACTTCCATGGCCTGCACGTTCACCGGATTTGTCCCCCATTGAGCACGTGTGGGATTTTATGGGACGACGACTTATCCGGTCTCCACGGCCAGCCACGACCATCCCGATTTACGCGTCCAGGTTGAGGATGCATGGAACTCAATACCCCAAACTTACATCCAACATCTGTAAGACAGACTCCATGCCAGAATTGCACAGTGTGACGCAGTTCATGGCGGTTCAACCTCGTACTAACCATGTTACATGGATATGTTATTTTTCAGTTTACTAGCAAATACAGTTGTATTTTGCCATAATGTTTTGATCACGTTATTCTCTGCATTCTGTTATTATGCTGTATAAATTTCGTTGGTATCGGACGTCTCCTTCTTGGTGTTCTTTTTTCACTTTCCGCCAGTGTATAATCATTTTCTGAACTACAACTCTGCTAGGTATTGATATTTTACAAATGAAATTCATATTCTATCAGTATATATTGTAACCAACCCAACCTGGGACAAGACTTGGAAATTACAATGGTACATGGATGTTCATCAAGTTCATCAAACCATGCTCTTTAGTGTTCCAGTATCTCTGAGCAGATATCAATTTATGGATAAATGTACCAGAATAAAATATTGCTTTAGTCAACTTCAAGTGTACAAGGGATTGGATGCTGTGTATTGGCATTTTGTCATTTACATTTGCTATAAATACAGGATTTGCATCTTTTTCTGTGGCCAGAAAACTCCAGTCCCCAGCAGTACCACAGAAGATGCACAAGAAATACAAAGATTTAAATTTTCCATTCATAGGTAATCCATGAGAACAAAGGGGATACTGATTCTCTTCAGTGACCCCATACACTACTCATACTCTCCATACTCTGTCACAGTGCAGCATTCACACAGGAAGACTTGTGCATTCAAAGCCAGGGACTTATCCTATCATGCTTTCATTTTTTCTCTTACAGCTAGATGGTCTCCTGGAACATTTGATTGCTCTGTGTACTGGGGATAAGAGGAGTCTCTTCCTCCAGTTTCTTCTGGATTCCCAGGAAATTCTTGACTCTTCAACGCAGGATGTAGGGTTTCCATCTGCTCTGTGGTTTGGGAATGGCGATTGACTGCTCTGTGGTTTGGGAATGGCGATTGACTGCTCTGTGGATTGGTGATGGGGAAAAGTATTTTCTTCCAGTTTTTTCTGGATCCCCAGGAAATTCTTTGCTCCAACACAGGGTGTAAGATTCCCATCTGTCTTTGAGTTCTGGGTACAACACCAACTGTAAATAATGTAACAAAATATTTTGAGCTATTCAAAACTTTTTTCACAAAAAACTGATTATTAAACACCAAACATTTACAGCAAAATCTGGCCTATAATGTTATCAAATGATTCTAAATAACTTTTAGTTTTAGGTAGTTCAAAATTATAACTCAGAGTAAATGTGTAAATTAATTATAAAAAATATTTTTTTTTCCCCAAGCAAATTCGGGATTGGTCTTGGCAACTGCTAATATTTCTTTAGCATTATGTTTCAGATTATCATCGAACTTTGTATAGGTTTGAGGAAAGTTGTCTAATCTCCAACTCACTTTTTACAAAACCTATGGGCATCCTTATTTCTCTTGTTTGTCCAAAGACTACCTATTATGCTAAAAACACAATCTGCGAAAGCATTGCTAATGAGAATAAACAAAATGAAGGCCACCACTTTCAGTAGTTGTGAATATGATGCATCCTTGTGCTTTCTGAAAAACTATACCCAGATCTTATCTGCAAGGCTTTTGTCAAAGCTGGGGAAAGCATTGCATGATTCAGAAGGCATCATAGTTTCTTTGTCCACATTAATATGACATAAATCTGTAAGTTTTATCTTCCAAGGTAGCGTGTAGGGTTTCTGCCACATCTTGATAAAGGCAGAAACTCTGCCTAATCTTGATGATAAAGACAGAAACTCTGCCTAATCTTGATGATAAAGACAGAAACTCTGCCTAATCTTGATGATAAAGACAGGCTATGTTTCTTTCCAAGAAGTTATAGTATCATTTTAAGTAACTGAAACATCTTTCCAAAAGTAAACCAGCTACTTTCTCAAACAAATCTCTCTCAGTGGTAGTCAGTGCCTGTATTTCTTTAATTTTGTCCTTCATAGAATTATACCTGCCTGTTGTCTACTCTCTAGCTTAAAGAGTAGGATAGATTTTGCATGATTTTATACAATGGTAATGTGGTAGATGAAATGGTTTCCAGTTTTGTTGCCATTTCCTTAAAAAGGAGAATTATCTTGCACAAGAATGGGAAATAGCACTCAGGAAGATTGCTGCTCACCATTTTGGGAAAATAATTGTCATATAACTTTCAAACAGTCATTTCTCCTCCTCTTAGGTAAGAAATGAGATTTCAATACAAGCCAGCAGTACCCAGTTCAGTCAGCTGCAATACATAAAAACAACTTACTCATACAAACTTATCAGATGATTTCCTGGAACTCAACTTTCACAGATTCAGCAAACTTCAGTTTTTCTGTATTTAAAGCTGATGAACTGAATTCATTGTACACCCTGATGACTAAAGCTCCTACATTATAAGAAATACATTTACTTTTCATGCTTAATATGGTTATTATTCACATGACAGTTGCAATTTGCCTTCATGGCATAAGGTTTTTTCAGAGTGTGTGACAACATGAACTCAAACAAACATCTCACTTTCTGAAATGTCAATATCTGAGATTTGTTGTCAGTAAGAATGGTGTAGCATCTGATTCCAGAAATCTGGAAGCTACCAAACAATTTTAAAATTCTTACCTCAGTGAAATGAGTGAGAGCTTTTGTAGATCTTGTAGGATTCTGTAGGTGATTCACATTAAACTATGCTAAATTAGTTTTACTTGTAACAGATTTAATCTGGAGTGATAAGGGTTCTTACCACTAGACACCTGGGGGCACAAAAAGCTTTTGATGACTTACAGCAGGCTCTTTTGAGCAAATCTTGTCTCAAACTATCCAACCTGAATAAAGGATTTGTGTGTATTTGCCTGTGATCCATCGAAGTTCACAATTAGGGCCACCTTACAATGATAGAAAGATGGCAAGTTGCATCCTGTAGCTTACACCAGCAGAAAATTAAAGGTAGTAGAACTTTACTACTTGGTTTTACAAAAAGAGGTGCTCAACGTTATTTTTGTTATGAGTTACATAAAAAAATATCTTTATGCTAGGCACTTTTACATGAAGACCAAGTACACCCTGGCAGGAAGGAAAGGCAGAGAAAGGCCAAGGAAGTCATGGGAGTATCAGATTGAGGAGTGTCTGCTTGAGAAAAGGATTGAGTATGAAGTATAGAAGATCTTGTGTACGTGTGATGGATGTCAATGAAGCCTGAGTTGCATGCCAAAATCGCTGTAAATGGAGAAATTTGATATAGGCAACAGTAAGTAAAAATTATCTGGTAGTTTGTATTTCCTTTTGGAGATAACATCTGAATCTCGGAGAACAGCTTAGTGATATGTACATATGTACTTTTTACATAATTACTGTTCAAACTATCCTATCCTATTCAAAGCAAATGGAATATAAATTCTGAATTTGCTTCTACCACTTACTGGGTATCCATGTAACACCTCTCAGAAAACTTGAAAATTTCATCGCCCTGGAGCGGGAATCGAACCCACATCTCCCGATTTCCATTCAGGAAACTGCCTCTGGTTCGGTCCCGATTTTCAAATGAAAATTTTCAAATGAAAATCGGGACCGAACCAGAGGCAGTTTCCTGAATGGAAATCGGGAGATGTGGGTTCGATTCCCGCTTCAGGGCGATGAAATTTTCAAGTTTTCTGAGAGGTGTCTCATGGATGGCCAGTATGTAGTACAAGCAAATTCAGAATTTATATTCTGTTTGTTTTTCAATATTCTATCGATTTCCCATGTATTATGAAGAATATTTCTTTCTTCATTGATCTATCCTATGTGCTTTAAGTTGAGAGATCCTACTTTGCAAATTGTGAGGTGATTGTGGCTTTTCAAACACAAATGAGATGGGTAATTTAAAACGTGGTTGCTGACTACCTTTCAAAGAATGTGCAGACTACCAAAGTGGTGGAATTGTTAGCTGACAATGTTTCTGGAACAAGCATGAAGGAGAGAGCTAAAGAGGCAAAATAGTAGATGATACAAATTCTGGATGGTAAGGTAGAATTGAGAAAATGTAACATCTGAGTTCTGTTTACAAAATAGACTGTTGAGACACTAAAGTTTACTTAGACCAGGGGACACCAGGAATCAACCTTGCAAGTAGCTGGCAATACCTAAAACTATGGTGGAAGAAATTTTAAAGCATTACCATGGCTCAACAACAGTGGCACAATATGGGTTCCACAAAATATTAGAAAGAATGTTTTAGATTCTACTTTCACAACCTGTGCTCAGTAGTAAAAGCCTGTCAGGAGTTTTTTCACAATTGCCTTAGGAAGAGGGCATATAAGCTTGGGAGAATGGCAGCCTGAGTAAGGCCCAAGCCATGTAGCCACTCATTTGAGAAAATAGCTGTGGATTAAGTGAGGCCTCTGGTAACTGTAAGGCACTGAACTTATTTATGCTGGTCAATACAGACTACTTTTCACTTGCTGGGCAGAAGGCTATACCCTTCCAGATATGAAGAGGAAAACTATCAGGGGTGTATATAAAACTTTTTTTCTTGGGGGGGGGGTGGAGGAGAGAATTTTTGAAATCTACCAGGACAAAATAAAAGTTAATGAAAAATAGAAGAAAAAAATTAAAGTATGTTTTGTTTTCTAATGTAAGATCATGCACTTTTATTTAATTAAAGCATTTTTTTCTAGGTCGCATTTTAACCAAAAACATCACAAAATGAAATACACTTTGGGGGCAGGCCAAGGCCCCTTGGGCACCCTCTAAATATGTCCCTGGAAACTATTGCTCAAATACTGTTAGTTGAATTCATATTGAATTCATTTCCCCCTCTAAATACGCCCCTGGAAACTATTGCTCGATAACTGTTAGTTGAATTCATATTGTGCCCAAGGTATTGACTGATCAGTGAACAAATTTTCTGTCTGCAGCCTATGATGCAGGTTTATGAAAGGCTTTGTAAGAAGAAGTAGGACTGTTCTCCATGTCATGCAACAACAGTCCATGGTCGGTGTGAGAAGCTGAATGATAGTAACCTAGTCTGTGAGAGTTAAAATGACCAGGACAGTTGCCTTCCTATGGCAATTCTGTCAAAGTTTACAACAGTCCATGGTCGGTACTGTCATTATGGACAAGCAAATACTGTCATTATGGACAGTACTTGCTTGTTTCTTTCCTACTGCATATTAAAGCAAGGTATATATTTAAAACACTGAATTCATTTTTGACACTTGTGTGCCTTTCATTTACTTCAAGTATTAATTCTTTATTAATTTTTTCAGTGACTGACCTTCCATGCTTTTCTAAGTTTATTGTCTTCATTACCTGCTGAGCTCTCTCATTCTTTTAACAATTGCAACTAAATAAAGGGATATTTTCTCAAACACCTTTTTAAATTTATCCATATGTTTAAACTGTGAAATTCTTATAGAAATGCTTTATTTTCTAGCCCAGAAGTGAGAGAATTCCTTAATGTGGATAAAAATTTAACCAGCTCTACAGATGAAGAACAAGCCTCAGAAAAAATCCAGGAAATAAATGAAGCTTTATCTGTAAGTTTCTCATGTTCCATCTTTTGGTTTGAGAGTATGAGCTATAAGTTTGGTTTCCATGAGTAAAATCCTTTTTTGTAGCAAACTCTAAAAATTAGTCTTCATCTTATGATACAAACTTAACACAATATGGACAGTTTTAAATTGGTAAGGAACTACCACCATGGAAACAACTTGCAAGCGAAAAATTTATCATGACCAAATGAATGTAAGATTGGTGTATAGAATATTAGAAGAACAAACTGAAACATGACTGGACTGACTAAAGAAGTGAAAAGGTGCAGAATGCATGTATTATGTGTGGGTACTTTAAGGTATTGCAAAATTAGTTTGATATGTAGTGGTAAACCCAAGATTCATCCTATGTAGCAAGTATGTACATTGATGCTCCACTCCTGTTTTATTTAATCTAGTGAGTTTCTTAAGTCTCAGCTGACCCATATTATGGATTGTACTAAAGATTACACAGCACGAGGTCCTTCTATTTGTAGAGGCAAATCCTTGCAATTTTTGTGTCAGATACATTGCAAAGTTGTGTTTGATGTTCTCTTCAATAGATCATCTGTAGCACTTGTGTTATGATTCTCTTGTTTCCTGATGAATTTCTAACAGAGGAATTTGTCTGTCATTCAGAAAGAGAGTGAATAACTGAAGTCAAACCATGACTTCAGTGGTGCCACTATGTTAAAATGGCTCATATATATATCTCTGTGCAGCTGCGACCATTTACTAATATGAAGGGAATCTTGGCTCTCTTAGTTTTTCAGGTGTGAAACACATTTTTAGCTACAAATGACTCTTACAAATTAGTGAAAATAGCAGTTTGATCTATCATTCTGTAGAAGTGACATATTTGATACAATTGCAATAGAGAATTTTTTTTTATCCCTGTTCCCTTGTATGTATTTACATTTTTTTTTATTTTACCAGATTCCTCATTTAGCTCATTTTCTAGTTTACTAGGGGAATGGAGCACCAACTGCCAATTGAGAGAGCATTTTTGGCCAAAGAATACCATGTCATATACATGGCATGCAAAGATCCACGTTGACTTTTGTACATAATGTATCTGGTATGATGCTCTTCAGTCAAGTATGATCCTTGCATCAGATAATTTCAGTATATTACGTTCTTCAATTTCTTACAGGCACAACTGGTTCTTTTACTAATACTTTGCCATTTAATGTGAGTAAAACCAGTGATGCAGTTGTAAATGAAAAACTGCCTTAGCAGTGAGCAGATTAGGAAAAACAAGACAAAAGAATACCCTCAAAATTTTCAAAAGCCCTGTGAAATCAGATTTGTTATATTTATTTTATAGTTTTTATGAAATTTTCATTACTAATTACTTTATCAATTTATATTAAAATTTCTAAGTTTCAAGTACTTCCAATATTGGATTTCGTTAGTAAAAGTCCGCTATTGAAAAGTTAATTCGTTTTTTTTTTGACGTGCATTAATGCTATTGCATTATTGGACTTACCGTTAAATCCATGTTGAACACTTAACCACACGTGTTGGTTTCCGTATTTCCGTTATGTAGATGCGGCATGGGGTTTTTTTTTTCATTCGGTTGCTGTTCCTTTTTAATTGGCCTCGTCACTAAATGAATTTTTTTTCCTTTGCCGCCTCTACATTTCGATACGTTTTTTACCAGAGTACTTTCGGTAACATTCCGTTACTGTCATCTAGGGGATGTTTTGCTCCGACTAGCACGGACCGTCTTGGTCAGAGCATTAGGTGGTTCTCGTGGGCTGCATCTGTTCATGGCTATCGCTTCCTCTTGGGCGAAAGTGACAACAAATGTCTCTCTGAAGAAGAGTTTTCTCCAAAAATTTGCAAATTTAAAAATAAATATCCTAGATATAAATCCTCTATAAAATATATCATTTAACATGTTTCATAATATTCCATCTGGGCCAAATTTCAGGTCTGCATTTCTATACAGGAGGAAAATTTCCTTCATGATTTCACTGGCTTTGTGTGTACTTATGTTCACTCTATGAGGAGTGTTCACAAGGTAATGGCTTAGTGCAGATATCTCAAGCAAGAGATGTGACCTTGAAGCGGAGCCTCTCCCAACTTGTTCATTATTCCATGAGCTCCAGTTTGCAGTGAAGTGTGTCTTGGTTAAAATAGTGGTTTATGTTGTATTTGGGTCGAAACGGATTATTTGTTTTCAACCGTGTTTAACTACATTTAACAGTGAGCACTTACACTGAAGTGCCAGAAAAACAGGTACAGATGAGCTTATGCAAAATACATAGCAACATCACCTATGCGCATACTCGATTGCGTCCACCAGTGCGTATATAAAGTGATAGACATCCTTGCCAGCTGTCAGAGCTATTTTCCGCATGAGAATGACAAGTAATAATGATTTAAGCGATTTTCAACGCAGTGTCATAGTTGGCACTCGTGAGATGGGCCATAGTATTTCGGAGGTAGAAATGAAGTTTGGATTTTCATGGACGACCATTGCAAGGGTGAACCATGACTACAAGAATTCAGGCAAAACCTCCAACCTACGATACCAGTGTGGCCGTAAAAAGACATTGGGTGAACGTGACCATCGTCGGCTGTCAAGAATCGCTTCATGCAATAGGAGTGCAACACTCTCGCAGGTATCATCGGGATTCAATGCTGGAGCCTCAACAAGCATCAGCGTCCGGACTGTGCAACGTACCCTGCATGATATGGGCTCAGGAGCAGATGCCCAACTAGAGTCCCCTTGATGGGTGCACTACACAGAGCTATGCACCTCTCTTGGGCATGGCAACACTGCCACTGGACACTTGATGACTGGAAACAAGTAGCCTGGTCTGACGAGTTGCGTTTCCAATTGTATTGGGCAGATGGAAGGATTCGTGTATGGCCCAAACCCCATGAAGCCATGGATCCCACCTGTCAACAGGGAATTATACCAGCTCGTGGGGGGTTCCGTAATGGTATGGGGTGTGTTTAGCTGGACTTCGTTGGGACCCCTGGTATGTCTACAAAGGTCTGTGGCTGGCCAACGCTATGTGCACATCCTTTCTGATGAGGTACACCCGTTCATGTCCTGCATTAATGCTGATGGGTTGGGTCTGTTCCAACAGGACAATGCACCTTCACACAAGTGTCGGACACCACATTATGGTTAGAGGAGCATTCATCTGAGTTTGGGGTGTTGCCATTCCCACCCAAGTCCCCAGATCTGAACGTGATAGAACACATTTGGGATGCCATGCAACGTGCTATCAAACACAGGAATCTGAGACCTCGGAATACACCCAAATTGTGGAACACTCTGCAGGAAGTATGGTGTGCATTGCCTACAGCATATTTCCAGAAGTTAGTGGAGTCCATGCCCCGTCGTATTTCTGCAGTCCTGCGCTCCCGTGGGGGACCTACCAAGTATTAGACTGGTGTACCAGTTTTTCTGGCACATAGTAGAGTCACATTATTGTGACCACCTCCTACTTTTGATATCAACAGTGTGTAGCCAATGAAAGAAGGCACGTGTCATGAGCTGGCTTGGAGGGTACATAAGGTATGCTGTATGCATTCTGAAAACATATCACTCTTTGCTGTCATGGATAAAAAGGAGCGATTAATCAATTTGCAAAAAGGGATGATTATTGGCTTTTGGGCAAAGGGTGGCAGTTTGTGAACTATTTGCGAGCATGATTGGAGAAATGGCACTACTGGGAATAAGCAATGTGGAAACTGTGGATTACCACGTGCCATCGACGGGCGTGGTGAACATCAGCTGTGAAGGTGCGTGAAGACCAATCAACACGAAATCACCTTCATTAAATCACCCATGGAAACAAAAAAAAAATTCTGCTTTCTACATATACGTATATCGTGCAGTACATATATGCTCAACTGAGGATTCTTTACAGAAAGAGCTTGATTTTCTTAAACGAATTGCAGTACACAGAGGATATAGCCCTTCCGTGATAGACAAAGCTGTCCAAAAATTTAGGAAATCAAAGCCTGTCTGCTCGCTCATGCTAATACACCTCCCAGTATGAACGAATTGGGCAGTTATCCCATTTGCTCCTCAGATTTGCTTTGGAATTTCCAAAATTCTCAAAAGTTTTAATTTCAAAGTTATTTTCAAACCCATTAATAAGATGAATTTTTACAGATCAAAAGACTACATTGAAGACATAAATTCCCGTGGAATTTATCAGATACCTTGTGAATGTGGACTTTCATATATAGGACAGACCAGCAGGGCTTTATAAGTTTCCGTGTGAAGGAACACAAGACTTACGTATGGAACTAATGAACTGAAGAGGTCATCAATAGCCCAACACTGTCACGAAAAGAACCACACATTTTTGTTTGGAAGCGATATGCTTATTGATAAACCTGATTAGACTATCGAGCTTAATATATTAGCTTTCCATATATACCGGAATTCTTCACAACTTGTCAACGACATGATGTCTACGCCATTTCTTTCAAGCGCATAGAAACAACTCTTCAAAATCCGTGACCTAGAGCTCTGATGATGTCACAATGATTTTAATGTTTACGCTCCATTTGTCCTGATGCCAAGCCAAACGCTCTGATAAACTATAGTCGATGCTAATAAAGTGTTTAATTGTGAATAAACTTTGATAATTTATTTTTAATCAACATCACAAGTGTGTAGTCTTGAATTACATATAATATTGTCTATAGTGTTTTTTCTTTTTGACATCTTATATGGAAGTGATGGAGACATTACTTCTGAAACACCTAAGGTATTTACTATCACACAATTTGTTTAGTCCTATTGGAAAAACTTTGTTTAATCCAAGTGTTTCATCACTGCTTTGAGTTTGGATTGTGTGATTGCAGTATTCCAAGATTTTTCTTGTCACTGGTGTGTAATTTATTTACATCTTATTTTGGAAATTCTTTATTTCTTCTTTGATCTCGTGTTCCACTAAACCAAATTTACTAAAAGAGAAGTATCTGTTTTTAAATTCTTATTCTTTCTGCTAAGCAAATAACTTTTTCTTTTAGCTGGATGTTCTTTCAAAAATGATAATTTTTCCCACTGGTTAAAAACTTCTAGATTTTGGTTTGTTAATAATGGGTTAGTCAATTTCAAGTAACAGACTGCATCAGCAGAATTTTCACAAGCAGAAGTATGCCATGGTTTTGAGTGCAAGATTCATTAATGTGGACAGTCTTCCTATTGCAGTTCTTGCATTAGAATTTTTTTATTTTAACTTCTTAGAGTTAAGAAAAATGTGAAACAGTGATAAAAGTGTTGAAATGCCCTGTTACTAGGTTAGCCTGAATGAGATGTTTTTATGCCTGATAGCACTGTTGGTATGTAGTATTCACATTATGTTCTAGACCTTACATACCAAAAATGTGTGTAGACAAAAAGCTTATAATAAAACCAATTTGTCATAAAATCAAATTTAATAAAATGTCAAATTTCTAAAAATATCTAAGATTTTTATGGCTAATTTTTATTTAAAAATTGTTTTTTTTTATTGTTAATTTTTTTTTGAAGTTTCCAAGGTTACATTATATTCTGGATAGCATGAATTTATCCTTATCTTCCAAAATTCTTTTTAATTTTAAAAACTGATGTTCATGCAAAAAGTATGTTTTGTGCATGTAAACACAATGTTTATGTTATGGGTTAAAATGCATACTGATTTTTTTAGGAAGATAAAGCAGACGACAAGCCAGTAGATCTTGGTCCATCTGAGAAAAAACAGTAAGTTTGTTTTCAAATGTATTTTTAAGAGGCACTGCTACTGCAAGTATTTTCAAATGAGCAAGTTTTAGCCATAATATAAAATTTTATAGGTAAAAATTTACTTTCTTGTGATTCTTTCAGATTTATGAATTAGCGTATTTCTAGTGCATTTCTAGTTATATGTTATGGTGGCATTAAATTCTTTTATTGGATATTCTTGTGAATTCTTGTGGTGTTTGAAGAATAAAAGATTTAACAAATTATGTATACTGGAATTCTTGGGTCACAATATATGCCACTGTGTAGTATGCATGAAAAACTTGATTTCTTTATATGAGCTGCTGCAATTTTAAAATGCTATGATTTGAGGGAATCTTTTAGGTAAATGCCAATGCACATAACATTGCAGACAAAAATTTCATTTGAATTTTCTATTCAGGCACTTGTCTTAAATTATTTTCAGTAATTTAATTAGTTAATATTTCAAATTGAATTATGTGTGTTTGAAATCCTTGCAGTTTCTGCAACTTAAGAAAAGAAGCCATAGTTTTAATCAAATTTTTGCACTGAACAATATTTGTTCATAGTGAAAACCATGAGTGTTTTTTTTTTGGTAGAAACATCAATTTCTGCTATAAAAATGGTGGTTGAAACAAAGTATTATTTAAACTTAGTGGTAAATAGGCATAAAAATGTGGTAAAATCTTTGTTGAAAAATGGAAAGAAGCAGTCTATGCATGTTTTACATAGCTTTTCTTTGTTCTTATTTCCTGCTTTAGACATTATGAACATTTACATTTTTCTTTGCTGCTTCACTTGATAAAATGCTTTGAAGTTTCACGTATCAATATAAATCTTATGTAGCATTCATGTGTGAGCTTCATCCAGAGAGACTGCTGTTCATTATTGCCAGTGTGAGCGTTCCATCATACTGACATCATACATTTATGATGATCATGCATCATTGCTAATTTGTAGTACAAAAATGTAATTTGATTATAAAATACAGTAAAGCATTGATTTGTAAGTTTTTTTCTGGGACTAAAATAAATGTATAAGCAAAATTTCAAATTCCAATGATATTGCTATGTAAAATACTAATCTCTGCATTTTAAAAGTACAGTATTTAACATAGAAAGAGAATGTCTGGTGCATTTACCATGAATAGAACATTATTCCTTAATTACTTCCATTTTCACACAAACATTTTCTGAAATAGATATGAGCTGTATTTTATTTTTATTGATAAGTACTTTAACTCAGATTAGCAGCAGGCCCTTAGGCATTATTTTCCAATTACAGTTTTAAAATACTGTATCAGTTAAACTTTGAAGTCTTTTTTGGTTTTTTTCTCACATAATGCAAAAATGTCAATGTACACTGTAGTGAGAGCATTTAAAATACTCTCATTTATATCATGACTAATGAAAAATATTTTCATCACACAGTAGGCATCAAGAGCTTGGGCAGAGTTTGGTGTTGGCAGAGTGATAACACATTTTTCATCATCACTGTCACTGTCACTACTGTTTGAATCATCTTTCATTTCAACCAGTGTCAAAAGTGATGACAATGAAAGTTTGGAATCATAGCTGGCACAGTCCTCGGAAGTTCCTGTGCTTAGATTCAATTGGTATCATCACTGATTCCAAATTTTCAAATTGAGAACACTCTTCATTTTAATGAAATCCAGCACAATCAAACATTTTTTTGACCATCTTTGGTTAAAACTTTTGCCAAGCCATGGCTGCAAAGTTCATAAGTTTTAAAACTCCAATTTTTTACCGATCTTCCTGTTCAAGGTATTTCATGACATATCTCTGTCGTCCTCACTAGATGCTTGTTGCAGCAATTAATGGAAAAAAGAAAAGGAAGTTTACTGTCAGAATAGCAGGTGGTTTTCCTTGCTCTCAAAGGGCTCAAAAAGGGGAATTTTCACTCTTTGCTAGAAAATGAAAATGTACAAATGAAACTTAGACTCAATCACTTGTGCAGATCCATTTGTCAGTTGAAATATCCTTCGCAAAACTGTTGTTCAAGTAAAATGCTGATAGATAAACTTAAAATTTAATCACTTAAACAATTCAAATTATCTGGAAATTTCAGTGAAATTTAAAAAGGTGTAATCCTTTTTTTTTTTGAAAAAATGCCACTTTTCATTCTTACTAACTTTTTTGAAATATGTTGCCAGTTCATTATTCCCTTTCTTATTTTTTATTTTTCTGATGAAGTATTCTTGAATATTATGGAGAAAAATTCTTTAAAAAGCTTTTGGTAACCATGGTTGTATTGCCAAGTAGTCAGAAGTGTTGTTTTCTGACTAGTCTTCCAATTTGAGCCCAGGTTCAAGTCCAGATGAGGCAGTAGCCCTGAGTTAGGGATGGTCAACTGATAAATGGCCCTTAGTGTTGCTCATGATTGGCTCTCATATTTTCCCCCATATCATTAACTAATAGAATAAAGTCAAACATAATCTTGGCAGGAAGGTTAATTACTAATTGTCAGTTTGTTATATAAGCATTGGAGGTTTAGATGAAGAATCATCCCTCTGATAGTGGGTTGCATAGTAGACATTTCTGCTAGGTGCATTTTGATTCTTTAATCATTGAAGTTCACCTGCCATTCCATCGTCTATACCAGTGTTTCCCAACCGCCAGTCCTCCAGGATTTTTCTGTCAGTCAGCGAGAAGCGAGTGAATTTATTTATTTTTCTTTTGAATTGAAATAGAGTCAAAATAAGAAGAAATCTAGATCTAAAAATTTTTGAACACTTGTCACAGAAGATTAAAGGAAGCTTGGATTGCTAATCTCTTCACAGAAAATCTGAACTCCTGCGACTAACTCACCAGGAAAAGTACAGCACTGTTGAACTTCCTTCTGATGCCAGTCTGGTATAGATATTCAGATCCAAATCTCTGACTCAGTTTTGGGGTATTATGGAGAAAGAATATCCAAGTCTCGGTGACAGAGCTCTAATATTGGCAACTTTTTCGACTGCATATTTATTGCAAGAAACCCTTTTTAGCTGTTTTGGCAATCGAAACAAAGCACAGGAACATAATGGACATTAATGCCGCACTGCACCTTGCAGAAATGATGCTGGAATCACGGCTTGAGAAGATTATCACTATGCACACCAACAGACGTTGCATTGACTTCAGAAAACATGATGTTAATGGTAAGGAGTATATTGTGGTATATTGATTATGGATTGCACTTTTTAATCATTAAGGAATATTAACAGAAGAAATGATATTAGCTGTAAGTAGGGGATATGGAATAATCAGATATATAAATTATGGATTGTACTCAGTGATCATTTAATACAGAATATTAAGAGATTAAATGCTCAGAAATAGCCAAAAGGTTTTGTTTTGGCATCGCCAGTCTGCGAAAGTTTCTCCCAACATTTTGCCGGTCCGCAAAAGTTTCTCCAGCATTTTGCTGGTCCGCAAAAGTTTCTCCAGCATTTTGCTGGTCTGTGAAAGCAAAAAGGTTAGGAATCACTGATCTATACTATTTACCATTTCAGAGGACCACTGGAATGAGTGTTGTCCAGTGGCGAAGCTTCCATAGACGCAATGAAAGCACAGTTTCCCTTTGAAATCGTGAGGCAAAATGCTGCACGAAATCGTGAAAAAAGACAAAGATTAAAAATTCAAATTCATTTATGCATTGTTTTCCCGTTATTTTGTAATAGAAACAAGTTTCATGATTACGCTGCTGGGTGAATGTATTCAACTTGTGGCCGGTTACATTAATGCCGACTGTTGTGAACCAGGGAATTCCGTGAGGCTTCTCTTTTTCGGACACACATGGCAGTACTACGTTCTCCATGGAAGTAATCTCTACTGCGCTTCTAGCCCCTAGCCTCCCAGCCCAGCAAGGAAGCCAAAGAAGCACATGCGCTTGACGTTTCTTTTGGACACACATGCTACGTTCCCCGTGGATGCGATTTCTACTGCGCTTCCAGCTGTAACCTCTCGGAGCTGCACGGGAGCCTGAGTGGCGCTTGACGTTTGACTCTGCATTTAGACCGCTTCCAGTTAGTAATTTATCTCAGAATTATCTGTGATAAAAGTACTGTTTGTTCCTACAACCTAAGTTATTCAAGTTGTCTAAATTGGAAACACATAGGACAAAAAATATGACAGAAGAAAGCTTGTTCATAGTTCAAGATCTTGGTTTAAAGAATGTTTTAAGTAAAAACATCATTTTGCTGAATTTTGAATGAAAAAAAGATATAGGTGACTTAGAGCTTGAAAGGTAAGTAGCTACCTCATGATGCTAATGAACAAACAAAATTTTACATTCTGAAAAACAGAAATTGTTTATATGAACTTAAAAAGAATATAAAAGAAAGAATTTTTTTTCTCTTATATTTTTTTAATAAGCCTTTTCTGTTCATATCCTCTTCAACTTACCTTGTTTTGTGTTCATACACAGAAATAAATTTTTGTAATATACATTTTAGTACTTTTTATAATGATATGTTTTAAAATTGTAGTGTCAAGCCCAGTGACTTTGAATTCTTGAAGGTTATTGGCAAAGGCAGCTTTGGGAAAGTTCTTTTAGCTAAACATAAAACTGAAGAAAATATTTATGCTGTGAAGGTAAACTTTCTATTGTACCGAAGTAATTTTTATGTATGTATATGTAATATTTTAAAATATGAGGATATAAAAAATTTTCAGGAAAAAAGTTACCATATACAAGTACTTGTACCATAATTATCCAGCAAAGTAGTGCATGTATGAGTTGTTTTTTACATGCCATAATATTAAATATTTTTGAACTGGCATTATAAAATTATAGCAGTGTAGAAATATCTCTCAACTATGAATAATAGTTTTATTTTGATATGTGCCAGTGTATCATACAGTGTTAAAAGAACATCGGCACCTATATATAGCTTAATGCTGATATCTCAGCTGATGGATGTTTCAAGAACAATCTGCTCCAGTAGGTAGTTTGGTCCACATGGTCATCAGGGCAGAATTTCCCAAACTATATGGTGTAGTTCCAGTCATTTGGAAGGTCGTAGTAGTCCTTAAAAAATATGCAAAAATTACGAAGATCGATTATATTGCAACAATGATGTTAAAAATATATTTTAATTTTGTTTTTACTTTAATGCAATTGGAAGAACAACATGACAAAAGTGATATCTAAGAAGCAATTTGTGCAGAAATAAATAAAATCTTTCAGAGCTACAATTAAAATTGAATATTTTCCTCCAAATGATGCTAGTAAAAATGGATTAAGAATTTGTTTACAATGGAAATTGGGAAAGAAAAAATATTTCAATTGAAGAAATGGATTCATTATTTGAACTTTCTTGTAATTCTACCTTGAAAGAAAATTTTGATAAATTTTCTTTCCATAATTTTTGAATTTTGTGGAAATGAATATTAACTCTTACCTGAAAAATTTCTTAAATCTGTGATGCTTTTTGTCATGACATGCAATTGTGAAATATATTTCTCATCTATAGTTTCTTAAGAAGGTAAGTTGAACCAGATTTGCAATATTTTTTTTTTTTTATTTGCTCTCAACATTATGTTGGTGTACGATAAAAAAAAAAAAAAAAAAAAATCCCTGTTCCCAGTAATTGTTCGTAGTTATTTGAAAGCAATAGTGAAATCCTATAGTAACTGATTTGCAATAATTACATGGCTGCAAATAGGTTTTTTTCCATTGCTTTTACATGGGACTAGGTTTTTGTGCCACAAAAAACTCTGCACTACACACTGATAAGGTGCATCATTGGATTTTTATGGTCATAAACTTTCTCCTTGGAAAACTACACACTAAACTGGTAGGTGAGGTTTTCTTTTTAGTGGTTTTCATGACATCCATTGATTGACTTATGGCTGGAAATTTTTCTTGTAAAACCATTGAAACAACAACAACAAAAATAAAATAAAATAAATTATTTCAGGGCAGAAAAGGTATCTTTACTACTTTATTTTCCTACATAAAAAAATATTTAATCTGCATATTCTCCTTGTAACCTGTTCACAACTGTATGGCCAGATGTTCAGTTTTGAAGAAATACAAAGTCTATAGAAATTGGTTTTGGTTTGATGCAAAACTTCCCCGATTTTCGTTTGATGTAAACCTAGTTTATTGAAAGATATTTAACATCTGAAAAAGCATTCATTACCTTTATCATTAACAGCCAGGCTGTCAGAGGCATTGGTTTATGACTATCCAAGTTAGGCCTAGGTTTGAGTCCTGGATGAGGTATGCATGGTGTTTGTCCTGTAACATGCTGGGCACTATTTCTTCAGTGGAGCCAGTATCACTAAATTTTTGATAGGTGACTCCTTATATGCCAAGATGCTCATGGTAATCATTAAGTTCTAAGCCAACAAAAGTTAGGCCAGTTCTATTGCTTCAGTCCATCTTGTCCGAGGTCTTCTCTTTAGTCCGTTGCTGTCTTTAACTGTTGCAACTTCCCAAATCCTCCACGAAAACACATCTCATAGTCTTTTCATCAACTTTGTCTCCTATGGAAGAAGCACCTAATTCAGATATGTTTTTGCTACTACTCTTGCAATGCATCTCTTTCTATCCTGATATTTTTGTCACTAATCTTGCAATGCATCTCTTTCTATCCTGATATTTTTGTCACTAATCTTGCAATGAATCTTTGTCCTGATGTTTTTCTCACCTCTCGTGTATCAACAATTTCCAACTTCTTAGTGAGTCCCTTATCTTCACATACAGCTGTAATTGTCAGAAAATAGCAGATGCGTAACTAGGCATTTCTGTGCCCAGGGCAAACCACAGAATATTCGCCCCCTCCCCCTTTCCACAGGTCGTGTTAAGGTAAAAAAGCTTTACTGCCTGAATTATTATAATACTGCTTGTTGCATGTGCTTTTAGGATAGCAAAACTGACCTTGGGTGTTGATTATGCACCAATGTGCATTATTTAGTACCCATACACATGCGCAATTAGAAGTAAAAAAAAAAATATATATATTACTGGCCACTGGGAGTTGCTTTTGACATTTCACTTCACACTAAATTGTATAATTTCTTTCTTTATCATATTATCTAGTAGTTAATTGATAACTAATAACCATTAACAATTAGATTTTAAGAATGTGCCAGTTTTTCAGTGGACCAGAGGAAGACTTTTGCAAAGTTATTGCCATTTTTATAATAGTTCAACAACCTAACTTTTAAATACTTTTTTTGGGATATGATACTGGAAATAGGATATTAGGGAACTAGGTGCCATTCCTTAACCCAAACGGGAATGGCATTAATGCCCATTAAATTCCTGAAAAAAAGTTAGGAAATGGGGGACAGCACTCGGCAGAAGGGTTTCGTTCATTTTTCTTTCCCTTCCTTACATCAAAGGTGTTCTGAGTGGTGAAGTCGAACTGGATGTGGAACACATTTTACGCTGTAAAATACAAAATGTGAAGGGAACAGTGAAATTCCCAACTGCTCCAGTGTTCTGACCTTTGGTACCACATTAAATGAACCGAATGTAGCTTGCAGTAGTTGAATTGCCCCCAGAGAATCTTCAAAAATATGAATGCCGTCCTTATCTTGTAACATACGAACAACCATGCAGTCATTTCTGATTGTGAGCTAATTACTTCCCCTGCACACCTTATGGAAGAAATGCAAACTTTTAAGTGCAAGCTACTGCAACTGGTGAAAGAAATTATAGGTACATTCTGTAATTCTATACCAAAAACTGATGCAAAAGTTTCGAATCCGATTTTAATCAGACTGTACGCAGTGGTTTTTGCACCCTCTCTTGAGCTGCGTCTGGGGCAGCCGCCCCGTTTGCTCCGCCCTAGTTATGCCTCTGGGAAATAGGATAGGTTTAAATTCTGCATTACAAATACCCAGGATTTTCTCCTTTGCCAGCCTCTTAGTGACTGGCAGTAGATAACTTTGGTGGCTAACTTGATTTCCAATCCGTTGTTTACTTTTTAGTTTGTGTATTGTTTTGTGACTTCCTATTGGTCTTGTTCAGTCACGTCTAGATTATCATAGTTTTGTTTCCAAGGGCACTACAGTTTAACCTCAATTAAACAGTTCATAACTACCTATAGACCAGGCATGATGCTATGGTTGGAAGCCCCACCCCATTTTTTTCTGAGCCCACCCCTTTAGCCCCCAAATTATTTAAGCAGTTAGAACACATGGCGAGTTCAATCATCTAAGATTTAGAGAAACTTAGGTGAATGTATGTGAAATTTTCGAATTCAGAGATTTTGTCTTAGAAAACAAATTTTCTGCTAAATTTGATGTTTAGCAAATCTGTAAAATGGAGGAAGTCCCCTCAGTGAATGTCTAAAAGTAGTAAAAACACACTAGTTTCTTTAATTATGGTTTAAAAAGATCAGAGATAGTGAGATAGATTCCTTGTCAGGTTACAAACTAAACTTCATAAAAAGACTCTTGACAGTAAAGTATTAAAAAAAACCCCAATAAAAATGATGTAAGATAAAATTGCAGTGAAATGATAACTTGTTTCAGGCCATGAAGGGTAGTATCCATGGTTTCAAGTACTATTGGGTTGTCGGAAAAGCCATGACGTATATTGGCACCTCATGGCGGTTGGGCGGTTTTGGAAGTACTAGAAGCATGTGCAGCTCTGTTATCGTTATGGCATTCAACAGGTGCCAGTTCTAGCTGCAGTATAAAAGGAATAGTGAGCGATTTGGTTGATTTGTGGAGATTGGACATCAAGTTGAAGACGGAAGACCAAACTGTGCATTTTCGCCATATTTTACTGTTTTACTTCCGTAAAGGGAAAAACGCACGTGAAGCTTGGGAAAAGTTACGTAAAGTGTATGGTGATAATGCTCTACAAGAACGTTGGTGCCAGCGGTGGTTCGCAAAATTCCGTGCTGGTGATTTTGACCTCAATGATGCTCCTCGATCAGGGAGGCCCACTGAGGTTGATGACGACCAAATCAAGGCATTGATCGAGTCAAACCCACATTACACGACACGAGAGATTGCTGATACATTGCACATCCATCATTCAAGTGTTCACGACCACCTGAAAAGCTGGGATATGTAAGCAAGCTCGATGTGTGGGTTCCTCATGAACTCAAAGAACCTCAATTGACGGTGCGTATAATCATCTGCGATGTGCTCATTAAACGTGAGGAAAACGATCCTTTTTTGAAGCAACTGATAACTGGTGACAAAAAGTGGATTGTGTACAACAATGTGCTACGCCAACGGTCTTGGTCTTGCCGTGCTGCTTCGCCTCAAACGACATCCAAAGCAGACATTCATCAGCGGAAGGTTCTGGTCTTAGCGTGGCGGGATTTTAAAGGTGTCTTGTTTTTCGAGCTCCTACCACGAAACCAAACAATCAACTCGAATGTGTACTGTTGGCAATTGGACAGTTTGAACGAATCCATCATTCAGAAACATCCAGAGCTCGTTCATGGTAAAGGTGTTGTGTTCCATCACGACAATGCGAGCCCACACACAAGTTTGATCACCAGCCAAAAATGATTGGAGCTTGGGTGGGATGTATTGCCACACCCAGCATACTTGCCTGACCTTGCGCCATCAGACTTCCACTTGTTTCACTCTCTTCAACAGTCTTTGCGTGGCATAACGTTCAATTCAGATGAGGCTGTAAATCAGCACCTTGTAGAGTTTTTCGCCACGAAAGACAGGTCCTTCTATGAACGAGGCATTCTGCAGCTCACTGGAAGATGGCAAAATGTTATCGAACAAAACGGGCATTATATCATTGATAGATCTTTGTTCTTTCTATCAATAAATGACCTTTGCAAAACATGGCTGAAATACGTCGTGACTTTTCTGACAACCCAATACATACAAAATAAATACCTTTTTTTTTTTTTTTTTTAATATTTGGGGCTAAATAACATCAGTGTTGGGTAAAATCTACATAAACATAATTTTTTGGCAATAATATAATGTTACTAAATTAATAGTTAAAATACTGTTTCGCACATTATTTAAGATCACACGGACACCCGTATCAAAGTATCGTAAAATGCAACTGTTGATATCTATTACACAATGTGCCAAAAATAAAATGAAGCAGTAGGACTCACCAGCAATAGTTCATCCAGGTCAGTAATTAAGTGCATGTGCACTGAGGCAAATCATGTTGTAACAACATGAAGTGCATGTGCCCTGAGATGAAGCATGACACGACACCAAATTATGAAGAATTAAAACCAAATGGGCAGAAATGAAGCAAAATTTGTAAAAGATGAAAAACCCAAAACCATTGTAGACATACCAAAGCTTCAGTTAAAAACTGGAGAACCATAAATGCAACATCAAGCACCAGTGTAATCGGTCAGACTAGTTTTGTATTGCATGGTATTCAGCATCTTCCATGGCACATACCCCACACTCTGGCTCTTTTACTATCTGTAGACATGCGCCTTCTACCAACTCATCACCAGCTTGGAACCCCAGTTCTCCCTACGCATGCGTGAATCAGCACCCTCTCGTGGATTTCTGGATGTTACTTCTGCTATCCGTAAGTCTTTTAGCATACCCAAGGTGTTATCTCTCTTTTTTTGTCTTTCCCCTATAATTCGTTTCTTGATCAATCAAATGTCTCCAAGAATATGAAAGTTTAACAGGTTCATTGATATTACAGTTGAATCTCAACGTTTTTTCAATCGTGATGTCTTCAGAAGTCAATATCTGACTGTGTTCTGTGCGTTGTAAGCTCACTTGAGTTTGCCCTATCAGGACTTGAACCCATTGCCAAACAATATCGAATAAGATAATTCTCTTCTTGTTTTTTATTCCAAAAATGTTTTTTTGGCAAACAATTATTTTTTGGCAAACTTTCTGCCAAGCACTTCAAAATGCGTATGATTTAAAAGTGCTTGGCAGAAAGTTTGCATTGTTCCCATATGATACTTAGCCCTCCTAATAGTCCACCCTGTTCTAAACAATATTCCTTCTAAGCAGCCATGGGCAATGTGTGCCTAATCCAATGAGCTGGGCAGGCATCAAAACCACTTGGGCAAAAAATTTTATTTTCTCAGCTTCTCTTACTAATGTAGTAGAAGTTGTAACTTGGATCAAAACCCTTATTTTTTCTAATTCCCCCAGTTTTATCATTTTTCTGCAATTGAATTTAAATAAAAAAAATATTAAAAGCATTTCATCAATTAAAATTTTTATTTTGTAAAAAGTGAGAAGCTCAAACTTACTTCTGGAATAAATCTGCTTTATTAGCTGACAAAGTTTGAGAAAATCCCTTTACCAACAGTTTACAATTTAACTGACCAGAATGCCTTTCTCCCGCCAACTAGCGTGGGTGCATTAGTTAGTACAATGAACTTGGTTACTGTGATTGGCTGATGTGTTGTTTTGAGAAAAGACTCAATATCTGCCTCTTTCTCGGCGTGGGATAATCACTAATCCCAGCATTCTCATATTCACTATTGCTCGCACGAGACTACTTTGCAAAAAAGCCTTTGAGAATGAAGAGGACAAGGAGGCGAACGGTATTTAAGAAAAGTGTTGTTTTGACTTTTGAGAACCCGAATTTTATTTATTTATTATTATTTTTGCAGGTGATTGATTTTCGATTTATGAAAATTAATTAGGAATTTGGGAATTTTAATATAAAATGCTTCCTGCACAGGAGATATTTCAGCTGCACGGGGGAAATTAAATTGCTGCACGGCTGCACACACGGGCAGTTTAAAGGGAACATTAGTTCTAAACTGCTGGTGTTGCCACTGTTGTAGACAGACATGTGATTGGTTCACAGCTTAAAATCAAGCTGATAACTGTTTGGAAACAAATTGCAGCAGTTCAAATATCCGCAAGTCATCACACTGCAGAAGTTAGTAGACCTTTTGATTAGTTGCCAGTTTTCACTGTATAATATGTTGGAGCACATTGTTTTCATATTTTCTGTTCTAATTTGCTTGGAGTATATCCCTGTTCATCTGACAAACACAAAGGCAAATTCACCTTTCAGTACACTAGTATGGTTGCTAGCTCGCCATTTCACTAGCTTGTAGTAACAGATTTTTAAAGCTTCTGCTTTTTCACCATTAAACAAAATGGATGTAAATGAATTGCTCATCTTTGCCGAATGCCGGACTTTGGTAGAATTAGTAGAAAATCTTGCCTGGTGTGATCAGATTGTCATTCAGTTCAGAGCTTGAGCTACAGATTTTCAGCTCAGTAAATAAATTCTAACAAGTAATTTTTTACTGTAACATTCTGAATTATTTGGTGGGAACCCTCCCCCCACCTCTCCCCAAAAGGAAAAATGTAACCTTTTTAAATTTGAAAATTAATATGAAATGCTCTGAAAATTATAGTACAAAAATGCTTAATTTCCCCCTTAAATTTGCCAGCAGGTGCAGCAGTGTCAGTGAAGCATGATCATTTTTTCTATACCCTGCTGGAGTGGTTGATAGGCATTTGCTGGGTTTCCATGTTAGCAATAGCAATTTATGATAATACAATGATGTGGAACTATCTTTGAGTGTCTGTTTAGCTGGTGTATGTTGCTATTGCATAATGTGTCAACCAGTGCAATGCAGTTATGATCATATGTAGAGGATTTTAGAAAGGGAGTGTCTGACCCCAGGTCTTAAACAACCCTTAGAAATAGGAAGGTAGCAGATTTGGGCTAGAGTGCCTGATAGGAAACTGACATGGGCTTAAGCGAAGTAGAAAGGGGAGGAAGACGCCCTTATTTATTACAGAGGGGCCAGTACCCGGGGTCTGACGGCTTAACGTGCCCATCTGACGCACGGCGGATATTTAGTGGATTGAGCGTTCGTACCTGCTTGGGATCGAACCCGAGTTCCTTTCCTTGGCAGTCACAAACGTTGCACACTAGGCCACCCGGGGCCGTGCAATGCAGTTATCTCTACAGTGGAGTAGGTAAATGCTTACTATGAACTCAGCAGATATTGTTGCACCTTTAGGTAAATTTTGTGGGAAATATTACTTGGCTATATGCAATACAAGCTTTAGACCTACTTTATTTTCTGGCAATTTATTACTGTAATTTACACAGCATTTTATTTAAACTTACATACAGTGCCATACTAGTGCATTGCTGGTTTTCAGGTTTTCCTGGATTTTCATTCCATAGCTTAGTGTGTGCAAGTCAAGTGGTATGTAACACAAATCATGTTGTATAGGGAGTATGCTTAGCTAAATCAATTTTCAATCAGAAAGATAACAATAATCAAGGTGACAGGAAGGGAAAGAAGTACATACTCTTTTTTTTCCCCACTGTTTTCACATGAACTTTCAATTATTCTTCACATCTTCCAAGTTCTTTTGTTTTTACTGAACGTTTCTGGCCTCTAGATTCATATCAAGGCCTGTTCTCAATGTGTAGAAACTGTATCAAAAGTTCTTTTCACACAGAAAGAATTTAAATTATGTTGCTGGTTTCCTCTTGCAGGTGCCAGTTATGAAATTAAATTCTTTTAATTGTGTATTTTGTAAGTTCGTTATTTTTGAATTAAGTTGTTGAAAATGTTATTTATAAGTTTTGGATTCATTGATGGAATTGCTTTTTTTTTTTTTCTTGGATGTAAAAATTTAAGTTTTTTTCTTATGAGGTTCATAGAATTTCAAACACTAAAGTTTTTACATCCAAAGGAAAAAAAAATATTAAATTTTTGCCATAAAGGTTCACATTTGCACAACTGTATGTGATTTACCAATCAAATTAAAAATCAAATGAATGAAATGAATATATTTTCCCTTTTCCATTAGAAGCTTTTATTATAATAGACTTACAAAATTCATAATGAAAATATTTTAATTTAATTACTGCCAACTGCAAGAGGAAAGTGGTAACAAAATTTAAATTCTGTGTAAACAAAACTTTTGATACAGTTTATATACATTGAGGCCTTGATAAAAATCTAGAGGTCAGAAACATCTGTAAAAACAAAAGTGGGAAGATGTGAAGAATAATTGAAAGTTCTTCAAGTGAAAATGGAATTAAGTATAATAACCTGAGTAAAGCCTTGAGTAAGTGTTTTAGTACATACTTTATGAAATAACAAATTTATGTGAACATATTCTTAGGTGGTGTTTATCAATATTTTTGTAACCTTGCAAAATTACAGTAGTTTTTGGTCTAAATCTGTTGCACCCTTAACAATGAAATTCGTCTGAGCCACGGTTCATTGCTCCAAAACTGCCATAAATGAATAGCCGTGCAATAAAGTAAATAAAAATGTGTAGTTTATTTTACAGTGAAACTGTTTTTATTACCCTACTCTTTCATTCCTTGATGATGCAGAACATCTGAAAATCATTAAAACAGATCCTGAAATTAGCACATTGGTTTTATACTTGTGTTTTTCCAAGATGTGATTGGATCAACAACAGTTGCTCTACTAGCTTCTACAATCGCTTTAAATGTATAGAAGATTTTTATGGCTAGTTAAAAAAATATCATATCCATGTGAACTTTGGGAGGTTCTAAAGATTTATGAATTTCATTGAAATTGGGGCCAGTTTTGTGAATATTTAACCCCCCCCCTTTTTTTTAAACTGACCGGCACAGAGGATACATCAAAGTCGTCAGGCAAGTGAGGGTGAAACGATTCTCAGCACTGAATCAGCAGGAGCTGTGAACTGGTGAGGAAGGGGGTTGGTCTTTGGCACCATTAACTGATTGTCCTAGTTGTGGATGTTATTGATGCCACAAAATTACCGGTATTAATGTCACATATCTTGCCTAAACATCTTTAAACATTATTCTACTATAAATACTAACATTGTAAAAAAATCAAGTAAAAAATTATCTTGCCAAAAAAGAGGAAAAAAAAAAACTCTTCACAAATTTGCTGGTTTTGGGGTTCTGCATTTTAGGATGCTAGATAATGGGTCTGCTACTGTATTTGAAAAGATGTATCATTTTTGCCATAATTTCCAGCCAAATAATTTAGTATGCTGCAATAAAGGATTACTGTACTGACATGAAATTATTTCTGAAAAGTGTGTTTTCATATAAAAAGTTTTGGTGCCCAAATTATCTTTCTGAGATAATGTATGTGACTCATGCTTCATGAAGTTTTATACTTGTGAAGTGTATTGAATGAAATAAAAACAAATGTTTGGCATTTTAATAGTGTTGCTTCTTGATACAGGTTTTACAGAAGAAGATTATTTTAAAGAAAAATGAGAAAAATCACGTCATGAGTGAGAGAAATGTCCTCCTTAAGAATTTGCATCATCCTTTTTTAGTTGGCTTACATTATTCTTTCCAGACACCTGATAAACTTTATTTTGTTCTGGATTATGCAAATGGAGGTGAGGTAGGTATGAATTTCTTTCTTGTAAAGTTATGAATTGGAGTGTTAATGTTTCATTTTTTAAAGTTATGTGCATATGTTGAAAAGCTCTTCAGGCTTATTGAAACAATAGTACTGTACCAGATGGTCTTTATGAATAAAGAATCCTTGCCTGTGGACAAGTATTTTATAGTAGAATAACATTTAATTGCATCATGCTAGCAAGGAATAAGGGATAGATCATAACTCTTTGTCACAATTGCAAACTGTTTTCCATGTGGGAGGCTTGGAAAAATCATTGCCTTAGAAGCTAGAGTTGGATTTATATCTTCCAGTTTCCATCCGAAGATAGAAGGTGGGAAATGTTACTTTTTCATTTGCAATAAGAGTTTTGAATGCAGAATTTTTGCAAACATTTCTTTCTGTGGTCTCAAATTAGTTCTGCAGTGAGTACAAATTCAGAAGGAAATCCAGTGTAAAATACCATGTACAAGCATAAGATTTTTCTGTGGATTCACAGAATTCTTCTTTTATTTGGGTCACTCTCCAGGTCGATGTAAAACTGAAGAGAAATTTTTGGAGAATTTCGTGTGTGTGTGTGTGTGTGTGTGTGTGTGTGGGGGGGGGGGTTCCATCTGGGGACAATATTACATCTTTCAAAAATGGGAATTAAATCAAGTAAAAACTTTTCCAATCATATTTTTTTCATTCTCACGATGTTCATTGTGCCCAGTACTGTTGTTAAATATGTTATTCCATAAATTTTTGTATTACAACATGAAAATGGTGAGGAAATTTTGTACAATGGAAGTTGGACAGAGAGAAGCTCCACTGCACAAAGAAATAGTAATGTCCACTGCAATGGTCCTGTGTTGGTGTTAAATGTTGTGATTCCTAAAATATTGCAATTTTTCCCACCAGTGGCATAAATATATATCTAATTTTTTTCAATATCTCTGCTTCTAAGTCTGATTTGAAAAAGTCTTTCTTTGCTGGAGAGTGTTTTTAATGTGAAATATTTTGCTTATAATTTCGAATTTTTATTAACAAGTTTGCCACCAGTGTTCGGAATAAGTTCACATTTGTGTTTACTGCATATTTACAGCAGTATCTGTGTGTGTAAACACCTGATTAAAAAAAAATCCTTTCCTAGTCAGGTACCACTAACTACAAAGAATATTTGTGGGCATATAGTCTCAAAATGAGGCAAAATTTCTCCATTAAGGTACACGAATGCTTAATCTGTTTTTCTTGATATCTCTTCTAAAAGTTTGATTAAAAAAAAAAAAAAAAAAAAACACTGCATACCATTCATCATTTAGAACACCTTGCATGTACTCCTAAGATTTTTGTAGTTCACATTACTGGTGCTAGGCTGTGGTAGTATGTATTTCTCTTTGCAGCTGCATTTTCTGCTTCAAAAAATTCTGTTGGAAATTTTTTTTTTGTACTGTATGCCATTTGCTACAGTAAAGATGGGAAACACATTATCCTCTCTAAATAATGCATATTTTCCCGTTATGGGCGGACATGTCAAAATCTTTTTCTTGCTGTCCCTGCTTCCACGAGTCATATTTAAAAAAAAAAAAAAAAAAAAAAAACAAACTTAGTATAGCTTTTTTTCTGTGAAGAGTACTTTTCACTTAATTTCTACTTTTCTATTATTCAGAATTCTTCTGCTAGGTAGCATAAAACTATATCATGTTTTCCTCTGCCTATCTTGTTTTAACTGTATGATTTGAAAATCCCTTTGTCTGTGATATTTTCTCTGATTTACGAGAAAGGCTTTATGCACAATTTGTTCATTTTCGTAACTTACTTTTTAGCTGCTAGTGGGAGAAAGTTGCTGTTTCTATTTCTAGATGGTTTATCAATTGTAGAAATACCGCTGATTTTTTTAACGGGTTCCATTCTCTATTAACGACTTTAACATATTTTATTCATGTCGGAAATAATTCAAAAGATGTGTTCACTACAACCAAAAATTCATTGACATCTTTCTTGTTAGATTGAAACCAACTCCTGTAAACTGTTAGTATAGTAAATTGTTTAAAATGATTAGTCAGGATTTTATCCCTCATGTTAATTAGCTGCTCTAAAGAACATTGTCAGAAATTGCATTCTTCACACCTACTCTAGCATTGAAATCCCCTGCTAATTATAACCTTCTCTTTAGCACCAAACTGGCTCAAAACAGCTTTTAGCTCATTCTAGAAATCTCCCTTCCTATCAGAAGATTCCGAGTCACAAGGAGCATACACTACAACAATTACTATTCTCTGAAATTTCACTTTCAAATGAATCAAAATAATTCTCTCGCTTATGCAGCTATAGTGAATCAAGTTGTTCTTCATCTTTTCACTTAAAATCACACCTACAGCAGCCTGTCCTCTCACATTATCCAATACTCCAGACCACACACTCACCGTTCCATTCACTTCTTCTATCCCAATTTCCTTTCTTTTGGTTTCACTTACGCACAGCACATCCAAGCTATACTTATTCATCTCTTCAATCACCTCATTCATCTTGCCATTTATACCTCTAGTATTCCATACACCAATCTTACTCACTCAGCCGAGATCTCTTTCTCATGTGCTGTTTAGAAAGTCCAGGTCGATTCCATGGTGGACCATCCTTCTCAAGTGTGGTAGGTCCACCATATCTCACACTAGAGTCCGGATATTGATTTCTTTGTGTCTTTTTAATCAAGTAAGTACACCAGTGTGGATGATTAGCCCACAGCTGACAGTTCCAGTTGGTCATTCAACCTAAGGATTTTGGAACAGAACCAAGTGAGTTGGGGTCTTTTCGCCAATGTCACACAGAATTAGCTGGCACCTCCAAGATTTACAGAGGCCCTAGTTGCTGTTGTGTGTGCCATCTTCTGGTCTTACATTTTCTATGTTGAGCAGTGTATGACATTTCCAGTTTATGATATATAGATTAATGATTTAAAACATTCATATTTTGAAACATCAATGCATTGTGTCCATGCACTTTTGAAAAATAACAGCTGTTTGAATTAGTTTTTAAGACATCTCAACAGATTTTTGCTTCAGAGATCAGCCATCTGGCTTCCATTTGAGACTTTGTATTTTGTATGAAATTGGCATTTTAGCTGTGGTATAATTAAGGAGACGTGTTGATCACAGTTGAACATTGAACTGGAACTTTTTATCTTACGCCCATAAAACCCCAATTTGATTTACGGTGCAACAAAAAAGCAAGCTATCTTTTCACCAGACCTTTTTGCCTTGCTTGACTTAAGTGCAAATACTTGTTAATATTCAATATGCAGTGGCAAATCAAGTTCATTAAGAAATCTCTTAAGAAATTGCAAAAGTTTGGCAGAATAAGTTTTATGTAATAAACAGTATATTTTTCTGATTTACTAAGTAACATGAATAGTTTATTCACTGTATTATGTCCCTCCTTTTTTACGCTTTCGAACCGTAGGTTGAAGAAGCGTATATGCTCCAGCTTTGTCAGCCTGTCTGTTCGCACGATAACTCGCATAAAAATGGTTCAATTTTGATGAAATTTTGGTATGTGGTAGGGGAACAATCCTATTGAAAATGGGCAAAATCGGGTCAAAGGTCACGACATAGGAGCAGGATCCATTCCATTGCCCTTATAGTTCATAACTTGCGTAAAAATGCTTAGATTTCGATGAAATTTTAGTATGTGGCAGGGGACCACCTTAGAATGAATTATATTTAAAAATTGGCGAAATGGGGTCAAAAGTCAGGACATAGGAGTGGGATCCATTCCATTGCCCTTATGCGTCATAACTTGTGTAAAAATGTTTCAATTTTGATGAAATTTTAGTATGGGGTAGGGGACCACCTGGGGATGAATTATGTTGAAAATGGGCAAAAGGGATTAAAGGTCAGGACATAGAGCGGGATCCATTCCATTACCCTAATGCGTCGTAACGTACGTAAAAATGCTTCGATTGCGACAAAACTTTAGTATGTTGTTCCGGAGGTATACTGAACCGGTTCTTTTGAATATTATAAAAATGGGGTCAAAGGTCAGGACACAGAAGCAAGATTTATTCCACAGCCATTATCCTCGTAACTTGAGTAATAACTTGAGTAATGATTTCTGGTATGTTGGAAAGCGTATCATAATCAATGCCCTGCACGATTTTACTAACTTGTTTCTTTGTTCTAAGGTTTAGTATGTTTGCCAAAATAGAAAATTTTCATACAAAAATGATTAGAAATTTTGGGAAAAGTTTATGAAAATTCTGTCAACCTGTAGACTACTGCATTTGTCAGTGTACAGTTTTAATTGTTAACGTGTTTGCTTTTCTATGTGCATGATTTGGTGACATCTCATCATGGCAAAATGTTTTTACAAACCAATGATTTGTTGTTTTTGAGAGATTTTACTATCTTGGCAGATCATCTTAATAAGAAATGCTCATAACAACGTGGGTTTCTTTACTGCAAAACCTTTTGTAACTTATTTTGACAGACACAACTGCATGAATAAATGTGAACTCATTCAAAAATGATCGTTCATGCAAATGACAATGATTTAATGTGCTTCACCAAACTAAATTCGAGCCAAATTCTCGTTTATTGCATATCATAATATTAAAGCACAAAATAATCTTAATAGGAAATTATTTATAGTTCAGTGTCATAACAGGATCAGGCATTGTAAGAAATATTTTTTTGCAATCTGTGCTTTATAAACAATTTACTCTGAAAATAACATGAATAAGAGAATAAAAAAAGCAGAGAGCAATACAGAATGTCATGATTTTTATGGAGCTGATTTTTTTAAATATTAAATTCTAGTTTATGTTGTCATTCTGAGCTGCACTCATAATTGTGATGCTCTGTTTTGTTTAGTATGGCATTAATAAAGGTTGCACTGTGGATGATTTTCATTGTGCTCTTTTTGTTCCAGCTATTTTTCCATCTCCAAAGAGAAAGATATTTTCAAGAGCCTAGAGCGCGATTTTATGCAGCTGAAATAACAAGTGCCTTGGGATACCTTCATTCAGAAAATATTATTTATAGGTAGGCTGCTATTTTTGTAAAATGTATATCACGTATCAAGTTTTTATCATACATTACCTGTTCTTTTTAAACAGTTATCCAATGCAAGTAGAGTACTTAGGGTGTTTTACTGATGATGTAACAAGTCATTTGTGCAGTTTAACTTTGTTATTAAAATGTGTATGGCAGAAATTTAGCAGCTCTTAAATTGTATTAATGTTAAGTCTGTGTGCGTGTGTATGGGGTATGGATTAATGTATAGGTTCTTGTAAAATACTTCAAAAAGTTTTGTACCTCTGATTTTTGTGACATTTAAAGCTTCTACAAGGGTTGTCTCAAAACAACTGAGAATGTTTTTATAAAAACCATATGTGTACCATAATTATCAAGGAAGTGGTCATCTTTTTTGAAATAGTGTCCATTGCATAGAATGAAGATGTCCCAACATTCCTCCCACTTTTTAAATGTCTTTGGGAATTCTGAAATGCTGTTGAAGCACCCCAGCACAGCTTTAGTAAAATTTTAGTCAGTCTCAAATTGTTGTCCCTGTAATGTCTTTTTTTAAAATGGGGAACAACCAGAAGTCACATGATGACAAGTCTGGATTATTTGCCGATTGGGGCATCAACTTAATATTCATTTTCTCCAAATAATAAACGACAGAACTGGCTGTGTGTGACCTCGCAATGAGCCACATATGAAAAGAAACCCAAGTTGAACAAACTCGTTTCCTGTCCTAATGCTCGGTTAAAATTATGTGAATTGATGATTTTGAAATGTGAAACACATCTTTGATATCTCTAATTGATAGGTGTCTGTTTTCCCATATAACACTTATTGTATTGATATTTACCTCCATAACACTCTTTGAAGGTCTTCCTCCATGTGCAGTACTACAACTCACAACCATCCATGAATTCTTTAGGCAATCTGAAAATTGTTGATTTTCCTAGACATTAATTTTATAATTTTTTTTTTGACAGCCTTCTTAAGTTGCAGCAAAATTTAATGGTGCATCTTTGTTCCTTTTTCACATCCATTTTTAAAAAAAATCATAGCTCAAAAACACTTGTTAGGGATTCACAAAACAGCAAATATTAAACTGTGCAACTACCAATGACGTATGCATGATAAATAGGTGTGGCCAGTTGCTATGGTTAAGACAATGACTACATTTTTTTGAGACTCGTGCCAAGGTCGCTCACAGTATTGTACATTTTTGTAATAAAAACTTTCTCAATTGTTTTGGGACAAGCTATATACATAAGATTCTATACCTTATATTATAACATATTCATTTGAACATGTTATAATTTTGTGTGTTCATGGTAACAGTTTTAACCTATGAGCTTAATTTCTAATTTTAAAGATTTTTTCTTGTAGGCAGTACGGAATTAGTTAAGCTGAATTAGCATCACTGCTTTATTTTTTTTTTTAACTCCTTTCATTATTAACCCTTAGCAAAAGATTAGGGAAAATCTTTTTATTTATTAATTGCATGGTTAATTGGATCTGACTTCTTATGAAAACTTGAAATTGTGCTTAGTTTTTTCTTTTTCTGCTGAAATTTGAATATCAGGGGAACAAGTAGTTTGAATTTTGTCTATGTTGCAAATAAAAATAGCTTATAATAATCAAAGTATTATTAAAGGTAATTTCTTTAGCTCCACTGAATGGTTTTCTTTTCCAAGGATTATTTTTATTGGAGAAAAACTTTGAGTGCTGTCAGATTTTTATTGCGCATATAAAAATATTTTTTTACTTAAATTACCTGCATTAATTATATTTTCCAGATTTGTTTAATTCATAAGATTATTACATGAGTTTTTTGTTTATTTAGGGATTTGAAGCCAGAAAACATTCTTTTGGACTGTGAGGTATGTTCATTTGTAATCAAATTTCCTTTACACAATAATAATTTATGCTATGAAAAAAATAATCAAAAGGAGTGAAAAAGGAAACTTTTTCTTTTTTAAAAGCAATAGTCATTTAATAAAGAGTGGAACACAAAAACCTGGAGTATTTTGTTTAACAACTCTTTAAGAATCTCTTAAGAATTTGCTTTCATAAAATTATTTTTCTCTCAAGAAAAGTGTAATATATTTCTGAAATTTTTTTAAAATGCTGTTTTATGACTATTAATTTTTCAAGGCACATTGAGTTTTACAACATCTTCCAAATCAGTGATTTGTGTTCTTCCTTGAGAAGTTTTGTACCATAGTAAATGTCTTTTTGACAGAAATATTTCTTCATAATTTCATTAGTTGTACATAAGTTACATCAGTTAAAGAATGAGTAATTTCTACTGCATCATGGTTTACATGTTTAGGAATAAAGTGTCATATATGTGCTATAAACTGGAACGTGGCAAGCTCATAAGACAAACAAAATGTATTGACATAACCAACCTTAAAAAACACCATAATACTTTCAAGTTGGAACTGAAGAACAGATTCTCTGCTTTAGAAGGCCTAACATCGGAAGAAGTGGATATTTCGGAAGTTAACAGAAAAGTAACCAAAGCTCTTATGGAAACAGCAACAAAATTAGCTGGGTCTAAGAACAAGTTGCATGTAAACAAATTATCAGGAAAAACCAAAATGTTGATGCAAAAAAGAAGAGAGATGAGGACAACTAAAGAAGATGTGACTTCCAAAGTGGAATATATAGAGCTATGCAAGACAGCACGAAAAAGTATCACTGAAGACATAAGGAAATTCAACTGTGAGCTAGTGAGGAAAGCAATTGAAAACAACCAAAGCCTAAAGATAGCAAAGGGACATCTCAGTAAGGGAAGAAAACAGATTATGGCTCTGAGAAAAAGAAGATGGTTCTATAACAAGAAATAGAGGCAGAAATTTTGACAAGAGTGAAAGATTTCTACTCCAAATTATATGAAAGGGATGATACATGTACTCCAGACATCATGAAAGGTACCAGAGTTCTTCCAGTCCTCCCAGCAGAAGTTGCTCATGCAATCAAGAACATGAAGCGGGGGAAAGCTCCAGGAGAAGATGGAATTACTATAGACATCATACAAGAAGCAAGTGGAGAAATTGAAACAGTACTCGCCCAAATTTTCACTCGATGCCTTAATGAAGGGAAGATTCCTGAGGATTGGAACAATGCTACAATGATCCTGCTACATAAAAAAGGTGCCATTGAGGATCTCAGGAACTACAGACCTATCAGCCTCCTATCAGTGGTTTATAAAATCTTCACTAAAGTTCTTTCACACCGCTTGAAGGTAACACTGGACATGGCTCAACCGAGAGAACAAGCTGGATTCAGGAGTGGCTACAGCACAATAGATCATATCCACGTACTGAGAGAACTAATTGAAAGAGCGAGGGAATATGAACTTCCATTGTGCATGGCTTTTATCGATTATGAAAAAGCCTTTGATTCGGTGAAACCATCAGCAGTTACCACGGCTCTGAAATCCTGCGGTATTGAAGATGCATACATTAATATTATTAATAACATCTATGAAAATGCAAGTGCAAAGATTCGGCTGTTTGAAAATACAACACACATAAAAATTGGAAAGGGAGTGAGACAAGGTGACACCATATCTCCGAAGCTCTTTAATGCCACATTGGAAAATGTCTTTCAATCACTGAACTGGGAAAACAAAGGGATAAAGATTAATGGAGATTATCTAACCCACCTTCGTTTTGCTGATGACGTAGTCATTTTTGCAACTACCCCATCAGAGCTGCAGAGTATGATCCAGGAACTTGCTGACAAGAGTAAAGAAGTGGGATTAAAAATGAACTTTCAGAAGACAAAAGTGATGTTCAATGCTTTTACAAGAAATGAAGATTTATCGATTGATGGAGAAAAACTGGAGATAACAGATACGTATGTTTATCTTGGACAGCAGATATCAAGTGAGGGTCACATTGATGAAGAAATTAATCGGCAAACAAAACTTGCCTGGAGAGCTTTTGGAAGAAACAGCATAATTTTCAAGAGCAATATGCCATTATGTCTTAAAAGAAAAGTGTTTGATCAATGCATCCTTCCAGTGGTTACGTATGGTTCAGAGACGTGGACCTTAACTAAAAGAGACATACAAAGGCTGCAGACAACTCAAAGAAGCATGGAGAGGTGCATGCTTGGTATAACCAGGAGAGATAAGAAGAGGAACTCGTGGATCCGAAAAATGACGAGAGTGGAAGACATCATGATCAGAGTTAAATCCCTGAAATGGCAATGGGCTGGACATACTGCCAGAAGGACAGACCATAGATGGACAGCCGAAATTTTAGATTGGATTCCAAGGGACAGGAAAAGACCCAGAAAAAGACCACATGGGAGATGGGTGGATGAAATTCGTAAATATGCAGGAGTGACATGGAGGAGACTGGCACAAGACAGACCGTTGTGGAGGAAACTTGGGGAGACCTTCGTCCAGCAGTGGATTGATAATGGTTGACAATGATGATGATGATGATGATATGTGCTATTGCTTATTGACAAAACTATGCACTGCCTCAGTGTTTATTTCAAAATTACATATGTGGTCATATGTATTACAATATGTTAACCAATGGTTAACAAAACCACTGATCCAATAGTAAATCAGTCAGCTTTGGCACTGTATTCTTAGCTCCAAAAGTAATAGCAGCAATTGAAGTAAGAATAATTTTTCTCATTTTGAAAATTATTGGTTCATTGCCTTAATTATCTCACACAAAATTGATTTATCTTGTCAAAATTTACTGATCAGTTACATGTTCTGGAAAATTCCCATAGAATCATTTTGCTCATTCCAAAAATATTAGGCCCCCTTCCTGAAAGTTACTCTTTCAAAGGAAATTACACATTGAAATAGGCAATTGACTTTATGCTCTTGGAAGGGAAATATCTGGCTAGTCTACTGCCAAATCATAATGTGTGCTGACTAATAGCAATCGCCAACATATTTAAATGAAAATTTCCAACAATGCAACAACATGTAACCAATGACCTTCGGGAAACAATACCCTAACATTATTGAAACTTGTCAGTGACCTCCGAAGCTGTCACTAGGACTTGAATGAACCAAGTATTCAATCAAGAATACCATCCACTAAGCTGAAGAATTCTATCACTAATGTGTGAAAACTATTCTGAATGAACAGAATCATCGATGCAACTGATTCATAACTTTGCATGAACATGACATGGCATCAAGATTAATAAAAAAAGCAAATATCCTCCGAATGTTGTTAGCTGAAAACTATAACTACTGATTTTTTGTTTGTATAAGTACATAAGAGCTGTTCTAAGTTTTAAAGGTCAGCTGCTCAAAGCAAGATCATCTGCCACAACAAAGTGATTGACTAATGGTGCTAGATTTCAATTTCTACTGAAGTACTAAACATCTCCATTTAGAAACAAATTCTCAAAATTGCTACATGAAGAATTTTGTCTGTATCCAGAATTAAAAAGTGTGTGCCTGTGTTGTTGAACAATAACTAATGCACTGAATATTGTTTATCAATACTTCCTTCAGAAATATCCATAAAAAATGTGTGTTGATTTGTGGTAGCTCATGTGAAGAAGCAAAATAGGAAACAAAAAGAGGGGGGTACATGAAGAGTTTTTAAGGGTTAACACAAAACTCTTCCAAAGTTAAGGATTTTTTTTTTATGTTGATTTAGTTTTCTGTTTATGTAAGATTAAATCAACTCATGAAATTTTGAGGTACAAAATGCAAGTAAAACTGAAATTAGTTTTAATTTTGGGATTACCTCACCTTTTGGTGGATACTGTCAAGTACACAGCTATCTGAATAACTTAATGCACAAACATACTCTGTTCAATAACTTTCAGAAACTCATCTGAAAATCCTTATTTCTTAAGAGGAAATAAATCTCTGCAGATCACCATAAAGGTGTCCACCCTGTTTTCATTGTCCATTCCTGTCTGCAGTAAAACAGTTGCTTAACTTTCTGGAAATTCTTGAATTTAGTTAGGTGGGTGCATGATCCCTCAGGTATGAATTTCAATCCAATGTTTTACTGGTCATCATCATCTTCAGTTTTTTCTGGGCATTCTGCAGGCACTTATGTAAAGGTCAGCTTCTGGTCCCAAAGTTTCATTAGGCACACAGTAGTTTAAATTGTGTATCATAGGATACACATCCTAAGTAAATATGATGGACTGTGAAATCTAATATGGATAAACTTATGAGCCATACAGGAGAAGAGTAAGCTGATGAAGGTCTCTCATCTCAAGGTTTAAACTAGTTCTAGGTATAATAATATCAGAACTTACGAAGTTGTAAGTGTCGGGAGAACCTGAGCAGTGCTATCAAGAGAAATGACCAATCAAACTAATGCAGTGATAATCAACAATGGACATGACCAGCGAACAGCCTGAGATGCTAGAAAGATATGTGAACTCTCCATAATACAGTTCTGTTCACAACCCCTATAATAAGTCTTGATTTTTTTTATAAGCATGAAACACAGAAAAAAACAAAAAAACTGAACAAAATTTTAGTGATTAATGACATCATTGCACCAGAAAATTGTTCAAATGTGGCACCTATTGTTGGCAAGCATATGGGGTCATAACCCTATCTGGTTATTTAGCCATTTTACTGTTTCTTACATGTGTTGTGTTTGATAATCTATAGCTGCTTGTGGGTCTTTTATTCATTATGATTTTTTGACTCACTCACAAGAGTTCTTGGATTTCAGACAAACTCACCCAGCCATTTCTAATGTTATTGGGATTGGTGTACCATTGTTTAGGGTTAAAGATGTGAATGTTAGTACTGTATTCAGATTTACCGTATATACTCTCATATAAGCCAATCTGGTGTATAAGCTGACCCTCCAACTTCAACAGCTCAAAATTGCTGAAAATCCTTGATTCGCATATAAGCCGACCTTAAATTTCAAGATTTTGGGAACTTATTTTTATTATAAAATATAAAAATTTCTGAGATTACATTTTTAAAATTCTTCAAAGTCTAATTCACTATCAAAGTTTACAAAATCCAATTCCATTCTGCTTGTGTTATCAATATAAATGTTGGCAGCAAATTTATCATCATTCCTGTTGTCTCCACTTGAATTGCAAATCAGATCATCTTCTGTTCCATCCATGGCATTACTTATACAGCATTTTCTTCAAGATTTTCTTATCATTTCTGGTGGAATTGCATCCTATGCTTGTTTCACCTGTGAAGTAATAAGGCCAGTGTCTGCCTTTTCCAAGTTCCCCCCTTTTCTTGTTTTCACATCTGATAATGAGATCCATTCAATCCATTTCTGTCGAAGTTCGTCTTTGAAAGGTTTTATCAAACTAACATCAAGTGGCTGCAAAAGTGATGTTAAACCACCAGGTATTACTTACCAGTGTACTGTTAAGTTTCCTTTGCCTTTTTTTTTTTTACATCTTCAGTTTTATGTGTTCTAAATGCATCTTGCATGAGTGGTTGTTCGCCTCAACAGCCAAGTGATATATCTGATATCTAACTCACTGCATGTCTGGTTCTACTGTTGGGGTGATGCAGCATGCAGTCCCACAGGGTAAATAAAATAATGAGATTCTTTCATATTTGGAAGCAAGAAATTCCATGAACTCAATTTAAAACAGGATTAAGTATTGCATATTTTATATTAGCAGCACCTATTCCCATAAGAATCCTACTCTGGGTGAAAAGATATTCCATAATTTTTTTCCATTTCTTAGTGATCTGCATATAAGCTGCCTCCCCCCCCTCCATGTTTGAAAGCAGGATTTCTTTCAAAAGCTTTTGGCTTATACATGAGTATATACAGTATATTCAAAAGCTATTTTCTTTCGGTTGTGATATTATGTAGTGATTGATTTTGCTTTTTCTCATTTTCTGCAAATTAACCTTCTCTTCCTTTCCCCCCCTATTTTAGGGCCATATTGTGTTGACTGATTTTGGGCTCAGCAAGGAAGGCCTCTCAGGAAAAGATACAACCACCACATTCTGTGGTACACCTGAGGTAATACATTGTTGGAACATTTAAACTTTGTGTAGTATAAGGTCTCCTGATTGCTTTTCTCTAGTGAATATGAAGATCATTGTAGATGCACATTCTACTATGAAGATCATTGTAGATGCACATTCTACAAGAGAGTATAAAACTTTTGTGGTATAAAACTACTGTTCCAAGAGAGTTACATTCATCAGGGAGAACTGTTTTTTGTGGTTGATGTTGTTTTGCATATATACCTGATCTAACTGAAGGATTGCAAGAAAATTATGATAATTTTCAAGCTAAGCACTGCATCAGCATAAGAGCCACACCAGACAAAAATCGTTATTTAAGAAACTAATTCATTTTGAGAGTAATAACGGCATAAGCTCTGCACCCCAACATTTTGTAATCTCTTAGCCATCGATGTAAGAGCTTTGACAAATAACATTGTAATATGTTTGGATCAGACTTGCCGCTGTCAGGCTGAAAGGAAATTTCTCCAATCTACCTTCTAGACTCCGTGACAAATATGCACTTATGACACTTAGCATGAAAGTTGCACATAAAAGACAAATATATATATGTGGTAACTTTGGTCATGGCTACATTTATTCAGTGCAGTTTTTTTCTCCAATCTGAGGCACTTTACTCGCAGGCAGACTGTTTCACTAAGTGGTAATATGAGCAAATCATTTTTAATACACATTTGTTTACCTGATGGTGGCACAAAAATTGCACAATGAGCTTTGGTAATTAATTGAATGTCTGCTCCCAACTTGGTTACAAAGAGTATGGGTATTTCAAAGTAGGTGTGCAAAAGACCTGATAACAGAAAACTTTTTCCATTCATCAATGTTGTGAAATAACTATTTGCTGTGCTGATATCATTGATTGTAACTTGTACATCATAAAAATTATACCATGTCTTTTTCTACCTGAGTTTGTAACACTAATACTGTATATGATACATTTTTTTTAGTATCTAGCTCCTGAAGTATTAAGGAAACAGGCATATGATAAAGCTGTGGACTGGTGGTGTCTGGGTGCAGTGCTGTATGAGATGCTTTATGGACTTGTAAGTACTGTTTGTTGTGACTAAGCTCCATCCAAAAATTGTGTTAATTTTGAGCACAAGATAAATGTTTGTTGCAGTTACATGAACCAAAGCTAATGGCTGCATTTTTAATAAGTTGTTCAACGAACTTTTGAGATGTAAAAATTAAATGTTGTTGTTCTGGGCAAGTGACCTTACAACTTGATTGACTGATAACATTAGTAAGTTCTCATTGATATATCACTCAACTTTGTACCTAGCCAGATGAATCCACTGCATTAAATCATAGTTTGTGGAATTCATCCCCTTATGTGGTGCCAGTTTCCTTAAATTACAAGTGGACAACTCAAGTTTCTGATGTTAAATGGTGATCATTAATGGGCAAAGTCCAAATTGGTTATTTATACTCATGATTCTGATCTATTGACTGTCAGAGTACTTGCAATACATTGAATTTTGCTTATAATGGTTATTTGAATTTTGCTTTAAAGATTTGAAGAGTGAGGTGCGTGAATGCCTGTCTGTCTTTGTAAAACACAAATTAGCTAAGATAATTTAAAACATCACATTCCTTAATCTGTCTTCTAATGTGACAAACCCAGCTCAAGGTGATGTAGAACTTTTTACCATTCCAAAGACAATGAACTCATACACCAGCTGAAATTCGACACAAGTTTATTTCTTACAGTAATGTACATACATACAAACTTATCCCTAAGCTGTTCTCTGAGACCCAGAGGTTAGCTCCTCAAAGAAAAAAACTTCCAGATAAATGTTCAAATGATGGAACTACAATGGTGTTTCCATAAATTAAGCAACAAATGGAAAAATCGTGATAACTTAAAAAGTATGCAACCGATTCGGATGAAATTTGGTGGTAAGCTTTATCAGACCAAATGCAACAAAAAAAAAAAAAAAGTAAGAATGTGTGATACAAAGCATTTACATTTTGTATGAGTGATGCAAATATGAAAATACAGAAATATAGGTATCAAGATGAAATAGAAAAAGGTACTTCAATACAGAGTGTGTTACCCCGAACAGCAATACAGGCCTGACAGCAATGTTCCATGCTGTTAATTATGGTGTCCAGCAGTTCTGTGGGTAGCTGCGGCGATTGCTTGAGCACAGGAGTGCAGTGCAGATCCCCTGCAAGGTTTTGGGAGGGGCTGAAGGCCAGCAACATGCCCCCAAGGGCATCCCAGACATGCTCAAGGGGATTCAGATTAGGAGAGTGTGCTGGCCACTCCATGCGCACTATAGTCTTCTGTTCCAGGTACTGGTGCACAAAGCAAGCTGTGTGAGGGCGGTCGTTATCCGCCTGCAGTACAAATGTATTGCTAATTGCTGCCACATATGGATGAACAGCAGGGTCCAGGATGTCATCTCTATACCTCTGAGCATTGAGCTTTCGATGTGGCAACACAGAGGTTGGTACGGCCGCTTAATGACATGCCTGCCCACACCAGAACACTACCACTACCATAGGTGTCCCTTTCCTGGATATTAGAATTAAGATAGTGAGTACTGGCCTCTCCTCCAGATGTAAACTCTGTGAGAATTACTCTGTAAACAGTATTGTGACTCATCAGTGAACAGAATGGACCTCCACTGATTTTGAGTCCAGTTCACATGCATTCGTGCCCAACTGAAACTTTCCCTCTGTTGGCTGGAGGTGAGGGGCACGCATAATACCTGTCGCCGAGCATACAATCCTCCTGCATATAACCTTCTGCATACCGACGAAGCTGATACAATCCATCCAGTGGCTGCTGCAAGCACCTATCTGAGATGAGTTGGTGTACCAGTCCTGTTCTGCCATGCTAAAAGCCTCAAATACCTGTCATCCGCGGATGTCATCGCCCTTGGCCTACCTTCGCTGTACCTTTGGGAAGCTGCACTCATGGCTTGGAACTGCTGCCACATCCTACTGACCACAGAAAGATCGACGTTGAGCCATCTTACGACGTCTGCCTGCCATTGCCCTGCTTAGAGTCGGCCTATCTCTGTGTAGCGTAACTCCACTGGTAAATGAAGTCTCGAAGCCACATTAACAAAATCGCTATCTCAAAATCTTGTCATTCATTGCCGCACATGAATTGGTGACTCTCTCCAAAACAGCTGGTTTTAAGCTCTTGCGCATTTGCATAAAGCGCTGCCAGTGCCACTCATTTGCCTTCCATTCATTGATGCTGTATGCCTTCGCCCATGACATATGCAAATTTTGTACAATTTGAACTATATTTCGCTCAATTATCGCGAATTTTCTGTTTGTTGCTTAATTTATGGAAACCAGCATAGAAGTTATTTACTGTTGGTGTATCAAACATCTCCATTTATAGCAATCTTGGCATGCAGCTCAAGCTTTGCTGACGTCCATCACATGACACACACAAGACCTTTTTGTACTTCATACTCATAATCTTTTTTTCGTGCAGACATTCCTGAATTTGGTACTTCCAAGATTTCCTGGACCTTTCTCTGCCTTTCTTTCCTGCCACTTGGGCTGAAAAAGTTATCTTAGTAAGCATCTGATCACTGAATTTTTCAACATGGCCAAATCACCTAAGAATATTAGTCTCCATCTTACTGACAACCTTTTTCTTCACATTACACAACTACAACACATCTTCATTCCTCATATGATCAGAGAGTGTCTTGCCACAAACCCCCTATAATTTCCACATCTCTCCCACATACAAATGGCTCCTATGTCTCTTCTGTAGTACCCAGGGTTTTCTGCCATACATCAGAGTAAGAACAATTACACTTTCATACTCAGTCATTTGGGATTACCTTGAGTATCCATCAGTAATGTAAGTGTATTGAATGTGATAGTTATCACTGTAGTTATTTTACATATACATTGAGGGAAAGTTATATTAATATATAACCCTTCTCATTTCTGTTCAACACGTTCTACAAAATTATAGACATATGTTTCATAGATAGCAACTCGTGCACTAGAAGTTAATGTGAAAATAGGGTTTATACCATACCAACTGTCTTGGTGTATGTACCCATAAGCTTTGTGTGACAAGAAACAATCGGGAATTTCTTGTATGAATTTGAGTAAAATTTGCATGAAAACTGGAATTGGTGATTGAACTAAATGACTTAAAATATAAAGCTATAAGAAGTAAAATCAATATGACCAAATGGATGAATATCAATGGATATCAGATGAAATAAAAGGTTGCTGAATATTGAAACCTTGAGGAAGCTAAAACAATTGAAGGTGAAGTTTAAAACCTTAAAAGGTGCATAAGTGTCAATTTCATACATCATGCAGGTATATTTCAGCCTTAAAATCTATCCTTAGTGTTGATGGTGGTACCTGAAGGAATACACCTAGTAATGAGGGCAAACCGTTTCTGTTATTTGTTTCGATGACATCACTGCATCCTGGCATGTCATGGTTGGTGATTCTAGTGCCATCTTCTGGGGTGCCAATAGTCAGTTTTTTGGCATTTTTATGCTTTTTCTTCATTTTGATCTCTTTGTGCATCAGAGACTTCCTACAAAGGGTAATTCAACTGATGAATTATTGTTACAGTTCCAATGTTTAGTTTTTTCAATCGTTATTGCTTTGGAAATAACGTTTCCTTTTTTGGTGGGAGCATATTAACCATATACACTATCTACCAACAAGTAATTGGACACCCTGCAATCAACGATATCTGCGATCCTGATAAACGTCGCGGCCGCCGCCGTTAAATATTGTGTGGGGAAACAACAACGCAACCAGTCGCATGCAAGATGCCACGCTGTTCGGAGCTCTCCGATTTCGAGAAAGGTGTAATCGTCGGGCATCACAGAAATGGCTGACCCATACGTGACATATCCAGCGAGTTGAAGTACCCAAAATCGACAGTGGCCTACGTGATTGGGAAGTGGAAGATGAGAGGTCACTGTCGGAATGTGACATGACCCGGCAGACCCACAAAACTGGGAGTTGGAGACCGACGGGTGCTGGCCAGAGAAATTCGGAAGAACCACACCAAATTGATAAGCCACATCCGCGAGGAGTTTCAGCAGGCATCCGGGAGTGTTCTTTCGATGAATACCATCCGTAAGGAAGCCCATCTGCTCGGTTATCATGGACGTGGTGCCTCCCACAAGCCTTTGATCACCAAGTCCAATAGCGCTGCTAGACTAACGTGGTGCAAAGAACGTCGGCAGTGGACCGTTGAACAGTGGAAACAGGTTCTCTGGAGCGACGAATCAAGGTTCACCCTCTACCGTTCGGATGGCAGGGTCTGGGTTTGGCGTCTGCCTGGAGAACGCCTCCTGCCGGAATGTATTGTGCCAATTGTGAAGTTCGGCAGCGGTGAAATTATGCTATGGGGGTGTTTCTCCTGGTATGACATGGGGCCCATGGTCGCAGTTCCTGGTAGAATCAACGCCGAGACCTACTGCACCATTTTGGATGACCATGCGCTTCCTACGTTGTGGCAGTTTTATGGGTTGGACTCGTGTTACTTTCAGGATGACAATGCCATCTGTCATGTTGCGAGGTCCACCATGGCTTGGTATGGTGACAATGGGGTTAATCAAATGGACTGGCCTGCGCAGAGCCTGGACCTTAATCCTATCGAGCTGGGACAAGTTGGAGCGTCGACTTAAGGGGTGCCCCCACCATCCGAAATCGGTGAAGGAACTGACCTGTCTTCTCCAAGCCGAGTGGAAGAAAATACCGCTAGCTCTCATACAACACCTGGTTGAGAGTATGCCTCGGAGGGTCCCAGCTGTAATCACCGCTCGTGGAGGCTCCACCAACTATTGAAGGTGAATAAACTTAGTTTTCCTTTGCTATCACAGGTGTCCAATTACTTGTTGGTAGATAGTGTATTTTTCCAGTCAGGAATAGTGTTGTTTCAAGACAATACTGGATCATACACATATACTGGCTCTTCCTTGATTCCAATCTCATGTGTGTTAATTTAAACATGGTTTTAAGTTTCTTTTTGTGCTTCTAATATATACAGCAGATTCCTTCTTGCATCGCTGATTTTCAATAGGAATTCTGTATACACAGACTTTCTTTGATGTCGATGTATATTAATGTTCTCGAGTAGTTATAGAGGAAATATCTTGTATAATACTTTCTCACTAAATGCTAATCCAAATTTTGAACATTCTTTTTTCAAGATTCCTGTTATTGGTTGGCAATATGGAGCTTTTTACACAATACTTTACTTGGTTAAACATTTTTTGTTTGACCACCCAAGTTCATATTTCGTAGGTGATAGATATTAAATGGTCAATAACTTTGGATCTATGACCAAATTCCACTGTAAGATTTTTTATCCATAGTAACTTTTTATCAAAAACATGTTTGATGGATGAATATGTAAAGGCTCTTCTAATGTAAGAACGGAATGCAGCATACTTACACTAATTTGGATTATATGAGTCCCTTGGGGTTATTGAAGGGATGCATATTGATTTCCGATAGGCTTTGTAATTAAATTCAGAATTATCATAGTAGAACATTTCCACTTAGTAGTTCTAATTCTGACTATTATATAGCTCTAATTATTCTACTATTCTCTTTTACGTGCGATATTTCAAAGTAACTTGTACAAAAATCTAGCGGATAATGCTTACCTTGGCATTCCTTTCTAGCGACGGGAACATTTCACGCACGTGTTTTCCGGTCTTTGTTGATGTTATTGTCCTAAAATCCGTTGTATGCGATGACTGGCTTTACTTCTCACACTTTTCGCTGGGTATACTCATTGGATCTTTGCCTTAGGATTCAAACATCAATTTTTACCGTTCATTATTCTCGAAATTTTCCCCCATACTCTGGGCATCTTCAGGAGCGTGGCGACTTTACCACCGATGTTCGTGGTTAACTTCGCGCTAATGGAGTCCGATACTCCTTGTTGCCATTCGTCGGAAATACTTTCCTGGATATATTTCGTTATCAAGCCCGACTGGCGCCATCTATGTTTCGTTAAAAACACTTTTTTTTTTGTATTTTTTTTTTTTTTTAATTTTCTTCTCCTATCCTGGTTTTCTTGTCTTATTAGTTCTTTCCACAGGCCCGATAATGTGCTAGGGTCCGATAATGTGCTAGGAAGCTCAGTGCACACCGTGAAAAGTATGACTGTCAACAAAAACAAAGGAAAAAATGCTAGAAGAATCGGGAACCTACGAAATTCCAATTGCACACATACCCCCAATATCGTACATTGGAAGTACGAAAAACAGATTAAAAAAAAAGACTTAAACAACACATATCTAACTGGCAAAAAAAAGAAGCCAAAACTGCTTTAGTGCAATTCTGCATGGAAAACCGGACATTCCCAAAGTTCGATGGAATTAAAATGCTAAAAAAGAATAAAAAATCGGAAAGGCAAATGAGGAGGGAAGAAGCAATATTAATCTACAAAAAATAAAGCAAGGGTATGTAACCAGAACGACCCTAGCACATTATCGGGCCTGTGGAAAGAACTAATAAGACAAGAAAAACAACAAAAGAAAAACCGGCAAAAAAAGACAAGAAAACCAGGATAGGAGAAGAAAATTAAAAAAAAAAAAATACAAAAAAAAAGTGTTTTTAACGAAACATAGATGGCGCCAGTCGGGCTTGATAACGAAATATATCCAGGAAAGTATTTCCGACGAATGGCAACAAGGAGTATCGGACTCCATTAGCACGAAGTTAACCACGAACATCGGTGGTAAAGTCGCCACGCTCCTGAAGATGCCCAGAGTATGAGCGAAAATTTCGAGTATAATGAACGGTAAAAATTGATGTTTGAATCCTAAGGCAAAGATCCAATGAGTATACCCAACGAAAAGTGTGAGAAGTAAAGCCAGTCATCGCATACAACGGATTTTAGGACAATAACATCAACAAAGACCGGAAAACACGTGCGTGAAATGTTCCCGTCGCTAGAAAGGAATGCAAAGGTAAGCATTATCCGCTAGATAGTAGAACATGATATCCAGGTATAGTAACTTTTGATTTTCTTCGATTTCAGTGATTGCTGGGTAAATGCTATTGAATTTATTGATGATTTTGATGACTTCTTAATCTACTGGAGACATTCATTTGACAAACTACTGCAAATTTCTTGGTTCTATAATGTTTATGTATCATGTGTTGATGTACCTTTCACTTTTGCATTTCATTTGTAATTTAGTTGAAATGTAGCCAGATCTGAGACACATACTGGTTAAATATTTGTTTTTGTTTGTTTATATAGCCCCCATTTTACAGCAAAGATACTCTTGAGATGTATCAGAATATCTTGAACAAGCCGCTGAAATTACGGACAAATATTTCCATTCCTGCACGCAACATTCTTGAAGGAGTAAGTTACTTCTTTACCTTGGAAAACTGCAGTTGAATAATTGTTTAATATTTAGCTTGTAAACAATGGTGCATTTGTTATTTTATATTCTAATATAAAAATTTCCTTTGAATTTCTTTTCAGTTATTGCAGAAAGATAAAAGTAAAAGACTGGGTGCTCAACGTGATGTTGATGAAATAAAAACTCATGACTTTTTCCGTCCAATCAACTGGCAGCAGTTAGAAGTTAAGGCTACTTCCCCACCATACAACCCCAATGTTGTAAGTCAACACTTTTCTTTTTTTGTTTTTTTCTGATAGGCTTTGTAAATTTTTTCTTTCTGAGCTCCCTATTTTTTCTTTCTGAGCTTTGCTATCTTTTTCTTTCTGAGCTCCCTTTTTCACATTTCCATTTCCTCTGCTGTATATGTGCAAGTTCACTACAGCTGATGTGATATGAGTTGTTGGCATTTTGACATTCTATAGTTAATAATGATCAAACATTATTTAGTATATACAATTTCTTTAATAAAGTTTTTATTTTTTGTCATGCCTTCCTCGATATGTGTGTATCAACTTTTTGACAATTCTGTTTTTTACTCATTTTGTTCATTATATTAAACCATGGGGATGAAAAGGTAAAATATTTAGTGAACTTTTATATTTTCTGTAAAATGCGGAAGAGTAATTGAATTTACACGAATGTGTAAAGAAACTTTTTTCTGTATTTGAAAAATTATTTTTCACTAGGGAATGTTTTTAATACAGTTCACATCCAATGAAAATTGTGAAAAAGATGGTCATTAAACAATGGACTTAAATGTTTCACAGAAAGGTACTAAAAATTTGAATTACAAAAAATGCCATATCTTTTCTATGTAAAAAGAACCCCACAACATGAAGCTGTGCCATTAATGTATAACACTGTTCCAGTACTTCAACAGGAGCGACACCAGGTTTTCTGCATTAACATAAAACTGTGTAAAATTTTTTAAACCAAATGTAAACATTAGTGTGAGCAACAACAGAATACATGACTACCTCTAGAATTTCAATCTAAGAAACTTCTTTTAAGTATTTTACATGGAATGTCAGAAGTGATTTTTTTACTTGTCTGATTTCCATGCTAAAATCTAGTCACCTAGGTCTTTTCTGAAGTATGTGTTGCCAACCATGCTCTAATAAGTACCATGAACAGTCATTTAGTAGTCGTGAAACATTGATAAAAGAGAACTATTTAGATTTTGTAGAACACATAGATTATGTAAAAATAATACTTAAGTGTTTTTGTGCCATTTAAATAAACACTCCTGATGTTCACAGAAAAGCACCCTTATTCATCAAAATAATCACCATCGCATGCAGTGGCCTTACCTTAATGTTGCTTGAAGTCAAAAATGCCCTTACCAGCTGAATCAAGTATTCTAATTTGTGAAAATGTCCTGTAGTTCCTTTTCCAAGGCATCACAGTCATAGAAAAGTCTCTGCCACACATGATTGGTCCAGTGCATGGAATAAGTGATACTCCATTGATGAAATATTGAGAAAATTTATTTGGCAGTTGAGGCAGAATTTTCCTTTTGAGTTCATCAATTATATTACGGATCATGACTGATGTGTTTAGCCTTTTGTTATCCTGCAAGAGCAGTGGCCCATGTTGATTTTTACCAGAGCAGGCTGAAACTAAAAGTTAAAAATCCACATGTAGTAGCATTTTTGAGTATATGGCAGCAGTGATTGTTTTCTCTTAATACCACAGCTCATGATGAGCAGTATTGGTTGCTTCCCAGAACAGTCAACAACATTTTGCAGGGATGGAGGTTGGGGCTCTGAGGCCTTTTACACTGGTTCCTCTGACAATATTCACTGATATAACCATTAGCTATTTTCAGAGGGCATCCATTTTTTTTTTATCTGATGCCATGATCTTATGAAGTAAAAATACACACTTGATGCAGAATAGGAGAAAATAGCAGATTCTCAGCTATTGCACCTTGTTCTGTTCAGTAAGAGCCTGAGGAATCCATTTATTCAACTTTTGTACCTTTCCAAACTGTTGTAGGTGTTTTCACACAGTCTTGTCATAGGTATAAAGCTTAGTGGGCATTTTCTCATATGTTTGATGATAATGTTGTTGTGTACTTACTGCCTGTAGGGCCTCATTTTCCAGAACAGTAGGTATTCAGATTCTTGGGGCACCATCCAGCATATCACTACCTTCACAAAACTTTTGAATCATGTCTGTGCTATAGGAGCAGCTACACTATCCTCTTCATATGGTTTGCATATTCAATGTGATGCTTTTTGCTATGGTATTCCAAAATTTTAACTTAAACTGTATTGTGTGACTTAATTTTGAACTGCGAACTCACCATGATTGTATCAGCACTTTAACACTGTTTGAACAGTAACTCAAACTGTCTGGTGGTGGATGATGTCTGATCTTTTTATCTTATAAGATCTTCCCCTTAATCAGTTTGTTTTACGACCCATAGATTCATTAGGATTAGACCGCGTAAAGCGTTGGAACTTTGTGTTGCCTGATATTTGGAATATGGAGCAGCATATGGACTGTATTTGGAATAAGCTGCACTACTAGATGTCATTTCTGTTTCCTTGATTCATGTGGCAATGCTAGAATGTACAAAATTTGAAAAGGGTAGTTGGTTCTGAGATGCATTGTATGGAAAAGATTTTACAGTTCCAAAGAATTTCTTTGTGTGGATGACTGTAGAAAAGTTTCAAGTCATGTCACAAATGTACAGGGTGTGCCATATAAAAGAGGCCCGAGTATAATGAACGACAAAAGTCAGGCAATGTTACTATACATGGTAAAAAACAGTTGAAATGACAGAAAACAGGAGTAATTTACCTCGTTTACAACAATTGCTGAAAGCGTTGTCCTCCGACATCAAGACACAACTGTACATGATTGAACATGTTGTTTGTAATGTGCCACAACACATTGGCAGTAATCTGGGCTATGGCATCTGTAATGTTCACTTTTAATTCATCACGGGTATGCGGATTAGAAGCGTACACTTTCCCTTTCAATGCTCCCCACAGATAAGTCACAGGTGGAGAGATCTGGTGATCTGGGTGGCCATAGTCCCTTCAATACAGTTCTGTCCAACCCAAACACTTCATGCACAGCACGTAGACTGTTCCACACAGTATGCGCCATTGCACCATCCTGCTAAAAGAAAGCATATGTTCGCTTTTCTGTAAGTGCGGCAACAAATGGGTTGAACAGTTACTGAACATAGCGCTCCAAGTTGATGGTGTCAGTGAAAAAGAATGGGCCGACTTTCCTCTTTGCAGACACAGCACACCAAACGCCTATCTTTTGGTCGTACAGAGGAGTCTCCATTGTCCGTCTGGCATTCGTGTCAGTCCAAATCTTGCTGTTTTGTGCATTGACATATCCGGACAGATGAAACCTTGCTTCATCTGTCATGTAATAAAGTGTTGGGTCCATTTCACCACTGACAATGGTCTCCTAAAACCACTTACAATATTGCATCCATTTTGCATAATCAGGAGTTTTAAGTTCTTGGAGCACCATAAAGTTGTACGTCTGAAAATGCAAATCCACCTTAAGTATGCGTCGGCAAGACGTGGCAGATATTCCTGTTGCAGACAATAATCGGCAAATCAACTTCTGAGGGCTTTGTAACATCATTGTGCATATATCCTTGATATTGTCTTCAGTATGAATTGTCTAGGGTTTGTTTGTTTTCCTGTTGCACACTGTGCCGGTTTCACAAAATTTCTGCACTAACTTCTGTACCACTGATTTCGCTGGTGCTGCACAGTGTGGAATTTTTCTGTAAAGAACTAATTTAAAACCTTGTTTAAATACCTGAAATGGCAATGGGCTGGACATACTGCCAGAAGGACAGATCATCGATGGACAGCCGAAATTTTAGATTGGATTCCAAGGGACGGGAAAAGACCCAGAAGAAGACCACATGGGAGATGGGTGGATGAAATTCAAAAGTATGCAGGAGTGACATGGAGGAGACTGGCACAAGACAGACCGTTGTGGAGGAAACTTGGGGAGACCTTTGTCCAGCAGTGGATTGATAATGGTTGACAATGATGAGGATGATGAGTTATTTCTAAAATACTGTTCCACAATAAAAATCTGCTGTTCCGTACTTAAAACCATTTTCGTTGCCTTTGTTCTCTCTTCACTCACACTTATGACTGCATACCTACACTGCTCTGGCTGTGACTAACCACTCTGGAGAATTCCTTTGCAGCTGTACATGCAGAAACCGGTTAGAAGTGGAACAAAGCGGTTTTAACTGGAAACCCGCCAAACAACTTTAACCCACCTAACAACGTCTAGCCACGGGGCCTCTTTTATGTGGTGCACCTGGTATTTGTAAGACTGTGTTAGCAGGTAAAATACAAGTACATAATGTAAAGTTGTTACAGTTGTAAGGCAAGTTAAGATTTGAAGCAGTAACTTTAAAAGACAATAATGGTGAACTGATGATGGGTGATTTCTACATTAATAAAGGATATAAATGCGAACTTTAGTAAAAAATTAAAATTTTTGTTTTTGCACCGCATCCAACTAAGCTACAGCTATGAAACCCACAGTAAGGTGTGCAGTTTATCCTCAGACTTTGTTTCTTTGTGTGTGTGTGTGTGTGTGTGTGTGTGTGTGTGTGTGTGTGTGTGTGTGTGTGTGTGTGTGTGTGATAAATTAATACTTATTGTCCCTAGGAATTAGTAATGTGTAGGTATTATATTATTGGGAAATAAAATGTCATTTTGGATTTATCACTTATGTGACAGAATTGATTTATGATTGAAAGAAATTCTCTGTTTCTCCTTTAATCTTATTATTTTTCTTGATTTCCAGAGAGGTCAAATGGATCTTCGGAATATTGATCCAGAGTTTATAAGAGAACCAGTCCCAGGTACTTATTTTTTCTTATTGAATTTTGGTGATCTTAATAATGGAAGAATGCAAGTCATACATGGCTTTTCAAGCGATTAACAAAAACTATTGGTCTGAATAGTCTGAACAAATATATCTTTGAAATTTTAGCTCTCAAAACTGGCTTGCTGAAATTTGTGTAGCTATTGAAATATGTCTTCAACGTTTGATATTTTAAAAATAAATTAAACTGTTTATTTGTGAATGTTATTACTCCAAAAGCTGCAATTGTTAGAAAATTGAACTCCTTAAACTATATTACAAATCAGTCTACTCAGCATAGTTCTGAGGAAAAGCTTGTTATTAATGATAAAAACAAACAAACAAACAAAAACTGTGCTAACTAGAAAGTGCACTTACAAGTATTGAGATAATTATTACTAAAAATAAAAAATCTAAATAATATCATTGGACCACCAGTTTTCTGATTCATCAGAATATTTCTTACTGTTAGAGTTGTATTTAACTGCATCTCTAGTAAACCCAAAAATTTGAATAAAGACTAATGATAGCACTGGGGAACAAAGTTTTTGTTGCGTTGATACCAGCACTTGTTCTTTCCTAGTTTGAGTGTGCTGAATTCAGATCTGAAGTTAGTTTTGCTCTGTAAGCTCTATGTTTTGCAATTCAACACTTTCATTTTTCGTGAAATTTTGCTGCCTCTCGCATGATGACATGGTCTATCTGAGGAATTTATGGTTAAAATTAGGCTTAAACAACCTTCTTGACAAATATATTCTTTATGTATTCACAAAAATGTGTAGGTTTCATGGATGGGCCACTCCTACTGGGTCCAGTGTTTCTCTCGAGCTCAGCTGTTCCACATGCAGAGACAAAATGGAAACTTTGTGCCGCTTTTCTGTTGATCAAGGAGGAAGTTGACCATTTTCAGGTCCACACAAATGATCCAGTTGTACTTGTGATATTTGAGTAAGTCAATGAACATTTTTATGTCATGTTCTTCTTGCAAATGCACTGAGTGACCAACTGGAAATGCTCCATAAACATTGCCATTGTGCAAGAGTACACACTTGAGGATGTGCTTTGAGCTGTCCAGAAATAATCACAATTCTGTTGGACTATATGAGGTAACAACTAATTGCCTGAGAAGACCTGGGATATAGTGGCAGTAAACAAACTGCTTGACTTCTGAAAAAAAGTCTACAAAATTCTGGTCCTGCTTTCGGAAATAAGCTTTTGCAGAGCGGTTAAGTAGTTTTTTTTTCTTGCAGCCTGAAGGGTAATACCTCAGCTGCTTTCTTGGCGATCCCCAAATCACGTACTAAGTCATTCAATTCCAGTTGGCTACACCGCTGAGGGGCTGACGATTGTTTGGTATCAGATGAGGAGTCTTTGGATTCTGAAAACATTTCTTTAAGCTCGTTATCACAACCCTTATGCTCTTCCTGATGATGTTCACTGCCTTCATCTTCAGATGAGGCAAAACCGTTAAAAACTGGAACTGGGACATCCTCAGAGTGTGGAGTTGGTCGAATTGCTGAGGGAATCCTGGGATAGATCTTATGCCAGTTTTCTTGCCAACACCCTTCATGTTGACCAGGCAAAAATAGCAGTCAGTTATGTGGTCCTTGGTTCTTGCCAAACTGTGGGAACTTCAAAAAGCAGACTGTTTCATTTTCCTTTTGTCCAGTCATAAAGCATTTCCTCACAATTATGACACACAATATAAGGAGCCCATTTCTTGTCTTGGTCACCAAAGGGAACTTCAAAATAGTCTTTATAGGCCTCACAAACAAAATTATATTGCACCTTTGATGAAGTAGTTTATAGCAGCCACATACATAACAGAATGCATTAGGATTATTTACACATTTGTCTGCTTGAAGAAGCCATGATCAGATCTGAAACAAAGAAAAACAGGTGTCAGTTTTGTGTAAATCAGATAAATCTCTTGAATCCAAAGTTAACAATAAAGATAAAGAATATTGATGTTTGTAAAAAAAAATTAGCCTAATTAGTCTAAGGTTAGAGTAGATGCAATCCTAGTTCTCAAGCTATGCCTAGAGTAAATAGCAATGGGTGTCCTTTTTTTTCGAAAATTACAAGTTTCAAATTGCATGAAAACTAGAGCATGTAGAGGAGAACCGATTTCAGATTTGAAATCAGCATTGAAAAAATACTTAGAATCAGTTAAAAAATCTCATGCAACAGAAAATAAGAAAAACATTTTTCCCCAGTGTAATCTAATAATGTGCATAAGCATTACAAGCCAGAGTGATGCCCATGAATTCAAAGTTTTATGGATTTCTAAGTAGGGTTCGTTGATTTAAATCATAAATAAAAATAATTGACTTAAATCACATAGAAATCTTAAAGTCCATTAAAAAATTAAAACTGCAGTCTGTTCAAATTTTCAATCTTTATTTTAAAAAGTGCTGTTTTGAAAATAGTACTCTAATAACAGTGCTAAATTTAGGTAATAAATTTAGCACTGTTATTAGTTAAACAAAATCAGCTTCATGCTGAAACTAAATAAATTAAAACCATGAAAGCTTAAATACATTTTGTTGTAAATGTTTTTTTTTTTGCAAATAATTTTTCTTTTGCCAGCTCTTAATGATGACAATAAAGGCATAAAATAATTTTAAAACTTCAAAAGTGAGATTTATCCCTTTCCCATGAAAATTATAAAGTCCCAGGCTTCCAGGGACCACTAATCTCCATTCATGGAGATTATAAGTTGGGTTTTGTCAGTGCCAAAGGAATCTGACCTTTCAACATTCTCCAGTGTTTCCTTTCTTGTACATGAACTTAGCAGGAGGATTATCCCAGTGGGTGGTAGTAGAGGGTGTTAACGAACAGATAGACAGGAACCAATGCCAGTTTTGAAAGTACCATTTCAGTTATTCCCGATGTAACTGTACTGTATGGTTAAGGTTTTTAATACTTAGCTTATTTTAGGTGAAGTGCTGAAGAGTCAGCACAGCTGGAAGGAAAAAAAAGTTATCATTTGGTACTATTTTGAAGAAATAAAAACTGTGGCAAAGGTTTCACACGCTGAGTGCAAACCATGTGAAAAAGAGATCCAGGGAATTGTTGCATGCTTGAAAAACCATTTGCTCATTGTGTTCATTCAATACAAATGAAATTGATGTCCCTCAAATGAGCACTTCAACAAATTTAGGATATGCTGGAGTTTATGATGCTTCACCTATCAAGGAATCCCAACATAAAAGAAAACTGCTGTTGGTACCGGAAGCAACCTCTAAATCTGCGACAGCAGAGAAGATTTTAAAAAAATTGAAAATGGATTCATTTGTGAGATTAACCACAGCTGAACAGAAAAAAATGTTTGATCTGCAAACTGCTCGAATGATTTATTCTTCAAACTCTCCATTTCATATAGTTAAAAATAAGGTGTTCAAGAACTTTATTGAGATGCTATATCCATCAACACGACAAGAATGTAGCATGTGTTGTTTGTTAGATGGGGTTTTTGATAATGAAATGGAGAAATGTTGTCCGATAGATAGAATAAGATAGTCTGCATGAGTACAGATAGTATTCCAATGTCTGTAATGAACCAATTGTTTGTTATTGTGTAACAACTTCAGATGGTGTCTGTTTAGTGGATTAGTGGATAGTTTTGACACTTCTGGTAGCCCCCACAAGTGATTATCTTAAAAAAAATTGCATGCAGTGTTTGAAATCATTAGAAAAAAAATTCCAGTGTGAAATCAGGAGCTTTGTAATGGACAATGCTTCAGAAATGTCAAAGATGAGGAAAGAAATGAAGAAACGTGTTTCTATCACATACAGTTGCACAGCTCACATTTAAAACCTTCTAGCAAAAAGACTTGCGGATTTCAAACATCAAAGAGCAGGTTACACAAATTGTGAAGTATTTAAATCATGATCTTTTGTAATGAGCAGCATATAAACAAGTTGGTGGATTGTATGCTGGCATTTCAAATTGCAACTGTTTAAGAAGTTACATCAATAACCGGCCAATACTCATGACAAAAGTAGTGAACAATAAAGACTACAATATTGAATTTAAAATCAAAGAAAATGTAATTGATTTGGATATAAAGAAAACTGCAGATGATTTATTGGCAATGATATCAACCAACAGCCAATGCTCTTGATAGAGTCAAGAGGAATGATTGCAAAACTTCTGAGGAAGTTGTTGTGTAGAAAAAAGTTAGAAATCATATTAAATGACATCTTAGATGAAAAGAAATTGAAGTTGTTTCATAAAAGATATGGTCAAGCTTTGTCTTCAGATCATTTTTTTTATGGCCGTTCCCTTTGATCTTCACCTGCAAGCACAAAACATGGGTGTGACCAGAGGTGTAACTAGAGCAGGTCACGTGAGGTGCCTGTCCTAGGTGCAAAACTCACTGCTTTTGCAGTATGACTGAAATTGAAACTTTTGCCTATGTTGCTGGTACAATTTTTTTGCACCACACTCTGTCATTTGCACATTTACAGAAATTGCATCTAATATATTTTACCAGTTTCGGCAGTTGTGGCAGCTAAAATTAATTCACATTTATTCCTCAAAATGTGCAGGTTTGTTAGTTGTTCGCATTCAGAAACGTAGCCGCGTTCTTGTACATATATCGCAAGATAAGAATATCATTCACATTACTGAAGATTTTCTGTGGGCTATTCTATCATTACTGCAGCTGCGAATCATGACAAGCTGAATTCCATCTGTTTGATGCAGTACTGAAGGTCTAAACTAGTTGTGGAAAGGCTGCACAAATGGTTGAAGTTTGACTTGCTTTTTTTTTTTTTTGTTGTTGTTTTTCCTTAGGAGTTTAATGACCACTGTGAGCAACTTACTTGATAGACTATATAAGTAGTTGCCTGTTTCTAATTTAAAGCCACTTGCTCCAGTGATGGAGAGAACTAGTGCCGTAGGACAAATGCACCATCCATGCCTCATTCGGGATTTGAGCCCGAACACACTTCGGACGTATGGTTAGAGGCAAATATCCCTAATTTAGGGACAGGAGACCGCTTATGGACCTTGGAATTGCTCAAGGTGGTCGTTAAACCCTAAAACAAAAAAATGACAGATTGGGGAGGGCACAGTATTTTGTTGTTTGCCCTGAGCATAGAAATGCCTAACTGCGTCCCTAAATGTGACTATTACGACTGAAGAAAAAGAAGTTGCTTTACAATTTTCCAGCAAAAAAATATGGAGACACTTCCTGACTATTCTCATTAAGGTTCTGGCAGCATTCGTTGGAATGATAATAGAAGAAAAAGTGAAGCTTACAGCAAATTTTACTGGTGGAATTCCTTTTCCATGGTGAAAAAGTCCATAGAAAAAAAAACTGGAAAGTGTTTAAGGTGTTTTTGCAATTACAGACAGCAACATTTGCTTCGGCTGACAGTGAAATATTTTTCTCAAAATTTAACATATTGTGCATTGTAAGTTAAGAAATAGGCTAGGGATTCAAAAAGCAGTGAAACTTGTGTATTTTTGTTCAAACTGCTGAACAAATAGTTTCTCTCATCACTTGCTTTTTTTTTTTTTTTTTTAATTCATTTAAAATTTACTCAGGAATTCATGTTTTTCAATCGGTACATTATTTTTGAGGCTTTTATGAATCAAATTGAATGGGTAAGTTGTAGATTTTTTGAACTAAACCAATAGTGTAATGGCTAGCACTTTTTCTGATTTATGCATGTTGTGCACATTCAGATTTATTTTTAAATGCAAAGCATCGTTGAAAATTTTAAGACAAATCAGTAGAGTAAACATAATGAAGTACCATTAAGAAGTACCACTCTCTTCTTATTGCATCTCATTCATTATTTGTTATGCAATGTTACTTAAATTTAAATAAATATATATATATATATACACACACACCATAAAGTCCATTATAGAGAAGAATGTTATGTTTCATGTTTACATTGAAGAATGAAGAGATATTTTAAATTTGAACTGAAACACAACATTAATTAAAAGAAAAACATAAATAGAAAAAAATCTGATTTAAATCAAACCGTATTTTTTTTTTTTTTTAAATCATGATTTTTTTCAAACCCTGTTTCTAAGTCTAATGTAGTTTTTATGATAAATTCTTAAGAATAAATAAAACCGTTTTGAGAAGAAATTCTTGTGGTCTGGTCTTTGGGAAAGATTTTTTTTTTTTTTTTTTGAGGAAAGGTAAACTAAGTTTTTCCTTTAGTGATAGGTTTTCTTGCATGAGTGCACACACATACATACTCACACAACTTGGAAACCACCAAATCAAGAAGTATTTGCAGAAAGTTTTTAACTTCTGCCTGTAAATATTTTGTTTTTCATGTTCTTTAGTCATTAAATGTGGGTAACTACCTGAAGACATACTTCATTCACAAAATATTATATCTAAAATTAATTCAGAAAATACACCCAAAGTTTTTGCATAATAAAAGAAATTGCTTACCACTGGTCATAAATTCATTTGTTGAAAAAGCGTGAATTCTATGCTCTGAAAAGTAACTTGTTGAATCAGTGTTACCAGATTTTAAATTAAAGTGAAAAAATGTGAAATAAAATCTTTCTTGGATGATTACTTAAAAGTTGACAGGTAAAATAGATTAAAAACAGTCAAGTTAAAAAGGAAACCATTTCAAGTTTGTCCTTGATCAACAACATATTTAAAAAGGATAAAAAAATGCAAAGAATGTAACATGGAGAAAACCTCAGTTGAAATCCAGATGTCATCACAGATAAACAGTGTTTAGTGTCCACTGAATAGGCCACAATAACAGCAGTTATTTGTTGAGGAAGATCCAGCACAAAATGAGTTGAAATGCATCCGGTTATTAAATTTGACCTATTCGGTGGAAATTGGGCTTACACATTGTCAATTTCAAAAGTTTCCTACTTGCATACAACACAGTTTTTACTTTCTCATACCTCCATTTTAGGAAAATATTATGATTGTTCAAAATTGCACTCTTCTGGTTTTTGACGTAATTTTTCTAAAAAGTGAAAGCTAAATAAATATCCAAGAGATAAATATCAAGTAAAACGTTCTGAAGAAATGCAGAATGGTAAATGGACCAGCACTGAACAAATCAGTATCAGATAGTGAATGTAACATGAGGAAGATTTGTTAACACAACAATCAGACATTTCTGAATTGCTTGCATTTACTGTTCATCATGTAACAGTAAGCATGTCAGAAAACTTGAAAATGCCGCCCCGGTGGAGCAGTGGTCTAAGCGATGGCCTCTGATCATTCGTCCGAAAGGGGTCCGGGTTCGAATCCCGGTGAGGCATGGATGTTGTGTTTGTCTTACAGCACCGGCTCTCTCCCTTCCCTGGAACCAGTGACCCTAAATTAGGGATGGGCGACTGCTTATAGCCCATTGAGTTGCTCATGGTGGTCGTTAAACCTCCAATAAAAAAAACAAAAATACTTGAAAATTACGTCGCTCTGGAGCGAGAATCAAACCTGCATTATTGTGTTAACAATTCTGACCTATTTCCATGTATTATGAGAATAATATTTCTTCCACAGAATTTACCTGAGGAAGATGCGTTCACAATAGAGGTTAAAAAATTCTTGTCAAGGTTAGGCACTCGGAAGGGCTTTCTGTCATGGAGCACAGACTGACTAATTAGTCCTTCATTCCTACAACATATTCAGAAAGGTCACGGGGGTTAGGCATATCCGCACATCGTTTCATATGCCTCTCTTTGCTGTTTTGGAGAATTCCTTTCATGCATTTGAGGGGTCCACACCTCAGAGTAAGCTGCTGTTTACCCTGGTTATCTGTGGAACACTACATGTGTATAACTAAAGTCTTTAAAGAAAAGAACTGAAGTGTGTGACTTTCTTTTTGAGTTTCAATTCTTCGTACATTAATTCACACATTGTGTATCTCCATTTCTACTCCACTCAGACCATGAATTTACACCCCTGGTATGACCATTCTAGGAGGGCAACTGCCCTCTGCCTCCCTGTAGCTGCTGTAGAGTTAAACAGCAGACATAACTCACTGGGTGCAGGTTGTTTTGCTTTTCTTGAAGTGGATGACTACAGCTCCTTTTTTAAGCCCATGTAAAAGATTCTCATGTTAAATAATGGAATTGTCAGAGAGAATTCAAAAATGCAAAACCTCGCAGCATTTGATCCAAGCATGCATGGATTGCTTTACAAAAAATGTACTCTAGCTTGTTTAAATTAGGATACTGTGTGTGAAACTAAGTGATCTAAATCTGTGGTTGAAAACAAAGTCAGTGAAGCAGAATGAAAAGGAGACAGTCAAAACTAGAAAGTGTACTTTTCAGATACAGTAGAGCCCACTTATAATGAGGAATTTGAGATTGACAGAAAACCTTGCTAAATCTGTTTTGGGGTGAAAATTATGTAAAAATGCGCTTATGTGATAATATGCATGTGTTTATTTTATATATCCATAACAACTGAATTTCAAAGATTTAATTAGTTAACTACAGTAATATTAATTAAAATAAAATAAGCACTTACACGAACACATAGTAGCAGTGAATCCCCTGAAGCAGCAATCATGTGGAAATACTTTTTAGAAAAGATGCTCCGGATGCATGGCCCCTTAAGCTCGATGGCAGAGAGAATATCTTAAATAGCTTATTTTTTATCATTTGATTTATTTTCTCCCCATTGCTTTTCTAGCAAGATTCTTTCTCTAGAACACAAAGATTTCTCTGCAGTATTACAGTTTCATCCTGTATGCCACAATTTTGATTTCTCCATTCCAGGACAGCATGCAACAGATTTTTTTTTTGTCTCATTGAATATGAAATTTCATTAAGTGTTGTTACTTTGCCTGTTAACAGTGATCATCTTTGTTTTTCTCTCCGATTTAATATGATTTTGTTTGTTAAAAATAATCAATTTATCTTTGAATTAACTTTATACCAGACAGAAGTACCTTTTTCTTTTTTTTTTGTTAAATCTGGAATCTCATTAAATACAAGCCTGTATTTTACCTTTTCTTTTTCTTGTTAAATCTGGAATTTCATTAAATACAAGCCTGTATTTTACCTTTTCTTTTTCTTGTTAAATCTGGAATCTCATTAAATACAAGCCTGTATTTTACCTTTTCTTTTTCTTGTTAAATCTGGAATCTCATTAAATACAAGCCTGTATTTTACCTTTTCTTTTTCTTGTTAAGTCTGGAATCTCATTAAATACAAGCCTTTATTTAATTAGATTCCAGATTTATCAAGAAAAAAAAAAAAAGGTACTGTTAGGTATAAAGTTAATTCAAAGTTAATTTGATCATTTTTAATGAACAAAATTAGGTTAAACTTCCACGTTCGGCCCCGCTAGTTCCGAAAGCAATAATAGATGGCGCCACGATAGCACTTAACCTATCCTCCGCTCTCCTCGCACGTGAAATGCATTCAGCCATCTCATGACTATGTGTTGATGTGTCTCATCGTTTAGTACAATTCATGTGTCAGAAGAAGTACTCTTCAGGGAATGATGCGCACTTGGTACGTGGTTTTTTTTTAATGCTGAGATTCCTATTGATAGTGACGATTCTCACGTATTTTTTCACCAAAGGATTGTCTTACGAGGAGGCGATTGAAGAAACCTCACATGGCCACATCCACTGAGACAGCAACTGGTATTCATATTGCAGACAACTAGTCTCATAGTTTATGGTAGCCTCTCAATGTAAATGTACTTGGCAGACCATATTCTGGAATATTTATTCAGAACGGAATTGCTGTCTTTCCTCTGAACATTGCTTTGAAGTCCTGATTCCTGTGATCAGACCGTTCTTCCCTGGCAGATAAAAACTTTCCTTGCTTTTATTCTGCAAGCTACACAGTTTCATATTCTTCCGTGAAAATAAATATTTCACACATATGCCACAATCAACATTCAAAAAGGTCCTTTTAAGCACCACCTTTCATTCATATTATTCACTTCCTTTGCCACTTTCACAACATAACGAACCGCTTCACGATGTAGTGATGACGTGTCGCCATCTGTCGTCGCTTTATAAAACTATTTTTGGGCCGAACGTGGAAGGTTTACCCAAAATTATTTAAGGCTTGTTATGAGTGGGTTCACTTTATTACGGTGTTGCACAATATTGATGATGTTGTGAAATGGTAGGAATAAAATGAATGATTGGCATGTATGTGTATGTAAACTACCAAACTTTTAAGATAGGTGTTGCACAGATGTAGTCAAGTAGAATTCGAGGTAGGTCTTGGTATAGAAAAATATGAGAATTTTATTAGTTTAACATAACTCCATTTGTGTTTTCGGGAGAGAAAATCGTTTTTCTGTTCTTATCAACAGAGTTTTTGTAGTGCATCTATCAGGACAAGAAAACCTTCAAAATTCTAACATACCCAGTTAAGCATGTTGTAAAAAAAAAAAAATCAACATGCATAAACCAAAACTTCACACACGCACAGAGTGCTACTTTTTCTGAACACTTCAGGAACAAAATACTTTTACCGTATTTCATGAATTACCCACCAGTGAAAATATGAACTCAATATATATAATTACCAAACAGTGAAATATGAACTTGCGAATTCCACATCAAATCAGTGCCAAATTTCAGATTCCTACTACAATACTTCTATAGGTATAGGACTTTGAAATTCATGAAAAATACATTTTTGTGTCTACTATGCCAATCACAAATGGCAATAACTGTAGACTAAATTGACCAACAGAGTTAATGTTGGACCCATTTGAAAGCGTATTACATGAGCTTTCTTTTGAGATAACACACAATCATATTATGCACAATTTAGTTTTCAAGAGCATCTATTTTGACCTTTAATTTCTCAAAACACATGCCATTAATTTTATTAAATAAAGCAGAAGGATAGACTGAGTAGTAAAAAAAAAATTTTTTTTTTGAAATTTTTATTTTGTAAAGAGCAGCAAAATTTTTTCATGCCCCAGGTGTGTCGGGCAATGTAATTTTCGAGCCCTGGCATCTATCTTTTAATATACCCCAAGTGTCTTATAAATGGGCATTCCACATAAGTACATTGTAAAAATACTCAGTTATTTCTAAATTCTCATTTACATTTCATAAAGTTTACCCCACAATATGGCAAACACACACACACACACACACACACATATATATATATATATATATATATACTATAAAGATACCTAAGCAAAAAAATACATATATAATTTTGACTCACACCTAGTACAACATAGAAAAGGTTATGTATCTACCTGCGTGAGTAAAAGGAGAAAAGAAAAAAAGAAAATAAAACAACTGAATGTAGAAGGTGTCGAGAATACTGAGCCTTGGCTTTATCAAGGACCAGCAAAAACTCTGCATTTTCTCACTTCCACAAAGACCTAGTTGGAAATGGGTTTCTGCAAGGCCATAGATGCAAGTAACATTCCCACCTAAAATAGTTTAAAAAATATATATATAAGTCATTTCTATGTTGTACTAGGTGTGAGTCAAAATTATATATGTATTTTTTTGCTTAGGTATCTTTATAGTATGTGAATTCTGAATTTTCAAAACTGCTACGTTGCGCGTTTTGATTTTCAGGTTATTTTGCACCCTTCGTTTTAAATTCTAAAATTTTTTCCTTAGTCTTCAGTTTTGCTCTTAAGTATATATATATATATATATATATATATATATATGTAAGGTCAGGTGATGCGTAACATCACAGCCTCTCCTTGACAAATGTCAACCCCGCCTTCTCGTGGTACATCCTGTTCCCACTAAAGGGGCTCTGACGACCGCCAATAGCGGTATAACTATACCATCGGGATTAGAGGAAATGCTATCCCACACTCACCAACCCGCTTGGCCAGCGTGGTGAGTTATGGCCAAACCCCTCCAAAATGACTCCACAACTTAAATCTTGGCCCTCAGTCTCCGGCAGCTGGAATGTACCTGGCCAAGGCAGCGGCCAGTGTGACATGAAGGCAGAGGGTGCTAAGAATCCCCGGAGGACTGGACTAGGCTGCCATCTGATGCTGACCTTGGCTACATATAACGGACGCTCCCTATCTTCTGATTCAAGGCTTCTTGAATTGGAAGAGGAACTACAAAGGATCAAGTGGGACATCGTCGGGCTAAGTGAGGTAAGGAGAAAAGGAGAAGATCTCATTGAACTGAGAAGTGGACATCTCTTCTACTATCGTGGGACAGATACTGGCAGAACTAGTGGTGTTGGATTTATAATAAACAAGAAACTGAAGGATAAAGTTGTAGAAGTTGAAAGTTCCTCTGACAGAGCTGCACGACTCGTTATCCAACTCTCAAGAAGATACCAGGCTCAGATTATTCAAACTTATGCACCCACCACAAGTCATCCTGAAGAAGAAATTGAAGAATTTTATGAGGAAATTCGTCATCTAAATAATAAAGGTAAGCAGCACTTGAAGATAATTATGGGAGATTTCAATGCAAAAATAGGGCAACTGCAACAAAATGAAACTTCAGTAGGTAAATTCGGTCACGGCAACAGAAACCAGCGTGGAAATACTCTCGTTGAGTTTGCAGAGGCAGAAGGGTTTTTCATTTTGAACTCCTTTTCAAGAAAAAGCCACTCAGGAAATGGACATGGAGACATCCAAATGGGACGACAAGTGAAATTGATTTTATTATGTGTAACAAAAAATTCGTCATAGAAGACTGCAGTGTGCTAAACAAGTTCAACACAGGCAGTGACCATAGATTGGTGAGATGTAAGATGCACCTCAACACTAAACTCGAACGTAGCAAGCTCATAAGACAAACAAAATGTATTGACATAACCAACCTTAAAAAACACCATAATACCTTCAAATTGGAACTGAAGAACAGGTTCTCTGCTTTAGAAGGCCTAACATCGGAAGAAGTGGAAATTTCTGAAGGTAACAGAAAAGTAACCAAAGCTCTTATGGAAACAGCAACAAAATTAGCTGGGTCTAAGAACAAATTGCATGTGAACAAATTATCAGGAAAAACCAAAATGTTGATGCAAAAGAGAAGAGTGATGAGGACAACTAAAGAAGATGTGACTTCCAAAGTGGAATATATAGAGCTATGCAAGACAGTATGAAAAAGTATCACTGAAGACGTAAGGAAATTCAACTGTGAACTAGTAAGGAAAGCAATTGAAAACAACCAAAGCCTAAAGATAGCAAAGGGACATCTCAGTAAGGGAAAAAAACAGATTATGGCACTGAGAAAAGATGGTTCTGTAACAAGAAATAGAGGCGAAATTTTGACAAGAGTGAATGATTTCTACTCCAAATTATATGAAAGGGATGATACATGTACTCCAGACATCATGAAAGGTACCAGTACCAGAGTTCTTCCAGTCCTTCCAGCAGAAGTTGCACATGCAATCAAGAACATGAAGCGGGGGAAAGCTCCAGGAGAAGATGGAATTACTGTAGACATCATACAAGAAGCAAGTGGAGAAATCGAAAAACAGTACTCGCCCAAATTTTCACTCGATGCCTTAATGAAGGGAAAATTCCTGAGGATTGGAACAATGCTACAATGATCTTGCTACATAAAAAAGGTGACATTGAGGATCTCAGGAACTACAGACCTATCAGCCTCCTATCAGTGGTTTATAAAATCTTCACTAAAGTTCTTTCACACCGCTTGAAGGTGACACTGGACATGGCTCAACCGAGAGAACAAGCTGGATTTAGGAGTGGCTACAGCACAATAGATGATATCCACGTACTGAGAGAACTAATTGAAAGAGCGAGGGAATATGAACTTCCATTGTGCATGGCTTTTATCGATTATGAAAAAGCCTTTGATTCGGTGAAACCATCAGCAGTTGCAATGGCTCTGAAATCCTGCGGTGTTGAAGATGCATACATTAATATTATTAATAACATCTATGAAAATGCAAGTGCAAAGATTCGGCTGTTTGAAAATACAACACACATAAAAATTGGAAAAGGAGTGAGACGAGGTGACACCATATCTCCGAAGCTCTTTAATGCCACATTGGAAAATGTCTTTCAATCTTTGAACTGGGAAAACAAAGGGATAAAGATTAATGGAGATTATCTAACCCACCTTCGTTTTGCTGATGACAGTCATTTTTGCAACTACCCCATCAGGCTACAGAGTATGATCCAGGAACTTGCTGACAAGAGTAAAGAAGTGGGATTAAAAATGAACTTTCAGATGACAAAAGTGATGTACAATGCTTTTACAAGAAATGAAGATTTATCGATTGATGGAGAAAAGCTGGAGATAACAGACACATACGTTTATCTTGGACAGCAGATATCAAGTGAGGGTCACATTGATAAAGAAATTAATCGGCGTACAAAACTTGCCTGGAGAGCTTTTGGAAGAAACAGCATAATTTTCAAGAGCAATATGCCATTATGTCTTAAAAGAAAAGTGTTTGATCAATGCATCCTTCCAGTGCTTACGTATGGTGCAGAGACGTGGACCTTAGCTAAAAGAGACATACAAAGGCTGCAGACAACTCAAAGCAGCATGGAGAGGTGCATGCTTGGAGTTACCAGGAGAGATAAGAAGAGGAACACGTGGATCCGAAAAATGACAAGAGTGGAAGACATCACGAGCAGAGTTAAATCCCTGAAATGGCAATGGGCTGGACATACTGCCAGAAGGACAGACCATCGATGGACAGCCGAAATTTTAGATTGGATTCCAAGGGACAGGAAAAGACCCAGAAGAAGACGACATGGAAGATGGGTGGATGAAATTCGAAAGTATGCAGGAGTGACATGGAGGAGACTGGCACAAGACAGACCGTTGTGGAGGAAACTTGGGGAGACCTTCGTCCAGCAGTGGATTGATAATGGTTGACAATGATGATGATATATATATACATACATGGTGACTTATTCATAGCTTCAACGGCGTATGCAGTATAATAATACTGTTACGTTGATTCGTAACTGTGTCGATAATGACCAGCCGACAAAGTATTGTATGGTGATTATATTTCAAATACGTGGAGATTATGTAAATATATGATGTCATCGCTCTGTCCACGTTATTTTATAAACAACGAATAGCAACTGAAAAAATTTTCTACCGACAATGCTGGGATCGAACCCCAGATCTCTCAATAACTAGCCGAGTGCGTTCGCTTTACGCTACAGTGCCAACAATTCATAGCACTATTCGTGGTTTATCAGTCAGCATCTGACTACTTCACTATTTATTCCTGATATCCTTTTGTATATTCGCATTTAAATAAATTCTGTTTGTTTAATAAATGTGTATATTCGCATTTGAATCACTTCTCTCTGTTGTTGGAACTACCATATGCGTGGCGTTTCTTAATAGCTAAAGAAAAAGGATACTTGGAATTATAAAAGGAAAGAAAAAATTAACCAGAAACTACAACAGTAATTTGAGCCTTGGATACGATTTCTATCCACAAGATGGCACTGCAGTAGTGGGGACAAGACAAGTGGACAACGCCGCCCCGGTGGCGCAGTGGTCTAAGCGATGGCCTCTGATCATTCGTCCGTAAGGGGTCCGGGTTCGAATCCCGGTGAGGCATGGATGTTGTGTTTGTCTCACGGCACTGGCTCTCTCCCCTCCCTGGAACCAGTGACCCTAAATTAGGGACGGGCGACTGCTTATAGCCCATTGAGTTGCTCACGGTGGTCGTTAAACCTCCAACCAAAAAAAAAAAAAAAAACAAGTGGACAACAAACATCATAATAAGGACCTTCATGAAGAACACCAAGCACTTACTTCAATTACAACCAGGAACTTCACAATTAAGGGAGTGAATATTCCATTGAGAATGGACCTAGAACAAGTGTTCCGAAACATGCACGGAAGACTGCAGCAGATGGTGTTACTGGCTCACAAGGTTTGATTAAGGAAAGAATATTTTATTATAGGACTTTTAAAGTGTGCATATTTTCTATTTGACCTTTCAACTGTTTATTGTGTGGAATTGGCTTTAGTGAAGTACTGCTTGCACTGTGTCTACATTTCAACTTATTGTCACGAGGTGGAAAAGTGAACGTAAACTACAGTTGATTAAGTGTCTTTTTGAACTTAGTGGATAAGGAACAATTAATGACTATATGTGCATTGTAATAATTTTGACACATTACTGTAGGCAGACTTTTGTATAATAGTGTGATAGACTTTAAGTATATTGAGTTTTAGTGGTGTTGTGCAGTTAGTTCACTGCAGACAATTTGAATGGCAATAATGAACTGTTGTAAGGACTTAACATTGTTCTTTAGTACAGAATTTTCATTATTTAACAGATAGAATTGATTTAAATGTGAATATACACAGGAATATTGGGAAAAAAATAGTGAAACAATATGGTACTTTGTCAGCTGGTCAATATCGACACAGTTACGAATCCATGTGAGTAACAGTATTATTATACAGCATACGCCGTTGAAGCTATCGGTCATTTCGAATTCGTTTGAGAATAAGACTTAAATGTCTTACACTTAAAAGTTCTTTAGGTTTGATATAACTTATTTGAGGCCAGCTGAATATTGAAGTAAAGACATTCAAAACACATACATGAATGATATTATAGCTTAATATCATTTTATTTGATATGTACTTCCATCTACTTTTTACAAATTAAATGTTGACATTCTATGAATACACTGTACAAACTTTGATTTCAAATCCATTCTTAGAGTATTTGTGTTGGTTGTTACAGAAATTGAAAAAAAAACTGATATAAATGTATTTTATGTGTAGTCTTTGATATATTTTGATATGCATCAGCAATATTTTTTTTTTTTTTTGTAATTTTTCAGCTTCTCTCAGCAAATCTCAAGGTATGAGTGCAAGCGTGCAAGATGCTGATACTTCATTTCAAGGATTTTCTTATGCTCCACCCCTTGAGTTTTAATTTTGCATGGGCCCTAAGAACCGCACAAACTATTTTCAGAGCCAAGTTTATTCAGGAATTGCACCAGTTAAGATTAAAGAGGGAAGTTTTTTTTTTTGGTGTATTAAGAATTCTCAAGGGAAATGTAGGAGAAGATAAACTTCCTGAATGGATGTCCATGTTGGTTGTGTTAAATTCCTGATAATGTACAACTTTATTCTTGTCAATGTTTTTATGACACTTAAAAACATTAAGTTATTCTCAAAGTGCAGCAAAACTGAAAATTTCAAATCTCATATTTTGATCGTTAAAGCTAAATGCTCAATTTTTTTTGAAGCGTTTAGTATTCATATGTGCCTGATATAGTTGATTTGCCACATATGTGAAATATAGTTTCAAACAATGTGCAATAAATATTTTTCTATGTTATTACTTTCTTTCTATGATATATATATATATATATATATATATGTATACACAGTATATACTTAATAGTGATGCACAAATTTGTGATTTATCATCAGGTAGCTGTGGTGTCATAAAGTACATAATCTTGGCACACTGCATGACACCAGAGCTGTCTGATGATCTAACTGCCATTGTTTTACTGCATATGTGCCTAAAGTTAAGAATTATAGAGAATATATCATTCCTCTTATATTAAGCAGCTGCATTTCAGCACATAGAAATGTTGAAATTGTAAATATCTTTCAGAATTTGTGTACAGCACATTTTAACAATTTTCTACAAACTGTTTTAGAGTATTTTAGAAGTTGAAGCTACATTGTTTTATTTACTGCTGGTTTCAGTAATGAGATTGGGTAGCTGCTGGCTGTGCCATATATGTATCAGTAAAATGTGGGCAGTTCTGGTATGGTATTCATATTTTTCTGAACAAATGTGCCTCAGCATAATAAATCTGTGTTGATATATCAAAGATATTTTGGTTGACCAGTTTTTGCTGTGTGCTGTTACATATTTTTTAAACATTTAATTCTCATAATTAATGAATGCATGTCTCTAGTTTTCTTATTCAGTAATGATTTAAATTATTTTATGTACTTTTGGAAAAATAGGTGAAATATCTATTTGACTAAACTTGTAAGAAATTCTAGGTCTTCATAAAATTAGCGATGGTGTTCCTTAGTGAAGCTTAATGAAGGAATGATCTTGTATGATCAATAATAACTTCCATTTCCTCTTTTCAACCCTTATCATATTTCTTGTTTTGTTAGTTGACTCCTGCAAAATTTCCTGACCAGTTTTTCTTATATACATTTCTTATTTTGAGTTCTGTTATGCCCTTTTTATTTCTTCAGTTGTCAACCAGGTCTCTAATGTAGGCTGAGCCACAGTTGTAATTAGTGCTATGTGCTACGATCTTCTTCAAGGTATCTTCAGCTTTTTGCTTAATGTTTTTGGGAAGAAAATTTTCACCATTTTGCTGATGTCACAAAGCTAAAGTCTCCATAAAAACTGAATATTTTTTTTGGAATTATAGTGGTTTCTGATGAGTTTTCCAGCCAGTATCATTTCCTTATTAGAATAATTTTATGGAAAGAAATTTAGAAAACTTCTGAATAAGGAAATTAAAGCATAATTGGAAAAATCACTATCATAAAGGATTATATGAAGCACTCTACAGTATTTGTTTCATGTAGGTCAAGTTTCCAGATTTACTTCTCCCCATACATTAACCAATAAAAAATTGCCATACAGGAGGAGAGAATAATAATTAGAGGTGAATGTATGGACTTTTCTACATATGAGAAACTGGAAGACAATTGAAGGTCTGTTTAGCAGAACACTATTCAGAAAGCATAAATTCTATATATCTAACAAAATGGGATTAAACACACATAAGGAACTGGGCTTGAAATTGGAAGGGGGAGGGTGTCAGTTAAAATCATTAGTCATCAGCCTCAAGTAATAAAATGGAAATAGAGAAGAGGTGTGTGTATCATCAATTATCACATGGAATAGTTTCATCATCAGGAACATAACCTGGCATTTTGCCAGAATCTGAAGAAGCAACCTTAAAATTTATCAAGAAGGGTATTTAAAACAATTTCTTTAGTAACTAAAATGTATACAATTTAAGGATTACTCTTTGTAGGAACTAAACAAGATTAAAATTTACTTTGTTTTCTAAGGTTATGATATTTTGTTTGATATATTTTCAGCTAAATTTTTCCCCTTGAAAATGAAAGAAAAAAATTAATATGAAATGCTTTCTTTACATGGAACTGAAATATGATGAACACAACAATTAGTGCATTATGAGTTCAAGAAATGAAAGCCCATAACCATTTTCCTTTAAAATTCAGGTAAATTTCTGTGTTAATGTCTGCCTGGATAAAATTTAAAGTATGATTATTTTGCATATAGTGGGGCACACAATATAATCCTCTTTGTTATAGAAATTCATCTGTTAATCAAAGGAATTTTTAATGTTCTGACATTTCTTGCCTCTTGATATTTGCCAAGGTCTGTTATCAAAAATTATAATCTCAGCAAGTTGTTTAATCTAAGCTGTTGTCATGCAATTCATGTACAGTGCCAATATGCTAGTACTGTAACTTGCTAGGGATGTTACAACTTTTGATACCAGGCCTCAATAGTCATCAAGATGGCAGAGAAATGTGGAGAAGAAAATGAAATCTTCCAATTCCATGCCCCTCCCTTTTTTTTGTGCATCTAAGTGAAGTTGATGAATTAAGTGATTTGACATAGAAACTCACATTACATAAAGGAAAAAAAATAATAGCAATACGTTTTTAAAATTTTCATTGAAGAATGCATAAAATACCTGGCATACTAGTAAAATCCTTTATAATTGCTTGTGATTTTATGTTGAAATAGTCTCTAGTTTTTGTTAAAGGGTTTCTTGGTTATTTTCTGAGAATTTTGAAATATGATGTGGAACATCATTGAATGGCTGATATCATCAATATGACTGCCATTCTTCCGTCCTGGGGACAGATTTCCATCTTTTGAAAATTTTGTCAGATTATTTTAAAACTGTTTCCACTTTTATTTTTATTTTTTTCGAAAAATTTGCAAAATCGTATTTTGTGTGATCACTGAAATTGTGAAGTTGCGCCAAAGTTTTTAAGTGTTTAATTTAATACCTAGGAAGCCAGTTTTTGAAGTGATCTTTATTTAAGTCTTTAAAATGTTTTAAGAAATTCGATGTAATTGCATACCTGCCAAGTTTCTTCCGGTAAAAAAAAAAAAAAAAAAAAGCTTTTCTGGAGATGTCCGTCATTAATATTCCGTGATTTTTCACGTTTTGAAGTTTTCTGATTAAGTTCTCTGTCTCTCTCAATCTCTTTTCTCCTCCTCCCTCCCTCCCTCCCCAAGTGTATTCCTAATTTTTAATTGTTTTCTGATAATGTTCATTTCTTCATAATGGTGCAAAAGATCCATTTGGTGTTTTGTGAGGAATGTTTCTGAATTAAATGCATGTTTTCCTGTTTCGACAATATCTCCTTCAAAATCAATCAACGGAGCTCGCCCCCTCCCCCACCACCACTTCTAAGCAAAATTAAATTTCATGTTTGGTGCTTAATCTGTCTCGTGGAATTGGCACCATTCCGTGACTCCTAAAATTGTTTTCACGCCAGAGTGAACTAAGGCAATACCAATTTTTGGGAATTATTTTCTCTTAAAATGCACGTTTTACCATTCTTTAGTCACCTCTTGCTGTGTCAAAAAACAGAGCAGCCATTTTTTTCATTTTCTTGACAAAATTCAAGTTCAAAACGGTCACTTCCTACTCAGTGTGCAGAGAAAACTACTTTGACTGCCCCAATAAACTGCGATGAACAGTTGAAGTTCCAATTTTTAATGTAATTTCTGTTCTTTACAATACAGCAAACAGTGACTAATAAACGGGAAAACATTCATTTTAAGCAGAATTAAAGTTTAAGATGCGATATTACCACTTTTCACTGTACTGTAAGGACAACTGTGCGGATCATCGAAATGGCGCTGTTTCTAGCACGCACAGTTAAGAAACGATTTTCAAATTGAATTGTTTTCTGTAAATATAAAAATTATTTCCCTTGTCATGGGGTACAGCAAGAAGGGACTACAAAAGATAAGAAAAATATTCAAGTGTTATCTTGATCAATATAGGAACACCGAAAGAAAAATGTTCATCTTCAAAAACATATTTATAATTAGTATGTCTTTAATGTCTTTGCAAATCGTAATTATATGTATATATATTCCTTGCCACATTGACTGATAAGGGCGAACTCACGGTGAGTGTGATTCGACTTCAGTCTTGGCTTGAACACCTTAGTAGCTAGCACCCATGATCATCAAATACATGGTCTATTTCCTTTAAAAATTCAGTAAAAAAAAATGTATTGGAAATCAATTGGTTATAATCTGAATAGAGACATATTTCAATAAAAGATAGATAGTAGACCTGTAAGGGATGAGACATATCTCTGAGCATGTCTGATTTGGAGGAATTTCTATTCCTTTTATATGGTTCCTCATTCATTGGTTTCTGATAATGGTATTTGTTGCAAAGTCCTCAAAGCAAGGCAGTGAATAGGGAATCAAAAACTGAACAGAAATTTTCAAGAACCAGGCATATAGGAGAATGTCTCTCCCTTGTAATTCCAATGTTTTACCATTTTTTTTTCTAAAGTTTGCATTATTGTTTCTGTCACATTTTGATTTTTAACATTTTTAATTCAATTAAAACTGATGTTTCTATTATATTTTTGGTAAAAATGGCCTAGATTAAAATGTGTCATGTCATTTTAGATTTTCACTTTTGAAAATTTACTTGGCAGAACAACTGTATGTGTTCAAAACATTTATTTTTTTCTTTAAATAAAGCTCATGTTGAGAATTGGCTTCCTAGTTTCTTAATTCAATTACTAATCAAAAACTACTCTATGGGAATTTTTACTAGGAAATTTTTCTTTGAATAAAGGAAATTTTGTTAATTGCAAATTTTTGGAGAAAACTGTTTTCTTCTTGTTTTCTCTGAAAATTTGCAATTAAAATAACAAAAAAATTCCTAGTAAAAATTCCCATATAGTAGTTTTTGATTTATTTCATGTTATAAGTGTTTGACTGATAGAAAAGACTTACACATTTTTTTAGCACTTGAAGTAATTTGATTTAAAGAGCAGTCTTTATTAGATTGTGTCTAGATTTGACACTGAAGTTTGATTTTCATCTTTGTTATTCAGTAATACGGTTTAACAAAATAATGTGTTACTGTTTTCTGTGACACCAGCTAACATGTTTATATTATTTTTTTTAGTTTGTAATAATTATTTTTGCAAAAATAAAATTTACTGTTAGGCCATTTTATTAGGAACAAATTCATTAGCATATGAAGAATTCAAATATTGTCCATATCTTTTCAGTAGCATGTGTGTTACTGTACAGACCCTCATGATTACCTTCTTCAATGGAGGCAATCTGCTAAAAAACTATTGATGAAGAGAAAATCATAAAATAATGTGATTAGAATTTATTACTTTTGTGTAGAATTGTTTCCTACTATCAGCAAGTCAAAAGATTAGTCGTGCCGCATCTTTAAAGTGGTGTACCATTGCAACTTTATAGTAATTATTTCTCTCTTTTATTCTTCAGATCAGCATGCAGTTTTAAAGCTTTACTGAGTACAACTTTTCACAAAATAACTATACTGTATAACTTTGAATAAAATAATTGTACCAAGATTTGATCTCCATGTTTGGGGAGAAGACAGATGGATTTCCAGTTGTTTATGATGTGGGATCCCTACAACATGCCGGACCACATCATTAACCTCCCACGAATTTTCTTTCTTTTGATAATTCTGTATGTTTTTGTTTTATTTAATCCGGTTGCAGGTTCATTCACAATTATTAGAAGTTAACAAACATAAAATATTTTTTTCTCTCAGTAAGTTTAGCATGGCTTAGTTTAAAGTAAACATTCCAGGTTGCTTATAAAATATCGTGTACACTAATATCATTTTAGTGCTATGAATGATATACTATTAAAGGAAATCCCCATAGTACAAATGTTTTCTGAGTTTACATATTAGTTAAGACCTGAGTGAAGGATTGTGGTTTTTGGGTCATCTGTAAATATTTCCATTGATTCCATCTTGCACCAAGATATGGAATAAGACTTTAAACCTGGAAATTATAGTTTTATGTTTGTGCACAGGTCCAGAGCTACTTCTGTATTTGTTGGCCATAAGTGGTTTTACTTTGTATTTCATATGTTCTGCATTAATGAGTCCAATGCAAGAGAATGAAATTTCACCTGTGGTTAAGATCTCAGTTTAGATTGGTACATGGCTGTAATAATTTTTTTTGTTAATTTATTTTGTTTTGTAAATTGAAGAGCTCTTAGACATAAAAAAAAAAAAAAAAAGCTTGAAAGTGGAAATAATGAGATTTTTTTAAAGTAACGTTTCATTCTTAAATTTTGTGAACTTAAAGCTTGACAGCTTAGTTCATACTGTACACTGCCTTATGATTTCTGTAAATTATCTGTTTATGTTGTTCCTGGTATGTACTAGGTGATTCTGACAAATTAGTTTGGAAAAATAAGAATTTTGATGATCTGCATTTTACTGTCATAAAAAGAAATTATGTAATCTTACTGGTTTTGTGTGTGTGTTTCTTTCTTCCATTTTTTCCTACCTTAGAACATTTTTTTTGTCTGAGTAGTTTTGTGACTAAAAGATTCTGCTTGCAATTATAAATATTAAGGTTAGGTATCAATTAGTGCACATATTTTTTTTTCTTACATAACACAATCCAGAAGAATATAATGTTTGTAGTAGTTTTCAGGTAATTTTCATGAAAAAAAAGGTGGTACTTTACTACTATATAAAAGTAGTGAACTGTATGTGACACAATTGAAATTCAATAGTATATATTAACTTCCTTGCTTGTCATAAAATTATTAGTGCTATCAAAAAATTTTTGCAGTGTACATAAAACTTCAGTATTTTTTTAATGGCTGTTATTAGCAATTTAGTGTTTGCTGTTAACCATTAGTGCAATATTTTGTTAAGAAATTAATGAAGAGAAGTTGGTGGCCATTTCGGTATGCAAGTAATGATATTGTGCTTTTTGTATAAATCTGATCTGCTAAATTTTAGAACTGCAAATTATCAAGTGCATTTTATTATAGATAATGATTTTCATGCAGATATTTTGTCTGCTTTTGTATATGAACTGTGCTTTTGCTAGATATGTTGGGATTTTGAGATTAAGAATTTGTTCAGGTATGAGCAAATTAGCAAAAAATGCTCTGAAAACCAACACTGAAATTGCACAGCACAAGAGTCATAGGCAGTGATGTAGAAGCAGCTGAGTGGCACTAAGGAACTATTTTTCTAGACTTTGTGGCACTAAGGCACTTTCAGTGGTGAGATGATTAGAGAAGTTGGGCAAAGGAAATTTTTTTTTTTTTTTAGATTATTATGTATGCAAAAATAGGGAAACCGCTCTGTATGCAAACCTACTCATATCTTAACTGAATGTTCATGCTGCAGAGATGACCACCCCAGTGGTTGAGTGGTTTGAAGCTCTGGCTTCTGACCATATGGCCTGAACTGGGCCTGGTCTTCAACCCCGATAAGGCAATAGGTGGTGTACTTGGTCATTGATGCTGGATCAGTCTCTTTCCTGGGACTGACTTAGGGATGGGTGGCTACTTATGGCCATAAGATTTGCTCATATTGGGCATTAATCCCTGAAGGAAACATACTAATGTTGTATAGATCAGATAATTTCATTGGTTCATGCTCTAGGGTATCTTACAAATCATAATGTAAACTCTTTTGCTCACATGGCAGTCAGAATACAGTTATTGAAGGTGGCTACTCCGTGAATTAAGATTCCTCTGATCCGAGGAAAAGCATCCGCAATGAAGAGCATTTCTACCAAACAACTTGCTATTGGATCCAATGAAAGTATTCCCTAAGCCAATTTTTTGATTCCTTAGGAGTCTAATGCACCCTTTCTAAAATGGTGCATTAGTCACACTGAATTGATATGAGTATGTAGAAAGACTGTAGTATTAAAATGAAAATAATATTCTTAGCATACGAAGACTCTATGTAACATTCTTCCTTTTATTTAAAATTGCTCAAATTATGCTATTTTGATTTAAATTGATAAAAGTAATTAGTAATGAAAATTTAATAAAAATACTAAATAAAATAATGTATCAAATTTCACAGGGCTTTCAAAAATTTTGAGGGTGTTCCTTCCAGGATTTTTTTTTTTTTTCATATGTTCACCGCTAAAGTATTTTTTTTATTTAGAACACACAGGTCTCTCATGGTTTTTTTTTTTTTAAATCTAGTGTATTTTTCTAAACAAATGAATTAAATGTGATTTTCATCACACTTGAATTACTTTAAGAATATTATCTAGTAACATGGAGTTTTTTTTTCTTTCTGGAAAAAGTTGACAACCATTTAATCACTGGTAATACAAAATCCCCATTACTTATAGGAAATTAGTCAGTTCTGTTTATATGAGATATAATAACTTGGGTTGCCTGTGCTACTGGTAGTTTTTCTCCAGTCCTGAAATACAAAGGTTTTTACTGTTTCAGTGTTTCACCATCACCCCATGAAATGTACGTTGTTTGTTATGATGTAGTTTGAATTCTAGTATCTTAGTACCCATTCTATAAACTTGTGACTAAATATCATAGTTTCTCAAAGTGCAACTAATTTGGATAATGACTGTGTGTGATATAAGTCAGAGTTTGTTGTACATTACTGTGTGATTCATATTATTTCTTTTTAACTTCAGTCCATTTGATGGCAGCTTAAAATTCAATTTACTGTGGGACCACTTATTCCTCTTGTTTTCTAATGCTGCTTTTGTCCTTTGAACTGCAACTGTTTGTAAACCAATGAGCTGCATTCGTAAAAGTATTGTAGTTGCATACTTAACTTTAAATATGTCTGTTATACATTATTGTGAAGTTTGGTATGGAAAATGAAACAAGAACATTAAGGAGCAAAACATTGTGATGAGCAGAAATCTGATAGATGGAAAAGAAAAGTCGTTCCAGGTGTATTATATATTCCATGAAACAGAAGCCACTTTGAAGTTATTAGTTTTGGAATGCAAATAAAAACTTGCAGTGTGTTAATCTAAATGAAGTCATTGGTAATATAAAGTGAATCACCATTATTATGTCTTCCAAAAGTCATTTTATGTTAATGAGAATTATGAGGGTTGTACCAAAAGTGGGCATAACTTTTTTATTAACTGACAGAGGTCGTTCAAACTGCACATGTGGGTAGAATAGATCTTTCTCTATACAAAGGTACTACTCAACATAGTCTCGATCACAAGCGATGCATTTTCACCATCGTTGAACCCAACTCTCAAATCCTCTTTGGAAAAATTCAGGTGTGGACTGTTGTACCCACTTCCTCACAGCCACTTTCACCTGATATGTATTAGCAAATCATTGTTCCTGGAGACTGTCCTTCTATGGACTGAGCAGGTGGAAGTTGGAGGGCACCGGATCTGGGCTGTATGGCGGATAGGGGACCAACGACCAGCCTAATTTGCTGATCGCCTGATTTGTTGGCAAAGATTTGTGTAGTCTCACATTGTCATGGTGAATGGGGATCCTTTTCAGATTCTTGTTTAAACTCTTCCTCCTTATGGCTTCTCTAAGCTTCTTGAGTGTCTCAATGTACCGCTTGCTGGTCACGGTACGGCCACGTTCCAGAAAATCAAGGAGAATGACACCCCTGTCATCCCAAAAAAAAAGTCACCATGAATTTCTGTGCTGATCACTGGGTCTTGTTCCTTAGGCCACGGTGAAGAGGTGTGACACCATTTCATGGATTGATTCTCCATTTCTCGATCGTAAAGATGCTCCCACGTTTCATCCTGTCACCAGATCAGAAAAAAATGTGCCTTCATTGGTTTCAAAAGCTGCCAGCAGATCAGAGCAGTCTTCTACCCTTCTCTCCTTCAAATTAGGTGTCAACTGGTGAGGTACCCACTTTGCACACACTTTCAAATACCCTAAGTCTTGAGCCATCTTTTGTATGGCATTGTGATGACAGTCCAGTTAAGCTCATGGATTCTGACTTGTTTCTCCATGTGAATCAATTCATTCGTACGCTGATGATTCGTGTCATTGGTTGCAGATGTTCTCTTACTGTGTGGTTTTTCTTCTCAGTGCTGGTTTCCCCTACTTTAAACTTCTTCATCCATCTGTGCACATTGCTCTTGTCAGTGGTGTCATCTCCATAAACATTCTGTATCTTAATCTGTGGATGCCAGACAGCCTGCAATGAAGAAGGGTTACTATAGAGGAATAGTTACTCTATCAACATGTGCAATTTGAACGACCTCTGTCAGTTAATAAAAAAGTTATGCCCACTTTTGCATTACTTTCGGTACAACCCTCATATGTTTAATTGAGTTAATCCTCTTGCAGTTAATTGAATTTAATTCTATCTGAAATTATCTGTTTAGGCCATAAATGCTTTCATTTTAGGCAGCAGTAATGCTAGGAATGGATCCAGAAATGTACTTGAACAATGTGAAAAGGGGTATACCTTTCAACCCAGGGGTGAGACAGAAAATAAAAAGACAACATATTTCAATCTGGGTATTCTTTTCTTTCTGCTGAAGCTAGATCAAACCTTTTATTAAATAACGGGAGAAAAAGTGAAATTTAATTATTTGTAGTTTTGATAACTCTATAGTAAAAAAATTGCATTGGGGAAGTTGGTTGATTGCTTCCAAACACTCCCTACTGGATAAACCACTGCTTAAAAATGCCAGTATATGCATTAACACAATATCAGTAAAAGTAAATATTAACGCAATGTTTTGTTCATTTAATGCTGGCATTATTCACACAATATAATTGTTTGCAGTCCAGTGCTGTTTGGAATGCAGAAAAAAAGAAAATTATTTTTCAACATCACTTTTAAATTAGTTGCAGATCTAACATGATGTATTTCTGTTTTTAGTTCTGAAAGGCAGTTCTGTACACTGTGAATACACAAACTGTACAGTAATGAGTAGCAACCATTTCTGGTATTTGGCCTAGTAAATCATTTTTTTTTCTGTTTTCAGTTTAGTGGAAATCCAAGACCATATCCCTTTGCTATACAAAATTCTCCAAAGTTGAATAGTTGTGCTTAAGAATGCATTCCAGTTTACATCAGTAAATTGCTCATTATGTTTACAATTTGTTTCCTTTATTCTTTGGTGGTTGGGACAGTTTTTATGTGTTTAACATACAATTTCTTTTAGCTGTGTTTTGTAACAAAGGTGGTTGTGTAGGTCTTTTTCCAGTTCATTTATGATAATTTACTTTTAGATGAATGTGCCAAGTTTTGCTTTCATAGTAATGGGGTTAAGATTATATTCTAGTCAAAATGCAAATAATGTCCACATTTCTACTTAATAGGTAATAATAAACAAAAGATTTCACTGTTTTTCATTCCAAAAATGCCTGTTTTGTTTTTTTAATGGAATAACAATGCTTGCCTTTTCTTTACCAACATTACATTTTGACCAGAATTGTGAAAAATAAAGTTATTGTATTACAGTATTTTTTTTCATTTCTTTCACGGAAATTGGAGTTTTTTTTTTACAATAACACCTTTTGGTTTTAGAGCACTTTCTATACTGTGATAATTCTGTGATATCCATTGCCATTGGTGAACACAGTCAAATCAGTACAATTTTAAAATTTGGTCTACATAAGTTTGTTTATGTATCGGAGCAGAGTACTTTTGCTCCTTTGTTATGTGCAAACAAGAACCACAAATACATGCTTGTACACACAAGTTTCTTACACTTTAGTGCATTTTATTGTTCCTCGCCACAACAGCTACCTGTTTTTCAGTCTTCTTATTGCTTAAGAGAGACAAATGTTGATTTGTGTGTATTATTCTTTTTTTACAGCTACCCAACTGTATTTTTGTACTTTCTTTTCTACAAAAATTGGCTTTATTTGAGAATGACCACACATAATTTGCGGGTCTTAAATTTAACGTTTCCATTCCTGCTTTATTGATCCAGAATTTAAATTTTAACCTTTCAATGCTATCTACAGATTTACCAATGCCAGAAAATATAGAATAACAGTACTACTTTGAAAAAATAATTTTGCGTTAAAGTATGTTAGCCAACAAAAAAAGTGACGTTTAATATCTATATATAAGTGTGTGGCATAGTATCAGAAGACAGTGACGTAGTTATTGAACTAACACACACACAGTTTCAGAACCCAGCATTGAGTTAGTGTTTTTTACATATTTTTTAAAGGGGTGATGATCATATTTCTATGTCAAGAAATTATTTTGTGATAACCTCATGCTCTGTAAATCAAATATTAATTTTTATGATACTGCCATGAAGTTATGTTTATAAAAACTTCAAACTCTGTGAAATTTTGTACAGATATGTACACATATCACAGACACCCAGGAAAGATTCTTATGATCTTAGCAAGCTGAGCTTCTCTGCAGCCATCCCTACAAGATGGAGTTTTGAACTAACTTTTTGTTCTGCTAAATTCTTTTCCATGCCCCAATAAGCTGTACCAACAAGTTTTCATTGTGATATATCCGTTCCTCGCATTTCTAGACACTAACCTGAATTTGTGTCTACTTGGGTGTTTGACATTTTTATGTTTTGAGGCACAATTATTTCTGACATCTTCATTCTTATGTTTTGCGACAGAACTGTTTCTGATGTCTTGTAGCAGTATCATTTCTGACATCTTGATTCTTGTGTTTTGTGGCAGAACTCTGTTCATTAATAATGCAAATACACCAAAAATATCCTTGATTCTCTCTCTCTCTCTCTCTCTCTCTCACACAATCTGGGTGGAAAAAAAAAGGTACTCTCTGAGAAACAGTGTAGGGTCTTTCTAAGTTTAGATGGCCGAAGGTGCCACCGCTGTTAGACAAACTTTCATTGGTTAAAAGAACTGTTCCTTATTAGAAGTAAGCGTAGTCTTGGCTACTTAGTGAATCATGGAAATAATGCATTACTCTCGCAAGGCTTGAAAGAATATCTGAAAAGTTACATGCCCAGCTGGACATGTACAGGAATTATTTACCAGCCCAGGTAGTGAAAAAAGTTGGATGTCCAGGAAAGTTTATCTTTTAAAAAGTTAATAAATCAGAACCTTCATTTTTTAAAGTAAAAAATATGAATAAAGCTCATGTTGAGAAATGGCTTCCTAGTTTCTTAATTCAATTACTAATCTAAAACAACTATTATGGGAATTTTACTAGGAAATTTTTGCATTTAAATGGCAAATTTTCGGAGAAAACTCTTCTCCTCCTTCAGGTTGTCTTGTTGTTGTCACTTATTCCTATCACTATCGCGGTTAGGTAACCGCGATAGTGATAGGAATAAGTGACAACAACAAGACAACCTGAAGGAGGAGAAGAGTTTTCTCCGAAAATTTGCCATTTAAATGCAAACATTTCCTAGTAAAATTCCCATAATAGTTGTTTTAGATTAGTAAGTAAAAAATATGGACTTTTTTTTTTTCTTACATGTTTTGCGTTTCCGTTTTAGAGGTCTGTATTCAAAATGTTCAAGGCACAAAAGTGTGTAGATCAAGTTTTATGATGCTGCTGAAATTGATATCAAATGGTGTGATGCAATCGGTATTTGAGAAATTTTGTGATTCTGCCATGTTCCTTTCGTTGAAGTTTTTGCCCTTTGTTGCTAAATGCCGGAGGCTAGTTCCATCAGAGGCATGCATCCTGTAGTTGGCCGCCCCGGTGGCGCAGTGGTCTAAGCGATGGCCTCTGATCATTCGTCCGAACGGGGTCCGGGTTCGAATCCCGGTGAGGCATGGATGTTGTGTTTGTCTCACGGTACTGGCTTTCTCCCTTCCCTGGAACCAGTGACCTTAAATTAGGGACGGGCGACTGCTTATAACCCATTGAGTTGCTCACGGTGGTCGTTAAACCTCCAATAAAAAAAAACCCATTGAAAACATTAGGATGGTGATATTTCAAATGCATTTGTAAAATCAAATTATGATCTGAAACGTATTGGATTTAGATCTAAATTGCAAATGAAAATAATGGGGTTTAAAAGAAATTCAGCAATATAAATTTTTTTCTCGTGTAGTGGTTTTAATTTTCAGGTGAAAAACTTAGAAGCAGGAGTTTTTATTCATTTCTTTATAATTAAAACTTTAACTTTGTCTTCCTACTATACAAAGAAAATTTCGGTATTTATTGCATACCAGAAACTTTCGTGATGGAAAGGGACATTTCGAAAGGTGCGCACTAAATATGCAACATATAACTGCATTTTTTTTTTGTGGCTAACATGTTTTTAATTGAATGCCAATTATGATTTTCGAAAAAACAAAGCAAAATTTGCATAACTTGAAAATAATTGGGAAATTTGATGTACCGCCAGCCTTGATATAACGCCACAATGCAATGTAACAAACGCCTGCAGTGCATCGAGGGCTGACTGTGTATAATATATATTATACATAAGATATTTAATTTGTGCCCAAGTTCACTAGGTCTTTGCAGAAACGAGAGTTACCCGTGCTGGCCCTTGAAAAAAACCATGGCTAGCAAATTTGAAATTTCTGCATTCTTCATTTCCTACTTACTTTTCCTACTAGTTCGTGCTTGGGAGGTGGGGGGGGGGGGGTGGTGCTGTTTTTCAGTAAGGTAAACCTGCTGTTTTATTATGCCTGTTCAATCAGATTATTCTTTTCAGCTGCTTTTGCCTGGTTAGATTCTCATGGTTTTTGCAGTTTTTGTAGCTTTTCAGTACCTAGGTATCATCATCATCATCATTGTCAACCATTATCAATCCACTGCTGGACGAAGGTCTCCCCAAGTTTCCTCCACAACGGTCTGTCTTGTGCCAGTCTCCTCCATGTCACTAGGTATATATATATATCATCGTCGACCATTGTCAATCCACTGCTGAACGAAGGTCTCCCCCAAGTTTCCTCCACAACGATATGTCTTGTGCCAGTCTCCTCTGTCACTCCCGCATACTTTCGAATTTCATCCACCCATCTCCCATGTGGTCTTCTTCTGGGTCTTTTCCTGTCCCTTGGAATCCAATCTAAAATTTCGGCTGTCCATCGATGGGTCTGTCCTTCTGGCAGTATGTCCAGCCCATTGCCATTTCAGGGATTTAACTCTGATCATGATGTCTTCCACTCTTGTCATTTTTCGGATCCACGAGTTCCTCTTATCTCTCCTGTTTACACCAAGCATGCAGCTCTCCATGCTGCTTTGAGTTGTCTGCAACCTTTGTACGTCTCTTTTAGTTAAGGTTCACGTCTCTGCACCATACGTAAGCACTGGAAGGATGCATTGATCAAACACTTTTCTTTTAAGACATAATGGCATATTGCTCTTAAAAATTATGCTGTTTCTTCCAAAAGCTCTCCAGGCAAGTTTTGTACACCGATTAATTTCTTCATCAATGTGACCCTCACTTGATATCTGCTGTCCAAGATAAACGTACGTGTCTGTTATTTCCAGCTTTTCTCCATCAATCGATAAATCTTCATTTCTTGTAAAAGCATTAAACATCACGTTTGTCTTCTGAAAGTTCATTTTTAATCCCACTTCTTTACTCTTGTCAGCAAGTTCCTGTATCATACTCTGCAGCTCTGATGGGTTAGTTGCAAAAACGACTACGTCATCAGCGAAACGAAGGTGAGTTAGATAATCTCCATTAATCTTTATCCCTTTGTTTTCCCAGTTCAGTGATTGAAAGACATTTTCCAATGTAGCATTAAAGAGCTTCGGAGATATGGTGTCACCTTGTCTCACTCCCTTTCCAATTTGTATGTGTGGTTTTTTTTCAAACAGCCGAATCTTTGCATTTTCATAGATGTTATTAATAATATTAATGTATGCATCTTCAATACCGCAGGTTTTCAGAGCCATTGTAACTGCTGATGGTTTCACCGAATCAAAGGCTTTTTCATAATCGATAAAAGCCATGCACAATGGAAGTTCATATTCCCTCGCTCTTTCAATTAGTTCTCTCAGCACATGGATATGATCTATTGTGCTGTAGCCACTCCTGAATCCAGCTTGTTCTCTCGGTTGAGTGTATATATATATATATATATATATATATATATATATATATATAAGGTCAGGTGATGCGTAACATCACAGCCTCTCCTTGACAAATGTCAACCCCGCCTTCTCCGGTTGAGTGTATATATATATATATATATATATATATATATAAGGTCAGGTGATGCGTAACATCACAGCCTCTCCTTGACAAATGTCAACCCCGCCTTCTCGTGGTGCATCCTGTTCCCACTAAAGGGGCTCTGACGACCGCCCATAGCGGTATAACTATACCATCGGGATTAGAGGAAATTCTATCCCACACTCACCAACCCGCTTGGCCAGCGTGGTGAGTTATGGCCAAACCCCTCCAAAATGATTCCACAACTTAAATCTTGGCCCTCAGTCTCCGGCAGCTGGAATGTACCTGGCCAAGGCAGCGGCCAGTGCGACATGAAGGCAGAGGGTGCTAAGAATCCCCGGAGAACCGGACTAGGCTGCCATCTGATGCTGACCTTGGCTACTTACAATGGACGCTCCCTATCTTCTGATTCAAGGCTTCTTGAATTGGAAGAGGAACTACAAAGGATCAAGTGGGACATCGTGGGGCTAAGTGAGGTAAGGAGAAAAGGAGAAGATCTCATCGAACTGAAAAGTGGACATCTCTTCTACTATCGTGGGACAGATACTGGCAGAACTAGTGGTGTTGGATTTATAATAAACAAGAAACTGAAGGATAAAGTTGTAGAAGTTGAAAGTTCCTCTGACAGAGCTGCACGACTTGTTATCCAACTCTCGAAAAGATACCAAGCTCAGATTATTCAAACTTATGCACCCACCACAAGTCATCCTGAAGAAGAAATTGAAGAATTTTATGAGGAAATTTGTCATCTAAATAATAAAGGTAAGCAGCACTTGAAAATAATTATGGGAGATTTCAATGCAAAAATAGGGCAACGGCAACAGAATGAAACTTCAGTAGGTAAATTCGGTCACGGCAACAGAATCCAGCGTGGAAATACTCTCGTTGAGTTTGCAGAGGCAGAAGGGTTTTTCATCTTGAACTCCTTCTTCAAGAAAAAGCCACACAGGAAATGGACATGGAGACATCCAAATGGGACGACAAGTGAAATTGATTTTATTATGTGTAACAAAAAATTCGTCATAGAAGACTGCAGTGTGCTAAACAAGTTCAACACAGGTAGTGACCATAGATTGGTGAGATGTAAGATGCACCTCAACACTAAACTTGAACGTGGCAAGCTCATAAGACAAACAAAATCTATTGACATAACCAACCTTAAAAAACACCATAATACCTTCAAGTTAGAACTGAAGAACAGGTTCTCTGCTTTAGAAGGCCTAACATCGGAAGAAGTGGACATCTCTGAAGTTAACAGAAAAGTAACCAAAGCTCTTATGGAAACAGCAACAAAATTAGCTGGGTCTGAGAACAAATTGCATGTGAACAAATTATCAGGAAAAACCAAAATGTTGATGCAAAAAAGAAGAGAGATGAGGACAACTAAAGAAGATGTGACTTCCAAAGTGTAATATATAGAGCTATGCAGGACAGTACGAAAAAGTATCACTGAAGACGTAAGGAAATTCAACTGTGAACTAGTGAGGAAAGCAATTGAAAACAACCAAAGCCTAAAGATAGCAAAGGGACATCTCAGTAAGGGAAGAAAACAGATTATGGCACTGAGAAAAGAAGATGGTTCTGTAACAAGAAATAGAGGCGAAATTTTGACAAAAGTGAAAGATTTCTACTCCAAATTATATGAAAGGGATGATATATGCACTCCAGACATCATGAAGGATACCAGTACTAGAGTTCCTCCAGTCCTTCCAGCAGAAGTTGCACATGCAATCAAGAACATGAAGCGAGGAAAAGCTCCAGGAGAAGATGGAATTACTGTAGACATCATACAAGAAGCAAGTGGAGAAATCGAAACAGTTCTCGCCCAAATTTTCACTCGATGCCTTAATGAAGGAAAGATTCCTGAGGATTGGAACACCGCTACAATGATCCTGCTACATAAGAAAGGTGACATTGAGGATCTCGGAAACTACAGACCTATCAGCCTCCTATCAGTAGTTTATAAAATCTTCACTAAAGTTCTTTCACACCGCTTGAAGGTAACACTGGACATGGCTCAACCGAGAGAACAAGCTGGATTCAGGAGTGGCTACAGCACAATAGATCATATCCACGTGCTGAGAGAACTAATTGAAAGATCGAGGGAATATGAACTTCCATTGTGCATGGCTTTTATCGATTATGAAAAAGCCTTTGATTCGGTGAAACCATCAGCAGTTACAATGGCTCTGAAAACCTGCGGTATTGAAGATGCATACATTAATATTATTAATAACATCTATGAAAATGCAAGTGCAAAGATTAGGCTGTTTGAAAATACAACACACGTAAAAATTGGAAAGGGAGTGAGACAAGGTGACACCATATCTCCGAAGCTCTTTAATGCCACATTGGAGGGTGTTTTTCAGTCGCTGAGCTGGGAAAACAAGGGGATAAAGATTAATGGAGATTATCTAACCCACCTTCGTTTTGCTGATGACGTAGTCATTTTTGCAACTACCCCATCAGAGCTGCAGAGTATGATCCAGGAACTTGCTGACAAGAGTAAAGAAGTGGGATTAAAAATGAACTTTCAGAAGACAAAAGTGATGTTCAATGCTTTTACAAGAAATGATTTATCGATTGATGGAGAAAAGCTGGAGATAACAGACACGTACGTTTATCTTGGACAGCAGATATCAAGTGAGGGTCACATTGATGAAGAAATTAATCGGCGTACAAAACTTGCCTGGAGAGCTTTTGGAAGAAACAGCATAATTTTCAAGAGCAATATGCCATTATGTCTTAAAAGAAAAGTGTTTGATCAATGCATCCTTCCAGTGCTTACGTATGGTGCAGAGACGTGGACCTTAACTAAAAGAGACATACATAGGCTGCAGACAACTCAAAGCAGCATGGAGAGGTGCATGCTTGGTGTAACCAGGAGAGATAAGAAGAGGAACTCGTGGATCCGAAAAATGACAAGAGTGGAAGACATCATGATCAGAGTTAAATCCCTGAAATGGCAATGGGCTGGACATACTGCCAGAAGGACAGATCATCGATGGACAGCCGAAATTTTAGATTGGATTCCAAGGGACAGGAAAAGACCCAGAAGAAGACCACATGGGAGATGGGTGGATGAAATTCGAAAGTATGCAGGGGTGACATGGAGGAGACTGGCACAAGACAGACCGTTGTGGAGGAAACTTGGGGAGACCTTCGTCCAGCAGTGGATTGACAATGGTTGACAATGATGATGATGATGATATATATATATATATATATATACACACACACACACCTGGGTAAATATATATACCGATAAGCCATTGCATTGTGACCACCTACCTAAGAACTCCTTTAGCCCGCAAAATAGCTGCCACTAGACGCGGCATCGATTAGATGAGGTGGCGGATAGCTTTCCTGGGGTAGCTGGTAAAATGTCAACCACGGGTCCCCCAGTTCCTCTGCATTTTGGGGTGATGATGATTTAGCGCGAATTCGCTTTTCCAAGTCTTACCACAAATGTTCGATTGGGTTAATGTCAGGTGAATTTGGAGGCCAGGGCAATAACAGAAAGTCAGCCGCATGCTCCCCGAACCACTCCTTGACGATTCTGGCCGTGTGACATGACGCATTATCTTGTTGGTAATGGCCATCACCAGCAGGGATCACAGTTGCTATGAATGGGTGAACAGCACAATTAGGCATCCTTTTTACGAAATAACAGCACAGAATGGTGGGGTTGAGGAGTTTGCTAGCAAACACGCAACAGTAGAACGATTTCTGAAGTTACCCGAACGATGTAAGTTTTAACATGTGCCGTTTCTCCGACGCTTATCTTTTTGTTAGCACAATACTTTCTTTCCTAGCACAATAAAAATTATAAACTCTCCGTCACAAAGAACCGATGCCGCCCCGGTGGCGCAGTGGTCTAAGCGATGGCCTCTGATCATTCGTCCGTAAGGGGTCCGGGTTCGAATCCCGGTGGGCATGGATGTTGTGTTTGTCTTACGGCACTGGTTCTCTCCCTTCCCTGGAACCAGTGACTCTAAGTTAGGGACGGGCGACTGCTTATAGCCCATTGAGTTGCTCACGGTGGTCGTTAAACCTCCAAAAAAAAAAAAAAAAAAAAAAAAAAACCACCGATCAATACCGTCGTTAAATAAACGCAAGAGCATAATAAATGAATGTAAACCAACCATCGAAACAAACTATTTCCTTCCCCAGTTACGTCATGCGCGAGTCACCCAAAAGTGCTTTCCCTACTTCGCATCAAAATGGACCCGAAGCTGCATTTAAGAACCTTCTGATTGGTTTGAGAGATGCATTCTGGAATGCAAATCAACAACAACAAAAAAAAAAAAAAAAAAAAAAAAAAAAAGAGCTAAGTCACTGATGAAACTGGTTGGAGGGGCTCTGTCTTTATGGCATTCAACTTTTTCTGTATGTTACTTTTTTGACAGACATACAAACTCACACATATACCATGTGTGTTTATGTATATGTAACAGAGGCGTTAAGTAGAGAGGGGATTTCGTCTCGACACACAGCTCATCGTACTCTGTGCCTGTTTCATGTTGTCCAAAACCAAACTCCAATTAATGTACACTATATTGACAAAAGTCACCGGACACCCCTTCAAAAACAAATGAACAGATCCGCTGCGTTGTTAAGATGCGCGGTACAGCTGAAAAGGGCATAAAAACAAGTGCAGCTGACCGCGATCATATCGCACTGTGAGTTTGAGTGAAAATGTGTAGGCGGGAGAGAACTGACTTTGAGAAAGGAAAGATTGTTGGGTGTTATATTAGTGGGTTGTCCATAAGAAAAACCGAGAGGCGTTTAAACATACCCAAGTCACCTGTTTTGGGTGTACTAAATAAGTGGAAGACACATGGCGTGCCTGAAGCAGTAAGACGTACCGGCAGACCAAAGAAAATCAGTGATAGAGGACATCGAAGCTTCAGGAGAGTCGTTACAGATAATCGACGGAGTACTGCACAAGACCTCAATGTACATGTAAGTAGAAATGCTGGAACCTCGGTATGTACACGCACCATTCGCAAAAAACTTCATTCCATGGGTTAACGTGGTCGTGCGGCTGCTCATAAGCCTTTCATCTCCACTCTGAATGCTACTCGTTGTTTAGCATGATGTAAAGAACATTTATCGTAGACCGTAGATCAATGGAAACGGGTCCTATGGACTGATGAATCCAGATACACGATTCATCAGTCTCATGAACGTGTGTGGGTATGGCGTCAGCCAGTGGAATGCTATTTACCACAGTGTACTGTTTCTACTGTCAAGTTTGGAGCTGGCAGTGTACTCTTGTGGGGGTGTTGATCGTGGTATGGTCCGGGCCCATTGGTTATCGTGAACAAACCTGTTAATCAGCACGTCTACCTCAATATTCTGGACAATTATGCCCTACCAACTAACTCTGTGGCAATACTATGGACCGAGCGTGGTTGGTACGAGCAGGATAATGCACTGAGCCATAAAGCAAGGACTGTTACGGCGTGGTTTGACTACAATTCCGTATCGCGTGGACTGGCCAGCACAGAGCCTTGATCTTAATCCCATAGAGCACCTATGGGATGAATTAGAGCTCCGCATAAGAAATTTGGAACCAAGGCCTACTACTAAGCAACCGTTAGCGGCAGCATTATGTACTGAATGGAAGCGCACACCTATCGCTGTGTTCCAAAACCTTGTCGAAAGCATGTCTCGAAGGGTCACTGCATACGTTAAGGCCAAAGGTGGACCGACACCATACTAATGTATGTCAATAAATGCTATGATGTGTTTCTGTTCTAGGTGTCTGGTGACTAAGCAGTCGCCCGTCCCTAATTTAGGGTCACTGGTTCCAGGGAAGGGAGAGAGCCAGTGCCGTAAGACAAACACAACATCCAAGCCTCACCGGGATTCGAACCCGGACCCCGTTCGGACGAATGATCAGAGGCCATCGCTTAGACCTCTGCGCCACCGGGGCGGCCCTGGTGACTTTTGTCAATATAGTGTATATTCACGGTTATTTCAGCATTTTTGTATAAGTAACACATGCGACTTTCTTATCGATGTTAAACTGTTATTGAAGAACCATGTTATACTTGAAAGAACAAACAAAAAATAACAGAAACCGCAATAAAACCCAAAAACCCACCCGGGATGGGCATTCTCTTCAAAAAAAAAAAAAAAAAAATCCTAATTAATCACTGCTGTATATACAAAATCTTTATTTCCGCCACCTGTGACTACAGCCTAACTTATTCAAATGTCTGATTTTTCAGGTCCAGTTTTTTTAGGGGGGGGGTAGGTAGGTCATCGGTTCCCAACCTTTGACTCGCGAACCCCTTTCAACATTATGTTATCGTGAACCTGGGGACTTCTCCGCAAATGACACCTTGTTGGTGGGGATAGCATTTACCTCGTGTAAATGGAAAAACAAATTTAATATAATCTTCACTGGGTTACCTCTTTCTAGTACTAAATGTAATGTCAATATCTTGAAGCAATGTTTCGGAATTTTTGTCAGTTGAATGCGTTTTACGGGATTTCAGAAGATCATCTTTCAGCACATTTGAAGAAAGAATTCGATTTTTTGTTCATTACCACGTTTTACCATGGTTCCAGTCTTCACCCAGTGATCCATGATTTCACAGTAAAAAATCGCAGGTATTTTTGCCTTGAAGTTCAAAGTTTTCGCACGCTCCTACAACCCCAATGCTACCCTAACGGATGCACAAACTTTCGATGCTCCGAGAGTTTCGGTGAAAAACAGCAGCGCATGCATACTCTGCAAGGTCATCCTACAAGCTCAAAACTAACCGATATCTCTCTATGTCAGACTCACGTAGAATGAACTATGCAGTGACCTTGTGATGTCACAGAGTAGACTTTCCCTTGTAGGGGGTGTCCGGCACACACCGATGTTTTTGAAACTTAATACAGAGGGTGAGTCGAAAGTTTTACGATAATTGGATCACTTTGTCTTCATACGTACCTTTACGACGAAAGCTGACTAGCATTCAAAGTTTAAGCCATCGTGTTGCACCGTCTTTAGCTACCTGTCTGCCAGTTCTTCGATTCCGCTGCGGTACCAGTTCTTTTTCTTCAAGGCGAAGAACTCCTTCACCCCTGCTGCCACCTCCTTCTGGTTGTTGAAGTGCCGTCGTCAAAGGAAGAGGGCCATGGACCGGAGCAGGTGGTAATCCGACAGGGAAAGGTCTGGACTATATGCTGGGCATGGCATCAGTTCTATGCCCTCAAGTTCCTGGAGTTTTCCCCGGGCCTTTCGCTCGGTATGAGACTGAGCGTTGTACTGCTGTAGGAGACCGCGCTTTCCGTTCACCAGTACCGGGTACATTATCTCGCGGGTTCCTATATGGGTTCACCTGACGTAATATTGGTATCCAAGGGGGGGGGTGTCGAGTGTATTGTGATTCTGCGATTCCCTGATTTAGGGCTGACGCAGCTTCAGGATTCACTGACTGGGCGTTGTGATTCATACAGCAGATTTTCTTTTGCGAGTCCAAGGGTCTGCCGTGTGCCGCAATAATTTTAAACCATATAGAAATTAAAACATATGAAAAAGAATTGCACAGTCCCTGCCGTAGAAAATATTATTTCGGTATATCCAGGGTTGAGCACACAATTTGCAACCAAAGAAACACTCGTGACCCCCTGCACGGGGATAACTGGGTTTCCAGTTATTTGGGGAGCGGCGCCCCCACGGCCCGAGCTGACCTTGTGACTGGTCAACATCTGATGTCATGCCACAGCTTGTTTTTTTCTTATTTTGGTGCTGTTGGTGTTTGCAGGGACGGCTGTTCATCCAGCTGTTGGGGAGTCGCGGCCCCACGTTCCCGAGCTGGTCTTGTGTCTCGCTTTTTCGTTTTTATTTATTTTCTCCACTGGCTAGTTGCCCGTGTTGTATTCTCTACCTAATCGCTACCACGTTATGTACTAACACCCCGGTCTTGTGGTTTTGTTACCCTCCACCACTAACTGATTTATATTAACCGCTCAGTTCGTAGGTTGCTGAGATTCCGTTTAGGTTCCCTGCCAGGATTTGTCTTCTTTGGATTTCTTTTTTTTTCCTTTTAGCTGGATTGGGTGCTAGACCTACCTGCATGTTTGCCGCGTGCGGAGACCCGTGAGGCGGAAATGGGATGTCTGGCGGCTGAGGTCGCAGGAGACCGGTTAAGTGCCTCCTGTGTACCAACACTCCTCTTCGACCCCGGCTTCGCTGTAAACGGGAGGCTAGAGCCTAACCCACCTCTGGTCAGAAGTCTTGTACCAAGTTGTGTGCAGGGCTTTTGCGGCTTTTTGTCGTATTGCACGGCAGGGTGAGCCCGGGGGTTGTGGGATCATGCCAAAGGCGTTGGCATGACGGTACCCGGAGGCCGAAGTGTCCGCCGAGTGCGTGTGATCACAGCCAACGGACTATATTTGCAACTAAGCTCTAGAACTGTGTCTTGCGTCATGTGTTTGGCTTGCGGACCTCCAGTTCTCCCCTGTTGGGCTCGATTGTGGGCGGAGTACGTTGCTGATGAATTTTTTCTTACTCCCATGGGGAAACATAAACCCTCCTCAAAATTTAAAAAACAACAGGATATGGTGATTGATCAGGGGCCAAATTTGCCTCAACCACCTCCCACACATAACACACTGAAGAGAACTTTCGTTGAAAAACGACATCACCGCGACGTATCTTTAGATCCAGGTGTTGAGCCGTCAGCTCAGAAACGTCGCATTACACTTGCAGATTCGATACCTCAAGCTACTTTTCTCGTCATTTCTTCTACTGACCAGATGTTGAAACTTTCCTCAAAGTCTCCTTTTTTCATCTCGAAGGCACTTGCGGGTGTTGCTGGCTCTTTGAAGTCAGTGAAGAAACTACGCTCTGGTGACCTGCTTGTGGAAACTTGCACTCTCTCTCAGAGCAAATCTCTTCTGCAGTTGACCAGACTTCAGGATATTCCAGTTCAAGTGACGGCACATCCGTATCTCAACACCTCCAAGGGAGTCATTTCTGAGCCCGACTTGTTGGTCTGCGATGAAGATGAACTTGTGTGTGAACTTGCTGATCAGGGTGTCATAGCTGCCCGACGCATGACTTTCAGGCGCGATGGCGCGCTGATCAAATCACGAAATGTTATTTTGACTTTTAACAGCCCGAAGGTACCTACTGAAATAAAGGCTGGTTACTTGTTATGTGCAGTTCGTCCTTATATACCAAATCCTCTACGCTGTTTTAAGTGCCAGAGGTATGGACATTCCCAGCGGTCCTGTAACAGTGTTGCGAGGTGCGCCAATTGTGGTTCCCGCGACCACGAAGGGACTGGATGCACTTCAGAGCCCTGCTGTGTAAACTGTGGTGACTCCCACGCTGCTTATGCCAGGTCCTGTTCGAAGTGGAACGACGAGAAGGCGATCCAGCGCCTCAAGACCCTGGAGGGCCTCTCGTACCCTGCTGCCAAGGCCAAGTTGGGTATTCCCAACAACCGACAGCGTACTTTTGCCGCAGTTGTTCAGTCTCAGCCACAACCCGTGCAGCCTTTTGTTCCGCGCCCTGTAGCTCTCGCCGCACTTGCCAAGCGATCTACAGCTGAACAAGCGACACAGGTGGATTTCACCGAGCTCCAGCTTATTCGACCAGCTGCGTCTTCGCCTTCTCTTTTGAAGACGCCCGCCTCTTCCGGTTCCCAGCAGACAGCCTGCACGTGCGGAAGACCCGGCCCTCAATCCGCAAAGGTGTGCGGTGTCCATCAAACTGTCTCGGCCTCAGCGAGGTCCCCACCCTCACCCACCATTATAGAAGAACACGGGGGGGAGGAGAGTGACAGTTCGTCCCCAGCCTCTACCAGCATTGCAGAGGAACATGGGGGGAGGAGAGTGACAGTTCTGTCCCCGCCCTCTGCCAGCATTGCAGAGGAGTGTGGGGGGAGGAGAGTGACGGTTCGTCCTTTTCCATTAGTAAATATATTACTTTTAATAAACTTCATTAACTACCTTTTCTTCACTGCTTTCTTCATACTCTTTTTCAACTTTTACCAAGCCTGTCTGATCTTAATCATTTTCCACGTTTTTAAATATCTGTGGCTGATCGTTCTTTGTCTGGCGCTCTTTGGCCAAACCTGGCCCTTGCGCCAATAAAATCCAACAACCAACCAACCAACCAACACTCGTGACAATATATTATTATAGATAACTTACATGTAAAACAATTTTTTGGTCTTGCTTTGGCAAATAATAAGGGAAAACACACATAGTAGATTACGACCCCTTTTGCTCATAATCATAAGAATGTCAGAATGTAAGTTGTCGTACATGGATTATTAAACTTGCAGTCACCTATTGATTTTATACACTGCTGGCCACCCAAAATGTAACACCAAGAAGGAAGCATGCGTCGCCCGCGAGAGGACATGCAAACGATTAGCATTGCAGGGCATACGCAAATCATGTGCGCCCGGCACACCACCGAGAAGCGCTATAAGACGGGTGCACAGAAGGCGGGGTGTAAGTAGTGGAAGTGTGTCGTGCTGCTGGATCTGTGCGTGGGAAGCTTCCTGATGCCTCGTCGCAGAATACGGTAGGCATTCCAGCACGTTTCGGAGTTCGACAGAGGACGAATAGAGGCTTATCGTGACTGCGGTTTATCGTACCGAGACATCGGCGCCCGTGTGGGACGACATCCAGTCACAGTGAGGCGAGTATGGATTCGGTGGGTGCAGGAGGGACAGACGGACCGACGTGAGCGATTGCCGCAGCCGCGGTACACCACCGAACGAGAGGACCGGCATGTCGTGCGGTGGGCATTGATGGCTAGCACCGCCACATCACGAACGTTAGCGCAGGAATTAAGGTGTGTTGTGCAACAACCTGTGTCAGCATGTACCGTTCGACATCGTCTGCAGGAGCAGGGACTTGTCGCACGGCGCCCATTGCTCCGATTACCATTGACGTTACACCACCGGCGAGTGCGGCGGCAGTGGGACCGTTGAACGCTGCACCTGGACTATGGAATGGCATGACATTGTCTTCTCCGACGAATCCCGCTTCTTCCTGCCACACCACGATGGTCGGATCCGCGTGTGGCGGCACCGCGGCGAGAGACTGTATGACGCCTGCATTATGCATCGCCATACCGATCCGTCGCCTGGCGTTGTTTGGGGCGCAATTGGGTATGACACCCGCATCCTTCTGGTACTCATCGCCTCTATACTCAACAGCCACCGCTACATCTACGTTTTGGAGCCTGTAGTCCTCCCTTACCTGCGATCTGCCAGCGGCCACGTTTCAACAGGAAAACGAGCTCCCGCACGCGTCATGCAACAATTCATGGCCCACCAGGTGTCACTGCTGCCATGGGCCGCCTGTTCTCCCGATATGTCGCCCATCGAACACGTCTGGTAGCTGATCGGTAACCGAGTGGCCCGGCAAGCACCACCGGTGGCTACGCCTGATGAACTGTGGCAACGTGTGGAAGCAGCCTGGACCGACATACCCCAAGCCCACATCCAAAGCCTCTTTCGTTCGATGCCGCGGCGTGTAGCGGTCATTATTGCCAGCCATGGGGGCCACACGAACTATTGATGTCTGCGTGTTCCGCAAGTCGCACGGGCCTGAAAGCTCAATCGTTTCATCTTTGTATCTGTTGTTATGAGTCCAGTAAATCTTGGCTTTGCTATCTCGTGTCCTTCTTGGTGTTGCATTTTGGGTGGCCAGTAGTTTATATACTCACTTCGCTAAAAAAAACGTATGATGATAGCAATAATAATACCGAATTTTCTGGCAGGAACCACCACGTGCTTATTTGACTACTCGTTTATTAAACCTTATTAATTTTAGCGGAAAACCTCAGTATGCACTGATCGCTAATACACTGATATTTTGAGGGGACACCAAAAAGAAAGAATAGGATGGAATTCCTACCTTAACGGTGACCGCGGTGCTGCTCCAGCGCCACACGAAATATGGAACAATATGGAAAGTCCAGTATTCTTGACCTCCAAAATTATCTTAGAGTCCGCAGAACACAACAGTTTTTTCTTTTAACACCAAAGCACCCATATCCTTAGCATCATCAGATCTCCTCGTCTGCCCATCACGCTCCTCAGTGTCAGGTCGCACATTGGCAGTCTTGGTGTGCAGCAACCCCAGCTATAGTTTCCAGCTACGGCACAAGGAAACATCCGCAGACTCAGAGACTTCACATGCCTCCTTTTCTGACCGAATAAAATGGTGGTACGAACCCATCGGAAGACTCCGAGGGCTAATTTCTAAGTGCCTTACCGATTCAGTTATATCCGAACTGAAGCGCTTACATGGCGGTGACAAAAAGTTCAGTGACAAGTGACATTGATCGAAGGCAAGAAAAAAGTGAAGCAGCAAGTGATCATCATCTTCTCGGAATTTTCGACAACTTTCCCGGGATGCACCCACTACACCTCAAATTATGCGATCTCCAATCCTGAGCCGGGGAACGCAGGCCTCCCCAGAATTAAACCTCCAAGTCTAAATTTTACTGGTCGGAAAATTAACATAGGATTAGGGGGCCAAAGTGGGTATCCGATCCAGTTCTGTAATCCCAACCAATCGCCGTCGGTGGGAAAAAACCCTTGAGTTGCGTAAATTCTGGTTTCTACAAAAGTGTTACTTTCGACTGTAGCAAGTCTTCTGGTCGCTCAAATTCTTTATAAATACACTGACGAACTGACACATTGATGATCGTATGATCATATGTAGAGGATTTTTAGGAAGGGAGTGCCTGTCCCCAGGTCTTAAACAACCCTTAGAAAATAGGAAACTAGGAGATTTGGGCTAGAGCGCCAGATAGGAAAGTGAGACCGAAGCGAAGTAGAAAGGGGGAAGAAGTCGCCCTTATTTATTACCGGGGGGCCAGTACCCGGGGTCCGACGGCTTAACGTGCCCATCAGACGCACGGCGGGTATTTTGTGGATCGAGCGTTCGTACCTGCATCGGGATCGAACCTGAGGCCCTTCTCGTGGCAGTCACGAACGTTGCCCACTCGGCCACCCGCGACCCCTGACACATTGATGACCGCCATAAAACATTCTACAAAGCCGATCCATTGCGGATGCCGCCAACGCCGTCGCTTTCACTTTCTTCTCTTACGCCATGCGACGCTCCCGCAGGGTGCTATAGCGTTATACCTAACTAGTGGGGGTATGTCCGCTGTACGGCGGATTCGACCTACCGGTCAACAAGCTCATCCCATCATTGCTCGCCCTACGAAGGGACAGCTGGGAAAGTGGTGAAAGACAAAAAAAAAAAAAAAAAAAAGAATCATCCGAAGTTGAGGTTTGTTCAGCTCTGGAAATCTCTACTGACGACGTGGGGCAAATGGAATAATGAGAAAGAAAAATGTATAGATAAAACGTACTCCTTCCACAAAAATTCATTACTCAAAGTAAAAAAAAACAAATAAATAAATTCGGAAATTGGTTTTTCACCTGGATGTGCAGCCTCGCGGTCACAGGTACTTCTCCTCCAAACGGTATACATCCCGCTCCAGCTGTTCAGAGTGGAGTTTGGCGTTGATGGTCAGACCGTCTGGAACAAATTCATAATGGATTATACCCTCGAAATTCTACCAGACGCAGAGCATCACCTTGTGCTTGAAGGACCCACGTTTGGCAACAGGTTCAAGAAGTTGGCCCCCGGGCCAAACCACTGCCATTGTATGTTAGAATCACAGAAATAGACATACTTTTCATCGCACGTAACAATTATATTGATGAAACGTACATCGCGCGGGTTTTCTAAGGAGTTTCGTGCACATTTCACTCTGCGGTTTGCTTTATCTTCATGAGGGACGATGCAGCAGCTCTTGTAGACCTTGTCTAGGTCCTGAAGGTGACGAACCACGCTGGTCTGTGATTTTTCCAGCTCGCCTGATAATCTCCAAGTGCTGGTTGTCGGATTTGTCTTTACGGGATGGCGCACTGCCTCCGAATCCATGGTTTGCGGCCTACCCGACCTTGGCTGATTGTAGAGGTTTCTGTCATCTGAGCTAAATTTCTTGAACCATCTGGCTGTGGTGCGGTTGTCCATGGAACCTTTCCCTTACGAATCACAAATGTTTCGTGTTGCCTGAGCAGCGTTATGGCAGAGTTCAAATTCGTAAAGCAAAAGTTCCCTAATTAGCAAGTTGTGGCTGTCCACCTTTTAGAAGTCCCAACCACAGACAGAACGACGACATGCAATGCTGTTCACAGCAACGACTACCACTTCGTATCCTTTTCAATTGACTGCAGTGCGCGACTTGAACAAGTTTAAACACGTGACATACCCGCCGCAGCACATGCGTTTATGAAAATATTGCAGAACTTTCGACTCACACTCTGTACAATACGATCGCCCTCTCATGCATGCTGGCTATGTAAAAACGCTTGTCCCAAACATCTGCAAAAGACAATTAAACTGTTAATGCATTTCAGCTAACTTGCAGTTTTGAAAAATACCTTTATTGTAATTTTATGGAGACGCCATTACAGAATTTTTACCGCGAACCCCTTGAAACAATTTTTAACACTCGCGAATCACCAAATGGGAACCGCTAGTATAGATGATAAAAATCTACATTTAGTCATGATCTCGTCTCTTATAGTGGTCTGAATAGAAAAATTATTTCGTTAATGGTACAGCTATAACGTTGCCTAAGTCAATGCACATATCTTGAAATTCCCCTACACCATTTTTCTGCTACTTGTTATATTTTTTCCAATCCTTATGCTTAGATGGATTTTACGAGGGCATCGCTCCGACGTCATATTTCACGGATTGGAGCACCTGCATGATTCAGAGTCTTAAAGTTCCGCTGCGAGTATTAAGCTCGTTACGAATTCTTGGCTGCAAAACAGGAAGATTCATTTCTTCCCATAATAGCCCTTTGTTAGCAAAGCAGAAGAAGAAGACCTGGGAATAATTGCCTTGGAAAGACTTGTGTCACAATCGGAAAAGTTTGTGTGGGATTCATTAGAAAACATGGCTTGCAGAATTACGGGCGGGATTTCGCGACAAAGGAAAAAGAGTGAAGACAAACGACGGATGCTGAGTATTACGCCCCTACAGTTGATCTTCTCCCCGGCAGGAAGAGGGGATTTACTGGAAATGAAGATTTATGAACACAGCTCCCACATTATGTGCCTTGGTGGCGTTTTAAGATCAAATGCAGTCGACCTTTACCTACCACATTGCAGCAAAGAAAAAAGCTTTCCATTGCCTTTCGTCACGTTATTTCCTCTGAGAAGGATCACAGGGAGGATGGAAAATTGAGGATGTTGGAGCAAAGTAGAACGGAGATGAATTATGAAGTAAAAATTGGAAAAAAAAAATTCTTTACCTAAATTATATATGCATGTGCCTATTATATATATCTGTCATTTATCTATATAGCTCGTACACTGGTCACATAAAGTTTGGAATCTTGCGTGAAATGAAGGATGTACACAGTCGTATTAGAATAATATGACCACCCCCGGAATTACATTGTACCCGCGCAGGCGCGTCACAGAGTGCACGTGACAAGGTCGACCACACGTAGATAAAAGCGGCCCGGTGGCGCAGTGGTCTAAGGCGCTGGCCTCTGATCATTCGTCCGTAAGGGGTGCGGGTTCGAATCCCGGTCAGGCATGGATGTTGTGTTTGTCTTACGGTACTGGCTCTCTCCCTTCCCTGGAACCAGTGACCCTAAATTAGGGACGGGCGACTGCTTATAGCCCATTGAGTTGCTCACGGTGGTCGTTAAACCTCCAATCAAAAAAAAAAAAAAAAAAAAAAAAGATAAAAGTGGCCGGCCAGGGCAGATGAGCCATAGTGCGTTACGTGAGCACAATGGGCAGTCGTGGTGATTTGGCGGACGTTCAAAACGGAATGATCATCGGCTACCACGCCAAAGGTGGAAGCATCTCAGAAACAGCAGACTTCGTGGGCTGTTCGCGAGGTGCTGTACTAAGAGTGTACCAAGAATGGACAGTTGGCCCACCGAGTACCCCCGACGTCATAACTGTGGAGCCCACAAAGGTCATCGACCCCAGAGGAGAATGCCGTTTGGTAAAGTGTAATCAGTGCGCAACAGTGAAGCAATTGACCACGGAAATGAACGCTTGGGCACCCAGGTACGTGTCCCCGATAACAGTAGAGCGAACCCTGTTTCGCATGGGTCTCCGGAGTCGACACTCCATCAACCCAAGTCATCCATAAGGACGCCTGCAATTCTCATGGGACTACCGTCATTGAATAGTGGAAGAGTGGGAAAAGGTTACCTTCTCCGACGAACAGAGGTTTCTACTCCACAAAAGTGATAGGCGGTGGTGGATACGACGTCAGACACGAGAACCAAAAACCTGACACGCTTATCGGTCAAGTATAGGCCGGCGGTGGAAATGAGCATGTCTGGGGGATGTTTTCCTGGTATGACCTGGGACCGCTGGTACCACTGGATGGATCCCTGAACGCCAATGGCTACCCGTACATCCTCGCCGACCACATACATCCCTTCATGTTGGACGTTTACCCTGGTGGTGATAGTGTCTACCAACAGGCAATGCTCCATACCACATCGCTAAGAATGTGCATGACTGGTTCCTGGAACACTCGCTCAATCTCAATCGCATAGAGCACTTGTGGAACTATTTGTATCGACAGGTTCGACGTGCTGACCCACAACCACGTCATCTCCGGGAATTCCGTGGTCTTCTGCAGTTCAAATGGGCACTTAATCCTCGGGCAACATTCCAGGGCCTTATTGCTTCCATGCCACGTCGTCTCGCCTGCGTCATCTGGGCCAAGGGTGTTTTTTTTACCATTATTAGGTATGTGGTCATATTATTCTGATACGTCCGAAATAACATTAATGAGTAACACAAACGATAATAAGTGCGTTTACAAAAACAATTTATTCTGCAGTTGCACGAACCATTCGTTTCACAAGAACAAGTCATCAGACTAAATCGTGCGCAAATGATCGATCCCGCAAGAGAGCAGATTCCCTCAAATAATTTATCAGAATTATTTTTCACTGGGCATCAAATGTTCACTAGGGTGTGTTGTTAAGGCTTATGCAATAAATTTCATGAACGTTTTGAAGCCGACTTATCTAAAAACTGCGATCGCCTCCCCCCCCCCTCGTGAAATTTTAAAATACACTCACAGACAATGAAATTTGCGCACCAAGATGGGATCATTTGATTGAACTGAGATTTTATGGACGTAGTGATACACAGGGGTGGCGCTGACTCTTTTAAAGTTTTCGCCAATTTATTCGCCTAATTCAATTTTTTATCGCCGACGTGTTATAACAGTACAAAAAGGCAATCGCCAAAGCTCTTTTTCTATCGCCAAAACGATTTTGTTTTTCGCAAATTGCGAAGATGGCGATCGGCAGCGAGACCCCTGATGATACAGATGAATGATACACATGATGGCAAAAACAGAGCTGCAGGACAATTGCAGAGGGATCTATGGCACTCAGTCCGGTCATCTTCAGTAGTGCGTCGCACGGCCTCGTGCGACGATACATGCTGCAATACAGTCCGACATGGAGGCGAACAGACGCCTGATATTGTCCTGCGGCAGACTGGCCCACACGTGTTGGACGGTGTGCTCTAAATTCAGGATAGTGCGGCACGGCAGCAGCTGGCGTTTCAACTGGTCCCACACATGCTCGATAGATGACGTGTCCGAGGAGCGGGCAGGCCATGAAAGTGTCTGGACGTGACGTAAGCAGTCCTGGATAACCAGAGCCGTGTGCGGGCTGGCATTATCCTGCTGGTATAGCGCACCTGGAATCCCGGCCAGGAATGGGAGCACATGGCATCGTAGGATCTCATCCACATGCCGCTGGCCCATCAACGACCCACGTACAACTACTAGAGCTGATCATCTATTGTAGGCAATGGCTCTCCAGACCATAATGCCTGCAGTGGGGGAGGTGTGGCGCTCGATAGCAAGGTTGGGGTTGTGACGTTGACGCGGGGACCTCCACACCCCGACACGATGATCATCTGTCCCCAAAAAGACGCGGCACTCATCGCTAAATATCACAAATCACCAATATGTGGCATTCCACGTCGCTCTGGCCTGGCACCACTGCACACGGAGCCGGCGATGTTCCGGTGTTAATGGCAGCACACGTAAGAGGCGCTGGGAGTGCAGATTGGCTTCCTTGAGGCTTCGGGAAATGTTCTTGGGCATACAGGAGCCGCTACATCTGCCTGTATAGTGGACCGGGTCCCCGCGAGATCTGTTCGTGCCCGAAGCACGATTCGTCGATCCTCTCTACCGGTGGTCCTCCTGGTCCGTCCGGAGCCGCTCCGCCGTGTAGCAGTGCCGTCACGTGTTAGCTGCTCCCGACACAGTTGGACGGTATGGTCGGAACGATTCACGTAGCGGGCTACATGGTGTGCCGACCACTCTGCCGTTTTCAGCTCGATGGTCAGGCCTATCTCAGAGTCCGTAAGTTGCGTGAATCGACGTTTCTGGCGTCTCCCTGGCATTCTTGTCGCTCCGTACTCTTGCTAGTGTCGGCCGGTGCTTTTCGCTTTCATGAGTCATCAGATCAGATCAGATCTTATGTAGAGGATTTTAGGAAGGGAGTGTCTGACACCAGGTCTTAAACAACCCTTAGAAATAGGAAGCTAGGAGATTTGGGCTAGAGTGCCCGATAGGAAAGTGACACGGAAGCGAAGTAGAAAGGGGGAAGAAGTCGCCCTTATTTATTACCGGGGGCCAATACCCGGGGTCCGACGGCTTAACGTGCCCATCAGACGCACGGTGGGTATTTAGTGGTTCGGGCGTTCATATCTACCCAGGATCGAACCTGAGATCATTTCCATGGCAGTCACGAACGCTGACCACTAGGCCACCCGCGGCCCTTCATGGGTCATCGACTACACGCCGGTTTATAAGGCTGTCGGTTCTTGCCTGCAGCGCTACCATAGGGTGTGCGGTCATGTGCACTCGTACCAAACGTGGATCATTTGCATACCAGCACGCACTCTAGCTATCTGCAAAGTTTCGCGGTTGTAGCATGTTTTCTTCTAGGTGCGCAAATTTCTTTGTCCGTGAGTGTAAATTTAAGCGGAAAATCGTCTACTAAACAGGAAGAGTAAACGAATGACACAAGTTGTACTGACGAACTGACCTGGACCCTACAGAGAATCTCTGGGATGAATTGGATCGTGGGGTGCGTAGAAGAGATTGCACAACAAAGCTGAACTGGTCACTGTTTTTTGTTTTTTTTTTTGGATTGGAGGTTTAACGACCACCGTGAGACCGTGAGCAACTCAATGGGCTGTAACTAATTTAGGGTCACTGGTTCCAGGGAAGGGAGGGAGCCAGTGATGTAAGTCAAACACGACATCCATGCCTCACCGGGATTCGAACCCGGACCAATCTCGGACGAATGATCAGAGGCCATCGCTTAGACCACTGCGCCACCGGGGCGGCAAGAAGACGGAATGACGGAACATAGCGGCGGATATTAAAAAAAAAAAATGGCAAAGTGTATTCCACGAAGACTACAATGCGTCATAAGGACAAAAGGTTTAATCACATGACAGTAAGTTTTCTGTAAGCGATTATTTCTAGACATGCAGGTGTCCGAATATTAATGGTGGAGCTGCGTATGTGAACTCTTTAACTTATTTAGTTTTCGTCAGCATAAAGCATTTAATGTTCTCTTAGCACATGGCGCAACGTGCAGATTGTGTCCATAACGCAGAATCGGCCTCCGTGATGAACACGACTTTATTTTGGGCTTTTTATTCGAAGAGTTTGTGAAATATCAACTCGAACATTGTGCAGATGGATGAAAATCGCACACTCTGACATGTCGTTAAACGCGTGGCAGGACAAATGCTGCCGATAGTGCAAAGAAATAGCTCCATTTTAATTTTCAAAAGTAAATTATTTTTCGACCACTGTCTTCTTGCTTACTCTTCATGTTCACATAAAGAAACGTACAAATATTTTCCTCTGACGTTGATCTCTTTTCTTATGTGAATTCTTCTTTTACCTGAGCAATATTATAGCTCAGAACTACTTTCGCGAGTTGTAAAAATCTACTATGCTCTGAGAATCAAAAGCATGAACAGAAAGTAAAATTTAAATCATTTGAAAATCCTTTTGAACAAAGCACAGCATCTGTTGTGATATTAATCCTTTACAAAGAGGGTTTAGGTAGACCTCGGGAAAATGTGATATGCTTGTTCTATGTCCTGATTCTCTCTTTCAGCAGCTGTTTTTTTTTAAGTCTAACACGGTCTTTTAACTTTCGGTGCTCATTTTTAGAACACAAAGCACTTAAACAGGACCAGCGCAATTCTACAACCATAACATTAAACTGCACTGTTTTCAGAAAAACATTTTCCCAAACTCTTTGGTGTACCTCTATTAAGGTTTTTCTACTTGTATTTAGACGCTTTTACATAATTAAGCACAGGGTCTAAAACATTAAAATAAACAAATAAAGATAAAATAGTTTGTAAAGAAAACGATCCTAAAAAAAGGGATGTGGGGGCGTGTTCATAAACGCTCAAGAGAACACAAAAAACCAAGTTTTAGAAGAGAGCCCTTTGTGTGTGTTTTTGCTGTAATGTTATGAAAACCACGTTAATGAATGAGAAGAAATTGAAATAAAATTGAGTATTTATAACTATTGTAAAGTTACAAGAAATAATCTTATGTTAAATTGTGTTTATGCTGTAATATACAGAATGATTCAGAATGTCCCCGATTACAAAAATTTAATTAATGGAAGGAAATGACACTTCCGCCATTCAAAACCACTACTGAAAATCACTATTATAACTTATTAGTTATGATATGTATTTACATGCCAAACATAGTCAACTTCTTGCTAAACCCTTGTGAAAACCTAAATTTCCCGGTGGCCAAAAAATCGAACCTAAATCCTTCTGCTCCGGAGCTGAATGCTTTCCTAATTAAACTGCGTCGACAAGGACTTTTCACTGCCACTTGACATGTGCGTCACCTCTGTAGTACGCCACATATATCCCCCTGGAACGGAATCGTAGGTTTCCTTTTTAGTCGGCAACCATGCTTGAAGGAGCTATATGTAGAAGTTCTCAGTAATTCCAGACGATGTGTGGAAGGAACATCACACATTTTCTCGAAGAACCTAACGGCTAGTACACCCGTTTTACTTTTGGGAGCAAATGCGAAACTCAGATTTTCCGGTGGCGATATTTGAACTCGCGTCCTTCTGCTCCGAAGCCCAGTGCTCTCCCAATTAAGCTACGCCGGCGCAGCTTTCATCTGCTACTTGCCGTCTTGATGTGTATGTCACCTCCGTAGTTATGTCGCACCTTTAGATAAAAATCTGCCTTCAATTTGTGCAACACGTATTCAATTCTTGAAGTTTCTCGTTGTTTCTGGTAATGGCAGATCATAAACTTGATCCTTCACAAACTCCAATGGAAAAAGTCTAGGGGAATGAAATCTGGAGATCAGATAGTGAACCGCCAAAGTGTCTCCCAGCGCTCAAGCATAGTCTCTTCCAGAAAATGACGCTAATTTGTGAAAGTCGAGATATTTCTGCTCTTATTGGGAAACTACATCGGATTTTCCTTCAAGAAGCTAGGGTGTTAATCACAACTCCAGTTCGTCACGGTATACAAATCCATATGACAGGAAAAGGTGGATTCGTATACTTTATCCTGGGTAACAGCCATGGGTACCACAATTTAAATTTACAGAAAGCTGTAAACGAAAATGTGTGTAAATGCAAATATAATACACACGCCCTATGTACGAGAAAAATCTAAGTAAATTTATCATATGCCTTCTCTCTCTTTAATCTCCTTTCCACACACACAACAGATAAATCTCTGAACCAGAAGACTCAAAAACTACTAATTTGAGATCAATAAATACATATTAGACAAATTGCTGGGACAATAAGGCAATTTTTTTATTCTTTAAGCCTTGCGTCTTTCGGTCACTTGTGCTTCACGCGCGATGAAATCTTAGCGAACGGACATCAAGAAAACAATCTGCTTCGGTGGTATACGTTAAACCATCTCCACTTCAACATCTCCAAGTGTCATGTCGTGTCCTTTTCGCGGAAAAGAAACCAATTCTTTTTGACTACAAAGCTGGCGACTCTTCTCTTAGCCGGACGAACGATGTCCAGGACTTGGGAGTTATACATGTGATTCGAACTTGGAGTTCAAAAGTCATATCAAAAGCATTGTACGTACAGCGTATAGAAATCTTGGATTCATCATGCGACATTCCAAGTATTTTTCGAATCCTCAGACACTTCTTCGCATTTCTGAGACTACGGTCAGATCCTCACTGGAGTATGCTATGCGGCAATCATTTGGAGCCCTAGCCTCGTAACTCTGGTAAATGAAATCGAGATAGTTCAAAAACGATTTCTTCGACACCTTTTTTACAAATCGACTGGCGCTTGTATCGCGAACATTCCGACGGCTGACCTTTTGTCATTCTTCAAGATGACCTCTCTACAATCGAGAAGGAAGGCTCTCCAACTCAAGTTCTCCTACGGTATCAGAGAGATAGATGACACTCGAATTGTAAACCAATTAAAATGTTCCGTGTGCCACGTTTACCAAGGACAAAAATGTAAACTATTTGCAGTGCCATTCTGCAGGACTGACGCTGGAAAAAATTCCCCGTTATGCAAAATGCATAGACTTCACAACTCACTTGAAGAATGTCCGGATATTTTTAATGTAAGTCATGATTTTTTTCATAAAGCATGTTTTGCAAGGCGGTAAATATCACTTGGCAATGAAAATATCACTGTAAATATCACTTGGCAATGAAAATATCACTGTAAATATCACTATAGCAATTCCTGTAACTAGATATGCCACCTGTAGGGATTTCTTACAAATAAACAAATAAGATAAAAAAATACCATAGTAGCAAAGTTCTGGAGATCCTTGCCGAACATTTAATGGCTGCTGCAGAGGATGCTTCCATTTGTTCGCCTTTCATACTTTCCAAAGCTGTACATATGTAAGTTGTGTTCGAATGTGCGAAATAATCATATTACACTGCTGGACAATTGCTAAGGACGGATCATAAACGGCTATATAGCGCATAAAAAAGTAAGTGCGGTTGGATGCCAAGTGAAATAAAATAATGTAAGAATGCCAGGACATTACAAGAAAGAACAATTTATTGTGCTCTGAAATCCAGAAGGCTGTGGAATGTATTCAAGGGACAAACAGGCCATTTTGTGCAGAATACGTAAACGTGAAAAAAATGCAATTACCGTCCGCAGGCGTTCCGGCGTAAGATGTCAATACGGGATATGGCCACCATGGAGGGCGATGCAAGATTCCACACGTCGTGTCATGCTTTGCACAACATTATCAAGCAGCTGTTGGGGTAATTTATCCCATTCCTCTGTCAGTGCACGGACGAGGTTGTCCTTGTTTATTGGAGGGCATTGACGACCAGCAAGACTCCTCTCCAAAGTACCCCCACACATTTTCAATGGGATTTAGATCTGAAGAACGTGCTGGCCATACAAGGCGTTGAATATCCTCGCTCTCAAGACACTCCTGCACAGCGACTGTTCAATGACATATTGCGTTGCCGTCCATGAAAATGAATCTATCACCGACAGCACCACGGAACATGCGAACATGAGGTAGCAGAACATCATTAATGTATCGTTGGCCAGTCATAGTCCCAGTTGGAAGCACATAGAGGGACGTACGGCCATTGATCATGATGCCAGTTCATACCATGATACTACATGTCGGATATCGGTCCCTTTCCTGCATGTTTGCTGGACAATATGGAATACCACTATCACGCCAGATCAGTTGTCGTCGACCATCAGACGATAAACTGTATCTACTCTCATCTGAGAAGAGGAAAGCAGACCAGTCGTTATCAGTCCACTTGCGATGTTGATGGCACCATTGCAAACGGGAGGTACGGTGACGTCTGGACAATGGGATGCACACAACAGGCCGGCGGGCGTTTAGTCCTCCTTCATGCAAACGTCTGGCGACAGTTTTTCGGGAGATCCGCTTGCCAGTAGCAGCCATAAACTGATTTGCTACCTCACTAGCTGTGCTGCGCCGGTGTCTTTTTGTTGATAGCACTATGTACCGATCTTCTGCAGGTGTCGTACTGCGAACACGACCTCCCCCGTGACGTTTGCTACACTCTCCATTTGTTTGAAATGATTTCCAAAGCCTTGAAACAACACTGTGGCTGACGTCGAACTCCCTGGCAACATCTGTTATTTTTCGCCCTTCTTCAATCTTGCCAATAATACGGCCACGCGTAAAATCATCTAGGTGATGTCGGGAAGACATACTGAAAATTGCAAGTTCGTCAATTGATTATTTCCCTTTCAACTTTGCATTTGAACAACAACGGTCAATATGCGTCAAATCGTATATATCTCTTATCAGCGCTATGACGTCACGAACAAGTTCGGCAATCCGAAATTTCCATACGCACAACACGTCTTACTGTATCCAGCACTTATGCTAATTTCCACATTTTCCTGTCTTCCATTTTATGGTTACTATCGCTGCTATTGTCATCCGTCCTTAGCAATTGTCCGGCAGTGTATTACTTTCTGCTGTAGATTTTTGCTTTTTCTACTGTAAATTCGCAATGGATTTATTATTTCTACTGCACACAAACACACATCCCGAAGCTCAACAGAAAAATTTGCAGTCAGAATTAGTTTTGCAGCGAAAGTATTTGTAGTATCTCTTCATGAACTGAAATGACATTGTCAGATTTCCAGGGTAGGGTCTTTCTCCCCTGCTGTTCTCTCACGTGGGCGCCTTTGATAAGAAATGCATTAATATTAGAATATAAATGCTTATTGGATCGTGCGAATTCTCCTATATGACGTGCCCCAAAAAGAGAAAAGACTTTTATAAAAATCTAAATCTAGCTGAAAAGTTTTGCGCATGACAGTGTAAGAGCTCACGGAGCCCTGGTTGAGAACTACCTGTCTGAAGTTCCTTCCATGGGAAAAATAAATGGAAATTTAGGTGATTTTCGTGTCCTTATTTCCCAGAAGCAGATACAGCTGACCAAAATTGCAGTGGGGCAATGGCAGATTTAGTTACCTGGGCCCTGTGCATAGCATCAGTTTTGAGGGCTTCTATCTGGCCCACCATCCTCGAAAAATAACTTTTGTTACCGCATAAGCTCCCCATTTTTATTTTCTCATACTAATGTATGAGAAAGTATTGTAATCGCAAAAAAAAAAAAAAAAATTCGACTTAGGGATTTCTACCACATAATATGATTTGATTATTTTCAAGGCCGTGTCTGTATGGTTGCTGCCATAACTAAAATGTGACTATTATGCTACGTACGTAAATCAAAAAAGTAAATAAATTAAGAACGAGGAACAGTAGACCAATTAAGTAGTAAACAGTAACACTATACTAGTGATCCGATTTATTGGCACATAAGCGTTTCCAAGCTTTCGCACATCAACCAGGTGGCTTTTTCGAGGCATTTATTTTTGTCTAACTTCCTTGAAAAAGCCACCTGGTTGATGTGTGAAAGCTTGGGAACGCTTATGTGCCTTTCCTACACCAATAAACCGGATCACTAGCATAGTGTTACTATTTACTACAAAAAGTAAAGGCAATGGACCTTATTCACCACGCATTGCATCATGGGAAAAATTTACCGTGTCTGCGGACCAGCAATAGTTTGTTTACATGCGTTTCCCCATTGCTTAACAATGCGTCACGTTGCAGGGATTCAGAAAAATCGCGATTTTGGTAAATTTATTAACGACATGCCTAACTTTTTCTCATCGTATGGTTGTGCTAATAAATCCTGTCACCTAAAATGTATAGAAGAAAGAATGAATTTCCATAATTCTCCTCTGAAAAAGCTGAAATTGTTAAAGGAATGGCTGTATAAAATGAAACGCGATGATTTCCACACCAATGTGCATCCTCGAATATGTTCTGCCTACTTTAACGAGGAATATTTTGAATATTATGGCGCTAAGAATCGAAGGCGGTTAAAATCTGGTAGTATTCCTTCGATATTTAATTTCTCAAAGAATGTGAAAAAGGGAAAACTAATTGCATATCTAGATCAGTAAGTTGCGAATTAACTTCTATGTTCTTTCCCCATAGAGCGAGACATATCTATAATTTTTCTTTTATTTAATGTTATGCATTCATTTTATTTTTAAGTAGATTTCCTAGCCGGCGACAATGGGAAGTTTTAATTTTTTTTTTTAAACCCCAGTTTGTTTCCATATTACTTATTTGTCTAGACTTTTAAATATTTCGTTTTCAAAAAAAAAAAAAATATCCAGGTTTATGTTTCAGACGTTTCGCCAGTGTTTGACAATAAAACATGACATTTAATATATTGTGTCTGAGAAATGCTTCATAGAAAATTTCATCATGACAAATGGCGATGTTGTTCAGCATCATTTGAAATAAACATCGAGCACAAAATTGTCTTGGTATGTTTTTGCAACCTTTATTTGTTCTAAGAAATTAATTTCATCTTCTTCGCCCTCTAGCTCTATTAATTCGTTGGCATACTTCAAGACGTTAATTTTTTAAAAATTGGCCAACATGTAACGTATACTCTATATTCACTTTCCTTTTGATTTTACTATCTCTGGTTATTTTATTTTACTATGTAAATTATCTTCTTACTGAACGAGATGTTATTTCACCCGCTGAATGAGATCTGGCAATGAGTGTAAGTCATGACGTATTGGTAGCCAGTATAAATAGGCGCGTTCAACGATACCTAAGGCGTTTATATTCTTTGCCTAAGGAGAGCGTTTGTTGTTGTATAGGGAGAGCGTTTGTTGTTGTATAGAGAGAGCTGTTGTTTATGTGAGTAGAGCTTCGTTCATGTGCAAGGAGATACGTGTTATTTGAGTAGCTGTGTGTGAAGTGTGTGTGTGTGATGATACCAGTAGAAGTTCATAATAAAGAGTTTTACGTAAGTACGTCTTTCTCAGTTCATAGTTCTGTCAGACCTCTGTCTGGCTGTTAGGTTTATTTCATTTAGTGTTATTAGTAACAACCAGCATAAGACTTTATTCATCTTAATTACTACTACAACATTACTACCAGTTATAAGTTTGTTCATTGTTATTACTACACTACTAGCAGGAAAGTTTATTCATGATCTTAATTAACAAACAACAACCATTACTAGAAGAAACTAGTAACAACAACCATTTGAACAAGCATTAGAAGAAACTGAATTCATTATAATATTAGAGAAAGCTATATTCACGATAATTAGCTTAGTAGCGAAAGTGTTTTATTCATTATAATTGGCGCCCGAACTATCCGGATGACCCGACCGTTCAAAATCTCGCATTGGTGTGATATTATTTCCACACCGCGAGATAGGAAAAATAAGAGAATCCCTTCTCCAGCACTTCGAAAAAAATAAAAAAAAAAATAAGGGGGAGATGATGTAACGTACCAGGAGATGTGACGTACCTGCCAGAAGGACGCACACGACATAAAGGCAGATAGGAATCAGAATAAAACGTCCGCGTAGCTCAATTGGTAGAGCAACTTATTCCGGAATGAGGGGACCCGGGTTCGAATCCTGGCGCGGATAAAAATGACGGAGAAATTTACTTCGTTATAAACACGTAATCAAATAGCGACATCATTGAATCAACAGCCATGTTGGTCCGCAGAAATCCACTTCTGACGTCACATGAATAAGGTCCATTTGAATTACTCGGTAACCGCAACGGATAGAAGCTGACTCAATGTATACAACACGTTCGCAATGGCTTATGGGTAGTTCTAACGCGCACAACGCAGCGCTCTGCTGTTAGTTTAGTTGAAGTTAAGGTCAAATAAACACGGTCGCTCCGCTGCGGGATTGTTCCATTGCTGAACAACGTGTCGTAGTGGGTTTTCTTCAGGCACAGGGAGTGGAACGTACTGAAATTCACTGAAGGATGTTAGCTCAGTGTGGAAGTGGAAACAGCATATATATATATATATATATATATATATATTATTAAAGTCAAGAATTAAAAAAAACCGCCGTCGCTTGCCCTGAACAAAGCTTTTCCTTGACTTCCGCTGCACATGCAGCACTTTTAAGTGTGGCAACTGATGAATCTACCCCTCTTGATTTCCTTTTCTTATAAGAGGTACCGACACCAAGTAAGTTTTGTGGGTCAAACTGTTTTGGTATTTTTTAAAACCCGAATCCTTTTCAAGTGCTTTTCTCCAATTGTTGTGACTTCGCTGAGCGATAGTGACCTCATGTTTTAAGTCGTCCGATGCAAACATTCTACACGGAAAACAAAAGGCGGGATCTCTCTTTATACTATATGCAAGCCATGGAAACATGTTATACTAATATATCTGGAAGCTTCTTTGTTCTTTACCGTATTTTTTTGTGGGAACTGTTTTAATATAGGCTGTTTGGGTTGATCCAAAAATGAAGTTGCTATATCAAGCTCTCCGAGTTCAGCATTTTTTGTCGTGCGACCATGTGGTCCTTCCAGTGTTTTATTTTCACAAGCATTGCGTTCATAAAAAATTTCCATTGAATCACTACCAGCACTTGAAGAATCCTCGTTCATTCCTAATGATTCACCATACGTTATTGATGGAGTTGAAGCCGTCTGATAATTAATCATTATCCGCTTTGTAGGCATTAACGCATAATTTACCTTTCTTCTTCTGATTAACACTTGTTCTAAAAAATCATGGACTGATCGTTTTGAGGACATGTTATTTCAAACTTTGGTTTGGGAAGAAATACCTCACTTTTATGTATGACGCACAATACGTACATAAAAAAAAATCAAGCGGGGAAAAATTAGATTTTCCACCAGAACGAGAAAGAAAACGAATGTTACTACTAACTAGGCAAGAGAAATTTCGCTCACTGTCCGGTGGTGACTGACGCCGATCACTGTGCTGTTTTCGACGATCGTGATAACGCCCACTACTTGTCATAGACTGCGAGGGCGCCAAGGTGGTGATGGGATTGGAAGAGTGATGCTTATTCAACTTTTCAACCCACTGGCATGAGCCTCGGCATCGGATTGTCGATGTTCTTTGAACTTCCGACCGATCTTCGACATCTGTGCACCAAAGCGTGTAACGTACCAGGAGATGTGACGTACCTGCCAGAAGGACGCACACGACATAAAGGCAGATAGGAATCAGAATACATGTCCGCGTAGCTTAATTGGTAGAGCAACTTGTTCCGGAATAAGCGGCCTCGGGTTCGAATCCCGGCGTAGACCAAAAATGACGGAGAAATTTACTTCGTTATAATGGCGCCCGAACTATCCGGATGACCCGACCGTTCAAAATCTCGCATTGGTGTGATGTTATTTCCACACCGCGAGATAGGAAAAATATGAGCAGCACTTCGAAAAAAAGAAAAATAAGGGGGAGATGATGTAACGTACCAGGAGATGTGACGTACCTGCCAGAAGGACGCACACGACATAAAGGCAGATAGGAATCAGAATACATGTCCGCGTAGCTTAATTGGTAGAGCAACTTATTCCGGAATGAGGGGACCCGGGTTCGAACCCCGGCGCGGATAAAAATGACGGAGAAATTTAATTCATTATAAGCGAAAGCCCAACATGCAAGCAAGTTTTCCCGTCTGAGTCATGGATTCGTGGTTGGAGGAACATAATTCCATAATGCTATCCTTCTCCCTTCTCCCATTACCACAGAAAAACGTGCAGCTCCGATAGTAAAGTGTACTACATTTTCTTCATTTATCCAAATATTTTTATGAGATGACGGGGGGTGGGGGTTGGCTCACCAAAATTTTGGGTACCAGTGGCGCCGTACCTGTGAAGGGTTGTCCGTGTTCCTGAAAATTCGGGTGCATTTTTAAAGAAAACTGACAAACAGTGACCAGTGCAACGTACTATACTATGCTTTGAGTGAAACTGAAATATGCAATTCGCAGCAAAAATGAGAATGCTAACAAAAACAGTCTTGCTGCGCCATGACAATGCACGTTCCCATGTAGCGGCTGCTACGGTGGAAAGAATGCAACAGCTGCGGTTTGAACGTCTTCCACAACCCCTTGCAGCCGTGATGTGGCGCAATGCGATTATCATGTCTTTGACCCACTTAAAGAGGCTCTACTTGGTCGCAGGTTTATCTCTGATGATAAGGAAGCGGTGGAGATCTGGATTCGGGTGCAGCCAAAATGTTTCTTTTCCCAAGGAATGAAGAAGATAGTGGAGCGATACAAGAAGTGCATCGATCAGTAAGGGAACTATGAGGAGAAGTGATAAGTTATGTTCATTTGCTCAGTTACCGGTATTAAAGGGTATATTGCCTTTATTTTTTGATTCTCTCTCGCACATGCGGTGTGGGATCTGATGTCGCATATCGTCAGATTCCACTCCACTCACAGTTCTTCCGAGATGGCCCGAAATTAGATTAAATCGATTAGCATGTCGCGTAAAACCAGCTTTTCAAATGCCATTTTACTCGTATCTTAAGTCTTGTGATTGCCACTTAAAACGAACTGAGTGGGTGAAAATAATTTCAAGGGAAAGATGGGCGGTCATGTTAAACACCGAATCAAAGAACAAAATGGTCCTTACATTTTAAAAAACATCTGCTCGAATAAACAACCCAATCTCACTGCTGAGTTGTAGTGTCGTATCAAGTAATATCACTCGCAATATGAATTTTAGTTAGCCTGCATTTAAGCTAGTAAATTAATACTTGTATATGACTTAGAGTTCGTGCGAAATCCTACTCCTAAAATCCAGAACAGCGAATTTATCCCTTAGTTTATATCCGTTTTTTTTATTTAAGAAGTAAAACGATATATATAAAAAAAAATTGTTATTTCTGAGGCACTCCAGCATCACGGAGTTCCCGCCCGGGCTTCGTAGGCTTCCATGTAAATCAGCCGGGGAAAGAAATTTACAAATTCAGAAGGTGAAAGACCACGCTGTTTCTTTTGAATGCCCCTAGAAGTGTTATTCCAACTGAAATTTGAAATCACACGGATGTATTTTTGCACTGAGAATATTTCTAATCGGGCAAAAATGTTTTTGACTGATGCGTAAAATGGCCAACAAGAGGAGCCAGCTCGTCGTATTAGTGTATTCAATAACTTTGAAGCAAGTGAATAGGGAGATTGAAATGTCGACTTTTTTTTTGTAAATATTCCTTCCTGATTTAGAAAATGTGGCGGCACAAGAATATCTGTTTCCTCACCTCCTTCAAATTCTACCTTTTTTGATAATTTTCCAAAAATCCCTCTGCATCTCCAAAATGATAGGATTCAACCCTTTCTTCATCAAAAATTGAGGCATGTTCTTTCTCTCTCAGCTTAATCGAAAATCTTTACCTAGTTTGACAGTCTATCTTCTAGTTTTGACGGTTCCCCTGTTAATTTTTATCATGTTTTCTTTTCCATATATATAATAGTTTCCTCTTTTCTTCCTCTATTCCTTCTGAATTTACTGTCTCCTTTTACGTCTAATTCCGAAAACTGATAACCTCTTGATAACTGGCGTCCTCTCTGTATCCCCAATACTGACTATAAATTTTCCACTAAAATCTTATCTATTAGACTCAATTCTGTCCTCCCTGGCATTATTCACCCAGAACAGACATGCATGCTAACAGTACTAATGAATCTCTAGCGCCTTTTCCCCTAGCTATCAGCCTCATGCGTTTGATCGTATTAATAGCTAATACCTTTCTCTTGTCTTCACCCGTTTTGGCTTTCGCCTTATCTTTCTTAACTCTTCTTAAGCTTTACCGGAACTCATATATCTATATTTGTAACTCCTCTTTCCCACCGCCGCTAAACCCTTTAATAACGGCATCAGACAGTGCTGTCTGAGCAACTTTTCTCTCTGGCTATAGAACCTTTTCTCGCTTCACTCCGCTTTTGTCTTTGCGCTACTCTCCCTTTTACGACTCATCAACACGCCATCATGACCAGGTTCTTTCGTCATATTCGGATGATGTAATTATACGTTACAACTCTGCCTCTGATATCCCTCAATAAACTTTTGACAAATATGCTGCACTTTCAGATGCTATGCTCAACACCCGAGAATGCACCTGCTTGTTCGTTGGCGCTTGGTTGAATCGAAATGTCAGTCATGGAGAGCTTTTTAGTCGTTCTTCAGTCAACAGTTTCTCGGAGTGTATCTTGGGAACCCCACCTCTGTTACTGCTAAGACATGATTTCTTATGATTCACAAGCTCAGCTCATCTGCAACTCACCTTTCTTATACTGAACTTTCATTCTCTTTTTTTTTCAGTAAAAAAATGCCCTCAGCACACATCTTTTTCCGATGATCACATACCCTTGGTGCGTTCATGCTCTTCCAGCGTTTTCATATGTGCATGTCCTATGAATTCTTTCAAAGTTCGGGCCGCGGATGGCCTAGTGGTGAACGTTTGTGACTGCCACGGAGGAACCTCAGGTTCGATCTCGGGCAGGTACGAACTCTCGAACCACTAAATATCCGCCGTGCGTCGGATGGGCACGTTAAGCCGTCGGATTCCGGGTACTGGCTCCCCGGTAATAAATAAGGATATCTTCCTCCCCCTTTCTGCATCGCTTCCGTGTCGCTTTCCTATTGTGAACTCTAGCCCAAATCTCCTAACTTCCTATTTCTAAGAGTTGTTTAAGACCTGGGGTTACACACTCTTTTCCTAAAATCCTCTACATATGATCTTATCTGATCTTTCAAAGTTCTTTTGTAACTGACGGCATTCGATTAAATCTTCACTTCTTTCTCTTCCCATTGAAACGGGAAGTATTAATCTTACAGCCTTAGAACATCGGTTCCATGCCATTTGCTTGCAGTCATTTATTCACCAAATCCTGTTACTCAGTCCTGCTGTCACAAATTCACTTGATCTCTTTAATCATATAAAAATCCTCTATTCTCTATGCAGATATTTCTCAAGACGGATTTTTATCCGATTCATCCTTTACAACTCTTCCCCATACCGTAAAGGACTTCAACTCTGGCATCAGCCTATATCTGCCCGAACTCCACCCTCCTCAACGCTTGGGCTTCTTGAAGAACCCCTTTTTTACGCTTTCCAACAATGGGTTGAAGAAGCCTATATGCTCCAGCTTTGTCCGTCCGTCTGTTTGTCCGCACGATAACTCGCGTAAAAATTGGTCGATTTCGATCAAATTTTAGTATGTGGTAGAGGAACACCTGGGGACGAAACCTATTGAAAATGGGCGAAATGGGGTAAAAGGTCAGAGCATAGGAGTGGGATCCATTCGATTGCCCTTATGCGTCATAACTTGCGAAAAAATGGTTCGATTTCAATGAAATTTTAGTATGTGGTAGGGAGCAAACTGGGGACGAACCCTATTGAAAATGGGCGAAATGGGATCAAAGGTCAGGACATAATAGCGGGATCCATTCCATTGCCCTTATACGTCATAACTTCACTAAAAAATGCTTCGATTAAGACAAAACTTTATGATGTTGTTCCGAAAGTGTGCTTAACCGGTTCTGTTGAATAGTATCGAAATGGGGTAAAGGTCAGGACACAGGGGCGAGATTTATTCCACAGCCATTATCCTCATAACTTGAGTAATGATCTCTGGTATGTTGGAAAGCGTATAATAATCAATGCTTTGCATGATTTTACTAACTTGTTTATTAAGCAATTTTCCGCCCAAGTACTGTTTCGTATTTTCATTTCCGCAAACGGTTTCGCTTTGGTATCATCAAAGTCGCTCAATTGGCACACGAAAAATCTGGCGTGGAAGTTCTTGTGTGACATCCGACCTCCATTACCGCATACTTTTGACGACGTCATTAAGCTTCACTCTTCAGATTTCCAGCTCTTGTGTCGTGGACTAGTCTTCGCTCCATCTCGTCCGCTCCACTACTGATACACTTTTCTCTCACTCTCCATGGGGTACCAACCTCCTTCATGCGGTTACGCAGAAAAATCTTTACCAACATTTTCTTCTTTTAGTCCGGTCAAAATAGGGTTATCAGATTAAATAAATATGAAAGATTTGAGACTTGGCACACTTGTTTATAGGTATCTGGTGAAGATTATATCAAAAGTCCTGCCGAATCAGAGGTGAGCTCTAGCCGCCATTTTGAAAAATAAGTACGTCTTTTCGGTTTTTCGAGAATATCTAAAAAACGGTTGGTCATAGCCCAAAAGTACTATTTACAAACTTGAAGCGTTCAAAATTTCCTACAAAAAAGATTCTATTCACTTTTTTGGAATCTCTAATAGTTTCTGAGATAATCGGTTGTCAATGTTGTACTGTTTCGCTGATCGCTACGTTATCCTTAGCTTATTTGTATGGAAAACCGTAGTGATAACGTAGCGATCAGCGAAACAGTACAATATCGACACCCAATTATCTCAGAAAGTATTAGAGATACAAAAAAAAGTAAGTCTAACCTTTTTTATAGGAAATTTTAAAAGCTTCAATTTTGTAAATAGTACTTTTGGGCTACGACCAACAGTTTTCGAGATATTCACGAAAAACCAAAAACACGCACCTATTTTTCAAGATGGCGGCTAGAGCTCACCTCTGATTCGTCAAGCCTTTTGATATAATCTTTACTAGATACCTATAAACAAGTGTGCCAAGTTTAAAAAAATTCATATTTATTTCTTATATCTGCCCATTTTCAGCCTTCGTTGACTGGACTATTTATTTATAATACAACACCATCACCCATCACATTTTTTCGGATTCAGCTCTCCGTCCGACCTGGACAGTCGCTCTATTTACTTTCAACTCGTAACCTGCAAAAGGCATCAATAGTTAATCCTTCATGGACAGCTTCCTACGCTAACTATCCTTCACCGATTCAGACTTATTTCTTCTCCAAACTGCAACTTTTGCTGTATTTCGGGTGAGCTCCTGCACATGTACGTAAATTGCAAAATTTTACAGCTTATCCTTGAACTCATGCTCAAGATTGCTCAAACCTAATGCTCGTTTCTGCACTCCATCAAGGATTACCTCTTTCTTCCTGTGCACCGTCATCCTCCAGTTCGTCAATGACCTGTGTGCTCTTTTGTGTTAGCAAACTATGTTATCTCTTCAATCTTCATGTTGATGTCATACCTCCTAATGATACTCATCGTTCCTAGAGCAAACTTTGCACTATTTTCACAACACACCTTCAGTTCCCTCTTCAGCTGGATAGTTCGGCATCTAAACAATGTCTCCTCCCAGCTGTTCAAAGCTCGCTGGGCTGCGAACCACGTATGGTTTAAAATTACTTATGCCAAAGTTCAGCTACTTGTATAATGTTCTGTTCCTAATTTCCACCATTATTCATGGATGCCCTGACTGCGTTCGGTAGGTTTTTCACTATTACTTCACAATTGTACTTCTTCCCCGTCAGTTTACTGCTGAACTTTTTTTCTCAGTTTCTGAAAAATTTATCGCTGTTGTACGCTTTATTATCAACTTTGTAATTTTTAGCCTTTTTGTCATATTCATACCTTTTTTGTTTTTATGGTAATCGAACAGTCTAGGGGTAAAATTTGCCCTCTCGTTTGTTTTTTCTAAAGCTCAGGAGGAAGTGGCGCTGGTTAAGTTCGCACAGCAGTACAACCCGAGGACCGGCTTTCGGTTAGTAGAGTGTTCGGAGTCAGAATGGGAAAAGTTGCCGATTTATCGGAGTTTGATAAAGGACAAATTGCAGAGGCACGGCGCTTCGGAAACGGCGCGGCTGGTGGGTTGTTCACGTACCGCTGTAATGGGCACGTATCAAAAGTGGTGCACAGATGGCCAAACGACAAACTGTCGTTTGGCCGTGTGTCGTCTGGACGACGGGAGGGGAGCGGAGAATGTCGCGCATTGTTCACAGTGACCGCAGGGCCACAGTGCGACAAATCACCCGCAGCTACAACAGTGGTGATCTCGACAGTGCGTCACATCACACAGTTCATCGCAGCCTTCTACGCATGAGCCTGCGTAGCCGAAGACCCAACAGGGTCCCCATGCTCACTGCACGTCATCGCCAGCAGCGCATGAAATGAGCCCAAGATCATCGAGATTGTACCGTGGATGATCGGAAGAAAGTGGTCTGGTCTGACGAATCAAGATTCCTGGTGCATCACGTAGACGGCCGTGCGCGGAGAAGCCGATTAGCAACGGAGGCTATGGCACGTGGATGCACTGTTGGGCGGAAACAGGCCGGCGGCTGCCATGTTATACTGTGGGCGATGGTTTCTTAGTACACTTTAGGCCCCGATAGCACAATCCCTGATAGCTGTCACGTATCTGAACATCGTTGCTGACCAAGTTCACCCATTCATGGCAACTGTGTTCCCTGCTGGTAATGGGCACTACCAACAGGATAATGCGACATGCCACATTGCCAGAATCGTCAAGGAGTGGTTCGAGGAACATGCTGATGATTTTCTGTGAATGCCCTGGCCTCCAAATTCACCTGACATGAACCCAATCGAACATTTGTGGTTCGACTTGGAAAAGCGGGTTCGCGCTAAATCACCACCACTCCGAAATGTACGGGAACTGGAGGACCTGCTATTGACATTATGGTACCAGACACCCCAGGATGCCTATTGCCATCTCATTGAATCTAAGCCTCGCCGAGTGGCCGCTGTTTTGCGAGCTGAAGGGGTCCTACAGCTTATTAGGTAGGTGGTCGTAATGTATTGACTCATCGGTGTATATGCAATGTACATAATTTCATCATGTTTTTTCTCCATCATATTGTATATTTCTCATTATATTTAATTTTTTTCCGGACAAATAAAAAAAAATGTTGAACATAATGTCGGTTAAATGAAATATGTTCGCATGGCGTTAATTTCTGATACTGTTCCAAAACTATGCAGGTGTAATAAATAGTCTTTAACTCATCCTGTAATGTTAAGGGAGACTGAATACAAATTTATGTTAATAAGCCGCACCTTTCCAAAATTCGCGCTTATGAATCATAACATTATGACCACTATATAATAATGCCAGTGCGACATGAAGGCAGAGGGTGCTAAGAATCCCCGGAGGACCGGACTAGGCTGCCATCTGATGCTGACCTTGGCAACGTACAATGGACGCTCCCTATCTTCTGATTCAAGGCTTCTTGAATTGGAAGAGGAACTACAAAGGATCAAGTGGGACATCGTGGGGCTAAGTGAGGTAAGGAGAAAAGGAGAAGATCTCATTGAACTGAAAAGTGGACATCTCTTCTACTATCGTGGGACAGATACTGGCAGAACTAGTGGTGTTGGATTTATAATAAACAAGAAACTGAAGGATAAAGTGGTAGAAGTTGAAAGTTCCTCTGACAGAGCTGCAAGACTCGTTATCCAACTATCGAGAAGATACCAGGCTCAGATTATTCAAACTTATGCACCCACCACAAGTCATCCTGAAGAAGAAATTGAAGAATTTTATGAGGAAATCCGTCATCTAAATAATAAAGGTAAGCAGCACTTGAAGATAATTATGGGAGATTTCAATGCAAAAATAGGGCACCGGCAACAGAATGAAACTACAGTAGGTAAATTCGGTCACGGCAACAGAAACCAGCGTGGAAATACTCTCGTTGAGTTTGCAGAGGCAGAAGGGTTTTTCATCTTGAACTCCTTCTTCAAGAAAAAGCCACACAGGAAATGGACATGGAGACATCCAAATGGGACGACAAGTGAAATTGATTTTATTATGTGTAACAAAAAATTCATCATAGAAGACTGCAGTGTGCTAAACAAGTTCAACACAGGTAGTGACCATAGATTGGTGAGATGTAAGATGCACCTCAACACTAAACTTGAACGTGGCAAGCTCATAAGACAAACAAAATCTATTGACATAACCAACCTTAAAAAACACCATAATACCTTCAAGTTGGAACTGAAGAACAGGTTCTCTGCTTTGGAAGGCCTAACATCGGAAGAAGTGGACATCTCTGAAGTTAACAGAAAAGTAACCAAAGCTCTTATGGAAACAGCAACAAAATTAGCTGGGTCTAAGAACAAGTTGCATGTAAATAAATTATCAGGAAAAACGAAAATGTCGATACAAAAAAGAAGAGAGATGAGGACAACTAAAGAAGATGTGACTTCCAAAGTGGAATATATAGAGCTATGCAAGACAGTACGAAAAAGTATCACTGAAGACGTAAGAAAATTCAACTGTGAACTAGTGAGGAAAGCAATTGAAAACAACCAAAGCCTAAAGATAGCTAAAGGGACATCTCAGTAAGGGAAGAAAACAGATTATGGCACTGAGAAAAGAAGATGGTTCTGTAACAAGAAATAGAGGCGAAATTTTGACTAGAGTGAAAGATTTCTACTCCAAATTATATGAAAGGGATGATACATGCACTCCAGACATTATGAAAGATACCAGTACCAGAGTTCCTCCAGTCCTTCCAGCAGAAGTTGCACATGCAATCAAGAACATGAAGCGGGGAAAAGCTCCAGGAGAAGATGGAATTACTGTAGACATCATACAAGAAGCAAGTGGAGAAATCGAAACAGTACTCGCCCAAATTTTCACTCGATGCCTTAATGAAGGAAAGATTCCTGAGGATTGGAACACCGCTACAATGATCCTGCTACATAAGAAAGGTGACATTGAGGATCTCGGAAACTACAGACCTATCAGCCTCCTATCAGTAGTTTATAAAATCTTCACTAAAGTTCTTTCACACCGCTTGAAGGTAACACTGGACATGGCTCAACCGAGAGAACAAGCTGGATTCAGGAGTGGCTACAGCACAATAGATCATATCCATGTGCTGAGAGAACTAATTGAAAGAGCGAGGGAATATGAACTTCCATTGTGCATGGCTTTTATCGATTATGAAAAAGCCTTTGATTCGGTGAAACCATCAGCAGTTACAATGGCTCTGAAAACCTGCGGTATTGAAGATGCATACATTAATATTATTAATAACATCTATGAAAATGCAAGTGCAAAGATTAGGCTGTTTGAAAATACAACACACATAAAAATTGGAAAGGGAGTGAGACAAGGTGACACCATATCTCCGAAGCTCTTTAATGCCACATTGGAGGGTGTTTTTCAGTCACTGAGCTGGGAAAACAAGGGGATAAAGATTAATGGAGATTATCTAACCCACCTTCGTTTTGCTGATGACGTAGTCATTTTTGCAACTAGCCCATCAGAGCTGCAGAGTATGATCCAGGAACTTGCTGACAAGAGTAAAGAAGTGGGATTAAAAATGAACTTTCAGAAGACAAAAGTGATGTTCAATGCTTTTACAAGAAATGAAGATTTATCGATTGATGGAGAAAAGCTGGAGATAACAGACACATATGTTTATCTTGGACAGCAGATATCAAGTGAGGGTCACATTGATGAAGAAATTAATCGGCGTACAAAACTTGCCTGGAGAGCTTTTGGAAGAAACAGCATAATTTTCAAGAGCAATATGCCATTATGTCTTAAAAGAAAAGTGTTTGATCAATGCATCCTTCCAGTGCTTACGTATGGTGCAGAGACGTGGACCTTAACTAAAAGAGACATACAAAGGCTGCAGACAACTCAAAGCAGCATGGAGAGGTGCATGCTTGGTGTAACCAGGAGAGATAAGAAGAGGAACTCGTGGATCCGAAAAATGACAAGAGTGGAAGACATCATGATCAGAGTTAAATCCCTGAAATGGCAATGGGCTGGACATACTGCCAGAAGGACAGACCATCGATGTACAGCCGAAATTTTAGATTGGATTCCAAGGGACAGGAAAAGACCCAGAAAAAAACCACATGGGAGATGGGTGGATGAAATTCGAAAGTATGCAGGGGTGACATGGAGGAGACTGGCACAAGACAGACCGTTGTGGAGGAAACTTGGGGAGACCTTCGTCTAGCAGTGGATTGATAATGGTTGACAATGATGATGATGATGATATAATAATACGTTGCTCCACTTCTTGCCGTGATAATCGCTTGGACATGCAACGAATCTACTGGTCTGCGAAAGGTGTACACACGTATTATGTATCAGCTGAACAGAAGGACCTACAGGAATTTGGCGGCGAGGTGAGGTACTGACTTGAACAGAAGACTGCTGTGTTCCACTGCATCCTATAAATGTTAGACAGGATTCAAATCAGGGGAATTGTACAGTCAAGGGAGCACAGGAAATGCTTAGATATACCTCTGGAACCATTCCTGCGCAATGCGGTTTTCTGAAGAATGCGCAGAGATGTGCGGACGTGAACAGAAGACTGCTATGTTCCACTACATCCCATAAATGTTAGACAGGATTCAAATCGGGGGATTTGTACTGTCAAGGAAGCCCAGGAAATGCTTAGACATGCACCTGGAACCAAATATGCACAGCGAGGTCTTGTGATCCGGGTCATTGCCTTATTGAAAGTGTCCAGTCCTGTCCTGATACACGGACACCAATAGAGCAACACTTGGTCGAAAACTAAAAGTCGCAGATATCTTGCGGTGAAGGTGTGTTCAACAGGAATGAGGCGATCCAGTAATGTCATTGGGAACAATCTCTATACCATGCCACCACCGCCCTGTTTTCATGACACATCCGCGCGGTGTCGAATACGGTATGGTCATCGATCTGCTAGAGGTGGAACCTGGACTAATGGAGCTTGGCGAGTCTTTTGAAGTCTTTCAGTTACAGTACTTCCGTGCCCACTTCAGGCAGAGCTATCGGTGAGTTTCAGTCAACATGGGAACATGAACGGGTCACCGACTCCTTAGCCTCATTCTCAAGAGCGTCAGCTGGATTGTGTGCTCGGAAACTTTTCTCTGTGCGGCTTGGTTGTAATCTTTTGTTGAGAAATCGGAAGCCATCCGCTGCGTCGGACATCACGTGTTAACCGCCTTTTTCCTTGACTGTCAACCATTGGTGATCATCGCCGTTTTCCTCGACAGTCAACCATCGTCGGACATCACGTGTTAACCGCCGTTTTCCTCGACTGTCAACCATTGGTGATCATCGCCGTTTTCCTCGACAGTCAACCATCGTCGGACATCACGTGTTAACCGCCGTTTTTCTCGATTGTCAACTACCGTGGTTTTTCCATCACGTTAGGTGGATGTGGACTCTTCGGACAGTACGATGGCCCTCGACCAGCCAACAATGCTTGCAGTTCGTGAGATGCTGGTTCTTCCCTATATACCGCCGATAATCCTTCTTTGTTCAACCTCAGTCCTTCCCAGTCCCCACTGCACGAGCATCGTAGCGGCGAACTCAGATCATATGTAGAGGATTTTCGGAAGGGAGTGTCTGTCCCCAGGTTTTAAACAACCCTTAGAACTAGGAAGCTTGGAGATTTAGGCTAGAGTGCCCGATAGGAAAGTGACACGGAAGCGAGGTAGAAGGGAGGGTGGGGCGCTCTTATTTATTACCGGGGAGCCAGTACCCGGGTCCGACGGCTTAACGTGCCCATCCGACACACCGCTGATATTTAGTGGTTTGAGCGTTCGTACCTGCCCGGAATCGAACCTGAGGTTCCTCCGTTGCGATCACGAACATTGACCACTAGGTCATTCGCGGCCCCCAATAGTGATGAACTGATCAAATGTAGAGGATTTTTGGAAGGGAGTGTCTGACCCCAGGTCTTAAACAACCCTTAGAAATAGGAAGCTAGGAGATTTGGGCTAGAGTGCCCTATACGAAAGTGACACGGAAGCGAAGTAGAAAGGGGAGCAAGACGCCCTTATTTATTACCGGGGGGGCAGTACCCGGGGTCCGACGGCTTAACGTGCCCATCCTACGCACGGCAGATATTTAGTGGATCCAGCGTTCGTATCTTGCTGGGATCGAACCTGAGGTCCTTTCCGCGGCAGTCACGAACGTTGCCCACTAGGCCACCCGCGGCCCATAGTGGCGAACTGACACTCCGTTCAGTTTATATACATTCTGTACCGACCAGTGACGTCACTTCCATGTGATGTGGGACGCGTCCACTCGTGGAATTACGGATAGTCTTAATGATCTGACCCATGAGTGCATCTTTTCGCAGATCTTGATTTTATGCTGAGGTACAGAAGTTAATTTTGTTCCTTCTAATAATCTTTGGATTATACGGTTCAAAAGTTTTTTCATGGAAATAAAGAAAAGTATTGGATGTCATTTGAACTACTGTATGATTTTATTGTATTGAAAGAATAATTATCATTAATGAAAGTGCTGAGAAGGTATATCTTCTTAACCATTTTTCATGAGAAACTGATAAAAATATCTTGCCAACTATATATGGCCCAATAAAAGTCACTCGGTGGTTTGAAATTTCTGCAAAATGCGTCATTAAATAAAGCGAGGTAGGATGTTACTCATAGATACCAATAGCAATCCACTATGGTTTTCAAAACAAGAGAATTTTGAGACCGCGAGAGAAATAAGTAAAGCTATATGTTGACACAACATTATCCGTGTGTTGATTAATGCTTTCTTTTGATGGTACGGTCATAACTCACTAGAGTACTGAGACCTTGCTGACGAAACTAACGCTCATTTCAGCAGAGAACAAAAACAAAAATTTCACCCAGTATCTCGCTGTATTTTTTTTTTTTTTGCCTTGCGCTTTAACAATACTACGTAACAAAGATTTACAATCTGTCAGAAAATGCTTTTTCACTTTTTGTCTTGCCTGTGCTTAATATTTCCTTTGTTATTGAAAAGCGTTAGTTGAGTAAAGACAATGAAATTATTATATCTATATTAATGAGACTTATTTCTCGATTAATGAAGAGAAAGCTTAGAAGATATTTTAGTCAGAACGACGGGCGCATGTGGTTTAAAGTGTCCTTTAATCTCTGGAGGGCATACTAGAAGTCTGCAAAGTGTATACCAAGAAACAAGGCGAGATTCACGGAAATATATTTCAACTGTTTGCTGACAAACATAATTAACTTTTAAGTGGTTTATTAATGGAGACTAAAATTTTGGAAGAGCAGGAAAAAAAAAACAAGTTAGTAAAATCATGCAATGCATTGATTATGATACGCTTTCCAACATACCAGAAATCATTAGTCAAGTTATTACTCAAGTTATGAGGATAATGGCTGTGGAATAAATCTCGCTCCTGTGCCCTGACTTTTGACCCTATTTCGATGATATTCCACAGAACCTGACCTCCGGAACAACATGATAAAGTTTTGTCGCAATCGAAGCATTTTTACGTAAGTTATGACGCATAAGGGCAATGGAATGGATCCAGCTCCTATGTCCTGACTTTTGACCCCATTTCACCCATTTTCAATAGGGTTCGTCCCCAGGTACCACATACTGTAATTTCATCGAAATCGAACCATTTTTACGCGAGTTATCGTGCAGACGGACAGACAGACAAACGGACAACGCTCCATGGAGCATATACGCTTCTTCAGCATACGGTTGGAAAGCGTAAAAAACCCTGGAGTCAGTGTAAAGACAGGCAGAATTTCAAAAATGTGGACGTCCAACCTAAGAGAATGTTTGTTTGACAATAAATCATACCAGATATTTACATAGGTTCGTTTTTTACGCTTTCCGACCGTAGGTTGAAGAAGCGTATATGCTCCAGCTTTGTCCGTCCGTCCGCATGATAACTCACGTAAAAATGGTTCGATTTCGATGAAATTTTAGTATGTGGTAGAGGACCACCTGGGAACAAACTCCATTGAAAATAGGCGAAATGGGGTCAAAGGTCACGGCATAGGAGCGGGATCCATTCCGTTGCTCTTATGCGTCATAACTTGCGTAAATACGGTTCGATTTCAATGAAATTTTAATATGTCGTAGGAGACTACGTGGGGACGAACCGTATTGAAAATGGGTGAAGTGGGGTTAAAGGTCAGGATATAAAAGACGGATGCATTCCATTGTCGTTATGCGTCATAACTTGCGTAAAAATGCTTCGATTGAGACAGAACTTTATCATGTTGTTCCGGAAGTATACTTTACCGGTTCTGTTAAATATCATCGAAATGGGGTCAAAGGTTAGGTCATATAAGCGAGATTTATTCTACAGCCATTTTCCTCATAACTTGAGTAATAAATTGAGTAATGATTTCTGGTACATTGGAAAGCGTATCATAATCAAAGCATTGCATGATCTTACTAACTTGTTATTAAAAAAGGTTCCCTATCATTTTGTCCGTGTTCATTCTATCCACGATCACTTGGTCCATGGTTCTCTTGGTCCACGGTTCGCTTTATCCACGGTTCACTTTGTTCACTCTTCATTTTCGTCCACAGTTCATTTCGTCTACACTTCAATCCTCCCATACTAATTTAGTCCTTAAAATGGATGAAATACTGTGGAAATTGTTTATTTGGAATTTTTGATACTAGGCAGAAAAAAGTCAGCGGATATTGCTTACATAAGATTTTTTCTTGTTTAATTTTTCGATTAAAATATAACGGTTTTAAATGTTATTTAAAGTAAAACGAGCAACTGAACTTTGAAGAGCTTTTTAACTTTTTTTTTTTTTTTTAATCGATGCCAATCACTGACGTAAACCACAGTTTATTCCGGTAGCTGTTAATGTGTTGGATTGAAAAGGGAAATTTTAGACTCCCTTTCTCCTTTAAGTAAAAAGTCTATTTTTCTTCTCTCACACTGCAAATTCACAGAAAATATTAATCGAAACTTTGTTTTCACCATTACTTTTCTGTATTCTTTTCTCATGTTAAATAGCAATGGCACATTACACAGTAAGAATAATGACCACCTACCTAATAATGGGAACGACAACCCTTGGCCCGAATGGCAGCTGCGAGACTGCGTGGCGTGGACGCAATGGGGCCCCGGAAGGTTGCCCGAGGCACACGTGCCCATTCCGACTGCAGCAGAGCACCGAGGTCCCTGAGATGACGTGGTTGTGAGTCGTCACGTGGAACCTGTAGATCCAAATAATCCCACAAATGCTTTATGTGATTGAGGTAGGCCAGTTTTGCCGGCCAAGAGAGAACGGAGACATCGCTGTCGTGTTCCTGGAAACAGTCACGCACCTCCTTAGCGACATGGCAGGGCGCATTGTTCTTCTGGTAGACACCATCACCAGGGTAAACGTCCAACATGAAGGGATGCTTATGGTCAGCGAGGATAGACAGGTAGCCATTGGCGTTCAGGGATCCATCCAGTGGTACCAGCGGTCCCAGGTCACACCAGGAAAACATCCTCCAGACATGCACATTTCCACCGCCGGCCTATACTTGACCGATAAGCGTGTCAGGTTTTTGGTTCTCGTGTCTGACGTCGTATCCACCACCTCCCGTCACTTTTGTGGAGTAGAAACCTCTATTCGTCGGAGAAGGCAACCTTTTCCTACTCTTCCACTGTCAATGACGGTAGTCCCATGCGAATTGCAGGCGTCGTTGTGGGCAGCGTCGACTCCGAAGACTCATGCGCAACAAGATTCGCTCTACTGTTATCGGGGATACGTACCTGGGTGCCCTAGTGTTCATTTGCGTGCTCAATTGCTGCACTGTTGCACGTCGATTGGCTTTTACCAGTCGCCGAAGACGACGTTCTCCTCTGGAATCGATAGCTTTTAGGGGCTGCACAATTATGACATCAGGAGGTACTTGGTGTTCCAGTGGTCCATTCTTCTTACACCCTTACTAGAGCACCTCGCGGGCAGCCCACGAAGTCTGCTGTTCTGAGATGCTTCCACCCTTGGAGTTTTTGAACGTCCGTCAAATCACTACCTCTGCCCATTATGCTCACGTAACGCACTATGGCTCATCTGCCCTGGCCGGCCGCTTATATCTCCGTGTGGTCGACTTTGTCACGTGCACTCTGTGACTCGCCTGAACGGCTGCACTGTGATTCCGGGGGTGGTCATAGCGACCATTACAGTTCATTCGTATGAAAATTAGTAATACGAAGTTTATAAATAATTAATAATAAAATAAAAAATAAATATGCTGAAAAGCTAGTGGTAAGAACTATATGAAAACAATATGCAAGATGTATTTTAAAATATTAAAAGGCTTTTGTAAAACTTTGATTTATGTCATAGTGATTGACATCGTACTACAAAAAGAGTTAAAAAACTCTTCAAACTTCAGTTCCTCATTGTACTTTAAACAAGTTAGTAAAATCATGCAATGCATTGATTATAATACGCTTTGCAACATACCAGAAATCATTACTCAAGTTATTACTCAAATTATGAGGATAATGGCTGTGGAATAAATTTCGCTCACGTATCCTGACTTTTCACCCCATTTTGATGATATTAAACAGAAGTGGTTCAGTATACCTCCGGAACAACATACTAAAGTTTTGTCGGAATAGAAACATTTTTAGTCAAGTTATGAGGATAATGGCTGTGGAATAAATCTCGCTCCTGTGCCCTGACCTTTGACCCCATTTCGATTACATTCAACAGAACCGGTTCAGTATACCTCCGGAACAACATTGTAAAGTTCTGTCGTAATAGAAGCATTTTTTCGTAAGTTATGACGCATAAGGGCAATGGAATGGATCCTGCTCCTATGTCGCGACCTTTGACGCCATTTCATCCATTTTCAATAGGGTTTGTTCCCAGGTGGTCCCCTACCACATGCTAAAATTTCATCGAAATCGAACCATTTTTATGGGAGTTATCGTGCGGACGGACAGACGGACAAAGCTGGAGCATATACGCTTCTTCAACCTACGGTTGGAAAGCGTAAAGAAACATTTAAAATCGTTATATCATATTTTAATCAAAAAATTTGAACTCGAAAAAAATCGCACGTGAGCAATGTCCGCTGATCTTGTTTTTCTGACTAGTAACAAAAATTTCATTAAAGCAGAAAATTTCCACCGTATTCCATCCATACTGAGGACGAAATGAATGTGAAAAAAGTGAACGGCAGACATCTGCGGTCACTTTGGGTAATTGAAACTAAATTTACATAAGAAAGTAGGAACTAAAAAGGGAGGTCAGAGTATACGTCACACTATTTGCTCTTATTAAAGCGTGTAATTAAGTTTGAAATATTACAGCTACAACTTCAAGAAACGATTCAAAGGCAAGTAACTGAAGTCGATTGGTGACATTTAAAACACAGAGTTTTGCAGTGACGCCACCCTTAATGTTTTACATGTCTTTTTGTCCTCAGACAAGAGCATGTGGATAAGACTCCAACAAAGTCTTGGCAGTATGCGTGAACCAAGGTTGCGCTCCACCGTGTTACAAGTTCTAATTAAAACGTGTTTTCCAAATTAGAACCAAATCATGCACCGAAACAGATTGGGTAGCACAATTGACCTTGCTTAACGGATAAAAAGCTGGAGGACCTGTTAATTGATACGGAAGATTTCCTTATCTAGAACATCTAAAGAACGTTGTCTGAGAAAATCTCCAAAAATAGGAGAAACGAAGTCCAGATCAGGTAACAGCACATGACACAGAACATACCAGTATAGTCAGTTCAGTAGATGCTCTTGTATCTAATAACTAAAGCCCTCATGTTCAAACGAAATGTTTATTTCGCATATTTTTGCATATTTAGCCACTTTGAGGAATAAAACCATATTTTCCAAGGACGATAAATACATAGTTGACGTGGACCAGGAACATCAAATTGAAGTAATCGCTCTTTCCACGTTTATAAGTGAGTCACAGAAAACTTTTTCATCGGCCGCCAACGGGAATCAAACCCAGGGTCTTCCAGTTACGCACCGGATATGATTCCACTACACCACAGCGACCTCGAAATTCTCCAGACGTGCTTAGTCTTGTTTGCTTTTTACCGGATGTGAGCACTTGTTAATGTGAGCCTGGAGAATTTCGAGGCCGCTGTGGTGCAGTGGAAAAACATATCCGGCGCGTAACTGGAAGACCCTAGGTTCGATTCCCGGTGGCGGCCGATGAGAAATTTTTCCGTGACTCTCTTATAAACGTGGAAAGAGCAATGACTTCTATTTGATTTTCGAAGGACATCGGAGGAGAACAAACTGGCAAAAAGCATGCTACTTCCCTCATACATTGAAAGCCGTCATGGTAAGGAGTAACTAGTAGTGCGTTGACGTGTTTCCGCTAGTATTTCAGTTCGAAATCTTTAACACTTAAGTATATGTGACACGAAATTTTCCTGTTTAGTAGTTTTCATTCTGTTTTTTTTTATTTCTCTGCTCTGTGTATATGGTCGGCAGCGATATAGCCTCGTATTTTCGTGCTTACTAGTCTTGCTTGCTTTTTACCGGATGTGAGCACTTGCTAATACAATTTGATCTAGAAAGTTCTTGGGTCGTACGCGAACACCCTTTCTACGTAATTTCTGCAGTACATTATGAATTGAATCACATCCTTGCTTTCCAATAGGCGACTGTTCACTGCGAACTCCCCTCCCCCATTCATAGATGGCGCTGCAGGTTCAATTGGGCTCCGACGTTTCAAAACCGCTAGCATTACGTTTGCCAGTTTATGCTCCGTCAAGGTCTTTGATATTTTCAAATTTAGTGCATATTTTTGCATATCTCTTGAAAATTTTCTGGGAAAAGCACCTTTTGGAAAAACGAAATAATCGTTTTTTAGACTTAACTCTTTTGCATCATTTTGGTACGATAGCAAAACCACTTGTTTAAAATTTCTACCCCATAACACAATGGCGGTACTCAAGAAAATCAGCTTCCAATTAAAAGAGAAACGTTTAGTCTACTCTTCACTAAACGAAGAGATGGTATGCTCTGGGGCCGTTTTTCATGGTTTGCGCTAGGCCGCCTAGCTCCAGCGCTGGGAAATCTTAATGCTGAGGTCTATAATGACATTCTCAAGAATTCTGTGCCCCCAAAGTTTTCGCAACAGTTCGGAGAAGACATTTTATATTTATGAATAAGAATCGCTAACTGTAAATATCGCTAGATATTTATGAATAAGAATCGCTAACTTCATTTGAGCATTATGTTATCTGTCTAAACTTTTAATGTCTTAAAAAATTGGCAGGTCTTTCCTATGTATGTATTCATGTATGCATGTATGTATGTATGTTTGATGAAAAATGTCCCACCGGATCTAGCACGCTGTTATAAGTAAATTAAGCTAACTGTTATAAATAACTATGCTCGGAGCCAAAGGGACATATTAGTAGGCCCTACACTCCTTTTGTAATTTTGAAGACGGTACTAACAACCCTATTGATAGTTTATCATCCCCGCACGTACAAACATAGAGCACACATCGTTCCGAAATTCGTCTCCCACCCATATTTATCTTAAAAGTTGAATGTGGATGAGACACGGTATTCGTTTTACCGGTACTGGTTCATGGATCAAAATGGTAGTCCACGAGTCAAAATAATGGGTGGATAGAACCGTAGTAAGCTTTTCTTATCTGGGAGGGTGAGACTGGAAATTACGCTCCTTCGAGATCAAATTTACGCTCCTTCGAGATCAAAATACGTCCCTTCGATATCAAAAGTACACCCCTTCGAAATCAAAATTACGTCCCTTCGAGATCAAATTTACGCCCCTTCGAGATCAAAATTACACTCCTTCGAGATCAAATTTACGCTCCTTCGAGATCAAAATTACGCTCCTTCGAGATCAAAATTACGCCCCTTCGAGATCAAAATTACGTCCCTTCGAGGTCAAGTTTACGCCCCTTCGAGATCAAAATTACGTCCCTTCGAGGTCAAGTTTACGCCCCTTCGAGATCAAAATTACGCCCTTCGAGATCAAAATCACGTCCCTTCGAGTTCCATTCAAATAATACGTGGTTTTTACTTTCTCACACACTACCATTATAGGAAAGTATTATAATCGTTCAAAAATCGTATAATTTTGGTTTTTGACAATTTTATTTAAAATGTGAAGACTAGGTAAATACTCAAAAGCCACAGGTTGTAAATACCAAGTAAAGCGTAAACGTCATGTGAACGCCGACAACATAACATTCCACAGAAATGCAGAACGAAAAACAAACCAGCGCAGTACGAAAAACAAACCAACGCAGAACGAATGAGTATCTGATAGTGAACATAACAATAGGAAGGAGCTTTAGGGGTAGGGCTTGGAAAAATTCCGTTCACAAGGTTAAACGATCATAGAACTTTCTGCGACAGACCACAAATGATTCATTAGGTGTTCAACCCAACGACATGTTCAGAAAGGTCATGGAGGTTAGGCATATCAGCATATTGATTTTTATGCCTCCCCTCCACTCACTGTTTTGAAAAATTCCCATCATGGATATGAGATGTTCGCACTTCATAGTGTACGTTATTCTGTACCTTGGTTAACTGCATGGAATACTGTATGAGACTAACTAAAGTCTTTAAAAAGAAAATACTGAACGGCGTAACTTTCTATTTAGTTACAATTTCTATTTTTTACATCCACCAGAGCATGAATTTACGCCCATAGAATGACCATTCTGGGAGGGCAACCGCGCTCCCTACTCTTACTACTGCCCAGTGGGTCGACTTAAAAAATGTGTCTATTCAAGTAGGTGGTACGAATACCGTTGCGCAATAGACAATCAGTGACCAAATGAATATAATTATCTTGTACAACACTCCGTTTTGAGTATGGCGTAAAATGTTACTTCAATCACGAGTGGATTTTTTTAAAACTCTTTCACCGTTAAATTGCTTTACATATGTTAACGACTTAATTAGTATTACAACGCATTTTTCAACAGTTCCGTTTCATCCAGAAGTTAACAGAATTTTTTCATGATGGATTGTATGATGCGTTTCCTTGTAGGTACGTGTGTTTCTGTAGTGGACTACAAGATTAAAATTCCCGGCCTGGTTTCGTCGACCTAATTCGCCCCTAGTCCTAATGATTCGCAGTACAGTCCAATGCCCGACCTCTTATCTTTTGCCCGACCTTTTTACGTGCCTAGGAGTAAAGGCCCTTTTCTTTAAAAAAAAAAAAAAAAAAAAAAAAGAAAAACCATACTCACCTTCAAACTGAGGTCCGTGCAGGAATGGTTTGATGAGATGAGTGTGCAAGAACTTGACTGTTCTGCACAGAGCCACGATCTCATCCCCGCGGAACACCTCTTGGATGAATTGGAATGCCGACTTCTAGCCAGAACGAACCACTCGCACAGGTGACCGACCTCATTAATGTTTCTGTGTCAGAGTTGAAAACAATTCCCGCAGCAACGTACCAAAATCCAGTGGAAAGTCTTCCTAGCGGAGTGGCGGCTGTAGCAGGAGCAAAGAGTGAGGAAACTCGATAGAATATTCCTTTCCTATTACAGAGAATCATTGGGTAAGTAAGTGTCTGGGTACTTTTGATCAGATAGTGTATATGAATCCTTCAGTTAAACTTTCAGGAATTTTGGTTGCGTATTTCTTCTGTGTTAGTGCATATTTCATGATTTTTTAGTGCGTAAGTGCTTGCTTATTTTAGAGGTTTTTAGTGCTTGGACATTCGGGCTTTATTAATAACTTTAAAAAATTACGCATTACTGCAGACCTACGAAACTAATACTTAGAAATTACTAAATCCAAAGGTATATGAAATAATCTCAACGGTATATGAAATAATCTTAATGGTATATGAAATAATCTTATGATATTTCGTAATGTTTCTGTTTCACACGTTAAATTGCTAAGAAAGTTCGATCGGACAACATATAACGTTCGACAGTAAAAATTTATGTATGTCAAATAATTTCTATAGGTAAAAGATTACGAACTCAACATGGTTTTGCTCGCCTCTTCGAATCCACTCCGCCATCCATCGATACGTCGGTGTCGGTAGGATTTTCAGTTACGATGGTTCTTTGTCTTTCACATCGGTAGGATTTTCAGTTACGATGGTTCTTTGTCTTTCACGTCGGTAGGATTTTCAGTTACGATGGTTCCTTGTCTTTCACGTCGGTAGGATTTTCAGTTACGATGGTTCTTTGTCTTTCACGTCTGTAGGATTTTCAGTTACGATGGTTCTTTGTCTTTCACGTTGGTAGGATTTTCAGTTACGATGGTTCTTTGTCTTTCACGTCGGTAGGATTTTCAGTTACGATGGTTCTTTGCCTTTCATGTCGGTAGGATTTTCAATTACGATGGTTCTTTGTCTTTCACGTCGGTAGGATTTTCAGTTACAATGGTTCTTTGTCTTTCACGTCAGTAGAATTTTCAGTTACGATGGTTCTTTGTCTTTCACGTCGGTAGGATTTTCAGTTACGATGGTTCTTTGTCTTTCACGTCGGTAGGATTTTCAGTTACGATGGTTCTTTGTCTTTCACGTCGGTAGAATTTTCAGTTACGATGGTTCTTTGTCTTTCACGTCGGTAGGATTTTCAGTTACGATGGTTCTTTGTCTTTCACGTCGGTAGAATTTTCAGTTACGATGGTTCTTTGTCTTTCACGTCGGTAGAATTTTCAGTTACGATGGTTCTTTGTCTTTCACGTCGGTAGAATTTTCAGTTACGATGGTTCTTTGTCTTTCACGTCGATAGGATTTTAAGTTACGATGGTTCTTTGTCTTTCACGTCGGTAGGATTTTCAGTTACGATGGTTCTTTGTCTTTCACGTCGGTAGGATTTTCAGTTACGATGATTTTTTGTCTTTCACGTCGGTAGGATTTCCAGTTACGATGGTTCTTTGTCTTTCACGTCGGTAGAATTTTCAGTTACGATGGTTCTTTGTCTTTAACGTCGGTAGGATTTTCAGTTACGATGGTCCTTTGTTTTTCACTAAAGATTAGGCTTATGAGGTTAGGCCCACCGTTTCAAGTCCGTTCTACCCTCTGTCTATACCTGTAGACAGGGCCCGACTTAGGTCAGTTGAAGCCCTGTGCACGTCTTATGTCTGCCCCCTCCCCCTCCCCGTTGATTAAAATGTTCAGTCAAACAGTCGAAAAGAATAATTACTGGTAAATATTTTTCTTGCAAGCAGTTTTACTAGCAGTAAAAACAATAAAACACATACCACATCCTCGTCAACTTTACAGCCAATGAGGCATGTAATAAACTAGGAGATGAGGATTCACACTGTCTGTACTTCCTCGCACCCGCAGAGCTTACAGCTGTAACATTAATTGCTCTGGAATTCTCTTTTTGTTTTATAGTATCATTTATGGAAACAAATAACTATCCTCCCAGAGATATAATAATTTAAAACACCTAGTTTACCATAAATTTAATGGAAACGATGGACCCATGGTAGTTTAAGCTGTAAGAAGCAATTCCTCACAAAGTCTTACAGCTGACCACACGCATTGTAAGAAATTATTACAACACTCCATGTAGATTATTTCAACAGTCTTTAAATAAAGTAGTGTCAATTAAACTTTTTGCATTTTTATTTATGTAAAAATAAACCCTACAAAATTATGAATATTGATTCACAATTTTTGCTTTCACAAGACTATTATTAATAATAAAAATATTTTTAGTAAATTATACATGTTTGCTGAAATGCTTTTCATGTATACTCCATATTGCTCCGAATTTAGGCTGTTCCCATTGCATTTTGATTGTTACAAATAAGGGTCAGATTAAGATGTTACACTGGCCGATCACAGCGCAGCACAACGCTTCAGCTTTATTATATGAAATAGTAATAATTTGGTTTAAAAAATCTCATTCGAAATTTTGAAACCAAACCATATAGTAATTTCGTGTTATAACGAAAAATATATTTTGATTCTGAAAATTTGTATTATTATTAAGGTAATTTGGAGGCCCCTCCAAATTCTGAAGCCCTCTGCACTTGCACCGCGGGCAGAAATCAGGCCCTGCCTGTAGAACACTTTGTACGTCAATAGCGTATGTACAAAGTTTCGTCGTCATTCGCAAATCATATAGATGAAAAATATACGATGGCGATAGGACTAAAACCAAAATGAAAGGCTTCAAGCACGGGGAAAAAACAGCTTCGAATTTAAAATCAAAACACGTACTAAAGTTAAAACTGTAATCGAAAGATGTAGGAATAAATCAGAACGAAGCCCTCACCATAAAGCATGTGCGAAAAACAATGAAGAAGTGGGGCAACACCTTCGCCGCCATACCGCCCAATCTACATTCCCGACGGGTTTCGGCTCACTTGATCCGTGGCCATTCTCAAGGTTGCAGGTGATGTTAACTTTGCGCTGAACACTAAAGTTTATCTCATCGTTCCATTAATGTCAACCTTACTTCGTCAGTTATCTTGTATGTTGGATGTGCCGCCATCTGCTGTTCTTCTGGCTCCCAATCTATGTTGATGAAATGCCTAAGATTGTTTAGCACGGATAGATCGATGTTCTTCGAGCTCGATCATATTCTTCCATGCGCTGGATAATCCACCTGGTGTATTTGAATTACAATTGTTCCCTTGAGTCTTTTCGATCAATACAGTCTCGGCAGTAAGAATCTTTCTGTGGGTGTTGTGAGAAGTTAAAAGTTTTATGTTGTCCCAACTGGGGACTGCATTATTATCTTTACTGAATTAGAGATGTTCGTGTTTCATTCTTCATCCAATTAGTAAGATGTCCTTTCAATCGAGTATTTATATTTCTTTTTGTGCTGCCAATATATAATGATTTATTGTGCAAGGAATCCTTATTGTTAAAAATTGGAATTTGGTACACACCAGCTTTATTTAGCATACTTATATTGTTTGGGTTTCTCTCTAGAGTATTCTACAATTATAGGTAACGGTATCGGCAATGAGTATTGGTTATATTTGGTTAAATTCCACGATGTGAATCTTTAACTCAGGCTTAAAGTTGTCTTCTATTTTTCTCTCTTTATGCCAGCCATCTTATGCAGTGAAAATTAAGAAAAATAATAGTGAAAATATATTGATATATTTTTTCCAAAATCGCCTCTACCAAAAACAGTTCCTTACAGAGTTTATCTATGATCAGCTGTTACCCATATCAGATCGATAGCATATGTCCCATTAGCTGTTTTGAAATTTCAAATAATGTAATCCTATTTCGTTAAAAAAATAAAATACTTGACTTTAACGATTTAAGATGGTTCCAACTAAAAACTCAGCCCTGTTTTTCTCAACAGTAAAAACTTCTGTAAACATTTTCTTTGCAATTAATGTATTCCCAAGGACGAAAATCTGCAAATTGATAAAAGTAATTTTAAATTATAGCCCAGTATTTTTATTTGCTAAAACGTAACCATAATGATATTAAAAATAAAGTTTTCCTTGGTAAGTGTTCGAGATCTGCTGAAAGATGGCGCCACCTATAAGATCGATTACTAATTGTAATCATGTCGCATTTTCTTCCAGTAATTTTATTAGTTTTCAGTAGGGCCGGCTGGACCTATGGGGCAACCGGGGCAGTCGCCCTGGGCCTCGCGCCTTTCAGGGGCCCCGCAGTTTAAGAAAAAAAAAAAAAACTAGTTAGAAATTTTTTAAATTATTATTTTTTGTGTGTAAGTTTTCGGGTGCGAGGCCCTTAAAAAGATGCTTTTTTGTTTGTTTGTTTCCAATCGCCCGGTTTTCGAATAGGTTATCGGCCTTCGCCGTACAAATACGGAGATCTGTAGATTTCAAGTGATTATTGTAACGACCTTGATATTTTCCGAATTCATGAAATCGCAAATTAAATTTCATCATTTTGTGGCCCTTGCTTTTATATATTTAACAATTTGCGTGCAAACCAGATACTTAAATTTAAATAAAATAAAAAAGAACAATATCAAAGTTGGTTTCGGGCTACACATGGAGGTCATTTATTCAGTGACTTTAAAAACATTACTAGAAATTTAAATAAATCATATATGAGCGCGTATAAAAGTTTAAAAAGTCACTAATTTGTCAGTTACTCCATTTTGCATTAAAAATCAATCACTAAAACATGTATCAGAAGAAAAAAACTTTTTATACGAATTTATTATTTATTATTTCTACACTAAAATATTCGCAATAAAAAAAATTTCGCTACGCACGTAGCTTTTCGTCATTTTGTGAAGCAGTTTTTATACAATAAGGGAAATACAACCTCAACCCCATCTCCTCGGAAGGAAAATCGTAGATTTTAACAGTTTTTACTCTCTCTCTCTCTCTCTGAACTTTCAATGCATATTCTGGTCTTTTTCTTGAGCTTAAAATAACTGCTTCTTTGAGATAATCATTTTGTCTTTACGATAGTTTTCGTTCTGAAGTACTACAGAGGTGAAGCACATGTCAGAAAGGAAAAGTTACAGAGATAAATTCCGTCGGTGTGCCTTAATCCGTAAAGTATTCAGCTCCGGAGCAGAGGGAAGCGAATTCGTAGCCGTCACAGGCAGATTTGTGGGTTTCACATCCTGTGTATTCTTTACGGACATCTTCACATAACGACTTTATTAAAATATGAGATTTATTTCCTAGAGCAAGCAATGAAATTTTGCTTCGGGGCCTTACAATGAAATTTCGCTCCGGGCCCCGCATAAGCTCCATCCGGTCCTGGTTTTCAGGATCTACGCTTGAGTCTTACCATGCGATATTCTGGAAAGCTTAGAACAATTTGAGCCACTTAGATTAAATTTTCTAACAATTTAGCTGAAAACGTCAACAGAAGTGCAGGTACTGCTAATTTTTCATTCCGAAACAAACCGGCAATTTCATTCTGCGACACTATCAGCTAAATTATTGTCAAAAAATTTAATCTAAGTGACTCAAATCTTTCTAAACATTCCAGACTTTCGCATGGTTAGACTCAAGTGTTGATTCATTCCGAAAATTCATAAAATTATTGAGAAAAAAAATATCGATTGCAAATAGTAAGCGATCTGTATAGGTGATACCATTTGCTGTATTAGCATATCTCAAACACTTCCCAAGGATAAATTATTGAGATAATTGTGGCTTAGTTTTCGCAAATATTAAGTATACTAGGCTATAATTTAAAGTTGTTTTTATCAATGTGTAAATTTTTATCCTTAGGAATACCTTAATTGCGAATAAAATATCTACAGAAGTTCTTACCATTGCAAGCATAGGGCAGAATATTTTAAAGTACGTTGAAGTCATGCTGTTCGCAAAATAATCCAAAAAGCTGTTGTCGATGTACGATGAAACTTGAAGCAATTAAAATCAAGTTGAAAGGTTTAATACTGAAAGTATCTGGTGGAGCCACCTTAAGAAGTTCTTTTCTTTTTGTGTTGCGAAGTGTAGAGGAAGGACTTATTCTTTTACGAAATAATCAGCCATGTATTAGCGAAGGTACAGTAAATAATCAGCATCTATTTTATTTAATATAATCTAGTCATGATCATTTGATTACGGACTATCCTCGGGTGTATTTTGAACGATGTTAATTCTACAGTTCGAAATTCATTGCGCTTTTCGAGCAAAATCGGGAAAAAGAGCTCTTCGTATTTCATTAAGGTGACGGTTCAAAAATCAACTGTTTTTCTTCGCACTCTTTAAGAACTTGAGAGCAAAGAAAAAAAAAAGATTAATTCATTTACTTTGTTATCTTTATCATTTTTCAATTTCCGCCGCTTCATAAAAGGATTTGTTATCCTGTCAACTACTACTCCAGCATCTTCTGGTTACTTACAAAGGGAGTTCCTCTGTTTTTCTTTCTAATTATTTTTTCTTGTTCTTTCAATGAAACAAAAGCAGCCTAACGGAAGCTTCCTTTGTCATCATCAAAGCCGACTTGGCTTTGATGGAAGAGTAGCATGTGGATCGTTTTTTATTCTCCTTTGAATTCATTTAATGTGTTTTGTTTTATTTTTGATTTCTAAATGAAGTTATGCTGAAGTTGTTTTACCATATGATATACACGAAAATAATGCACCGTAAAAGATGTTCTTCCATCTCTCACACTAAAGTCATTGCGGTGTTGAAACAGCGTCTTTATGCATAAAAGTTCTACCTAAATGTTGATTGCAACGAGGAACACTTTTTCGTAGGATATTTTTCTAGATGGCACGATATCTTTCTAAGCGGACACGAAAGAGATGCCTGTCACGCAAAAGCGAGTTACAAAAGGAATATTTTTATTACAGCTGGAATAAAGATTGCCAGCACAAATTACTTGGTGGAATAGCTTCTTACATCATTTTAATGCTGTGAATTGAGGAAAATATTTAAAGATATGTGACGTATACGAGGTGTGACAATTTAATTCCCCAGAATGCACCTGAGTTCCAGGTATGTTTCCAGCTGTTGCCATTTGCTGGAAACATACCTGGAACTCTGTTTCAGGAATACTGTTGAGTTCCTTTGTCACCTTCGAAGTAATCCCCTTCCACAGTTATAAATTTAGTTAGATGATGTTGCCATTGCTGGAAACATACTTGGAACTCAGTTTTTGGAATACTCTTGAGTTCCTTTGTCACCTTCGAAGTAATCTCCTTCTGCAGCTATGCATTTAATTAGACGCTGTTGCCATTGCTGGAAACATATCTAGAATTCTGTTTCTTGAATACTCTTGAGTTCCTTTGTCATGCTATACAGAATAGCAGAAATGTATGAAAATCTTCGTCCTTTCATAGCAGTTTTATTTTTGGGAAGAGTGGGAAATCACAAGGGACTAAGTAAGGTGAACAGTGTTAACAGGCTAGCTGTGCATCTTTGTTCTAGTTGTTAACTTGTAATTGTTACGAGGCTCGTTATTCCTCGCGTACTTGAAGATGATAAAATAATAGTAATGAGAATGATAATAATTCTAAGTAATAGGTAATAAGCAAATAATTCTTGCGATCCGTAAATATGTCTAAGAAACTTTTATTCTTCTCTTCATTTAATTCCCTGCAATGGTTATCCGTTAGCTGTGCTATGTTTCCTCGCTGTTCCGCGTAAAACTCCAATTCGTTTTTCTTAGGTCCTGCTTTCGATAATCTCTCACGCTGTCGAGGAATTCCCTATCCTGCCGGTCCGCCTAAAACTTTACAGCCTCGCCTGGGGCAATTCCCTCGTCGTCCTCTTTGCGACCGCTCGCTTTCGAAAACCAGAGACAACTGTCCTGTCGCCTCCTGCTCCCTTGTCACCAAAAATGCCCTTAAGCATATCCGAAAGTTCCCTGTGAGAAACAAACACACCGCCCTCGGTTAATCTCAAGCCTCAAAGTAAAATGTGAGGGGGCTAGGTCCATTAGTCGGCCGCATTGAAAAAGAAACCTGTAAATCATCAAAAGAGGCGCGATAGAGCTAATCTCCATTCAACATGCAATGTGCAAATACTAAGCTCAGACAAATTGTCGACTTAATAAATAATCGTGCATCCGGTGTCTAATGAGGAACTGTGCGAAATTTCTTTCACGCTTTGTGGAAACAAAAGAAATGGAGCACGAGATGGAAAAAGGTTGCAATATTGAGAAATTATATGGAATCCTAAAATCTAGTATAAAATCTCTGTAACAATAGGGTGGATAATCCAATTTGGAAATTGATTTCTTAGCCAGGAAGTTGCGAACAGTGAGCACATCATGACTTGGAGCATTGTCAGGCCACAGTTCAGCTCTTTTTTCTTCGAACAGAATCCCGTAACCTTTTCAACCCTTCTAAGTAGTACAGTTGGTGCCGCCCCGGTGGCGTAGTGGTCTAAGCGATGACTTTTGATCATTCGTCCGGAAGGGGTCCGGGTTCGAATCCCAGTGAGGCATGGATGTTGTGTTTGTCTCACGGCACTGGCTCTCTCCCTTCCTTGGAGTCAGTGGCCATAAATTAGGGACGGGCGACTGCTTATCGCCCATTGAGTTGCTCACAGTGGTCGTTAAACCTTCAATAAAAAAAAGTACAATTGGTTGACCCTTTGTCCTTGTTCAATGCATTCCTGATGAACTATCCCCTTTTGATCGAAAATACACAGAAGCATGGTCTTGAACTGCGTGCTAGACATGCGTGCTTTTTTTTCGGCTCTTATGATGGCTAAAAGAGACGAATTTTTCATAGCATCCCCACTGTGCGCTACCTTCAGTAGCTCCAACTGTTAAAAGCACCTTTACCGATATTCACACAGAATTTGATGGTTAATGAGTTGATCTAAATTCCTATCACTCATTTTTACCTCAAAACTCACACACAGACTTGCATTGCTTTCGCAACTGCTCACTCACGAATGGGTCTACTGATCTGAGGTTAACGCATGCACTACTTAAAACACGTCCAGACACGAATAAGCACGTGATTCTACCCGCATCGTCACAAGAGCGATACTGCGACCGTTCCGGGTATTGTTACATCTCATACCTCTAATGTAACTTTCCTTTTGAGTTTGTTTCCTTATTTAAATTTTGTTACGTCTTGGTTTAAGATTTTCGCACTGAACGGCAAATTACTTCCCAGAACAGCCCGTACAGTTTGGCATCGCTAACAATCAGTCAGAAGAAAATAATATCCTATGTCAAATGTGATGATATAGCTGGAATAACGAAGCAAATAGAAACTTGTTGTATATTCATGTGAACAGACGAATTACGTGTTGCAGCTATATTATTGAGATTCTATGTTGATACCAAAGCTTGCTATTGAGTGTAAGCGGGTGAATTACGACTTGATTATAGGGTATTGGTGACTGAAACTTCCAGTACGTTTCCCCTTTGAGGAAAATGAAGAACATTTAACGAAAGGGCTGATTCATACATCCTGACAGTTTATTCATTTGGTTATTTCTAGTGTGATACATTGTGGCGTATACTCTGACCTAATCTTCCTTTTTAGTTCCTGTCTTATATAAATTTGGATTTATTCTCGTTAAACGTTTTTAAACTGAACGCTACATTTTTCACTCTCGACGAATTTGTGTTTGGCAACCCTGACAACAGGTCAAAGTGCAATGATAAGCTAAAGTTGATGATAACAGTTGCAGTTTCGAAATGTATCAGACGATTTGATTTGCGGTTTACGAATTTTGGTATACACGAATTCACGCTGACTTGAATAGTCACTCACGTTCTCACTCAACGTTTACGCTTCCTTGTTTTAGAGTATATCTTGTCTGTTGGACGTCGGCGATATTTTTCGATTATGCTATTTTGAGCGGAACATTGCGAAGTGCGCTAGTTACGAATGTAACGAAGCAAGAGTATTATTGTATTTTCCTGATAGAGACAGGATTGTGTCTAAGGTGATATGTTGTATTATCAAGCTATTTGGTTAAACAGTGTTTACTATGCTATCTATTCTTGACGAGCATGAATAAAAGAGTGGACTCTGTAAGTAGGATTTATTTGACTTTCATTTTTCCTTTCCAAGGTAGCACAGCCTTGCAATCTAATGTAGATCCAACACTGAATTACGGTGTTCTATTCCTAAAAGACGATGACTCAGTGTTGGGCCTACGTTAAATTTGCAAGTCTGTGCTACCTGGGTTATTATTCATAGTGCTTAATTAAGTTGGTTTAATTTAGTATACGGTTGCAACGAAGTGCAGCTATCAGGCGTAAGTAATTTAGTAAGCTTTACAGTGAAGCAAGTTGACTTCAGCAAGTGTTAAACCTTTGTCTGTGATCGTTGTAGTGCTTTACAGCGAAGTTTTACGTTAGTGTAATACACTGCTGGCCACCCAAAATGCAACACCAAGTAGGACACGAGATAGCAAAGCCAGATTTACTGGACACATAACAACAGATACAAAGATGAAACGATTGAGCTTACAGGCCCGTGCGACTTTCGGAACACGCAGACATCAATAGTTCGTGTGGCCCCCATGGTTGGCAATAACGGCCGCTACACGCCGCGGCATCGAACGAAAAAGGCTTTGGATGTGGGCTTGGGGTATGTCGGTCCAGGCTGCTTCCACACGTTGCCACAGTTCATCAGGCGTATCCGCAGGTGATGCTTGCCGGGCCACTCGTTTGCCGATCAGCGACCAGAGGTGTTCGATCGGCGACATATCGGAAGAACAGGCGGGCTACGGCAGCAGTGACACCTGGAGGGCCGTGAAGAATTGTTGCACGATGCGCGCCACGTGCGGGCGTGCATTGTCCTGTTGAAACGTGGCCGCTGGCAGGTCCTGCAGGTAAGGGAGGACTACAGGCTCCAAAACGTCGGAGATGTAGCGGTGGCTGTTGAGTGTACTGGCGATACGTACCAGAGGGGTGCGGGTGTCATATCCAATTGCGCCCCAAACCATAACGCCAGGCGAAGGACCGGTATGGCGATGCATAATGCAGGCGTCATACAGTCTCTCGCCGCGGTGTCACCACACGCGGATCCGACCATCGTGGTGTTGCAGGCAGAAGCGGGATTCGTCGGAGAAGACAATGTCGTGCCATTCCGTAGTCCAGGTGCGGCGGTCAACGGCCCACTGCCACCGCAATCGCCTGTGGTGTAACGTCAATGGTAATTGGAGCAATGGGCGCCGTGCGAAGAGTCCCCGCTCCTGCAGACGACGTCGAACGGTACGTGTAGACACAGGTTGTTGCGCAACACACCCTAATTCCTGCGCTAACGTCCGTCTGTGTGCGGCGCGAGCCGCCAATGCCCGCCGCACAACATGCCGGTCCTTTCATTTGGTGGTGTGCCGCTGCTGCGGCAATCGCTCACGTCGGCCCGTCCGTCCCTCCTGCACCCACCGAATCCGTACTCGCCTCACTGTGGCTGGACGAATCCGTACTCGCCTCAGTGTGGCTGGATGAATCCATACTCCCCTCAGTGTGGCTGGATGTCTTGCCACACGAGCGCCGATATCTCGGTACGATAAACCGCTGTCGCGATAAGCCACTATTCGTCCTCTGTCGAACTCCGAAACGTGCTGGAATGACTTCTGTATTCTGCGACGATTCATCAGGAAGCTTCCCACGCACAGGTCCGGCAGCACAACACACTTCCACTACTTACACCCCGCCTTCTGTGCACCCTTCTTATAGTGCTTCTCGGTGGCGAGACGGGCGCACATGATTTGCATATGCCCTGCAATGCTAATCGTTTGCATGTCCTCTCGCGGGCGACGCATGCTGCGAATTTCAGGCCAATCGGATGGTTCCTTCTTGGTGTTGAATTTTGGGTGGCCAGCAGTGTCGTTGGAAACATAAACATATTCTGTAAAACAACAATTATCCCACAATATGTTCAACGAGTTAGATAAGAACACTAGTTTATTCAGTTAAGTTAATAGCTGCAACTTCAAATAACTAAATACACGACAGAGATGATATTGTAATAGAGAAAGTCTTGAATCCTCGTCTCAAGCAACAGGTCGTGATTAAGTCATTATATCTGTCAAACGACGAAAGTGTTACAAATATTCATGAGAAATTTAGTCGTTATTAGTAATGAGATGGGTCTCCGAAAAAAAAAAAAAAAATAAAGCTGGAATACTCAAGGAGCGAACAAACAGATATCACATTAGGTGCTAACTGGAAGAAAGTGGGCGAAATTATGAAAAAAAGTCTGACAAACAACGTCAGGTATGCCAAAAAATGCCTTTCAATGATTTAAGGGCAGTATTCAAATGATGATATAAGACTAGGGACCCAATGCTAATGACACTCTGGAGAGGAAGGATAGAGTCGTCCAAGTGGCCGATTGGTCAGACGCATATGTTTCTGGGTGCTCGTCGAAGCTAGTCCCGAGTGTGAGTCCCGGATGCGACATGGATGGTGTGCTTGTCCTAGGGCGATGGCTCTGTCTCCTCTCTAGAACCAGTGGCCTGAAATTAAGGACGGACGACTGCTTTATAGTCCCTGGAGTTGTTCCTGGTGGTCCTTAACCCCTTCCTTTCAAAAGGAGCAGCGGCTGGACATCTGTATTTATCTCCTCGAATCTGATCACAAGTCATGCTGAAGAAGAAATTGAAGGATTTCATGAGGAAATACGTCACCTAAATAATAAAGGCAAGCAGCACTTGAAGATCATTATGGGAGATTTCAATGCAAAAATAGGGCAACGACAACGGAATAAAACTTCAGTAGGTAAATTCGGTCACGGCAACAAAAACCAGCGTGGAAATACTCTCGTAGAGTTTGGAGAGGCAGAAGGGTTTTACATCATGAACTCCTCTTTCAAGAAAAAGCCGAAAAGGAAATAGACATGGAGGCATCCTCATGGATTGACAAGTGAAATTGATTTTATTATGTGTAACAAGAAATTTGTCACGAAAGACTGCAGTGTACTGAATAAGTTCAACACAGGTAGTGACCATAGAATGTTAAGATGTAAGATGAACCGCAATGCTAAACTCGAGTGTGGCAAGCTCATGAAACAAACGAAGTGTATTGATGTGACCAACCTTAAGAAACATCCTAATACCTTCAAACTGGAACTGAGGAGCAGATTCTCTACTCTAGAAGGTCTAACGTCGCAAGAAGTGGACATCTCTAAAGTTAACAGAAAACTAACCAAAGCTATTATGGAAACAGCAACAAAAATAGCTAGTACTGAGAACAAGCTGCATATGAACAAATTATCAGGAAAAACCAAAATTTTGATGCAAAAAAGAAGAGAGATGAGGACAACTAAGGAAGATGTGACTTCCAAAGTAGAATATATATAGCTATGCAAGACAGTACGAAAAAGTATCACTGAAGACGTAAGAAAATTCAACTGTGAACTAGTGAGGAAAGCAATTGAAAACAACCAAAGACTAAAGATAGCAAAGGGACATCTCAGTAAGGGAAGAAAACAGATTATGGCCCTGAGAAAATATGGTTCTGTAACAAGAAATAGAGGCGAAATTCTTTCAAGAGCGAAATATTTCTATTCAAAACTATATGAAAAGGATGATACGTGTACTCCAGACATCATGAAAGGTACCATAGTTCTTCCAGTCGTCCCAGCAGAAGTTGCACATGCAGTCAAGAACATGAAAAGCTCCAGGAGAAGATGGGATTACCATAGACAAAACACAAAAAGCAAGTGGGATTGGAGCAATGCTATCATGATCCTGTTACATAAAAAAGGTGACATTGAGGATCTCAGGAACTATAGACCTATCAGCCTCCTATCAGTGGTTTATAAAATCTTCACTAAAGTTCTTTCACACCGCTTGAAGGTAACACTGGACATGGCTCAACCGAGATAACAAGCTGGATTCAGGAGTGGCTACAGCACAATAGATCATATCCACGTACTGAGAGAACTAATTGAAAGAGCGAGGGAATATGAACTTCCATTATGATTGGCTTTTATCGATTATGAAGAAGCCTTTGATTCGGTGAAACCATCAGCATTTACAATGGCTTTGAAATCCTGCGGTATTGAAGATGCATACATTAATATTGTTAATAACATCTATGGAAATGCAAGTGCAAAGATTCGGCTGTTTGATAATACAGCACACATAAATATTAGAAAGGGAGTGAGACAAGGTGACATCATATCTCCCAAGCTCTTTAATGCTACATTGGAAAATGTCTTTCAATCACTGAACTGGGAAAACAAAGGGTAAAGATTAATGGAGATTATCTAACTCACCTTCGTTTTGCTGACGACGTAGTCATTTTTGTAACTATCCCATCAGAGCTGCAGAGTATGATCCATGAACTTACTAACAAGAGTGAAGAAGTGGGATTAAAAATGAACTTTCAGAAGATAAAAGGGATGTTCAATGCTTTTACAAGAAATGAAGATTTACCGATTGATGGAGAAAAGCTGGAGATAACCGATACCTACGTTTATCTTGGACAGCAGATATCAAGTGAGGGTCACATTGAGGAAGAAATTAATCGGCGTATAAAGCTTGCCTGGAGAGCTTTTGGAAGAAACAGTATAATTTTCAAGAGCAATATGTCATTATGTCTTAAAAGAAAAGTGTTCGATCAATGCGTCCTTCCAGTGCTTACGTATGGTGCAGAGACGTGGACCTTAACCAAAAGAGACATACAACTCAAAGAACCATGGAGAGTTGCATGCTTGGTGTAACGAGGAGAGATAAGAAGAGGAACTCGTGAATCAGGAAAATGACAATAATGGAAGACATCAGAATCTGAGTAAAACTCCTGAAATGGCAATGGGCTGGACATATTGCCAGAAGGACAAACCATCGATGGAAAGCCGAAATTTTAGACTGAATTCTAAGCACAGGAAAAGACCCAGGAGAAGGCCACATGGGAGATGGGTGGATGGAATTCCAAAGTATGCGGGAGTAACATGGAAGAGACTGGCACAAGACAGACCGTTGTGGAAAAACTTGGGGAGACCTTCGTCCAGCAGTGGATTGATAATGGTTGACAATGATGATGATGATCTGATAGAAGATTCTTGTAATGGAGTAATAACCAGTGACAAGTCTTGGATCCACAATTAAGACCCAGAGAAAAAAGAAAAGATCTTTGGAATGCATTATAAAACTCACATTCCCTCTCATGCATGATCAGAACTCGTTAAAAATGAAACCGCAATCAAGAAAAGACGAGTTAAAGACAATTTAATTAAAACTATTTTACAAATGGTTAGATCTTTCGGCGTCACTCTGAAGTCATCCTAAGACCAAGAGTGCGGATTGAGTGCTACTGTGTGGATTAAGCACTTTCCAAAAGTGTGGATTAAGTACTTCCCAAAAGGAAGTACGGTGAAAGGAGTACTTAATCCACACACTATCCCTCAATGCGCACTCTGGGTCTGAGGATGGCTTCAGAGTGAAGCCGAAAGATCTAACCATTTGTAAATACAATAGTTTTAATTAAATTGTTTTTAACTTGTTACTTCTTGATTGCAGCCTTATTTTTAACGGGTTCTGATCGTGCATGAGAAGGAATGTGAGTTTATAATGGATTTGTGCTGGTACGAATAACGTCTTTCGACTGTCTTTGGAATAAGCTCACCTGCTTTAAAAAACAAAACAAAAAAACAAAAGTGGCAAGGCTCAGCAAATCAACGGAAAAGTTTTGGCCAGTATTGTTCTGGGACAAGAAACGAGTGTCTTATATTGATTTTACTCAAGGTAAGAATTTTCGACCAATAAGATGGACAACATACGGTCTAATATTGTCAAGCTGAATTGACACGTTTATCTAAGATCTTTTCCTTTTTATGTCTTACTATTTGCTTAATTTTTCGCGGTTTCACATTTCTTTGCCTCACAAGAAAATGTGAAACCACGAAAAATTAACCAAAGAGTAAGACTTTTTATGTCTTAAAAAAAATTACTCTTGCTTAATTTAAAATCTTACTCTTTGCCAGGGCCTATTAATTACTCTGGAATTTTTTGTTTGTTTTATAGTATCATTTACGGAAACAAATAACTATCCTCCCTGACATATAATTTAAAACACCTAGTTTACCATAAATTTAATGGAAATGATGAACCAATGATAGTTTAATCTGTAAGAAGTAATCCCACATAAAGTCTTACAGCTGACCACACACATTGTGGGATAAATTATTGCAACACTCCATGTAAATTATTACAACAGTCTTTAAATAAAATAGTGTCAATTGAATTTTATGTATTTTTATTTATGTAAAAATAAACCTGCATAATTAAGAATATTGATTCAAAATTTTTGTTCTAATAAGACATAATATTAATACTAAAAATATTTTTTAGTAAATTCTACATGTATGCTGAAATGTTTTTCTTGTATAATATATGGTATTACTCCGAATACAGGCTGTTCCCATTTCATTTTGATTGTTACAAATAAGGGTGAGATTAAGATGTTGCACTGGCCGATCACAGCTCAACGCTTGAGCTTTATTATACGAAATAATAATAATTTGGTTTCTAAAGTCTCATCCTGAATTTTGAAACCGGACAATATAATAATTTCGTGCTATAACGGAAAATATGGTTTGGTTCTGAAAATTTATATTATTATTAAGGTAGTTTGGAGGCCCCTCCAAATTCTGAGGCCCTGTGCACGTGCAGAAATCAGGCCCTACTCTTTGCTTAATTTTTCGTGGTTTCACATTTTCTTGTGAGGCAAAGAAATGTGAAACCGCGAAAAATTATGCATAGAGTAAGGCATAAAAAGGAAAAGATCTTACATAAATGTGACAATTCAGCTTGACAATTTTAGACCGTATGCTGTCCATCTTATTGGTCGGAAAATTCTTTCCTTCGGAGTATAAATCTTCTTTGCCACCATGTGAATCAGAACTTTCCCTATTTTGATTAGTCCCCCCCCTTTTTTTTTTTGAGCTTCATTATAACAGTGATGTGGAATTTCAGTGGACAATCAAAAATTGATTTAACGACTGAAAGTTGACTCTTTCCAACATGGTTTGGACTCTAGGCTCAAGCCTTTCGAAGGATGATAGGGGGTTGAGGTGGGGCATGTGAAATTTTTTAAGCATACAAAGCAGTACCTTATCTTCTGGACTAATGGTTTTGTAGATCTAGTTCACTTAAGTTAAAAAGAATGATTCAAACTCTGACATGTTAAATTTGTTGTAGATATTCTGAAATTCATTATTGGACGATTTAAATACGAACCTTAAAAGGAATTCAAGATATTCTACCACAGAAAACCAATTAAGAAATATGGAAATGATAACCAATTTCTTTTTAGTGGATCGAGCCTGATAACTAGCCTTATGCAAGGCGTGCATAGAGTAAAACTTTGCGTTAACTGACCGACTCACTGCGCTCAGGGGAAAAGAAGTATTCAGGATACAATTCTCGTTCCTGAGGCGAACTTGTTCATAAACTACTAATAAGAGAAGCATATTTCATCGAAATTGTACAGTAACCTGTTCAATGATATCATCGAATTTGACGAGAGACGATAATAGGTCTCGAAATTCCATTTTGTAGAAAAATGTACTATGTGCGAATAGAATTCATACACTACGTTAATATATACTGCGAGGAAGCCGGTTGAAAAATCGAATGCAAATAATTTACTCTGGGAACAAAATTTCCAGTATAAAATTTGATTTAAACCAGAAAGTATTTTCTAACGGATTTTAGAATCGGATGTACTCTTAAATATGCTCTAATGCCCTAGATGGGAGATTTGTGAATTACAAAAAATCAGGAAATATGCACAAAGCATTCGTTACAGCAAAAGTTATGCGATAGAAAAATAATTTTCAAAAAAGATTCTAGAAGCAGATATAGTGAGATTTTTTGTTCACATTTTCTCCACCTAGCGGTTACCTGTGCGTTATTTATAGCGGATATTTTTACAATATTCACCATAGCAAATTTAAACAGTGCAAATATTTTTTTCAATAAAATTCTTAAAGCGGAGATACAATTGCGCACACCAACGTTACCTAGCGTCATAACTGAGCACCATTAAATATTCAGAAGTATTTACAAAATGTTTCAGGAAGTACAGTCATTTTGCAAAAGTTTAAGACCACCTATTGGTATTAGGAGATTTCTGCCGATTGCGTCAGCTACTGTCTGTATTACTCAACTTCCTGTCGGTGTTGTATCATCCTACAGCGGCAGCTGTTGATAGAGTTGGGGGAAGCGTGCGAGCTTCAGTTTGCTTCTGGTTTTCATGCTGAGGGGTTTCGCTCGTATTTTATATATAGCGAAAAATGGGGGAAAAAAATGATATCATGAAGGATACTCCGAACGTGACATAAGCAGAAAGGTGTATGTGAGCAAGATTGCTATTCATAATATGATCATGAAATATCGAGATACAGGTGAATTTAGCGACCGAAAGAAAAGTGGACGTCCAAGGAAAACAACCCCACGTGATGGCAATACCATTAGGCGAATAGTTATGCGTTCTCCGAGGAGTTCGTGCAAGAAAATCAAAGCCTTTCTACATGCAAAACGGTCTGATATTAGTATCAGTACTGTTTCCCGACGTCTTAGCAAAGATTTTAGATAAAAGTTTTATAAACCTGTTCATAAACCTATACTAACGTCTGTCATGAAAAAGAAGACTTCAGTTTGCGAAGCGTCATCAATCGTGGACTGCTGAAAACTAGAGACCAGTTCTTTTTCTTTTTCGATGAATCAACTATGCGTCAATTTGAATCACGTGAAGCACATGTTTGACGACAAAAAGGACAGGAGCATGTCTGGTCCTTTTTATGTGGAAATGTTACGCGAGGAGCTATTAACTCATATGCAAGTGCACAGATGCACAATCTTTATGCATGATGGTGCTCCATGCCACAAATCAAAGACAGTATAAGACTACCTACTGCGGAAAAACATAACTGTGCTTGACTGGCCCGGTAATAGTCCCAACCTTAACCCCATCGAAAATTTGTGGACCAATTTAAAAGACAACGTTGCAGAAAAACAGCCATCAAATTCCCAAGCTTTGATTGGTGTGATAAAGTACGTGTGGTGCAAAGACATTTCAAGTGACTACTGCAAATCCCTCATTGAGAGTATGCCAGATCGTATTCTGTCCATTTTATAAAAAAAAGAAAAAAAAAAAAAAAAAAGAAAAAAAGATGGTCACACAAAGTACTGGCTTCGGTCTTTTTGTTTTTTAAAGAATGTAAGTATTCATCTGTGGTGTCATCTCTTCAAATATCTCTGACGAGTAATTAGTTGTTTCTTTGAAAATATTAATTTCCATTAAATTGACAGGTGGTCTGAAACTTTTCCAAATGACTGTAGAAGGTATTCAATCTTAAACGATTTTTTCAAATCGGACTTTTAGAAGCAGAGGAAACTGAAAGAAATGGAACATAGTTCTGCGCTCCTAGCGAGTAAACTATGCATTGTTTTGCGCAGGAGTTCTGCACAAATTGTTTTCGTAATGAGAAGTACCAGACCAAAAAGGAATTTTTCAAATCTGATGTTTTAAACGCTCAGATATGACTGCAAATGTGCTGTAAACAAAAATATACACTGTCATGGTTTGAGGAAATTACAAATTATATGAAAAAAAAATGTTCTTCACCATGAATGCTATCGGACAGTTTTCAAATCGGTCGTTTAGAAGCTTAGCTATCAATAAGATATACATCTACGCCCCTCTGGTGTAAAAACTTTGCGTTAAATTGAGTAGGACATACGCGGAAAAGGTTTTCGTCGTGACGGTATCTGACCGAGAAATAAATTCTTCAATCGAGTTTTCAGGAGCACACATACTCCTGCAAGTATTAATATTTCGAAAACAGATGTGCGAATTTACTCTCTGTAGTGCCAAGTGTAATAAATTCTCTGTAGTGCCAAGAAATAAATTCTTTAATCGAGTTTTCAGGAGCGCCCATACTCCTGCAAGTATTAATATTTCGAAAACAGATGTGCGAATTTACTCTCTGTTGTGCCAAGTGTAATAAATTCTCTGTAGTGCCAAGAAATAAATTCTTTAATCGAGTTTTCAGGAGCGCCCATACTCCTACAAGTATCAATATTTCGAAAACAGATGTGCGAATTTACTCTCTGTAGTGCCAAGTGTAATAAATTCTCTGTAGTGCCAAGAAATAAATTCTTCAATCGAGTTTTCAGGAGCACACATACTCCTGCAAGTATTAACATTTCGAAAACAGATGTACGAATTTACTCTCTGTTGTGCCAAGTGTAATAAATTCTCTGTAGTGCCAAGAAATAAATTCTTCAATCGAGTTTTCAGGAGCACACATACTCCTGCAAGTATCAATATTTCGAAAACAGATGTGCGAATTTACTCTGTAGTGCCAAGTGTAATAAATTCTCTGTAGTGCCAAGAAATAAATTCTTCAATCGAGTTTTCAGGAGCACACATACTCCTGCAAGTATTAACATTTCGAAAACAGATGTACGAATTTACTCTCTGTTGTGCCAAGTGTAATAAATTCTCTGTAGTGCCAAGAAATAAATTCTTTAATCGAGTTTTCAGGAGCGCCCATACTCCTGCAAGTATTAACATTTCGAAAACAGATGTGCGAATTTACTCTCTGTTGTGCCAAGTGTAATAAATTCTCTGTAGTGCCAAGAAATAAATTCTTCAATCGAGTTTTCAGGAGCACACATACTCCTGCAAGTATTAACATTTCGAAAACAGATGTACGAATTTACTCTCTGTTGTGCCAAGTGTAATAAATTCTCTGTAGTGCCAAGAAATAAATTCTTCAATCGAGTTTTCAGGAGCACACATACTCCTGCAAGTATTAACATTTCGAAAACAGATGTACGAATTCACTCTCTGTTGTGCCAAGTGTAATAAATTCTCTGTAGTGCCAAGAAATAAATTCTTTAATCGAGTTTTCAGGAGCGCCCATACTCCTGCAAGTATCAATATTTCGAAAACAGATGTGCGAATTTACTCTGTAGTGCCAAGGGTTTGTTTCTGCTCCGTAGACACAGTGGTCTAAGCGCTGGCTTATGACCATTCGTCCGAGATGGGTCCGGGTTCGAAACGCGGTGAGGTATGGATGTTGTTTTTCTTGCAGCATTGGCTATCTCCCTTCACTGGAGCCAGTGGCCCCAAATTAGGGACGGGCGACTGCTTATAGCACAATGAGTTGCTCACGGGGTTCGTCCCCCCAAAAAATATGAAGTGTTAGTTACGGAAACTTAGAAATTAAATGCAAATCATTCTACACCACGTACTTTATCCGACGCAAAACAGATTTAAAATCAGACTTTTAGAAGTAGAAACAATGGAGAAAATGCAATTTATATTTATGCCACTTAGCGGGAAAACTATGTATTATTTGAAAATGAAATTGCGCGTAAAACTTTCTTCGTAATATACTGTACTGTATATCGAACTATAAAAGAATTTTCAATCGGGTTTTTAGATGAGATGATATGGAATAAAGTATACAGTCAAACCCCTATTTAACGGACTGCGATTTAACGAATTCCGCGATTTTGCGTACATTTTTTATGGTCCCGACGGAACTGCATTGAAATTAATGCTTGGCGTTTCCCGCTTTAACGAACACAATTCCTCAATTTAGCGAACATTTTTTTTTATTTTTTAAACCACAAAACTATGTTAACCAGCATTTTCACATTACAAATTAGCCCAAATTCAATCTCTTCATGATGTTTTTGATGAACAGATCGGACTAAATGCATCAGATTCTGATGAAGAAGATGAGGCAGAACTGAAAGTTAGCTGCTTTAGTGATGCTGGTAACAGTACAGAATGTGCTAAAAAGTACTTGATGCCCTTCGATATTAATGATGACATTTTTCATTCACTTCATAAAATTGAAGCTGCAATTTATAAAGCTAAACGTACAGAAAAAATATAAGCAATCTTCTCTAAAGCATTTCTTTTCTACAATGTAAAAAATCAATCAACACATATTCTGTTTTCACAAGTTAATTAGTACTAACTGATGTTCTGTTTCTTGCAGTTTAGGATACTGAAATCATTATTTAAGAAGCTAAATGCTCGGAAAAAAAATCAACTATCGAATTTTTGTTGCAATTTTAAAGTACGCTTAAATCTTGATGCTACATATTGAAGTCTAATATCTACGAATTATGTATTTAATATGCAAAGTAAATGTGCACCTATTATAACATTTTCGATAATAAATTCGTAATTAGAAGTACTGTACACAATTTAAATTTCACTGAAACAAAGAGAAATTAGCTGGTTACGTATTCTGTTTTGAACACTAGCATAATTTGAATATTGCATTCGAAAGGCTTCCTTGATTTAGCGAATTTCGCGATTTTACGTACAAGACTGTTGGTCCCTTGAAGTTCGTTAAATCGAGGTTTGACTGTATTTTGGATTCTATGATATCTGCTTCTACGACCCTTAGTTACGCATCGAAAAAAGACCAAAATTCAAGGATCATCGTTCTCACGGTTCAGGTTTTCAATTGGAAAATAACTTTTCAATTAGGACTAATAAGTACTGAGATATGCCGTCCACAGGCGGGCCGACAGGCGGAAACGGTTATAACATAAGTCCTTTTCTTTCAAATGACGTGCTTAACAAAACATACAGGAAAGTGGCAGCGATGTGCGTCGTATGCAGACAAAACTCTGTTATGAGAGTTTGCAGCACATGGCTCTTGTATTGTAGTTTTCTTAGCGCTGAGCACCCACATTATGTGAAACTGAGTAAGCATCGCGCAGATTGTGCTGTACGATAAGGCTACCAGATTTTTGGGAACGAAATTGAGGACAATATGACGTCCTTAATTTCAATACAAAATTGAGGGCAGTTTCATTTCAGACATGATTGAGGATAACGTTCGACACATTATTGTAAAGCGGATGATTAGCAAAGAATGTCATGAACTGTACCGTAATTGTACAGTTTCATGGGAAAACATACGATGAATCTGAAGAATGAATTTCATGTGAAATAAGTATGAAATAGCAATAAATTAATATCAGAGTATTGCTTCTGATAAATTTTAAATGTTACTCATAGGAGGCAGCACATGCAAACAAAGCTACATTTTGATTTTGTACAAGAAAAAAAGTTTGAAGCCAGAAAATTATTATACACTGAGCGGACAGAAATCATGGAGTACCTGTATGATATCTCTATGAGAAGGAATATTCCAAGTGCGATAACTTCACTTGAAGAAACAATTTAACGAGAAATGTACTGAACAAAACTTGTAGAAATCTCAATGGAATCGACCAAATGCAACCAAATTTTCCATCAACCGCTTATTTAATTGCAAAAAGCGGATGCTAAAAAAGATGAGATTTATTCCCCATTCTATAAATATTATAGTTAAATCCAGTTCAAACTAAAACGAAATAACATCACGATTATTGAGATTAATTTGCTTGATGCTTCGGCATGTCTTTCATAAATAATGCGTGATTTTTAAGTGAATTCAAGTAAAAATTCATCCGCTTCAGAAAATACACAGAGTCAAAAGTCTTGCAATATTTGCATAAACGCATGTGCTGCGGCGGGTATGTCACGTGTTTAAACTAGTTCAAGTCGCGCACTGCAGTCAGTCGAAAGGGATATAAAGTGGCAGTCGTTGCTGTGAACAGCACTGCATGTCGTCGTTCTGTCAATGGTTGGGACGCCTAAACGATGAACAGCCACAACCTGCTAATTAGAGAACTTTTGCTTTACGAGTTTGAACTCGGCCATAACGCTGCTCAAGCAACACGAAACAATTGTCATGCAAAAGAGGAAGATTCCGTGGACTACAGCACCGCAACCAGATGGTTCAAGAAATTTCGCTCAGGTGACAGAGACCCCGACAATTACCCAAGGTCAGGTAGGCCGCGAACCGTGGATTCGGAGGCAGTGCGCCATGCCGTAGAGGCAAATCCGACAACCAGCACTCGGAGATAATCAGGCCAGCTGGGCATATCACAGGCCACCGTGGTTCGTCACCTTTAAGACCTCGTCAAGGTCTACAGGAGCTGCCGCATTGTGCCTCACGAACTGACGCCAACTGAAGCAAACCGCCGAGTTGAAGTGGGCACGAAACTCCTAGAAAACCCACGCGATGTACGTTTCATCAAGAGAATTGTTACATGCGATGAAAAGTGGGTCTATTTCCGTAATCCTAACGCACAACAGCTGTGGTTGAGCCCGGGCCAGCTTCCAGAACCTGCTGCAAAACGTGGGTGCTTCGAGCACAAGGGGATGCTCTGCGCTGGTGGAATTTCGAGGGGATAATCCATTACGAATTTGTTCTTCCAGATGGTTGGACTATCAACGCCAACCTCTAGTCTGAACAGTTGGAGCAGTTGTGTGCCGTTTTGGAGATGTACCCGACACTGGTGAACAGGAAGAGCACTCTCCTATAGCAGGACAACTCTCGGCCTCATACCACGCGAACGACCCGGGCAAAACTCCAGGAAATTGAGGGTATCGAACTGATGCCACACCCAGCACATAAGTCTGACCTTGCGCCGTCGGATTGTTACTTGTTCCGGTCCATGGCCTACTTCCTTCCCTAGCGGCAATTCAAGAACCAGGAGGAGGTGGCAGCTGGGGTGAAGGAGTTCTTCGGCTCGAAGGACAGGAACTGGTACTGCCGCGTAATCGAAGAACTGGCAGACAGATAGCTAACGACGGTGCAGCACGATGACCTATATTTTGAATGCTAGTCAGTTTTCGTCGTAAAGGTACGTATGAAGACATAAAGTGATCCAAATATTGCAAAACTTTCGACTCACCCTCTGTAGAATCGAAGAACTGGCAGACAGATGGCTAAAGACGGTGCAACACGATGGCCTATACTTTGAATACTAGTCAGCTTTCGTCGTAAAGGTACGTATGAAGAGATAAAGTGATCCAAATATTGGCAAACGTTCGGCTCACCATCTGTAGTTCCATATCTTTATAAGTTAATTTTCTTGCAATTAAATAAGTAATTGATGCTGAATTTGGCTGTATTTGGTAGATTCGATTGAGTTCTATAACTTTAGTGCATTTTTTTTTTCTATTTAAAATTTTGGGGGGAAATTTCAAAAATTGAGAGAAAAAATATGAAATTGAGGGTATCTGACATCCTCTGTCAGTTTTTTACTAAATTGAGGGAGAAGCATTAAAATTGAGGACTGTCCCCAGAAAATGAGGACGTCTGGCCCCTTTACTGTGCGATGCTTACTTAGCTGCACATAATTGTATTTCTTATACTCCTACAGAAAACTGTCTGCTTTTTCGTTCCTCATTTGCCAAAGGTTCTGAATGTTTCTATCATGATAAATTATTCTGAATTGCTAATTATTTAAATCGAAACAAGTTGTCTTTAAATAGCTCTGCTCTTTAGTAATATTTACAACGCATTATAATAGCTGCACTTAATAGTCTACGTATTAAAAGTTCATTCAGTGCCTGTGAACCATTATTTAACCAATATTAAGAAAACTGATTTGCTTAATCTGAAAAAAATTAAACTTCAGGGTGTAGTTCGATAGTTTCCATTCTATTCCTTGGAAACTGTTTTTTACCTTCCGTTTTAAATTTTCGCTGTTGAGCAACTTTCTTTAGCATATAGATCACATAAAAACTTTATTGGGTAGTTATTAATATTCTGCAACGAGCTTTTATCGGCCGTGAACATAGATTACGCAGTTACACGGGCCACGCTGTAGTTGCCCTCTGCGTCTCTGGGAAAAATCACGTGTCAACTGAAGCGAAGCACGGAAGTCACACTTCGGCTTTTACCACTTTTACCGTCAAGACGTGGCACAAGTCACGTCTTTATTCTTGCGAATCTTCGCCATCGGGGAAATGGTTTTATCTCACATTAGGTGGAAGTTTGGAAAACTTCGGCAAATTAATAATTAAAAGATCGCTGCACTGGGTCTCTCCGGGTCTCTCCGATAGGAAATTCCGGATTCGTGAACTTTCCCTTTTCCCTTGAGGAAAGAAAGGATTGGAAACCTCGGGCTTATGCTTGCATCATTTTGGATCATTTATTCACATACTGTTAAAAAACCTGCAGCAAAATTACGTGCTGTAACCTGCTGTTTGAAAAGTGCGCCATGTTCTTGAGAAATTTTGAGACATTCTATTGAACATATAAACTCGTTTATGAATTTATCTTCAAGCAATCAGCCTGGCCGCAAGCGCATCATTACATTACGGCCGCAAGCGCAGCATGACTTTAATCTCCTTGAAAAGGTTTACTTACCCCTGGACAGACATGGGATTTGGGAATTTTTATTCCTGGCGATGATTTTGTTCGTAACGAAAAGAATCGTGAATCAATGATTTTGTCCGATAATACTTATGCTCACGTTTTGAACAGAACCTGAAAAGAAACTGCAAACTTTTGTTTTCTTGAATACGAAACCACTCATAGAAGAAATGCTGGACTGTTTTGAAAATCCACTTATTTCTCAACGTAATCTCCCCTTAAGTCAAAACATTTTCTGGATCGATGTACTAGGTTTCATAACCCGCTCAAATAAAATTCAGAAGAGAGAGCTCAAATAATTTTCAGAAGATTTTTTCTTAGACCATTTGATCATAGTACTTTTTCTGCCTTTTGGAGATTTGGAAATAGGAAAAACAGATAGAGCCAAATTTCATGAGTACGGCAGATGACATAACACAGTAACTTGGACCCACAATCACGCATTGTTACCCCTATTCCTCAAGGATCGCTTGATATTTATGAAAACCATAAAAAAATACCTATTGTTTTTTATTGAAGAAATTTAACAGTTACTGAGTTTCTAAATACAATGATTTTTAATTTTTGGGCAAAATTTAAGGTATTAGAAAAAGATATTAAATTTCACAGAAAAGCCAAAATACAGAGGGGAGGGGGAGATATTGATCAAGTAATCATTCACAAAATGCCCAAAATGTTGCATAACACCCAAACTTGGTTCAAAACTGATGTTTACTGTAGGTGTTCCAACACATCTAAAATGTGGGGGAGCACGATCTAACACATCAGGCAAAATATCGTGCCATTCACGTCTTCATACGGGTGCTGTCATTAGATTCGTTATCTGTATTATCATAAAATTAACTAACATCAGTATCACTGACAGTGGCGTAGGAACGGGGGGAGAGTACAGGGTTACAATGTATAACGAAGTGAATTTCCCCGTCATTTTCATCCGCGCCGGGGTTCGAACCCGGGTCCCCTCATTCCGGAATAAGTTGCTCTACCAATTGAGCTACGCGGACCTTTGTTCTGATTCCTATCTGCCTTTATGTCGTGTGCGTCCTTCTGGCAGGTACGTCACATCTCCTGGTACGTTACAAATGTACCCCCCAAATTTTGGAGAGGGGTACAATAATATCTACTGTACCCCCCCCTCCCCCCCCTCAGAAATGAGCAAACACAAACCAATCATTCATAAAGAGTGAACTGTAAAACTTATATGCTATTTATTTTTTTTTCTCTTTCTGTTTCAAAGAAATATCACGGGTCATCTGATTTTTTTTATATCCGAAGCTTGTAGTAGGAGGCTTTTCATCCACCAAAAACTGGCCAATCATCTGGGAAACTCCAGCAAATTAGTTCTGCAGGGAAACGACGAGTGCGAGATTTTTGTTAATAACTTCAAACAGCATATGGTAGGGCTAGGGCTTGATAACATACTTGTGAGCAGTGTTTCTTTTCTCTTAAAATTCCATGCATCTTGATCAGGTCGTCCTTTCTGCACTTTAAAAAAAAAAAAATTAATGCACAAGTGGACATTTCGGCGCCCGCAGTCCCGGCACTAAAATTGTTTTCTGTCTTAAGATCTGTAGCAATACAACAAGTGCATTACGGATTTCACATACCACTCATAGAACTCCAATTCCTCGATATCTCCACCATCATTTAGCTTTGCACCAGACCAATGTACTTTTTACATCACTTGTCAGCCTATGTATCGTTCAAAGTTTTTAATATAGACTTCATAACTGCTCTACCCGCGAAGATAGTACTTCAATGGTACTATCTTCGCGGGTAGAGCAGTTTTTATCTTACTGCGGTTTTACTTTATTAACGTAAACAAAAATGATAAGAAATTTAATTCGTTCTTGTAAAGAGTTATATAACATTTCCTGAGAAATCCCTCTTTTCCAAACCCTGCTGACAGAAATTCATCCTAATGTTGACTTGTTCCTGCTCAATCTTTTAATGAAAAAAAAAAAGAACAAAAATTAACAAGAGAGAACACACAAAAAAAACTTCTCCATTCATTTTCTGATAAGAAATTAATAATGTGAACTTTTTGTCAGCAATAAAAATAATAATGGTAATAATTAATAATAATATGATGATAACAATGTTCATTCGGATGAATTCCTGATCAGTATAGGTATTTTATAAAAACCCTAATATACTACCCCCCCAAAAAAAAAATTCGGTGTGGGTCATCCATAGATGGCTTAATCCTTGAGATGTAAGGTTCATGAACTTGTACCCCCTAAATCAAAAGCGTTCCTACGCCACTGTTCACTGATACTAAAATTATCATCCAAATCGCTTGCATCATCCAATTCCATAACGCGTACAAACAGAAAAAACAACAAAAAAAAAAAAAAAAGACCTTTTTCACAAACCATGTGTCTTCCGCAAACAATGCACAAGAATCTGCCGATAAACGCAGAGATATACTCTGTAATAAAACACACACATGCCTAGTGCTGCTATTTAGTGTTGCGGGCACGATAAATCAGTTGTGTTTGTACAATATTCAGTATGTAAATTCTTTAACGCTTCAACCCAGCAAAATCACTTAGGGGATATCGCGAACATCAGTTTGAGAAACTTGTGTTTTTTCCAAACCCATATAAGCATTTTGTGTCCATTAGCTGTTACTGATACGTGAAATGTCGACTCATCACTAAAAAGCACATTTTCAAGGAAATGTTTGTCCTTATTTGGGTGATCCATTAAGGCTGTCTTTGAATGAGTGCAACAGAAGTTCTGTCCTATATCTGTATTGCAAATTCTTTTGTACACATTTTCTCAAAAACTATTACTTTGTAGAGTTTGAAATTTTAAGCACAAATAAAAACGACCCATAGCTAATACGTGTCGCAATTATTTTTCCGAAACATTTGTTAGAATTTTTTTTTAAATTCAATTTATCTGACTCGAAAGTATTACAATTTGGGCGCTAGATGGCGCCAGAAGTTAGCTTGGCAGTGTTTCTGTGTGGAAGAACGAAATCTCTCATTTCTGTCTGATTTTTTTAATTATCTAGGCCAAATAGAAATCAAAGAATGGGCACTGAAGTGAGATTAGAATATTGTCTTCTATAGATCATCTTAAATTCTACTGTACGTTCATTTTTTGAAGAGAAAATGTGTACATTACCAGAAAACACTTGAATTTGAAACAGAAACCACGCCTCCCCACTGAGCTCCACCCCCAAATAATGTAATTGGTTAAAACCTAACTACGCATATTTTGTCTTTTCATTGTGGAGCCAACGAGAGACCGCTTCCATTCTGAATATGGTAAGGTCTTCAGTCATTCGCTGACGCCAACTTCTGGAACAATCCCTCAAGCCACGCCCAAGTAGTGATATTTTGCGCCATCTATCGCAGGAGATGAAGCCTAGCACTCATTCAAAGACAGCCTTAAGTTACAGACAAATTCCAAACTAGTAGGCTTATCATTCTCCAAAAGTTGAACAATCTGGACTTGAATGCTCATTATAGCCACAGTCTTTAATGCAAGATTCGCATCATTGCTTTGCATGGCAATTCGAATTGCGCAGCAGCAAGTCAGAATGACTTCCTCGGACTCCTGGAAATTGCTTTCCTTACTCGTTCCACGTCGTCTTCCGAAACACTGAGACGACCAGTTTTTGGCTTGTCCAACACACTCTCAATTTCTAGAAATTTATCTTTTCCAATGCTTAATTCTTTCAGCAGCAGGAGGATTCATCCGAAACGTGTACCAAAATTTGTTTGTAATTTATATAATTGATTTCGTTTCAAAACTCCATGCCACACAAATCGCCTTATCCTGCACATTCGTCATTTTAGCCTGTACCAAGGTCGGCTTTAGCAGTTGTGACGCCCGTTGCGACAATATTTGTTGACGCTCCCCTCTTATGCCTTCAAACCGTTTCTGTGTGTGTGTGTGTTGCAGTTTTTCAGCGGTATATGGAAGATAGATAATATAAATTAAAAGTCGCTCGCGTTTGTCCCTAGATCGACCTTCAAAACACCGCTACTGATTGCTCTTAATTTTAACAAAGCTCGATTGTGATGTTTTCGGTTATTTCAGTAACAGCGAGACCTTTTTTCAGTAGCGTAACTACTATTGCGCACGGTTAAACGATGCTAAAGAGCCAGTGATGTTAGAGCAGCTAAAGAGGATTAAGAAAACTGAATTTTTAGCTGAAATCCAACGACTAAAAAAATGACAAGCTAGAAGGATAAAATAGCTCTTTTTACTGATAATTCCCTCGTCTGCTACAGCGTCGGTAGTGAAGGGAACGTCGTTGGCGTTACGCCAAAACATTGGAAAACAGATTTTAAAGAGCAGAAGATGCACTCAGGGTAAATGTGTTTTGCAGAATTTTAGTCATAACACCAATTAGAGCAATTTATCGGTATACTAAAAGTTTTCAAAAATGTTGCGTTTTTTTGAGCCTCGGAACTTGCTTACATTAACGGAAAGTGATTTATTAAAATATGCAGACAATTTGCAAGAAATACATAACAAATATCTAAAGTAATAATTTCTCTTTTCCACTTTTGGAAATACCCTGTTTCCCATAAATTAAGGAAAAAACCCCAGAAAAATCGCGATAACTAAACAAATACGTTATGAAAACCTGTATCATATCGTACCTTAAAGAAAAACCCTAAAACATAAGACCTCCCTAACGCTCTGACGTCATTCATTTCTTGCAGCGTCATCGGCATTTATCCGGTGGCCGAAATCGGAACTAATCTCATCACTATAGCACGATACCTAAAATCAACAAGAAATACCGGAAAATAAAATAAAGTTAGTAAGACAAATGACTTCATCTGTGGCAACACGCACGTTCTCGAACAACTGTCTCCGCCGTTTGTTCTGTTACGTAGGTGTTATGTCGTGTTTTATTTCATTTTCTTGCATTAAAGATATTTAGAAAATTAAGAAAAAGTAAAGGTCGAGTTTTTTCTGAAACTACCTCTTTGGCTGTTAGTGACTATGTGATACTAAATTGCTGTTATAAAATTTTGAGTTCATTTTGTCTTAAAGAACTATTTACTAACAACTGAGAAATAGATTTTTAGAGAAAATTCATATGTACTTATTACTGTATCTTCTTATTTATATGTACCTATCTTATAGACTGCCCATTAATAATTCAACCGTTTATTATAGTTAATATAATATATTTTGCGATTCGTGTTATAAAATTGTGTCATAGCTTTTTCACACTTGCATTGCACAGGCTATGAGCTAGTTTTGTAAGAAACACTTCATTCCAACAAAAATGATCACATACAGAAACAGGTGAAAAATAAGGTATCCAAATGTAATTGCCGCATTGATTCAATAGGGAATGTTTCACGTTGTTGATAATGGTGTATAGGAGCACAGTAGGTAGCAACGACCATCATTCATTCAAAGTGTCTAAACCTCTCCAGATCTTGTAGAGGGAGGTAGAGGACAGCAACAGGTCTCCCAGAGCATCCCAGACATGCTTGATCGGATTAAGGTCGGGAGCCCTGGCTGGCGAACTAATACGGACAACGGTCTCCTCCTTTAAGATACTGCTGTGCCAGTCTCTCGGTGCAGAGGAGCGTAATCATCTTCCAGGAAAAATTTGTCTCCTGTGGCAACTGCATAAGGGCGAACATAGGGGTCCAGAACATCATTCTGTGCGTTCACCTATCTGATGCCACCCGAAACCAGCACGCTACCACCATCTAATTGTCCATTTCACGGTTCATAGACGGAAGATAGCGTTTTCCTTGTTCGCTAGATCAGGGCATGCCTCGAATCGCTCTGCAGAGCAAATGTAAACTTATTTGCGAAGAGTACTGACTTCCGTTGCTTTTCAGTCCAATTGACGTGAAGTTTTGCCCAGTTCAAATGTTCCTCATCCTGTGAAGGGTGGTAAGAGGTACGAGGAGTGCTGGTCGCCTGGCATAAAGAGCTCCTTCGTGAAACCTTCTGCGCACAGTGGAACCAGATGCCACATTTTATGTAGTCGCAACAAGGTCACGTCGCAGCTGTATCGGGGTAGACGTTCTTTTCCTCTTCTCAGTTAACTGGAGATACCGGTCATCCACGCATGTTGTATTCCTTCTCTGTACCTATACGGGAAGCTGATTACGTATTTCGAAATTGGTTCCACAGTCTGTGGACCACAGGACTCACTTGCAGCCATCTTGTAATTTTCACCTAATTTTGGCCTGCCTAAAGCTTTCAGATCGCTTCTACATCAGCATTTGTATTGGCTGATCCAAAAATATCTGCCTTTTATATTAAAGATGCTTTGCTCGAACAGTTTTCTCCTGTTGGCTTGAAAGCCTTTTTTTAGCCTTTTCAAATCCAGAGTGTTGACCTGTTTGAAAATGCCTTCATTTGATATACATTCAGTAGACAAAACATTAGAGATAGGAATGATGAGCAGTTGACATGGACATCTCCGCACAGAGTGGAACAGACTCAAACCGAACGCAGGCGCTAAATAGACAGACAGCAGAGCTCCCCAACAGTGTATCGCAATCGATGAACATGAGTAAACGTGGTGATCTGAGCGATTTTGATCGTCGATACATTGTCGGCGCAAGACAGATGGGCCATTCTGTCTTTGATAGGGTTCCCGAGGGCGACCCTATCAAGGGTGCACCGCGAGTATACCATCAACGGACGTACCAGCGCCTAAGAGAGCAAGCGATGGCCGATCACACGCCATTGGTTACCAGGGTCGACGTAAACTATCCAGACTCTTACAGACGTACTGCTTATATTTTCACAGCATACTTTTATTCCAACAGAATGTGGATGAAAATGTTTTAATACGGAATAAGCAAGAATGAAAAGGACATGCACACACATAAATAAGCATGAATTTGGGCTTATTATTACGTTGGCTCCCAATAACTGAAATTGACTGAAAAATTAATAACTTTTCATGCATCATTTTAATAGGGTATATGCCCACCCCTGACCGCAATACAGTATTGGCATAGGGGGCCATTATTTTCTTGAGATTGTCCAGAAGATCCTGAGGGATATTTCTCTGTTCATCTTTCAGCGCCGTCACAATATCTTTTTTGGTGCCAGGTGAGGGATCGTGTTCAGCAATGCACCTTCCCAGAGCGTCTCGAGCATTTTCAATTGGATTCAGGTCAGGAGAGTACGCAGGCCACTCCATTCGGTTGATATCTTCGCTCTCTAACAGTTCATATATATGGTGATCGATAAAGACTGGCTTTATCGTCAATAAAAGCGAAATAATTTCCTACAGCACCACGAAAAAGCCTTTCACGATTTAAAATGACCTCCTCACAATAACGCTAGGCATCGATTGACCGTTTTTCCAACACTAGGAGGGTGTACCGCGAGTTCGCCCGTTGATCATAATTCCAGATCAGACCATTACTCCATCACCTTTGTAATGGTCAATTTATACGATATTTCTGGCTGAATGAGCTGTGCTGGGTTCTTTTTTTTTTTTTTGATTGGAGGTTTAACGACCACCGTGAGCAACTCAGTGGGCTATAAGCAGTCGCCCGTCCCTAATTTAGGGTCACTGGTTCCAGGGAAGGGAGAGAGCCAGTGCCGTAAGACAAACACAACATCCATGCCTCACCGGGATTCGAACCCGGACCCCGTTCGGGCGAATGATCAGAGGCCATCGCTTAGACCACTGCGGGCTGTGCGGGGTTCCCGCCAGATGTGTTGCCTTCTAGACTCGGACCGTAAACAAAATTGGCTTTCGTCTGCGAACAGAAAATTGGCCTATTGCTTTTCACTCCATGTGGAGTGTTCACCAAACCATCCATAGCCAGTTGTTTTGCGTGCTGGTGTCAATGGAACACAGTGTGCAGGTTTTCAGGCATACAATCTGAAACTATTCAAACGCCTTGACACTGTTTGACGCGATATTTTGGTACCCGTGCTTGATTCCAGCTGTTTTGCTAACTCGCCAGCAGTCATTCAGTGAGATCTTTTAGCCGTTACAACAAGATAACGATCTTGTGATTTAATAGTTTTGCGTGGTAGACCACTATTGAACCTTCTAGTAACTATTCCATGATCTGAAATTATTTTCCAGATCTGTGATACTACGCTCTGGAAAATTTCGATCTCCTTCGCTACGTCTCCCGTTGTCTTCCCTTCTTCCAGTTTACCAACAATTCCATCTCGAGTAAAATCATCCAGATGAGATCTTTCAGGCGTACTACAGGACGCCATTACAAAGAAGGCAGATCCACACTTCAACTCTTACAAAGCAAACGACTTCTTCCCATTCACGCTTCAACTTTCATCGCTCATCGGCAGTACACAGTTGTCACGTGATTCATGACGATTTGCAAATGGCTAAATACTCTCACATATCTTGCTCTTACGTGTTTCAATGATGTCAGTGTTTTTACCGGCTTGCTAGTCCGAAATTCTGCCTTTTGTCATTGATTCTTAATTTTTGGACATGAGTGTGTATCTTTACCTTGGACAAGAGAGATCAAGTGAGGGCCGCATATAAGAAGCTGATGTTCTAGTAAGTACAAAAACAAAACAAGGAAAATAAACTGAAGCAATGTCATAAGTTTCACAGCTGTATTTGTCCTTCTCTTACTCTGTAGCTGCACAACATCCGTTGCGTAATTGTGCTTTGTGCTGATATCTTCCCCTTCCCATTTCTTCATTGTTGCCTATCTTCTTTATGCCCTGAGATGACTAAGATTTCATTCATCATGTTGAAACAACTTTCAGTGTTATAATCATGAGTGCACGATATAAGCTTTCAATATCAAATGACGTAACTTTGAATGCTTTAAGGCGCTGGCCTCTGATCATTCGTCCGTAAGGGGTCCGGGTTCGAATCCCGGTCAGGCATGGATGTTGTGTTTGTCTTACGGCACTGGCTGTCACCCTTCCCTGGAACCAGTGACCCTAAATTAGGGACGGGCGACTGCTTATAGCCCATTGAGTTGCTCACGGTGGTCGTTAAACCTCCACTCAAAAAAAAAAAAAAAAAAAAAAAAACACTAAGCATCGATTCTTACACATTTTCCAACTTCGTCACTTCCGTTTTGGAACTTTTTTCCTCTTATCAAACTTAAATGCAAACATTTATGGTTAGATAACATTTAAAAACAACACAGGGTAATTAAAATGTCTCGGGAGGGGGGGGAGGAGGGGGATTATGATTACGGAGGAAATGTTGGTTTCGTCCGACTTCGGTTTTTGGAAACTTTCCTTCCATTTCAAGCGCAAAGACAAATATTTATGGAGTAAGATGACGCTTAACAACACTAGAGAAAAGAAACATCGCGAGAAACAAAATTTAAGTTTACAGGGAAACTTTCGCTCTGTCTGATTTTCGTTTCCTGATACTGTTGCCTACAGTTTCCAGCTGAAATAAATTTACGCCATAAAATGATATTTTACAATATTAAGCAGAAGGAGCATTACGAGAAAAAAAACATAACGATTACGGGAGGAATCTTCAATCCGTCTATCTTCCGTTTTTGAAAGTTTTGAAAGACGGAATAGAGTGCACAGACGGAAAATTACCCTCCCTCCGCACTTATCTCTCAAAATTTCTCCTGTTTTGCTTCGATCTCGAAAATGAGATAAATTATGAGGAAAACAGCGGAATTCCGCTAACACGCGGACGAAGAATCTCATGCCTGACAAATTCGTAGCTAGGTCCTGAAACCAGAAGGGACTGAGGTCTTCGGGGGGGGGGGGAGGTGTTTCTGTGTTGAAACACATACTATACATGTATATTATACGTAAACCAATGCAAGTTTTACTTTGTTTTCTTTTTGTTCCTTTTGTTAATTTACTTCTTTAACGAACAGCTTTTCCATACTAAAAATTAAAAACAATAAAATAAAATTCCAAATATAAAAAAAAGAGGAAAAAGAAAACTGAACTCTATCGTGAAAATTAAAAACATTTTCTGCATTTGCTTGGTGAAAGTTTAGGTGCTGGTTCCTTATCGCTCGAGGTAAACTAAGTATTAAGTAAAAAAACAACTTATTTTTTTAGTTTACTGTACCACGTATACAAAGGTGAAGCCCATGTAAGACGGCAAAGTTGCAGTGGTGAATTGTGTCTGTTTAGCTTAATTGGTGGAGCTTTCGGATCCGGAGAGGATGAATGCGGGTTCGAGACCCATCAATGGCAAATTTGTGTTTTCGCAATTGTTCAGTCCATTTCCGTGGATCCACGCAAGGAGTTATTCCTGTCGCATTTCAACTCTTTGTAACACTATTGTTTGGTTCCACTGTTTTCTTCAATTTTTAACCGAGTATTCTCCTCTGCTAGTGACCGGAGGTAGTCTATTCTTACTGTATTCAAAAGCCACAAAACCCCTCCCTCCTTTTTCTCTTCGAAAACCAAAAACCTAACCTCTCAATTTCCGCCAACAATCGCATTTTCTCCCTCATTAGAATCGAAAAGCACTGTTACTGACAGCAAAACAAAGAACGGGAAGAAGTTCAAAGCTCTTCCTCTCTCTCTCTCTCTTGAACACGCCTAAAGGAATACATTTAGTTAAAACTTCCCCACCAAAACACTTCTCTGCAAGCAATTAATTCCCTGAAAGAGTTATTTTAATAACAGCTTAGCACCTCACAGTCACTTTCCAAGTGACGATTAGTTTCAGCCTTTTGCGCAACTACATCTCTACCTTAGCTTCTCTTTTTCGTGTTGTTGTTATGTTCTTCCAAATTTTACGTTTCTCTGTGGAAAATTGGTGCATTTCTATCTTTCTTTACAATTAACACCAATAAGTCGCGTGCCTATGCGGTAAATCACTGATAGCTTCCCTTGCTCCGCCAAGCGACTTGCACCACATGATGTAATGGGATTCATTTTAGCTAATCACGTGTGATCGCGTTGCGAGCGCAATCCTGTCTTGAGACGCTGGGTCGAATTCTCAGTCACAAGCTCGGTCGCACGACCAGCTCGCGAAGCCGTCCCCCTTCCCCCATCCTACCAACGAACAACCCCCAAGCCCGAAACCCGCCGGTCAACTAACGACCAGCACCAAGCCCTAACCCCGCAGGACCGCCAATGAACGGCCCCAAGCCCGAACCTCGTCGGACCACTAACGAACGGCCCCAAGACCGAACCCCACGGGACCACTAACGAACGGCCCCAAGACCGAACCCTGCGGGACCACTAACGAACGGTCTCAAGCCCGGACCACGCGAGACCATTAAAGAACGGCCCCAAGCCCGAACCCCGCGGGACCACCAACGAACGGCCCCGTGCCTGAACACCGCGGAACCACTAACGAACGGCCCCAAGACCGAACCCCGACGGAACACTAACGAACGGCCACATGACCGAACCCAGAGGGAACACTAACGAACGGCCCCAAGACCGAACCCCGCGGGACCACTAACGAACGGCCCCAAGACCGAACCCAGCGGGACCACTAACGAACGGCCTCAAGCCCGAACCCCGCGAGACCATTAAAGAACGGCCTGAAGCCCGAACCCTGCGATACCATTAAAGAACGGCCCCAAGCCCGAACCCTGCGGGACCACCAACGAACGGCCCCAAGACCACTAACGAACGACCCCAAGACCGAACCCCGCACGACCACCAACGAAAGGCCCCAAGACCGAACCCCGTGGGACCACCAAAGAACGGCCCCAAGACCGAACCCCGTGGGACCACCAACGAACGGCCCCAAGACCGAACCCCGTGGGACCACCAACGAACGGCCCCAAGACCGAACCCCGTGGGACCACCAACGAACGGCCCCAAGACCAAACCCCGTGGAACCACCAACGAACGGCCCCAAGACCTAACCCCGTGGGACCACCAACGAACGGCCCCAAGACCGAACCCCGCGGGACCACCAACGAACGGCTCCAAGACCGAACCCCGTGGGATCACCAACGAACGGCCCCAAGCCCGAACCCCGCGAGACCATTAAAGAACGGCCTCAAGCCCGAACCCCGCGAGACCATTAAAGAACGGCCCCAAGCCCGAACCCTGCGGGACCACCAACGAACTGCCCCAAGACCGAACCCCGCGGGACCACCAACGAACGGCCCCAAGACCTAACCCCGTGGGACCACCAAAGAACGTCCCCAAGACCGAACCCCGTGGGACCACCAACGAAAGGCCCCAAGACCGAACCCCGTGGAACCACCAACGAACGGCCCCAAGACATAACCCCGTGGGACCACCAACGAACGGCCCCAAGACCGAACCCCGTGGGATCACCAACGAACGGCTCCAAGACCGAACCCCGTGGGATCACCAACGAACGGCCCCAAGCCCGAACCCCGCGAGACCATTAAAGAACGGCCTCAAGCCCGAACCCCGCGAGACCATTAAAGAACGGCCCCAAGACCGAACCCTGCGGGACCACCAACGAACTGCCCCAAGACCGAACCCCGCGGGACCACCAACGAACGGCCCCAAGACCTAACCCCGTGGGACCACCAAAGAACGTCCCCAAGACCGAACCCCGTGGGACCACCAACGAACGGCCCCAAGACCGAACCCCGTGGGACCACCAACGAACGGCCCCAAGACTGAACCCCGTGGGACCACCAACGAACGGCCCCAAGACCGAACCCCGTGGGATCACCAACGAACGGCCCCAAGACCTAACCCCGTGGGACCACCAAAGAACGTCCCCAAGACCGAACCCCGTGGGACCACCAACGAACGGCCCCAAGACCGAACCCCGTGGAACCACCAACGAACGGCCCCAAGACATAACCCCGTGGGACCACCAACGAACGGCCCCAAGACCGAACCCCGTGGGATCACCAACGAACGGCCCCAAGCCCGAACCCCGTGGGACCACCAACGAACGGCCCCAAAACCAAACCCCGAGGGACCACTAACGAACGGCCCCAAGACCGAACCCCGCGGCACCACCAACGAACGGCCCCAAGCCCGAACCCCGCGAGACCATTAAAGAACGGCCTCAAGCCCGAACCCCGCGAGACCATTAAAGAACGGCCCCAAGCCCGAACCCTGCGGGACCACCAACGAACGGCCCCAAGACTGAACCCCGCGGAGCGACCGACAAACGGCCCCAAGCCCGAACCCCGCGGGACCACCAACGAACTGCCCAAACCCCGCGGGACCACCAACGAACTGCCCAAACCCCGCGGGACCACCAACGAAAGGCCCCAAGCCCGAACCCCGAGGCCGCCCCGGTGGCGCAGTGGTCTAAGCGATGGCCTCTGATCATTCGTCCGAAAGGGGTCCGGGTTTGAATCCCGGTGAGGCATGGATGTTGTGTTTGTCTTACGGCTCTGGCTCTCTCCCTTCCCTGGAACCAGTGGCCCTAAATTAGGGACGGGCGACCGATTATAACCCATCGACTTGCTCACGGTGGTAGTTAAGCCCCTCCTCCCACTTCTCTAAAATGTTTTCCTGCAAGTCTGGTACTCGAATTTTATCGTATAAACGCAGTGGCCGGATGAATAGATGATTACGCATAACCAAATTTCAGCTGAAATAAAGAACACAGTAACATAGCGAGACTAGCGCAGAATTGCTCGTAAAAGTAAAAAACAACAACTTATAGCTGTAAAATCGATGACGGCATTTCTACTGTATTTAATTTTTTCGGGTAATTTTTGCTGTAAAATAAACAAATATGAACGGAAGTTGGGTGGGAAGAGAAGATGAAGAAACGGAAAAACTGTCCCATACTTTGCCGGCAAAACATAACGTCTTAACCTTTGAGATGGCTGGAACGAATTAACTCGGAGTTAGCAAAATAGACATCAGCTCAAAGTGACATTACTGCTCTCTGAAAGGTCGGCCAAACGCGGCTGGAATCAGTAAACCTTCCATCCCCCTTGGCTTATCCCATTAGCTTTGTTATTCAAAGTTGTCATTTAAGGGAAATGATTGACACTAATCCTTCCTGACTAATTACCTGCTGAAAAGGGCATGACAATGGCCACGAACTAAGAAAGAAGAATCTCAGTCAATTTTTCTATCCAATGCTATGCTATCTGACTGTATCTATGCCTTGGGCAATGGAGCAGAGAATAAAGGGACTAGAAGGGAGTTTGACGTAATACCGAGGTGAAAACATGTGTCAAGACGACAAATCTGCAGCGAGACATTCTGTCCGCATAGCTCAGTTGGGAGAGCGACATACTCCGGAGTGAGGGGGCACGGTTTCGATGTCGGCGCGGACAAACTTGTTTTCACATTCGCACTCGATTGTGGGAAATGGATTCACTGACCGTTTAGTTTTTCGAAAAATGTGTGATGTTTGTTCCACACATTGTTTGGAATAAATGAAAAATGACCTTTAACCGGTGATAACGCTCCCTTCTAGTCTTTGATCATAATTCTATTACCTGCTTCATTATATTCATGTTATATGGTCCGTACTGCTGAAATGAGAGGAGAAAAAAGGAATTATTTTGTCGTAGCGTCGTAAAACCCGGCCGCTGTGTTGAATATTTCTGTTTGGGAGAGCAGAAATTTTCGAGCACCATTATGTTCAGCTGCATCCGTCGTTTAAAGGGTTAAAATAAATTCAACTTGATTTTTTGCAATTACAAACACTAATTTCCGAGTAACATTTAAACAAGGACTTTGTATAACTGCAAAATTTATAACCGACTTCCTATTGCATTCGTTTTTCAGGTCTTACCTAGCATAAAGGAAACAATTTCTCCCACCATGGGCAACGAAGCAAAGCCTTTAAAGTAAAATCAATGCGATTTTTGCAGTTGCTGAGACACTAAATTCCGAGTAGCAATAAGCCCCGAATAAGTCCTTCGAGAAGCTAAATACACTGCCGGACAATTGCTAAGGACGGATGACAATAGCAACGATAGCAACCATAAAATGCCGCCCCGGTAGCGCAGTGGTCTAAGGCGCTGGCCTCTGATCATTCGTCCGTAAGGGGTCCGGGTTCGAATCCCGCCCGGTCAGGCATGGATGTTGTGTTTGTCTTACGGCACTGGCTCTCTCCCTTCCCTGGAACCAGTGACCCTAAATTAGGGACGGGCGACTGCTTATAGCCCATTGAGTTGCTCACGGTGGTCGTTAAACCTCCAATAAAAAAAAACAAAAACAAAAAAAAAAACATAAAATGGAAGGCAGGAAAATGTGGAAATTAGCATAAGTGCGGGATACAGTAAGACGTGTTGTGCGTATTCAAATTTTGGATTGCCGAACTTGTTCGTGACGTCATAGCGCTGATGAGAGATATAAAAGATTTGACGCTTATTGACCGTTGTTGTTCAAACGCAAAGTTGAAAGGGAAAGAATCAATTGACGAACTTGCAATTTTCAGTATGTCTTCCCGACATCACCCAGATGATTTTACACGTGGCTGTATTATTGGCAAGATTGAAGAAGGGCGAAAAATGACAGATCGACGTCAGCCACAGTGTTGTTTCAAGGCTTTGGAAATCATTTCAAACAAATGGAGAGTGTAGCAAACGTCACGGGGGAGGTCGTGTTCGCAGTACGACACCTGCAGAAGACCGGTACATAGTGCTATCAACAAAAAGACACCGGCGCAGCACAGCTAGTGAGGTAGCAAATCAGTTTATGGCTGCTACTGGCAAGCGGATCTCCCAAAAAACTGTCGCCAGACGTTTGCATGAAGGAGGACTATACGCCCGCCGTCCTGTTGTGTGCATCCCATTGTCCAGGCGTCACCGTACCTCCCGTTTGCAATGGTGCCTTCAACATCGCAATTCGACTGATAACGACTGGACTGCTGTCCTCTTCTCAGATGAGAGTAGATACAGTCTATCGTCTGATTGTCGACGACAACTGATCTGGCGTGATAGTGGTACTGCATATTGTCCAGCAAACATACAGGAAAGGGACCGATATCCGACATGTAGTTTCATGGTATGGGCTGGCATCATGATCAATGGCCGTATGTCCCTCTATGTGCTTCCAACTGGGACTATGACTGGCCAACGATACATTAATGATGTTCTGCTACCTCATGTTCGCCTGTTCCGTGGTGCTGTCGGTGATAGATTCATTTTCATGGACGACAACGTAGCATGTCATCGAACAGTCGCTGTCCAGGAGTGTCTTGAGAGCGAGGTTATTCAACGCCTCGTATGGCCAGCACGTTCTTCAGATCTGAATCCCATTGAAAATGTGTGGGATGCTTTGGAGAGAAATCTTGCTGGTCGCCAATGCCCTCCAATAAACAAGGACACCCTCATCCGTTCACTGACAGAGGAATGGGATAAATTACCCCAACGGCGGCTTGATAATGTTGTGCAAAGCATGACACGACGTGTGGAATCTTGCATCGCCCTCCATGGTAGCCATATCCCGTATTGACATCTTACGCTGGAACGCCTGCGGACGGTAATTGCATTTTTTTTCACGTTTACGTATTTTGCACAAAATGGCCTGTTTGTCCCTTGAACACGTTCCAAAGCCTTCTGGATTTCAGAGCACAATAAATTGTCTTTCTTGTAATGTCCTGGCATTCTGACATTATTTTATTTCACTTGGCATCCAACCACACTCACTTTTTTATGCGCTATATAGCCGTTTATGATCCGTCCTTAGCAATTGTCCAGCAGTGTATAAATCTCGTGCATTTTCACGCGCGTATTTAGTGTGTTGGGCTAATGCGAAGTCACTGTACATTCTTGGCAAATGCATGGTCGAACGCTCTGTGAGTGTTCATCAAAGGAAAGGATTACCAATCAAAATGTCTCTTGCTCAGCCTTCTTTCGAATTCCTTCTGAGACCAGAACAAATGTCTTCAGATAAAGGTTAATCCCTGGCCTGAATGAAGATCTGCTTATCTCTTATTGACAAGATGGATCATTTGGCTGAACAAACGTCGAATAGGGAGGCCGACGTCATTTCCGGTTTAGTTGCGTATCTTTTTGTCAGTCAAGCGAAAATGAGAGTCCAGGAAAAGGTTTCAGGGGATTGGGTCTTTGTCAGAAGATCAGAGTTTCGCAGATACCACATGGAAATAGATTGGAAGGGACTCCTGTAGACTATGAATTCAGCGGATAGTAAAATTGGGAAATTGTTGGAGATTTCCTCTCCATCTCTCTTTTCATGTTCTTTCTTCTGGGAAATTAAATGTTACAAATATATAACGAAATAAACTAACGCTTATTTGACGGTATGCATAGTAGTTAAACTTCCGAATTTTGAAATAAATTCTTCTAAGCAGCAAATAAGTTGGCACGGGACGTTTTCAATTAAATAAAATCCTCTGGCTTTGTTGGGCGTCCTAAGTACAAGCCTGTGCATCATATCACTACATGTTTCTTAGTGTGGTAATTTAATAGTTAACAATTTGATGAAGTTTGCAGTATTTTTTTTAAATGAGGGTTTAACCATCACCAACGAAAACTAATTGCTACAAAAGTACCTAGGGCTCCAACCCGATTGTCGACTTTTGTGGGTGACGAGCACCAGCTATCACACGAATAAAGCTAGACAATGCATTGGGCAGATAGCTCCACTACTCCACCGGAGAAGCTTCCTTACAACACGGCACAAAGTACTGCTGTATAAGACGGTCGTCAGGGCGGTGCTTACCTACGCCTTCTCTATCTGGATTGGTACCAGCGAGAGAGAATCGAGAGAGTGCAGTGCCGAGCACTTCGAATGTCGAGAAGGTACATGAGTTTTCCACCAGACTCGCCACGAAGTTCTTCAAGAAAGCGGAACCCCACTCTAACGAGCTTGTTAGGGACGCGGTTGACTACAATCCCAGCGAATTCCTTAGGCATCCCAGAACTAAGGCCGCGATCGTTGATCCCCCTTGACGGAGAGAGTAAGTATGCGAACACTGGTGGGTGTTAGACAGTCCACCACCCCCTTCTTTTTCAGATTGGCATCGAGACGTTGAAAATGGATTCTGCTCGGGCATTTGGATTTGGTCTCGTTGAGTTGCAGTGACCCCTTGGTGTGTTGGCGGCCGGGAAGTGGTGTGGTTCTCTGTGGTGTTGTGCGGTGTTTGGTTCCCCTTGCTCTCCTTCCCCCGGACTGGTGTCACGGTTCACAGTCGAAAGATATATCACTCTCTCCTTTCACTCAAATTTTCTGTTTGTCTTTCTTATTGAGTTTATTTACTCAAATCTCCTAGTTTCCTATTTCTAAGGGTAGTTTTAGACCTGGGGTCAGACACTCCCTTCCTAAAACTTCTTCAAATATCGTATCGTATCGTAATTGCTACAAGCTATCGCCCGTCCCTAACTTAGGGCCTCTCGTTCCAAGAAAGGGAAAGAGCCAAGGCCTTAAGACAAGTGCACCACCCCTGTCTTTTCTGGGAATCAAGCCCGGGCACTGCTTGGACGACTAGACAGAAACCAGCACTTCGGACAGCTCGAAACTATGGAAAACATTAAAAGATACCAATATAAATACTATGATTATCAAAGGACTTTATGATAGAACAATAACAAAAATAAAAATGCTCCAGAAAACTTCAAAAGGATTCCTAGTGACTAAAGGACTAAGACAGGAATGTTGCATATCTACAACGTTATTTAAGATTTATGCGGAACAGGCTTTGAAAGATTGGGAAAGGAAGTGTCAAGCAATGGGGATTAATTTAAATGGAACGATAGTATTTACTTTACAATTCGCTGATGATCAGGTACTTCCAGAGGCGGCTTTAGACCTTTTGGGGCCCTAGGAGCTAAAAGATTCAGGGGGCCCCTCCCCCTTCTTATTGCCTCAGAAAGTTATATCAGTCAGTGTGAGAGCAAACGTGCTTAGTTCCTATGTGGACCCGCCCACAACAATTATACCTCTGTGGCGTCCACGCCATAGGCGCATCTCACAGTCAATGGGGACATCTCAAAGGTTCGTTCCTCAGAACTTACCGAACTCTGATTGGGTGAACAGACGAAACCTCCCCCGCTTTACTATGATTTGATTATCTGCGAATCAGGGAGGTGGTTTGAGACAGCCGAAAATTCAAGCATAAATTACTCTGGCGATAAAATAACACAGGAGGATTCGTTTTCAAACTTAACAGAAGTTTATTATGAAAAATAACTGAAGCTGGAAGTCAGTCTGTCCGTAGGAATACCGCTTTCCGGATGTCGATCAGACGTCCCTCTACTAATGCAGATATAGTAAACAGGCCAAGTAAACTTGACGTCTCTATTATGATAATACGTTCCTACGCATTCATACGTTCCTACGCTAGTCCTCCTCGTCTAAGGGGTGACCTGTGTCTCCAGGTAAATATTCCTATTCCTAATCTTATTCCAACTCCGCTCTGCACTTATTCTCCGTTGTTGCGTTAGATTTATTCTTTCATGGATAATTAAATAAAGCAAGTGAGATTCCCTATCATGGGGACCTGTGTCACTGCCAAAAAAAAAAAAGCTTATCTTCGCAAAGATCCTTCGACGCGGTTCAGTACCTCGACTGAACTCCCGGACCCATAATGCTAGGCCCGTCAAAAACTCGAAACCCTTCGAGCCCTGCTTAACGGCGAACTTGGTCATGCAATTCCCGAAAATAGACTAAAGCACTCAGTCTTCTCATGCGCCTACCTCTCCCGACTTTGGTTGGCGCTGCGCATCCTCTTGCCACAGGCGTCTTACTCCCCTTCATGCACTCCCGCTCTCCTGGTGTCGACGTCACCAACACTAGCGCGTCTCTTTCTGTTTACGAACCTCTCGCTTCCTCTCGCAGGGGACCGGCACTTCTGATGTTTCCATTAGCGGTATTCCCTTTGACAGACTTAACTTTCCACAAAGTACAAGAAACATCGAATACAATACATACTGGATATATGGGTACAATGGTAACGTCTAGGTTTCTAGACATCCAGGCGTCTGCTCGCTGTATTTACAATATCAGCGGATGTTACCTGGTTTATTCGCTGATGCCTATCTGCCTGGGCGTAGAATCCACTTCCTCGTAGCGTGAGAACCTCAGAATCTCTTTGTCATGCTCTCACTCTTTGTGAAAATGTTCTGGAACAATCCATTGCTCTGTTATGCGTCGAACCATTTTGAGTTCCTTAAATAATTGCATATATGTATATGAATACCTCACACATTAACATAAAATTGAATAAGCGTAATATTCATCGCATTAGTCTATTAGTGTATGTTTTTTTTCTACTTAAAATAAGCATAATGTCCAGTTCATTATTTTCTTGGGCGTAAATAATGCGCCTGCTCTCACAATCAGATTAACAAACCAAAAAGAAAAACATAAAATAAAGTCAAGAAATAAGTTTTTATGCTTTTTAAAATGCCATTCAATCTTCCTATTATTAGAACGTTTTGTAAGAAACAATGCAAGTATAATCACTGTCTGTCCATAAACATTTTTTTTTTTTTTTTTTTTGATTGGAAGTTTAATGACCACCGTGAGCAACTCAATGGGCTATAAGCAGTCGCCCGTCCCTAATTTAGGGTCACTGGTTCCAGGGAAGGGAGAGAGCCAGTGCCGTAAGACAAACACAACATCCATGCCTGACCGGGATTCGAACCCGGACCCCTTACGGACGAATGATCAGAGGCCAGCGTCTTAGACCACTGCGCCACCGGGGCGGCCCATAAACATCAAACGTCTTGTTTTTAGGGATATTTCAAAAGTTATTTTTGCGGGTAAAAGGAAATCTAAGGGCATTAAGTTTGGCACTTTAAATGTCTCATACACTTCATGAATTTATCGCTAAGGGCTGTCAAAGTTGGAAATTAAAAAAATTAAAGTTCTGTTGTGAAGAAACTATTCAACCTAAAGAGAAAAAATATTTTTGTGCCTCTCAGATTAGGCTTAACTCTTCCTTATCAATTATTTAAATTTTACAATTAGTTCGTTAATTTCCTGCAAGAGACACTGAAGGCCAAATAATTTGGTTTTCACAGATTTTTCAAAAATTATTTTTGCGAATGATAGGACAAAATGTCACTAAAAGTTTTCCATTTTAAATTTCGCTACTAATTGATGAACTTCCCGGTAGGAGTTCTCTACGTAGTACATTTTAGCTTTACGCTACTAAGAGACTATTTCAGTTTCAACAAAAGTTTTTTCTGCGTTCGATACGTTAGGCAAAACTGATTATTTTGGCACAGTTGCAAGTTTCTTGTCAAATTTAACGCTAAGGACGCCGAAATTGGAATTTCGCCAAGTTTTTCAGTACATTGCGTATAAATTGTCATAAAATTGGAATGCGTTTCAATTACAAAACGTGCTCTTTCCATTGCTTCAGCTTAGGAAAATTATCTTGTTTTTTTTTACGTTATTGTAAGCAACGAACATGGTAACAAGCAAAAATAAAATACTTGAAGACACTGGCAACCGAAAAAGTCCTCCACATTAGAAAATACAGGTAAAATGCAATTTGTGCACAGTACTTCACTTCAAAAGCGTAGATGACTTTTCGTAAAGGAGTTTTCCTGTGGCCAACAATTCCCTAAATCGAAGAGATTCAGCGGTCCATGGCATACACGAATGCCATGGACCAAGAAAGGTGGACAGTAAGAATATCATCAATCAGTGCAGGAAAGCGAGAATGTGAAGTGCTTCTTGAAAACATTTTTTCTTATTATTTCGCGTGAGATCTTTTTTAACCTGCACTGCAGTTATGAGAAACAGAAGCATAAGGATTTAATGCGTGAGATCCGGTTTGGAAACGGAGAAGTGGGAACCACAACTTTTAGAGCAAGAGTATCATTGAAACTTTTATTGCTGTTTCAAAAGTTAGTTTTATGTCGATGTAATAATAATAATAATAAATTTTATTTTTGTTGTTGCATTGTAGGCTTTGTGAATGTACATAAATATTTTATATTTCATACGAACAGCAGGGAAAATCGGGGAAATGGCCTCGGAGAGTCCTGACAAGCCCTGATTTCCCAATTAAATAGGCAAGCAGTCACAGGTTCACAAAACACAGCAGTAATATTAGATGTTAGTTATACTGTAAACATTTTTTTAAGTTGTTATTTTTATTAATTAACTTAGCAAGTATTTTTTTAGTTTGTTTTTGAATAAATTTATGTTATTTATTGTGCTCAACTCGGCTGGCAGTGTATTCCAATATTCAGGACCAATATAATATAAGCTCTTCTTCATCACGACGGTTTTTGGATGTATGGGTCTTAATAATGATCTGTGCCTCGTATTGTAGTGATAAGTATGAAAATTCAATTAAGTGATATCTGTGTGTAGATTCAGTTTAGTTCTTTAAAACATTAGTTTACCTAAATTGAAGTCAAATAATTGTTTAATAGATAAAATTCCGTAATGGTTTGGGTTATAAAAGGTGAAAATAATTGATAATTATCAATATTAAACCAGCGGAGGACAAAGTAATAAGAAAATTGTTGTTGCAATACAATAGAAATTTCTTTTAACACTTATAATAAGAAAAAGTCTGTGTGAATTTCTCCAATTTCTTTATTTCTTTCAGCCTAAACATTAGCTCTTTTACTTTAGGCTGGATTAGGGCTGAGGAAGAACTTGCTTACTCTAACACAAAGTGAAAAGGCAATAAACAGCAAATCACACCCGATCGTCAAGACAGTTTCGATTAGCACTCTGCATTGTAACTCAAGGGGGGGGGGAGGTTCTAATACAAACGTTTTCCTTTGGCTGGAAGTAGCATGTAAGTAATTTACATTACAGCAGGCCAAAATTAAGAACTTGCCTTACACACACACACACACACACACACACGTGTGGGAAGCGCGAATTCTCCCTTCACCTACCGCTAAACGGAAGACTAAATAATTTTAACTGTTCCTTTCAAAACAAGGACATCGATAAGAACTCGAAAATTTGGAGTATCAACAACAGCAAGAAAAAATGTTTCTAAGACGAGAAAGTAAAATATCATTTGACAGTACAAATACATAAAGTGGTCGAACTGATTTGTTCCGATCCGTGAAAACCAAAACATTACTAGCAATCCAATTATACGTTTCCGGGGCCTATCAAGCTCTAGAGCCCTAGGCGCGCGCCTAGTTGGAAATCCGCCACTGGGTACTTCTTGCAGAAGATTAATTTGATTCGAAGTATCATCATCATCATCATCATTGTCAACCATTATCAATCCACTGCTGGACGAAGGTCTCCCCAAGTTTCCTCCACAACGGTCTGTCTTGTGCCAGTCTCCTCCATGTCACTCCCGCATATTTACGAATTTCATCCACCCATCTCCCATGTGGTCTTTTTCTGGGTCTTTTCCTGTCCCTTGGAATCCAATCTAAAATTTCGGCCGTCCATCTATGGTCTGTCCTTCTGGCAGTATGTCCAGCCCATTGCCATTTCAGGGATTTAACTCTGATCATGATGTCTTCCACTCTCGTCATTTTTCGGATCCACGAGTTCCTTTTCTTATCTCTCCTGGTTATACCAAGCATGCACCTCTCCATGCTTCTTTGAGTTGTTTGCAGCCTTTGTATGTCTCTTTTAGTTAAGGTCCACGTCTCTGCACCATACGTAAGCACTGGAAGGATGCATTGATCAAACACTTTTCTTTTAAGACATAATGGCATATTGCTCTTGAAAATTATGCTGTTTCTTCCAAAAAGCTCTCCAGGCAAGTTTTGTACGCCGATTAATTTCTTCATCAATGTGACCCTCACTTGATATCTGCTGTCCAAGATAAACATATGTATCTGTTATCTCCAGTTTTTCTCCATCAATCGATAAATCTTCATTTCTTGTAAAAGCATTGAACATCACTTTTGTCTTCTGAAAGTTCATTTTTAATCCCACTTCTTTACTCTTGTCAGCAAGTTCCTGGATCATACTCTGCAGCTCTGATGGGGTAGTTGCAAAAATGACTACGTCATCAGCAAAACGAAGGTGGGTTAGATAATCTCCATTAATCTTTATCCCTTTGTTTTCCCAGTTCAGTGATTGAAAGACATTTTCCAATGTGGCATTAAAGAGCTTCGGAGATATGGTGTCACCTTGTCTCACTCCCTTTCCAATTTTTATGTGTGTTGTATTTTCAAACAGCCGAATCTTTGCACTTGCATTTTCATAGATGTTATTAATAATATTAATGTATGCATCCTCAATACCGCAGGATTTCAGAGCCGTGGTAACTGCTGATGGTTTCACCGAATCAAAGGCTTTTTCATAATCGATAAAAGCCATGCACAATGGAAGTTCATATTCCCTCGCTCTTTCAATTAGTTCTCTCAGTACGTGGATATGATCTATTGTGCTGTAGCCACTCCTGAATCCAGCTTGTTCTCTCGGTTGAGCCATGTCCAGTGTTACCTTCAAGCGGTGTGAAAGAACTTTAGTGAAGATTTTATAAACCACTGATAGGAGGCTGATAGGTCTGTAGTTCCTGAGATCCTCAATGTCACCTTTTTTATGTAGCAGGATCATTGTAGCGTTGTTCCAATCCTCAGGAATCTTCCCTTCATTAAGGCATCGAGTGAAAATTTGGGCGAGTACTGTTTCAATTTCTCCACTTGCTTCTTGTATGATGTCTATAGTAATTCCATCTTCTCCTGGAGCTTTCCCCCGCTTCATGTTCTTGATTGCATGAGCAACTTCTGCTGGGAGGACTGGAAGAACTCTGGTACCTTTCATGATGTCTGGAGTACATGTATCATCCCTTTCATATAATTTGGAGTAGAAATCTTTCACTCTTGTCAAAATTTCGCCTCTATTTCTTGTTATAGAACCATCTTCTTTTCTCAGAGCCATAATCTGTTTTCTTCCCTTACTGAGATGTCCCTTTGCTATCTTAAGGCTTTGGTTGTTTTCAATTGCTTTCCTCACTAGCTCACAGTTGAATTTCCTTACGTCTTCAGTGATACTTTTTCGTGTTGTCTTGCATAGCTCTATATATTCCACTTTGGAAGTCACATCTTCTTTAGTTGTCCTCATCTCTCTTCTTTTTTGCATCAACATTTTGGTTTTTCCTGATAATTTGTTCACATGCAACTTGTTCTTAGACCCAGCTAATTTTGTTGCTGTTTCCATTAGAGCTTTGGTTACTTTTCTGTTAACTTCCGAAATTCGAAGTATATGACTAGAAAAATAAAATATGAAAATGGCGATTAACTATGAAATTAAATAAAATATAATATATATGCATTGGAAGTAATGAAACAAACTTACAGCTAGAAGATAATGAAGAAATTGAAAGATGCGATCATTATAATTACCTAGGTGTTGAAATTACACAAGAAGGTAAAGATGCAATGGAATTAAGAAATAAAATTGTACAGGGAAGAAAAGCTGTTAAACGCCTGAATGGAATCTGATGGAGTGTAGAAATATTCAGAAAAAGGAAATGGGGTATAATATATATAAACACTCAGATCTCTGTCATTCTCTCTCTCTCTCTCTCTCTCTGTCTGAAACGCTTGACGTCACAGCAATTCTGCATTGTTGCGCCATCACGTATCGATCAATTCGTGAGTGCTCTGGAGATGTCAAAGCGATTGCGTGTTATTTAATATCACGCGATCACTTTTAGATGTCGAAGTCATCGCGTGCTAATTTAAAAAGCATTGGATTATAAATGACTCGAGTTCTATTTTTTCGATCTACAAAATTCGAATTGAATTCTTAACATCACGGCAAGTTGCGTTTGTATATTAAGTTAATTTAGCACAATTCGAATATTAATTTGTACGCTTTAATTATTTTTTACATTTTTAATATAACTTTTCGAGTTTAGTGCTGATTATTTTATACATTTTGCAAAACATCGATCTATCTAAACGCTCTAACCTACAATAAAAATTGTAATCTCGAGATGTCAAAGTGAGCAAAATTGCATCTAAAAGCAGATGTCGCCCCAAAGCAGATCGCCGGAGTTTAGATAGTTCCGATTTGTAATGCTAGATGTCGCATTATTTTATAGGAAAAGCTTCGGCATAAAGTTCTAAATTCACCGTCGAATAGGACAGTTTAAATCAAGCCTGAACGGAATAACAAGTGTATTGAAGAAAAAGCCATTTGACGCGAAAAATCAAAGCAAAAGTTATTAAGGTAAGTTTACACGAAAACAACTGGACTACAAGGAAAATTGTTAAACAACAATAAATATTTTACACATAATGTTTATTTATAGCGAAGTCTTTTGAAAAATTGAAATAAATAGCATATAATTTTTAGTTCTAACATGAATGAGTTCTTACTATATAAGTTTTTACTATATGTATTTCCTTACAGAAATCCGGCGTCTATTTCATTTGTTTTCAATCTGCTTCAATTAAAAATTTCACTCTGCCATAGGACAGGCAACATCCCCTATATATTAATATTTATTTAAAGCTTAAAAACAACCGTCTTAAGACGGTCTATACGATAGTTTATAATAATATTATTAAAAGCATCTTACTATATGGAGCCGAGGCCTGGCGATTAACAGAAGCGGATAGAAAGAAAATAACCGCTGTAGAGATGGATGCTTTAAGAAGATCGTGTAAATTGTCTAAAGACAGAAAAATAACGAATGAAAGGTTTAAAGAATTGATGGAAGTGAAAGAAACAATTTTAGAATTCATACAGAAGAGACAATTGCGTTAGTTTGGTCATGTAAAAATAATGACCAATGAAATACTGCCCAAAATTGCCATGGAATTTCAATCAAACAAAACGAAAAATAGAGGCCGACCTAGAAGAACATGGTCTGATGGAATAAAGAGAGGACTTAGTCAAAATGGCCTGATGGAAGAATGATGCTTGAATAGGGAAAGTTGGAAAAAACTCTTGGAGATCGGAAGGCGACGTCAGGCGCTATAAACTGATTATATATGTAAGAAAAATAAGTAACAAAAAATAGAACGGAAATGTCGCAAGAGGAAGATCAGATCAGATCATATGTAGAGGATTTCAGGAAGGGAGTGTCTGACCCCAGGTCTTAAACAACCCTTAGGAATAGGAAGCTAGGAGATTTGCGCTCGAGTGCCCGATAGGAAAGTGACAAGGAAGCGAAGTAGAAAGGGGGAGGAAGACGCCCTTATTTATTACCGGGGGCTAGTACCCGGGGTCCGACGGCTTAACGTGCCCATCCGACGCACGGTGGGTATTTAGTGGTTCGAACGTTCGTACCTGCCCAGGATCGAACCTGACGTTATCTCCATGCCAGTCACGAACGTTGACCACTAGGCCACCCGCGGCCCACGCAAGAGGAAGAAGGGAAGGGTGGTCGTGGGCATTGCGACGCCGACGGGTCGCCTAGAGGGGAGGGGAGTATTGCCTCTACACTCCCCTCCCCCTTTTCTCAAGTAAACTTCCTCCTCTGGAAAACAGGTTCAGTTTGCTTCAGTCTCTCTAACCGACGGTGTGTGTTCTCGATGTCAAAAAGAAATTCCCTCAGTTTTGTGGAAGAGGTAGTTGTTGAAGAACATGAACAGTGGAATGCGCATAAAAGAAATTTAGGTTAAATTTGGTGCTCCGCCAAATACAGTGTAGCGACAAATACAAAAAACCGGGAGTTCATAATGAAAACCTTTGAAGATGTCCTATCTGACAGGAAACGTCTAAAACTTGTCATATTGGAAAACTGAACGACGCTGTATTGAAGTAGATTGAAATTATTCATTACAAAAACTTGGAAATCTCAGGTCCTCTTATAAAAGAAAACGCATTGGACAAGTGGATTTCCAAGCTAGTTCCGGTTAGTTGGATAAATTTAAGAAGCGGCATGGCGAAAATAAAAGATTGTTTCGGGGAAATTGGAGACGTGTGTGACACCGACTGCGACTAATGGAAAAATACGGTTTCGAAGAAGATTCCCCTGATAGCATTTTTGTCGACGAAACAGGACTTTTCTTTAAATGTTTGCTAAACAAGTCTTACTTTCGAAGACGACAGTTGGCATAGAGATAAAAACGTCAAAGATAGGATAACAGTTTTGGTGGGCGCTAACACGAACGACAAAGAAAAACTGAGATCATTGGTGATAGGAGAAAGTAAGCAAGCTAGGTGCTTCAAAGGCGTGGATTCTTTAGAAGCCGACTACCGTCATAATAGAAAAGGCATAGATGACGCAGAAGAACCCCCTATGCTTTCCAGAAAAAGGCCTTGTTTGATGCAATACGTCGCGGTTTTCAATTCGCCGAAAAAGTTCCTGACGAAGTATTTCACGGACTTAATATCTGTGAACACTTTTATAATGAATCGTCATCGAAATTTGTTGTGAGCAAGACATGAAATTTTTTTACACAAATGTAAAATGCATGTATGTATATTATTCAGCGTTTCTGGTTCTGTGAGAAAAAGACGTGACGGTTATCGTACTGTTGGCTGAAACGCGACTCATCTGTGAAAAGAACGTGTCGCCACTGTTCAGTCCCAATCATTACATTATTTAGGCCACTCTGTGCGGGCTGTCTGTCTGGTGATGTGCAGAGAAGGGCACACACACCATCGGCTGCCAGGCATACAGTCCTTTTTAGTGGAGACTACTGCGTATGGTCTGTGTGATACGTGTTGCTCTGTGGCTTCAGTAAACAGGCGTTGCAGTTGAGTTTCATTTCGTCGGCGGTTTCCAGGATCCAGTAAACTCAAATACTGGTCGTCCTGTGAGGTTGGTCGACACTGGTCCGGTCTTCTCCGTTCTGTGCCGATCTCCTGGAAAAGCCTCCACAGTCTACTGATGACACTTTCAGACACTCCAACAGCTTTTGGCTCTTATTCCTGTGTCTAGCTGGCATCCAGCCTTATATATGTTGATACTGGTAAATCGTATTGCCGAGACATCGTTCAACTGAAACGTAGCTGCAACTTTGTACTGAATGAGAACGACTCAGTAAGCACGATATTTATAGCCTGTTTGTTTTGCGCTTCGGTAGAGTGCAAAAATACGTCAGTGCTACTCATTTGCATGTTCTGATGACCTTGTTGCCATGTGCAGCTCAGAGGTTCATCTTTCATCACAGACTTGCGGCTCGTCGATTTATCCGTTACCTCAGGCTGAAAACTCAATATCCCCTAACTTTGGTTTTTGAGCAATTTATATGCTGTTAGGGATGTAAGGTCAGGTGATGCGTAACATCACAGCCTCTCCTTGACAAATGTCAACCCCGCCTTCTCGTGGTACATCCTGTTCCCACTAAAGGGGCTCTGACGACCGCCAATAGCGGTATAACTATACCATCGGGATTAGAGGAAATGCTATCCCACACTCACCAACCCGCTTGGCCAGCGTGGTGAGTTATGGCCAAACCCCTCCAAAATGACTCCACAACTTAAATCTTGGCCCTCAGTCTCCGGCAGGTGGAATGTACCTGGCCAAGGCAGCGGCCAGTGCGACATGAAGGCAGAGGGTGCTAAGAATCCCCGGAGGACCGGACTAGGCTGCCATCTGATGCTGACCTTGGCTACGTATAACGGACGCTCCCTATCTTCTGATTCAAGGCTTCTTGAATTGGAAGAGGAACTACAAAGGATCAAGTGGGACATCGTCGGGCTAAGTGAGGTAAGGAGAAAAGGAGAAGATCTCATTGAACTGAAAAGTGGACATCTCTTCTACTATCGTGGGACAGATACTGGCAGAACTAGTGGTGTTGGATTTATAATAAACAAGAAACTGAAGGATAAAGTTGTAGAAGTTGAAAGTTCCTCTGACAGAGCTGCACGACTCGTTTTCCAACTCTCGAGAAGATACCAGGCTCAGATTATTCAAACTTATGCACCCACCACAAGTCATGCTGAAGAAGAAATTGAAGAATTTTATGAGGAAATTCGTGATCTAAATAATAAAGGTAAGCAGCACTTGAAGATAATTATGGGAGATTTCAATGCAAAAATAGGGCAACGGCAACAGAATGAAACTTCAGTAGGTAAATTCGGTCACGGCAACAGAAACCAGCGTGGAAATACTCTCGTAGAGTTTGCAGAGGCAGAAGGGTTTTTCATCTTGAACTCCTTTTTCAAGAAAAAGGAACACAGGAAATGGACATGGAGACATCCAAATGGGACGACAAGTGAAATTGATTTTATTATGTGTAACAAAAAATTCGTCATAGAAGACTGCAGTGTGCTAAACAAGTTCAACACAGGCAGTGACCATAGATTGGTGAGATGTAAGATGCACCTCAACACTAAACTCGAACGTAGCAAGCTCATAAGACAAACAAAATGTATTGACATAACCAACCTTAAAAAACACCATAATACCTTCAAATTGGAACTGAAGAACAGATTCTCTGCTTTAGAAGGCCTAACATCGGAAGAAGTGGATATTTCTGAAGTTAACAGAAAAGTAACCAAAGCTCTTATGGAAACAGCAACAAAATTAGCTGGGTCTAAGAACAAATTGCATGTGAACAAATTATCAGGAAAAACCAAAATGTTGATGCAAAAAAGAAGAGAGATGAGGACAACTAAAGAAGATGTGACTTCCAAAGTGGAATATATAAAGCTATGCAAGACAGTACGAAAAAGTATCACTGAAGACGTAAGGAAATTCAACTGTGAACTAGTAAGGAAAGCAATTGAAAACAACCAAAGCCTAAAGATAGCAAAGGGACATCTCAGTAAGGGAAAGAAACAGATTATGGCACTGAGAAAAGAAGATGGTTCTGTAACAAGAAATAGAGGCGAAATTTTGACAAGAGTGAAAGATTTCTACTCCAAATTATATGAAAGGGATGACACATGTACTCCAGACATCATGAAAGGTACCAGTACCAGAGTTCTTCCAGTCCTTCCAGCAGAAGTTGCACATGCAATCAAGAACATGAAGCGGGGAAAAGCTCCAGGAGAAGATGGAATTACTGTAGACATCATACAAGAAGCAAGTGGAGAAATTGAAACAGTACTCGCCCAAATTTTCACTCGATGCCTTAATGAAGGGAAAATTCCTGAGGATTGGAACAACGCTACAATGATCTTGCTACATAAAAAAGGTGACATTGAGGATCTCAGGAACTACAGACCTATCAGCCTCCTATCAGTGGTTTATAAAATCTTCACTAAAGTTCTTTCACACCGCTTGAAGGTAACACTGGACATGGCTCAACCGAGAGAACAAGCTGGAATCAGGAGTGGCTACAGCACAATAGATCATATCCACGTACTGAGAGAACTAATTGAAAGAGCGAGGGAATATGAACTTCCATTGTGCATGGCTTTTATCGATTATGAAAAAGCCTTTGATTCAGTGAAACCATCAGCAGTTGCAATGGCTCTGAAATCCTGCAGTATTGAAGATGCATACATTAATATTATTAATAACATCTATGAAAATGCAAGTGCAAAGATTCGGCTGTTTGAAAATACAACACACATAAAAATTGGAAAAGGAGTGAGACAAGGTGACACCATATCTCCGAAGCTCTTTAATGCCAAATTGGAAAATGTCTTTCAATCACTGAACTGGGAAAACAAAGGGATAAAGATTAATGGAGATTATCTAACCCACCTTCGTTTTGCTGATGACATAGTCATTTTTGCAACTACCCCATCAGAGCTACAGAGTATCATCCAGGAACTTGCTGACAAGAGTAAAGACGTGGGATTACAAATGAACTTTCAGAAGACAAAAGTGATGTACAATGCTTTTACAAGAAATGAAGATTTATCGATTGATGGAGAAAAGCTGGAGATAACAGACACGTACGTTTATCTTGGACAGCAGATATCAAGTGAGGGTCACATTGATAAAGAAATTAATCGGCGTACAAAACTTGCCTGGAGAGCTTTTGGAAGAAACAGCATAATTTTCAAGAGCAATATGCCATTATGTCTTAAAAGAAAAGTGTTTGATCAATGCATCCTTCCAGTGCTTACGTATGGTGCAGAGACGTGGACCTTAGCTAAAAGAGACATACAAAGGCTGCAGACAACTCAAAGCAGCATGGAGAGGTGCATGCTTGGTGTAACCAGGAGAGATAAGAAGAGGAACACGTGGATCCGAAAAATGACAAGAGTGGAAGACATCATGATCAGAGTTAAATCCCTGAAATGGCAATGGGCTGGACATACTGCCAGAAGGACAGATCATCGATGGACAGCCGAAATTTTAGATTGGATTCCAAGGGACAGGAAAAGACCCAGAAGAAGACCACTTGGAAGATGGGTGGATGAAATTCGAAAGTATGCGGGAGTGACATGGAGGAGACTGGCACAAGACAGACCGTTGTGGAGGAAATTGGGGAGACCTTCGTCCAGCAGTGGATTGATAATGGTTGATAATGATGATGATGATGATATGCTGTTAAATAGATCCAAAGAGAACAGCAAGGTGAATGATTATTTCCACTCTAATCTTAATGGGTTATAAGAAAGTTCAACATATTTTTGTTTGGCTTACAAAATCACACAAAGTCAGCATACAAATTTAATGCACTTCACTTCTTCTAATATTAATAATAAAACATGATGGAATGTCATATTGCTCATAGCAAAACAACAACAAAAAATGCCACGTGCCATTGCCCATTTTTTATTTCTCATTTAAAATGCACAGTACTTAGCGATTATATTTTGTAGCTTGCCACTACCTACAAGGCTTGCTCCGATACTGTAGCTAATTTTCAGAGTCGATGTTGAGGTTATAGCCATTTTATTTCCGTTGCTTTCATAAAAGCTTACCAAATGAAACTTATTTTCGCAAACATTTGTATGCCATCATAAATAGTGCAAGAAAGGGAAAATATGAAAGCACACACGATGCTTACGTCCTAAACTAAGGGCACGGATGACAGCAGATTTTGCTCGTAAACTGCAGGTCTACTACGAAATCGGAAAATGCAGTCAGTGAGTAAAAAGATAAAAGCAGGCTCTCGGCCCTAAAAACACACTGGATTTTAAATTATAGAAAAGAAGCACGTAGAGTTACAATCTTCTATGTTTCCTTTTCATAACAGAATTTAATCTTCGTGGAATTTTTTCTTCGAAATGAAATCATATCAACAAAACCTACATCACAGTCGGTTTTGCTGAGACCGTGATAACGCGGTGGAGTGGAGGGTTAACCTCTCATATTTTGTAGCCTTCCGCATGGAGCAAGTAGTTCACTGCTTCTAAATGAATCTCACGGAAGAGAGAACCAGGGCTATAATTCTTAATCTTAAATGGCACAGCCATCATTTGTTTTCATTTACGACTGAAAGTTACATTTCGCTTGTTATCTTGTACATTTCCCACCTGTGATTTGTATAAGGAAATCTATTTCCATTTGCAAATGAATTTACTGTTGACTTTGGGACCTGGGAATACAGCTTGCTCAACCGAGGGTGTTGTAACTGAAATATTTAGTGCTTAATTGTGGCATCTGAATTTATCGTAAACGCATGCACACACTAAAATATTCGAGGAACACATTCATTGTGAATAACTCCTCGTGGGGAAAATACGTAGGTAGTGAGGAGGAACTTATTATGAAAGTTAAACGGAAAATGTTTTTTTTTTAGCACGTCTTTTGAAAAAAAAAATCGTGCTTATGTTATCGGTTTGTCCGTTCATCTGTCCGTCCGCCTGTAGACACCATATCTCTGCAACTATTAGTCCGATTTGAAAAAAATATTTTTGCATTAGGAAAAAAATATCATTTCGTTTTTTTATGATGTACAATTTCGCCAATAGAGGGCGTAAATGCAGATGATGTCGAAATCAAAATACATTTTATTCCACATATTTGCTTCTAAATCCGTTTCAAAAACTTTTTCTTCCGATTCCATTTATATCAAAGAATATTTTAGGTTTAGTTACTTTTCCAAATTACGCATAGATTTTCCGCTAGGGGGCGTAAAAGTAAATTTTGTTTTCCCCGATATCTCTTCTTCTAAAACTCCGATGTGAAAACTTTTTTCTTCAGCGGATACAGCTCCTGATGAAATTTTTTTTGCATATAATTTCTAATTTTTGGGTAAAGAATGCCTCGGCCACCAGGGGGCGTAAGCATTACTTTTTGCTTCTGATGTATTTCCCATAAAATCTCAGCTTCAGACATCTCGATTGAAAATATTCTTTCGTGAACCGGTGTCACTCACGTCGAAAAACCATTTCGGAATATTTTCTTCTTAAAATATTGCATGATTTCTCCACCAGGGGGCGTAGATGTATATCTTATTTTTGTCAATATCTCTGTATTAGGTCCGATTTGAAAACTTATTTATTGGACATGTTATTCATATAATTTCAAAAATTTCAAGTAATTCATAGACTTTCCGCTAGGGGGCGTAAAGTTAAATTGCGTTTTCTGCGTTATTTCTGCTTCTAAAACTCCGATTTGAAAAATTCTTCCTGTATCACATACAGCTCCTGATGGAAAAGGTTTTATCATATAATTTCTAATGTTTGGTAAAGAATGGTTTGGCCACCAGGGGTCATAAGTGATAATTTCTGCTTCTGATGTATTTGCAGCAAAATCTAAACTCCTGAAAACTCGACTAAAATTTTTTTCTTGGACCGATACCAATCACATCGAAAAACCTTTTCAGAAAACAGTAGCACTATACTAGTAATCCGATTTATTGGAGTAGGAAATAGACACATAAGCGTTTCCAAGCTTTCGCATATCAACCAGATGGATTTTTCAAGGAAGGTAGACAGAAACTGCAAACTGAATAATAGAACGCTTCAACAATTTGAACGCGGGAGCTTTAAATAGATACGACGTTATATTCATTTAAAAATACGAGGCATAAAGTTGGTTGTGCGCGCGGTATCCTGGTAGAGAGAAGACGTTACTTGAAGCATTGGTTCCAAATTCATGGCAACTCGAGTGAGACGCTATCATTTCAAGTATCGCTGTTGGTAATGATCTCCAAGGTTTCCCGAATGGCTGTACATTTAGGGGTAGAGTAGGTGGCTAATTTCATTATATCATACCACACAGTAGTAGCGGACAGGAATTTGACATCTGTGGATAGTGCCGTGGCTGCTTTACCATACGCTGTGTCCCTTTTATGTTCGTTGACGCTGATTTCAAACAAACGTTTTGTCATTCAAATGTAGTATCGTTTAGAGCCTTCCGGATGCTGTAGGGGGATCGCATAAACACCTGCTATGCAGGAGAGAGGTATTTTTTCACTTTTTCTCTTTAGCATAGTATATAAATCCCTGAAATGGCAATGGGCTGGACATACTGCCAGAAGAACAGACCATCGATGGACAGCCGAAATTTTAGATTGGATTCCAAGGGACAGGAAAAGACCCAGAAGAAGACCACATGGAAGATGGGTGGATGAAATTCGAAAGTATGCGAGAGTGACTTGGAGGAGACTGACACAAGACAGACCGCTGTGGAGGAAACTTGGGGAGACCTTCGTCCAGCAGTGGATTGATAATGGTTGACAGTGATGATGATGATAAAGATGCAGGAGACCTTATGCCGACGCCGTAGTTCATCTTTTTGAGGGCGTTTTTGAGTTTGTAAGACACATTTGGTATGTAGGAAATTGAGCCTAAATAACGAAGCTGGGGCACAGGAAGATTAGAATATTTGACCCTGGCTTTTTGGATAAAGTTACGTATCTGATTCAATGAATATCCTGCATCAGTGGCCAACTTGATGAAGCTTTCAATTTCGTGTTGTTTAGAATGAGTATCGGAGGAAACGGCGAAGGCTGTTCGAATTCGAGAACGGAAGATAACTGTTTTGTATTCTGCGGGACAGAATGAGCTGCGGAGCATCAGGTTGGGGACGGACATGGGCTTATAGCAGACTTGTATACCGAGGCGGTTGTCAGCCGTTTTTCTCAATAAAACATCCAGATAAGATAACGCGTTGCTGTGTCCTTTCCAGAATACTTTCTTCCTAAAATAATGCATGGTTTTTCTGCCAGGAGGTGTAGATGCATATATTATATTTGTCCCTAACTCTGCTTCGAAGAGTCTGATTTGAAAAATTCTTTCATTGTTGGAGAGCGTTTTCGCTGCGATATGTTTCTCATATAAATTCAAATTTTTCTTAACGCGCAAGTCTCTAACCAGAGGGGGTAAGCTCACAATTCCGTTTACAGCAATATCTGCGAGATTAAAAACCCGATTAAAAACTTATTTCTTCCGTGAGATACTATTGTTTTCCATACCGGTTCCATTGACTTTGAATAGCTTTTAATAAATTTAATTTGCGTCAGAACGGATTCAAAAGACATGCTCATTACACCCGAAAATTCGGTGTCATCTTTCTTGTTTCATTATGTATTACCTTACAATGGTAACAGTATTTTGTTCTGGAATAAAATACATGTTCGTAAATTATATCAATACCTGTGACGTAGCTACCTCACAGGTGACGCACACGCCAAGACGGCAAAGTTGCAGTGACTAACTTCGTCGGTGTAGCTTAATCGGTAGAGCATTCGGCTTTGCAGAGGAAGGATACGGGTTCGATATTCGTCATCGGCAAAGTTGTATTTTCACATTGTCGTCCGATCGTGGAAATGGATCTATTGGCCGTTGGGTGCTTCAAAAAATTGTATGATGTTCGTTTCACACATCGTCTGGAATTAGTCAGAATTCCTTCTTCTACTGTGAGCTCTCCTTCAAGCGTGGTTTGCCGGCTGACCCGAAAACCTACTATGCCGTCGCAAACTTTTCTCAAGCGGGAGGTGTATGTGACGTACCTACCTCAGACGTGACGCACATGTGAAGACGGCAAAGTTACACAGACAAGCTTCGTCGGTGTTGCTTAATTGCGGAAGCATTCGGCTCCGGAGAAGAAGGATGAGGGTTTGGTTGCCAGAAATGGGTTGTACGTGGTAGTGACGCCCGAACGCAAAATGTATCTCCTGACGTTGGGGTTTTTCGGAAAATGTGTGATGTTCGTTCCACGCATCGTCTGAAATTAGTCAGAATTCCTTCTACTCTGAGTTCTCCTTGAAGGGTGGTTTGCCGGCTGATTCGGAAATTTAAGATTCTGTCCCAGTCCTTTCTCAAGGGGAGGGAGATATATAGCGGTGTGCAAAAGTATTACATCGCCTGCACAAACCGTGAATTTTTAAGTTTAACTCTTTTTTAGCTAACTAATTTTCATTGTTATTTCATCGTTTATATTTCATTAGATGCGAAATTTAATGGATATTTCAAAAATGTCTTAGTTTTTCCTGTAGCTACTTCTGTTCTTAAGATATGACATAAAATATGGGGTTTGACAAACTCGTCGAAATTCACGTTAGCTGCGTATCAGTTGTTAAATCCAATCGTACACATTCTTTTACCTGATTGGCTGCTTCCTAATGCTATCCTAATCCTATGCCAGCCTTTATAAGGTTTGACGCAGAGCTACTAGAGCACTCTCGGCAGCGGGTGTCCTAGTGGTTAACGTTCGTAACTTCCACGGAAAAGACCTCGGGTTCAATCACAGCAGGTACGAACGCTCGAACCACTAAATATCCCGTGCGTCGAATGGGCACGTTAAGGCGTCGGGCCCCGGATACTAGCCTCCCGGTAGTAAATAAGGGCGTCTTCTACCTCGCTTCCGTGTCACTTTCCTATCGGGCACTCTAGCCCAAATCTTCTAGCTTCCTATTTCTAAGGGTTGTTTAAGATCTGGGGTCAGCCACTCCCTTCCAAAAATCCTCTACGTATGACCAGATTTACTAGAGCATTCTAGTGGTCGCTTCTTGTTGTTATTAGGGTATAATTTGTGCACATTCTCAATAATGATTAAAACTGCGGAATTGTCCACAGCGGAGAGGGTAAAAATAGTTGTTCTGCATGAAGAGGGATATTCTTCAAAGTAAATCGCTAAAAGAGTGGACTCTAATCAATCTAGTGAAGGAAGTGAAAGACACTACTGACATGAGAAAAATGCGTCGCAGTGGAAGGCCCAGATCTACTACAACCAGGCAAGACAGAGTGCTCAGAAAGCTAAGCTTGGCAGACAGGAGGCTCAATTCACCTGGATTGCTTCAAAGATGGTTTGAAGTGACTGATGTTACTGTTAGTATATCTATTGTTAGGAGGAGGCTGCTTCACTATGACTTACGTGTGCGCAAAGGCAAGCATAAACTACTGTTAACTGCAAATCAAAGACAGCGTAGACTTCAGTGGGAAAAATAGCATGTCTCATGGACAACCAAGCGATGAGAAATGTTCTTTTCAGTGATGAATCAGGAATCACAGTAGTGCCTATGTAAGGAAATTCAAGCATGAAGAATTCCATCCAAGTTGCTTAGTGACTACTGTTAAGCATCCAGCGAAAGTCATAGTTCGGAGCTGCATGTGTGCACATGGTGCTGGAGACCTCCATATTGTCGATGGTACGGTAAATGCACAGAAATACATCTGGATATTAGAAAAGAAGATGCTACCATCATCTGAAAGACCTAACGACGGCAATTTTATTTTTCAAGATGATAATGCTCTCTGTCATCGTGCTAAAGTAGTAAGAAAAGTAGTTTCAGGAAAATAATGTTCAGTATCTTCATTGGCCACCACAGTCACCGGACTAAGACCCGATCAATTTTTTTTTCAAAGTGTCATATGAATTATCAAACAAGTTAGTAAAATTATGCAATGCATTGATTATGATACGCTTTCCAATATACCAGAAATCATTACTCAAGTTATGAGGATAATTAATGGCTATGGAATAAATCTCGGTCTTGTGCCCTGAACTTTGATCCCATTTCGATGATATTCTACAGTACCGGTTCAATATACCTTCGAAATAACATGATAACGTTTTGTCGGAATGGAAGCATTTTTACGTAAGCTATGATGCATAAGGGCTATAGAATAGATTCCGCTCCTGTGTCCTAACATTTGACCCCATTTGCCCATTTTCAATAGGATTCGTTGACCCCATTTCGCCTATTTAATAGGCAGGCCCTTACAACATACTAACATTTCATTCAAATCGAAGAAATTTTTACGTAAGTTATGACGCATAATGGCGATGGAAGTGATTCCGCTCCTATGTCCTGACCTTTGACCCCATTTCACCCATTTTCTATAGGGTTTGTCCCCAGGTGGTCCCCTACCATATACTAAAATTTAATCGAAATCGAACTTTTTTTACGTTAGTTATGACGCACAAGAGCAGTGGAATGGATCCCGCTCCTATGTGCTAACCTTTGACCCCATTTCCTTCACGTTCAATAGAGTTTCTTCCTAAGTGATACCCTAGCACATACTAAAATTTCATCGAAATCGAACGATTTTTACGCGAGTTATCGTGCGGACGAACATACGCACACAAAGCGTGACGTAATGAGGCAGATGGGAATCGCGACCATCTGCTCTCAAAAGTGTGACGTCATAAAACTATAATAGGATCCACACACAACGCGTGACGTAATGACACAGATGGCGTGACCGCGCGCCAACATATCAAGTGACATCATAAGATCGTCCCCAGGTGGTCCCTTACCACATAAAATTTTTTTATCGAAATCGAACCATTTTTATGCATGTTATGACGCATAAAGGCAATGGAATGCATTCCGCTCTTGTGTCCTGAACTTTGACGCCACTTCACCCATTTTCAATAGGGTTCATTCCCAGGTGGTCCCCTACAATATACTAAACTTTCATCGACATCGAACCATATTTACGCAAGTTATGACACATAAGGGCAATGGAATGGATCTCGCTCCTATGCCGTGACCTTTGACCCCATTTCGCCCATTTTCAATAGGGTTCGTCCCCAGGTGGTCTCCTACCACATACTAAAATTTCATCGAAATCAAACCATTTTTACGCGAGTTATCGTGCCGACAGACGGCCAGACGGACGGACAAAGCTGGAGTATATACGCTTTTTCAACCTACGGTTGGAAAGCGTAAAAACGAAGCCAACAAGCAGAATTCAACTCATTGAGGATGTAATTCAAATTTGAAATCGTATTGTTCAACCCAATTTTTTACAAAACCTTGTTCACAGTATGCCAGCAAGATGCAAAGCTGTGATTAAAGCTAAAGGATGGGCAACAAAATATTAGGTACATTTTATAATTTTGTTTCACTATATATTTCTTTATTTAAATCTTATTTCATTCTGTATGAATTACAGAAACGATTTATGGCTGTAAACCTAAGTATTGTATAAATAATCTTTTTCATAATAATTTCGACTTGGTCATGATTTTTGCAATGTATCTTAAGAGCAGATGTAGCTACTAAGACATTTTTGAAATCTCCATTAAATTTTGCATCTAATGATACATGAAATAACTATGAAAATTAGTTAATTAAAAAGAGTTAAACTCGAAAATTCACCTTTTTTTGTAGATGATGCAATATTTTTTGCACACTACTGTATGTGACGTACGTACCTCAGAGGTGACACACGTGTCAAGGCGGAAAAACTGCAACGACAACGATGTTTGATAATTTTAGTTTTACTGGAAATCCACGCATTACGTTTGATGATTGTGGGTTACATTATGGCACATTAGACTGAAATTAGGGGCGTCGATATGCCTCTTTGTTTCAGAAATTGTTTCAGAAACAGGTATGAGTACAAAATACTTTCCTTTAGAAATACTGATACTTCGCTTTAAAAATGTGATTTAGCTGATTAAAAATTCATATGCACCGCTTTTTCAATATTTGCCAACGATTACTTATTCACAGAGCACATTTTGGCAGAATTAAAATATATTGTAAGGAATGAAGATGTGCTGCAGTTGTGCACTGTGAGCCAAAATGTTGTTTGCAAGGTGGAGACTAATATACTTCGGTGGTTTGGCCATGTTGAAAGAATGAGTGATGAGATGCTTACTAAGAAAATATTTTTAACCCAAGTGGCAGGAAGGAAAAGTGGAGGAAGGCAAAGGAAGTCCTGGGAGGTTCAGATTCAGGAGTGTCCGCATGAGAAAAAAATTGAGTATGAAGTGGTTTTGTGTACGTCGTGTAATGCATGCCAGTGAAGCCCGAGTTGTGTGTCAAGATCGCTGTAAATGGAGAAGTATGATACGGCAGCAGTAAGATAATAACCAGTTAAAAATTTATATCGTAGTTTGTATTTCTTTGTGGATCTTACCTCTGAACTGCTTAGTGATATGTATGTATGATGTACGCAAACAAAAAAACCTATACAGCAGCAAAAATGCGTCGAAAAAAAATCAAGCGCTAAGAGTTCTCAGAATCTGAAATGTTTGGAGCTCTGTTGATGACCGTAATATTTTTGCTTTTGGTATTAGTGAAAATTTGCTTTTTCTTCCCCCAAATCTTCAGTAATTTCAGAAGCACAAGGAAGAATGCCATATGCAGCAAAAGAATACCAGAAGCTGTGACGTATACTCTAATCCTTCTTTTAAGTTCCTGTATTTTTATGTAAATTTGGTTTCTCTTTGTTAAAGATTTTCAAAACTTAACGACACATTTTCCTTCTCGGCGAATTTTACTTTAGCAACAACCTAACATCGGATCGAAATGAGTGACGTAGAAAGAATCGAGAGATAAGATCTTGAGAAAGCATCGTTTCAAGTGCAAAGTTTCGAGAACACTGTTGCATACTATGTGAGATTAGACGAATAATTTGATGATTGGGAGGCAATACTTATGTGATAATGTTCAAGCGACCTTCTCTAAGCAGTTTGTATTAGACAACCTTTTTTTCGTCAATTCTTGACTTATGCTTATTCACGACTGATTAGCAAACGAAAATGTGTATGCTCAAGTCTGCTAAAGAGTAGAGAGGATAATTCTATTTTGTGTGACGACGTCTTGTTGACTTTTGACGGGCTGCTTAACATAATAAAAACGTAGCTTTTGTTCGTAAGTACTGCATTGTTACTCAACCTTGGCCGTTTCCTTTAATTGCGTAATTAATTATTCTATGCCTAATTAAGGATATTAGCGACCACTAGCATTGAAGCAATCAAGATTCAACGAACGCTATTTTACAATGAAGCTAAACATAATGAGTTCTATCGCTCTAACGTTGCAGTAAAGCTAATTTAATGCTAAAGTTACAATTAACTCAATTTAACAGATAACATTATAAAGCATGTTTGTTTATAGCATTCGATGTGGGTTTTCCTATTAAAACAGCAAATTACTTATCGTAAAACTACTGTTCATAGACAAGCAGAAAATGACACACTTCTAAGAATTGTTCTTTTTACTGAACTAGAAACTTACATGGGTTCCAAAACTTGCCCTTTCTACAGAATTTGAAAATTACACATGTTTCAGAAATAAGCTAATTTAATGATAAAACTACATTCAAATCTAGTTAATGGATGCCATTATAAAGCAATTTGTTTATACTTTTTGATGTGGGTTTTTCTATTGAAACAGTAAATTACTTATCCTAGAAATGCTTTTCATAAACAAGCAGAAAATTACACACTTCTAAGAACTGTTCTTTTTACAAAACTAGAAACTTACATCGGTTCCAAAACTTGCCCTGCTTACAGAACTAGACAATTACGCAGGTTCCAGAAATTGCCCTTTTTATAAAACTGGAATATTACACAGGTTTTAAATTGCCCTTTCTGTAGAACTAGAAAATTATTCAGGTTTCAGAAATCGATCTTTTTACGGATTTAAAAAGTTATACAGGTTCCACAAAGTGCCCTATCTACAGAACTAGAAAATTACATAGGTTCCCTATCACTGTTATGCTGTTAAGCTGTCATTTTTAACTGTCACGATCAGGGCAATGCTTTGGGTACAAACATATTGCAAATTATTGTTACCATATCATCGTTTCGGTTCGATTCGGCCTTGGTGATTTCAACATGCTCTAAGATAAATCTCTCTTCAGGTCTTTTAACTGCTAAACAAGATGGTATCCCATCGGGAAAAATGGTGGGAATGTGAGAAAAAATGAAAACGGTTGACGAAAAAAACAAACAAACAAAAAAACTTTTTCTGTTGTGATTCTTTGCTCTGTTCTTGCTTTGTATCGTATAAAACTGTGATTTTGTCACTCTTACAAGACAGACGGCGACTTGTCGTAACCCTTGTCGTAAACGGGATTTTGTCGCTGTTTAAAGTCACCGTTACTTCCGGAGAGTTGTCACCGTGACACGAAACTCATGGTTAATCCCACCTCTAGTGCACAGCTGAGTTTGATAGGAATTGCAATCGGCACTATCAATTCAGTCCTGACGAAATACATGGAACTCGCTGATAATCGCACCTCTAGAAATACATGAAACTCACTACGAAATACACGAAATTCACTGTTAATCCCACCTCTAGAAATAAACGAAACTCACTACGAAATAAACGAAACTCACTACGAAATAAACGAAACTCACTGTTAATACCACCTCTAGAAATAAACGAAACTCACTACGAAAAACACGAAACTCACTGTTAATCCCACCTCTAGAAATACACGAAATTCACTACGAAATACACAAACTCACTGTTAGTCCCACCTCTAGAAATACACGAAACTCACTGTAATCCCACCTCTAGAAATACACGAAACTCATTGTAATCCTACCTCTAGAAATACACAAAACTCACTGTAATCCCACCTCTAGAAATACACGAAATTCACTACGAAATACACGAAACTCACTACGAAATAAACGGAACTCACTGTTAATCCCACCTCTAGAAATAAATGAAACTCACTACGAAATACACGAAATTCACTGTTAATCCCACCTTTAGAAATAAACGAAACTCACTACGAAATACACGAAATTCGCTGTTAATCCCACCTCTAGATATACACGAAACTCACTACGGAATACACGAAATTTACTGTTAATCCCACTTCTAGAAATAAACGAAACTCACTACGAAATACACAAAACTCACTAACAAATACACGAAATTCACTGTTAAACCCACCTCCAGAAATAAACGAAACTCACTACGAAATACACGAAACTCACTGTTAATCCCACCTCTAGAAATACACGAAATTCACTAGGGAATACACGAAACTCACTACGAAATAAACGAAACTCACTGTTAATCCCACCTCTAGAAAAACACAAAATTCACTACGAAATGCACAAAACTGACTGTTAATCTCACCTCTAGAAATACACGAAACTCACTACGAAATAAACGAAACTCACTACGAAATAAACGAAACTCACTACGAAATAAACGAAACTCACTACGAAATAAACGAAACTCACTGTTAATCTGACCTCTAGAAATGCACGAAACTCACTACGAAATACACGAAACTCACTACGAAATACACGAAACTCACTACGAAATACACGAAACTCACTACGAAATACACGAAACTCACTACGAAATACACGAAACTCACTGTTAATCCCACGTCTAGTGCGTAGCTGAATCTGATAAGAATTGCAATCGTCACTAACAATTCAGTCCTAACGAAATATTTGAAGATGTAAAAGGTCACGTGCTTGATGGGTTTCAGGAATATTAACACAGGAGCAAAAAGCATGCTGCAAACGAATGTGCTTCACCAACTCGAACATGCGTCGTGTGGATCCAGTCAAATCACTGGTTCATCACTTTGACTTGAGAATCTTAATTTTGGCTCTGTTTCCACCTTCTCGCCTTCCATGAAATTCGGTGTTGTTTGGTCAGCCGGCATGATGATTTAATACATTTTAAAGATGGAGATGCATCATCACGACTGACTACCTCGAAAAGGACATTACTGTCACTTTTGCAAACTATCCCAAACATATAAGCCAACTTCATGTAGCCATTAAGGAGTAGAGGCATGGAAAACCATGAAAAAGTGTTTCCTCTTTCATTACAGTGCTCGTTATCAGAAATCTGATATAGCGAAGACCACCTGCGAAGTGCAGGATTAGTTTCTTCAGCACCCATTCTATTCTACAGAGCTTGCCTTCTAGTGACTTTTATGTGTTCTCCAGGCTGAAGCAAAATGTCCATGGGAAGCGATGTTGCTGCAGCTAAGGAGGCGCAGTTGGAAGACTCCAATAAATATTTCTTTTCAACTGAGATCAAGGCACAAGAGCCGCAGTGGTTAACAAGGGTGGCGAATTCAAGGCAAAATTCACCACACTACCAAAATCTGTTGCATTGGAAAACACATGTAAACAATTTTAATCATTTATTTAGACTTATTTTTTTGAGCTGTCCTTGTTAGCTTTAGGAAACGCGTGGAAAACTAAACAGAAATTAATACGATCGTTGACATCTTTTGTCTTTCAAAAGGTTCAGAAACATCAAACAGAAGTCATCGCTCTTTCCACGTTTATAAGTGAGTCACGGAAAATTCTCATTGGCCGCTACCGTGAATCGAACCCAGGGTTTTCCAGTTACGCGCCGGACATACTACCACTGCACCACAGCATCCTCGAATTCTCACAGAGTCACATACGACTAACTGCTAAACCAAAGATTACATTCTTTGGTGAATTCCCAGCATTCTGCTGGGGCTCCAAGAAGCAACCTGCAATGTGGTTTGGTAGTTAGTCGTATGTGAGAATTCAAGGCCGCTGTGGTGAAGTGGTAGCATGCCCGGCGCGCAACTGGAAGACCCTGGGTGCGATTCCCGGTGGCTGCTGATGAAAAATTATCCGTGACTCACTTATAAAAGTGGAAAGAGCGATGCCTTCTGTTTGATGTTCCCAATCCACTTCAATGTGTGTATTAATTAAGGTTCAGAAATTCTGGTTTAATGCACAAAGTAACCCGGATTCCAGATTTTTATTAATGACACGATATCGATTTTATAATTTCCACTACAGAAAATATCGATTCGTGCAACAACGCGCAGGCCCATCATTGAAAATAAATTGACTATTCAAAGTTAGGAAAGGTTGCTGTTCAGTTAGAACTAATTTCCAGATATGATTGTGTTGTAGTTAATACGCAATTGTCTCTGATGATGTCGCGTGTTGCAATATGACATGTAGCGCCCGAGGTTGTTTGCGTGCTTTGAAGGCACGGACTGTTTGAAATCAACGATAGAGCCTTGCTGAGAACATCAGCGCAACGGTCGAGTCAGCCGCATCATTAAGTTAGGGCTATCTAATTATGTTTTAGACAGGTAGTTTATTAATTTGGGTTCTAATACATTTTTACCGTTTAATTGTTGTACCCACCATGAGTGAATATATTGAATATTAGTATACAGCCCGTCCTAGGACGGTTGTTTTAAAGCTTTAAATAAATATTAATACATAGGGGATAAAAGATACATACATGGCTGCAGACAACTCAAAGCAGCATGGAGAGGTGCATGCTTGGTGTAACCAGAAGAGATAAGAAGAGGAACTCGTGGATCAGAAAAATGACAAGAGTGGAAGACGTCATGATCAGAGTAAAATCTTTGAAATGGCAATGGGCTGGACATACTGCCAGAAGGACAGACCATCGATGGACAGTCGAAATTTTAGATTGGATTCAAAGGGACAGGAAAAGACCCAGAAGAAGACCACATGGAAGATGGGTGGAGGAAATTCGAAAGTATGTGGGAGTAACATGGAGGAGACTGGCACAAGACAGACCGTTGTGGAAGAGGCTTGGAGAGACCTTCGCCCAGCAGTGGATTGATAATGGTTGACAATGATGATGATGATGACATAGGGGATGTTGCCAGTCCTGTGACGGAGTGAAATGTTTAATTGAAGTGGATTGAAAACAAATCATGTAGACGCCGGATTTCTGTAAGGAAACATAGCAAACTTATATAGTAAGAACTCATTCATGTTAGGACTAAAAATTATATGCTTTTTTTTTCAGTTTTTAAAAAGACCTCGCGATAAATATCATTCTGAGTGAAATATTTGTTGTTCAACAATTGTAGATAAAAGCGTTTAGATCGATATTTTGCAAAATGCGTATACACTGAGTGGGCACTTTATTATGACCACCTGACAGTTATAAGTAAATAAGCTAATTTGCTTAAAACTGTCAAGTGGTCACTATTTGTTTCTCCTGATTCATCTGCTGTTGATAAGATAGTAGCAGGAATTGTAATTAGATCAGTTAGTTTTCCGATAACAGATCGGTTCAGATTGGCTAGAAATGAAATATAAACATAGAAAAGAACCAGTCCATCACAAATAGGTATGTTGAAGCGGCCATTTTGGCCTGAAACAAAGCTATTTTAGGCCAAAATAGCTGTGAATTGGTTCTATAGGAAGTGATGCCTGACAGACAAAGAAAAGGAATGATGTATAGGGCGTTCAATAGTTTCATGATATTGGATGCAGGAAATAACACACGTGCCAGACGTACTTGAAATACCTCTGATCTGTTGCCGGCTGTCGTGGCAGGTTGTGTACATCGTGCATTCTGCTACTGCATCAAACTCTTGCATTCATTTCTTAGGAAACAGGCAAAAGAAACTAAATATGAAGCTGGATGTTTCTGAATGATACTGACGAGTCATTTTCACGTTTTTTGTGATTTCAACTTTTTGAGTTCCTTAAATGTTTATTTACTGGGACACAAATTCGCCACATAAGGCGTATTATGACTGGCTTGGGTACTGTGGCACGAGAGCATAGGAGGATAAGTTCATTGCAGTGGTCGTGGACTATGTCAAAATTTTTTAAAAGGAATCAGAGCTTTCGTGAATGTGTTCAAGCATGTACTTTTTTCGAGCGACCCTCGAATGTGTTAGATATTAACCATGTTTTTGTTTAATAAAAAATTATTATTTTTCGTCGATCGTACATGATTTACTACTTTTATATATAAGATCTGAGTACATTTAACCATATCTTTTGTAACATAACCCTTCCGATGTACCTGAACAACACGGCGCCCAATACCTTCTGCGCTCTCTAAAAAGTCCTCATATAGCGACCGGGTTTTACGAAAGCTGCAGCAAAAACAATTCATTTCCTTCTCGCACCCCAGAAGCAAATTTGGCATTGGTGACAAGCTCTCCCTTTTACACTGTTGTAAAAAGTTTGCATTAGGTTACACCAGAAAGTGTTGCTATGCCATCTGCACCATTTTTCCGGCAAATAAACCTTTGTGTGATGCAAGAAACATACTTGAACATGCTGCAATGTATGCAACTTCGCACTGTTAAGGTTGAATGCCGTATCACGGTGCGTAATTGCATCATTTTTTTAAAAAGTACTTCTGTACACTCTTTGCGAAGAACAAACAAAAGAAAACAACAACGAAGCACCCCGAGAAAGCCGCTCGATCTTGATGAAACTTCATATGTAAATACCAAACCATCAAATCATCATATGTAGAGGATTTTAGGAAGGAAGTGTCTGACCCCAGGTCTTAAACAACCCTTAGAAATAGGAAGCTAGGAGATTTGGGCTAGAGTGCCCGATAGGAAAGTGATACGGTAGCGAAGTAGAAAGGAGGAGGAAGACGCTCTCATTTATTACCGGAGAGCCAGTACCCTGGGTCCGACGGCTTAACGTTCCCATCTGACACACGGCGGGTATTTAGTGGATCGAGCGTTCGTACCTGCCTGGGATTGAACCTGAGGTCCTTTCCGCGGCAGTCACGAACGTTGCCTACTAGGCCACCCGCGGCCCATATATGTAAGTACCAGAATGCCGAATATGCTGATGATTAAAAAAATAACGACCAGTGACAAAATAGTGACCCCCCACAGCGCATGGAAACCGCGATTCTAGGAGGATAGATCTAGAGCAAAGCTCGCACTCACGGACAATTGTGAGAGCGGATTTTGGTTTCATTATCCTCCACGGACTGTGAGAATGCCTCGACGTCGGATCCATGCACTCTACGAGCAGTTGAACAAGTTTGAGAGAGAACGTATAATGGGTTGAGAGAGGCCGATTGGTCAAGTCGCCGTATCACCGGGTATTTGGGTCGGAGCGACGCGTCAATCGGACGATATTGGCGCCAATGGGTCGAGTAGGGCACAACCTAGCGGTACACGGGCAGTGGACGGGAGAGGGCAAGGGCAAAACACGGGATCGAGGAATTGTGAGAGCCGCACGAACAGAAGAGAATTCGTCTCTCTCAACTATCCGTGGCTATGTTGCTTCGTCTACAGCTACGAACGTGGCAATCTGGACAGTTGCCAGATGACTTGCGGCACGAGGACTACATTCGAGGAGGCCACTCCCCCCGCTCACCACTGACCAATGAGCATCGCCACTACCGGTTGCAATGGTGTTGGGCCCTATCAAACTAGAATAGTTTCCAGTGGCGTCGTGTTGTCTTCAGTGATGAGTCACTGCTTGCACTTGGCGCCGATGACCAGCGCATACGTGTCTGGATACGAGCCAACCAGTGCATGGTTCATGCCTTTACCGTGGAACAGCACACAACTCACACACCGGGAGTGACTGTCTGGGGAGCCGTTTCCTAAGATAGCCGGACACCCTTTGTAGTCCTCCCAACCACCTCACGGCTTAACGGTACGTCGACGACATTCTACGACCTATTATGCCGCCATTCCTGCCGCAGCATCACCGAGCAATTGGTCAGGAGGATAATGTTTGGCCACACACGGCACAGCTCTCCCAGGACTGCCTCCGTAATGTCGACACCATTCCACGGCCAGCCCGATCGTGCGACCTCTCACCGATAGAATGTTTGGGACATGCTGGGATGCCACCTACACCCATCCCGGAATGTCGGCGAACTGTCCCGCAATTTGGACACCATATGGCAGGCTATACTTCAAGACAGTATCCGTGAACTACATGCGTCTATGTCACGCCAGGTAACCGCTACTATCAGAGCTGCCTTGTTTCACTTGTGTAGCTGTTTTATCCGAATAAATGGCCCAACTGCTCAAGAATTGCAATCATTTCCTTTCCTACACATGTACATTACACATACTAATTTTCATCTCGATTGGACGATTCCTTGCAGGGGCTTCGCTTTTTTGGGAAAGAGTGTATTTCATGCATCACACAATGGTTTACGTTTGCACAAAAAGTGGTGCAGCTGGTATAACACCACTTTTTAGTGCAACCTACTAACAATTTTTTCACAGTGAAGTCCTTTATTCTCTGTTCCATGACTTAAGGACACTGCCGGGAAGGGACTATTCCCCCTGGCAGGAACATCATGCCACTGGAAAGACATCAGTGACCCCAAGCATATTATTTCTTAGGTTCAACGGCATTGTTGTAGCCCTTTTAGCACGTAATCAATCAGAAAAGTGTAGAGGAATCATCCCCCTCAATGGCCGCTTTGCATAAAAACGCTAAGGGAAAAGCAACGCCTTTTGATGGGTAGGTTCACTAGTTCCAGTCGTGTCCGGCTCATTTATTTGACAAGGAATATGTTAGGGCCTCCCCGGTGGCGCAGTGGTCTAATCGATGGCTTTATGTCCGGGTTCGCATCCCGGTGAGACATGGTTGTTGTGTTTGTCTTACGGCACTGGCCCTCTCCCTTCCCTGGAATCAGTGGCCCTAAATTAGGAACGGGCGACTACTTATAGCCCATTGAGTTGCTCACAGTGGTCGTTAAAAGTAAAAAAAAACAAAACAAAACAAAGAAAAAACGGTCTGTACATCCATTTTTACGTTCGGGCGCCAATGTGAAAACACAAATTTGTCCGTGACGAAAATCAAACCTGCGCCCCCTTACTCCGGAGTAAGTTTCTCTCCCAACTAAGCTGCACGGACAGAATGTATCGCTGCAGATATGTCACTTTTTCACGTGCTTTACCTCTGTACACTGTTAAAAAGTTTGTGGTAGGTTGCACCAAAAAGTGGTACTACACCAGCTGCACCACTTTCTGAGAAAAGACACACTACTGTGTGGTGCAGACGAAACCTAAAATCATGATGCGACTTTACATCACGTTATGGTGCAAGGTTATACCACATTATGGTGCAACGTTGCACCATGTTTTTGGGTTTCATTTGCACCACACAGTGGTGTATCTTTTCTCAAAGAATGGTGCAGCTGGTGTAGTACCACTTTTTGGTGCAACCTACCACAAAATGTTTAACAGTGTAGTACGTCACACACCTCTGGGTGGATTGAACTGGAGTTACGGATAAGAAATCGACCACAACGACAGTCTTTGCTCTCTACTCTGCTAGCAGCTTTGTAGGACGAATGGCGTGCCATTCCTGTGGAGACCTACCGGAAATTTGTTGATAGTATGCCTCGATGTGTTGCCGCTGTCATGCAAGGAAAAGGTGGACCGACTAATTGCGATAATAAAACCATTTGTCTCAAAACATTGGTGCCTAAATACTGTTGGTAATATAATGTATATTTGATGAAGTTGTATTGCGACTGAAATACTTGGAGCCTCACTTTAGAGGTCCGGTTATTGATACTACGGAAATATAATACTGTCGACATTCTTGGAAGCGTAGTACTGATGTAGCTTAAAGAACAAATAAAACAATTTTATGTGAGTACGTAAAGATTATTCTCTTCTCACCGTTAGAAATTCTGATACTGCATGTTGTGTAATTAAGGACTTTGTGTTAATTATTTGGAGCCTAACATTAAGAAGCTATCACAGATAGTACAAGTATTGTTTTAAGTGAATAATAATTAAAAAAAACTGGTTTGTTATAAAAAAATCGACTAAAATCGTCGGCCGTCGTGCGTATTTGTTTCACACTTTTAAAAGATCTAAGTACTTTTAACTATCCTTTCTAACTTAATAAACAAGAGATGTTCGTCATGTTTCCCCGTAGAAAGTTTCATCAGGATTCAAATGACATTTGTGAGGAATTATGTTATCAGGAAAATGCTATTTTTTTTAATTTTCGAATACTCCATTTCATAAGCATGAGCTTTTAGAGCAGGTCTTATTTTTCGCAGATCAGTGTACCGTGGTAAGTATTTTAGCCCATCCACGAATCTTTACATTATTTTTTCTACTGTAAATTAGCTAACTCTAGGCACTTATAAGATTGAAAAAGAAACGCGCATACTATTATAAATACTGTGACGTTATCAAACAATAAACAGAAAATGACGTTATCTAATACATGAAGGGTATTTAACAGAACTTTTAGCATTTGTGTTCCCGATTGATTTCCAATGTGAATTGAACTGAAACCACTGAAGTTACATCTCACGGATCAAAAGGATTTAAAACTCAACCGAATGTTAATCTGCAAGTTCCCTCGTGTATATTATTGAGTGTTTTGAAACTTTCTCCCTTTTCCTCCCTGAGGGATACCTTTGTAAGATTGATGTTTGTCATTAAATTGTGGCAAACAGCATTTCAGGATCATGGTAATGGCGATACACTTGAAATAACAAAGCAAATGCGAGTCAAAATGTTCTCTCGGGTGCCCTTTGGAAAAGGCACTGACTTTCAAACTGGTTATAAATAGGAACCCATCAACGTATCTCCACGGAGTATTCATACAGTGAATCCCTACGGTTACAGAGCATATTTTAAAATGTCAATGTGGGCGGCAGTTCTTGACACCGCACATGTGTTTGCTGAGCTGCGAATCAACCTAATATTTCTTTTTTCCTTCAACAATAGATAAAACTCTGAAAGAATTTCATCCTCCAAAGTTCACAGGACTCTCTTGTTAAACAAAACTAGAGTACCCTCAAAAGATTTTCGTTAGTGCACATAATGGACTCGCTGAAAATAATCTTGTCTTACCATAATGCAATGTAAACAAGATTATTATATTTACACTCAATGGACAAAACATTAGAGATACCTACCTAACAGCGTGTTGGTTCTCCTCTAGCGCGAATAACAGCCTGTACACGCTGAGGGATCGACTCCACCAGATGCCGGAGGGTTAGCTGGGGTAATGCCAGCTATACCTGTTGCAGAATTGTCCACAACTCCGCCCGAGACGTCGGTCCAAGATCGATGGATCTAATGTTCGCCTCAACGGCATCCCAGAGAGCTTCTACAGGGTTTGAATCCGGTAGCCTTGGGAGCCACTGGATGGTTCAAAACTGAGATGAATGTTCCTCGAGCCATGCCTGATTGGTTGTGGCCCGATGGAGCTGCGTAAGGTCCTGCTGGAATAGGAGGATGTGCGAAGACCATGAAAGCGTGTCGATGATCAGCCAACACATGCTGACAGCACGCAGCTGTTAAGGACCTCTTCAAACACACTAAGGGACCTAATGCATCCCATGAGAAGGCTTCCTAGTCCATCACAGAACCGACCTAGCACGGCGGGGACATGGTCTTATGCTGTCGACGCCACACCCTCAACCCCCCACCCCATCCACTCGGTAATGCTGAAAACGAGATTCTTCGCACCACACGACGCGGCGTCACTCTGTAGAGCTCCAATTTTGATGGTCCCGCCATCAAAATTGGTGCTCTACAGTACTTGGGTGATAGAACGACCCACCTGTCTTCCGGCGAAAATGGATTCATCATCAGAGGCGTTCAGGTCACCACGTTTACCTATGTTTGTCATCTATTGCGATACACTGTTGGGAAGATCTGCTATCCGCCTATTTGTCGCCTGCGTTCGAATTGGGTTTGTTCCACTCTGCGCGGGGAACGACCCTATCTCTTTTTTCTCCACTGAGTGTATACCGGTGAGCCATTATATTATGACCACACCCGCCTAGAGTAATAAGAGCGCCTGAAGACCGAACGGTGGAGCAGGTGAAGTTCACAGAACAGTGAACATACAACCCGAGGACTGGCTTTCACCTAGTAGAGTGTCCGGAGTCAGAATAAAAAAACTGCCGATTTATCGGAGTTTGATAAAGGACAAATTGTGATGGCACGGCACCTCGTAACTACGATCTCGGAAACGGCGCAGCTTGTGGGTTGTTCACGTGCCGCTGTAGTGAGTGCGTATCAAAAGTGGTGCACAGATGGCCAAATGACGAACCGTCATCCAGCCGTATGTCAACCGCAGCTCAATGATGCCAGAGGGGAGCGGAGAATGCTATGCATTGTCCACAGCGATCGCAGGACCACAGTGCGACAAATCACTTGCAGCTACAACAGTGGTGATCAGGGCAATGTGCCATATCACACAGTTCATCGCAATCTTCTGTGCATGGGCCTGCGTTGCCGAAGATCCAGCCAGATCCCCATGCTCACTGCACGTCATCGTCAGCAACGCATGAAATGGGCCCAAGATCATCGAGAATGGACCGTGGTCGATTGAAAGAAAGAGCCTGTCTGACGTACCAAGATTCCTGGTGCATCACGTGGACGGTCGAGTGCAGATACGCCGCTTACCAACGGAGGCTATGGCACCTTGATGCACTGTCGGGCGGAAACAGGCCGGCGGCGGCGTTGGTATGTTGTGGGCGATGTTTTCGTGGGACACTTAGGGCCCCTATTATCCTAATAGCACAATCTCTGACAGCTTTCAAGTATCTGAACATTGTTGCAGGCCAAGTTCACCCATTCATGGCAACTGTGTTCCCTGCTGGTGATGGCCATTACCAACAGAATAATGCGCCGTGCCACACTGCCAGGATCGTCAAGGAGTAGTTCGAGGAACAGGCTGGTAACTTTTGGTTAATGCCCTGGTTTCTAAATTCACCTGACATGAACCCAATCGAAAATTTGTGGTTCAATTTGGAAAAGCGGGTTCGCACTAAATCACCACCACCCCAAAATATACGGGAACTGTAGGACCTGTTGTCGACATTGTGGTACCAGATACCCCAGGATAACTATCACCACTTCATGGAATCCATGCCTTGCCGAGTGGCCGCTATTTTGCGCGCAAAATAGCGCAAAAATATTTTTGCGCGCCTACAGCTTATTAGGTAGGTAGTCATAGTGTAATGGAAATGTGAATGTTACCACTGTATGGAGGGATAAATCTTTAAGCTTTTATTTGGAACCCAGTCACACCTACAAATAAGAACTGTGATCTTTGTCTTCAACACTAAAAATTGAAGAAGAATAAATCAACAGTCAAGTTGAAGAACTGAAAACCTGCTTCCGGTAAAGAGAAAAAAACTGCACTCGATAAAATTTCAGTCCTTAGATATTGATTACTTCAAACTTATTCTGCGTACGCAGCAGCCCCATGGCCGAATGGTCTGAGGCACAGGTCTGTGACCGTCCGTCCGAGATCAGCACGGGTTCCAGTGCCTGATGAGGCATGGGTGATGTGTTTATCTGATGGCACTGATTCTGACTCATTCGTAGAACCAGTGCTCCCGGTGACCGGTTATAGTTGTTATTGTGGTCGTTATACTTCGAAAGCAAGCGAAAAGTAGAGCGAAACAAAATGCTGAGAACAATGTGGAAAGTAAATAAATATAATCAGATAATTAAAACTAAATATCGCACAGTACATCCGTTAAATTTTTATGGCCACAACACTTAACATCTCAAAGCATACACAAAATAATTCATCGCTTTGCAACGAGGGCAGAAGAGATACTTCTCATATGTGACGAGACGTCACAAGAGACAAAGAAAGACGCTGATAAAAAAAGCTTCACAAAAAACGTTCCCGGGTAAAAAACATAATTGACCAATTGTTGCAGCGCTGCGGCTTGATTACATGTTCAATGCACGCTCACTATGTCCAAGTGTAGGGGAAGAAACGTGTAAATCTATTTCTGCTTCTGATTACCCAAGTTTGCGGGTCCTTATTTATCTTGACTTTCGATTTCCCAGGGAACTCGTCTGGCTTGCATGAAAAGGAGAAAATGTTTTCGACCGACACAAACACTTTGCCCAAACGAAAACAAGAAACACAAAAGCAACTTCTCTCACCTAAAGGTAAGCTCTGAAGAATAAGCATACAACTGATAAATTGCTGCAGCAACCATTTATCAGCCCATCAAAAATTTCACCGACTTAAATTCGCTGCCAGCAGTAAAGCAAGGAGCATTACACATTCCATGATCAACATAAAGCTTGATCTAGTGTAAAGATTTTAACCGAATTTCTTGCCATTTATCTCTATTGTTTACACCTGCATTTGAAGAAAACTACTCAGGCCGCCACGGTGGCGCAGTGGTCTAAGCGCTTGCTTCTGATCCTTCATCCAAGATGGGTTCGGATTTAAATTCCGATGAGGCACATATGTTTTGTTTGTCTTACGGCACTGGCTCTCTCCCTTCTCTGGAACCAGTGGCTTTAACTCAGGGACGGGTGACTGCTTAAAAAAAGAAAACTAAACTACTCTGTGAGCAGTTTTATTCAAGTGCAGAGAGCTGTTATTACTTAGTGCCATGAGCAAGACTCCTCATTATAGGCCATAACTACTTCAAACACCAAAGCTACTTCTTCAAAACCTATGAAATGTTTGCGAAAGGACACATACAAACACGTTTGTTAGCACTTGTGAATATACATGTGTTAACACTTCACATCCCGATAGCTAATGTACCCAAGCAAGCCGCCCCGGTGGCGCAGTGGTCTAAGGCGTTGGCCTATGATCGTTCGTCCGTAAGGGGTCCGGGTTCGAATCCCGGTGAGGCATGGATGTTGTGTTTTTCTTACGGCACTGGCTCTCTCCCTTCCCTGGAACCAGTGACCCTAAATTAGGGACGGGCGACTGCTTATAGCCCATTGAGTTGCTCACGGTGGTCGTTAAACCTCCAATCAATCAATCAATCAATCAATGTACCCAAGCAACTTTACGTGGCTGAGATACGCCTCTACCAGTTTGAAGCCACAGCAAAGCATTTAATGTACACGGTCGAATGACATAATTGTGACCACCAGCTAATATCCAGATTGACCGCCGTGTGCAGCGCGGACAGCAGCTAGACGAGCTAGGAGTGACTCAGTAAGGTTGTGGAAGGTGTTCAGAGGTATGTGGACCCATGCTGACTGCAGTGTATCTGATAGCTGCTGGAGGGTGCGTGGTGGAGGATCCATCCATAGAGAGAACAACACGATCGAGGTGGTCCCACAGATGCTCAATTGGGTTTAAGTGTGGGGAATTAGGGGGTCAGGGAAGTACTTTGAAATCTTCATGTGCTTTTCCAATCAATCTTGGGCATTTCTAGCTGGCCGCCCCGGTGGCGCAGTGGTCTAAGGCGCTGGCCTCTGATCATTCGTCCGTAAGGGGTCCGGGTTCGAATCCCGGTCAGGCATGGATGTTGTGTTTGTCTTACGGCACTGGCTCTCTCCCTTCCCTGGAACCAGTGACCCTAAATTAGGGACGGGCGACTGCTTATAGCCCATTGAGTTGCTCACGGTGGTCGTTAAACCTCCAATCAAAAAAAAAAAAAAAAATTCTAGCTGTGTGACACGTCGCATTTTCGTACTGGAAGATCCCATCCGCCCCAGGTAAGACAATCAGCATGTATGGGTGTACATGGTCTGCTAGGATGAATTCATAACAAATTCGGTCCATAGTGCCTTCCACAGGAATGAATGTACCTAGATAATGCCCCGAAAACATTCCCCAGACCATAACGCTGCCCTCACCAGCTTGTGTTATTCCAGCAATGGTTGAAGTGTGTTTGCTCTCCGATGTTTCTCGCCTTATCTGCTAACGTTCATCCGTTCGATGAAGCAGAAAATGTGACTCCTCGAAGAAGGCAATCCTTTGCCAATCAGCGGAGGTCCAATTTCGATACTGCCGTGCAAATGTAAGCCTTTTCTGACGATGCACCTTCGTCAGCATAGGTGCAGTAACCATCCGTGTGCATCGGAACCTTATACGCAGCAGGGTTTGCTGAACTGTCGTTTCAGACACACTTCCGGTAGCCCCCTGGTTCATTCGGCCAGTGAGTTGCTCCATCGATCGGCTCTCACGCACCTTCGAAACCGACGTTCACCTCTCACATCAATGGTACGTGGGTCTCCGCAGTTTCCACGTCGCTTATTCGCAATGGTGACATTTCTCCAATCACGACACACTTTAACCACAGCAGCACGCGAACAGTTCACAAACTGCGCTGCTTCAGAAATACTGCCACCCTTGGCCCAAAAGCCGATAATCATCCCTATTTGCAGATCTGATAAATCGCTCTTTTTATCCATGACAGCAAAGAGTGATATGTTTTCAGAATGCATACAGCACACCTTATATACCCTCCAAGCCAGCTCACGACACGTGCCTTCTTTCATTGGCTATGCGCTGTTGATGTCAAAAGTAGGAGGTGGTCACAATAATGTCACTCGACTGTGTATGGCAATGGCGGGCGCCCTGCTATTAGTCAACTTCGAGTGCATGCGTATATTACGACTCTTAATAAAAACCGGAAGAAGCTCTCTGCGTGTGACTTTTATGCTGTGCTATGTGTTTTGCTTGCTCAAAACTAATGAATTTTTTCTCTAGTGATTAAATACACCTGTCAGCTTTTGCATTATTAAAATTTATATTAATATGCAAAATTAATTGCGTTGTAATAATTTTACGCATATTAAAAAGACGAACTTTGGATCCACAGGTAATATTTTCATTAATAAATTAGTCTCATCAGCTTTTTTTGCCGTCATTTTTTATGATTGTTGAATAGAAATGAGTAATTATCGCTTTATCCTTCGAGCTACTGCGAATGCTTAAATGTCCTGAACAATGATTCTAATTTCTTTTCTTTGCTGCCGCAATGTGGATATCAAACGTCCTTTTACCTTTTTTTCTTAACACAATCTCGGTATTATGCATTTTTTAAAACCAAACTAACTAGCTTTATCACAAAGAGGGTAACTTCGTTATTTTGCGCTGTCGTTGATGTCGCAGGAGAATACAAACCGAAATAACATCTTTAATAAAACGGTATCATCAACATTCCCATACATTGTTAATTTTTGAAAGGTGAAATAAGTCGACAGTTTCTTTAAAGAAGGAAATCGATATCTAATGTTAGCGAAAGTTCGCGTTGTGTTGATGATTGTTTGCTTAGAAATAAAGCACCCAAGTCACCGAAATAAACGGGCGTATTATGGAAACCGCTCTCCTGGGCAATTACTTCCAAGAAAGCAGTTATTTTCTTCTTGTTGCGATGAATTAATCGCCGATTATCGCTGAAATTAGTATTCTCATTGCATGTTTTTGTGTATTTTGAAAAATGATTGAAAGCTATTCATAGAGTTTTCCCATGTTCAGTTGCTTTGTAATGGTATGCTTTTTTAATTCCCTGTATGTGCACGAATTTTTGCCCGCTTGAAACGATATCATGACGCAGTTTTTCTGGTGACCTGTTACTTTCTTCTGAAATTTGGAATGAAGGAAAAGTCATCTGATGGAAATCACACACACACACACACGCACACAGAAACTTAGTAGACAAAATACAGAGATAGAATGATTGGCAATTGTCATGGAAATACCTCGCGCTGAGTAGAACGGACCCAAATCAAACGCTGGTGATTAGAGATGAGCTCGGGCTCGGATGGGCTAGAATTCAAATTCTGAGCCCGGGCCCGGGTTCGGAATTATACGTCTTGAATTTCATAACTGTAATTAATTCAACACGTGTTAATTCCGAGCCTGGTTTAATTACGCGTGTTGAATTTCATTGTGGATTTGTTTCCATGGTGGAAGGATTTTCAATTTCCTAAGCTAGCTGCCATTGCAAGACACATTTTGTTTAGCAAGACTTGCATTATGCATTGTCCAAAGCTATGGTCCAAGCAAGGACTAGTTTAAGGAGGTCTGGTATCGAAAAACTGGGATCAAATCACATTCCCATTTTTTGTATTTTATTAAAAATCAAGAATCTTATCTTTAAATGATGTATTAATTTCCAAAATTGTGCAGTTAGAAGTATTGTTATTTATTTTTTTAAATTTCCTCACTCCCGTGATTTTTGGGGTGACGTTGGATTTTAGTGCAGCAGGTTGAGTTTTAGAGAAAAGATCAAGTTGAAGCGCTGAGGCATTAGATGCAATTCTCTCTCTCTCTTTTTTCATGATGAACTTGATCTGGAAACTGCACACATATATGATATTATTTTGATTACTATACTATTAAGCACAAAGCTTTGTTAATGTTAGAAAATGCAGAATAATCTGGTCTGGAAAGCTTTTACGTTCTTTTTTTTTATTTTGGAAATTTCCCTACATGCTTTTTTTACATTCTACTGCATCACTAAACTATTTTTACCAATTAGCATATATGTAAATTATATTGCAAAGATTAGCTTTCTAGAGTCAAAATTTCAAACACTTGCAACTGTCTGTACGGCGTTGTACGTTTTATGATGCTATTTATTCAAAATAAAAGTAAATTTAGAAATCAAAAAGAAATAACGAATAGAATTTTTTGTTTCTAAACGATTTTGTTTTCTTCAGCTTTTACCAAAATTACTGATGCGGTCAAAGGGCACGTTGATTATTTGTTTATTTTCAAATCCACATTTTAGAGCATTTGGCTTTATGCGTAGTATTTTTAAAAACATATTAATATTGTAAATTGGATTAACTGAACTAAACTTTTTAAACTAATGATTTTTCAACTAATCCTTGCTTGGGCCATATCTTTGGCCAGTGTATAAATGCATAAATGCAAGCCTTGATAAGCAAAATTTTCCAAGAATCCGGGCTCAGCAAACACATGTAATCAAAGAAAGCGGGCCGGGCCCAGGCTCCTAAAATTGAGCCCGAACTCATCTCTACTGGGGATAAATAGGTGGACAGGGCTTCCAAACTGTATATCGCAGTCGACGAACATGATTAAACGTGGTGATCTGAGCAACTTTGACAGTGGACGCATTTTTCGGCGCGAGAATGATGGGTCATCCTATCGCTATAGTGGAAAGAACCCTAATGCTTCCGAGAGCAACCCTATCAAGGGTGTACCGCGAGTATACCATCGACGGACGTACCAGTACCCAGAGAGAAAGCCGTGGAAGACCACACGCCATGGATGATCGAGGTCTAGGTAGACTATATAGGATCCTACAGACCGCTCGCTTGGTGACGGCGGCAAAAGTCGCATCCAGGTTAAATATCCGAGACTCAAGCAGTGTCAGGGAGCAAACTGTACGGCACAGGCTGCGTAATCTGGGTTACGGGAGCCAACGGTGTACTCGTGTTCAACTGTTGACAGATCGTCATCGGAAAGTACCCCTCACCTGGTGCCGGGAACATCAAAACTGGAGCTCTGTAGAGAGGCGGTGCGTCGTGTGGTCAGATGAGCCCCGTTTCTCAGCTTTACCGAGTTGATGGGTGAGTGCGGCGTCCGCCGAACTATGTATATATACTATATTGAGAAAAGTCAGCGGACACCCCTTCAAAAGCAAATGAACGGATCCGCTGCGTTGTTAAGATGCGCGGTACAGCTGCAAACGGTATAAAAACAAGCCTGCAGCTGACCGCGATCATATCGCACTCTGAGGTTGAGTAAAAGTGTCGCGGCGGGAGAGAACTGACTTTGAGAAAGGAAAGATCGTCAAGTGTTATATTAGTGCGTTGTCCATAAGATAAACTGAGAGGCTTTTAAACATACCGAAGTCAACTGTTTTGGATGTACTGAATAAGTGGAAGACACATGGCGTGCCTGAAGCAGCAAAACGTACCGGCAGACCAAAGAATATCAGTGATAGAGGACGTCGAAGCCTCAGGAGAGCAGTTACACCTAATCGACGGAGTACTGCACAAGACCTCAGTGTACAGGTAAGTAGAAACGCTGGAACATCGGTATGCACACGTACCATTCGCAAAGAACTTCATTCCATGGGTTACCGTGGTCGTTCGCCTACTCATAAGCCTTTCGTCTCCACTCCAAATGCTACTCGTCGTTTAGCATGGTGAAAAGAACATTTATCGTGGACCGTAGATCAATGAAAACGGGTTCTATGGACTGATGAATCCAGATACACGATTCATCAGTCTGATGTCCGTGTGTGGGTATGGCGGCAGCCGGGGGAACGCTATTTACCGCAGTGTACTGTTCCTACGGTCAAGTTTGGAGCTCGCAGTACTCGTGTTGGGTTTTTTTTCGTGGTATGGTCCCGGCCCATTGGTTATCGTGAATAAACCTATTAACCAGCAAGTCACTTCGATATTATGGACAATTATGCCCTACCAACTCTGTGGCAATACTATGGAACCACGACTTGTTGGTACAAGCAGGATAATGCACCGAGCCATATATCGCAAGGACTGTTACGGCGTAGTTTGACGATAATTCCATGTCGTGTGTGGACTGGCCAGCACAGAGCCATGAAGGTAATCCCATAGAGCACCTATGGGATGAATTAGAGCGCCGCATAAGAAGTTTGAAACCAAGGCCTACTACTAAGCTACAGTTAGCGGTAGCATTATGTACTGAATGGAAGCGCATACCTATCGCTGTGTTGCAAAACCTTGTCGAAAGCATGTCTCGTAGGGTCAGTTCATGCATTAAGACCAAAGGTGGACCCACACCGTACTAATGTATGTCAATAAATGCTATGTTGTGTTTCTTTTCTAGGTGTCTGGTGACTTTTGTCAATATAGTGTATATACATACACTCGAGTCACATTATTGTGACCACCTCCTACTGTTGACGTCACCAGCGCGTAGCCAATGAAAGAAAGCACGTGCCGTTATCTGGCTTGGAGGGTATATAAAGTGTGCTGTTGGCATTCTGAAAACATATCACTCGTTGCTGTCATGGATAATAGGAGCGATTTGTGAGATATGAAAAAAGGGATGATTATCGGCTTTCGGGGCAAGGACGGCAGTATTTCGGAAAAAGCTCAGTTTATGAACTGTTCGCGTGCTGCTGTATTTAAAGTGTATTGGGATTGGAGAAATGGCACCATTCGGAATAAGCGAAGTGGAAACTGCAGAGCACCACTTTCCATTGATGTGAGAGGTGAACGTTGACTTCGAAGGTGTGTGAGAGCCGATCGACATGCTACAGTGGAGAAACTCACGAACCAAATGAACCAGGGGGCTACCGGAAGTGTGTCTAAAACGACAGTTCAGCGAACCCTGCTGCGCATGGGGCTCCGTTGCAGACGGATGGTCACTGCACCTATGCTAACGAAGGTGCATCGGCAGAAAAGCCTTACATTTGCACGGCAGTATCGGAATTGGACCTCCGCTGATTGGCAAAGGATTGCCTTCTTCGATGAGTCGCGTTTTCTGTTTCATCGAACGGATGGACGTTGGCGTATAAGGCGAGAAACATCGGAGAACAAACACTCTTCAACTATTGCTGGAAGAACACAAGCTGGTGGTGGAAGCTTTAAGGTCTAGGAATGTTTTCGTGGCATTCCCTCGGTCCACTCATACCTGCGGAAAGCACTATGGACCGAATTCGTTTTGAATCCATCCTTGCAAACAACGAACACCCATACATGCTGATTGTCTTACCTGGGGCGCATGGGATCTTCCAGCACAGAAATGCGACGTGTCACACTGCTAGAAATGTGCGAGAGTGGTTGGAAGAGCATCAAAGTACCTCCCTGGCCCCCTGAATCCCCAGACTTGAACCCAACTGAGAGCCTGTGGGACCACCTCGATCGTGTTGTTTGCTTTATGGATCATCCAGCAGTTGTCAGATGCACTGCAGTCAGCATGGCTCCACGTACCTGTGAGCACCTCTCAGCACGTTATTAAGTCACTCCCAGCCCGTCTAGCTGCTGTCCGCGCTGCACTCGGCAGTTTTTCTGGATATTATGGTGGTCACAATAATGTGACTCGACCGGGTATATAATAGGTTCAAAGAATTAACAGAAGTAAATACAATAAACGACGCAAGAATATATCTTGAAAAATAACTGGAACAACGAAGCCAATATCTCGGTTGCGCAGTATTGAGCATGCCGAAAGAATTAGCGAAAATATCGAATAGAGAAAAACTAACAAGGAGACGGAGGAATATCGAATATAATTATTCAATGTACGAACATGAATAATTGTGGTTATCCAGACGTTGCTGTAGTGTAGTGGGGAATAGAACTTGGATATCCAGACTTTCCTGTACGCGGCCCAAATGTTGTCAACAGCATTAAGGTCAAGAGACATTAAGGTCAGCTACAACTATTCAGTCCCATAACCTTCCAGCTCCTGAAGCACGGTGACTGGTTGCATTGTCACAGAAAAAACGGAATGCATGTCCAATAGCAGAGTGAAACAGTGTCACAATGGGCACAGTGATCTCGTTTCGGTACACTGAGGCATTCATGTTGCCTTGACAAACATACAAGGAAGTAGAGTTATTAAAACATACCCTTGCCCAGACCAAAACTGACTGCCACTGGTAAGGGTGAACTGACTGCGTAAGGTGTGGTTGCATTCGTATGGCGGATCTCCCTACTTGTGTCCTCGTCGAGTGTCAAAATAAACAGCGAAACGGGATCCGCCTGTGAAAAGTACATGGCGCCACATTGTATTCCATGACATGTTGGAGCCAGTATATCTTTGAAGACGGTGAGCTGATGTGAATACTATACATCTCAGCGGCCTTCTTGCCCCGAGTCCGTACTTGTGAAGGCGGTTTCGTACCGTTTGAGTACATACTGTTACTCCAGAAGCAGTTCGAAGTTATTCTCGAAGTTGGCTACTGGTGATAATAGGTCTTCTCCGAACACATACTCTCAGATAACGATCTTGACTCCTGAATGTTGCTCTCGGGCGACCACTCCTGACTCTCAGATAACGATCTTGACTCCGCGATGTTGCTCTCGGGCGACCACTCCTGAGTCGATTCGCAACATTGCCACGACGTAGAAATCTTTCGTGTAGCCGACTTACTACACTTTGCGAAACCCTTAACCAGCAGCCACATCGATCTGCAAAATACCTGCCTGTAACATGCCAACAGCCCTATTTCTGTTGTCAATGCTTAAACGTCGTTGGGACATCATTTCACGTTATCCCACTCTGAAGGAATTGCATTCAGCAAAATTTATAGACCACGAGGGGAAACGACCTCTTCTCGCAGGGTACTTTTATCGGAGCTCACATCCACGAGCTGTGTTGTCGTGATGCTAATTTACGTATGACGTAGTTACGAAGGCTGATAACCAATCTCCAGTAGTCGCAAAATTTGCATATCACCAGGTTTTTCCTTCGAAACCGCAATACCTTTTCGTAACTAGTGTAGTTTTGCCAATCTGTGTAAGATAAATAGGACGACTATTGCGAGCCTGAACTCACAAGGCTTCTGCGAAAGATCTTGTTGCCGCCCTGGTGGCGCAGTAGTCTAAGCGATGGCCTATGATCATTAGTCCGAAAGGGGTCCGGGTTCGAATTCCGTGAGGCATGGATATTGTGTTTGTCTTACGGCACTGGCTCCCTCCGTTTCCTGGAACCAATGACTCTAAATTAGGGACGGGCGACTGCTTATAGCCCATTGAGTTGCTCACGGTGGTCGTTAAACCTCAAAAAAAAAAAAGATGTTTTGCATATTGAAGTGTGCCGCCAAGGTGGCACTAAAGCACTGGATGCTTCCATAGTCCTTTTAAAAACAACATACAGAAAGGTGAACGTATTTTCTTTGCAACCTGGATACCGTTTACAGGAACATGATGTTCACAGTAAACATGTATCAAAGGATTCATTTGTTAGTTTGTTTGCAACGGAGAGCCGTCGAAAAACATCAGGTATGCAGAGATACATTCCGTCAGTGTAGCTTAGTTGGGAGAGCAAGTTACTCCGGGGTGAGGAGACGCGAATTCGATCTTCGTCACGGACAAATGTTTGTTTTCACATTGGCGCCCGAACGTAAAAGTGGATGTACGGACCGTTGGGTTCTTCGACAAATGTGTGATGTTTGTTCCTCACACCGTCTGGAATGAATGAAAATTCGCTGTTAGCTTCTCTCCTTATTATATACGTATTTAGCGTTGGTGTTTTGGTTTTCGTTGTCACAAGTAATTGGGATTACTTGACTAATATTGTTGAAGACTGAGTTGTGTTAAAGGAGTTTTGGCCGAACAAAGACTAATCTTAAGTAACTTCTTCTCGCCGTTTTCTTGAATGACTCCTGTTTCACTGTATAGGTGAAGCTTTTTAGAACGGATTTGTGTTGTGTTCAGGCAGCTACACATACACGAACATTGCATCCTTGACGCGCAGATTTTGAAGACGCTTCCACGAAACAGAATCTGCTGCCGCACGACCATCACATATAGACCTAGAGCCAGTACATCACTTGCAGACAAGTATAGTTAACTTACAGCACGACGACACAGGTTGACAACACCATTGCAACTGCTTTCTGAGTCTAATCGCAGCCACGAAAACTTCTGCATCTTGAACCACCATAAGTAGAATTTTTGCAAAAGAATGTCCTGTTCGTCACATGTCCAGTTGTGTGTGTGTACATATCTGACCCAACGTCACAAGTGAGCAGGTTTGATTAGTGCCCAGAACACGTGCGTATAGTTTGTTCACTGAGTAGAGATTTTATCTACGAAGTAACTCTCTCAGGGTGTATTCACCTTGTGTGGTGTGGGCAGAAAGAAGAGGGGGGGCATGGATCCGCGGCTTTGATGGCCTAGTCGCATGAGTCGCTGGCTTTCCATTAGTCCGAGATTAGTGTGGGTATAGTGCTTGTCTGTTGGCGTTGGCTCTCCCCTAGAACTAGTAGCTCTAAATTAGGGATAAATGACTTTTTAGATCCGTAAGAATTGCTTATCGTGGTTGTTAACCTCCCACAAAAAATTTGGATCCCATTATCCCTCTAAAATTATTGAAAGGCACTCTTGTATGGGTGGAGTTTCATGGTTTAACTCTGCCTCTAAGTCGTTGAACGTACAAACAGTGTTTCTTTCAAGACATTTTGGCCGGGGGTGGGGTGGGGGCAAATGGAACTTTAGAGGGAGCAAGTTTTCCTTTTGCTATATATATATATATATATATAATTTTAACTACTATATTTATATATATAGAAGTAATTACTATATATCTAGCACAAGGACGCATTTAGAGGGGGCCTCCCCGGAAAATGTTTCAATTTTTTTTTTGGTTAAAACGCGACTTACAACAGAAAAAAAATGCCTTAATTTTGTAAAAATGTATCAACTTACATCAGAAAAAAATGCTTTAATTTTTCTTCAACTTTTCATTAACATTAATCTTGTTCCAGATGGTGGATTTCAAAAACTTCCTTTTTTCTCCCCCCCCCTCGAAGAAAAATTCCATGTACATTCCTGATATAGTAATTACTTCTTCAAACATTTCAGGAATAACAAACTTTTTCAGTTAAAGGAGGGGGGGGGGTTCGGAGGCTTGAAAATTTTATCTATTAAAATGCATTCAACGTCAAGAGATCCTGAATCACGATTCCCCGACAATTAGGTTTGATTAGTCTACTTGTTATATTTTGAAGAATATCATGCGTCGTAATACGCTTTTTAATAAACTAAACTATAACTAGTACCATTTGCACAAATATTAAAAAAAATATAATTGGAGAAATATTTGTAGCATAAAAAGAAACGAAACTTCCTTTTTCATTATAGCCTGAATTTATTAAAATTTGGTTCGGTAACCTAAAATGTCTCCCGGGGGGGGGGGGGGGTCATTTCCGGGAGGGCTTCGCTCCCCTGGATGTATGCCTGAAAGAAACACTACGTACAAAATTATACCTGATTCACAAACGCAGTGTATCTGTTCGACGATATAAAGATGCTCTAAATTCCCATGTGCTACCTTTTGCCGGCGCAATAGGAGATAATTCTATTTTGCAAGATGATAATGCTCAACTTCGCCGCGTGACACGGGTTGGCGAAACTTTGGAAATGAACACTATTCGCTGTATGAGATGGCCAGCACGGTCTATTGATCTCAATCCGGTCGAGCATACTTGCGAATGTCTTGGAAGACAGCCTGCTACCCTCCCTTCCTTCGCCAGAATCTCTCCATGCGTCTTCCAAGTGGTTTTACCAACCATTGTTCATTATTGCCATGGCAGCTTTGGGAAAGCTTCATAAAAAGCATGCAGAATTGCTGTTAATCGCATATTGTAGTCAGGGTGGACCACGCCCCTTATTGACTTTCATCTATTCCACAAGGCATGCCGTTTTGGTCATTTGTCATCAACGTTGATTTTAACGTGGTATTCAATTGTATAATAACTGTCCTCCAATATTTAGTAATCATTACATATTGCCAATTTCGAGATCCAAGATATGTTCACTTTTATGAATGTTGCGGCCTACACCCTGGATAATCTGAGTTCATAGCAAATATTATCATACTTATATACATTCGGCATTCCGATTCATCCCAAAAGTGTTCCATGGGGTTCAGATGGGGACACTGTGTTGTCCAGTAAAGTTCTTCGTCTATCCATATTATAAAACCATTTGTGCACGAACCTCGCTTTGCTAACGAAAGCATTCTTGATAAACAAAGAGCCTTCACCGAACTATTGCCCTAATTACCCTTTTTTGAAGACCCTGGCTTTTAGGCAAATCTCGCATTTCATTATAATTATTTTATTTGAGTATGCATATATATTATACAGTAAAAGAAAATGAACCGTTTAGGAAGTTTTGTGACATTTCTTTCATAGAAAATATTTGTGCAAAGCGAGGCGGAAGGCCCAGCGGAGCTCTCTTTATGAGACTCGAGACAATTAGTTGTTCGGGCATAGGTACGAGATGACACATCCGATCACCATGGATTTTTGCATGCGATTGGACATCGTCCATGGTCAGGTTTTGACGCCTTCCGATTCCCGAAATTCCGTGTCATTGAGGAATTTCAGTTAAAACTAGATGTCATTCTACTTGAACCGTTTCACGAAAGTCGGCTCACTAACTTTAATTAAAAAAAATTGAATCGAAAAACGAAGAAATGGAAAGACTCCGTCTGTTAGCTCAACACTTGCGTACTGTAATAATAAAAGGAAGTTTGTGTGTGTGTGTGTGTGTGTGTGTGTGTGTGTGTCTTTCGTGATACAAAATGAAAAACACGTGGTTCCCGATCTGGGTGTGTTTTTCCGCTTTGTTAACATGCAACCTGAAGGAAAAAAAATCATCATACATTTTAGGCATTTCTTTTTTTGAATGCTTCGTACTTTTGTTCTGGAAGTCATAAATTTTACGCTTCAGTTTTTAAGAATTTGTTATAATAGTCACCTTAATGAGCTTAGATTTTGAAATAGCTTCGCAAAATTTGCCAACTGTACCAGAGTTATCGGTTACTGTTGGCGGCTTGTCCTAGTTATCGACATACACTGAGTGGCCTAATTATTAGGACCACCAGACCATTTTATGCAAAGTAGCTATCCCGCAGATCCTGCTGAGGCAAGATGTCTGAATCGGTATAAAAAGGGAAGGCTGAACGTACGCAGAGACATTGTGCAAGAAGTAATGGGTAATAGAAGCGATCTGACGGACTTTGAATAAAAAATGTGGAACGATCGTGGGTCCTCAAAGCATTGGTGCGAGCATTAGCAAAACAGCTGCACTTGTGAAATGTTTGAGGGAAGCAGTTAAAGTTTACAGAGAGTGGACCACCAATTTAAAAAACCGGGTCTGAGTGCAAGGCGTGTGGTCGTCAATGGCTACTGGATACTCGAGCTGAGCGGAGAGTAGGAAGACTTGTTCAGTCTAACGGAAAAGCAACACTTAGTCAGATTACAGATAATCTGAATCGGGGAACAAGTCTGATATCCTCTCAACGTACAGTTCGTCGCGCATTAAATCGTATAGGCTACAGAAGCAGACAACCTGTGAGTAAGCTATTGCTGTCTACAGTGAACAAGAAGAAATTTCTCCAGTACGCTCAGGAACATCAGAATTGGACAGTAAAAGAGTGAAAAAACAGTGGAAAACGGTAATATTATTTACTCAAGTTTCCTTTGAAGTGGAAAATAGTAATATTATTTACTCGAGTTTCCTTTCCATGTTGAAAAAAGAGTGGAAAAGAGAGGAAAAAGAGGGGAAAAAAGAGGAAAATGGTAATATTATTTACTGGAGTTTCCTTCCAATGCTGGTAAAAGAATAGAAAATGGTAATATTTACGCCAGTTTTCTTTCCATGTTGGTAAAAGAGGTGAAAAAGAGAGGGAAAAGAGTGGAAAATGGTAATATTATTTACTCGAGCTTCCTTTCCATGTTGGCAAAGGAGTGGAAAAAAGAGTGAAAAATTATAACATTATTTACTCGAGTTTCCTTTCCATGTTGGTAAAAGAGTGGAAAATGGTAATATTATTTACTCGAGTTTCCTTTCCATGTTGGCAAAGGAGTGGAAAAAGAGTGGAATAATATTATTTACTCGAGTTTCCTTTCCATGTTGGTAAAAGAGTGGAAAACGGGAGTTTGCTTTCAATGTTGGTAAACGAGTGGAAAATGGTAATATTATTCACCCGAGTTTTCTTTCCCTGTTGGTAAAAGAGTGGAAAATGGTAATATTATTTACTCGAGTTTCCCTTCCATGTTGGTAAAAGGGTGTAACTTGGTAGTATTATTTACTCGAGTTTCCTTTCCATGTTGGTAAAAGAGTGGAAAATGGGATTTTGCTTTCGATTTTGGTAAAAGAGTGGAAAATGGTAATGTGGTCTGAAATCACGTTTTCAACTACACCATGCAGATGGAAGGGTGATAATATGGAGACAGCAGCACGAAAGCATGGATCCATGTTGTATCGTCACTACTCTTCAAGCTGGCGGAGGCAATGCTATTTTTTTGCATGGTCTGGGCATGTTTTCGTGCGAGAGTTTGGGCCCTTTGATTTATGTGAAGCAACGTGTGACCGTCCAAAGGTATTTGAATATCGTCGCCACCCAATTCCACCCAGTTATGTTGATGGCTTTTCCTAATAGAAATGGATACTTCTAGCAGGGCAATGCTTCATGTTATAATACTCACATTGTACGTGAATGGTTTGAGGAACATCACGGAGACTTTTCCCTGTTACGTCAGCCTCCTCAATCACCGGATTTAGAACCAATGGAAAATTTGTGGGATGAAGTAAAAAGGAGCGTCGGACAGCTGGATTCACTGTCATCTAATCTTGAGGAGATTGAAGGTGCAATGGGATCTAACGTACCCCAAGACAGTTAGCGACATTTAATAGAGTCTACACCGAGACGTATTCAAGCAGTATTAAGGGAAAAATGTGACCCAACAACGTACTAATAAGATGGTCATAATAATTTGGCCCCTCAGTGTATACACGGTGTCCATGAAGTCTTTCCCACATCACAAAAATTAATGTAAAAAATGCATTACAGGTACAAGAAAGGGATTGCACGACAATGATGGTGCACAAATGAAGTTTTTTTTTCAGTGTCAGTACACCTCCACATGGCGTCATTTGTGGCCCGCAGAACATCTAAGCGATATTCGATTTCACGCTATGCTTTGTTTAAAATCTCAGCAGAGAGAGAGAACCAATGACCTCCGTTATTCTGCTCTTCAACATATCAACATCCGGAACACTACTAGAGTAATCTTGGTCTTTTGGTCTTTCACATAACCTCACAGGAAAAAGTCTAGAGTGGTTATGTCGGGCGATCGAGATGGCCATGTTATGGGACCGTCGCAGTCAATCCCTCTGTCTGGAAATGTGTCATTCAGGAACTCACGAACCATTATTGACCAATGTGGTGGAGCACCGTCTTGTTGGAAAATAACCGAGGTTGGAATGCATGCAACTGAGGCGCTACAAAACATTCGAGCATGTCCAAGTAGACGTTACAAATTACCTTGGGCTCTGCAAAAAGAAGGGTCCGATGATTCTGTCATGCATCAGGCCGCACCATACGCTGCTCACTTTCGAGCTAGCCCTCTGTTGTTCGATGACATAATGGGGATTTTCTGATCTCTAGATTCGCACATTGTGCCTATTTAGTGTACCAGAGAGGTGGGATGTTGCTTCATTTGATAAACAGAAACGGTGCAGATATTCACTATCATGAGCCATGCGCTGCAACACCACTGTCGCAAATGTAGCACGGCAAGACCGGTCATCAGGATGAAGAGCTTGAACGATCTGTACCTTATGAGCATACAGATGTGTAAAATTTTGTGAACCGTGGCATGCGGAATCAAAGTTTCCAGTGAAGCACGACAAATGGATTTCCTGGGGCTTCGCAAAAATGTTTCCTGAACAGCTGCAGCTGTCTCTTGTGTAACCGGTGGTCTGTCCGCTCGGGCGAGATGACCAACACTACCCGTCGCTTTAAACTTTTCATACCAAGCTTTTATGCTTTTTTTGTCTGGTGGTGATCGTCTGTACTCTTTTCTGAAATGACGCTGGACAGTAACCGCCGACTTGGTCTCATGGAACCACAACACGCACGGCGCTTTTTCCTGCATGGAAGCCATTATCGATGAAATGCTCCTCTTATTCAGCAGTAGTGCTCACCTAAGAAGCAGAAAGAAAAAAATTTGAGTGCTTCTATATTATGTTTACAACCATTTTATTTTAACTTATATCGATTTTTTATATTAATTTTTGTAATGTGGGAAATACTTTATGGACATTCTGTATATCGTTTAGCTAATGTTTGCGTCATGTCTTATCTTTTACTAGCCCTTATTCCTATTTTGTCCTGGTTGACGACAAATGACTTTCAGGAATTCCCATTTAACAGCAAGCCTCCTATTTCTGTTTTGTTTTCTCTCTTAGCTTTGCACGGTTCAATTTCTGTTACTTCATTTCCCTGTAACAGTTCTGCTCTCTTCCCTACGACCTTCAAATGATATATCGAGTGCAGAGAACACTTCGTAAGCATTCCATATTACTAAATGTTAATCATGACCTTCCTGCAATGTGCTGCTGCGTTCCTCTTGCTTAAGGCTGAGAACTATTTTATTTGATTCCGGAGCCAGTCTTAGTGAGAATTTTATTATTCATTCTCCTGACTTTTTGAACTTTTTTTTTTTTTTTACTGTGGGAAACTTTTTAATGAACTTTACTTCTTGGTTAGAGGTGTTTTCACTCGTTTTTCTGTGTGAGCGGTTGTTGAAGGATAAATATTTTTTGCTAAAAATTTTTTTTTCTTAAATCTGATGCTGAACGAGGTTTTTTAATTTTTTTATGCACACATATCTTGATCTTACGTTTGTTTTCTCAGAAGAAAATAATAAGTACTGTAGTCCACGAATTTGTCTGTGTGTACGCATTTGTGTCAGAGCCTTTTTTTCGTACTTGTGATAAGGGACTTTTAATTTTTTCCTTGTGGTAATTTTTTCCTTTGTGCATGGAGTTGACGCTAGAATGTTTTCTGATAAATGAGGTTAATTGCTTATTATTTATGCACTTTGCATACACCCAGCAATAAAATAATTTGTAAAATTTTACTTCTAGATTTCTTGCATCATTCTTTGTTAGTGAAGATACAAACAGGTTTCCTTTCAAAAATTGGATTGAAAGGTTAACTATTAGATTGAAACATCCTCGGAATAAATAAATATATGTCATCATCATTGTCAACCATTATCAATCCACTGCTGGACGAAGGTCTCCCCAAGTTTCCTCCACAACGGTCTGTCTTGTGCCAGTCTCCCCCATGTCCCTCCCGCATACTTTCGAATTTCATCCACCCATCTTCCATGTGGTCTTCTTTTGGGTCTTTTCCTGTCCCTTGGAATCCAATCTAAAATTTCGGCTGACCATCGATGGTCTGTCCTTCTGGCAGTATGTCCAGCCCATTGCCATTTCAGGGATTTAACTCTGATCATGATGTCTTCCACTCTTGTCATTTTTCGGATCCACGAGTTCCTCTTCTTATCTCTCCTGGTTACACCAAGCACGCACCTCTCCATGCTTATTTGAGTTGTCTGCAGCCTTTGTACGTCTCTTTTAGTTAAGGTCCACGTCTCTGCACCATACGTAAGCACTGGAAGGATGCATTGATTAAACACTTTTCTTTTAAGACATAATGGCATATTGCTCTTGAAAATTATGCTGTTTCTTCCAAAAGCTCTCCAGGCAAGTTTTGTACTCCGATTAATTTCTTCATTAATGTGACCCTCACTTGATATCTGCTGTCCAAGATAAACGTACGTGTCTGTTATCTCCAGCTTTTCTCCATCAATCGATAAATCTTCATTTCTTGTAAAAGCATTGAACATCACTTTTGTCTTCTGAAAGTTCATTTTTAATCCCACTTCTTTACTCTTGTCAGCAAGTTCTTGGAACATACTCTGCAGCTCTGATGGGGTAGTTGCAAAAATGACTTAGTCATCAGCAAAACGAAGGTGGGTTAGATAATCTCCATTAATCTTTATCCCTTTGTTTTCCCAGTTCAGTGATTGAAAGACATTTTCCAATTTGGCATTAAAGAGCTTCGGAGATATGGTGTCACCTTGTCTCACTCCTTTTCAAATTTTTATGTGTGTTGTATTGTCAAACAGTCGAATCCTTGCACTTGCATTTTCATAGATGTTATTAATAATATTAATGTACGCATCTTCAATACCGCAGGATTTCACAGCCATTGTAACTGCTGATGGTTTCACCGAATCAAAGGCTTTTTCATAATCGATAAAAGCCATGCACAATGGAAGTTCATATTCCCTCGCTCTTTCAATTAGTTCTCTCAGTACGTGGATATGATCTATTGTGCTGTAGCCACTCCTGAATCCAGCTTGTTCTCTCGTTTGAGCCATGTCCAGTGTTACCTTTAAGCGGTGTGAAAGAACTTTAGTGAAGATTTTATAAACCACTGATAGGAGGCTGATAGGTCTGTAGTTCCTGAGATCTTTAATGTCAGTTTTTTTATGTAGCAAGATCATTGTAGCGTTGTTCCAATCCTCAGGAATCTTCCCTTCATTAAGGCATCGAGTGAAAATTTGGGCGAGTACTGTTTCGATTTCTCCACTTGCTTCTTGTATGATGTCTACAGTAATTCCATCTTCTCCTGGAGCTTTTCCCCGCTTCATGTTCTTGATTGCATGTGCAACTTCTGCTGGGAGGACTGGAAGAACTCTGGTACTGGTACCTTTCATGATGTCTGGAGTACATGTATCACCCCTTTTATATAATTTGGAGTAGAAATCTTTCACTCTTGTCAAAATTTCGCCTCTATTTCTTGTTACAGAACCATCTTCTTTTCTCAGTTCCATAATCTGTTTTCTTCCCTTACTGAGATGTCCCTTTGCTATCTTTAGGCTTTGGTTGTTTTCAATTGATTTCCTCACTAGTTCACAGTTGCATTTCCTTACGTCTTGAGTGATACTTTTTCGTACTGTCTTGCATAGAGCTATGCAAGATATATATATATACAGTAGTTTCCCGTTGTTAATTTAATACTCTTAGGTGTATCCATTGTTAACTGCGCTTGTAAGTTTTTCTATGACCCAAGCCTACTATCGTGGTAGACAAGAGTATTTGTGCCCAAGTGCATATCTGTGCGTTCGTGAGTTAATAACGTAAAATACAATTTAAGCACATAACTTATATGCTGGACATAGCGACCTGAAATGGACATAAAAGTAGCCTTCTAATTCTTGTGAAAAAAAAAGAAGAGAAAGAACCTCATCTGAGGAAGAAACATCACAACAGACACTTAAAACATCCACCAACAAACTGGAGGTGCATTATTACTGTTCCAAATTATTTGGTTTACGCAGAACTTTCGTAGACAAACACAAATATCTTATTCATTCACAATAAATTAAATACTAAAGAGTCGTAATTTGGTAGTAATTTTTGGAAAAATCCATTCGTGAAACGTGCACTTTAGCTGCGGGAACGTACTTTTATTTGTGGTTTACGAAGGAAGATTCCGCTAGATACGACAGTCTCGCTTCCTTGCTGTTCGCCGACAATGTGCAGAGTTCGTAATGTACCCGTTCGCTTCTTTGGCGATATATTTTGTTTCAAACGGTTCTTGGCAAGCTCTAGACTAAATAAAAAAATCCCCGTTTCCAGGAATTGTTTGTTGGCCTATGCCAAAAAATGCCAACAGAATTCGACCAAGGATATCTTCCTTTGACACATCAGCCATGCGACGAGAAAGACCATCAGAACTAAGAACGAAGGCCATCGGCTGAATGAAGGTGTGACGTGACGGGCATATTCTGTACCGCATGTACACCATTGGCTGATGGACTGAGTGGCGTTTCTCTACGTTGTTTTCATAAGCGGTACCACACATTGCTAATTTCGCAAATCTCGAGGATTCATAAGCTGCTGTTTTTATGCATAAAATTCAATTTTTTTCTTTAAAAAATTTTGAAAATGCTAATTTTTTTCTTAAAATTTTATGAAAAAATAAGAGTGCATCTTATATACCGAAAATTACGGTATTTAACTCTGCTGTGAGTCCCCATTCAAAGACACCAAGAAAGTGTTTTTATCGTGCTGACTCTTGTGTCCTGACCATTATCGCTTCATGCGAAAATGCATGGAACTCGAATAAATGCCGCCCCGGTGGCGCAGTGGTCTAAGGCGCTGGCCTCTGATCATTCGTTCGTAAGGGGTCTGGGTTCGAATCCCGGTCAGGCATGGATGTTGTGTTTGTCTTACGGCACTGGCTCTCTCCCTTCCCTGGAATCAGTGACCCTAAATTAGGGACGGGCGACTGCTTATAGCCCATTGAGTTGCTCACGGTAGTCGTTAAACCTCCATTCAAAAAAAAAAAAAAAAAACTGGAATACGAGGCTAACGTGCAGGTGACTCGGGCATGAGACTAATGCGCAGATGACGTAATGAAGCTTAAACTGATCTGGCTGCTTCTATCGAGAGACGATGATGAAGTTAGCTGATGTTTGTTGTTCCTTGAACGCAGATGCACTTTTGTATTGAGAGGTGTGAAGAATGTTACTCTCGTTCTTTTCGTAGCAGCCCAGGTAACGCAATGACCTAAGCGCTGGGTACTGACTGTTCTTTTGGGTGGTCCTGGATGACGCATGAGTGGTGCGTCTGCCCTACTGCACTGAGTCCCTTCCCTCATTAGAACTAGTGGCTCTAAATTAGGAACGAGAAACTATTTATAGCCCACTGAGTTGCTCAGGGTGGTTCTTAAACCCACAAGCAAACATTTTGACAGAAGGTGAAAGTGCATTTCTTGTTAATAGATGAGTAATGCAAAAGTTTTTCAATATGTGCTTTTACTTAATTTTCTGTATTGTTGAATTATATTTAAGCCATAGGATGTCTAATATGATAAGAGAACCTTTAAATGAATGTAGACTTTAACCATAGTTGCACGATGACACAATAGAACTTACGGATAAGTTAAAACTTTAATGAGATAAAAACACGTACACATTAGTTAAAATACCATTAGACCCTTCAAGGCTGCATCAGCCTCATCTTCAGATGGAAGAAACTACATCGTGAAACACACATGGGCACATATATATGTACACGTAGGAGTAAATTAGAGCAGTTGCCACTCAAAGAGACACAAAAAGTAATAGTAAAAAGGTTTTTAGGTCATGGCACCTAGAAGAAGGTGAAATAAAATAAAGTCTGAGGTCGGTAGACTTGTGAGTAACGAGAGTTAGTGACAAATATCCTTTAGCAAAAGTTCCCATGCTTGATGAACAAAAGCAGGCAGGTCTTCATTACAACAGGTATTTAAAAAATGACAAATGTACAAACTCTCGGTGAATAGTAGAGAGGTCTTTTTGGGAGTGCAAGCAAGGTTGGTTGCCTCGGTCTAGGAGCGGCTGTGTGAGACCTTATTAACAAAGCGGTAGATTGTGAACCAACTTTAACATTATACGCAGGCTCAGAAATTCTTGTTTTAAGCCTCCTTGATGTTGATCCAATGTAAACCAAGTCCCTTGTTTCTCCCTCCATGGCTTTGAGAGGAACACAATACACAACATGTCTGTCAATAAGATCCACTAGAAACATTAACCATAGCCAGAATGTTTTTAGTTTTAGTGCCAAAATCCAAATGGTGCCGCCATCATATGTTTTTTAAAACCAGGAACGAACTCCATAGATCCCACAAGCTTACGTTTATTACTTTCAGGATTCAAAGTCGTGAGTCTTCCTTTGAAACTTCCGTAGAATTCGATCAACATGGTACTTCGAATACCCGTATGTCAGAGCCATTTCGTAAATCCTATCTAATTCACAAGAACGACTATGCCTATCTGAAGAGTGAGAAAAAGCTCTGTTAGTTGATGGAAGCAAGTTTATAATGAAGGGAGGTGGCTGAAGAAAACGGAATCAAATTCGAGTAAGAAGAAGGTTTCCTGTAAACGGAATAAAGGATGGAATTAGAGATGGGATTTCTTTGCAGCATAAAATCAAAGAACGGTAAAGAGAACCTTTACCTTTATTCCTATCGAGTTATTGAGCTTTTCCGTTTTCTACTGTATAAGAATATTAGACAGCTACATAGAGTATTTAATTTTGCTGTAGAAATTTGAAGTTTGTTGTTCAATATAAACTAAAAATGTCACACAAGAATTTTAATAAAACCATACTACTATACCTTTACATTTAAGATGCTGTTATTTATCAATCGGCTAAATTTTCTATTGACCATTCATAAAGCATAGGGACAGTCACTTCAAATATCATAGTTTGGTATCTAATAAAACACAAGAGCAGTCACTCCAAATTCAATAGTTTGGTATCTAATAATGCGCAAGAATAGTCACTCCAAATCCAATAGTTCGGCATTAAATAAAAAATAAGGGCAGTCATTCAAAATATAATACTTTGGTATTTAATAAAGCACCAGTGCAGTCACTCCAAATATAACAGTTTAGAGTGACTGTTCTTATGCCTTTTTAAATATCAGACACAATAATCTGGTATTTAATAAAACACAAGGACAACCACTTCAAATACCTTAATTTGGTACTTAATAAAGTACATGGGCAGTCTCTCCAAATACGGTATAGTTTGGTATTGAAATGCACAAGGACAATCACTCCAAGTACAATATTTCGGTACTTAATAAATCATAAGGATAGTCACTCCGAATATAATAGTTTGGTATTTGATAAAACGTAAGAACAGTCACTCAAAATACAATCGTTTGGTATTTAATAAAGGACAAAGACAATCAATCCAAATACAATAGTTTGGTATTTAATAAAGCACAAGGACTTCCAATCCAAATGCAATAGTTTGGTATTTAATAAAGCACAAGGACTGTTACTCCAAATACAAGAATTTGGTATTTAATAAGGCACAAGGACAGTCACTCTTGAAAAAATCTGGTACTTTATAAAGCACAAGGACATTCACTATAAATACAATAGTTTAGTATTTAATAACACACAAGGACAGTCACTCCAATTACTCGTGCGATAGTTTAGTGCTTAATAAAGCACAAGGGCAGTCTCTCCAAGTACAAAATTTTGGTATTTAATAAATCGTAAGGATAGTCACTCCGAATATAACAGTTTGGTATTTAATAAAGCAAAAGAACAGTCACTTCAAATGCAATAGTTTGGTATTTAGTAAAGTACAAGAACGGTCACTCCAAATGTAGTAGTTTGGTATTTAATAACAAATATTACAGTTTGGTATTTGATAAAACGTAAGAACAGTCACTCAAAATACAATAGTTTGGTATTTAATAAAGGACAAAGACAAAGACTCTAAATACAATAGTTTGGTATTTAATAAAGCACAAGGACCGCCGATCCAAATGCAATAGTTAGGTATTTAATAAAACACAAGGACTGTTACTCCAAATACAAGAATTTGGCATTTAATAAGGCACAAAGACAGTCACTCCAAATACAAGAATTTGGTATTTAATAAGGCACAAGGACAGTCACTCCAGACACAATCTGGTACTTAATAAAGCACAAGGGCAATAGTTTAGTATTTAATAACGCACAAGGACAGTCACTCCAAATACTCGCACAATAGTTTAGTACTTGATAAAGCACAAGGGCCGTTTCTCCCTATATATTAGTCTGGTATTTAATAAAATAAGAATGACACACTCCAAATAAAATAGTTTAGTGTTAATAAAGCACAAGAGCAGTTACTCTAGACATATAGCGTGGAATTTAATAAAGCACAAGTACAGCCACTCGAAATACAGTATTTTGACGCATATGTACGAATCCCTCGTTTTGCACATGATCAAATTTAAGTCGGACGTCCGAAAGTACGTGATAGAAAAAAAGTATGTATATATATATATATGTATTTTAACTGCAAATAACAGAATAGTTAATTTTGTGCGTAAAGAAGGCTTGATTACTCTGCATTTCAAAGTAAAAATTTAATTTAATTTTAATAAAAATATTTCTGCAGCAAGACTAATTAATTCGTAAATACGCTATGTGTATTCCAAGTACAGTGGTTTAAATGATCGAGCTTGCAAAATTGTTTCTCTTTTAAAAGACAGTTTAGTGAAAACAGTAATAGTTAGAACTGAACAATTCAACACGAAACCAGCTTTTAGAGCCCTTATTACTCTAATCTAATAAACACAGAGTTAAAAATGAGTTTCATACGTTTTTTAATAACCCCACGAGATCATGTTTTTAGTACCATCAAAGCAAACTTGTGCAGAAATGGGTTTTAAAGAACGATTTTCAAATCCAACGTATCATCCCACTCGCAAATTTCTTGGCGTTTGTTTTCTTAAATGCATTTTTCTCCAGAGAAACGCTACGTACTTTTGCCAGTAAATTAAGATAAATTTGTCTTTGCGTTCTATAACACGACGTGTTTCTGAGAACTAAAGCGCAAAATAATAAAAGTTTATATCAAACTCCAAGAAACATTGTAAGCAGAATCTAGTAATTTGAGAGGGCTGACACAGCTAAAGTAGGCACTTTAATTCATTTCAAGTTTTCTTAATGTTCTAACTCAGGAATTGCACTGATTAATGTAAGGTTTTAAACATTTTTCGCCTTGTAATTTTGCTATATATAGTAAATATAATTTCCTACAATTTGGTTACATTTTTGAAGAAATGTAACTGGGTCGCAGACTCCCCTGCCCACATTATATGTTTCTTTAGGCAATTAAAGGCTTTCAACTGCTACTGTATCCCGAGCTTTACATTACGAAATTTTCTAACTCAGTGAATCTTCGCATTAATTATTAACTATATTTAAGTTTAAGAGACTTTCACAGCTTAAACGTGCCCCTTCTAAACTAAAAAAAAGAAAATCCGTTATTTTTTTAACATCTATTTTTTCTTTCATCTTAAAGTCATTGAGCTTCTCAAAGGTAAGCGTTTAGTTCTAAAATTTGTAATTGAAGTCGGACGGAGAAGAGTCATCTGATTCCGAGGAAGGAAATTTGAAAGCCTTCCTTTCTCGAGACAGTTGTACGCAGTATTACGTTCTGTTGATAAAATAATCTTCTTTGGGAACTTGGACGCACGGAACAAAAGCGCATCTCTCCGTCACATTCATCTAAGTTCCGGTGAAATGGGAACAGATTGCATGCCTTTCTCTGAAACGCTGTGTCGTGCAGATGCTTTTAGAAAAGTCATGTTGAAGCTGAAGGCACGTGCTCGCTAATTTTATTGTAATCTCTCAAACAAGTTTAGGAGAAATCGTCACTCCAAAACGAAAAGTGTAATGAAGCATTTTGTCTCTAAATGGGGGGACATTTAAAATTTCAGTGATATAAATTTTACCGTATAATATACAAAGTGTACAGTGATCTTCAGCGAAATGGGGCTAAAATTAGCTTGGCAGGCAGAGATATTTGTGTAAAGATTAGATGAAGGTTCTCCATCTTTTGCTTAAATTTGGTAGCTCTCTCTTTCCTCAACCTTAAGGTTGGAGGGTAACATTGGCCCCCATCCACAAAACCCCGCACGGGGATAACTGGTTTTCCAGTTATTTGGGTAGTGCGCCCCCACGGACCGAGATGACATTGTGACGGACCGTCTTGTAATTTCGTCTTGAAACAAACGATGATACTACCGAAGGGGCAGCTGTTCATCTAGCTGATGGAGAGTGGCGACCCCACGGCCCGAGCCGACATGTACTTTATGATGATTTTCCCATTTTTATGTTTTTCGTTGTTCTCTTGACACGCACCTGCCTCAGTTGTAGGTTGCTGGGGTTGTGATTATGCACCAGCTCCGGATTTTAGTTTCTCTTTTTCTTTCCTGTCTTCTCCATTTTATGTTCCCTTTTTTGTTTTTCCGAGCTGGTTAGCTAAACCTACCTGCACGTTTGCCATGTGCGGTGACCCGTAAGGTGGAAAAGGGGATGCTGGAGGCTGAGGTTTCTGGAGACCGGGGTGTTGTTGTTGCCAGTTACCAACACTCCTCTTTGCCCCCTGCTTCACCCTAAACTGGCAGATAGGAACTAACCCACTCCTAGCCAATGAGGTCTGTCGCCGAGTGGAGTCCAGACCTTTAACGGATTGTCGTTTCGTACGGCAGAGTGAGTCTGGGGATAGTGTGAGCATGCCAAAGGGGTGTTACCAAGGCACGGGAAAGTTGCGGTGCTCGTCGAGCGCATGTCTGCCCTATCAACTTACTATATCTGCCGCTCAACCCTAGAGCAGTGTCCTGCGTCCATTTTGGCTTGCGAACCTCCGTCTCTCCCCTGTTGGGCTCGGTGGTGGGCAGGGAAGTTGGAGGACGAATTCTTTATTTTTCTCAATGGATGGAAATAATGTTTCCCAAGATCCTGCAGTCAAACGACGCATTCAGGAAGGCTCATCCCCTTCCGCGAAAAAGCATGTCTCTGATTCTTCGACTGCTTGTTTTTTCTTTGTGCACTTATTTGGACCCTTCAAAGCCTTTTAGTGCCAAAAGCCCATTTTGGATCAATAAAGCACTTCAATCCATTGCAAGCTCTCCTAAGAGCTTAAAGAAACTTCAGTCTAGAGATCTTCTTGTAGAGATGCTCAATGTGGCCTACAGTTCCACACTCCTTAACACAACCATGCTGCTTGAGACTCCGGTCAAAATAACACAACATGGATACCTAAATACATCTCGAGGTGTTGTCTCCTCTCGGGACCTCACTGAGTGTACCGAGGATGAACTTCTTGATGAACTGAGGAGTCAACACGTTATGGATGTGCGGTGTATTCTTTTCAGGCGGAATTGGCAGTCCGTCCCATCCCGCAACAACATTTTAACATTTGGCAGCCCTTCCCTGCCTACGTCCATCAAGGCAGGGTATCTTCACCTCGAGGTACGACCGTACATCTCTAATCCTTTGAGATGTTTTAGGTGTCAGTCGTACGGTCCTTCTCAGCTGTCGTGCAAGAGCAATCCTAGGTGTGGACGCTGTGTAGTCACAAACCATCATTTACCAGACTGTGTGGCCGAGGCCAAATTTTGTGCGAATTGCAGGGGTTTACACTAAGCGTCAGCCAAAGATTGTCCGAAATGGATGGAGGAGAAAGAAATTCAAAGGCTGAAAACGGTGGAGAATATTTCCTATCATGAAGCCAGAAGGAAGGTGGTTCCTGTTTCATCTGCTCGGCGATCATATGCATCAGAGATGGTTGCCAAGTCTACAGTTGTCATTCAAACCGACAGCCAGATCCCCCTAAATGTCCCTACAAGCTGGACGATATCATCGCAGCTGGTCTGGAGGCACTCCAGTCTCGAGCTAATGGTCTGAAAGTGGCACCCACCATTTCGTCGAAGCATACTCACTCCACCACCAGCAAGGGAACTCAGCCCACTTCTTCTGGCAAGAACATCAAAGCCACGGAGAAGAAGAGCGTTTCTTCTCCAAAATATCAGCCAGCTACTCATCGCCGAGCGCATCCCGTCAAGACACTTGGGACAAAGCATACTCCAATCTTGGCCCCTGGTCACACACCCGCACTTCTGGGGAACCACTCGTCAGAGGAGATGGACGCTGAGCTCGTTTGAGCAGTCAGTATAGTTCATTTTATTTCCTTTTTCATCTCACTTCTAACCATGGCTTCAATCCTTCAAGGAAACTGCGGAGGTTTTTGGACGAGTTTTGACAACTTGAAACATCTGCTTTCGTTGTACTCTCCGGTGTGTCTTTGTCTTAAACCATCAGATCTGCTTTCAGTTCGAGGCTACAGTGCATTTCGGGCAGAAAACGTGTCAGGAGATATAGCCTGTGGGGGAGTCGCTATTCTTGTCCCTCACAGGGTTCCGGTCTCTTCCGTTGCGGTATCCACAACTTTGCAGGCCGTCAGATGAGGATGTGAGCGTCTGTGTTCTGCAGAGTTTGGGTGATCAGCTGCTTTCACCTTTCCTTCTAGTGAGTGACTTCAATGCCCATCATCCTTTTGTGGGGTAGCGTCATCATCAGCACGAGAGACCGTCGAATCGAGTCTTTTCTGTCCTTTGACCTGTTTGTGCTTTTTCAACACCGGTGCTGACACTTACTTCCATGAGCCGACAAGATCTTTCAGTGCGATCGATTTGACCTTGTGATCGCCATTGATTATTTATGTTTGGTCGTGGACGGTGTGTAACGACCTCCACGGGAGTGACCATGTACCAATTGTGCTCACTCATTCTCTGCGTATGCCATCTTCTGCCTCCCGCCCTCGTCGATGGAGGATGGATCGTGCCAGATGGGAGGTCTTCACATCGTCCGCAGTGATATCTTCTGCCATGGTGACCCAAGAGTCAATCGACGCAGCTGTTCTCGATGTCACAACTTGCATTGTTAAGGCTTCTGATCTTTCAATACCAAAGACCTCAACGACGCTCCCCAGAATTCCGTAACCTTGGTGGAACCCTGAATGCGCAGCGGCTAGGAGAGCTCAACATAAGGCCTGGCCTACTTTTCGGCGTTATCCAACCGATACTAATCTCGTTGCATTTAAACGAGCAAATTCCTGTGCTCGGTTGGTGCGTCGACGAAAGCAAGAGGGAGTCTTGGATTTAGTATGTTTCTTTTCTCAATTCACGTGCCAGTTTGAAAAGTGTGTGGGACAAAATTCGTAAGATCCGGGGAAACTATAGTTCTCACCAGATTTCCATTCTCGAGAGTAACGGCTGCACATATGCTGAAGTCGGGGAGATTGCGGATTGTTTGGGTGAGGCTTTTGCCTCTGTGTTTAGTGATGTGGCTTATCCTTCCTCATTTCGTAGAATTAAGTCTCAAGCCGAACACCAGAACATCTCGTTTTCGCCTTTTCACGACACTGGTTATAACCCCCTTCAGAATGGTTGAACTACGTGTGGCTCTGCATCGGTCCGGTGCTACATCTGTCTGGTCCCGATTTCATCCACTATGATTTGCTCCATCATATCTCGCAGTCGTCTCTCGAGAATCTTTTAATCCTCTTCAATCGTATTTGGTTGGAACACAGTTTTCCGGAATCTTGGCGAAAAACTTTCGTTCTGCCTTTTCCCAAGCCTGGCAAGGATCCTAGGCCTCCCTCTAGTTATCGTCCAATTGCTCTCACTAGCTGACTGTATGAAGTTCTCGAACGGATGGCTAATTCCTGGTTGATTAATTTTTTAGAACAACATCACGTACTTTCACCATCACACAGCGGCTTTTGCCGTCATCGTGAAAGCCTATGATCGTGCTTGGCGGCACGGTATTACCCGTGACCTCCACGCATGTGGATTGCAAGGAAAATCTTCATTGTAAATTTTCTTCGCATTCGGGTGTTCCAGGTGCTCCTGGGTACAACGCTCTCGGCCCCGTTTCATCAAGAACAAAAGATGTTCCTCAAGGTTGTATTTTATCTGTCACATTGTTCATCCTCCTTCTCACAAATCTTCGTCCTGCCCAGCTTGAAGAGTACCCTGTTGGCAAGAAGGATCCATCGCTTCATGTGGTTTGCGCCGTACTCGTATCCTGCCATCCGCATGGACCAACGTGAATCTCGACTCATCAGTCCAGGCAACATTTTCGCACATGTCTAAGGTCCAGTGGCGATGTTCCAGCGCCCATGCTAATCTTTGCACCCTGTGATGTGCGGTCAGCAGCGGTACCCTCGTGGGACGAGGGCTTCTGTACCCCATAGCGAGGAGATGGTTCTGGATGGTGTGGCTGCTTACACGTTTTTGTGCACCAGCGTTAAATTGCCGAGTGATTTCTTGCACTGTGGCCCACCTATCCGCTGTTGCAATGCGAGCTAGCCGACAATGACCCCGCTCATACACACGCTGTTATCCACGGCAGTTGGCCCTTGCAGGGATGGTTTTACCGGATTCGATGTACTCACGGTGCACCCATGACACAGTGGTTCGTGAAAATCCCAGTGCCTGCACGATTTCCGAGATGGAGTGACCCAGTCGTCGAACCCCGACAATTTTCCCATAATCAAATGCGCTTAGATCCTTCGTCTTACCCATACTGCGTCCGACTCTTACTGATTCCCGTCGCATCATTCCTTATATTGTCGGATCGCTGCATACGTCATGTCGTTTCCGTTTACAGGGCCGCCCACAGCGCCACATTTGCGTAACGTCAGCTGTCTCTAATTCAATTGCTCTTCAGTGTATATAAAAAGGTAAATCTGAAAACTGGAAAGTTTCAACTGTCTTCCATGCAAATAAAGGCAACTTGATCACGCTAGTTACGTTAAATGAAACACTTTTACAAGATAGTTCGTAAGTTGGGAGCTTTCGAACTTATCCCATTTTACGAACTTTCTTGTAAAAGTTTTTCATTTAACGTAACTAGCGTGATCAAGTTACCATTAGTTGTTAATATTGTTACGTGTTTTGCCCATCATCGTCATATCTTCCATGCTTTTTTAGCTTGTGATTTTTAATTCGCCGTTGGTCGCGCTGTGATCGTTTCTCTTACGCTTCGAATATAAAAGGCGCCATTTATTTGGAAGTTACCCTGGGGGTTCCCCCGCTCTAGTTGACTTTCTTAATATTCTCAACAATCTGTTACGTATTAGTTCCGACAAGGATTCAAATTTAAATGATCACATATGATATCAAAAGCATATTTATAGTTCATAGTTGACTGTAAGCACATTTTGGTATGAGTGTTCTGGTGTTTTCATTAAATCCCTAATTTCAAACATTGTGAAAACACAAATTTGTCCGTGTCCCCCTCACTCCGGAGTAAGTCGCTCTTCCAACTGAACTACGCGGACAGAATGTCTCGCTGCAGATTTGTCGTCTTGACACATGTTTTCACCTCTGTAGTATGTCACAACGTGTCCTCAAAAATCCATTGGTATAGTATGGTTTATTCCTTATTTTATTCAAACCATACCGTACTTATAAATTTTAGAGAACATGTTTGAAATTAGGGTTTTAGTGAGAATACCAGAACACTCACACCAAAAATGCGCAGAGAGTCAACTATGAATTATAAGTATGCTTCTTATATCATATCTGACAATTTAAATTTAGACTAAAATGGTGTGCTTATCAGTTTATAACCTGAATAGAAACATTTAGGTAATACATGATGCATAGAATCCGATGGATTGGCGCGTCTTTAACCTTCAAACAGTATGGCCTTTGGTCCCGTGTACTTCGTGTGAACGTTTCTCTCATCAAGCTACCGCTGGGGTTTGGGTCACGTGAGAGCTTTTCTCATGAAGCGACCACAGGCGTTTATATTTTGTGTTTTTATAGATAACGAGATGATACGGGTACGTTTTTTGCCTAATTTGATTTGTAACTATATGTGCACTTAGTGGCCACTTTATTATGACCACCCCCCTCAGTACTTCGTTGGACCACTTTTTGCCTTTAATACTGCGTCGATTCTTCGTGGCATGGACTCCACGAGATGTTGAAAGGTGGCTTGTGGAATCTGAGACCGTGCTTGATGAATATCACTTTCCAGGAGTGTGAGATTGTAGGGTTGTGGATCCAGCTGTTTGATGGCTCATTCAACTTCATCCCACAAATTCTCAATGGGGTTGAGATCTGGAGATTGTGGGGGCCACCTAAGCAAAGTAAACTCACCGGCATGTTCCTGAAACCAATCCTGTACAATACGAGCACTATGGCAGGAACGCATTATCTTGTTGAAAGTAGCCATCGCCATTGGGATAAACCATCCACATGACAGGATGAACTTGGTCTGCAACGATGTTTAGATATGATATGCCAGTCAGACGTTTATCAACACGAATTAAAGGGCCCAAAGCATGCCAGAAAAACATTCCCCAAACTATAACATTGCCTTCACCAGCTTGAAGGATTGCAGCAATGCATTTGGGGTCCATGCTTTCGTGCTGTTTCCGCCAAATTCTCACTCGGCCATCGGCATGGTGCAACTGAAAACGTGATTCATCGGACCACATAATTTGTTTCCAATTATCGACTGTCCAATCCTTGTGCTCTTGTGCGAACTGGAGACGTTTTCTCTTGTTAACTGCAGACAGCAAAGGTTTCCGAACAGACAGCAAAGGTTTCCGAACAGACAGCAAAGGTTTCCGAACAGACAGCAAAGGTCTTCGGCTGCCATATCCTATTCGATGCAGTGTACGGTGAACAGTGCGTGCAGAGATCGTTTGAGGATCCTTGATTAAGATGGTCTGTAATTTGTTGTCTGTTACCAGTTTGGACACTATCCGTTCCTCCCGAGCAGTCAATAGTCGATGACGACCACACGTTGCATGTAGAGACCCAGTTTTTTGGCTGCCAGTCCAGTCTTTAAACACTTTAACAACATCTGCTTTGGAACATTTCAAGAATGCGGCGGTTTCGGTGATACTCGCTCCATGGCTCCGAGCTCCTACAATCATCCCACGTTGAAAGTCCGTCAAATCGCATTTTTTACTCATCTCGTCACCCAAAAATGACTTTTACTACTGTCGCAATCACTAAGCTTTCCCTTTTTATAATAGCCTTGCCCTCTGGCGGCAACGGCGTGCAGCCATAGCTCATTTGCTTAAAACTGTCAGGTGGTCATTATAAAGTGGCCACTCAGTGTTTAATAAATATGCTTCATGCAAAGAAAGAATTGCGAAGTGTTATTATTGAGTAGACTACTTAAAACAGCGGGGAAAAGGTATTGTGAGAAAAACTCTCACGCGCGAACACCGGCGTTGTTTAACGTGTAGCGACCAACGACGGGTTAAATGAAGATTGTGCTCAAAATTCATGCGTCGATGAAAAAATTTCTGTATGTATTCAAATTTTGGCGGTCATTTTCCCGTGAAAATTAAATAAAAATATCAATACATCTGAAGTTGTCAGAGTGTTATTGATAGAAAAAGAATTTTTTGTTTCCGTGATATATCAGAAATAGCATCGAAATGTCAGGAAAGGAATCTTCTGCTCTAGCGAGATAGATACTTGCTTGCCAAGAAAAGCAATTTTGTTTGAAACCTTTTCAAGCAAAGCCATTGTTACTTCCGTTTACAGGATCGCCAGTTCTTAAGAATTTTCAGTTAATGAAGAATATCGAAGTAAAGTATCAGGAGACGGCTGAATACCTCGAACAACAGTTAGTTAGGAACACACGGCTGACTTTCTTCATTTATTTTGGAGGACGTCATGCTTGGAAGGAAATGGAGCGGAAAAAGACTCAAACAAAAATGAAAACATCGAAAGAATGTCTTGCGTTCGTGCAATATTATTTAAGAATTGAAATTACTTTGAATTAACTCCGGGCGTGTGATAATTATGAAACAATTGTTCTGTGCAGTTGGATTTATAAACAGTCCGTTGTTCGTGTAAAGACCCTCTTACCTTTCCATCCCTTTAGGTTTATACTAGCTGTCCCACGAAATTCATCACATCTTTTTATTTGGTTCTACCGAACTCAGACAAGACGCTGTTGTCCCTCTTTATTCTTTTAACGTCTCTGAGGAAGTTGCCGTGGTTCGACACACAGAAGCACACACTTAAGAGTCTAGTATTTTATTTTGTGACAGTAACAATTAAAGCAGTTTAATGCATATTACTCTGGCTTCATGATCATTGCTCTAGCGGCGAAAAAGAATTTTCGCAGATCTCAGTTGCCCGTCCGTTTTCACCTACGGACCCAGACCACACTTAACGATCTTTATTCTTTTTCGGTGAGAGAACCCACAATTGATCTGTCTTACGGCTCAATAGCGCAAACACAGAAGCTTGCAAGACACCTCTCGCTCGCTTACGAAGCCAGTGACGTCCGAAACGCAGAAAGCCACGTGTTCCTACTAGCAATGAATTTATTCTCTTCAATCCCCGGGAACATTTTAACCTTCTCTTTACTAACTATGTTAAGGAGTGAATCATTACTCACCTTGCTGGGTTGAAAATTACCCCAAAGTAGCTTTCCTCCATCCACACACCCAAAGCAATAAACCTTTGCGATCGATATCAGTACAGTACACCAATGATCCATTACATTATGACCACCCCCAGCCTGGAGAAATGTGCTCGCCTGGAGACCGAACGGTGGTTCAGGTGAAGTTCACAGAGCAGTATATATACACCGATGAGCTATTACATTATGACCACCTAGATAATAAGCTGTAGGACCCAATTTAGCCCGTAAAACGGTGGCCACCCGGCAAGGCATCGATTCGATGAGGTGGTGATAGGTATCCTGGGGTATCTGGTACCATAATGTCAACAGCAAGTCCTCCCGCTACCGTACATTTCGTGGTGGTAGTGATTTAGCGCGAACCCACTTTTCCTAGTCAAACCACAAATGTCCGATTAGGTTCATTCCAGGTGAATTCAGAGGCAGGGGCTTTAAGAGAAAGTCACCTGCATGTTCCTCGAACCCCTGCTTGACGATTCTGGCAGTGTGTCATGGCGCATTATCCTGTTAGTAATGGCTATCACCAGCAGGGAACACACTTGCGATGAATGGGTGAACTTGGTCCGCAACGATGTTTAGATTCCTGACAGCTGTCAGGGATTGTACTATTGGGATAATTAGGCCTAAAGTGTCCCAAGAAAACATCGCCCACAGCAAAACACCGCCGCCTGGGTATCTGCGCCCAACAGTGTATCCAGGTGCCATAGCCTTCGCTGGTAATCGGCGTATGCGTTCTCGGCCGTCTACGTAATGCACCAGGAATCTTGATTCGTCAGACCGGGCCACTTTCTTCCAATCACCCACGGTTCAATCTCGATGCTCACTGCACGTCATCGCCGACAGACCATTTCATGCGTTGTTGGCGATGACGTGCAGTGAGCATGGGAACCCGGCTGGGTCTTCGGCTACGCCCGCCCATGCGCAGAAGTTTGCGATCTGTGTGCTGTGACACATTGCCCTGATCACAACTGTTGTAGTTGCGGGTGATTTATTGCACTGTAGCCCTGCGGTCGCTGTGAGCAATGCGCGACAGTCTCCGTTCCCATCTGGCATCAATGAGCTGCATACGACACACGGATGGACAACTGTCCGCGGCACGTGAACAACCCACAAGCCGCGCCATTTCCGAGGCGCTGTGCATCACAATTTGTGCTTTATCAAACTTCGATAAATCGGCAGCTTTTCCCAGTATGACTCCGAACACACTACTAAGCGAAAGCCTGTCCTCGCGTTGTACAAGTAAATATACTGCTCTGTGAACTTCACCTGCACCACCGTTCGGTCTCCAGGCGCGCTCACTTCTCTAAGCTGGGGGTAGTCATAATGTACTATACCGTGCAAATTAATTGGGACAAGCTATTTTACTCTCAGAATTGTAATTTGATCACCAGTTGATGTCGGAAACCCACGTAAACCGGTTTTATCAGCTGCGAGGTGGTGTGACTGTTAGAACTTGATAGTAAGAATGTGGTTTGACCGGTTTTAAACAGGAAATAGGCACTTCAGCTTCAGTTGTGAGCTTTCGTGTGTGACAGGTGGAGGTTAGTTTTGCTCTCTGTGAGTACGTGTTGCTTTCGTGTATTGAAAAATGGATATTTCCCCGAAGAAGCGCGCAAAAATAATTGCTCTGAAGGATCACACTTCTATGACAGTGAGAGATATCGCTTCTGCAATTGGTGTAGGCTAATTAAGTGTATCAAGACTGCTTACGCGATGCAATGCATCTGGATCATCGTCTCCAAAAAGGAGAGGTAAATGTGGAAGAAAACGAATAAAAACTCCACAAACCGATAAATATCAAATCAGAAATAGTAAAATGAATCCAAAAAAAAAAAAAAAAAAAAAAAAACAAGCACCGCCTTTCAAAGAGATATATTGGCTAGTGGTTGTGATGTTAATGATTCAACTGCACGCCGTAGGCTTCTGGAAGTTGGCCGGAAAGCAAGAGGACCACCGAAAAAACAATATTTGAATGCCAAAAGGAAGATAAAACGTTTAAGATGGGCCAAAAAATATAAATCATGGACTGCTGACGACTGGAAGAAAATAATTTTCAGTGATGAAACTCATTTATTTGTGCAGGGCTACCAAGCAAATGGCGTTAGACGAAGCAACTGTGAACCCTGAAGTCCTGAGCATGTCAAACAAACTGTAAAACACCCTCCGAAACAAAACTTTTCGTTTTTTTTTTCCACATCAAATGGCACTGGAAGCTTAGTTCCTGTTCAAGGTATGATGAATTCAGCCAAGTACGTAGAAATATTACAACGTAGGATTGTTCCGTTCTTGCAAACTTTTGACGGAACATTTCAACATGACTTGGCCCCATATCACAATTCGAAATTGGTCAAGAATTTCATGCTGGAAAATCAAATTCACTTATTTGATTGGCCTGGAAATTCACCAGACTTAAATCCCATAGAAAACATGTAGAATATTTTGAAGAGACGTTTAGGTAAAATGGACTGTACAACCAAAGAACGCATGATAACGAATGCTATAAAAGTGTGGTTCCACGATTATGAAGTCAAAAATATGTGCACTCAATGCCAAAACGAATTCAAGAGGTCATTTCTGCTGAAGGAGGACATACTTCATACTAATACAGGTATTTATCAGTGTATATTAAGGGATGTAAGGTCAGGTGATGCGTAACATCACAGCCTCTCCTTGACAAATGTCAACCCCGCCTTCTCGTGGTGCATCCTGTTCCCACTAAAGGGGCTCTGACGACCGCCAATAGCGGTATAACCATACCATCGGGATTAGAGGAAATGCTATCCCACACTCACCAATCCGCTTGGCCAGTGTGGTGAGTTATGGCCAAACCCCTCAAAAATGATTCCACAACTTAACTCTTGGCCCTCAGTCTCCGGCAGCTGGAATGTACCTGGCCAAGGCAGCGGCCAGTGCGGCATTAAGGCAGAGGGTGCTAAGAATCCCCGGAGGACCGGACTAGGCTGCCATCTGATGCTGACCTTGGCTACGCACAACGGACGCTCCCTATCTTCTGATTCAAGGCTTCTTGAATTGGAAGAGGAACTACAAAGGATCAAGTGGGACATCGTCGGGCTAAGTGAGGTAAGGAGAAAAGGAGAAAAGGAGAAAATCTCATTGAACTGAAAAGTGGACATCTCTTCTACTATCGTGGGACAGATACTGGCAGAACTAGTGGTGTTGGATTTATAATAAACAAGAAACTAAAGGATAAAGTTGCAGAAATTGAAAGTTCCTCTGACAGAGCTGCACGACTCGTTATCCAACTCTCGAAAAGATACCAGGCTCAGATTATTCAAACTTATGCACCCACCACAAGTCATCCTGAAGAAGAAATTGAAGAATTTTATGAGGAAATTCGTCATCTAAATAATAAAGGCACGCAGCACTTGAAGATAATTATGGGAGATTTCAATGCAAAAATAGGGCAACGGCAACAGAATGAAACTTCAGTAGGTAAATTCGATCACGGCAACAGAAACCAGCGTGGAAATACTCTCGTTGAGTTTGCAGAGGCAGAAGGATTTTTCATCTTGAACTCCTTCTTCAAGAAAACGCCACACAGGAAATGGACATGGAGACATCCAAATAGGACGACAAGTGAAATTGATTTTATTATGTGTAACAAAAAATTCGTCATAGAAGACTGCAGTGTGCTAAACAAGTTCAACACAGGTAGCGACCGTAGATTGGTGAGATGTAAGATGCACCTCAACACTAAACTTGAACGTGGCAAGATCATAAGACAAACAAAATGTATTGACATAACCAACCTTAAAAAACACCACAATACCTTCAAGTTCGAACTGAAGAACAGATTCTCTGCTTTAGAAGGCCTAACATCGGAAGAAGTGAATATTTCTGAAGTTAACAGAAAAGTAAGCAAAGCTCTTATGGAAACAGCAACAAAATTAGCTGGGTCTAAGAACAAGTTGCATGAGAAAAAATTATCAGGAAAAACCAAAATGTTGATGCAAAAAAGAAAGAAGAGAGATGAGGACAACTAAAGAAGATGTGACTTCCAAAGTGGAATATATAGAGCTATGCAAGACAGTAAGAAAAAGTATCACTGAAGACGTACAGAAATTGAACTGTGAACTATTGAGGAACGCAATTGAAAACAACCAAAGCCTAAAGATAGCAAAGGGACATCTCAGTAAGGGAAGAAAACAGATTATGGCTCTGAGAAAAGAAGATGGGTCTGTAACAAGAAATGGAGGCGAAAGTTTGACAAGAGTGAAAGATTTCTACTCCAAATTATATGAAAGGGATGATACATGCACTCCAGACATCATGAAAGGTACCAGTACCAGAGTTCCTCCAGTCCTTCCAGCAGAAGTTGCACATGCAATCAAGAACATGAAGCGTGGGAAAGCTCCAGGAGAAGATGGAATTACTGTAAACATCATACAAGAAGCAAGTGGAGAAATTGAAACAGTACTCGCCCAAATTTTCACTCGATGCCTTAATGAAGGGAAGATTCCTGAGGATTGGGACACCGCTACAATGATCCTGCTACATAAAAAAAGTGACATTGAGGATCTTGAGAACTATCGACCTATCAGCCTCCTATCAGTGGTTTATAAAATCTTCACTAAAGTTATTTCACACCGCTTGAAGGTAACACTGGACATGGCTCAACCGAGAGAACAAGCTGAATTCAGGAGTGGCTACAGCACAATAGATCATATCCACGTACTGAGAGAACTAATTGAAAGAGCGAGGGAATATGAACTTCCATTGTGCATGGCTTTTATCGATTATGAAAAAGCCTTTGATTCGGTGAAACCATCAGCAGTTACAATGGCTTTGAAATCCTGCGGTATTGAAGATGCATACATTAATATTATTAATAACATCTATGAAAATGCAAGTGCAAAGATTCGGCTGTTTGAAAATACAACACTCATAAAAATTGGAAAGGGAGTGAGAGAAGGTGACACCATATCTCCGAAACTCTTTAATGCCACATTGGAGGGTGTCTTTCAGTCCCTGAGCTGGGAAAACAAGGGGATAAAGATTAATGGAGATTATCTAACCCACCTTCGTTTTGCTGATGACGTAGTTATTTTTGCAACTACCCCATCAGAGCTGCAGAGTATGATCCAAGAACTTGCTGACAAGAGTAAAGAAGTGGGATTAAAAATGAACTTTCAGAAGGCAAAAGTGATGTTCAATGCTTTTACAAGAAATGAAGATTTATCGATTGATGGAGAAAAGCTGGAGATAACAGACACGTACGTTTATCTTGGACAGCAGATATCAAGTGAGGGTCACATTGATGAAGAAATTAATCGGCGTACAAAACTTGCCTGGAGAGCTTTTGGAAGAAACAGCATAATTTTCAAGAGCAATATGCCATTAAGTCTTAAAAGAAAAGTGTTTGATCAATGCATCCTTCCAGTGCTTACATATGGTGCAGAGACGTGGACCTTAACTAAAAGAGACATACAAAGGCTGCAGACAACTCAAAGTAGCATGGAGAGGTGCATGCTTGGGGTAACCAGGAGAGATAAGAAGAGGAACTCGTGGATCCGAAAAATGACAAGAGTGGAAGACATCATGATCAGAGTTAAATCTCTGAAATGGCAATGGGCTGGACATACTGCCAGAAGGATAGATCATCGATGGACAGCCGAAATTTTAGATTGGATTCCAAGGGACAGGAAAAGACCCAGAAGAAGACCACATTGGAGATGGGTGGATGAAATTCGAAAGTATGCGGGAGTGACATGGAGGAGACTGGCACGAGACAGACCGTTGTGGAGGAAACTTGGGGAGACCTTCGTCCAGCAGTGGATTGATAATTGTTGACAATGATGATTAAGGCATAGAATGATATAAAGGCATAGTTTTGGAAAAAGAGTGATTTTTTACTTTGTCCCAATTAATTTACACAATATAGTAATTGCTCATCGGTGAACAATCCGAAGTCGGGCTTTCGGTTAGTAGAGTGTTCGGGGTCGAAAAGTATCCAGATTGGTTGCATAAGTTAGCAATTGCGCCACACGGCACGAAGCGGATTGCCACAGGTTCACCTGGAACCTACTACATATGTGCCGTGAGTCACGCCTCCTCTGCTCGTTCAATTTTTTGTTTAACAGTGTTTTATTCATACATGTTTGGAGCTGTTCGTCATATTTGTCACGCCGGAAAACATTGATCAAGGAATTTGTATCAGATTTTGTCAAAAACATGTCGAAACTTGCAAAAACACACACTTAAGGTTACAGTACACACACACACACACACACACACACACACACACACACAAGTTAATGAGTGGTATAAACGTTTTAAAGATGGATGTGCAAGTGTTGAGAGTCGTTAAATTTCCAATAAAAAAAAATAAATGTTGAGAGTGATGAACGGTCTGGGAATCCCACAACCAGCAAAAGTGGATACAATGCCGAACTTGTGCTCATAGCTGTGCGAGAAAATCGCCGAAACGCTATTCGTGAGTTATCGGAAGACTTCCACACTAGTTTTCGGTTTAGTTCAGTCGATGTTTTTTTATTGGAGGTTTAATGAATACCATGAGCAACTCAAAGCGCGATTGGGCTACAAGCAGTCGCCCGTCCCTAATTTAGGGCCACTGGTCTCAGGGAAGGGAGAAAGCCAGGGCCGTAAGACAAACACAACATCCAAGCCTCACCGGGATTCAAACCCTGACCCCTTTCGGACAAATGATCAGAGGTCATCGCTTAGACCACTGCGCCACCGGGAAATTTGTGCCAAAACTGCTCTCACTTGTGCGAAAACACAAGTTTGTCTAAATCGCGCACTCTCACTCCGGAGTAAATTGCTCTTCCAACTAAGCTACACGGACGGAATGTACCGCTGCAGATTTGTCGTCTTGTCACATGGTTCACCTCTGTAGTACGTCACATCATCTCCCTCTTAACGTTTTTTTGAAGGGAAGTAGAAATTTTTTCATTAATTCCACACAATGTGTGGAACAGATGTCACACATTTTTGAAGAACCCAACGGCCAGTGGATCCATTTTCCACCATCTGGCGCCAATGTTAAAACGCAAGTTTGTCCGCGCTCCCCTCACTCCAGAGTAAGTTACTCTCCCAACTAAGCTACACGGACGGAATATACCGCTGTAGATTTGTCGCCTTGATACGTGATTCTCCTCTGTAGTGTGTGACGTGCCTGCCCCGCAGGATGCACACGACATAAAGGCAGATAGCAGTGAGAACGAACGTCTGCGTAGCTCAGTTAGTAGAGCGACTTGTTCCGGAATAAATGGACTCTAGTTCGATCTTTGGCGTTAACAAAATTGACGGAGAAATTTACTTCGTTATAAGTGCGCCACACCTGAGCAAAAAACAAGCCCATGTTTCAGCTGTGAGTGACTTGCATGAGTACGTCGCAAACGACAAAAACTTTTTATAAACTATCATAGCTGGTGATGAATCATTAGTTTATAGGTATAACCCCGAAACTTAGCCCATTCTTCACAGCGGAAGACCCCAAACTCTCCCAACCCCCCTCCGTCAACAAACCCCAAACTCTCCTACCCCCCCCCGTCAACAAACCCCAAACTCTCCTACCCCCTCCGTCAACAAACCCCAAACTCTCCTACCCCCCTCTCCGTCAACAAACCCCAAACTCTCCTACCCCCCCCCCTCCGTCAACAAACCCCCAAAAAACACGACAGAGCCTGAGCAATTTGTGCGTCGTGAACAAGCTGCACTAGGCCAGATAATCAACAAGAAATAAGGAGTACTACCGTCAAGTTATGCGTCGTTTGAGGGACGTAGTTTGCCACGAAAAGCCGCCATTGCATGAGGGTGGGAACTCCACCATGATAACTCGCCTGTCCATTCAACGCAACTTGTGCAGCAGTTTCTTGTTAAGCATCACAATGTGCAGGTCCGACAGCCATCCTATTCGCCAGACCTCGCTCCCTGCGACTTTTTTCTGTTCCTCAGAATCAAATACTACTTGAAAGGAAAATATTTGAAGATATTGAGAATTCGCAGAAGCAGCTGTACACTATCTTAGAAGATGTCTGCAAAAAAAGAAAAAGAAAAATTGCTTCCAGCAGTACAAATAGCGCTGGGCTACGTGTGTGACATCGGAATGGGAGTACTTCGAAGGCGATTAAGTTTCAAACCTGTAGTCTCGTACTCTTTTTTTAATAAATCCAGTCTAGATACTTTTTGAACACACCTGTACCAGTTAACACGACTTTACTGGCTGCCAGTCATAGCTCAGAGAGGATAAAACTCATAGGACTTCAGGCGTGACATTCAGTATGGAAAACAATATGAGGATTGTACCGAAAGTAATACAAAAGTTGGCATAACTTTTTTATTAAATACCAGAGGTCGTTCAAATTGCACATGTTGGTAGAGTAACTCTTTCTCTATACAAAGGTACTACTCAATATAGTCTCCATCACAAGCGATGTATTTGCGCCATCGTTGAACCCAACTACCGAATCCTCTTTGAAAAACATTATTGTACCCAATTCTTCACAGCCACTTTCACCTCATCTGTGTCATCAAATTGTTTTCCCCCAAGACTGTCTTTATTGGACCGAACAGGTGGAAGTCGGACAGCATCAGATCTGGGATATACGGTGGATGCAGGACCACCGACCAGCGTAATTTGCTGATCGCCTGATTTGTTGCCAAAGATGTGTGTGGTTTCGCATTGTCATGGTGAATGTAGATCCTTTTCAGATTCTTCTTCGGTCTCTTCCTCCTTATGGCTTCTCTAAGCCTCTTGAGTGTACCGCTCGTTGGTCACAGTACAGCCACGTTCCAGAAAATTAAGGAGAATGACACCCCTGTCATCCTAAAAAACAGTCATTATGACTTTCTGTGCTGATCGCTGTCTGTTGAACTTTCTTAGGCCTTGGTGAAGAGGTGTGACGTCATTCCATAGATTGATTCTTCGTTTCCGGATCGTAAAGATACGCCCACGTTTCGTCCTCAGTCATCAGATCGGAACAAAACGTGTTTTCATTGGCTTCAAATACTACCAGAAGATCAGAGCAGACTTCCACTCTTCTCTCCTTCCAATCGGGTGTCAACTGCCGAGGTACCACCTTGCACACACTTTCCGATAACCTAAGTCTACCAGCATCTCTTGTAGGGCATTGTGACCACAATCCAGTTGTGCAACAAGCTCGCGGATTGTGACTCGTCTCTCCGAGCGAATCAATTCATCCACTCGCTGACGATTCGTGACACTGATCGCAGATGATGGTCTCCTACTGCGTGGTTTGTCTTCAATGCTGGTTTCCCCTTCTTTAAACTTCTTCATCCATCTGTGCACATTGCTCTTGTCAATGGTGTCATCTCCGTAAACATTCTGTAGCCTTCTGTGGATGTCGAACAGCCTGCACCCTTTCTTCGTCAAGAACTCAATGACAGCACGTTGCTTCTGCTTGGAATCCATTATTTACCTGCAATGAAGAAGAAGGGTTACTTTAGAGGAAGAGTTACTCTACCAACATATGCAATTTGAACTACTCTGTCAGTTAATTAAAAAGTTATGCCCACTTTTGCATTACTTTCGGTATAACCCTCATACAAGGAGCAACCAAAATTAACCTAAAAGGGTCATCAAAAACTGAAGGTTAAAAAGGCAGCAGACTTTTCTCGTGTAAGTTTTCAACCAGCAGCCATATTGTTTTTCAGTTAAAGGACAAACTTGAGATACTGAGGGAAAAAATGAAAAAAATATCACTTTTCCACTCTGCTAAATATAACCGATATCTTAATCATCAAATTTTCCTGCCACGTATTTTTTAAGATATTGCTTTCTATCCTCCCACACACTCTTTCAGCTCAGTAACAATAATCTATATAAATAAGATACTTCGGCGAGCTTTTACTTTTTTCGGAGTTCTTAAAATCGTCTAAAGTCTTCGAGGAGTGTCGGAGATTGAAAGCTCATAAATATTTTAAGAAGCCGCTTCTTTGCCTCGGGAATAAATTCCAACTGGCGACAGAAGAATTAAACTTGAAATCCCTTTTCCCATCACAACAGAAGAAGGAAAAATTGGAAGTGGAAGAACTGAAATGGGGAAGAAATTACAAACGTAAAACTGCCATGAATTTCGAAACAAAGCGATTAAGCGGTTGTAGCGTTTCGGTAGTGACCTAGGTTTCTGCGGTCGTAATGATATGAATTGTTTCTGGCAAAATTTTTGTCACTTCCATCGATCAAGTGCTAAATAATACAGAGTTCAGAAATGTCGAGTTACTTTGGGACTTAGAAGCGCAAGTAGAAGAAATCGATTGCACGACTGCTGAGAGAGCACAATAAAGTTTCGAAGATCAACTGAGTGATTTTGATTTTGTTGAGTCCCGGAATTTTATTGCAAATACGTATGAAAAAGATCTACAAGGTCGAAACAAGGCGATGAAGTAACATCAAAAATTATATACCCAGTGCGTCAAATAACTTTTAAGACTGGCGCTAGATTTCAGCCTACGGTGGCGCCACCATTGTAATCGCGTATGCGTTTACAATGGTGCCAAAAGTACTGCGCAGTTGTTAAAGTAACTCAAACGAAACGGGCGTTCGTTAGAGAAGTAAAAATTTTTTCATGTTGAATTATTAAGATGGAACAAACGGCTGTTATTAAATTTAACGCAAAACTTGGTAAAAGAGCTTCGGAAACGTACCAAATGATAAAACAAGTTTACGGTGAGTTTTGTTTAAGTAGATCAAATGTTTTCCTGTGGCACAAACGTTTTTTGGATGGATGAGATACGCTAGAAGATGATAAGCATACCGGAAGTCCAAGTTCATCTAGGACACCTGAGATTATTGAAAAGTGCGTGATTTCGTGGCAAACAATCGATGTGCGTCACTAAGAATGATGGAAGAGTCTTTAAACATCAACAAAGAAACGATTCGAACCATCCTGCATGAAGATTTGGGCAAAACAAAAGTCTGTGATAAATTTGTTCCACACACGTTAACCAATGAACAAAAATCAAGGAGCACTGCACATTACAGAAACATCATTTCAGCCGCTGAAAATGATCCAAACTACTTAAAATCGATTGTTACTAGTGATGAAACATGGTGTTTTCAATATGATTCTAAAACAAAGCGACAACGTGCGGAATGGAAGTATAAAAACTCGCCACAAGCCGAAAAGCCAAAAAAAGTTCCATCGAAAATCAAAACAATGCTCATTACATTCTTTGATAGTAAGGGTTATTATCCACAAAGAATTTGTTCCAAGTGGACAAACAATTACTGGTGAGTTTTATTTAAATGTTTTGAGGCGTTTGATGGGCAGAATTCGTCGCATTCGTCCAGAATATCGAGATGAAAACAGCTGGTGTTTGTTGCACGATAATGCACCCAGTCGCACCTCACTTCTTGTTCGTAGATTTTTGGCGAAAAATAACGTGTGTGTGTGTTGAATCATCCACCGTATTCGCCTGATTTAGCACCCTGCGACTTTTCTTTATTCCCAAAACCTAAAATGACGTTAAAAGGGTGTTATTTTGATGATATTTCGACCATACAAACAGCTTTGAAGCGTGCTTTGGAGCAATTCCGCAAAGTGAACTGGAACAGGCATTCGAATCATTATTAAATCGCTGTAACAAGTGTATTGAAGCCGGAGGGACTTATTTTGAATAACAAACCAAAAAAAAATTATAATTTCTTGTTTCTATTTCATTTTTTAGACCCAGTTTTAAAAATTCTTTGACGCACTGTGTAAGTCGTAGCGATAAAAAGATGAAGTCTCATGAAAAATCCTCCAATTTCAACAAATGAGAACCAGAAGCGTAATATGACATTTTTTCGAATTGGCGTTTTTAAAGGCACTGTAACGCCATTTTCGCTCTTCGTGGGTGAAGAAAAATTGTGTTGTCATTTATGGTACGGTTAGAGATGGAAACGGGTCATTCGTCAACAGCCGACAATTTCTAGCTGGTCAAATCGGTCGGATCAAGGTTTTCCTGACCCGATTTTGACCCGGTTTTATTTCCGTTTTATTTTTGAGAAGCAAAAAATTAAAAAAAAATATTTTCAAAGAAACATGCAAGTGTGGAATTTTGTGCTCGATATTGGTGTCCCGGTAACTGAAAAATGATTGTTCGGTACTTACGTATTAACGCCACCGCAGCAGAAGTTGTGCTAATGCGCCAATAAAGAGCAATCTTGTTGTTCGCACGCGCAGGCATTAACGCCACCGCAGCAGAAGTTGTGCTAATGCGTCAATAAAGAGCAATCTTGTTGTTCACACGCGCAGGCATTTATATTTTGGATTCTTTGTTGCCTTTTTGTTTGCTGATTTTTGACGCCATTTTTTAGTGCTACGAAAATGCGCATTTGGGATTTGCCAAAAACAGAACAAGATGCAATTTTATTTTTTCAGGAGCGAAATATTTTACCAAAAGAACGAAAATGTACCAATTCCCATGACATGAAGCTTTATTTCGGTAAACGTAAGTTTTGTAAATGTAATTTAAGACAGTGTGATCAGCAAGTGGTCCGACTTAGAAAAGACAACTGGTTTGAGGGAAGCAGAATTCCATTTTGTTCAGCTTTGAGATTCATATACTACTGGTGCGAGGAGTTGACGTCGATTAAATTTTGTGAAAAGCAACTTGATTTATCAGATAAAACTGTTATAGATTGGAACAATTACATGCGTGAATTATGTGTCTTGGATATGGAGAATAAACCAAACAAGAAGGTAGGTGGACCAGATTGCATTGTGGAAATTGAACAAAGTTTGTTTACTAAACGTAAAAACAACTGTGGTCGAGTATTACCCGAACAGTGGCCGTTTGGTGGTATATGTAGAGAAACAAAAGATTCGTTTGTTGTCACAGTTCCTAATAGAACTGGCTCTACCCTTCTTGATAAAAGTATTGAAAACATTGCAGATGGTAGCACAATTTATTCTGACAGTTGGAAAGGTTACCAAACAAATAGAATAGAAATAGAAGGATTCCTACATGCTAAAGTTAATCATAAATACAATTTTATTGATCCTGAAACAGGAATTCATACACAAACAGTTGAGAGAATGTGGGGCAGTGCTAAATGGAGGAACAAGAGACATAGGGGGACAGCGAGACATCATTTGGAATCTTATTTATCGGAGTTCATATGGCGACAGCATCAGGTGAAAGAAAATAGAGACTGTTTTGAATCTATGTTGAACTCTATATCGGCCCATTTTCCACCGAAATCCGATTGACTACTTTGTTTTTAAATAAAGCGTTTTATCTGTAGCTGCGGTGGAGTTAATACGTTCATATGGCGACAGCATCAGGTGAAAGAAAATAGAGACTGTTTTGAATCTATGTTGAACTCTATATCGGCCCATTTTCCACCGAAATCCGATTGACTACTTTGTTTTTAAATAAAGCGTTTTATCTGTAGCTGCGGTGGAGTTAATACGTTCATATGGCGACAGCATCAGGTGAAAGAAAATAGAGACTGTTTTGAATCTATGTTGAACTCTATATCGGCCCATTTTCCACCGAAATCCGATTGACTACTTTGTTTTTAAATAAAGCGTTTTATCTGTAGCTGCGGTGGAGTTAATACGTTCATATGGCGACAGCATCAGGTGAAAGAAAATAGAGACTGTTTTGAATCTATGTTGAACTCTATATCGGCCCATTTTCCACCGAAATCCGATTGACTACTTTGTTTTTAAATAAAGCGTTTTATCTGTAGCTGCGGTGGAGTTAATACGTTCACATGGCGACAGCATCAGGTGAAAGAAAATAGAGACTGTTTTGAATCTATGTTGAACTCTATATCGGCCCATTTTCCACCGAAATCCGATTGACTACTTTGTTTTTAAATAAAGCGTTTTATCTGTAGCTGCGGTGGAGTTAATACGTTCATATGGCGACAGCATCAGGTGAAAGAAAATAGAGACTGTTTTGAATCTATGTTGAACTCTATATCGGCCCATTTTCCACCGAAATCCGATTGACTACTTTGTTTTTAAATAAAGCGTTTTATCTGTAGCTGCGGTGGAGTTAATACGTTCATATGGCGACAGCATCAGGTGAAAGAAAATAGAGACTGTTTTCAATCTATGTTGAACTCTATATCGGCCCATTTTCCACCGAAATCCGATTGACTACTTTGTTTTTAAATAAAGTGTTTTATTTTATGATTTGTCGCAAAAATTTTAGGTGTAGATTTATTGGCGCATTAGCACAACTTCTGCTGCGGTGGCGTTAATGCCTGCGCGTGCGAACAACAAGATTGCTCTTTATTGGCGCATTAGCACAACTTCTGCTGCGGTGGCGTTAATACGTAAGTACCGATTGTTCATGCAATATGAAGGAAGAGTGCCCTCAGAAGGAAAAGTGTCCCTTCCTTATGAAGGGCAATGATGAAAACGACAACTACATTTTGGAAACTTTTGTCTCATCATAAACTTATAAAAATTGGTGTTGTAGGGAAATATATTCTGAAGCTTGATATGTTATCAAGAAAGTAGCAAGAACTGAAATTAAACATAGGCCTACGAGACTCGGGACAATAAGTTGTTCGGACATGGCACATCCGAACACCGTGATTTTTGGCATGCAATTGGACATTGTCCATGGCTGATCATGGACGATGTCGACATCTTCCGATTCCCGAAATTCTGTGTCACTGAGGAATTTCAATTAAAGCTAGATGGCCTTTTACTTGAACCGTTTAACGAAAGTCGGCTCACTAACATTAATTTCAAAAAAATGGTTTGAATTGAAAAACGAAGAAATAGAAAGACTCCGTCTGTTAGCTCAACACTTGCTTATTCAATAACAATAAAAGAAAGTTTGTGTATGTGTGTGTGTCTGTCTTCCGCGATACAAAATGAAAAACGTGTTTCCCGATCTGAGCGTGTGTTTCCGCTTTGTTTACATGAAACCTGATCACAACCAACGTGAAGGCGCGAAGGAAAGTAGTTCATGATACATTTTAGGCCCTTCTTTTTTAGAATGTTTCGTACTTTTGTTTTGGAAGTCATAAATTTTACTCGTTCGTTTTTCAGAATTTGTTATAATAGACGCCTTAATGAGCTCAAATTCTGCAATAGCTTCGCTCAAAATTTGCCAATTGTACCCGAGTTATGGCGGCTTTCCCTACTGTAGGTATGTATAGTTTACTCACTTACAGTAAGTAGTGAAACTCTCGTCCTTCATTTGCAGGACGTTGAATTATGCAACTTCATGTAGGCTATAGAGAGCGGATTTTTTCAATTATTATTAAAATTGGTCAGTTTTTAATTGTCATTATTTTTATACGACACGACCAATCACCATGATACCAACCCCATGTCACTCACCATGTCCTTCTCTTTCTCTGGAGCAAGTGTCACCGCGATCAGCTGAAAATCTTTGGAGGAGATAGGTAACAAACGACCCCTTCTCAAAACCCGGAAAACCCCCTAAAAATGCAAGTTTTTGGGCGATCATTCCTCAATGACACGAAATTTCGGAAATCGAAAGACGTCAAAACCTAACCACGGACTCCAATCGCATGCGAAAAATCACGGTGATCGGATGTTTCAATTCGCACCTATGCTCGAACAACTAATTGTCTAGAGTCTCGTAAAGAGAGCTCAGCTCGGCCTTCGGCCTAGCTTTGCCCAAATATATTCATTTGATTTCCGTATAACCTAAAACACCCACTGGGGAGAGACTTTTTAAATGCCCTATATACGTATTATAGTTGAAAGCAGATTTTTTCGCGTGGGGTGTGGGTCCAAAAGTTTGACCCGTTTTCAACTCTGGTTAGGGTAGCACGGCATATTTTTCTTTAGTTCATTTGCAGCATTGAAAAAAAGAAACATGCTTATAGAATAACGTAATGCGAACCTCCATTTGTTGATACACTTACGAGCGGTAACATTATGACTAAAATGCCGCCCCCTGTGGAGCAGTGGTCTAAGATCTCGCTTCTGACCATTCGTCCGAGGTTCGAATGCCGGTGAAGCATGGATGTTCCGTTTGTTTTATGGCACTGGCTCTGTCCCGTCCCTGGAACCAGTGGCTCTGAATTAGGGATGGCAGACTGCATATAGCCCATCGTGCTGCTCACGGTAGTCGTTACACTCCCAAACAAATAAAATTATGATCTAATAGCGTATTGGGCCATTTCTGTATCTGGACTGTCATCGAGCACTACACCGCACGCCAGGTGTACTCAGGTATTCTTTACCAGATGGACAAGATGATGTCTGGAGCTCGGGAGCAAGGCACTGGCATGGGCAGGGTAATACTGTCTTTCATTGCATCCAACAATCTGTATTGAATGGGATTAAGGTCGAAAGAATTTCGCTGTCAGGAGAGCTGTTACCCTAGACTGATTAATTTCAGTATAAGTTAGAATTAATAATCCTCCTTTAATATTATCTCAGAAGTTAAAACCATTTCCCCTTTTCGTTAGAGTTTTTGAGGAGACTTCGAGATGGTCCCCTTACTACCTGTCAGCCATTTTTTTAATGAGGGAGGGGTATTAACTCCTTCCTGCTACGCTTCCGAAGTTCGGAGAAAACATTGTTTCCCGGCATCGGCTGTTCATGAATTTCAGTTTGGAATTACTTTATTGCTCTGGAAATGTTTAACGGCAAGTAAATAAATATTCTAACCAGAGTTCGTATAGATAGGTAATCTAACCAGAGTTCATATAGAGAGGTAATCTTACCAGAGTTCGTATAGATAGGTAATCTAACCAGAGTTCGTATAGACAGCTAATCTAATCAGAGTTCATATAGATAGGTAATCTAACCAGAGTTCGTATAGATAGGTAATCTAACCAGAGTTCATATAGAGAGGTAATCTTACCAGAGTTCGTATAGATAAGTCATCTAACCAGAGTTCGTATAGATAGGTAATCTAACCAGAGTTCATATAGAGAGGTAATCTTACCAGAGTTCGTATAGATAGGTAATCTAACCAGAGTTCGTATAGACAGCTAATCTAATCAGAGTTCATATAGATAGGTAATCTAACCAGAGTTCGTATAGATAGGTAATCTAACCAGAGTTCATATAGAGAGGTAATCTTACCAGAGTTCGTATAGATAGGTAATCTAACCAGAGTTCGTATAGACAGCTAATCTAATCAGAGTTCATATAGATAGGTAATCTAACCAGAGTTCGTATAGATAGGTAATCTAACCAGAGTTCATATAGAGAGGTAATCTTACCAGAGTTCGTATAGATAAGTCATCTAACCAGAGTTCGTATAGATAGGTAATCTAACCAGAGTTCATATAGAGAGGTAATCTTACCAGAGTTCGTATAGATAGGTAATCTAACCAGAGTTCGTATAGACAGCTAATCTAATCAGAGTTCATATAGATAGGTAATCTAACCAGAGTTCGTATAGATAGGTAATCTAACCAGAGTTCATATAGATAGGTAATCTTACCAGAGTTCGTATAGATAAGTCATCTAACCAGAGTTCATATAGAGAGGTAATCTTACCAGAGTTCGTATAGATAGGTAATCTAACCAGAGTTCATATAGAGAGGTAATCTTACCAGAGTTCGTATAGATAGGTAATCTAACCAGAGTTCGTATAGACAGCTAATCTAATCAGAGTTCATATAGATAGGTAATCTAACCAGAGTTCGTATAGATAGGTAATCTAACCAGAGTTCGTATAGACAGCTAATCTAATCAGAGTTCATATAGATAGGTAATCTAACCAGAGTTCGTATAGATAGGTAATCTAACCAGAGTTCATATAGAGAGGTAATCTTACCAGAGTTCGTATAGATAGGTAATCTAACCAGAGTTCGTATAGACAGCTAATCTAACCAGAGTTCATATAGATAGGTAATCTAACCAGAGTTCGTATAGATAGGTAATCTAACCAGAGTTCATATAGAGAGGTAATCTTACCAGAGTTCGTATAGATAAGTAATCTAACCAGAGTTCGTATAGATAGGTAATCTAACCAGAGTTCATATAGAGAGGTAATCTTACCAGAGTTCGTATAGATAGGTAATCTAACCAGAGTTCGTATAGACAGCTAATCTAATCAGAGTTCATATAGATAGGTAATCTAACCAGAGTTCGTATAGATAGGTAATCTAACCAGAGTTCATATAGAGAGGTAATCTTACCAGAGTTCGTATAGATAGGTAATCTAACCAGAGTTCGTATAGACAGCTAATCTAATCAGAGTTCATATAGATAGGTAATCTAACCAGAGTTCGTATAGATAGGTAATCTAACCAGAGTTCATATAGAGAGGTAATCTTACCAGAGTTCGTATAGATAGGCAATCTAACCAGAGTTCGTATAGACAGCTAATCTAATCAGAGTTCATATAGATAGGTAATCTAACCAGAGTTCGTATAGATAGGTAATCTAACCAGAGTTCGTATAGACAGCTAATCTAATCAGAGTTCATATAGATAGGTAATCTAACCAGAGTTCGTATAGATAGGTAATCTAACCAGAGTTCGTATAGACAGCTAATCTAATCAGAGTTCATATAGAGAGGTAATCTAACCAGAGTTCGTATAGATAGGCAATCTAACCAGAGTTCATATAGAGAGGTAATCTTACCAGAGTTCGTATAGATAGGTAATCTAACCAGAGTTCGTATAGACAGCTAATCTAATCAGAGTTCATATAGATAGGTAATCTAACCAGAGTTCGTATAGATAGGTAATCTAACCAGAGTTCATATAGAGAGGTAATCTTACCAGAGTTCGTATAGATAGGCAATCTAACCAGAGTTCGTATAGACAGCTAATCTAATCAGAGTTCATATAGATAGGTAATCTAACCAGAGTTCGTATAGACAGCTAATCTAATCAGAGTTCATATAGATAGGTAATCTAACCAGAGTTCGTATAGATAGGTAATCTAACCAGAGTTCATATAGAGAGGTAATCTTACAAGAGTTCGTATAGATAGGTAATCTAACCAGAGTTCGTATAGACAGCTAATCTAATCAGAGTTCATATAGAGAGGTAATCTTACCAGAGTTCGTATAGATAGGTAATCTAACCAGAGTTCGTATAGACAGCTAATCTAATCAGAGTTCATATAGATAGGTAATCTAACCAGAGTTCGTATAGATAGGTAATCTAACCAGAGTTCATATAGAGAGGTAATCTTACCAGAGTTCGTATAGATAGGCAATCTAACCAGAGTTCATATAGAGAGGTAATCTTACCAGAGTTCGTATAGATAAGTAATCTAACCAGAGTTCTTATAGATAGGTAATCTAACCAGAGTTCATATAGAGAGGTAATCTTACCAGAGTTCGTATAGATAGGTAATCTAACCAGAGTTCATATAGAGAGGTAATCTTACCAGAGTTCGTATAGATAAGTAATCTAACCAGAGTTCTTATAGATAGGCAATCTAACCAGAGTTCATATAGAGAGGTAATCTTACCAGAGTTCGTATAGATAGGTAATCTAACCAGAGTTCGTATAGACAGCTAATCTAATCAGAGTTCATATAGATAGGTAATCTAACCAGAGTTCGTATAGATAGGTAATCTAACCAGAGTTCATATAGAGAGGTAATCTTACCAGAGTTCGTATAGATAGGTAATCTAACCAGAGTTTGAAACAGGTCGAAAAGTTTGGACCCGGACGTTATATAATTGGACCTGATCCGGATCCGTAACTGACGGGGACGCGTAAATGGCCCGGACAAATCTACTTTGAACTATAATTTCGAAACACAGTTTATAATTATGAATAATCATATATACAGGGTGATTCATAAAGAAGTATACAGCTCCAACGCACTATAAAACAAGAACAATGTAAGATATTTTATGCTACCTGTAACAGAATTGCAGGGCAATCTTTCAAGTTTTTTAGAGATAGTCGCAGATGTTCTATGTGTGCACCCTTAGTCACACGACACACATCGAGCCGGTAATCCATTTCCGCCCAAACGCGAAATAAGATATCTGAATCAAGTGCAATGATAATGGCCGTGACACGCTGTTTCAGATCCGTTAGATCAACAGGAAGGGGAGGGACAAATACCTTGTCCTTTACGTACCCCCACAGGAAAAAGTCACAAGGTGTTGAGTCAGGACTTCTGGGTGGCCATTGGGTCAATGGCATGTTGTAGTCCGCGGCTAGTCCAATCCATCGGCGAGTAAGATGTTCATCGACTGACTAGTCACGTGACACGCTTGCTATCGCCTACGTCACTTCTCTCAGTTGCGGGACACACACTTTATGAGTACATCTACCTAACGGTTCGCAGTTGTGGTCCGTGTCTTCAACAGTTACTGTTTTACAGCATCTGGAAACTGTATACTTCTTTATGAATCACCCGTATATCTCTAATGAGGGAGATAAATATACGTACAATCATATATATGATGTATAATTGTAAATTGAGTTTCGAATGCATACATTAGGCGTACAAATAAGTTTTAAAGCGTTTTAAGAAAAATCAACTTGTAATTTGAAAGAAAACAACAATAACTTTGCGAATCAAAATTAGCGCCGTCATTATCTATCACCTTCCGCCATCGATCGGGCAGCTGACGGATTCCAGCCATGAAGAATACTGCGTTGTGTGACGCGATGAAGTCGTCAACCCATTTTTGCACTTCGTCACATGTCCGGAACCGTACAGCAGACAAACCATGTTGCATCGATCGAAATAAATGATAGTCTGAAGGGGCTTTGTCGAGATTATACGTCCAGTGCTACAAAACTTCCCAGCCAAGCGTCGATAACGTTTCCTTGACCAATTTCGCGCTATGCGGCCTAGCGTTGTCATGCAGTAATTTCACGGGACGCAATCCTTTGCCTGTGAATGGACGTTTCCAACAGATTTCCTGGTTCAATCGCTGTAACAGTTTCATCCTTTTCCAATAGTTCATATTAGAGCACACACTTCATATCCCACCAGATGCACAGCAGAACTTCCTTGGAGTGAATATTGCGTTTCGGTGTCGATGTCTTTGCTTCACCGGGGTATGCACAGTGTTTTTTGCGTTTGGGATTGTCGTACCATATCCACTTTTCATCACTCGTAACGAGTTTCCACAGGAAAGACTTCCTGTGTTGTTTATTCAACAGATTCAGACACTTCATGACGTGCTCATCCTTGTTCCTCTGGCTCACGTCATGTGGCACTCATTTTCCTTTCCTCTAAATCTTTCCCATTGAGCGTAAACGATTGGAAATCGTTTTTTGAGTTACCTCCAGTTGTTCAGCTAGTTATTTTTGCGTTTGAGACGAATCTTCATCCAGCAATGCTTGCAGTTTCTTCATGTGCAACCTTCTGCGGGGCACCGCTACGTTCTCGATCGCTACCATGAAAATCACCTGCTTTAAACCGTCTAAAACAAAACTCACACGTGCTTTTCGATACAATATTATCCCCCAGAACAGAACAGATCGATGCACATGCTTTTGCTCTTTCCTTGACGAAATTCGTAACGAATCCAGTATCGCTTGCCATCTTTCATCTACCGATGTGCAAGTGAGTTTGAGTGTTGGGCAAACTTCTGTGTCATATTTTATACTCTGGACCAGTTACGGTCACACGACAACAACGCGGGGGAATGTCAGACATGTAAATTAGCGGTACAAGTCACACAGAAAATGCTTTAAAACTTATTTGTACTCCTAATATATACACACGCAGACTCAGGTACCAAAAAATCTGGGACAGGCGCTACCATTTCCATTACATACCACCACATCCATTCGATAAGTGTTTTTGTCCGCAAACGACATACACTATATTGACAAAAGTCACCGGACACCGAGAAGAGAAACACAACATAGCATTTATTGACATACATAAGTACGGTGTTGGTCCACCTTTGGCCTGAATGCATGCACTGGCCGTTCGAGACAGGCTTTTGACAAAGTTTTGGAACACAGCGATAGGTATGCGCGACCATTCAGTACATAATGCTCCCGCTAACTGTCGTTTAATAGTAGGCCTTGGTTTCAAACTTTTAGGTGCTCTATGGGATTAAGATCAGGTCTCTGTGCTTGCCAGTCCACATATGATACGAAATTATCTTCAAACCACGCGGTAACAGTCCTTGCTTTATGACTTGGTGCATTATCCTGCTGGTAGCAACAAGGCTCGGTTCCATAGTATTGCCACAGAGTTGGTATGGCATAATTGTCCGTAATATCGAAGTGGACGTGCTGGTTAATAGGTTTATCCACAATAACCAATGGGCCGGGACCATACCACGTAAAATCCCCCAACACGAGCACACTGCCAGCTCCAAACTTGACAGTAGGAACAGTAGTAGACTGTGATAAATAGTATACCCCCGGCTGCCGCCATACCCACACACGGCCATCAAACTGATGGAACGTGTATCTGGATTCATCAGTCCATACAACCCGTTTCCATGGATCTACGGTCCACGATAAATGTTCTTTACATCATGCTAAACGAAGAGTAGCATTCCTAGTGGAGATGAAAGGCTTATGAGCAGCCGCACGACCACGGTAATCCGTGGAATGAAGTTCTCTGCGAATGGTACATATACATACCGAGGTTCCAGCATTTTTACTCGGCTGTACACTGAGGTCTTGTGCAGTACTCCGTCGATTAGGTGCAAGTGCTCTCCTGAGGCTTCGACGTCCTTTATCATTGATTTTCTTTGGTCTGCTGGTAAGTTTTGCTACTTCAGGAACGCCATGTGTCTTCCACTTATTCAGTACATCCAAAACAGTTTACTAGGGTATGTTTAAACGCCTCTCTGTTTATGTTATGGACAACCCACTAATATAACACCCAACAATCTTTCCTTTCTAATAGTCAGTTCTCTCCCGCCGTGACATTTTCACTCAACCGCACAGTGCGATATGATCGCAGTCAACTGCAGGTTTGTTTTTATACCGTTTGCAGCTGTACCGCGCATCTTAACAACGCAGAGGATCCATTCACTTGCTTTTGAAGGGATGCCCTGTGCCTCTTGTAAATATAGTGTATACAGGAGGCAGATATCTCCGCAAGCTGAAGTAGCAGTATTTGCAGTTCAGATGGCAGCTTATCAGGATTTGAGCGATTTGGTGCCTGGTATGATAGTCGGCGCCCAGGATACGGGTCACTCCACCTCGGAAATTACCATAAACTTTGGATTTACAGGATCAATAATTTCAAGGGTGTACCTGGACTACACACACACAGGGAGAAAATCCGCAGTGAGAGACAAGTGTGGCCGTAGAAAAGCCCTGGATGATCGTACACGGCGTCTGGTACGCACCGTACGTACCATTAGCCATGCGTGCAACGTAGCTGCAGATCGCAGCGCGATGCAATGCTGCAGTGACAACAGCGTTCGGACAGTGCAACGTTCCCTATGTTCTAAGGGGTTTGCTGACTCGACGACACAAGGCTGTACACCTCGCCGGTGCTCCGGAACGCCGTTTGTGGATGCAAGATGACTGGAAACGTGTAACCTGGTCCGACATAAAACGAAGTACCAACTGTTTTGGGCAGATGGCCGACTCCAGCTGTGGCGACAACCCCACGTGGTAATGGATCACGCATGCCTACAAGGGAGGGTGCAGGCCGGCGGTGGCTCTGTTATGGTGTGGGTTGTTTTCAGCTGGCACGCATTAGTACCGCCTCATACGTTGCAGACTTCTCTGGCTGGGTGAGGCTACGTATCCATTCTTGGGGATTATTTGCACCCGTTCATATCATGCAAACACTCCGATGGGTGTGGCCTCTTCCAACACGACAATGAGCCCCCACACACGTCCACAGTCGCCCGATTATGGCTAAAGGAGCATTCCACAGAGTTTGGAATCCTTACTTGGCCCCATCGTTTGCTAGATTTGAACACCATCGAACACATCTGGGAGGCTGTTCAACGTGCCGTCAACGCCAGGCATCCTTTACCGGATAATATTTCGGAATTGTGGGACGCTCTTCAGATGTGCACTATCTGCACGGTACTACAGAGAGCTCGGGGAGTACATGTCCCGTCTCGTTGCTGCAGTTATCCGATCATGAGGAGGGCCAACGCGGTGTTAGAGAGATACCCGAATTTTTTTAGTACTTCATTGTATATATGAGTACATCATCAGCATCATCATCATTGTCAACCATTATCAATCCACTGCTGGACGAAGGTCTCCCCAAGCTTCCTCCACAACGGTCTGTCTTGTGCCAGTCTCCTACATGCCACTCCCGCATACTTTCGAATTTCATCCACACATCTTCCATGTGGTCTTCTTCTGGGTCTTTTCCTGTCCCTTGGAATCAAATCTAAAATTTCGGCTGTCCATCGATGGTCTGTCCTTCTGGCAGTATGTCCAGCCCATTGCCATTTCAGGGATTTAACTCTGATCATGATGTCTTCCACTCTTGTCATTTTTCGGATCCACGAGTTCCTCTTCTTATCTCTCCTGGTTACACCAAGCATGCACCTCTCCATGCTGCTTTGAGTTGTCTGCAGCCTTTTGTATGTCTCTTTTAGTTAAGGTCCACGTCTCTGCACCATGCGTAAGCACTTGAAGGATGCATTGATCAAACACTTTTCTTTTAAGACATAATGGCATATTGCTCTTTAAAATTATGCTGTTTCTTCCAAAAGCTCTCCAGGCAAGTTTTGTACGCCGATTAATTTCTTCATCAATGTCACCCTCACTTGATATCTGCTGTCCAAGATAAACGTACGTGTCTGTTATCTCCAGCTTTTCCCCATCAATCGATAAATCTTCATTTCTTGTAAAAGCATTGAACATCACTTTTGTCTTCTGAAAGTTCATTTTTAATCCCACTTCTTTACTCTTGTCAGCAAGTTCCTGGATCATACTCTGCAGCTCTGATGGGGTAGTTGCAAAAATGACTATGTCATCAGCAAAACGAAGGTGGGTTAAATAATCTCCATTAATCTTTATCCCTTTTTTTCCCAGTTCAGTGATTGAAAGACATTTTCCAATGTAGCATTAAAGAGCTTCGGAGATATGGTGTCACCTTGTCTCACTCCTTTTCCAATTTTTATGTCTGCTGTATTTTCAAACAGCCGAATCTTTGCACTTGCATTTTCATAGATGTTATTAAAAATATTAATGTACGCATCTTCAATACCACAGGATTTCAGGGCCATTGTAATTGCTGATGGTTTCACCGAATCAAAGGCTTTTTCATAATCGATAAAAGCCATGCACAATGGAAGTTCATATTCCCTCGCTCTTTCAATTAGTTCTCTCAGTAAGTGGATATGATCTATTGTGCTGTAGCCACTCCTGAATCCAGCTTGTTCTCTCGGTTGAGCCATGTCCAGTGTCACTTTTAAGCGGTGTGAAAGAACTTTAGTGAAGATTTTATAAACCACTGATAGGAGGCTGATAGGTCTGTAGTTTCTGAGATCTTCAATATCACCTTTTTTATGTAGCAAGATCATTGTAGCGTTGTTCCAATCCTCAGGAATCTTCCCTTCATTAAGGCATCGAGTGAAAATTTGGGCGAGTACTGTTTCGATTTCTCCACTTGCTTCTTGTATGATGTCTACAGTAATTCCATCTTCTCCTGGAGCTTTTCCCCGCTTCATGTTCTTGATTGCATGTGCAACTTCTGCTGGGAGGACTGGAAGAACTCTGGTACTGGTACCTTTCATGATGTCTGGAGTACATGTATCATCCCTTTCATATAATTCGGAGCAGACATCTTTCACTCTTGTCAAAATTTCGCCTCTGTTTCTTGTTACAGAACCATCTTCTTTTCTCAGTTCCATAATCTGTTTTCTTCCCTTACTGAGATGACCCTTTGCTATCTTTAGGCTTTGGTTGTTTTCAATTGCTTTCTTCACTAGTTCACAGTTGAATTTCCTTACGTCTTCAGTGATACTTTTTCGTACTGTCTTGCATAGCTCTATATATTCCACTTTGGAAGTCACATCTTCTTTAGTTGTCCTCATCTCTCTTCTTTTTTGCATCAACATTTTGGTTTTTCCTGATAATTTGTTCACATGCAACTTGTTCCTAGGCTCAGCTAATTTTTTTGCTAAGTACATACAGGGCGTTAAAAAGTCTCTCCGCAGTGCGAATCACATGTTATATAGAAATCAAACAAATGCATTACGGAAACGTATAATTCACTTACTTAATTACTGGAAGTGTTGAAACTGTCGTCCTTCATTTGCAAGACATAACCTAACTACTTTACACACCTTTTCAAATACATCTGCAAGAGTCAAAAAGTCACTCGGTAGTAGTGTTAAGGCTGTTTCTGGTAATTCTGATGGCGCTACAGTACAATTTTTTTAATTAACGTGTATGTTTAATTTCAGTTTTTGCTGATTTCTTGATAATATATCAGAATATCTTTCAGATCAACACAAAATTTTCACAAGCTTCTGATGAATTGAAAGTTTCAAAAATCTGGGTGTTGATTTCCCCCTCAGAATGAAGAGATGCTCGTGAAAACGACAGTCTTATTTTGGAAACTCAACTCATCACAAGCTTGTGAAAATTGGTGTTACTGTGAAACGTATTCTGGTTCCTAAATGAGACGAAATAACTTCCGGCACTCACTTTCCCCCTTTTTGTTTTCAACAAGCACGTATTTCTTTGCCTCGACTTCTTTTTCAATCTCCTTAATATTAAACTCATCCGTATTAACAAAGGAGGCACTAATTCCTACACAACATGCAATGGGAACGGGATGTTAACATTTCAAACGAAAACTTCTGAATGCTCAATGCAAAAGATGCGGTGGGAAAAGTAACTATCACTCTTACAATGTGACACGTGGGGTGTGAGAAAGTGAATGATCAGAGAAGCAGGCGACAGGCGTTTGCCTGTACCTTGGACCGGACAGTCTCACTGAAAACAAACGCAAAGGAAGTATTTCCGTTGCTTGAAGAAAGAGACTACAATAATTTTGCATGACAAACCATTTTTTACTTCTCTGGCACTAGTACTGAGCACAACACTCCACAGTACGCATTTCTCTTTAAGATATTTCTTTCCTTTTAAAAAATAAAACGAAATTAAAACTAGGTCGAAATCGGGTCAAGAACACATTGACCACGAAAAGATACCGACCTGTTGACACGCTGACCTGTAACCTGTTCTCTTGTCTGATTCTAACACTTGGACCATTTGAAGTTCTTAGGATTCATCCACGTTTTCACGATGGGTGTGGAAGAAACAATGGGCCGCCCCGGTGACGTAGTGGTCTAAGCGATGGCTTATGATCAGTCGTCCGAAACGGGTCCGGGTTCGAATCCCGGTGAGGCATGGATGTTGTGTTTGTCTTACGGCACTGGCTCTCTCCCTTCCCTCGAACCAGTGGCCCTAAATTAGGGACGGGCGACTGCTTATATCCCATTGAGTTGCTCAAGGTGGTCGTTAAACCTTAAAAACAAAAAGAAAGCGCGCATAACGTTGTGACATATGCCTCTAACTTAACTTACTTTTCTTTAGTGTTTGTGTTCTTAGGTAAATTTATTTTCTCGTCACAAAATATTTTCTGACTTAACGCAGCATTACTTCTGTCAACGAGCTTTACAAAGCTGGCATCTTGACAGTGGATCAAAATTTAGTCAAAAGTTGATAAAAGTTAAGAGTTCCGAGCTAGTAGGGAGAGCAGATGTTCTGAGCTATGTTCTGAAAAAAAATATAATGAGAGGAGTACGATATACAATGTTCTGATTACGTTATGCTATTTTTTAGATAAGAGCGGTAAGTATTGTACGATGTGAGCTTTCTGGATAATATTTGATGAAAATTAGTTATAAGTGTAATACGTGTGTTGCTACGTAATAGCAGTTTGAAGTGTTTACGTCATGCTGTGCTGCTAGACGTGCAAAGAGACATAATAAAAGGACATTGAACCTGTAAGTACCGAATTCTGCGATTCTTGAATACTGTACAGTTCTGACTTTGAAATATCCAACTACCGTGTGCTGTTAACTTTTTCAAGTTTGACTTCAACAGCAACCAACGAAAGAATTAGTGTAAAAGGGCTCTTCAAATAGTTTAATTTAACTGATAATTTAAACGTTGAAGTCTTTAAACCCTATTATTCCATTAAGTATATGCTGCGGACTGTGAATCATGCAGAATGCTCTCAGGAGGTAGGATATACACTGAAGAGCAATTGAATTAGAGACAACTGGCGTTATGCAAATGTGGCGCTGTGGGCGGCCCTGTAAACGGAAACGACATGACGTATGCAGCGATCCGACAATATAAGGAGTGATGCGACGGGAATCAGTAAGAGTAGGACGTAGTATGGGTTAGACGAAGTATCTAAGCGCATTTGAACGTGGGCAAATTGTCGGGGCCAGACGAATGGGTCACTCCATCTCAGAAGTCGTGCAGGCACTAGGATTTTCACGAGCTACTGTGTCACGGGTGCACCGTGAGTACATCGAATCCGGTAAAACCATCTCTGCAAGGACCAACTGCCGTGGACAACAGCGTGTGGATGAGCGGGGTCATCGTCGACTAGCTCGCATTGTAACAGCGGATAGACGGGCCACAGTGCAAGAAATCACTCGGCAATTTAACGCTGGTGCACAAAAACGTGTAAGCAGCCACTCCATCCAGAACCATCTCCTCGCTATGGGGTACAGAAGCCATCGTCCCACGAGGGTACCGTTGCTGACCGCACATCACAGGGTGCAAAGATTAGCATGGGCGCGGGAACATCGCTACTGAACCCTAGACATGTGGCAAAATGTTGCCTGGACTGATGAGTCGAGATTCCCGTTGGTACATGCGGATGGCAGGATACGAGTACGGCGCAAACCACATGAAGCGATGGATCCTTCTTGCCAGCGGAGTATTCTTCAAGCTGGTGGGGGTGGCATTCTCGTCTGGGGACTGTTTACGTGGACTGAAATGGGACCCCTGGTACGTGTGACATCGTCCCTCACAGGTCAACGTTACCGGGATATCCTGGACGACCATTTGCTGCCGTTTGTTCGTCTTCAACATCTCACTGGGGACCTCATCCTAGACTAAGACAATGCACCGTGCCATCGCTCCCGAATTGTATCCGAATGGTTGGATGAACACTCCACCGACGTGACATCGCTTTCTTGGCCAGCTAGGCCACCTGACCTCAATCCCATTGCGCACATCTGGGATGCCATCGAGAGAGATGTTCGAGGCTCTGACACCCCTCCATCAAATCTTCGTGAACTGTGGGAACTTGTTCAGGGGGTCGTGGATCCGTATGGCTTCCCAACGCTTCCGGGGTCTTGTCGAGTCCATGCTGAGACGAGTCGCCGCCGTCATCAGGGCGAAAGGTGGTGCTACACGTTACTAGACAGGTATCTCTAATTCAATTGCTCTTCAGTGAATAGACATAATGACAAGTATCTCCTTTTTCTTTAATATATTTTTAAAAATAAAAGAACATTTGAGTAACTTCAGTGCATAGATTTGAGATTTCTGTGAAAAGACTGATTTTTGACATCCTAGAAATCAAGTACAGCCTTCCTGTTGAACTCTTTATTCATTTTAAGAAAAGACTGAGAAGTAAGGACAGAATATAAATGCGAACGTTTAAAATTCATTGGGATGCCGCGTATAAACATTTTTTTGTGATTGTGTGTTCATTCAAGGTTGGCTTGAAAGTGCTGGTGACCACAGATCAGCATTTCTCGCGGTCTTTGGCCCTTCCGACACCATTATATAAGTTGCAGACCATCACGATCTTTACCAGACATCAGATCAGGCTTCTCCTAGTATCCGTCTCGCTCTTTTGCCCAACATGCTGCCGCTAAATACTATCGATAATTATTATTTCTTTCTAGAGTTTCTTCCACTCGAGCGAACCATTGTCTGCTTTTCGTATTGTTGTCTTTCCTCTTACAGTGAGAGCTCAGTTCATTTCTTAATTCATTGTGGATTTTATTTTCAAAATAAAAGTAGGAGCCATTAACCTATTCAAGCATTTCATCTTAAGATCCAATAGTTTCACATTTTACCGATTTTTGAAGTCTGAATTCCATAGGTTGCTGTGAGGATTATAATACTTATGCAGTAAAGTTTCTGTAATATACTCGCAGGGATCTCGTTGCCGATCGCATTCTTCGCACATTGCGAAGAAAAAATCATTTTGGCAATGAAAGCAAGTTTTGGCGAAAATATTGGCGATTACCTTTCTTAATGAAGTCCGAGCAAAACCAATTTTTAAAACAAGTTAGTAAAATCATGCAATGCATTGATTATGATACGCTTTCCAACATACCAGAAATTATTACTAAAGTTATGTGGATAATGGCTGTGGAATAAATATCGCTCCTGTGTCCTGACCTTTGACCCCAATTCGATGATATTCAACAGAACCGGTTCAGTATACCTCAGGAATAGCATACTAAAGGTTTGTCACAATAGAAGCAGTTTTACGCAAGTTATGAGAATAATGGCTGTGGAATAAATCTTGCTTTTCTGCAATGACCTTTGACCCCATTTCGTTGATATTCAACAGAACCGGTTCTCTATACCTCCGGAACAACATGATAACGTGTTGTCCCAATCGAAGCATTTTTAGGTAAGTTATGATGCCTAAGGGCAATGGAATGGATCCCACTCCAGTGTCCTGACCGTTAACCCCATTTCGCCCATTTTCAATAGGGTTATTGCCCAGGTGGTTCCTTACCACGTACTAAAATGTCATCGAAATCGAACCATATTTACGCATGTTATGACGCATAAAGGCAATGGAATGGATCCCGCTTTTATGTCTTGACCTTTGACTCCATTTCGCCCATTTTCCATAGGGTTTATCCCCAGGTGGTTCCTTACCACATACTAAAATTTCATCGAAATCGAACCATTTTTACGCAAGTTATGCCGCATAAGGGCAATGGAATAAATCACGCTCTTATGCCCTTCCTGACCTTTGACCCCATTTCGCCCATTTTCAATAGGGTTCGTGCCCAGGTGGTTACCTTCCACATACTAAACTTTCATCGAAATCGAACCATTTTGACGCAAGTTATGACGCATAAAGGCAATGGAATGGATCCAGATCCTATGTCCTGACCTTTGACCCTATTTCACCCATTTTCAATAGGGTTCGTCCCCAGGTGGTTCCCTACCACATACTGGAATGTCATCGAAATCGAACCATTTTTACGCAAGTTGTATAAAGGCAATGGAATGGGTCCAGCTCCTATATCCTGACCTTTGACCCTATTTCACTCATTTTCTATAGGTTTAGTCCCCAGGTAGGTTCCCTACTACATACTAAAATTTCTTTGAAATCGAACCATTTTTACGCAAGTTATGACGCATAAGCGCAATGGAATGAATCCCGCTCCTATGTCCTGTACTTTAACTCTGTTTCGCCCATTTTCAATAAAATTCGTCCCCAGGTGGTCCCCTACCACATACTAAAATTTCGTCGAAATCGAACCATTTTCACGTGAGTTATCGTGCGGACGGACGGACGGGCAGACGGATGGACAAAGCTGGAGCATATACGCTTCTGCAACTTACGTTTGGAAAGCGTAAAAAAGATTGTTTTTGTTCGGTGGTCATGTCAAATTTTGCTTCGGCAATGCCAAGGATGTTTTAAAAATGAATATAGACTCTTTTAAATGCCATCATATTTGTGGATTTCGTATCTTTTGATGCGAAGCATCAACCAATATTGTACGATTCATATGAAAATAGTCATTAGCTGAAAGTTTTATAAGTAATAAAGTGCAATTTGTCAACATCTGTATTTGCTCTTACACTGACCCTTTTCCGAGTAGAACCAAGCCACAGAATAAATGCAATACCTTAATTTTTCAATTCGTTTGAAATTAATACTGTCAATAATTCTTTCTTTAGAAATTTTATATTAGGGGTATACAAAAGTTTCTCCTTAGCGGGCGCCTTAGGGGTCTAACCGGCAGGCGACCCGTGCTGTCAGTTCGTACATGAAGCCAAGCATTGCGGTCGATAAAATTCATTTGCGGCACTGTTTGTTATTCATGTTTAATTTAGGGAAAAGTGCGAGCGAAGCATACGTTTCAATATTTCAGGCGTATATGGCGACTCTGTTATGGGTGAGCGGATGTGTCGAGAATGGTTTGCCAGGTTTAAGAAAGGTGATCTAAGCTTGGAAGACAAGCCACGTGCAGGTAGACCGGAGTCGCAGAAAAGGAGCTGCAATCGCTGTTGCAAGAGGATGCCACACAATCGACCACGCAACTGGCGAAACGTTTGAAAGTGACTCAACCGATAGATCTTCCCCAAGGCTGTGTGCGGCCTTGGGGAAGATCTAGAAGATTGACAAATGGTTTCCGCATACTTTAACGGAGCGTAATATTGGTCAACGATTGGACATCTGCATGTCTTGCTGAAGAGGTTTGAAGGGAAGAATTTCTTGTGGAAGGTTGTCACCGGGGATGAAAAATGGGTCTATTGCGACACATTTTTCATCCCGGTGACAACCTTGTGTGTGTGTGCGTTTCTAAAACACAAGTTTTAGTTTCTAAAACACAAGCTTCTTCAACCTTAGGTTGAAGAAGCGTATATGCTCTAGCTTTGTCCGTCCGTCTGTCTGTCTGTCCGCACGATAACTCGTGCAAAAATGGTTCGATTTCGAAGAAATTTTAGTATGTGGCAGGAGACAAGCTGTGGAGAAACCCTATTGAAAATGGGCGAAATGGGGTCAAAGGTCAGGGCATAGGAGCAGAATTCATTCCATCGCCCTTGTGCATCATAACTTGCGTAAAAATGATTCTATTGCGACAAAAAATGTTGTTCCGGTGGTATACTGACCTAATTCTGTTTAACATCCTTGAAATGGGGTCAAAGGTAAGGGCACATGGGCGAGATTTATTCCACAGCGATTATCCTCAAAACTTGACTAAAAACGTTTCGGTTGCGATAAAACTTTAGTATGTTGTTCCGGAGATATGCTGAACCAATTCTTTTTAATATCGTCGAAATGGGGTCAAAAGTCAGGACACAGGAGCGAAATTTATTCTACAGCCATTATCCTCATAACTTAACTAAACATGCTTCTATTGCGACAAAACTTTAGTATCTTGTTCCAGAGGTATACTGAACCAATTCTGTTTAATATCATCGAAACGGGGTCAAAGGTCAGGACACAGGAGCGAGATTTATTCCACAGCCATATCCCTCGTAACTTGAGTAATAAGTTGAGTAATGATTCGTGGTATGTTGGAAAGCGTATCATAATCAATGCATTGCATGATTTTCTAACTTCTTTCGTCTTCGGACCACTCTTTAAAGATACTAACCACGACCGATTGTGAGCTCCCATTAAGCCTTCCCGTCTCGGAAATGCTCTGACCCAGTCGTCTGGCCATTGCAATTTAGCCTTTGTCAAACTCGCTAAAGTCTGCAGCTTTTCCCATCTGAAGAACAAGCATAACACTGATTAACAGAGCTCAGCATCAGGTGTTATTTGTACCGTTTCATGACATTCACAGAAGCCGTCGTTTACCCGCAGTGGCTTCGATTTTCATAAAGATGCGCTGGTCATAGTGTTTTAGCTCTTGTGTGTATATATTAAGCACCATTTTGATTAAGTAACAACATATAAAAGTTCTCTCTTCGGTGTTACCGAGCTTTTTCGCAAATAGTTTTGCTTCTTTTTCTAGGCAGCTAACTTGATGTTTTGAATTACCCATCCTTTTCTAAGATATCCAGTTGCAGATAAATGGGAGATAATTTACTGTCTTTGATCTAACTAAACACCCACACACACTATCTGATTAAACATTGTTTCCCATGCGCCTGCTGAACAAACTTTCCGGCTGCACTAATCCTCTCCTAAGAGTAGAATAGCCGATAATTGACACCGGCTGAGCTTGGGTAATAAACTAATGGGAGAGCTTCGCTGAAACGAGACTGTTTCGATCCACTAACCTTTTACAAACAAATTTTATGCTTTTATTGCTATGGAGGATAAAGTGGTTTTGAAAGGCTGCAGATTTTTATTTTGAAATTACTGAAAAATAATGTTGCAGCACTTTGATTAGTTTGCTCTTCCCCTCAGACATTGGAGTTTCACTTTTGAAATGTGTTACGTTGCTGAATTACTTTTACGGATGCACTATTCATGAATTCCGATCAGTATTCCTTCTAAGTGGCCGTGGGCAATGCACGCCTAACCCGATGATCTCGGCAGGCATCAAAACCACTTGGGTAAAAAATTTTATTTTCTCAGCTTCTCTTACTAATGCAGTACAAGTTGGAACTTGGATTGGAACTATTATTTTTTATAATCGCCCCATTTTTATCCCCGTTCTTTCCTCAATTGATTTTTCATAAAAGAAATTATTAACAACATCTCATTAATTAGAATTTTTATTTTATAAAAAGTGAGAAGCACAAACTTATTTCTGGAATGCTTACAATTTAACTGACCGGAATGCCTTTCCCCGCCAACTAGCATGGGTGCATTAGTTAGTACAATGAACTTGATTACGGTTTGCTGTCCCTGGCTAGCGCTGATGTGCTGTTTTGAGAAAATACTCAATATCTTCCTTTTTCTCGGCGTGTGAAAATCACTAATCCGCATTCTCGCGTTCACTATCTGCTCGCACGAGGCTACTTTGCAAGAAGATTTGGAGAATGAAGAGGACAATGAGACGAATTTACAAGGAGGCGAATGACATTTAAAAAAAAGTTGTTTTGACTTTTGAGAGACCGAATTTTATTTACTATTATTTTTGCAGGTACAGTGGTGCCGCATTTTACACCGATTTAGTTATACGTGGTCAGCCCCACTGCTAGATTCATATCACAGGGGAAATGGAGCTACGAAAGAATCAATCAATGCGGGCTCCGGCCCCTGTGGTGTGACTGCGTTAATGATTTTAAAGGTTTTCTTATCATCAACGAGGAAGCAAAACATATTACCCAGATGGCCAAGCAGATTGGGGATGAAGGCTTCGTCGATATTATGGAGGAAGAAATAACAGATTTGATTGATGGAAATCAAGAACCGTTGACAAATTAAGAGTTAGAAGAACTTGTGAAAACTTCCTCGGACGAAGATGATGATGATGACGACGACGCTGATGAACAAGATGAAACTACCAGCAGTAATCTGCACAAGTTTGCCGAAATTTCCCAAGAAGCAAAGCACTTGAAAATTTTAATTTCTAGTTATGATCTCTCTATGGAACATAGCTTTAAAATAAACCGAAGTATTGCGAACTCTTTAATGCCGTATTATGAGATTTTTCAGCAGCTAAAGACGCAGAGAAAACAGTTGCCGATAACGATGTTTTTCCAGAAAAAGAAAAACTCCTTTTACTGGCTCCCCATTTCCCGCCCAGAGTACCCAACTACTGCACCTAACGCATAAGCTTTGGACCTCAGCGTTGACGACCCCACAGTAGTGTTAGTAGTGAAAGCAACGATTAGGTAAGTATGCATAAGGATTTGCATCATGCTATCTCATATTTTAACTAACCTTTACAGAAAAGTATGTATACATTGTTCTTTGTAAAATACATATCATACTGTAATAGATATATGTAAGCAAATAATACCGTACATATATAACGAAAAAAAGCGTGAAGTGATTTATTGTGTGTAGTTTTATTGTTGGTTTTGAATACACGCGGTTTCGGCTTTACGCGGTCTCGTCGGAACGTAAATCCCGCGTAAAATGCTGCACTACTGTAATTGATTTTCAATTTATGAAAATTAATTAGGGATTTGGGAATTTTAATCTAAAATGCTTACTGCGCGGAGGAAGGTAAGTCGCTGCGCTGTCGCGCGCGAAGCTTAAAGGGAACATTGATTCCGATAAAGCAATCTACTTTTAAGTTATCGGGAGAATAAATATCTTTGAGAATAACTTTCCCTGTGGAAATGTCACTTTGCTGAGTTCAACGTCAGAAAAGAAAGAGCCCTGAAGGGATGCCGATCTTAATCTAAGGAGGAGAATTAGAATCATAGAACAAGAGCATATTTGAGACTCTAGTATAGGTAATCGTTACGAGAAGGTAACCTTTAGCCACTCAGTAATAGGGAGATATTCGTATATTTGTGTCCGAATATAAAAAAATACACTATAGCATTTCATGAATTTCGAATCAACACAAAAATGAAAGTAGTTCGTGTGTGTGTGTGTGTGCGTTTCTAAAACACAAGTTTACGAACTCGCATTCATATATACAAATGTTGCTGAAATGGATCCCTCGAAATACACACACTGACAAAACATTGAAGGTACTACCTAATAACTTGTTACCTCTTCCGTGTGAATAACGGCCTGTACACGCCGAGGCATCGGCTCCATCTATAACTTGTTTCTCACCCAGTAAAAAAAATATTTATACGATGTTACCCCGCTGGCAAGTGGGTAACATCGGGAGCTCGGATGCAACGAAAACATGTCACACTTTCAACGCTTATATCTTCGAAACTAATAACTGTTGAGTAATACAGAATACATCATTGAGTCCCATTTATCACAAAACGAGTTTCAACCTTCCACAGCTTAACCCTTCGATACAGTAGCGTTAGAAAATTAAGCTAAATTTCGCGTGCTTTTGTTTCGCCGCACGCCGTTTTAAGGTTGATAACTAGTGAATAGATAATGATAGCGATGACCTTAGCCCCGCATTCCATAGCTGACGGCCAGAGCTAACAGTCGTATGTGATAAATCGAAATAGTGGATTTAAAATTTATCGATTTTTTAGATGAAATAGTTCCTAAATTAAAGCTTAACGGCCAGACGAAACATGTAAACAACAGAAGTCAAACTTACGGAAAAGATGGTTTATTCAGGATGTAGCACTTCCATAGCAAATCATAACATCACATACTACTTTGCATTAAACTCTCCACACACCACATAGCTCTTAACACAACGCTCTACAACACAACGCTCAACTTGCAACACTTCTCCAAGCAACGCTCGCAGGCAACGCTCGCCAAGTAACAGTTTAGTCGTAGTTTTTATCTCTCGTTCTTATCTGATATCAGGCGTTCATTCAACCTCAATTATGTTGAGAACAGTATTCGTTTGAGAGAAAAGATATCACGTTAAGAGTGAAGTATAACTGAGAATAAACTCAAGATTGACACAGGGAAAGAAACTAAAAAGGAAAGTTAATTTACAATATACGTCACAACGGTTAAGGGGTGGAGGGTTGAAACTCGTTTTGTTATAAATGATGTATTGCTTATTACTCTACGATTATTAGTTTCGAAGATATAAGCGTTCAAAGTAGGACATGTTTTCATTGCATCCGAGCTCCCGATGTTACCCATACCCAGCGCGGGGAAAGACGTAGCTCTACGTCGAAGAACATAAAAAAACAGACAGTAGGAACTATATTGCAACTTACAACATAGAGCTACGTCAACTGTCCTTTGCTGAATAATTTAAGGACGTAGAACTACTGAGATAGTGAGAGTTGACCTAGTTCTACGTTGTAGGTTGCGTCACAGTTGCTACTTTGGCACTTTGATTTTTTTTTCGGAATTTTTATACACTGCTGGACAATTGCTAAGGACGGATCATAAACGGCTATATAGCGCATAAAATAGTAAGTGTGGTTGGATGCCAAGTGAAATAAAATAATGTCAGAATGCCAGGACATTACAAGAAAGACAATTTATTGTGCTCTGAAATCCAGAAGGCTTTGGAACGTGTTCAAGTGACAAACAGGCCATTTTGTGCAGAATACGTAAACGTGAAAAAAATGCAATTACCGTCCGCAGGCGTTCCGGCGTAAGATGTCAATACGGGATATGGCCACCATGGAGGGCGATGCAAGATTCCACAGGTCGTGTCATGCTTTGCACAACATTATCAAGCAGCTGTTGGGGTAATTTATCCCATTCCTCTGTCAGTGCACGGATGAGGGTGTCCTTGTTTATTGGAGGGCATTGGCGACCAGCAAGACTCCTCCTGAAAGCATCCCACACATTTTCAATGGGATTCAGATCTGGAGAACGTGCTGGCCATACGAGGCGTTGAATATCCTCGCTCTCAAGACACTCCTGGACAGCGACTGTTCGATGACATGTTGCGTTGTCGTCCATGAAAATGAATCTATCACCGACAGCACCACGGAACATGCGAACATGAGGCAGCAGAACATCATTAATGTATCGTTGGCCAGTCATAGTCCCAGTTGGAAGCACATAGAGGGACGTACGGCCATTGATCATGATGCCAGCCCATACCATGACACTACATGTCGGATATCGGTCCCTTTCCTGTATGTTTGCTGGACAATATGCAGTACCACTATCACGCCAGATCAGTTGTCGTCGACAATCAGACGACAGACTGTATCTACTCTCACCTGAGAAGAGGACAGCAGACCAGTCGTTATCAGTCCAATTGCGATATTGATGGCACCATTGCAAACGGGCGGTACGGTGACGTCTGGACAATGGGATGCACACAACAGGACGGCGGGCCTATAGTCCTCCTTCATGCAAACGTCTGGCGACAGTTTTTCGGGAGATCCACTTGCCCGTAGCAGCCATAAACTGATTTGCTACCTCACTAGCTGTGCTGCTCCGGTGTCTTTTTGTTGATAGCACTATGTACCGATCTTCTGCAGGTGTCGTACTGCGAACACGACCTCCCTCGTGACGTTTGCTACACTCTCCATTTGTTTGAAATGATTTCCAAAGCCTTGAAACAACACTGTGGCTGGCGGCGAACTCCCTGGCAACATCTGTTATTTTTCGCCCTTCTTCAATCTTGCCAGTAATACGGCCACGCGTAAAATCATCAAGGTGATGTCGGGAAGACATACTGAAAATTGCAAGTTCGTCAACTGATTCTTTCCCTTTCAACTTTGCGTTTGAACAACAACGGTCAATACGCGTCAAATCCTTTATATCTCTTATCAGCGCTATGACGTCACGAATAAGTTCGGCAATCCAAAATTTGCATACGCACAACACGTCTTACTGTATCCCGCACTTATGCTAATTTCCACATTTTCGTGCCTTCCATTTTATAGTTGGTATCGTTGCTATTGTCATCCGTCCTTAGCAATTCTCCAACTGTGTAAATGCGTAGAGCTTCAGCATCATAAATTGAAGGGTACGCAATCTACACTGAAGAGCAATTGAATTAGAGATACCTGCCTAGTAACGTGTAGCACCACCTTTCGCCCTGATGACGGCAGCGATTCGTCTCGGCATGGACTCGACAAGACACCGGAAGCGTTGGGAAGCCATACGGATCCACGACCCCTGAACAAGCTCCCACAGTTCACGAAGATTTGATGGAGGGGTGTCAGAGCCTCGAACATCTCTCTCGATGGCATCCCAGATGTGCTGGATGGGATTGAGGTTCGGTGACCTAGCTGGCCAAGAAAGCGAGGTCACGTCGGTGGAGTGTTCATCTAACAATTCGGATATAATTCGGGAGCGATGGCACGGTGCATTGCCTTGTTGCAGGATGAGGTCCCCAGTGGGTTGTTGAAGACGCACAAACGGGAACAAATGGTCGTCTAGGATATCCCGGTAACGTTGACCTGTGAGGGACGATGTCACACGTACCAGGGGTCAGATTTCAGTCCACGTACACAGTCACCAGACGAGAATGCCACCCCCACCAGCTTGAAGAGTACCGTGCTGGCAAGAAGGATCCATCGCTTCATGTCGTTTGCGCCGTACTCGCATCCTGCCATCCGCATGTATCAACGTGAATCTCGACTCATCAGTCCAGGCAACATTTTTCCACATGTCTAGGGTCCAGTGGCGATGTTCCCGCGCCCATGCTAATCTTTGCCCCCTGTGATGTGCGGTCAGCAACGGTACCCTCGCGGGACGATGGCTTCTGTACCCCATAGCGAGGAGATGGTTCTGGATGGTGTGGCTGCTTACACGTTTTTGTGCATCAGCGTTAAATTGCCGAGTGATTTCTTGCACTGTGGCCCGTCTATCCGCTGTTACAATGCGAGCTAGTCGACGATGACCCCGCTCATCCACACGCTGTTGTCCACGACAGTTGGCACTTGCAGGGATGGTTTTACCGGATTCAATGTACTCACGGTGCACCCGTGACACAGTGGCTCGTGAAAATCCCAGTGTCTGCACGACTTCCGAGATGGAGTGACCCATTCGTCGGGCCCCGACAATTTGCCCACGATCAAATGCGCTTAGATCCTTCGTCTTTCCCATACTGCCTCCGACTCTTACTGATTTCCGTCGCATCACTCCTTGTAGTGTCGCATCGCTGCATACGTCATGTCGTTTCCGTTTACAGGGCCGCCCACAGCGCCACATTTGCATAACGCCATCTGTCCCTAATTCAATTGCTCTTCAGTGTAAAGGCAGGTCAAAGGCATTAAGAAACTTTCCTCTGCATATTTTATTGACACTGAGTGTTCACATATGAAACGAACTCTAAATGATCCATCAAAAGAGAGGGATATCTGAAATATGGAGCATTTCAGCATAATGATGCAAAACAATAAAGATTGGGAGGGTGAAGGTATGGCGTCAACAGCATGAGGCCGTGAATGGCTTCGTCGTGCCCGGTCGGCTCTGCTCAAGGCAGAGGTGGCTCTGTTATGGTTTGGGGATTCTTGTCATCGGACACATTAGGTCCCTTAGTGTGTCTGGAGTATCCCTTAACTGCTGCGCGCTAATAGAATGTACTGGCTGATCACACGCTTTCATGGGCTTCGCGCATCCTGCTGCCGTTGGTCTGTTTTTTCAAGACAATGCACCGCAAGCACAGAGGCATGGCTCGTGAAACTTTCATCCGAGTTTGGAATCATCCAGTGGTCCTCTGTGTTCCCGGATTTAAACCCTGTCGAAGCTGTCTGTGATGCTGGGTAGCGGAACATCAAATCTATGGATCCTGGACCCACGTTTCGGGCGGAGTTGTGGACAATTCTGCAACAGATATGGCTGCCATTACCTCCGAAAATCCTCCAACATCTAGTGGTTTCGATACCTCGGTGTGTACAGGCTATTTTCCGCGCTAGAGGAGGACCAAACGCTATTAAGTAGGTATCTCTAATGTTCTGCTCATTGAGTGTAGTGACGATCCCAATTTCATGTCATGTTCCTCTTAAAATTTTCTAGCCAGACCAGTGCAAACGAAATCATTATGCACATACTTATAGTGTAAAAATTTCTGCTCCGAAAGAAAGCAACCCTGAGTGGGAGCTTTATCAGATACACCTTACGTGCCTATTGTACCGATCACTAGCGTTGTAATAATTGGGGGCTTCATGAGATGTAAAGAAATGCATCCATGGAAAAAACACTCACAAGTGTTGTAAATATAGGGTTTTGGCTTTTGTCGATTATGAAAAGCCCTTTGATTCAGTGAAACCATCAGCAGTTGCAATGGCTTTGAAATACTGCTGTGTTGAAAATGCATACATTAATATTATTAATAACATCTATAAAAATGTAAGTGCGAAGATTCGGCTGTTTGAGAATACAGCACATATAAAAGCTGGAAAAGGAGTGCGACAAGGTGACACCATATCTCCCAAGCTGTTTAATGCCACATTGGAAAGTGTCTTTCAATCACTGAACTGGGAAAACAAAGGGATAAAGATTAATGGAGATTATTTAACCCACCTTCGTTTTGCTGATGACATAGTCATTTTTGCAACTACCCCATCAGAGCTGCAGAGTATGATCCAGGAACTTGCTGACAAGAGTAAAGAAGTGGGATTAAAAATGAACTTTCAGAAGACAAAAGTGATGTTCAATGCTTTTACAAGAAATGAAGATTTATCGATTGATGGAGAAAAGCTGGAGATAACAGACACGTACGTTTATCTTGGACAGCAGATATCAAGTGAGGGTCACATTGATAAAGAAATTAATCGGCGTATAAAACTTTCCTGGGGAGCTTTTGGAAGAAACAGCATAATTTTCAAGGGCAATATGCCATTATGTCTTAAAAGAAAAGTGCTCGATCAATGCATCCTTCCCGTGCTTACGTATGGTGCAGAGACTTAGACCTTAACTAAAAGAGACATAGAAAGGCTGCAGACAACTCAAGGGAGCATGGAGAGTTGCATGCTTGGTGTAACGAGGAGAGATAAGAAGAGGAACTCGTGGATCAGGAAAATGACAATAATGGAAGACATTATGAACCTAGTAAAACCCCTGAAATGGCAATGGGCTGGACATACTGCCAGAGGGACAGACCATCGATGGATAGTCGAAAATTTTTGATTGGATTCCATGGAACAGGAAAAGAACCAGAAGAAGACCCCATGGGAGATGGAAGGATGAAACTGGAAAGTATGCGGGAGTAACATGGAAGAGACTGGCACAAGACCGACCGTTGTGGAAGAGGCTTGGAGAGACCTTCGCCCAGCAGTGGATTGTTAATGGTTGACAATGATGATGATGATGACATTGAGAAAAAAAGTTTGTTTGAAACAACAAAATAGTTTTGTTGAGCTGTTTTGTCGATTTATTTCGTTGCTTTAACCAAACTCCATCGGAACTGTTTTTTTGGCAACACAAAATTATTTCGTTGGCTATATTTTGTTAATTCAACTAAACGTTTTATCACGATAACAATACATATTGTTGGATCAAATAAATTCCCAAAAATCGATGATTGGAAGAAAGTGGCCTGGTCTGACCAATCAAGATTCCTGGTGCATCACGTAGACGGTCGAGCGCGGATACGTCAATTACCAACATGGGCTGTGGCACGTGAATGCCCTGTTGGGCGGAAACAGGTCGGCAGCGGCGGTGTTTTGCTGAGGGCGATGTTTTTTGGGACACTTTAGGCTCCATTATCCCAGTTGCACAATCCCTGACAGCTGTCAGGTACCTGAACATCGTTGCGAACCAAATTCACCCATTTATGGCAACTGTGTTCCCTGCTGGTGAACAAGAGGATAATGTGCCATGCTACACTGCCAGACTTGTCAAGCTGTTGTTTGAAGAGCATGATGGTGACTTTCTGTTAATTCCCTGGCCTCCAAATTCACCTGATATGAACACCTATCGAACATTTGTGGTTCGACTTGGAAAAGAGGGTTTGCGCTAAATCACCACCACCCCGAAATGTACGGGAACTTTAGGGCCTGCTGTTGACATTATGGTACCAGAAAACCCAGGATACCTATCGCCACCTGATCGAATTGATGCCTTGCAGTGTGGGAAAATGCAAGTGTTTCCGCACGCGAATTGTTCGACCACTTCTAAATAACCTAGAGGTCTGAAAATTGGTATGATGATAGATCTTTACGTCCGTATGCCTAAAAATGTCCGAAAAAAATGGAGGCTTTGAAACAGGGCTTTGGAACATTGCCAGCTTGAAATTTTTCTCGAATTGTTCGACCATTTTTAAGTGTCATCATCATCATCATCATCATCATTGTCAACCATTATCAATCCACTGCTGGACGAAGGTCTCCCCAAGTTTCCTCCACAACGGTCTGTCTTGTGCCAGTCTCCTCCATGTCACTCCCGCATATTTACGAATTTCATCCACCCATCTCCCATGTGGTCTTTTTCTGGGTCTTTTCCTGTCCCTTGGAATCCAATCTAAAATTTAGGCTGTCCATCTATGGTCTGTCCTTCTGGCAGTATGTCCAGCCCATTGCCATTTCAGGGATTTAACTCTGATCATGATGTCTTCTACTCTCGTCATTTTTCGGATCCACGAGTTCCTCTTCTTATCTCTCCTGGTTATACCAAGCATGCACCTCTCCATGCTACTTTGAGTTGTCTGCAGCCTTTGTATGTCTCTTTTAGTTAAGGTCCACGTCTCTGCACCATACGTAAGCACTGGAAGGATGCATTGATCAAACACTTTTCTTTTAAGACATAATGGCATATTGCTCTTGAAAATTATGCTGTTTCTTCCAAAAGCTCTCCAGGCAAGTTTTGTACGCCGATTAATTTCTTCATCAATGTGACCCTCACTTGATATCTGCTGTCCAAGATAAACATACGTATCTGTTATCTCCAGTTTTTCTCCATCAATCGATAAATCTTCATTTCTTGTAAAAGCATTGAACATCACTTTTGTCTTCTGAAAGTTCATTTTTAATCCCACTTCTTTACTCTTGTCAGCAAGTTCCTGGATCATACTCTGTAGCTCTGATGGGGTAGTTGCAAAAATGACTACGTCATCAGCAAAACGAAGGTGGGTTAGATAATCTCCATTAATCTTTATCCCTTTGTTTTCCCAGTTCAGTGATTGAAAGACATTTTCCAATGTGGCGTTAAAGAGCTTCGGAGATATGGTGTCACCTTGTCTCACTCCCTTTCCAATTTTTATGTGTGTTGTATTTTCAAACAGCCGAATCTTTGCACTTGCATTTTCATAGATGTTATTAATAATATTAATGTATGCATCTTCAATACCGCAGGATTTCAGAGCCGTGGTAACTGCTGATGGTTTCACCGAATCAAAGGCTTTTTCATAATCGATGAAAGCCATGCACAATGGAAGTTCATATTCCCTCGCTCTTTCAATTAGTTCTCTCAGTACGTGGATATGATCTATTGTGCTGTAGCCACTCCTGAATCCAGCTTGTTCTCTCGGTTGAGCCATGTCCAGTGTTACCTTCAAGCGGTGTGAAAGAACTTTAGTGAAGATTTTATAAACCACTGATAGGAGGCAGATAGGTCTGTAGTTCCTGAGATCCTCAATGTCACCTTTTTTATGTAGCAGGATCATTGTAGCATTGTTCCAATCCTCAGGAATCTTCCCTTCATTAAGGCATCGAGTGAAAATTTGGGCGAGTACTGTTTCAATTTCTCCACTTGCTTCTTGTATGATGTCTATAGTAATTCCATCTTCTCCTGGAGCTTTCCCCCGCTTCATGTTCTTGATTGCATGAGCAACTTCTGCTATGAGGACTGGAAGAACTCTGGTACCTTCCATGATGTCTGGAGTACATGTATCATCCCTTTCATATAATGTGGAGTAGAAATCTTTCACTCTTGTCAAAATTTCGCCTCTATTTCTTGTTATAGAACCATCTTCTTTTCTCAGAGCCATAATCTGTTTTCTTCCTTTACTGAGATGTCCCTTTGCTATCTTTAGGCTTTGGTTGTTTTCAATTGCTTTCCTCACTAGCTCACAGTTGAATTTCCTTACGTCTTCAGTGATACTTTTTCTTACTGTCTTGCATAGCTCTATATATTCCACTTTGGAAGTCACATCATCTTTAGTTGTCCTCATCTCTTTTCTTTTTTGCATCAACATTTTGGTTTTTCCTGATAATTTGTTTACATGCAACTTGTTCTTAGACCCAGCTAATTTTGTTGCTGTTTCCATAAGAGCTTTGGTTACTTTTCTGTTAACTTCAGAAATATCCACTTCTTCCGATGTTAGGCCTTCTAAAGCAGAGAATCTGTTCTTCAGTTCCAACTTGAAAGTATTATGGTGTTTTTTAAGGTTGGTTATGTCAATACATTTTGTTTGTCTTATGAGCTTGCCACGTTCCAGTTTAGTGTTGAGGTGCATCTTACATCTCACCAATCTATGGTCACTACCTGTGTTGAACTTGGTCAGCACACTGCAGTCTTCGATGACGAATTTTTTGTTACACATAATAAAATCAATTTCACTTGTCGTCCCAATTGGATGTCTCCATGTCCATTTCCTGTGTGGCTTTTTCTTGAAAAAGGAATTCAAGATGAAAAATCCTTCTGCCTCTGCAAACTCAACGAGAGTATTTCCACGCTGGTTTCTGTTGCCGTGACCGAATTTACCTACTGAAGTTTCATTCTGTTGCTGGTGCCCTATTTTTGCATTGAAATCTCCCATAATTATCTTCAAGTGCTGCTTACCTTTATTATTTAGATGGCGAATTTCCTCATAAAATTCTTCAATTTCTTCTTCAGGATGACTTGTGGTGGGTGCATAAGTTTGAATAATCTGAGCCTGGTATCTTCTCGATAGTTGGATAACGAGTCGTGCAGCTCTGTCAGAGGAACTTTCAACTTCTACCACTTTATCCTTCAGTTTCTTGTTTATTATAAATCCAACACCACTAGTTCTGCCAGTATCTGTCCCACGATAATAGAAGAGATGTCCACTTTTCAGTTCAATGAGATCTTCTCCTTTTCTCCTTACCTCACTTAGCCCGACGATGTCCCACTTGATCCTTTGTAGTTCCTCTTCCAATTCAAGAAGCCTTGAATCAGAAGATAGGGAGCGTCCGTTGTAGGTAGCCAAGGTCAGCATCAAATGGCAGCCTAGTCCGGTCCTCCGGGGATTCTTAGCACCCTCTGCCTTCATGTCGCACTGGCCGCTGCCTTGGCCAGGTACATTCCAGCTGCCGGAGACTGAGGGCCAAGATTTAAGTTGTAGAGTCATTTTGGAGGTGTTTGGCCATAACTCACCACGCTGGCCAAGCGGGTTGGTGAGTGTGGGATAGCATTTCCTCTGATCCCGATGGTATAGTTATACCGCTATTTGCGGTCGTCAGAGCCCCTTTAGTGGGAACAGGATGCACCACGAGAAGGCGGGGTTGACATTTGTCAAGGAGAGGCTGTGATGTTACGCATCACCTGACCTTACATCATAGAGATTTAAAAATAGTCATGCTGATAGGTCATAAGGTCCGGATAGCTGGAAAAGTCAGAAAACTGAAAAGCCGCCCCCGGTGGCGCAGTGGTCTAAGTGTTGGCTTCTGATCATTCGTCCAAGATGGGTCCGGGTTCGTATCCCAGTGAGGAATGGATGTTGTGTTTGTCTTACGGCACTGGCTCTCTTCCTTCCCTGGAACCAGTGTTCCTAAATCAGGGACGGGCGACTGCTTTACAGCCCAGTGTGTTGCTTACGGTGGTCGTTAAACCTCCAACCAAAAAAAAAAAAAATAATTACGACTTTAGAACATTGTCGCATTAAATTTTACGCGTATTTTTCAACCACTTCTAAATGGTTAGCTAGAGATTTGAATTGGCATGCTGATAGACCTTTAAGATCTGAATACGAAAACGAAAAAAATCAAAATGGATTGTCTTTGGAATATTGTCAGCATAAATTTTTCTACCACTTCTGCACATATTAAAGTCTGAAGACCAAACATTTCAAAAGTGTGGCTCAGCTTTACTTTTCAAAATGCTAATAGGTCTTAAGGTCCAGGTACTTAGAAAAGTCCAAAAACCAAAATGGTGGGTTTGGAACATTGTCTGCTTGAATTTTTTTACCACTTCTACATCTCGAAAAGTCTGAAAACAAAAAAATTCAAAAATGTGGTTTAGCTTTACTGTTTAAACTGCTGATAGGTTTAACGATAATTATGCCAGGAACGTTGAAAATACTGTAAAATTCCATGAAACTTTGATTTAAAATTAAGAAGCGCCAAAGTTTTCTACAGTTTTATGTTAACGCGTATGCACTGACGTCACGACCCTGTTACGGAATTTAAATTACTTTTCTTTCTGTTAATTACTTTTCCATTTCTTTTAATTTTATGTTCAAAAAATAATTTTATCGATTAACCGTTCGGAAAACGGGCATGACTGCTAGTTTACACGTATATACGAGTATATATACCGTATGCACCCATGTATAAGTCGACCGCCGTTTTTTCCGAACAAAATCTGAAAATTTCGGTCATTTTCGTGTATGGGCCTACAACTACCCAATTTTGTGTATGTCCAATTTCACTTTTACAAAAACAGTAAATTTCTCTTTGAAGAAGCGAAATGTATCGACAAACCGGATTCAACCACAGAACTTCATATTTTGGAAGCTTTTCATATAGTATATCAGAATTCTTGTTAACGGCATGGCATCCAAACCATTTCTATCCAGCCCGTGGAAGCAGCTAAATAACACCCGTGACTGTAAACACCATTGATGATGCCAAATGTGATTTGAATATTTATGTGCCATTCGTCCTGATGAAGCTGAGTCACAGCCCAGCGAAACCTTGGTCGACTTGAAAGATAAAATATTTGTGAAGTAAGGTTGTATTTGCTTAACACATTGGTTGTTGTTTGTGGGATGCTTCAGTCTACATCACTAGATGATCTATGACGTTCGGTACTTTGTTTTACAATCAACATTTGTTCGCCGACAAGTCAACATCTGGTGATAACTTTGGAAGTTTTCGTTATTTCGCTTAAATGCCCTACTCAGTAGTTACACTGGGAACACACGTAGAGGCATTATGAGGTCGGTGTGAATTCCATTTCTTTGTCTCTCATCATTTCGCTTTCGAAAACAAACTATTGTATCTCTCTTTCAGTCATATTTTTCATTTCTCATGCATCCTTCTGGGAAATAAAAAATTTAAACATCAAATGTAATTACATATTTTATTGTACGCGACTTCCGTGATTTTTGAGATGTATTTACATAATACAGAATGAAAAGTAAGTCGGTAAAGATAAGTATGACGTTACATATTTTAGTACGGAATAGGATCCAAAAGTTCCCGGATTGTGTCTGTATGGCAAAGCACGTGTATCGCACTCAGCGTTTCTTTCAGGCATACATCCAGGGGGGCGAAGCCCTCCCGGAAACTACCATTCACCCCCCCGGAGACATTTTAGGTTACCGAGCCAAATTTTAATAAATTCAGGCTATGATGAAAAAGGAAATTTCGTTTCTTTTTATGATACAAATATTTATTCAATTTTATTTTTTTAAATATTTGTTCAAATGGTACTAGTTATAGTTTATTTTATTAAAAAGTGTATTATGACGCATGGTATTCTTCAAAATATAATAAGTAGACTAATCATACCTAATTGTCTGGGAATCGTGATTCAGGAACTAGAGTGCGTTGAATGCATTTTAACAGATAAAAATTTCATATCTGCGGAACCTCCCCTTCCCTTCTTTAGCTGAGAACAGTTTGTTATTCCTGAAATGTTTGAAGAAGTAATTACTACATCAGGTATGTATATAGAATTTTTCTTTGGGGGGGGGGGGGGGACAAAAAACGGAAATTTTTGAAATCCACCATCTGGAACAAAATTAAAGTTAATGAAAATTAAAGAAAAATTAAAGCATTTTTTTCTAATGTAAGTTGATACATTTTTATTAAATTAAGGTATTTTTTTCTAATGTAAGTCGCATTTTAACCAAAAACAAAAAAATGAAGCATTTTCCGGGGGGGGGGTCTAAATGCGCCTCTGTGCTATATAGTAATTACTTCTGATATATATAAATATAGTAGTTAAAAATATATATATATGTATGTATGGCAAATGGAAAACTTGCCCCCTCTAAGGTTTCATTTGCCCCCCCCCCCGGCCAAGAAGTCCTGAAAGAAACACTAATCCTACACCCCCACGGTGATTATTGGATTACGTAACAACATTATCCTTCCCTCACAGGGAATTGGTTTCGTCCATCTACGTCACGTGCTCGCTGCGGTACATCCGGGTATTATGAGCAACTTACGCAGTGTTCGGCGATTGATGAAAAATGGCGTTTTTTGAGCACCGCGTGAACATTTAAGTGGGCCGAAAAAAATGATTTCGAAATTGAATTTGGAAGAGGGTAGAAAAGTTGCCTCTTATCTTCAAATATATGCCTATATTTTTTAAATATTTTTTATTCAAGGTCTTGAGCCCTCTAACATGTGTTAAGTGATGACGAATATTATTAAAAATAAAATAGAATCGTATTGCCATTTTCGCACTTTTATCATACATATTAATTTTAATATACATATTAATTGCACAAATATACTTACGTTTTATCAGTTCAACCATTATTTTAAGGTTTTATGTCGGAAACGTATCTTTTATCAACTCTGTTAATAGGAGAAAGTGCGAACTACGTCGCAATGGAGGAATCATACTTGTCTAGGCATTCTACCCATTATCAGGTATAGTGCGCGTGTGCCCGGAGTGTAGCATTAACTTGACCTTGAAAGATGTGCGCTCCATATTTCCCTTATAGAAACGCCAGGTTCATCTTATATAGGGCACATTACCCCACCTTCAGGTACAGCTAAAGGTACTGCTGAAAGTATTCTGAATTTTTTCAGCGAAAGAAAGTTAAGTCTAGGCCACCTAGTGGCAATAGGTTGTGATGGCACGACTTTCAATACTGAAAGCAAAAACGAAGTTACACTGAAGAGCAAATGAATTAGAGATACCTGTCTAGTAACGTGTAGCTCCACCTTTCGCCCTGATGACGGCGACGGTTCGTCTCGGCATGGACTCGACAAGACACCGGAAGCGTTGGGAAACCATACGGATCCACGACCCCTGAACAAGCTCCCATAGTTCACGAAGATTTGATGGAGGGGGGTCAGAGCCTCGAACATCTCTCTCGATGGCATCCCAGATGTGCTCGATGAGATTGAGGTCAAGTGACCTAGCTGGCCAAGGAAGCGAGATCACGTCGGTGGAGTGTTCATTCAACCATTCGGATACAATTCGGGAGCTGCATTGTCTTGTTGCAGGATGAGGTCCCCAGTGGGATGTTGGAGACGCACAAACGGGAGCAAATGGTCGTCCAGGATATCCCGGTAACGTTGACCTGTGAGGGACGATGTCACACGTACCAGGGGTCCCATTTCAGTCCACGTAAACAGTCTCCAGACGAGAATGACACCCCCACCAGCTTGAAGAGTACCTTGCTGACAAGAAGGATCCATCGCTCCATGTGGTTTGCGCCGTACTCGTATCCTGCCATCCACATGTACCAACGGGAATCTCGACTCATCAGTGCAGACAACATTTTTCCACATGTCTAGGGTTCAGTGGCGATGTTCCCGCACCCATGCTAATTTTTGCACCCTGTGATGTGCGGTCAGCGGCGGTACCCTCGTGGGACGATGGCTTCTGTACCCCATAGCGCGGAGATGGTTCTGGATAGTGTGGCTGCTTACACGTTTTTGTGCACCAGCGTTAAATTGCCGAGTGATTTCTTGCACTGTGGCCCGTCTATCCGCTGTTACAATGCGAGCTAGCCGACGATGACCCCGCTCATCCACACGCTGTCGTCCACGGCAGTTGGCCCTTGCACGGATGGGTTTACCGGATTCGATGTACTCATGGTGCACCCGTGACACAGTGGCTCGTGAAAATCCCAGTGCCTGCACGACTTCCGAGATGGAGTGACCCATTCTTCGAGCCCCGACAATTTGCCCACGATCAAATGCACTTAGATCCTTCGTCTTACCCATACTGCGTCCCACCCTTACTGATTCCCGTCGCATCACTCCTTATATTGACGAATCGCTGCATACGTCATGTCGTTTCCGCTTACAGGGCCTTGCACAGCGCTACATTTGCATAACGCCAGCTGTCTCTAATTCAGTTGCTCTTCAGTGTATAGTTTGTCTTGAAATTAAATTATATCGTTTACTCCAATGTTTCGTAGCCCAATTGCATGCCAACGAATTGCTTCCGAGACACTTATTTCACTATTTAGATGAAGTTACAATAGGTCCAAAAGAATATTCATGAACAATCTGGAAAATTTTTGATAAATGCGAAAAGCTTCCAGTTGCAAACTTTATGGCCATTTCTTGTGATTTACTAAACGTCGACCTACAGGATTAAGTTAAGGTCAAAGATATTTATATGACATTTGCAAGGCTATTTCTTTAGGACAATGCTCTACGAATTTAGCTGATAATCAACTTGGAAGATCAAAGATATTTGTGCTCTACGAATTTAGCTGATCATCAACTTGGAAGATCAAAGATGTTTGTATGAAATTTGCAAGACTATTTCTTTAGGACAATGCTCTACGAAGTTAGCTGATCATCAACCTGAAACGCTATCTCATACTCGTTGACTGACGACTGCAAAACTTGTGTTACGATACTACATCTCGCGTGATAATCCGTCAGCGAACTTAAAAATTATTTTAAGAGTTTATTCCCTAATGTGGTTCATGATAAAGTGTCATCCTTCCTGCAAAGATGGAGCTTTGCATGTTTTCAAGACGATAAAGACAACTTGTTATTTTGTTTTGATGTCTTTTGTTTGGCGCTCTTTGGCCAACCATGGCCCTTGCGCCATTAAAATCAATTAACCAACCAACCAACCAACCAACTTGTTATTTAAGTGACTAAGTGAAAGCTGTAATTAACCCAATATTTCAAAGGAATGCATACTTTTTTTACCATGAGAATATGCCCCTTGCGATGATCAGTGATGGCCGACTCCCCATTTGTGAGCTGGGACTAAAGAGGATGACAAACACAGAAAGATCATTCGAAATTCCAAACATTAATTTTGAAGTTATTAACTACATTGATTTTATAAGCTGGAAAGATTGTCATTTTGTATTTCCCCCTATTTTGACAAAACGCAACAAATGAAGACCTTGAATCTTTTATAAATCACCCAGTTACTTCTTCTTCAGAGTTTCTTCGATACCCTTGTCCCACACAGGCTGTGGGAAGGTGCGTGAAATTGGTGTCAGAGGCATCAATGTCTGACCAGAAAACGTGATGGTTTAATCTGTGTTAAAATCCAATCCCAATAATTTATGCCAAATTTTGATCATAAAAATCAGTATAAATTGGATGAATGATTATCATTAACCTGCTTATGTTTAGTTTTTATGTATTTATTTTTTATTGTTCAAAAATGCAATTTAATTGATATTTATTTTGCTATGTTTGTTTTATCAACATGTTTCATTAAATTTTGAACTGAAAGAAAAACTGCAAAAATTCACAATATTTGAATTTTTCTTTGGTGTGTGTTAAAAAATAGTGTATTCTGAAAAATGTATTTTCCTATATCAATTAAGTTCTTTGAATATAACTTTTAATAATTATTGAAATAGTTTGTAAATTATTAGACATTTGACTTTTTCTTCGGAAGGCTAGGTTTTAGGCTGAAAACACTAAAATACAAACCCCGTTAGAGAGCTCAAGACTTTGAATAGAAAATCTAAAAAAAATATGGGCATTTATTTGAAGGTAAGAGGCAACGTTTCCTCTCTCTTTCAGATTTAAACTAAAAAAAAAATCGTTTATTTGAACGGTTCACCCTAGTGAACATTCAGTTTTGCGTTAGTTTAGGCAAAAGTCCAAAATAAACTTACGTGATGTTTAAGCAAGTTTAGGAAAAGTCCAACAGAAATTTACGAGATGTTGAAGCAAGTTTAGGCAAAAGTCCAACAGAAACTTACGAGATGTTGAAGCAAGTTTATGGCGAAAACACCTTGTAACGGTCACAAACATTCGATTGGCATCGACGCTTCCGAGAAGGCAGACAGGAGGTCGAATACGACAAACGAACGGGCTGCCAATGACAGCTCACATGGGTGAAAACATTTCGAAAGTTGCGGCCATCGTACGCACCAACAGACGATCGAGAAAATACCAAACGCTGCTGGGATATCGGAGACTACGAGTCAACGGATACTAACAGATGATTTGATGATGCAGCGGGTGTGTTAACACATCGTCCCACGCATGTTAACTGAAGATCAGTTGGCCATACGGATGGAAATGGCGGGCAATTTCGTAACCACCGCAGACCAAGACACATAATTCCTTAGAGGAATCATAATGGGGGATGAAAAATGGTGCTTCCTCTTCGACCCGCTGACTAAGCGGGCATCAGCTACGTGGAAATCGCTATCGTTTCCACGCAAACAGAAATTCTGCTGAGGTCGCAGCAAAGGCAAAATCATGTGAGGTCTTCTTCGACATACAGGGTATTGAATGTGTCCCTTAAGGACACGCTGTTAACAAATTGCTCTATCTGGCCTCTTCTTGCGGATCGACTCACGTAATGAGTTGGTCCACAAGAAGAGGCCTCAACTGTGGTGCGATCAATTGTGGGTGCTATTGCACGACAATGCACCTGCCCAGAGGTCACTCCTCGTTCGTGGGTTTCTCGCCAAAACAAGAACTGTTGTCTTCCCGAAACCACCGTACTCACCTGACCTCGCACCTCCCATGCGACTTCTACTTCTTCCCTGAGCTGACACGTTGACTTCAGGGTTGTCGGTTTTAAAACGCAGAAGAAGTGAAAAACGCATTACTGGTTGCACTGAAGAACATTGCAAAGAATGGGTTGCACTGAAGAACATTGCAAAGAATGGGTTGCACTGAAGAACATTGCAAAGAATGGGTTCCACAAGTGTTTTGACGAACTCAACAGCCGCTGGCGGAAGTGTGCTGTTGCAAGGGGGTCTTATTTTGAAAGAACATGTGTTTCAGCTTTGTAACTCCAACTATTTATGAACTTAAGACCCGGTGCGGGGACTTTTGGATCTTACTTCGTATATCTTAAATGAACTGCAGAATGTTTCAAGATCTTTAAGATTTAATTTCCTCTCTCAGCTTTAGTGATAAATTTCACTTAATTATTGCATATAATAATAATAAAAATATCATTGACTGGTGTTGTTGAGCTGGCACGAGTTTCCACCGGAGACCTAAGTATCTGTCAAATATCGGCTTAGTTATACAGTATCTACCAACAAGTAATTGGACACCTGTGATTGCAAAGGAAAACGACGTTTATTCAGCTTCAATAGTTGGTGGAGCCTCCACGAGCGGCGATTACAGCTGTGACCCTCCGGGGCATACTCTCAGCCAGGCGTTGTACGACGGCTAGTGGTATTTTCTTCCACTCGGCTTGAAGAAGACAGGTCAGTTCCTTCACCGATTTCGGACGGTGGGGCACCCCTTAAGTCGACGCACCAACTCGTCCCAGAAGTGCTCGATAGGGGGAAGGTCCGGGCTCTGCGCATGCCAGTCCATTCGATTAACCCCATTGTCACCATACCAAGCCATGGTGGACCTCGCAACATGACAGGTGGCATTGTCATCCTGAAAGTAACATGGGTCCACCCTGTAAAACTACCACAACGTAGGAAGCGCATGGTCATCCAAAATAGTGCAGTAGGTCTTGGCGTTGAGTCTACCAGGAATTGCGACCAAGGGTCCCGTGCTATACCCGGAGAAACACCCCCATAGCATAAATTCACCGCCGCCGAACTTCACAGTTGGTACAATACATTCCGACAGGAGGCGTTCTCCAGGCAGACGCCAAACCCAGACTCTGCCATCCGAACGGTAGAGGGTGAACCTTGATTCGTCGCTCCAGAGAACCTGTTTCCAGTGTTCAACGGTCCACTGTCGACGTTCTTTGCACCACGTTAGTCGAGTAGCGCTATTGGACTTGGTGATCGAAGGCTTGTGGGCGGCAGCACGTCCATGATAACCGTGCAGATGGGCTTCCTTACGGATGGTATTCATCGAAATAACACTCCCGGATGCCTGTTGAAACTCCTCGTGGATGTGGCCCATCGATTTGGTGCGGTTCTTTCGTCCAGTTTTGTGGGTCTGCCGGGTCGGGGCACATTCCGACAGTCAACTCTCATCTTCCACTTGCCAATCACGTAGGCCACTATCGATTTTGGGTACTTCAACTCGCTGGATATGTCACGTATGGATCGACTATTTCTGTGATACCCGACGATTACACCTTTCTCGAAATCAGAAAGCTCCGAACTGCGTGGCATCTTGCATACGACTGGTTGGGTTTTTGTTTCCCACACGATATTTAACGGCGGCGGCCGTGACGTGTATCAGGACAGCAGATATCGTCGATTGCAGGGATGTCCAATTACTTGTTGGTAGATAGTGTATAATAACTAGCGTATGGCCAGTTCCAGGACTGTTGTTTTTGAGCTTTAAATAAATATTAATATACAGGTGATGTTGCCAGTCCTGTGACGGAGTGAAATGTTAAATTGAAGCAGATTGAAAACAAGTCAAATAGACGCCGGATTTTTGTAAGGAAACATAGTAAAAAGTCATATAGTAAGAGCTCATTCATATTAGAACTAAAAATTATATGCTATTTATGCCTTGCAATAAATATCATTCTGTGTAAAATATTTATTGTTTAACGATTGTAGATTAGGCCGTTTAGATAGGTCGATATTTTACAAAATGTGTAATATAATTAGCACTAAACTTGGAAAGTTGTTTTTGTGTAAAAAAACAACTTTTAACTTTTTCTTTGATCTTCCGCGTTAAATGACTTTTTCTCCGGCACATTGTTATTCCTTTCACGGCTTGTTTTAGACTGTCCAATTCGACGGTTAGTTTGAAACTTCATAACAAAGCTTTTTCTACAAAATAATGCGACATCTGGTATTACAAATCGGAACTATCTAAAGTCTCGACAATGTGCGATTGGGGAAACATCTGCTTTTAGATGCCATCTTGCTCACTTTGACATCTCAAGATTTCAGTTCTTATTGTAGGTTACGGCATTTAGATAGATCGATATTTTGCAAAATGTATAATATAATCATAACTAAACTCGGAAAATTAGTTAAATTAAAAAAGTAAAAAAAATAATTAAAGCGTACAAATTAATATTCGAATTGCGCTAAATTAAATTAATATACAGACGCAACTTCCCGTGATATTAATATTTTAATTCGAATTTTGTAGATCGACTAAATAGATTTTGAGTCATCAATAATCCAATGTTTTTAAATTACCACCCCATCACCTTGACATCTAAAAGTGATCGCGTGCTATTATATAGCGGGCAATTATTTTGACATCGCGAGAGCACACACGAATTGTTCGATAAGGGATAGCGCAACAATGCAGATGTTTCTGTGACGTCAAGCGTTCCAGAGAGAGAGAGAGAGAGAGACGGCTCTGGGCGTTTATATATATTATAATAAGATATAATTATTATTGTTCTCTACTTCGATTGAAATCGCGCTTCGTATCTGCCGGATAGCTCCTGCCCAAGTAATCACCTTGGATGTGCGTCCGAAGAAAACATAATAATAAACTTACCGAAAGCAAGATAATCACAAACAAAGCTGTTAACAGCCCACTGTGACAAATCTTATTTTTTGTTTACTTTCCTCAGAAGCTTATGATCCTACTTTTTGTCGGGAAATTACTCCATGCAGCCGTGTCCTCTCTGTGGCATTCTTATCTAATAACATGACCACACATTCTGTATACGGAAATAAGTTCACACATTAATGCGTTTTTCGTCATTCTTTTGCTTTATCATATTCTCGTGTTCCTCGGTTTTATTGATTCTCTATATAATGCAACGTCTTAAATCCTAAGCTTACAAAATTTCGACTAAGAAACCACACAAAGGAATAAATGATCCTATTTTTAGCACGTTTTTTGTAAAAAAAGATCGTGCTTATGTTACCGGTTTGTCCGTCCGTCCGTCCGTCTGTACCCACGATATCTCTCCAACTACGTATTATTCCGATTTGAAAAATTCTTTTTGCATTGGAAAGCTTGAAACATGCGAATGATGATCCTTCATTTCGTTTTTTTTTACGATGTACAATTTCGCCGCTAGAGGGCGTAAATGCAGATGATGTCGAATTCAAAAATACGTTTTATTCCACATATTTGCTTCTAAACATCTGATTGAAAAAATTATTGTATCATTCGATTCCATTTATGTCGAAGATTATTTTAGATATAGTTACGTTTTCAAATCACGCATAGATTTTCCGCTAGGGGGTTTAAAAGTAAATTACATTTTTCCCGATAATTGTTCTTCGAAAACTCCGATTTGAAAAAACATTTCTTCAGCGGATACACCTCCTGTTAATTTTTGCTTCTGATGTATTTGCCATAAAATCTGAGCTTCTAAAATATCGATTGAAAATTCTTTCGTGGACTGATGCCACTCACATCGGTAAACCTTTTCGGAATATTTTCTTCTTAAAATATTCCACAGTTTCTCCACCAGGGGGCGTAGATTATATCTTACTTTTGTCAATATCTCTACTTCTAGGAGTCCGATTTGAAAAAATCCTTCTTTGTTGGCTAGTGTTTTGAGTGTGAAATGTTTTTCATATAATTTCAACATTTTCAAGTAATTCATAGACTTTCCGCTTGGGGGCGTAAAGGTAAATTGCATTTCCCCCTATATCTCTGCTTCTAAATCTCCGATTTGAAAAATTCTTTCTGCACCGGATACAGCTTCTAATGGGAAATCGTTTGCACATAATTTATAATTTTTTGTAAAAAATTGGTTTTGCCGCCAGGGGCGTAGATGTATACCTTACTTTTGTCAATATCTCTACTTCTAGGAGTCCGATTTGAAAAATTCCTTCTTTGTTGGCTAGTGTTTTCAGTGTGAAATGTTTTTCATATAATTTCAAAATTTTCAAGTAATTCATAGACTTTCCGCTTGGGGGCGTAAAGGTAAATTGAGTTTCCCCCTATATCTCTGCTTCTAAATTTCCGATTTGAAAAATTATGTCTGCACCGGATACAGTTTCTAATGGGAAATCGTTTGCACATAATTTCTAATTTTTGTAAAAAATTGGTTTAGCCACCAGGGGGCGTAAATCCTAATTTCCGCTTCTGATGTATTTGCAGCAAAATATGAGCTTCTAAATTCTCGATTGCAAAAAAAGCCCTTTGTTGACCGATACTACTCATGTCGGCAAACTTTTTAGGAAATAATGCATGGTTTCTACTCCAGGGGGCGTAGATGCATATCTTGTTTTTGTCAATATCTCTACTTCTAGAAGTCCGATATGAAAAATTCCTTCTTTGTTAGATAGTGTTTCTGATACGAAATGTTTTCCTATAAATTCAAAATTTTCAAATAAATCATAGACTTTCCGCTAGGGGGCACAAAGGTAAATTGCGTTTTCTGCGTTATTTCTGCTTCTAAAACTCCGATTTGAAAAATTCTTCCTGTATCGCATACAAGACTTGGTAAAGAATGGTTTGGCCACCAGGGGGCATAAGTGTTAATTTCTGCTTCTGATGTATTTGTAGCAAAATCTGGGCTCCTGAAAACTGGACTAAATTTTTTTTTCTTGAACCGATACCGCTCATATGGAAAAACCTTTTGAGAATACTTTCTTCCTAAAATAATGCGTGATTTTCCCACCAGGGGACGTAAAGTCACATCTTATTTTCGTGGATATATCTGTTGCTAAGAGTCCGATTGAAAAATTCTTTCTGTGTTGGAGAGCGTTTCCGGTGCGAAATGTTTCTCATATAAATTCATGTTTTTCTTAACGCACAAGTCTGCAACCAGAGGGCGAAAGCTTACGATTCCGTTTACAGCAATATCTGAGGGACTAAAAACCCGCTTGAAAAACTTTTTTCTTCCGTCAGATACTATTGATTTCCATACTGGTTCCATTGACTTTGAATAGCTTTGATAAATTTAATTTGCGCCAGAACGGATTCAAAAGACGTGCTTATTACACCCAAAAATTCGGTGTCATCTTTCTTGTTTCAAGTATTTCCGATCGTATTGAAGTCTAATTATATCGATAACTAATGAGAAACCTATGTGTCCTCTAAGCAGCTGAAGAAAATCGAACTAGAAACCAACGCAGAATCTTTGGAAACAAATGAATAATTACAATCACGCCGATATTATGGCAGGGCAAAGAATCAGAAAGTGAAAGTAATCAACACTCTAGAGTACATTTATCACAGGCACCGAAAACTAAATATTTCAAAGTAGGACCGGTCACGTTTGCAGTGCGTGACGCTCCATTTTAAGGCCTTTCCTTCTTGAAAACATTAAAGCTTGGAGTATAGTTTCCTGATTTATGTGTTTGTAGTTCCCAGAAGAAAATGCTTCACATTTATCAAAGAAGAAAAATGATGTCCAGGGATGTATTTCTCTTCTGTTTCGTTTGGGCAAAAGATGCGATGTTTAAGAAACAGTTCGTTTTCGTGCCATTTGTTGCACATGACATGTAAAGAAACCAAATGAATAAGAAAAAAATGAAAGGAAGAATAGCATCAAAAGTACTCGACGAGACATTTCACTTACTGACCGTGGTAGTGGTTTTCATTTATTACAAGCGAAGCGACGGAAAGCATTAATATTCATTTTGTACACGTCACCGCTGATAAAACAGTACCTTCTCTAGGCAAAAACTCAATTATGACTTCTTTTTACCGTAACTTTGTGATTAGCAGGCGAGCATACACTGAAGTGCCAGAAAAACTGGTACAGACGAGCTTATGCAAAATACATAGCAACGTCACCTATGCGCGTACTCGGTTGCGTCCGCCAGGGCGTATATAAAGCGATAGACATCCTTACCAGCTGTCAGAGCTATTTTCGGCATGAGAATGACAAGTAATAATGATTTAAGCGATTTTCAACGCGGTGTCGTAGTTGGCGCTCGTGAGATGGGCCATAGTAATTCGGAGGTAGAAACGAAGTTCGGATTTTCACAGACGACCATTGCAAGGGAGTACCGTGACTACAAGAATTCCGGCAAAACCTCCAACCTACGATACCAGTGTGGCCGTAAAAAGACATTGGGTGAACGTGACCATCGTCGGCTGTCAAGAATCGTTTCACGCGATAGGCGTGCAACACTCTCGCAGATATCATCGGGATTCAATGCTGGAGCCTCAACAAGCATCAGCGTCCGGACTGTGCAACGTACCCTGCACGATATGTGCTTTGGGAGCCGACGCCCAACTCGAATCCCCTTGAAGGGGACACGACACAGAGCTTTGCGCTTCTCTTGGGAACGGCAACATCGCCACTGGACACTTGATGACTGGAAACAAGTAGCCTGCTCTGACGAGTCGCGTTTCCAACTGTATCGGGCAGATGGAAGGATTCGTGTGTGGCGCAAACCAGATGAAGCCATGAATCCCGCCTGTCAACAGGGAACTGTACCGGATGGTGGAGGGGGGAGGGGGGATTGGTATGTAGTGTGTTTAGCTGGACTTCACTGGTACCTCTGGTACGTCTACAAACGTCTGTGACCGGCGAACGCTATGTGCGCATCCTTTCTGACGAGGTACACCCGTTCATGTCCTGCATTCATGCTGATGGGTTGGGCCTGTTCCAACAGGACAACACAAGTGTCGGGACGCCACATTATGGTTAGAGGAGCATTCATCTGAGTTTGGGGTGTCGCCATTCCCACCGAAGTCCCCAGAACTGAACGTGATAGAACACATTTGGGATGCCATGCAACGCGCTATCGAACACAGGAATCCGAGACCTCGGAATACACACGAATTGTGGAAAGCTCTGCAGGAAGTATGGTGTGCAATGCCTACAGCATATTTCCAGAAGCTAGTGGAGTCCATGCCTCTTGCTATTTCTGCAGTTCTGTGATCCCGTGGAGGACCTACCAAGTATTAGACTGGTGTACCAGTTTTTCTGGCACTTCAGTGTATTTCCCGATGGCTCTAGGTTTGAACTTTGTTCTTGACTTCATTGCCAAATTTGTATTTTTCTATTTTCCCAACAAGAAATGAACTTTTGCAACATTTCGTAGCACCCTTGGTCAGGAGCGTTTTAATCGGAGGCCCTGGGTCCGATGATTGTTTGGGGACCTTCTCACATTAACTTTTGAATTTACAAATTTTTGCTATAAGAAAAATACACTGTAAGGACAAATTATTACGTACAGCCACCTAAAATCGTGTGGCACCACCTTTTGCACGTAGGACAAAATCCCAAACGTCATGGTACGGACGCAATGAGGTTCCGAAACACAGACTCAGATAACGCTGACCAACAATATAAGAGTGCTTGGCGTAAAGCAGGCAGAGATGTTGGTGGAGATGGTTGAGCACGAACATCTCGTTCCAATATGTTCCATAAATTCTCTATGGGGTCATGCAAGTGTGGTAAGCTCACTGCTGTGCTCTTGGAGCTACTCGGTCGCTAACCGGGACCGATGGAGTGTATCGTTGTCCTGTTGAAAGCTCGGGACTTGGTTCGGACAAAGGCACGTAGTGAAAAGGTGTAGATGGTCGAACAGGAGCTTCACATAGCTGAAAAAAGTGACGGAAGACTCAAGAGACACCAAGGGTCCCAGGCGGGATAACGTGAAAGTTGCCCAAACAGGTACAACGCCTCCAACGTCCTGTAGTACCCCAACGTGGCATGCGGGGGTCCATAGATTCGTGTAGTTTACGCCACACATGCTGCCTGCCATCGGCGCGATACAGTGTGAAACAGGATTCGCCAGACCATATGACGCGTTTCCAATCATCCATGCTCTAGTTTCGATGGGCGTTTGTAGCGTGCAGCCGAATCATGCGATGCTGTGCCACTGACATCGGGACACGATGCGGTCGTCGACTGCCCAGCCGAGTTATGCCATGTGACGAATGATTTTCTTTAAGCATAGGCTTGTGGATGCTCCTTCATTGAATTGTGATGTGCTTTGCTGCAAACAAGCCTTCCGATTCGTCTGTACGATGCGGACCAATCGTCGGCGCCTTTGATCATCCAATGCACTTTTACAGCGACATTTCATTCAACTTTCAGCGGTTTTGCCGGATTTCACGTACTTCTGGTACACACTTGCTACAGTTTGTCGTGGAATTCTTAACAGTTTCCCCGTCGCCCTGATTGAACATCTTGCCTTCCTAGCTCCCACGACTTGACCTCGATCAAACTCATTTAAGTCTCGTCCTCGACCCATGCTGGCACTTGACGTTATGTATTCCTGTGCATACCGACCCACTCTATTTATAGCCCCAACCAGTTTTCCTGCACATCGCGATTTGCTGCAGTCTTGCTGCTTTTCGTGTTTTCACCTGGGTGTACGCAATAATTTGTCTTTTCAGTGTATGTTGCTTTAACAAACGGTAATCTGTTGATAAAAGGAAACTCAAAAAAAAAAAAAAGATAAGGAACGAAATTTAAATTTAATAAGGTAAATGCCAACTGAAACTAAAATGAACATTTTCGCGATAATAATAGCGTTATATCGTAATCAAATCAGCAGAGAAATTTGATTCCTAAAGGTAAGCGTCAGTACTCAGTGACAGTGCTCAATAAAAATCTATGAATTCAGAATATGAACATATCGGAATTCCTGCTTCTCACGCTTGTTTCTTCATTTAAACGTTTTCGTTAATAACGTCGGAAAAGTCCAATTCTTGTGTTATTTCATTTTCGATGGCAATAACGATAAAAAGTTAAGTCTTGATTCTGTCATGGAGTTTTGAAGCGATGATTTAATTTGAGCTTGGAGAAAGGTCGTTAACCAGTGCAGTTAGCGATCATCATCGAGAGGAACATGCGCATAGCTATTTCAATATTTGGAAAATTTGAGTGTTTACCGTCTTTTTTAATCGACGCATAAATCTCCAAAATTGAATGTCAATGAACGTTTGCAGTCTTTAAATAATGCTTGATCATAGGACTGTTTCATTGAAAAGGAGCACATTTGAGTCTTGACACAGTGCGAGACATGATTTCTTGCAACATTAGAAATGCTTAAAACGAAGTGACTTAATAATTTCCTTCTTTCTGTTAAAAAATTTTAACGCGTTCTGACTGTTTTGCGTAATGTACGAGAAGATGCTGCTATGTTCTCGGCCTCAGCCAAGAAGGAAATGTGATAGAGCCATGAATCTTACGGACTATTCCACATATTCACGCAGAAGTTAAACACACTTGGCACAGCGTTTCTGGAGTTTTTTAACCTTCCCCCTCCCCACAATTCTGAAGTCTGATCACTCAAATACTTCTCTGCTGCTGATATCACCTCCTAATCTTTAAAAAAATGCTTCCCTTTCAAACTTTTTTAAGGTTTCGGAACAAGAAATAGTCCGATGGAACAAGATCTGGTGAATAGGGTGGATGATCTATGCACTTAAACTCCAGGTTCCTCAAAACATCCATTGTCTTGCCAGCCTGTGAGCCGGCGCATTGTCCTTCCAAAAGAGAACACCTTTCCGCAGTTTTCCTCGCCTTTTTTCCTTCAACGCCTCTTTTAATCGACCCAGCAAGTTGGAAGAGTATTCAGCATTTATTATTTGTCCCTTCGAGAGATAGTCAGCCAGTAAAATGCCTTGCGAACCCAAAAAACAGTTTCCATGACCTTTCCTGAAGACCTTTGAGTCTTGAATTTCTTTGGCCGTGGAGAACCCGAGTGCCACCACTGCAGGGACTGTTGTTTCGTCTCTGGATTGTAGTGATGCAACCACTTTTCATCAACAGTAACAAGTAGCTGCAAAAAATTATCACCAGATCGCTCAAAATGCTGCAAAACCAATTTGAAAGTGCTCACTAGTTTTCGTTTCTCATGGGCGTTCAAACATTTGGGCACCACTTCGCTCACATCTGCATATCCAAGTGCTCATGAATTATGAACCTACCACGTTCCCTGGATATCTCTAGTATCTCAGCTATTGTTTTAGCCGAGATTCGCCGATCTGACAAAATCAAGTCATAAACACGATCGACAATTTCGGGTGTTGTCACTGTTGAAGGCCTCCCAAATCTTGCTGCATCTTCGGTCTCAAAGTATCCACGGCGAAAGTTGGCACACCATTTCTTCACAGCAGAATATGAAGGGCACTTGTCACTTAATGTTTGCGTCATACACTCATGCATTTCCTTTGCAGTTTTCTTCTGCCGGAACAGAAATTTCACGACTGCCCGGAGTTCCACATTCGAAAATTTAGTACTTTGCATTAACGTGATTCAGTTTAGGATGTCAAACATCTGCAAAAAAAAAAGAGCTGTTAGTCTGAAAATTGGCACTTTACAATACAAAGGAACACTCTTTCGAGCTGCAGTGACAAAATAATGTTACAATTACAGGAAGTGGGTTCGGCCGAGAACTTTTCAGCATCCCCTCGTAGTGCTTAATTTTCAAACTCCAAATAAATAAACTTTGCCACCAATTTGGGGCCTCTGTTTGGTTCGGGGCCCCGGGCCCAGTAGCCCCACCCGTTAAGACGCCATTGTTCCCCTATAGACATTATAACAGGAGATCCAGTTTGCTTTTTCTGAACGATTTTTTCGTTGTTTTGATTTCTCATGTTGGTTTAGAAATGCCCTATTTCTGATCTACGCTTAAAAAAAAAAGAGAGCAAGTGATACCATAGAATTGCTAGTTTTATATAGTGATCAACCGGAAGTGTTTGGGGTGGAACTGTTCTCCGCTCATTCCCACCCTTGAAGATGTTCATCTCCCTCCATATGCCACGATTTACCGACGTGTGTATGTCTCACCCGTAGTTGTACAGCATGCAATATCAATACTGACTTAATGGGTGACACACCGTTTGCTCCGATACACAAAGAATCGTCAGCTGCCGTGAAAATGTTAAAAAGTTGGATAAAGTACACTCCTGCCCAAAATTTAAAAACGAACATGAAATATGACTGTGATATAGCGGGCGCTAGGTTCAGGCATTCCTGCCTGTCAGGCCCAATTCTTGTAGCTCGTTTAAACACATGCTCTTATGGAAAGAACCGCATTATGACTTTTGAAAATGTTTATTTGCCGCCCCGGTGGGGCAGTGGTGTAAGCTATGGCTTCTGAGCATTCGTCCGAAAGGGGTCCGGGTCCGAATCCCAGTGAGGCATGGATGTTGTGTTTGTCTTACAGCGCTGGCTCTCTCCCATCCCTGGAACCAGTGGCCCTAAATTAGGGACGGGCGACTGCTTAGGCCATTGTGTTGCTCACGGTGGTCGTTAAACCTCCAATAAAAAAAATATATATATATTTATTAAACTCTAGAAGCATACACGGTCGTATCAGAATAAAATGACCACCCCCAGAATCACAGTGTACCCTCCCAGGCGCGTCATTGACTACACGTGACAAGGTCGACCTAACGGGCGTATAAGCGGCCGATCAGGACAGATGAGCCATAGTGCGTCACGTGAGCACAATGGGCAGAGGTAGTGATTTGACGGACGTTCAAAACGGAATGGCAATCGGCTACCGCGCCGAGGTGGAAGCATCTCAGAAACGGAATACTTCGTGGGCTGTTCGCAAGGTGCTGTACTAAGAGTGTACCGACAATGTACCGCTGGCCCACCGAAAACCCCCCGACGTCACAACTGGGGAACTCCAAAAGCCATCGACTCCAGAAGAGAACTGGTAAAGGGCAATTAACGCACAACAGTGCAGCAATTGCCCACGCAAATGAACGCTAGGCCATCCAGGTACGTGTCCCTGAAAACAGTAGAGCGAACCCTGTTACGCATGGGTCTCCGGAGTCGACGCTGCGTCAAGGCGCCCATGTTAACGTAGGTCCCTCAGCAACGACACCTGCAGTTCGTATGGGACTACATTCATTGGACAGTGGAAAAGGGTTACCTTCTCCGGCGAATCGAGGTTTCTACTCCCCGGAAGCGACGGGATGTGGCGGATACGGCGTCAGACACGAGAACCGACACCCGGACATGCTTGTCGGTCACGCACAGGCCGGCGGTGGCAGTGTGCATGTCTGGGGGATGTTTTTCTGGTATGAACTGGGACCGCTGGTAACAATGGATGGGTCCCTGAACGCCAATAGCTATCTGTCCATCCTCGCTGACCACATGTATTCCTTCATGTTGGACGTTCACCCTGGTGGTGGTGGTGTCAATCAACAAACAATGCTCCCTGTCACGTCGCTAAGAGGGGTGCGTGAGTGGTTCCAGGAACACTACGGCGATGTCTCCATTCTCCCTTGGCCGGCGAAATCGCTTGACGTTATTCCCATAGAGCACTTGTGGGACTATTTGTATCGACAGGTTCAACGTACCGACCCACAACCACGTCACCTCCAGGACCTCCGTGCTCTGCTGCTGTACGAATGGGCACGTGTGCCTCGGGCAACCTTTCATGGTCTCATTGTGTCCATGCCACGCCGTCTCGTCGTTGTCATCTGGGCCAAGGGTGGTTATTCCCATTTTTCCGTAGGTGGTCATATTATTCTGATACGACTGTGTATCTCTATGCAATATACAGTGAAACCTACGAATAATGCTCGCTTCTAGGACCGAGAAAAAACGGCCCTTGCTGGGAGGTGCCGTTGTTCGGAGGTTAAGCCTAAGTTAGCATTGTTTGTTTGTTGCTATGGTACAAAAGGAGAATAACTGTACAAAGCTTACACACAAAGAAAACGGCTGCAGAGCTTTTCCAAAATGCATAATAAAACTCAAAATAACAATTAAAACAATCAATGGTGTAGAGGATTTTAGGAAAGTGGTGTCTGACCCGTTGTCCTAAACTTCTCCTTAGAAATAGCAAGCCAATAGGTTTAGTTTAGGGTAAGCTAAGGGAAAGAAAGACAAGCAGAAAGATGTTAGACCGTAAAGTCGAACTGCGCAGTTAGCTGGTCACGCGTCTAAAAATAGAAACAGAACCTACAGGGACCAAACAAACATATACCGCCTCCAACGGAAAAGATTTTTCAGACACCAACAAACACCCTCCCTTCCACACCCCTCCCCCCCGCGGTGCGACTGAAACATACACAGCTCGCCTCGTGTAGAACTAAACTTTGTCTGCTTTCTTTTCACTTAAACACACCATTGTACTTGCCGTAATCCAACCCTTCCTTCTCGAGAGATGCTTTCTTTAGCAATAATATTATTTGTCACTATACAGGGCGATTCATAAAGAAGTATACAGTTTCAACGCACTATAAAACAAGAACATTGTAAGATATTTTATGTTACCTGTAACAGAATTGTAGGGGAATGTTTCAAATTTCTTTAGAGACAGTCACAGATGTTCTATGTGTGCACCATTAGTCACACGACACACATCGATCCGGTAATCCATTTCCTCCCAAACGCGAGGTAAAATATCTGAATCATAATGTCTGCGATACGCTGTTTCAGCCCCGCTAGATCGACAGGAAGGGGATGGGCGAATACCTTCTCCTTTACGTACCCCCACAGGAAAAAGTCACAAGGTGTTAAGTCAGGACTTTCTGGGTGGCCATTGGGTCAGTGGCATGTTGTAGTCCGTGGCTTGTCCAATCCATCGGCAAGGAAGATGTTCATAGGTATAATCTCGCACGTCGTCTGACCAGCGCGGTGGTGCACTATCCAATTGGAGAATCAAGTTGTCACTGTCGTCCTGCAATTGTGGCATCAACCAAAGACTTAACATATCCAGAAAAGAGCCTCCCGTGATAGTTTTCTTGTGAAAAAAGAAGGGGCCGTACACTTTCTTTTTGGACACAGCACAGAACATATTTACCTTAGGGAAATCTCGCACGTGTTGCACTGTAAATCTGGGATTCTGCGTTCCCCAAAAGCGAACATTGTGCTTGTGTTACCTGACCACTCACGTGAAATGTAGCTTCATCGGTGAAAATTAAGTGATCGGCAAAATCGTCATTTTCGAAATGGCGCTGCATTTCGGCACAAAATTCAAAGCGCTTTGTCTTGTTAAGGTTAGGGAGATTTTGAAACATCTGCATTTTGTATGAAAACATTTTCAGCTTCTTTCTCAAAATTCTCCAGACAGTGGGCTGTGAAATCTTCACTTCACGACTCACCCTCCGCGTTGATTTTCCCGGGCTTCGTTGAATGGCGGTGCAAACATTATCGACGACTTCTTCCGATACACACGGTCGTCCAGGACTTTTAAGTTTGCACAAACATCCCGTAGTTTCAAATTTTTTATGCCAATCGAAGTTAGATTTTCTGGTTGGAGGTTCTTTTCCGAATCGTGATCGAAAATGCCGTTGCACAACAGTTACAGATCCCGTTTTTCTCAATTCAAGAACACAAAACGCCTTCTCCCGTGCAGACGCTGCCATTTTGACTGACAAGTCACGTGACAAGCGCGCTGTAGCCTACGTCACTTCCATCAGTAGCGGGACACAGACTTTATGAGTACATCTACCTAACGGTTCGCAGTTGTGGTCCGTGTCTTCAATTGTTACTGTTTTACAGCATCTGGAAGCTGATACTTCTTTATGAATCACTCCGTATTATCCCCCTCGCCGAAGTACCGAAAGGACACCGTAAAATCCAAAAGGACAAGGTGTCCGTTAAATATTTTTCATGACTGGTGTCCGTTGGCCGCTGTTGAAAGGTTTCATAATCCGTATGCTGTCTAAGAATATCCACGTCGTAGCGTACAACCCGGTATCTGCGGTGTAAATCTGACGTTGATTAGTTTTCAGAGATGCACTTCATGCGAAGTTAATGTAGAACTGCGTATGATGTCACGAAATTCGTTGAACAGGAGAGATATAACATTTTGTTTTACCATCGTCCCATACTATGCTGTTGGGTCATGATGTGGATCGGAATCTTAGCAAATGGACGTACCAAACTGCAGGTGATGTATTAAGGAACAGTCAGAGAGCAGAAGAACTGCAGTGATATGATTTTTCGCCAGGGGTTAGTTTGTTTTTTGTTTCAATCTTCGTTTCAATATTCATCCAGACAACTGCTCAGTTGTCATATTTCCGGACGATAACGCCCGTCCACGCAGCACAGTAGCTACGGATGAAGTATTGGATAGTGAGGATATTTATCTGATTGAGTGGCCAGCGGGTTTCTCTGATCTCAGGCCAATCGAACTTGCATGCGACTCTCTGGAGAGACGCGTTGCGTCCGGGAATCTTCCACAAGAAAACATTCCAGCACTTAACGGGACTCTCCAACAACAGTGGAACAATTTAACCCAAGAGATCCTAACCCACTTAGTGTTAAGCATGACACACCGATGCTAAACATATGTTGCGGTGCGGGTCGACCTATTCCATACCTAGGACTTCATCCTGTAGTATGTTAATGAATTGCTGATGGAAGAGTTTCATTAGACGACAGGTGAATCTGTACCTCCTTCATAATATCTTGTTCAGCTTTGATTACTTTTAGATGTTTCTAATAATTTTTGTTGTCGTACATTTCGTTTTACTGTTGCTATTACCATAGATACCACTTACAACTGCAAAACCGATTGGGCAAAATGTATGTCGTCGTGAAGTTTTGGACAACAGTATAGTTACAGTCAACAGTTCTACAAAGACCCGTCCACTAAATTCCCGTATATGTAAAGCTCTGGGGGGATGTAAGAAATCAAGATAAATGACTTTTTTACACGAGACAACAAACGTACTTCTATTACATGGGGAAGCACAGCGATGAGCCATTACATTATGCCAACCTACCTAATAATCTGTGGGGCCCCTTTAGCCCGTAAAACAGTGGCCTCTCGGCAAGGCATCGATTCGATGAGGTGCCGATAGGTATTCTGGGGTATTGGGTACCATAATGTCAACAGCAGTTCCTCTAGTTCCCGTACATTTCGGGGTGGTGGTGATTTAGCGCGAAACCGCTTTACAAATGTTCGATTGGGTTCATGTCAGGTGAATTTCGAGGCCAGAGCATTAACAGAAAGTGACCAGCATGTTCTTAGAACCACTCCTCAACGATTTTGGTAGTGTGGCATGGCACATTCTGCTGTTGGTAATGACCATCACCAGCAGGAAACACAATTGCCATGAGTGGGTGGACTTGGTCCGCAACGATGTTCAGATACCTGACAGCTGTCAAGGATTGTGCTATTGGGATAATGAGTCTCTAAGTGCCCCAAGAAAACATCGTCCAAAGCATAACACTGCTTATTTCCTCCCAACAGTGCATCTAGGTGCTATAGTCTCCGTTGGTAATCGGCGTATCCGCGCTCGGCCGTCTACGTGATGCACCAGGAATCTTGATTCGTCAGACCAGGCCACTTTCTTCCAATTACCCACGGTCCAATCTCGATGATCTTGGGCCCATTTCATGCGTTGTTTGTGATGATGTGCAGTGAGTATTGGTACCCGGCTGGTCTTCTGCTGCGTAGGCCCATGCGCGGAAGGTTGTGATGAACTGTGCTGTGATACTTTGCGCTGATCACTACTGCTGTAGCCGCGGATGATTTGTTGCACTGTGGTTCTGCGTTCGCTGTGAACGATGCGCGACAGTCTCCGCTCCCCTCTGGCATCAGTGAGCTGCGGACGACGCACGGCTGGACGAAGGTTCGTCGTTTGGCCGTCTGTGAACCACTTTTGATGCGTACTCACTACAGCGACACGTGAACAACCCACAAGCCATGCCATTTCCGAGTTCGTAGTTCCGGGGCGCCGTGATGTCCCAATTTGTTCTTTATCAAACTCCGATAAATCGACAGATTTTTCCCATTTAGACTACTGTTCTGTGAACTTCACCTGCGCCAGAAGTGGCGACAGTGGTTGTTTGGAGGAGGTAACTTGCATCGCCGTAGTGGGACCGGTGCACAAAAAAGGGGATTAGATGAATTTTCCTTAAGTTCACTTAGTCATCTTTTAAGACTTGCAAAAAACAACGAATTTAACTACGAAGCTGAAAACTGGTCTCTAGGCATATAAAGATTTATATTTTTTTTTATGTCGAAAATCGCCAATATTCGACTATTTTTTCATGCGCAGAACTTTTGTGTTACCTTACGTGCACTCAGATGAATCACTTTTATTACCGTTTACCACAGAAACTGACCGTTTACCACAGAAACTGTATTTATCCTGAAACTGAAGTTCTTTCGATTTTCCTATTGTTTAATTTCTGATTCCCTGGCTGACGTGAAGAATATTATCTTCAAAAGCATTCACCTTTTCATTATTTTTATACTAAATGTATGTTTAGACATAAGGATTTTGATAACACACTAAAATCAGAACCTAACCAGTTTCTGGAAAACGTAGTGTGCTCATATGAGTTGACTCTTTTTTTTTTCTGATAGAACGTTCATTTTACTGGCGATAATGTCGTGAAAGATCAGGTAGTAGAGATAATTTTTATTTCTGTCGACTCCTATTAATTGACATGGCTTCGATAGATATTACCAAAAAAATGTACTGCTTTAAACTGAAAATAGTAACCATAAACGTTTCTGAAATATTCTAGGTATATATTTACGCAGTTAAAAAGATCTTAACGAAACAGACGATGCTGCCAGAGGATAATGATTCTGCTGAATGTACCGATTTGGACATTATGAATTTGCTTATGCTTTTCCCGCTTTTGGGTGCAAACATATGTATCCTCAGTTCATTGCACCACGATTATGCTGGTAAATCAGGTGAATTATGTTACTGTAGACATGAAATTATGTTGTCAGTGAATATCAGGAGTCGCGTCTCTTAAACGATGGCATGCTTCCGTTGCTTGATTATAGAGCTGAAAGCTATGATGACCTGGCACGGTTAGAATCTTGTGTATCGATTTATTGACGAAATTACCCGTAAATCGAAAATGCGTGCGAAGATTTTGACTAAATTCGTGCATTTGTCTTCCCGTTTTCTACCTTTGCTGATAATGAATAGTACAGTTCTGGAGTGATCAGTATTTAACAAGTTGGTAAAATCATGCAATGCATTGATTATGATACGCTTTACAACATACCAGAAATCATTATTCAAGTTATTACTCAAGTTATGAGGATAATTGCTGTGGAATAAATCTCGCTCCTGTGCCCTGACCTTTGACCCCATTGCGATGATATTCAACAGAACTGGTTCAGTATACCTCCGGAACAACATGATAAAGGTTTGTCGCAATCGAAGCATTTTTACGTAAGTTATGACGCATAAGGGCAATGGAATGGATCCCGCTCCTATGTCCTGACCTTTGACCCAATTTCGCCCATTTTCAATAGGGTTCGTTTCCAGGTAGTTCGCTACCACATACTAAAATGTGATCGAAATCGAAACATTTTTACGTTAGTTATGACGCATAAGAGCAATGGAATGGATCCCGCTCTTATGTCCGGACCTTTGCCCCCATTTTGCCCACTTTCAATAGGGTTCGTCCCCAGGTTTTCCTCTACTATATACTAAAATTTCCTCGAAATCGAACCATTATTACGCGAGTTATCGTGCGGACGGACAGACAGACAGACAAAGCTGGAGCATATACGCTTCTTCAACCTACGGTTGGAAAGCGTATAAAAGTGCTTGCGATACTGCGTTTTGAGTGAAGTTATACATGTTAGCTGCATTTAACAGCACGTTAATTATTTTCTGTGGTCCAAAATAGTTGTAGTAAACCTGTGAGATCTAAGCGAACTAACATATTTTTCTTCGTATAATCCACAACCCATGAAATTTCACGTGACTGTCCGCGTGAGCAAATAACTGTTCATAACTAGAAAAAACAAATTATTTCCAAATGTTTATGGAGCTCCATCTGCGTATTGCGTTACGTTTTCCTGCTTTTAACAGATTTCTAGTTCAAATGTACGACCTCTCCTGACAATTACGACACGAATTTTTAAAAACCAAAGTGCCGCGAAGATGTTAATTTTTAAAAAAGTGGCTCGTTATATGCAACGGCGTTTAATCTTCGCAACCTAAATTTATAACTTTTTAAACAGGATAATCAGCGGAAAAGTAAGGTAATTTTGATTACATTTTTCGACAGATACAAGCGAAAAAGTTTTGCTTTAGAAAACCTATATTTCGCGCAAGACTTCAAATACAGGGTTACCAGGAAAGTCCGTGATCAGGCTAATGTCTCACGAACTATGGCAGTTAGTGATTTACTTCTTCAGCAGTTGTATAGGAAACCCGTTATGGCGCACACAGTAACACCACGAAGGATCCCCTCAGCCCCTGGGGGGGGGGGGAGGGTGTTGAGTGGACTTTCGCCCCCTCCTGGCAGATAGGGCAAAAAAGTCAATTACTAACTTGTTCAGCGAGGCAAAAATAGTATATAAATGTTTTTGTCCCATAACAAAAGATGGAAGGTGACTCTCCAAATGTGAAAAAAGAAGAGAGATACCTGAGTCGCTGTGTCTGAAGTATATTTGCATGGATTTCAAATGTGCTTTCTGCTCCATCGTCAGAATACAAAAATGATATGCGTAATCGGTATGCCAACACTTTGTGAACTAGTGACGGGAAGTCGAAAGCTTTGTCACGTACGCAAGTCAATTAGATGTGCATACAGTTTTCCTATTGGATGAGTGTTTCGCCACTTTATGCTACTTCTCCTTGTCGCAGTGTATTTTTTACTGCATTGGACATCAAAGTCTGATATTGAATATGTCAAGGAACTGCGTTTTATTTCAGAACAAACACTGTTGATAAGGTTTGTAGGGAAAAATTTCCTTTGTACTTTCATTTACTTCAAACTTACCAGTTTAGATAAGTAATAAGTTCTTGTCTAAATACTCTGTCGTTGCTTCCACATGTTGTGATTTACTTGAGGTCACTTTCCCGGTCCCCCTTCCATCTTTTGTTATGGGACAAAAACATTTATGTACTACACTGCTGGACAATTGCTAAGGACGGATCATAAACGGCTATATAGCGCATAAAAAAGTAAGTGTGGTTGGATGCCAAGTGAAATAAAATAATGTCAGAATGCCAGGACATTACAAGAAAGACAATTTATTGTGCTTTGAAATCCAGAAGGCTTTGGAACGTGTTCAAGGGACAAACAGGCCATTTTGTGCAGAATACGTAAACGTGAAAAAAATGCAATTACCGTCCGCAGGCGTTCTGGCGTAAGATGTCAATACGGGATATGGCCACCATGGAGGGCGATGCAAGATTCCACACGTCATGTCATGCTTTGCACAACATTATCAAGCAGCTGTTGGGGTAATTTATCCCATTCCTGTGTCAGTGCACGGATGAGGGTGTCCAAGTTTATTGAAGGGCATTGGCGACCAGCAAGACTCCTCCCCAAAGCATCCCACACATTTTCAATGGGATTCAGATCTGGAGAACGTGCTGGCCATATGAGGCGTTGAATATCCTCGCTCTCAAGACACTCCTGGACAGCGACAGTTTGATGACATGTTGCGTTGTTGTCCATGAAAATGAATCTATCACCGACAGCACCACGGAACATGCGAACATGAGGAGCAGAACATCATTAATGTATCGTTGGCCAGTCATAGTCCCAGTTGGAAGCACATAGAGGGACGTACGGCCATTGATCATGATGCCAGCCCATACCATGACACTACATGTCAGATATCGGTCCCTTTCCTGTATGTTTGCTCGACAATATGAAGTACCACTATCACGCCAGATCAGTTGTCGTCGACAATCAGATGATAGACTGTATCTACTCTCATCTGAGAAGAGGACAGCAGACCAGTCGTTATCAGTCCAATTGCGATGTTGATGGCACCATTGCAAACGGGCGGTACGGTGACATCTGGACAATGGGATGCACACAACAGGACGGCGGGCGTATAGTCCTCCTTCATGCAAACGTCAGGCGACAGTTTTTCGGGAGATCCGCTTGCCAGTAGCAGCCATAAACTGATTTGCTACCTCACTATCTGTGCTGCACCGGTGTCTTTTTGTTGATAGCACTATGTACCGATCTTCTGCAGGTGTCGCACTGCGAACACGACCTCCCCCGTGACGTTTGCTACACTCTCCATTTGTTTGAAATGATTTCCAAAGCCTTGAAACAACACTGTGGCTGACGTCGAACTCCATAGCAACATCTGTTATTTTTCGCCCTTCTTCAATCTTGCCAATAATACGGTCACGCGTAAAATCATCTAGGTGATGTCGGGAAGACCTACTGAAAATTGCAAGTTCGTCAATTGATTCTTTCCCTTTCAACTTTACGTTTGAACAACAACGGTCAATACGCGTCAAATCCTTTATAACTCTTATCAGCGCTATGACGTCACGAACAAGTTCGGCAATCCAGAATTTGCATACGCACAACACGTCTTACTGTATCCCGCACTTATGCTACTTTCCACATTTTCCTGCCTTCCATTTTATGGTTGCTATCGTTGCTATTGTCATCCGTCCTTAGCAATTGTCCGGCAGTGTATTTTTGCCTAGCTGAACACGTTTGTAATTGACTTTTTTGCCCTATCTACAAACGGGGGCGCGATAGCCCCCTCACCCCGAAAAAGGGTGTCGAGGGGATCCTTCATGGTGTTATTGTGTGCGCCATAGGGGGTTTCCTATAGAACTGCACAAGAAGTAAATCGCTAACTGCCATAGTTCGTGAGATACTGGCCTGATCAAGGACTTTCCTTGTAACCCTGTATATACACTCAAACATCAGAGATACCTAATAGCGTGTTGATCTTCGTCTATCGCTAATAACAGTATGTACACGCCAAGGAATCGACTACACCAGATTAGACCATTACATAGATCGGAGAGTTTCCAGAGGTAATGCCAGCCATTCTTGTTGGAGCATTGTCCGCAACTTCACCTGAGACGTCGGTGCAGGAACCGTGGATGGTGCAGGAGCCACACCAGAACTCTTCCGTTAGCTTGGTATAGCTGGAAACGGGATTCATCTGATCACACGAGGCAGCGCCACTGTGCAGATGTCCAGTTTTAATGTTCCCTGCCTCAGACGAGGCGTAATGTCCGATAACGAACAGTCAACAGTGGTACAAGAGTAGGGCATACCGTTCGCTCGCTGACGCTGCTTTGGATTCTGACATTTAACCTGGGTGTGATACTTCGCAGTCGTTGCTAAGCTGTCGGTCTATACGAGCCTGGAAAGTCTACGTCAATCCTGGTCATTAATGGCATGTGGTCAGCTACCGCTTGCTCTCTGGGCGCTGATACGCCCGTCGATTGTATACTCGCAGTACACCCTTGATGCGGTTGTTCTTCGGAACCCTAGGGTTCTTACCACTTGGGCGATAGAATGACCCATCTGTCTAGGGCCACGTCGGCGATATATGCTGCAATACGGTCCGGCATGGAGGCGAACAGACGCCTGTTGTTTTCCTGCGGCAGACTGGCCGACACGTGTTTGACAGGGTGCTCCAAATCCAGGATAGTGCCACACGACGGCAGCTGGCGTTTCAACTGGTCCCACACATGCTCGATAGGGGACATGCCCGGGAAGCGGGCAGGCCATGGAAGTGTCTGGACATGACGTAGGCAGTCCTGGGCAACCCGAGTCGTGTGCGGCCGAGCATTAACCTGCTAGTATAGCTCACTTGGAATCCAGGCCTGGAATGGGAGCACATGGGGCCGTAGGATCTCATCTACATACCTCTGGCCCGTCAATGATTTACGTACCACTATTAGAGCTGATCGGCTATCGTAGGCAATGGCTCCCCAGACCATAATGCCTGCAGTGGGGGGGGGTGGCGCTCCACAACGAGGTCGGGATTGTGCCGTTGACCAGAGGACCTCCACACCCTTGACACGATCGTCATCTATCCCCAAATCGAAGCGGAACTCATCGCTAAACACCCAATCTTTTTTCGTTCCACGTCGCTTTGGCCTAGCAACACTGCACGCAGAGTCGGCGATGTTCCGGTGTTAATGGCAGCACACGTAAGGGGCCATGGGTTCGTAGATTCGCTTTCGCGAGGCGTCGGGAAATGTTTCGTGGGCACACAGGAGAAGCTACATCTGCCTATATAGTGGACCGGGTCCCCGTGGGATCCGTTCGAGCGTGGAGCACGATCCGTCGATCCTCTCTACTGGTGGTCCTCCTGGCATGTTTGGAGCCGCTCCGCCGTGTGGCAGTGCCGTCACGTATCCACTGCTCCCAACACAGTTGGACGGTATGGTGAAAACGATCCACATGGTGGGTTATACGGCGTGCCGACCACCCCGCGGTTTTCATCCCGATGATCAGGCCTCTCTCAAAGTCCGTAAGTTGCGTAAATCGACGTCTCTGGCGTCTACCCGGCATTATTGTCACTCTGTACTCTTGCGTGCGACGGCCGGTGATTTTCACTTTCATGGGGCATCGACTACACGCCGGTTTATAATGCTGCCGGGTTGTGCTTGTAGCGCCACCACAGGATGTGCGCTCATGAGCACTAACACCAAACGTGGATCATTTGCATACCAGCACGCACCGCAGCTATTTTCAAAGTTTCGCTGTTGTAGCATGTTTTCTTCTGGGTGAGAAAATTTCATTGTCCGTGAGTGTATAATAGCAATATAAGGTCCCACAAATCGTTTTCCATGCCACTATGGCACAATTTTGAATTTCTTCCACCTACTTTCATGATCTTTGGATCATTTCCTTGATATCCAGTGTAATATTTCAGTTGTCCAACGATAACCATTTCTTCTAGCAATATGTCCAGCTGATTCCTACTTGAAGGTCTTTACTTTGATAACGATGACATCCACTGGTGTCATTTTATTCATCCTATTCTGTTCTTATAAAAGCATTATACACTTTTTCTTCTGTGAATTCATTTTTATCCCACTTCTTTATTCTTGTCAGCAACTTCTTGGATCATGCCTCGCAGCTCTGAGAAGCTGCTTGCAAAAAATGAGTTTGTAGTCAATGTGATACAATATTCGAATATTACCTAAGATTATGAAACAGTGACTTTTAATTATGGAACTTAGAAAACCGGGGGACATTTATACTCAGAGAAGCACTTAAGAAAGAACTTCCTTATGGGGGAAAGAAATTCTCTCATAGGCACCACACACCCTTAGAGGAAATAGACGCTCACATACCCCCATATGCAATAGGGACAGGCCTTCGTCTTGCATACTGTATGGAGAAGCTATCACCAATGTCGTGAGCAAGAAGATTTATATCTGTTGACGGTCACTTACGACTTTAATCGGCAGTAAAGAATTTTCTTCAGCGGTGCGAAACTGGCCCTTAAGCGATGCAAAGCTAACCACTTTACAAACTGCTTCCAGGATCATATACTGGCGTGCACAAGTTAAGGACGAGACGGTTTTTCGAATGTAACGTCGTGCAGAAGTGCTCCACATCGACTCAAATCATGCCATAATATCCCCATGATGTAAGAATATGGGACAAGTGAGCAAAACCGTCCAAACAAGGAAACCAAAAGATACAAAGGCACTTTATTGAAAAGGTAGTTTCGAGCACAACTGGACAGAAGACAGAAACGTCCATGTGACAGACGGCTGCCAAAAAAAATCCAGTCTTTAGTAGGGATATGATCACCCCTGACTGCGTTGCAGGATTTACAACGTCTGTCCATGCTGAGGACGAAGCTGTTGAGGCATCGCAAGGAGCTGTTGAGGCATCGCAAGGAGCTGTTGAGGCATCGCAAGGAGCTGTTGAGGCATCGCAGCCCATTCCTCTTGTAGCGCCAATCGCAGTTGCGGAATCCTTGCTGGCGGCTGGTGACGTGCTGACAAGCGCCTCCCGAGAAAGTCCCACACGTATTCGATTGGATTTAGGTCCGAGGACCTTGAGGGCTAATCCATGCGTTGAATATCTTCACTCTCCAACAGCTCTACGACAGCCACTGTATGATGAGGTGTAGCGTTGTCGTCCATGAAGAGGAACTCAGGAGACACAGCAACTCTAAGCAGACGCACGTGAGGCAGGAGAACCTCGGTACAATAGCGGACACCAGTGACTGAACCTCCTTGGAAGATGTGGAGGTCAGTACGGCTACCAAACATGATACCGCCACAAACGAGAACTCCGCCACCTCCAAACCGGTCCCTTTCGATGATGTTGGAGGTGTGATTGCGTGTTTCCAGCTCTCTCCAGATGTGTACACGTCCAGAATCACTTGTCAGACTAAATCGGCTCTCATCCGTAAAGAGAACTCGACCCCATTGCAGATATGTCCAGTTCTTGTGTTCCAGGCACCACAGAAACCGCCGTCTCCGATGAGCAGGTGTTAATGGCACACACCGTACTGGTCGTCGTGCAAATAGACCACCTTTGTGCGTCCAGTTGTCTGTTGCATGTGCCTTGCGATTTCTCCCGCTGTCTGCCGTCTGTCTCTTCTCGCCAGTAGGACAATATATACCGGTCGTCCGCCGCCGTGGTTGCTCGTGGACGACCACTGCTAAACTCTCGAACAGCTGTTCCTGTCGTTTGAAATGTTCTCCAAGCTCGTGAAATGATGCTGTGAGCGATCCCGAACTCCTTGGCCAAACTAGTCACACTTCGACCTTCTTCCAACTTCCCAATGACGCGACTTCGGGAAAAGGCATCCAGATGTCGTCTACTGGATTGCCTGTTGGCCATATCACACGGTGGCAGCAACTCGGCTTCGTTCAAACCGATGTACACCGTTGAATAGCTTTCATCGAATCGCTGATAGTACACCGCCCGTGTGCTTTATACCCTTCCGACACCCCCCCCTACGTCATGCTGCATATATGCGCATGCCCTACCGTATCGGACCTTAGTCTATCGCTTGAGTGGTCTTTCGGTCCGTTCTGCTTGCTCGTTCCGCTGTTATGCTAATTTCTCCTCTTCGTCCTTAATTTTTGCACACCAGTGTAAAAGGGACCCATCCCTGCGAAAGTGCAGAGGAAAGGAAGGGGGCAGATAAAGTTAGTAACAAGTCGGAGGAAAAAGCATTTTTCCTGGTGTGACGTATATTTCTAATTTCACCTTCTTTTTTACGCTTTCCAACCGTAGGTTAAAGAAGCGTATATGCTCCAGCTTTGTCTGTCTGTCTGTCCGCACAATAACTCGCGTGAAAGTGGTTCGATTTCGATGAAAATGTAGTATGTGGTAGGGGACAAACTTCGGACGAACCCTATTGAAAATAGGCGAAATGGGGTCAAAGGTCAGGACATAGGAGCGTGATACATTCCATCGCCCTTATGTGTCATAACGTAAGTAAAAATGCTTGGATTGCGACAAAACGTTACCATATTGTGTCGGAGATATAATGAACCGGCTCTGTTGAATGTCATTGAAATGAGGTCAAAGGTCAGGGCACAGGAACGAAATTTATTCCGCAGCCATTATCCTCATAACGTAACTCAAAATGCTTCTATTGCGACAAAACTTTAGTATAATGCTTCTATTGCGACAAAACTTTAGTATAATGCTTCTATTGCGACAAAACTTTAGTACGCTGTTCCGGAAGTATATTGACCGAATCAATAGTCAGGGTAGGGAGGAAGGTTTGCCTGCGCGCGATTTCTGGTATGTTGGAAAGCGCATCATAATCAATGCATTGCATGATTTTACTAACTTGTTTAGTTTCAGTTCTGATGAAAATTTAGTTTCTCCTCGCTAAATGTTTTCTGACTCAACGGCACAAAATTTCTCCCGAGGAGCTTATAAAATTTGGCAGTCTGACAATGGGTCGAAGTGCAATCAAACGTAAATAAAAAGTTTTCTGAGATTACAACTGGTGTGCAGAGAGTAGTAGACCGATTTTTGAATGAGCAGATTGTATTCAGAATTGAGAGCAATATTGTAAGAACTGTTACTGAGCGATGTGATGCAAGTATATATTGAGCCAGACACGAAAGATATGTTTTAAGTTCATGGTAATACATGATATGTGATGTCTAATTCGTCTTATTTTTAGAAATCAAAGGATTACTGTCGACTGTCTGACGTGTTGAATTATTGAATAAACGAGTAATTGGTTTTCGTTAGTACTATCTAATAACTTATTCTGGCCGTTACATTGAAACTGTTATTCATATTTAATAAAGATTGCAGCCGTTTCAAGCAAGTAAGAACGTTTTAGAATAATCCGGGTTAGAGAAACATAGCTAAGGTTACATGCTTTAAAATTAAATTAAGGTTGAGTTAAATCTTAAAGGTAAATCATTCTACAACCATTCAAAATCTTTTATTTTATAGTGGAATGTAGGTAAAAGGACAAAAGTACGCGTGAAACGAAGTCCGGAACACCCCACTCACCGCTGGAAATATTTAATAATGTAAATATTTTCTCCAAATGGTTTTGGTGAAAATAGCAACTTAAGCAAGAAGCTGGCATTCTAAGCATATTAGAAAGCCATGCTTGTGATGGGAGAACATCTAATCCTTTCTAACAGCATGGGGAAGTATGTAACCGTTGAACTGAATCGCCGCTTAATGCAGAGCTCTTAAGCCAGATCGAAGGGTATACATTTTATCAACAAGCACCGTCTTTCCCGGCCACATTTCTCAATGATATTAAAACAATTAGAAACAGATATACCCCACTTATCGAAATTGAGTTGCCAGTGTTCAGACAGGGTAGATTCACTTCGCAGCAAAAGTGGACGCCATGCATTCCTAATGCATATCGGCAGTTCATTCAATGGCAGAGAAGGCGAGCTCATTTTCTGTTAAGCCAGCATCAGATGTATTTAATTTAATATCTGTAATCCGACATTCACGGATCTCAGAAATTGAGTAAACGCTCAACACAATGAGCAAAACACAACAGCAATGAAAAATATTTTCAACGGTTCGCGAAATCACATGTATTTCATGAAGACCTGAAGGGCCGTTACCTGAAAATTTTCTAGCCAAATGCATTTTCAGATCAGCCATTTTTTTAATCAAATGTATGTAATGACTTGAGAACTATCTTATAATAGCAAAATTGTTTCGCATCTTCACTCAGAACAGCAGTACAATACTTCCTTGCATTTGAGAGAAATTTCAGTCTACTACTACCACTGGAATAATTGCGTGGACACGTTCTTTTGTTTTACGGAAGAACCAAAACACACATTTTCCGCATCAAATGTTTCAAGATTTTCGTCACATTATTATTGATTTTCGTTACCCCTGCATTATATTACTTTTAGTAATGCAATGTAATGCAGCGGACTTTAAAACAAAATAGCGAAACTTAGCAGGACTTCTCCGCCACCCCAAAAAAAACAAATACCTAAGAAAGTTTTCCATAACAAATTTACAAAAATAGCATTGAATAAAGGGGCTCAAGCAAGGTACTGGCGTAAACTCTCTCTGCACCTGAAAAAGAAATATTAGAAGGTGAGTACAAAAGTCTCAAATAAATATTGGGTAGGTGCGAATGAAATATCCGGCGCGAACGATCAGTGTATATAAGCCCCCACCACAGCGGAATCGAACCACCCACAGGTGTTGCGGGTATTACGTCGCAGAGTTACTATAAATAGCAGGTGTGTGAAGAACAAGGTTCAGGCGTAGTTTGTTTGGACGCAACGTTGCCTGCAAAGGAAACATGCAGACGCAGGATTTGATAGTCATCTTCCTGTATGAATTTAAACTGGGCTATTCTGCAGCAATTGCCGCTCGAAGCGTTAACAAAGCGTTTGGGGAGAGTACAGCCCACGAACGAACCTTTCGACGATGGTTTGTGAAGTTTCGAAGCGGAGATTGGGTACCTGAAAAACGGAGCACGTGGTCACGGACCTGCTGCTGTTTCTGACGATGTTCTGTTACGTGTGGTTGAAGCGGACTCCCGAAAAACGTGTCGTGAGATAGCGGCAGAGGTAGGTGTCCACCACACTACAGTTGTTCGGCGTGTGGCTGCGCTGGGTAAGGTCAAAAAGCTGGACATGTGGCTTCCGTATGAGTTGACAACTGCCAAAAAGACTATGCGTTTGGAAATTCTGCACGTCGTTGCTTGCCAGGAATAAACAGGAACCTCTACTGCATGGTATCGTCACCTGCGACGAGAAGTGGGTCCTTTGTGATAATCGCAAACGATCTGCACAATGGTTAAGCAAGGCACAGCCTACTGAACGGTATCCTAAGCCACTCCTACACACCAATAAGATGATGCTTCTTGTCTGGTTGTCCACAGCCGGGATAATTAATCGGAGTTGCTTGGCAAGAGGCCAAACCATCACTGCAGAATGTTATTGTGCTGAATTACACCTGATGCACCCGAAATTGCTGCAAGAATAACCGGCTTTGGTCAACAGACATGGTGTTCCTCTACTCCTGGACAACTCCCGCCCTCATGTCGCACAACGAACAATGCTGACACTAAGTGTCTTGCGCTATGAAGCGCTGCCGCATTCTGCCTATTACCCGGAATTGTCTCAGACAGACTATCATCTGTTTCCTCGCCTGAATCACTTCCTGTCCGGGAAACAGTTCACGACAGACAACGAGGTTCAACGTGCAGTTGATGACTTCTTCGGGTCCCAGCCACAAGACTTTTTTCGTTTCTGGATCATGGCCTTGCCGGACAGATGGCAACTATGTGTCGATGCCGAGGGGGATTATTTTGCCTAGGTAAGTTTTCCTACTTTTCCGTTCTCGCCGTACACGTGTACTGGTCCTTTGCCGGACATTTCATTCGCACGAATCCAATGAAAGACAACAGCGAACAAAAACACAAACAAAGACGAAATCGTTTTCGCCGTCACATAGTTCCTGAAAGGAGTTCTGTTCAGTTTGTTAAATGCAGCATCAATGTCATCATCAGATGATGATTTCTTCCTGGCTTGTCGTTTCAGTGGATCTGGTTTAGTAGGCCTGGAAACAGTGAGTCCTAAAGTTCATGCTTGCTCTATGGGGTCTCTAGAAAAATTATGATCCCAGACAGCCTTTACAAACTTTTGTACCACTACAGGAGACTCGAGCAATTCAGAAATTTCTGGGAGTTTTCGGGTGGTACAATATACCATGAAAAATCCAGTACAACCCCGGCTGCTAGGATTCCTCATACGGATGCAAGGGACACCCAATGCCTTTAGAGAGTAGAGGCATTCACCATCTGTAACAATAGATGGGAATCCTTGTAAGACATACTTAAACTATCTTTCAGATGAGGAAGATATGCACAGACTGATCTCGTGGCGCAATTGGGCGAGAAACTGGCGGAGATTTGGAAGCAGCATTTGCGAGAGCCGAAGCTGAGAACTTTGCTGGTTTTTTTAATGTTGCAGACACAGACGATTCTTTAAATGTATAGTTGTAGATGTGATGGTGGAAACAGACAGTGAGGCTACAATAGCGGTAAAAATCTTGCGATCCGGAGCTAAAATCTTTGCTGAGGAATGAGGATGCTCCTGAGAGAGTCAAGAGTCAGATCTTCGGCATGGTAACATAATGCCACTGAGGCCATTTTCTCAAAGCAATCGGTCTGTGCAGAAGAATTGAGCTTCTCATTAACTTCCTTCTGGATGGTGGCAATAGCCATCGATATAGCCTTTTACTTTCGAAGAATGATGAAGTTTCAACCAATGAAATCTTTCTGACAGAAGGTAGCTCGGGATTTTCAACTGGTGTGAGCAAAACTGAGCCATGCAAATCAGAACACGTCGTGATATGATTTTCGCCAATATCAGTGATAACGCAAAACGGTGATTACCGAAGAGGTAATTAAATTTGTAAATTAATGCAATAGGTTTTATTTCATATGTCAACGAGCAAAGCTTGAACTTTTCAAAATAAATAGGGCGTGTGCTGTTACAGAGCTGTTCACTTGATAAATTTCAGTACTCTGTTACGTGGGATCGTTGGGCTTTCGCTTGCCCAAAGACTCCCCTTAATATTTCCCCCGATGATGAAATAAATTAATTACTAGCTAAATGAAAACTCCACTCTTCTGCAGTGGTACTCTTTATTCAATGCAGTATATGGAGAAAGTCACGATTTTGCCTGTCCTGATTTGTATTACTTGTTTTGGTTTCTATACTGCTTATCCTGGGTTTTACATCACTTGTCTTGGTTTCTATATTACTCTATATTATTATTGTTTACGCATTGTTGTGTCCTTGCCTATTGTGTCAGGCCTCTTTTCCGGTTACCTTGCTGCTACGTTCTTGTTTATAACAAAATTCTTGCGCTTCCCTTGTATCATTTTGACCATCGGAAAAATCTTCCCTTCATTACTCGAGGAGACGAAGTTCTTCTCGTCGTATGGAGAATAATCAAATCTACTTCTTCATTCCTTCAAGACTCTCATTTTATTACTTATTTCCTTTGTCACAGAAACAGCGCGGATTTGTTCCTTAGTCCATTTTGCCTATCCCTCTTTGCAACCATCAGGTCGCCTCCATGTCACTTTCACCCTTATCAAATTCCTCTATTAACAACTCACTCTGCACATGTATCTTCCTCTTACTTACTGGAGACTTGCTTGTTGACACAGTATCGTATACAGATGTAGGAGATTTAATGACTATCTTTACCCTATACTTTTTAATGAGGTTTTTGAACCTGAAAGAGAATTTGGGAAAATGTGACTTCACATGGAAATATTCTACTAACCTTCAGCTGTACCCAACGTAATTCTTCCCAAGTCCTTCTTACAAAACATCTATTTTCCGAGCATGGTTTAGAACAGCGTTTAATTCTGCCACTATAGAAGCCAGAGATAAAAAAATTGCAAGTTTTATCGACATGGGACTTTTAACTGGGTTTACTAGACAGCAATTATATTCCATTTCACGAAGGTTCAAGTGCCTATGCCTAAATCCAGGACTCCTAATTTTCCAAATAACGAAGGTTTAAGGTATTGTGGGACCATAACATATTTCCCCAAATTCTCTTTCAGCTTCAAAAACCACATTAAAAAGTATGGAGTAAATGCGGCCATTAGATCTTTTACATATGTACAGCACACTGTGTCAACACGCTTGTTACCGCCCTATACACTCTATTGTCCTCTCTCTCTCTCTCTCTCTTTCTTTGGAGTATTCTGACCGTTTATTATAATCACACCGAATCTGAAACTAATGTCATCACTACACACTACTCAATGACACTGCCGTCTGCACTGACATCACTCGTGAAGAGAGAAAGTTAGGTGGAACAAGAACCTCAGGGCCGTTTGATTTGCCTCGCTTTTTGCCAATTACGAAAACTACTAGAACTGATTCTGTGTATTTGTTTTAATTTTTTACTTTGTTTCAGGCATAATTTTCTTTCCTTTAGATTTCCTACTTACGCTACTCCCACAGGGTCACTCTTTCCTGAATTTGACAACTTGATTACATTCGCCAATTCATTTGTTTCTGTTTGGCTTATGACCTCTTATAATGAATATATCGCTTCTGCTACTGAATTATAATGAATTCAGCTTCTTCTAAGCTAATGCTTCTTCTAATGCTTGTTGTTTGTTAATTATATCATGAATAAACTTTCCTGCTAGTAGTGTAGTAATAATAATGAACAAGCTTTTTAACTGCTAGTAATGTTGTAGTAGTAATTAAGATGAATAAAGTCTTATGCTGGTTGTTAATAATAATCAACTAATGAAATTAACCTAACAGCCAGACAGAGATCTGACAAAACTATGAACTGAGAAAGACGTACTTACTAAGACAATCTTTTATTTGGTAAACTTCTGGCTCTCACATAAACGAAGATTTCTTTACACACGAAACAAAGCTCTCACGCACATAAACAACCGCTCTCTCTATACAACAACAGCTCTCTGACACATAAACAACAGCTCACTTCGTACAACAACAGCTCTCTTCGTACAACAACAGCTCTCCCTACGTATCGTTGAACGCGCCTATTTATACTGGCTACCACACGTCATGACTTACACTCATTGCCAGATCTCATTCAGTGGGTGAAATAACATCTCGTTCAGTAAGAAGATAATTTACATAGTAAAATAAAATAACCAGAGATAGTAAAAATCAAAAGGAAAGTGAATCTAGAGTATTATACCGAAGTAAATTTCTCCGTCATTTTTATCCGCGCCAGGATTCGAACCCGGGTCCACTCATTCCGGAATAAGTTGCTCTACCAGTTGAGCTACGCGGACATTGATTCTAATTGCTATCTGCCTTTATGTCGTGTGCGTCCTTCTGGCAGGTACGTCACATCTCCTGGTACGTTACAGTATACGTTACACTCTGGCAGTATTTTCTTATCTCTTGTGCCGTAAATCAGCTGTTTTTCCAATTGTTATAATTTCTCCTATCGTTTGTATTTTATAAAGATTGTCTGTACCGATCCTATTTGTAGTCACAGTGGACTCAAGTTCTCAAATTATACACTGATCATTCTTAAATGGAATATCATAGCTGCTAACTGCAATTTTCTTAACTGAAAATAAATTGCGTTGTAACTCTGACACACATGTATTTATGCCACGCATTTTTCTTCATCAGTTTTGTATAACATTCACTACTATTTGAACTGATTTTATTTTACCCCTATCAGCACTTGTAATTACCTCTTAAGTGGTATAGTGACCTTTAAAGAAAGTTTTGGTTTTGTCTAAGAGATTTTAAGCTCCGTAATTTACTGAATATCCTTTTACCGTTTGAGTCGCTTCATTCTAATTTAAAGGATGAAATTTTCTTTCTTCATTTTCATTACATGTGATTACTTTATCTTAGCGTTCCATTCTCATCAACTTTCTTCCTTATGTTATGCCAGCCAGTTTTAGTACAATTTTTCTCATAATATTGGGAGAAGTATCTGGTTTGCTGTTCTCTTTTGTGAATTTCTCATTATCAGTTGTTATAAAAGCTTTTGAAAACAAGTTGTTTCCATTAACACCTAAAGAACGGTAAGGGAATTGGGCACTGTTGATCAAAATGCAAAATCTTTACATTTATTTTCCAAAAAGTTACTGACGTTGCATTCTTTCAAAACTTCGTTACGAGGTTCCCGAAATTTGGGATTTTGTAAAATTTTAAGTGATTCGTTAATGGCAGGTTACCAAAATTTCAGAATATTGGCTGCTACTTTTGTAATCGCAATTTAGGAAACATTGAATTTGTCTTAGAAAGTTATATGAAGTTTCTGGTAATTAAATTGAAAGACAGGAAGAGAATGTTCGATTCTTGTCGTTAAGATGAATCAATTCGGTGTGAGTTGCATGTTTGGCTATTGTAATTCTGTTGGTCTTTCTCCCGTTTGTCTATTCATGCGAACGGTTAAACTGTACATTCGACCATTATGGACTTTTTTTTTTAAATATTCAGTCAGAAGTTTCTAAACTCTTCCGTGCACGACCACTTATATGAAAATAAAACTTCTGTCAAGGACACTGCACTTCCATTCTCCCCACAGTGCATTTCCTTTTTCCATTTTCAGTAATTATACGTCATTTCCAGTAATTACATTTTAATTTGTAATCAAAAATTTGATAAAATGCATTATTTATGTATTGCTAATGCTGTAATGTAACACTAGATGTTAAGGGAAGTTTTTGTTTTACTTTTTCTTAGATACGTTTGTGCGTGCGTGTGTGTGTGTGTGTGCTTGGAGTAAGCCATCTGCGAGAGCATGATCTCCAGTCTCTGACCGGGTAAAGTGCTAGTCTATTGTATATATTGCTATTACTTCAACTGCCGGCTGCGTGTAATATCAATATTATTTGAAGTCTAAGCTCCATCCAAAAATAATTCTTTTTTCACGCGTATGTATTGGGATAAATGTGTGGAAACTCTGAAAACTTGACAATTTTGGTGGATATTTTTTTGGTTCAGTGATAAACTATCCCAAAGAGTATTTATTTCCGCCTCGATGAGCGAGTGGTCAGAAGCGCGGGTTTTTTTGGCTGATCGTCCGAATCCGAGCTACGTCCAGTTTCGAGTCTCGGTCTTAACTCTTTCCCCTCTCCGAACCAGTGACCCCAAATTAGGGAATTGCGGCTGCCTGTTGCCCTAGATACTGACGATAGCCATTAATCCTGCCCGTCACTAATATAAGATTATCGGTTGCAAGGAAGAAAGAGAAACAGAATTGTAAGAGAAAACATAGCATCCATATCTTACTTGGAATTCGAATCCAGGATTAGCAGTATGACAAATCAAAAGTTTATGACTATCATACAGATCACATAACAGAGTCAAACTCTATCTACAGATCACTTTGAATTATAGTGCTCAATCACATCCCTATGTTCGCATACGTTGATTAAAGAAAGACTAACATAATACAAAGCTGAAGTAATAATTAAGATCTCTAGCTGATAGTTTTAATTATCTTATGCAGCAGTCAGCAACCACTGCGTGTGAGATATGACTCACTGACGCTGTCTCGTGAAAATGAGATCCAAAGCAGAATAGAAGAAAAACGGGGATATTAATTTTAATTGCTTTCTTAGAATATGCATGTTTTGCCAAAAGCAAGCATTCCCACACTTGCCTTACTGGTTCAATTTTTGATTCACGAATTCGTATGTGCTTGCTTTGTTACGATGGGAGTTCTACTTCGAAAGCTTAGATGTACTCGACAAGTACCAGTGTTGGAAGTCGATACGTCACGTACAACAGAACTTGCAAACCTTTAACGTGAGATTGCGGTTGGGTGTCAGTTAGTAACCTTTCTTTGCCTGAATGTACCAAAACCTACTATACCTGATGCTGGTCGAAGACGAAAGACAAACCGTGCCACTACAGGAAACTTTCAGCACTAGAGCAATTGGTAGAGAATTGTATTCCCCAGATTTCTGTCGGACTGCGGCTTCGCACAAACCTAACAACATACCTTAAGATGCTCAACCACGTTTGGACTAGTGCGTGTCTTGTCCATCATTTCTGGACACTGAAACACTGGAAAAGGGTTCAGTGGAACGGTGAAGTTTGGACGTGTTTGCGTTTGGCTATTGTCTGAAGGATGGCTCTCTCAAGACTTCTTCGTTCCAATTATCAAGTTTAATGTTTTCCCTCTAATACTTTGGAGCTGTTTCAGATGAATGGACTTCAGTTGCTGTATCTGGTACCACGAAGTCCAACATCTGCGTTGATATTTTAGAAATCTCGCTTTCCCTAGACTGTGGCGTTACTTATGTTTGTTTCATCACGACTGTCGGTTCGATATATAGGTGGCCACCACAAAATTTCTTAAGGAGAATCAAACCGATATCTGGAATAAACTTCTGCGCTGGTTCGATATTTTTACAAGCCATTTTAAAGGTGTTTTGGTTTTTTGATTGAGGGTTTATCGACTACCGTGAGCAACTCAATGGGCTGTAATAAGTCGCCCGTCTCTAATTTAGGGCCACTGGTTCCAGGGAAAGGTGAGAGCCAGCGCCCTAAGACAAACACAACATCCAACCCTCACCAGGATTCGAACTCGGACCCACCTCGGACGAAAGGTCAGAAGACATTGCTTAGCCCGCTATGCCACCGGGGACGGCTTAAAAATGTTTAAGGTGGGAATCTAGTGCTTTTGCTCCCTATACTTCCAATAGAAAAAATGTTTACCCTATTTCCTCAGCGAAGAAAGATTCCCCATACATTAAAATTTGCACACTGATAAAAAACATCCTAACTTAGATTGTACAATTGGTGTTTTTTGCGAAAAGCTTTTCTGAACTGCATTAAAAATCAATAACTTTACTTCGGCGTAGTTATGATACTTGCTTACAGGTGGCGGCACTCTTCCCTACCGCTAAATCGAAGTAAAGTTATTGATTTTTAATATAGTTCAAGAAAGATTTTGGAAAAATCACCGATTGTACAATCTAAGTTATGATGTTTTTTTTTGTTTTTTTTTATCAATGGGCCAATTTGATGTATGGGAAACCTTTTTTCGCTGAGGAAATATAGTTGAAACTTTTTCCATTTGAAGTATAGGTAGCTGTTTGACCATTTGATTATGACTTCGTGGTTTCAAGGCTAAGTCAGGTCACTATGTAGACCCTTTCCTTGATTCTCCTTGCTGTTTCATCATTTCCCAGATTGATTGTTAATAATTCTATTAATTGTAGCAATATTTCATGTAACAGCTAAAAATGGAAAAAAAGTCCACGTTAACGACAGTGACTTCTTTCAAATCATGACAGTTTTTGATGAATGTTCGATACACGTATTTGTCTTGACATCTCCTTTCTAGGCACACGTACAACAGTTGTTCTTTTAAGTTCATCTAGCCCCATGACTGTAATGAAGTTGTTACCTGACTTAAAACTTACCTTTCTGTTCTGTAGATTTTTTTCTCAAAGACTACAGTCTTGTGACGATTATATATAGATTAAGATAATACAACGTAGTAGTCACAAATGTTTATTTTTTTTTCAAGCCGACCATGGCTTCGCTGGGTATTGACCTAACTTCATCAGAACGAATGGCACGTAAATATTCAAATTGTATATGACATCATAAATGGTGTTTACAGTCACGTGTTTTGGTTAGATGCTTCCACGCGCTTGATAGAAATGGCGTGGATGCCATGTGATTAACAAGTTGCGAAGACTTCTGATATATATGGAAAGCTTCCAAAATATCAAGCTTGCTGGTTGAATCTGGTTTGTCAATTAGGTTTGCTTCACATATGTTCAGATAAAGATATTGCCTTCAAAATTTCAAAAATTCTCAAAACCTTTAATTTTAAGGTGATTTTTTAACCCATAAACAAAATGAGATTTTTAGGATCAAAGGACTATGTTGAAGACAAAAACTCGTAGGAAATTTATCAAATTCCATGTGAATGTGGCGCTTCATATATAGGGTAGACCCGTAGAGCCTTGCGTTTTCGATTGAAGGAGCACAAGACCTACATTCGGAGCTGTGACCTTAAGAAGTCATCGATGGCTAAACACTGTTACGAAAATGACCACGAATTTCTCTTTGAAGAAGCAAAATTAATTGACAAGCCAAATTTAACCACCAAACTTGATATTTTGGAAGCTTTCCATATATATTAGAAGTTTTCGCAACTTGTTAATGACATGGCACGCACGCCATTTCTATTAAGCGTGTGGAAGCATCTAATCAAAACACGTGACTGTAAACGCCATTTATGATGTCATATACAATTTGAATATTTACGTGCCATTCGTCCTGATGAAGCTTGGTCAATACCCAGCGAAACCATGGTCGGCTTGAGAAAATAAACATTTGTGACAACTACGTTGTATTATCTTTACCTTTCTGTAGACTGAATTGTATCTGCTAGGTGTTGGCTACTTCATTAGGACTCGCAACAATGAACACCACACTTCTTTTCGATCTCACAGCGACTTTTGAGTAACTTTGTTTACTTCACAAACATTTTTGTTTTTCCATTTTCACGGTCGCAGCGCCCTCAGAGTCACGGAACAGTCAGTCGGAGAAGAAATGTATCTAATGACGTTATGTGACGTCATGCTTAGAACCAAACAATGATTATGCTTATTGCCTCACTGCTCGATGTGTACAAGTTTGGTATGTGGAAAACAACATTGAAAAATTGGCATGGCCAGGCTTAAAGTCCGGTCCTTAACCTAACAAAACAGTTTTGGGAGTTATGGAAATTCTGAATCATATCTCAAATAGAGCGACCTTTCCTTAAATCAATATTTTTCTTTATTTTTATTTTTTTCTTGATTGGTGGTTTAAAGACCACCGTGAGCAACTCGATGGGCGTCCGTCCCTAATTTAGGGCCACTGGTTCCAGGGAAGGGAGAGAACCAGTGCTGTAAGACGAACACAATATCTGTACTTCACTGAGATTCGAATCCGGACCCTTTCAGACGTGTGGTCGTGAGCCAGCGCTTAGACTACTGCGCCATCGGGGCGGCAAAATGTGGCTTCCCCTCGACCCCATTGGGTGAGGATTACGTGCTATTGTTCTTTTTTTTTATTGGGGGTTTAACGACCACCTTGAGCAACTAAATGAGCTATAAGCACTCGTCCGTCCCTAATTTAAAGCCACTGGTTCCAGGGAAAGGTGACGCCCAGTGCCGTAAGACAAATACAACATCCATGCCTCACCAGGATTCGAACCCGGATCCTTCATGGACGAATGATCCTAAGCCAGCACTTAGACCACTGCGCCACTGGGGCGAAAAATCAGTGTTGGCAGTAGTTTTGCAGGAACAGTGGAGGAATATTTCTCTTAAGACTTACCACAATTTATTAGAAAGTACAGGTTGCCACTGCCATAAAAAGGCAGAGGTGTCCCTTCTATATACTAAGATTTTGGAATACACGACTTGTTAACTGCAATTAGAACTAGAACTACAGGTACAAGGGCTGACTCATTGCTTTGTGTTGGTCATCGTTGAAGTGGTCCACCCTTGCGCTGCATCGTGACGTCACAAGGATGTATACCATTTTAGTCAGTGCCTGATCTACAGCTGAGTGGTTGCTGTTTTCCAAGCACGTTTGCTTCATTAGGATTTGTTTTCTGCGGGTTTTTTTTTCATGGAATCGAATTTTCTTTCTGAATTGAATTTCTCATGTAGCGTTCTTTTTTTTACTTTTTTTATTGAACGTTTAACGACCACCGGTGAGCAACTCGATGGGCGTCCGCCCTAATTTAGGGCCACTGGTTCCAGGGAAGTGAGAGAGCCAGTGCAGCAAGACAAACACACCAGCCATGCCTTACCGGAATTCTAACCCGGATTCTTCTCGGACGAATGGTCATAAGCTAGCACTTAGGCGACTGCTTGCGCCACCGAGGCAGCATTCTCAAGTTGTTCACCGTTTTTGTAAAAATGGTCCTTGCGTTGTTGCTACGTGTTGAAATACCAGCAAAAATACAAAGTGGCGAAATATATTTCACGGTTTTACTCAAAACAACCCAATGTTGAAGAAAGATTGCATTAACAGATGTTGCCGAAAGGATTCTTTGACGAAAATAACGCTAGGATTTGCAGTGAGCACTTCTGAAATTACGACTATGGAGACGATATGATAAATCTCCTGCTCTGTGTGCAAACGAAAAAAAGATCCTAAATCCCTGAGCTGTGCCAGCTGTCAATTTACTAAGATTAAAATTTTAAAATGTTACTGATAAAGTGAAAGACAAAGAAATCGGAAAATGCTAAAGCATGATTTTGATAGACTTAAAAATCTTAGTAAAAAAAAGGACCATTTTGAAGAAAACGTTGCCACTTTTCTATTTGTAACAGATGTAGGGAAGGTTTTCTGTATGGAATGTAAAATGTCCGAAAACCTTTTGTGTAAAGGGAAATTTTTCAATAACGGAAATGGAGCTAATCGTTTTCCAAAATGGAAAGCAGGGTAATTGAAGGGCTCAGCTCCAAAAGTCGATAGATGGAATCGTTCACTCCAGTTTCTATTAAAATAAGTAAATCAGAGAGCTGAAAATTAAAGCATAATTAATTAGAACATGAAAAATCGGCCGCCCCGGTGGCGCAGTGGTCTAAGCGATGGCCTAAGATCATTCGTCCGAAAGGGGTCCGGGTTCGAATCCCGATGTGGCATGGATGTTGTGTTTGTCTTACGGCACTGGCTCTCTCCCTTCCCTGGAACCAGTGACCCTAAATTAGGGACGGGCGACTGCTTATAGCCCATTGAGTTGGTCACGGTGGTCGTTAAATCTCCAATCAAAAAAAAAAAAATGAAAAATCGAGAAAAAAACCCCAGACATATGCTTTTGAAAAAACATACACTCTTTGCAAAAAACAAAAAAAAACACTCTATGCAAACAACAACAACACACACACAAAAAAAAAACAACAAAAAAAAAAAACCCGAAGCACCCACAGGGAGTCATCCAATCTAGGTGAATATTGGTATGTGCAATGTAGAGGAAAGGAAACGATTTCAATTTCAGAGCAGTTAGTTTTTTTATTTTGGTAAAACCGCTACACGAGTGGAACAAATCAGGACGCTCTAGCACCTACTCTGGCTCGGATAGAAGCGGTAACCCGGCGTGGCATAGAAGCATACAGCTAACGTATACTGTTCTCAGGTATAGCACCCCAGATGGTGTCCGGCGTTGTAAGACTGTCATACCGCGAATACTTGGTCCACAGCGTTTGGTGTATGGTGATGACGAGAAAGCCGGGGTACTTGCTGGTGTCCTGGAGTAGCAGTTCTCACTTCATAACATCCAAAATTCTATTCACACTGACAGGGTCATGGATCATTTAGCTGCGTACGATCTTGATGAATCGGACGAGGTAATCTCCTGTCAGTTACCACGAGAGCAGCTCGACATATGAAAAAAAAACTAAAGGTGAAGAAAGCTTTCGGAAGAGATGATGTTTCGGAAAGAGCTGTTCAACTGCTCCATGAGAGCTGGATTCTGGTACTGGTGGAGGTTTTCAACGTTTTCTCCGGTTGAAGTACTTCCCCAGGGACTGGAAAAAGGTAGGTTGAAAAAAAAAAAAAAGCCGGAAGTCGTCTGGCAATGGTTGGGATGACCATTTCCGTACCTGTAGACCACGCAACATGACTACGGATGGTTGAGAGCGTAGAATTCAGTTTTGTTCGTGCGTCTCTCACAATCACTCGATCCTCGCATTCTGTTGTGGCCCTCGTCCGTCCACTGCCCGCGTGCAGCTGGATGGAGCCCTCCTCGACCCATTCGCGCCATTTTGCACTTGGTGATCCAAAAGAACTGTCTCAGCCTATTTATACGTCTTCCCTCAACTCGCTCAACTGCTCGTGTTGTGCACGGATCCGACGTCGAGGCGACAGGAATGTCCATGGATGCTAATGCAACCCCAATTCGCTGTCACAATTGTCCCTACGTGCGAGCTTTGCTCTTAATGTACCCTCCTCGATGCTCGATTTTCATGCGCTGTGGCGGGCCACTATTTGGTCATTATTCATTATTTTTCAATCATTTGCAAGAACTTGTAGGCGGAGTTTCATCAGGATCGAACGACTTTCCCGAAGTGCTTCGTTTTTTTTTGTTTGCAAGGAGTGTATTTACAAAAACTCAGCGTGAAACCAGAAATAAATGACACTGGCAGACATTGCAAAAGGTGTTGTAAGACAAGTGAAATGGAATAACTTCGCTTTTTCTGATGAATAAAAATTTATGTAAGCTGCAAAGAGAAATTTCTCTGGAAACTGAGAAAATCAATCTGATACTAGCGTTTTTCTAAAGAATTTTTTTTTCACTTGCATATTTTTTTAACAAACTTTATTCTTAATTGGAATTTATTCACCTGCTCTTTTTTTGACGAGCAGAGTAAATAACCAAAACCTTTTCGCAAAAACCTTGGTAGCTAAGTTTTGTTTATTGTTACTAACAAACATGGATAACTTTCGTCTCTTTGGTAGGAATCATATCGATGTCAGAAATATTACGATCAATAAAAGACGAATCAAACCAAAAATTGAGAAAAAAAAAGCGGAACTATAAGTTAATACAGCTTGCACAACTTCTTTTGTTTTATAATTAATTTCAATATTTTAGGTCATATTCGGCATCACGCAATTGTATTAATCAACAGAGTTCATAGCACAGAGTAAAGCACATGTGATTTCTAACATGCAACGATATTCCAGCTACGTCATTGAGCGTGGCTTTCGGGGATAACTCAAATCTCCTGTATGTCTCAACACTTTTTACTAAGCCCTGGGTGAAATCCCATTACTTTTGGTAACAAGGTTAGAAAAAGAGTCATTTCAATTAGCAAGTAGCAAAAATAATATTCTTGCTTTCGAAATTTAAATGCATTGAATTTTTGGAAATATTAATCGATTCTTAAATCACGCTTTAAATCCCCACCGCCAAGTTTTTGCAAAATAAAGTATTCTTTATCATATTTTTTTACAGCAAAAATCATCCCAGAAATAGCGGATGTCGCCGTTACATTGTTCAACGTAAGTTCGCATTTTTATGATAGCCTCACTAACGCCATTTTTTTTAAGGAATCTGAACATTTTTAGCAATGTTTGATACTAGATGCAGATAAATATTAATACAGTAGCAGCCGCTTACGACGAACCTGTATTTAGCAAGATCTCGGATTTAACATTTTTCAAAGCTAATTTGATCGCTTTTAAGGTGGAGGTAAAGTCATATCCAATGCAGTCTTCTGCTCATAGATGACACTGAAAATAGCGCTGTTTTTGTGACCCCTTCTTGTTGAGGGTCTTAGTCTTGCGAGTGAATTTCGTGAATTATTTTCCTTATCAGATGTTGACTTCTGAAAAAGCTTCTGTCAGCATCTTAGATTACCAGCATTTGATTACTAATTTACATAAGTTTCCTGGTAGAAAATTCAATAAACTATAATGTAAGTGATTTATAATAAATTATTACTGACATCCTAAACAAACCAAACGTCTATTACCGCTCAGTTTTTATTGTTTGTATGAAAACTCTTATTGATCAAGAAGAAAGGTAAGGAAGTGTCGCGTTTCCAGCAAGGGACGTACGTAGAGCGCCACCTATTAACGATATGCAGCACTACACCAACACGCGGAAATTTAATTTTAAAATATTCCCTATAACGTTTTTCTCAAATTTGCAAAGCACTGACTATAGCTCAGTGTCTTCTTTATTCTTGTGCCAGTTTTCATGAGTCAGAAGACGTATCTTGTATGTGAACTTATAGAAGTCAATTTTCACCATTGCAGGTATAGCGGTACATTTTCACTTGACGTCCGCCTTAAGGAACAGAGTTTAATGAAATCCCCGGCTAAGATAATCAATTTTAGCAAGTGGAGCAACTAAAGTTAATGAAATTCCATATTTGACGAGGCAACGAAAACCTGCTGAGCACTGTCCTGGAATGAAATCGGTGGCATAAAGGACAGAATTACAACAGAGCAGTGAATGTTTGGTGAATTAGTGGAAGAATGTTAACAGTGGAAAGGGAGTACATCAAATGCCCAACCGGCGAACTATAAAAGAAAATATCTGCCATCCATTCCAAGGCGTTATACCTTGGGACAATCGCGTCAGCATAGTTGAAAACAAGCGTCTTACTCCTTTGCAAAAATATGATGAGTGGGGTTCGCGCACATGTGTTAAGTAAGTTTCTGGGAAAATTCCTGAGAGAAATAAGGGAGTAATAGATTGGGGATATGGCCTAAGGGCAAAAAAGAGATGAAATCTCCTAGAATTGTATCAACTGCTCCTTTCACCCTCCAAGTGGGTGTTGCGTTGTGATGATCGGTGCTGCTTTTGCTTCATGGGTGTGCTTAAGCAGCGGCCAACACACGTAGCCGTCAAGTAGGAAATCCAAAACTTTCGTAAGTGACAAAATATGTAAGAGGAAACTGTTATCTGTAAAAATCAAAGTTGTCATACCTGGAGAGCTAGAAAATAGTGAAAAAAGGTTGCCACAACTTGGACGAAATGAAAGCGGACAAAGTGATAGGGATCCAAAATTAACATCTTAAAACTATGAAATGAATCAGATGTGGGAATTATTTGTGCCATAAAACCTCTTATAAAAGATAAATTCTATACCTTTTTCCAAGAACGGAGGATTTAGAAATCTCTTTTTAGAAGCAACGAGTGTATTATGGCGAGATCTTTGAAGGCCACATAAGCACACAGGAAAATCTTTTCTAAAAGGTGAAGTGGAATTTTTAGCTTGCTGGACTGGCGATCCATCTATTACCTACTTTACAGAGCAATGAGATCCTCTTTTGTGCCCGAGTTCATTTCAAATGCTACTGCAATAGCCAACTATCTCCCCAAAAAATACTAGGTCTTTATACCCGAAGTTTATGAGGTCATTCTCCCAGTTCCCTTAAGGAAGCCGCTTTACCTTCAGCACTTCCTTCGAATTCCTTTCACATTCTCCCCTTTTATCAACACGAGGAATGTATTATTATTTAAGTTTTTTTTAATATGTTTCACTGAGTATCTAGCGATCATCCTATGAAATGGCTAACAAAATCTAAGATATCAGAAATTCTAAACATCTAACCGCTTTTAATACATTAATAATTCTTTCACTTTCCTGAAAGGGCAACTTTATAAAATGAAGCGTGATGTACAGTAAATGTCATCCAAACACTTTTTATCATATTTATTACTATCACATGTGTAACACAATTTTTGTTCCTGGGTAGTAATTTATTTTCTGATTGCTTATACAAGGTGTCCAACTCATTACCAAACCCGCCATTTCTTTAATAATATTAACACCAATGAAGATATTTCAACGAAATTTGAAGTGGACTTACCTCATTTCGTGCGAAATGTGATGATATCACAACATGTGCTGGAAGTGGCCACCATTTGCGTCCAGACAGCATTGAACCCGGCGAACCATATTGTGAAAAGTCCTTGCCAGTACATCCGCCGTTACTACCTGAATTTCTTCGGTGATGTTTGTTTTCAAGGCATCTGTGGTTCGCGGTTTCATTTGGTAAACTCTCCATTTTAGACCCCTATTAAAAAGTAACCAGGAGATACCAGTTCGGGCGAGCGTGGTGGCCATAGACCCTTCAAAATGACGCGGTCGCCAAAAAGGACTGAATTTCTTCAACAATGCCCAAATGGTGGACTTGCTCGGCGGATGTCTGCCTGCAAACCTCTCCAGGAATTGCTGTTGACAAGACTTTGTCGATTCTGTTTTCCAATAAGTGCTAACAATAAACAGTAGCTCCTCCAGAGTATACCGATACATTTTCACACGTACGCGAACAGCCACGAGCACGAGCACTCACTGTGAACAATCGTGTTGTGTAGACACGCTCAGCGAAATGGAATAATAAAGCAGCAGAGAGGCGCGTCCGGCTGACTTCTCCTCAGTGGCACCTCACTTAGGAATGTGTCTGCCACTAAGGAGCACTCCGGCTGGCTGGCGGACAGCGCCGGGTTCAATGCTGTCTGGACGCAAAATGGTGGCCATGTCCAGCACATGTTGTGATGTCATCGCATTTCGCACAAAATAGGTGAAGTCCACTTCAAATTTCGTTGCAATATCTTCATTGGTGTGAATATTATTAAAGAAATGCCGGGTTCGGTAGCGAGTGGGACACCCTGTACCTACAAAATAGAGAAAATAGCTATTATTCTCCACAAACTTTGCTATCGTGACCAGGGCACTGATATTTTGAAATTTACCTATTTCCAATGAGGAAACTGGTACTTTTCATTCACATCAAGTAAAAAAAACAAAAAAAAAAAAAACATAACAGGATGGGAATCAAACTTTTCTCTCTGTCTCTCTCGTCCGTTCATGGCGGATTGGGTCCCGCAAAAACGACTATGCGCCCTTGAGGGTTATTGGCAAATAAATGCAGCCAGCTTGCCATTCCACTAATGCATACGGATAAGGCAACAAGTTAGTAAAATCATGCAATGCATTGATTATAATACGCTTTCCAACATACCAGAAATCATTACTCAAGTTATCACTCAAGTTATGAGGATAATGGCTGTGGAATAAATCTCGGTCCTGTGCCCTGACCTTTGATCCCATTTCGATAAAATTCAACAAAACCGGTTTAGTATACCTCCGAAATAACATGATAAAGTTTTGTCGAAATGGAAGCATTTTTACGTAAATAATGATGCATAAGGGCTGTGGAATAGATCCCACAATTGTGTCCTAACCTTTGACCCCATTTCGCTCACTTTCAATAGTGTTGGTCCCCAGGCGATTCCTACCACATACTAAAATTTAATTGAAATCGAACCATTCTTACGTTAGTTATGACGCATAAGAACAGTGGAATGGATCCCGCTCCTATGTTTTGACCTTTGACCTTATTTCGTTCACTTTCAATAGGGTTCCTTTCTAGGTGTTCCCCTTCCACATACGAAACGTTAATCGAAATCGAACGATTTTACGCGAGTTATCGTGCGGACGGGCATACGCACACAACGCGTGACGTAATGAGGCAAATGGGAATCGCGACCATCTGCTCGAAAGGGTGTGACGTCATAAAACTTTAATAGGATCCACACACAACGCGTGACGTAATGAGACAATCGGCGTGACCACGCGCCAACATCTCAATCTCGAGATTGTGACGTCATAAGATTTCTAAGCATGGGAAAAATTAATGGGACGACGCCATGACACTAAAAACGTGTTAATTTGGGGAGGTTATTAAACGCCCTAAACAAATTTTCTTAGAGTCGAGATCAAGCTAAATCGATTTCTAGTACCAGAAAACGGTAGGTTAACGATTTTCATCAAAATCCTTAGAGCCGTTTTCAAAATAAAATTTACATGCATACAAGAATTGCTCCTTAATAGTATGGGAAAAGGGCGATGGAATGGATCCCGATCCTATGTCCTGACCTTTGACTCCATTTCGTCCATTTTCAATTGGTTTCGTCCCCAGGTGGTCCCCTACCACATACTAAAATTTCATCGAAATCGAACCATTTTTACGCACGTTATGACGGATAAGGGCAATGGAATGCATCCCGCTCCTATGTCCTGACCGCACTTCACCCATTTTCAATAGAATTCATTCCCAGGTGGTCCCCTACAAAATACTAATATTTCATCGACATCGAATCATATTTACGCAAGTTATGACGCATAAGGGCAATGGAATGGATCCAGCTCCTATGCCGTGACCTTTGACCCCATTTCGCCCGTTTTCAATAGGGTTTGTCCCCAGGTGGTCCCCTACCACATACTTAAATTTCATCGAAATCGAACCGTTTTGACGCGAGTTATCGTGCCGACAGACAGACGGACGGACGGACAAAGCTGGAGCATATACGCTTCTTCAACCAACGGTTGGAAAGCGTAAAAAAGTGCGTCCGGGGCCGACTTCACATGGAACCATCTACTCATTCGCGTCCCCAAACACAGGGAGTCTGTGGAAAACCCCAGAAAAACCGCAGACTAGATGGCCGGAAGGACCGAGATTCGAACAGCCGTTACAAACGTCCCCCTCCTGCACAGCGACTTAACCAAATACGCTATGTCAGGGGTGAATCAAAATTAACATGCATTTATACTACAGTTTTCAAAAATGACCACAAAAGATTTAGAAGCGAATCGTTTTCGAGATTTGTTCTATACTGTTACTCACTTTCACGAATCAGCCCCCAAATGTAGTCTTCAGTCACTTTCTCGTTATACTGTCCTTGGTAACGACGTTGAAAGTCCAGTATAGCCTGGTGGAAGCGCTCGCCTTGCTTCTACGCTTTATCGTAGAAGTAAATATTTCGGCACTGGATTTGGTAAGACCAATATCTCTGATCAATTCTTTGAGGTCTTTTATTGGGCATGTATGAGTTTCTCTCAGTTGTCCATCTTACCTTCCAGAGTTTTGTTGCAGCGCTCGCAGCGGAAATGGCTTGCCTTGATCCCCAACAGGAGTGTCGAAATATGCCTTGTAAGGACTCACACATCTGCACAGATGTTTCCACGAAGTACTTCTTAGCACGTCTTTTGTGAAAAAAGATCGTGCTTATGTTATCGGTATGTCCGTCCGTAACCACGGTATCTCTGCAACTATTAGTCCGATTTGAAAAATTCTTTTTGCATTCGAAAGCTTGAAATATGCAAATGACGATCCTTCATTTCGTTTTTTTACGATGTACAATTTCGCCGCTAGAGGGCGTAAATGCAGATGATGTCGAATTCCAAAATACGTTTTATTCCACATATTTGCTTCTAAACATCCGATTGAAAAAATCTTTTATCTATCGATTCCATTTATGTCGAAGAGTATTTTGGATATAGTTTCTTTTTCAAATTACGCATAGATTTCCCGCTAGGGGGCGTAAAAGTAAATTGTATTTTTACCGATAACTCTTCTTCTAAAACTCCGATTTGAAAAAAAAAAATTCAGCGGATACATCTCCTGATGCACAATCTTTTGCATATAATTTCGAATTTTTGGTAAAAAATACTTTGGCCACCAGTAGGTAAAAGTGTTAATTTTTGCTTCTGATGTATTTGCCATAAAATCTGAGCTTCTAAAATATTGATTGAAAAATTTCTTTCGTGGACTGATGCCACTCACATCGATAAACCTTTTCGGAATATTTTCTTCCTAAAATATTCCACAGTTTCTCCGCCAGGGGGCGTAGATGTATATCTTATTTTTGTCAATATCTCGATTTCTAAGAGTCCGATTTAAAAATTCCTTCTTTGTTGGATAGTGTTTTCCGTGTCGCATGTTTTTCATATAATTTCAAAAATTTCACGTAATTCATAGACTTTCCGCTAGGGGGCGTAAAAGTAAATTGCGTTTCCCCCTATATCTCTGCTTCTAAATCTCCGATCAGAAAAATTCTTTCTGCACCGGATACAGCTCCTGATGGGAAATCGTTTGCACATAATTTCTAATTTTTGTAAAAAAATGGTTTGACCACCAGGGGCGTAAACCTTAATTTCCGCTTCTGATGTATTTGCAGCAAAATATGAGCTTCTAAATTCTCGATTGAAAATAACATCGTTTGTAGACCGATTCTACTATGTCGACAAACCTTTTAGAAACATTTTCTTCCTAAAATAGGGCACGGTATCTACGCCAGGGGCGTAGATGTATATCTTATTTTTGTCAATATCTCAACTTCTAAGAGTCCGATTTAAAAAATTCCTTCTTTGTTGGATAGTGTTTCTAGTGTGACATGTTTTTCCTATAAATTCAAAATTTTCAAGTAATTCATAGACTTTCCGCTAGGGGCGTAAAGGTAAATTGCGTTTTCCTCTATATCTCTGCTTCTAAATCTCGGATCTGAAAAATTCTTTCTGCACCGGGTACAGCTTCTGCTGGGAAATCGTTTGCACGTAATTTCAAATTTTTGTAAAAAGTTGTTTGGCCACCAGGTGGCGTAAGTCTTAATTTCCGCTTCTGATGTATTTGCAGCAAAATATGAGCTTCTAAAATCACGATTGAAAATAGTCTTTTGTGGACCGATACTACTCATGTCGACAAACATTTTAGGAACATTTTCTTCTTGAAATAATGCATGGTTTCTACGCCAGGGGCTTAGATGTATATCTTATTTTTGTCAATATCTCTACTTCTAAAAGTCCGATTTGAAAAATTCCTTCTTTGTTGGATAGTGTTTCCAAAGCGAAATGTTTTTCCTGTAAATTCAAAATTTTCAAGTAAATCACAGACTTTCCGCTAGGGCGCACAATGGTAAATTGCGTTTTCCGCTCCTAAAACTCCGATTTTAAAATTTTTTCCTGTATCGCATACAAGACCTGACGGAAAATATTTTTCACGTAATTTCTAATGTTTGGTAAAGAATGGTTTGGCCACCAGGAGTCATAAGTGTTAATTTCTACTTCTGATGTATTTGTAGCAAAATCTGGGCTCCTGAAATCTCGACTAAAATTTTTTTCTTGGACCGATACCGCTCATATGGATAAACCTTTTGTGAATACTTTCTTCCTAAAATAATGTATGGTTTTCCCACCAAAGGACGTAAAGTCACATCTTGTTTTTGTCGATAACTCTGTTTCTAAGAGTTCGTAAGCTCACGATTCCGTTTGCAGCAATATCTGAGGGATTAAAGACCCGATTGAAAAACTTCTTTCTTCCGTCAGATACTATTGTTTTCCATACCGCTTCCATTGACTTTGAATAGCTTTGATAAATTTAATTTGCGTCAAAACGGATTCAAAAGACGTGCTTATTACACCCGAAAATTCGGTATCATCTTTCTTGTTTGTTCTTGTCTTGGTAAATTGGCCGCAGATACAGCAATACGCGTCTGCTGGATGCTTACAACATCTTGATGCCATCTTAGAGAAATGAAGATTTGTATTCACTGAGACAGCTGGAACTAAACCGAACTGGCGAGCTTGAAGCCACTGATACTATTATTTAATCATTCGAATGTTCTAGAAGGTTGTGGAAGATTCTCGAGATTTTCTAGAAAGTTCCAGAAGTTACTCCAACTTTACTCACAAGGAAAGCCTTTCAACTGTCACTCTCCAAAATTGAAGAAACGTGGCGAGGAGATCGTACTAAGGGCAAAATCCAATGGGTGGATTTCGGTTTTGGCCCAAATGAACTGACAAAGGTGAACGAGTGGTCTGAAAATGGCCTTACAACACAAGTGGTGAAAATCATCGAAAGTATCAATGAACAATCAATGACAGTCAGAAAAGCTCAACAACACGTTGTTATAAATAGACGTTGTCATCGCTGTTTCCACGTTATTTCATATACAACACATAGCAACTGGAAAATTGTTGTTCCGACACCTCTGGAATTTTTCCGTTGCTATATGTTTATAAAATAACGTGGACAGAGCGATGACATCTTCTATTTACATTATCACCACGTATTTGAAATATATTCACCATTTCTATCGCTCTTTGGATTTATCAGCTGTAATTAAACAGCTGCTCTGTTGAATGCCACTAGATGGCGAAACATCAGTTGCTGAGCCCATCAATATGGATTTATGTAGTCAGAAGCTGACTGATAAACCACACATAGCGCTGTGAATTGCTGGCACCGTAGCGTAAAGCGAACGCACTCGGCTAGATATCGAGATATCTGGGTTTTGATCCCAGCGGTGTCGGAACAACAAGTTTTCAGTTGCTATGTGTTGTTTATAAAATAACGTGGACAGAGCGATGACATCGTGTATTTACATTATCACCACATATTTGAAATATATTCACATGTTGTTATATCCGTGGATAAAAAATTGGATTCTATGAAAGTGATGACGCTTCTTTTGATAATGTTCAACGTATTTGTTTTTCAGATATGCATAACAATTTTCAGTACTGTGATAACTTTGGGATCTTGCATTGTTTCATTGTTCCAAATTACTTTGTTTCGGTCATGTGTTCAATGCCACAAATGTTCATTTATACCTGTAATAAAGGTTTTTGTTTCTTGACATGAGCTGATTTTGAATCATGGGGACATAGCTGATATTTGGTATTACATATCACGCACCACAACACATGTTAGATGATTTCTCCCACTTGTGCTCTAAGACCATTTTCAGACCACTCGTTTACCTTTGTCAGTTCATTTGGGCCAAAACGGAAATACACCAATTGGTGTTTGCCCTTAGTACTATCTCCCGGCTACGTTTCTACAATTTTGGTAAGTGGCAGTTGAAAGGCTTCCCTTGTCAGCACTGAATCCACCTGGAATGGTTCTGAAAAACAGGTAAATGTCAAAATATCACTGCCCTGTTCACAAAAGCAAAGCTTGTGGAGAATAATAGCCATTTTCTATATACTTCTGAGGAATAAGCAACTAGGAAGCAGCAGTTTCTACTAAGGAACAAATAAAAAATAAAACTTTGTTACACAGTTCTGTTATTATTTGTGGTTTGATGACCACTGTGAGCAACTCAATGGTCTAATTTAAGGTCACTAGTTCTAGGAAAGGGAGAGAGCCAGTGCCGTAAGACAAACACAACGTCTATTCCTCACCGGGATTCGAACCCGGACTCATCTTGGACGAATGTTCAGAAGCCAGCGCTTAGACTACTGCGCCACCTGGGCGGCGTTTTATAATCATCAAGCTATAATAATTATCATCATCTATAAACATCGGCGTTATATAATCATCAAGCTATAATAATAATAATCATCTATAAACATCGGCGTTATGTAATCATCAAGCTATATAATCATCAATCTACACTGCTGGCCACCCAAAATGTAACACCAAGAAGGAAGCATCCGATTGACCTGAAATTCGCAGCATGCGTCGCCCGCGAGAGGACATGCAAATAATTAGCATTGCAGGGCATATGCAAATCATATGCGCCCAGCACGCCACCGAGAAACCCTATGAGAAGGGTGCACAGAAGGTAGGGTGTAAGTAGTGGGAGTGTTTTGTGTTGCCGGACCTGTGCGTGGGAAGCTTCCTGATGCCTCGTCGCAGAATACGGCAGTCATTCCAACACGTTTCGGAGTTCGGCAGAGGACGAATAGGGACTTATCGCGACAGCGGTTTATCGTACCGAGACATCGGCACCCGTGTGAGATGACATCCAGTAACAGTGAGGCGAGTATGGATTCGGTGGGTGCAGGAGGGACGGACGGACCGACGTGAGTGATTGCCGCAGCCGAGGCACACCACCGAACGAAAGGACCTGCATGTTGTGTGGCGGGCATTGACGGCTCGCATCGCCACATCACGAACGTTAGCGCAGGAATTAGGGTGTGTTGCGCAACAACCTGTGTCATCACGTACCGTTCGACGTCGTCTGCAGAAGCGGGGGACTTGTCGCACGGCTCCCATTGCTCCGATTACCATTGACGTTACACCACCGGCGAGTGCGGCGGCAGTGGGCCGTTGAACGCCGCACCCGGACTACGGAATGGCACGACATTGTCTTCTCCGACGAATCACGCTTCTACCTGCTACACCACGATGGTCGGATCCACGTGTGGCGGCACCGCGGCAAGAGACTGTATTACGCCTGCATTATGCATCGCCACACCGCTCCGTCGCCTGGCGTTATGGCTTGGGGGGCAATTGGATAAGACACCCGCACCCCTTTGGTACGCATCGCCGGTACACTCAACAGCCACCGCTACATCTCCGACGTTCTGGAGCCTGTAGTCCTCTCTTAACTGCAGGACCTGCCAGCGGCCACGTTTCAACAGGAAAATGGCTCGCATCATGCAAAAATTCTTCACGGCCCACCAGGTGTCACTGCTGCAGTGGCCCGCCTGTTCTCCCGATATGTCGCCCATCGAACACGTCCGGTCGCTGATCGGCAACCGAGTGGCCTGGCAAGCACAATCCGCGGCTACGTCTGATGAACTGTGGCAACGTGTGGAAGCAGCCTGGACCGCCATACCCCAAGCCAACATCCAAAGCCTCTTTCGTTCGATGCCGCGGCGTGTAGCGGCTGTTATTGCCAGCCATGAGGGCCACACGAACTATTGATGTCTGTGTGTTCCGCAAGTCGCACGGGCCGGTAAGCTCAATCGTTTCATCTTTGCATCTGTTGTTATATGTCCCGTAAATCTGGCTTTGTTATCTCGTGTCCTTCTTGGCTTTGCATTTTGGGTGGCGAGCAGTGTATAACGTAACCCTTTTTCGTGTGCGAGATTGGTGTTACGCTATGTCTAAAACCATGACTAAGGAAATGCTAAACTAAATGAGAATACGATGCAATAGTTCCTAATTAAGCTTTTACAGTCAGACGAAACATATACAGAAGTCAGACGAAACATATACAGAAGTCAGACTTACATAACCTTTTATTGGTCCAGCACATTGATGAAATCTATAACATAGCACTGCGAGTTTTACACTTCACCTATGATAACTTAATTATCTATCGTATAATCTAACCTAACAACGATTGAACATCTCCACACACACTAAGTACCTGCTGTATCGTTTTTTTATCTAACGTTCTTATCACATTCTTACGTCACTCTCTCTGACGAGAAAAGTGAAAGTGTTGCCAACCTCATTCATGTGAGAGAGAAAATATCACGTTAAGTTGGCAAATATAAAGGAGAACAAACTCAAATTTACATAGGAAAAGGAACTAAAAAATGAAAGTTAAATTAGAACATACGTCACAAAGCGCACATGCAATATTAACGAAACTGAAAAACTGATAACTAGTAGATTATTTTATGCAAACAAGGGCGAAAATCCGCAACTCATTCGAACATATACACTCCTGTTTTAAAGACAATCTCTCAGTATTTTATTGCCGTTTATCAATTTTCTGTATCACACGGTTTTCCGTAGCTTCCCCAAGGTCACAAATTAATCAAAGCCATCTACATTTATATTACGTATTATCTCAATCTCAATCTTTTAAAGTTCATTACTCTTCTTCTCGATGATTTCAATTAAATATGTACCGACTTTCATTAAGAATCTGAGACACTCACATTTACTTTTTATTAACTTTGATTTTCTTACCGCTCCTCGCAAGGTGTCCATCTCTTCAGCAAGTCATCTATAATATTTTGTTGGCACTTCTTGCTTGTGCAGAGTAATGTCTTTCAAAACAGCAAAGGGTGTTTCTTTTTTGGACGCCGTTCAGTTTGCTTTTATTTTCCGTGTTGGACAGCGAATAAAAGTAAGCTGGATAGCCTTTAACAAGGTAAAATCGTTGGCCATTTCAAATGATGTCATATAAGCAAACTACTTATGATGTATAAGACTTTGCGCTCCGATCGTCCATTTCTCCCGGTAAAGCATCATATCCTTCCTGCATATCTCCAAGACAATGTTTCTATCGCCAAAAACTGGATTTGGAATTCTTCCTTTACCCGATTCTTCCTTTACCCGTCCTTTTTGGTAACCTATCTCAGATGTACACTGGTCACAAAAAGTTAAGGATGTTGCATGAAATAAAGAATGTATGTATTTTGAAAGAAATACGGGATTACGCCATATAATACAAATTTTGAAGATGACAATCCGATTTTTGGCGTAAATGTGACAAGGATGGTAAGTCAGATAATATCCGAAAACTTGAAAATTTTCATCGTCCTGGAGCGGGACTTGAACCCGCGTCTCCCAGATAGCGCCCGGGTATGCTAACCACTACACCACCCGGAACGACAAGGTTTCAAGTTCCCGATAGCATACCCGGGCGCTAGCTGGGAGATGCGGTTTCGAGTCCCGCTCCAGGACGATGAAAAATTTCAAGTTGTCGTATATTATCTGACTTACCATCCTTATCACATTTACGCCAAAAATCGGATTGTCATCTTCAAAATTTGTAATGTATGTATCTGTATCAAAGACGCATTGAAATAACATCAATGAGGCTACGTAACACAAACGCTAAAGAGTGCGTTTACAAAAATAACACTGAACAACAGTGGTTTTGTTACAAAGAAAACTTTAACGGTTTTGTATATATTTACGGGTGCTGGAACCAAATATGAAGCCACAATTGGTCCACGGCTCCAATTGTTTGTAATGAAACTCTATTGGGGTGAATGTTGTGTTACTTAAATGAATTTCCCTATGTTTTCCAACGGAGACATCTGTCTACAGTCAGGGTAGCCGTGTCTCTGAGACTAGACATACTGGCGCCATTACTTCCTGTTATGCAGTTCGTTCTGGGAAGGGGTAACAAAGCAGAAAATTTGTCATTTGAATGCATTTAATCGGTATTGAAGGACGTGCGTTTTCTTTTGGTTTTAAAAAGTAGTGTGGACTGTGCAAAGTGTGCGTTAAAAAATGCCACGCACTTGTGTAAACCATCCAAAAAGTTTCTGCTACCTTTGCGGACAATTTCCTTCAAATTATCAAAGGCGACATTTCGCACCGTTGATTAGAAAATCGTATGACCTTTATTTCCAATGCAAAATGGGTGATGAAGATAAATCTTGGGCGCCTCACATTTGTTGTAATTCATGTGTAAATTTGTTAACTGGCTGGTTGAAGGGAATCACGTCAAATTATATTTGAGGTACCAATGGATTGGAGAGAACCGAAAGACCACTCAACAGACTGTTACTTCTGCATCACTAAGATATCTGGAATTACAACTAAGATCAAAGACACGATTCAGTATCCCAGTATTCTTTCGGCCATAAGACCTGTTCCTCATGGTCCAAATCTTCCTGGCTGCCCCGGTGGCACAGTGGTCTAAGCGATGACCTCTGGCTCTCTCCCTTCCCTGGAACCAGTGGCTGTAAATTAGGGGCGGGTGACTGCTTACAGCCCATTGAGTTGCTCACGGTGGTCGTTAAATCTCCAATCTAATTAATACAGACATTTAACGTGGACCAGTAACATCAAACAAAGCCCCTCGCTCTTTCCACGTTTATATGAAGTCACAATTGGTCCACGGCTCCAATGTTTTGTAATGAAACTCTCTATTGGGGTGAATGTTGTGTTACTTAAATGAATTTCCCTATGTTTTCCAACGTTCCTCTATTTGCGGACAAGAATTGCATAACAGGAAGTAATGGCGCCAGTATGTCTAGAGTAATGGCTTTCAAAACAGCAAAGGCCGCTGTGGTGTAGCGGAAGCATATCCGGCACGTAACTGGAGAACCCTGGGTTCGACTCCCGGTGGCGGCCAATGAGAATTTTTCCGTGACTCACTTATAAACGTGGAAAGAGCGAGGGCCTTTGTTTGATGTTCCTGGTCCCCGTTAAATGTCTGTATTAATTATTCATTCACATTCTAGTTATTTCTTCAGTTGCTGCTTGCCATCTTTGGTGAATCCCCAGCATTGTGCGAGGCTCCAAGAGGCAACCTGCCAAATTGGCTTGGCAGTTAGTGTGTGTGAGTCTGGGGGAATTCGAGGCCGCTGTGGTGTAGCGGAAGCATATCCGGCGCGTAACTGGAGGACCCTGGGTTCGACTCCCGGTGGTGGCCCATGAGAATTTTTCCGTGACTCACTTATAAACGTGGAAAGAGCGAGGGCCTTTGTTTGATGCTCCAATCTAAAAAAAAGAGGATGTTCCTGTATCTGCATAGTCGTAGAGTTTAGATGATAGTGATACTGATGAAATAAATTCTCACAGCGAAGAAGATATTGAAGTACAAGAAGACCCAGATTTCTCAGAAGATTCTGTGCCTCACCTTATAAATCAGGGAGAATTAAATGATCTGGTTCGTGACCTTTATTTAGCTAGAAGTCTGGCCGAAACATTGGCTTCAAGATTGAAGGGACGGAATCTTTTACAACCAAGTACAAAAGTATGCAGTTTTCTTCGAAGACAGCAAGAGTTTGCACACTTATTTTAGAAGAGTGGGGATCTTGTGTACTGCAATAATATACATAGACTTACTGTTTGGAGCCTTAGGACAGCAACACAAACCTGAAGAATAGATACTTTTTATACATTCCTCAAAAATAAGCATAAAGCTGTCTTTCTTCATAACGGAAATATATATCCGTCAGTACCTGTTGCATATGCTGCATACATGAAATAAACTTATGCAAATATAACTGTTGCTTCGAAGTACAGTATACGCAAAACACTCAAGGAATATTTGTGGCGATCTTAAAGTGATAGCTTTGCTCCTTGGTCTACAACTTGGATACACAAAATAATGCTGCTTTCTCTATAAATGGAACAGTAGGGACAGCAGTTCTCATTACATTAAAATGACCTGGCCTAGAGGAAAGTCCTTAATTCCAGGTAATAAAAATGTTGTTGCTGAGAATTTAGTAAGTCCTCAGAACGCGTACTTACCACCGCTTCACATCAAACTGGGTTTGATAAAACGTTTTGTAAAGGCATTGAAAAAGATAGATAATCCTTTCGTTTTCTAAAGAACGAGTTCCCAAAAATGTCTGAAGCCAAAATTAAACAAGGCATTTTTATTGGTCCACAAATAGAGGAACGTACGCTTAGAAAAATATCTTCACATATGTACCTAAATACTATTACGTACCTTATAATCCATAGCCGATATGAAGCACATTGTTGGTGTGTTAATTTAATTTCTTTGTGGACACACTGATGAATTTCAACCAAGCCGCGATTCTTCCAGTTATAATTCCTTCGGTAGGTAAAACATCTGAATTTATTCTTTCATTCATGTACATTATTGCACGTTGATTTCAACACTCTAAATGCTGAGTATGTACATGCCGGTAACATTTCTTAATCCATCGTTGCTCACATGCAGCTGTGGCACAACCAGTTAAAACTTGGTCTAAAACATTTCACCATTGAAATCCAAAAAACAATTTAAAATCACGCCATGCCCAAGATCCCCACTATTCCGCAATCAAACTCCCATTAAAATTATCGTTAAAGCTTTTCGACTTTTTTAAAGTCATCGTCAGAACTATCATCTGGAACTTATGCGTGATCTTGCATTTCAAGGCACTTTGAATGAGACTGAAGCTGCTACCTGGAAGTCCTTTAAAGATGAACATTTTCGGTAACGAAAGGCAGAAAATTATAAAGAACTTGTTACTGAGCTTCTTGAAAACTATAAGGCCGTGGGATGCAATATGTCCCTTAAAATACATTTCCTTCCCTCGCATCTGGACTTTTTCCCACAGAACTTAGGAGCTGCAAGTGATGAGCAAGGAGAACGTTTTCATCAGGATATATGTACCATAGAAAACAGCTATCTCTGAAATGCTAGCTGATTACTGTTGGGAAAATGTTGCCTGGACTGATGAGTCGAGATTCACGTTGGTACATGCATATGGCAGGATACGACGAGTACGGCGCGAACTACATGAAGCGATGGATCCTTCTTGCCAGCACGGTACTCTTCAAGCTGGTGGGGCTGGCATTATATTTGAGGACTGTTTACATGGACTGAAATGGGACCATTTATACGTGTGACATCGTCCCTCACAGGTCAACGTTACCGGGATATCCTGGACGACCATTTCCTCCCGTTTGTGCGTCTTCAACATCCCAATGGGGACCTCATACTACAACAAGACAATGCACCGTGCCATCGCTCCCGAATTGTATCCGAATGGTTGGATGAACACTCCACCGAAGTGATCTCGCTTCCTTGACCAGCTAGGTCACCTGAGCTCAATCCCATCGAGCACATTTGGGATGCCATCGAGAGAGATGTTCGTGGCTCTGACCCCCTCCATCAATTCTTCGTGAACTGTGGGAGCTTTTGTTCAGTGGTCGTGGATCCGTATAACTTCCCAACGCTTCTGGTGTCTTGTCGAGTCCAAGCCGAGACGAATCGCCGCCGTCATCAGGGCGAAAGGTGGTGCTACACGTTACTAGACAGGTATCTCTAATTCAGTTACTCTTCAGTATATCTTTTCAGACTTTTATAGAATTAAGAGGAAATTTGATAATTTCTAAATCCGAAAAATTATGATATTACGAGGAAGATTTGAGAAAACAGAAAATGGTTTTCTCAATTGTTAGATATGAAGATGTTTTTGGAAAATTCTTTTCAAATGAAAGATTGCAGTTTTGAGAATAGACGGACAAAGTTATCGCATTAGTACTATTTGTTTGAAAATGCCGGAAAATTTGACTAAATACTTGTTTTTAAACTCTGTTAAGCTAAAGAGATTTTTTCTTTTTTAATTTACTGAATTAATAAGAATTATGTGAAGCTCTGTGCTGTCAGGAATGATAAGGACATATTTTCTTGCTAGAATTTTCTCTCCTTGAAACATCATTTATCACACTCACAGGGTGGCATTCTCACTAGTTAGAAAAAAACTGAATCACTGTAGTAGCTTCCTTTGAATTTTCCCATTACGATTAGTCTTCAGCCATTTAGCCGTTCGTCTGTGATTAGTCTGCCAGCTATTAGATCTCTGGGTCTGATCAATCTTTCTCATGATCGCTGAATTGTCTGAGATCGATACTTTGAAGGGTGAAATGACGAACACGGGTAAATGTGTTCTTTCACTTTGTGGGCTTTTTATCGACGAGATTTAGTTTCTCTTGTGCACTCACGAACATCAAACAGTTTGCTTTCGGTGCTTTGGTTAAAGCCACTGTATCGGTCTTCTTGCTTTCTTTACGAGAAATATGTAACGGAAAAATGGGTGTAAGATTCTCTAGCCCCGGTTCAGAGAGGATAATTATAAATATGTACTCTTATGATAAATATGGTACGCTTCTTCCTGCGTGGAATTTCTTTGTTCGCACCATTTTGGAGCAGAGCGAAAGAAAAAAGCATGCTTTAAGCCAGCTAGTATTTTACAAAACGCTATTAGCCCCATTAGATTCGGCTTAGAATATAAGCATGCCAAAGTATTTTGAAATGTGTGGTACTTGTGTTGTGGAAAGGGATTGTTTTTCATGGGGTGTGTTAAAGTGAGAGCCGCACGCTTAAGGGTGTTTACATGTACCAAAGTAGTTAGGGATTAACTCCGAAACACGTTTACGTGGGAAGTTGGAGAAATTCCTTTTGTCAGGAAAAACACGTGTTTTATTTTTGTGGCAGACGGGATTTTCCTCTAAGGGAGCAGAGAGGTCCCTTGGATAGGAATCTCAGGGAGCGCAACGTTTTTGAAAAGCGTCGGTTTGTTTTGAGTAGGCGGAGCCGTTAGGTGGTTTACGAAAAGCGCGAAGTACGGTCTAGGGTCCATAAGACGGACGGAGACCTGGCCTACAAAAAGTCTTTTATTAACCTGCTCTACTATAATTCCCGAGACACATAGTCACATCGAATTAAACTACTTGCTGTTGCTATTAAAAGAGAATTCTGGACTCAGGTGTGTGATTCTATGGATCAGATCAACAAAGAAAGTGTAAGAACTCTTGTTGGATCGCAATTATATTATATAAAGAGGCGGAAAGGAGCAATGGTTGTTGCGAATGGGGCTGTGAAAATAGTCTTCTTGATTTTGTAAACAAAGGTGGGAGACAAAACTCCTACCAGTTTATTTAGTAAATTTGAAAAGCTCTCGCCATCTATCTGGTAGTATGAGGATTCCATCATCTCAAAACTTTGCAAGTTTTGGGGCAAAGAACTGGTCAAGGTGATCTTCGCAATTCTCCAAAGAAGCGAAGCTCTTTTCGTTGAGCGAGTTCTGAACAGATAGGAATAAAAGCAAATCTGAAGGCACAAGGTCGTTTCAATAGCGCAGATAAGACAGAAGATCCCAGACAGGCTCTAACAATTTTTTCCTTAGGAGCCAAAGAAACATGAGGTCGGTTGACCGTTTCTGGACGTTTGTCATAAAGTGTGACATCAGGTGGCCCAATTGGAAACAACAACTGTTAGAATTGATTGGTATTACGAGCTGTTGCCGAGCAGAGAAAGCAGAGACCCTCCCAGCCCCACCACACAGAGCGCAATACCCTCTTGGAATGCAAGCCGGCTTTTGGAGTTGCTAATGACTGATCATCTTGCTTGTTGCCTCCCCAATGTCGCAGTGGTCTAAGCGATGGCTTCTGATAATTCGTCCAAAAGGGGTGGGGGTTCGAATCCCGGTGAGGCATGGATGCAGTTTGTCTTACGGCACCAGTTCTCTCCCATCCTTGGAACCAGTGGCCCTAAATTAGGGACGGCGACTGCTTATAAGCCACTGAGTTGCTCACGGTGGTCGTTAAACCTCCAATAAAAAAAATTAAATCTTGCTTGTTCCATTATCTTTTCTTCTCCACTTTAGTATACAAAAAGATATGTAAATCATCGTTTTCATTCCATTTGACCGATGAATTGCAAACAGATATGCGTTCAAGAATATTTTTCTCACTCAAATCTAGCGGTACCGAAATCTCAAGGTGATTTACATATCCGGATAAACATTATTTTCACCCCTTCTTTCCTTGATGTACGGTGTTAACATAAATCAGTTCAATAACACAATGGTCCATTTTCGTTCAAGTGGTAGAAATGTGAGTTGCGAGAAATTACAAAATGCACGCAAAACGTTTCCTTTATCGAAAGAAATCCGAAGCAAAAAGAGCTTTCCGAATCGACCCACTTGGAACACAGATATGGACGAAAGTGTAATATAACGTTATTCCCCTAACGGAAAAATTGTGCACTGTCTGTAGAAGGAAATGGGCGTGAAATGTTACTCATAGGCATGAGTGTCATAGGAAGAAAGAAATTGCAATCTGATATTTTGAACAGAAAACATAGTTGAGTATAGAAATACACATTGCCGTTCCCTAGAGGAGGACTGTGTACCACGAAAAAGTAGGAAATAAACGCAAAATGTTTTTCATAGATGGAGCGATGCGATGGAAGTATTGTCCAACTACGACTTTGAGAAGAGGTGATAATGAGAAAACGGTAAATACAATACAATGTCACTGGACACCTAGAAGAGATACACAACATATCATTTATTGACATACAGTAGTACGGTGTTGGTCCACATTTGGCCTTAATGCATGCTCTAACCCTTCGAAATATGCTTTCGACAAGGTTTTGGAACAAGCGATAGGTATGCGCTTCCATTCAGAATATAATGCTGCCGCTAACTGTTGCTTAGTAGTAGTCCTTGGTTCCAAACTTCTTATGCAACGCTCTAATTAATTTCCTAAGTGCTCTATGGGATTAAGATCAGGGCTTTGTGCTGGCCAGTCCACACACAATACGGAATTATCGTCAAACCACTCCGTAACAGTCCTTGCTTTATGGCTCGGTGCATTGTCCTGATGGTACCAACAAGGCTCGGTTCCATAGTATTGCCACAGAGTTGCTAGGGCATAATTGTCCAGAATATCAAGGTACACTTGCTGTTAACATGTTTTTCCACTATAACCAATGGGCCGGGACCATACCACGAAAAACACCCCCACACGAGCACACTGCTAGCTCCAAACTTGACCGTAGGAACAGTAGTACACTGTGGTAAATAGCGTTACCCCGGCTGTCGCCATACCCACACACGGCCATCAGACTGATAGATCATGTATCTGGATTCATCAGTCCATAGTACCCGTTTCCATTGATCTACGGTCTAATGTTCTTTACACTATGGTAAACGGCGAGTAGCATTCCGAGTGGAGATGAAAGGCTTATGAGCAGCCGCACGACCACGGTAACCCATGTAATGAAGTTCTCTGCGAATAGTACGTGTACGTACCGAGGTTCCAGCATTTTTATTCACCTGCACACTGAGGTCTTGTGCAGTACTCCATCGAGTAGCTGTAACGATTCTCCTGAGGCTTCAAGGTCCTCTATCACTGAGTTTCTTTGGTCTGCTGGTACGTTTTGCTACTTCAGGCACGCCATGTGTCTTCCACTTATTCAGTACATCCAAATGAGTTGACTAGGGTATGTTTAAACGTCTCTCGGTTTCTGTTATGGACAACCCACTAATATAACACCCAACAATCTTTCCTTTTTCAAAGTCAATTTTCTCCCGCCGCGACATTTCACTCAACCTCACTGTGCGATATGATCGCGGTCAGCTGCAGGCTTGTTTTTATACCGTTTGCAGCTGTATCGTGCATCTTAACAACGCATCAGATCCGTTCATTTGCTTTTGAAGGGGTGCTCGGGGACTTTTGTCAATATATTGTGTTGTAAACAAAAATATGCACTTATGCCCTGAAGTAGCAACAATTCTGCATTATGAAAATTTTGTAATGATGCACAAAAGATACTTCAACATGAACGCTAGAACCCGTAGACAGAATATTTTAATTTTGAATTTTAGAAGCAGAAATATGCACCGAGTGATCACTGAGTTATGCCTACCCCTATCAAAAGTGGATGTGGCCCGTTGACCCCGTGTTCCTAGAGGGCGCTGTTAGTCGACCGACGTAGCATACGAGGTCCAATCAAGGCCCATATACAACAAAGTACTTACTTTACTTAAGCCTGTCTATGCCCTCCCTCAAAGTAGTCTCCTTGGGCAGCGATACACTGCTGCCTGCGTGTTTGCCACTGATGGAACGCTCCCTGGAAGTCCTGTTCGCGAATCGTGTCAAGCAAAGTCTGCGATTTGTGCTGGATCTCGTCCACGGTTTCAAAACGGCAACCCTTGAGCTTCAGCTTCATCTTCGGGAACAGAAGGAAGTCGCAGAGGGCCAAATTCTGCGAGTAAGGGTAGTCATGCTGTTGCGGCTGCAAAACTGGCGTGTTGCTAACGCTTTGTGAGCTGCTGCATTGTTGTGATGGAACAGGAAATCACCCCTGCGCCACATTTCAGGTCGTTTGCGGCGAATGTCCTCCCTAAGACACCGCAGGTTATTGCAGTAAAAAAAGAGGTGACGGTCTGCCCTTGGGGGACGAATGCACGGTGCACAACCCCACGAATGTCGAAGAACACGACGAGCATGTTTTTGGTTGCACTCTGGACCTCGCGGAGATTCCGGGTTCTTGCACTACGACGACTGTTGTTTGGTCTCCGAGTCGTAACCGTAGACCCAAGTTTCGTCCCCAGTGATGACCCGAGACAGGAACTTTGTTTCATTCACCACCTGCTGACGAAGACCTTGACAAAGGTCGACACTGAGCGCCTTCTGTTCGGGGTTCAAAATCTTTGGCACAAGCTTTGCGGCAATGCGGTGCATGTTCAAAAACGACGAGAGAATTTCTTGCACTGCTGCGTATGACACATTGACGATGGTGGTAATGTCTTGAATGGTTCTCCGACGATTTCATGCACCAGTTTTTTTTGTCCACATTTTGGGAGGTTTTGCCTGCGGACGGTGGTCCTGACCTCTCGTCGTCTTCCAGTGCCGTTCTGCCGCTCTTGAAGCACGACTGCCACTAAAAACACCTCACACGACTCATTGCTTAATTGCCGTAAGCCTACCGCAACATTTAACGCGTCTCCGCTCCCGATTTGCCGAGTTTGACGCAGAATTCTATGTTCACTCCCTGCTCTAGTTTGCAGTCCATACCGAAATCGCAACTGTGTTCTGCACGTGGTCACTGTTACCGCGCTACGTACCTAGTGTCGGAACTTTTTGATCGCACTACGTATATACAGTGTGAGTGGAACAGTAAGCAGTAAAATTCAGAGTGTGATGGGAACCTGCAAGGATTTATCGGACTTTGAGAAAGCATAGATTGTGGGAGCTCAGAGAGCGGATGCCTGGATTTCCCAAATGTCTGAATCGGTGAGTTGTGCGCGAGGCACAGTAGTTAGTGTATTAGGACTGGCGTAAACATGGTCAAACAACAACCCGGAGGTAAAAGTGCACAGGACAGCGAAGGGTTGATGCAAGAGGCGACCGTCGTGTTAGACGACTCGTACAGGTCAACCAATGTAGCACTGTTCAACAGTTGACTACTGATGCAACAGAAGTCGATCCGGAACAGTATCTGTCATGACCATGGGTCGCAGCTCCCAGGTATGGGCTGTAACAACAGACGACCCCGAAGACATCCTCTCCTAACACCGGTTCATCGGTGCAAAAAACTCACCTGGTGCAAAGATCATGCAAGTTGAACATCGGATGACTAGAAATAAGGTGTGCTGGTCTTTACTACATACACCCTGTGGATGATCGTGTAAGTATTTGGTTCAAACAATGTGAGGCATTCAGTCCATCCTACATGGTCTCCCTCCACAGTGTAAGCCGGTGAATTCGGTTGTATTGGGTGGCGTATGGTTACCGGGCAGGAACTCGGACTCCTGGTGCAAGTGGAACAACCTATGACTGATGCCCACTATTGTGAATTGCTTGATGACTGTACAGCTAGCAACGTTGCACTTTTTCCCGAAGAGCGACGGGGTTTTCCAAGATGACAATGTGCGGAGCAACAGGTCCAATGTTGTGCGGTAGTGGTTTGAGGAACATAGTTCAGAATTCCAGCATGAACTTCCTCGATATTAATCCCATAGAGCACTTGTGGGGCATTATGGAACGGCATATCAGGCATCTAATTACTCCAATCGCCTCCATATCTGCATTGAAGGCCGCACCACACACAGCTTATTTGGCCATACCTCACAACTGCTTCTGGCATCTTATTGAATTAATGCCACATTGGATAGCTGCTGTACTGAGAAGGAAAGGAGGACCTACGAAGTAATAGGCCGGTGGTCATAATTCAGTGATCACTAAGAGTATATTGAATCGATACCACGTCGGATAGCTACTGTACTGAGGGCGAAAGGAAGACTTACGAAGTATTAGGTAGGAGGTCATAATTCAGGAATCACTCAGTGTATGTTGAATCGATGCCACGTCGGATAGCTACTGTACTGAGGAAGAAAGGAGGACCTACGAAGTATTCGGTCGGTAGTCATAATTCAGTGATCACTCAGTGTATGTTGAATCGATGCCATGTTGGATAGCTGCTGTACGTAGGAGGAAAGGAGGACCTACGAAGTATTAGGTAGGAGATCATAATTCAGTGATCACTCAGTGCATGTTGAATCGATGCCACGTCGGATAGCTGCTGTAGTTGGGAAGAAAGGAGTACCTACGAAGTATTAGGTCGTTACTCATAATTCAGTGATCACTCGCTGTATGTTGAGTCGATTCCACGTCGGATAGCTGCTGTACTGAGGGAGAAAGGAGGACGTACGAAGTATTAGGTCGGTACTCATATTTCAGTGATCACTCACTGTATGTAGAATCGATTCCACGTCGTGTAGCTGCTGTACTGATAGTGAAAGGAGGACCTACGAAGTATTAGGTAGTGTGACGTACCTGCCAGCAGGACACACACGACATAAAGGCACATAGCAATCAAAATGAACGTCTGCGTAGCTCAGTTGGTAGAGCGACTTGTTCCGGAATAAGTGGACTCGGGTTCGAATCCTGGCGTACACCAAAAATGACGGAGAAATTTACTTCGTTATAGTAGGTGATCATAATTCAGTGATCACTCATTGTATATAAATACAATATACATTTAGGTCGTTTGCAGCTAAAATGTCTAATGATGCAAGAAAACCATACACGCTACCTCATTCTGCAAAATAAAGGGTGTTGCTTTCAATAGTACTCGAAAACCTTCCAGGAAAGCCACGATCCCACATCTGTATCACTTGTCTGGTTTTGTGGACAGGAACTATCTGATGCTAGACTCCACATCCACCACTGATGCGAAGTATGATCCAGAGATGGAAACGGGTCAGTGGGCTGACAATTTCTTGCAGGTCAAACGTGTCAGGTCAAGGTGCTTCTGAGTCCTGACCCGAATTCGATTCGGTTTTACTTCCTTCCATTTTTGAAAAGTAAAAAGAAATTTTCAAACAAAAGAGCGATCTGTGGAATTTTGTGCTCGATACTATTACGCGCGGACTGAAAAATGATTTGTCATGCAATATGTAAGAAAAGAGGAAGAGTGTCCCTTCCTTCTGAGAGGAAATAATGAAACCAACATCCACATTTTGGAAACTTCAATTCCTCATAAGTTCGTGCAAATTGCTGTGAAATATATTCTGAAACTTGACATGCTATCAAGAAATCAGCGAAACCCGAAATTAAACATTCAACAAGTTACTTGCAATAATTCAAAAATTTTAACACTATCATCATAAGAATTAAGGGGAACAGCTTTAGCATTACTGAGGAGTGACTTTTTGACTCTCGCAGATGTGTTTGGAAACACACTGGCGGAAAGTGAAAAAAGAGCACCAAGAAGGAAACGTCTGATACCAACGAAATTTATACAGCATAATAACGGAATACAGAGGATAACGTGATCAAAGCATTATGGTAAAATACAGCTCTATTTGCTGGTAAACTGAAAAATAACTTTTCCATGTAACATGGTTAGTACGAGGTTGAACCGCCATGAACTGCGTCACACAGTGCAATTCTGGCATGGAGTCTGTCGTGCAGATGTTGGATGTAAGTTTAGGGGTATTGAGTTCCAAGCATCCTCAACTTGGACGCGTAAATCGGGGATGGTCGTGGCTGGCCGTGGAGACCGGATAAGTCGTTGTCCCATAAAATCCCACACGTGCTCAATGGAGGACAAATCCGGTGAACGTGCAGGCCATGGAAGTTGTCTCACACCCTGAAGTGCATGTTGCGTTGCACATGCCGTGTGTGAGCGTGCGTTATCTTGCTGGAAAACACCACGATGGAACGACCTTACAAATGGCACAACAACGGGCTGAATGATATTGTTGATGTAGGAGGAGCTATTTAACGTACGCGGTACAAACACTAGTTGTGTACGGGAGTGATAGCTGATCGCTCCCCACACCAGGAGACCAGGCGTAGGCCCTGTGTGTTGCTGGCGGATGCAAGAAAGGTGAAGACGCTCCCCTTTGCGTCTGCGAACACGCATACGGCCATCCGAGGCTCCCAAGCAGAATCTGCTTTTATCGCTGAACACGACAGATCGCCATTGCGTTCTCCAGTGCAGAAGTTGGCGACACCACTGCAGCCGTTTCTGACGGTGGGCTGGAGTCAGGGGTACACATGCCAGAGGCACACATGCACGTAGTCCTACATCCAGTAGATGGTTGCGGATTGTTCGCACAGTCACCTCAGGTGCAACGGCAGCTCGGATTTGCGTCGCAGTGGATGTTATGCTTGACAACGCCGCTCTTCTTATGCGTCGATCGGTCCGCTCATCAGTCCATCTGTGACTACCGGTTCCACGTCTTCTCGTGTGAGAATGTTCCTCGGACCATCTACGCCACCATCGTACCACCACCGATACTTCCCGTCCAATTCGCTCCGCAATACGACGATACGACCACCCGGCCTCGCGTAGTCTGACTAGACGACCTCGCTCAAAGTCCGATAACTGCTGAAATCGTACACGTCTTCCATGTCCAGGCATTGCAGCTTCTTCAGGATCTTCGCACGTGTCCGTACGCCGACGGCTGATTACATTCACTTTGCCGTACTCCTTAAATACCACCGACGATAATTTGCATATTATGCCGTGCTATGGCGTAAGCGCTCACCGGTTGGTCCCAAAATTAACATCACACCTACGTAAACTCGACCCCATTAACATATGTACATTTCATGATCGTCCGCCAATTTCTTCTTGGTGTTATTTTTTCACTTTCCAGCAGTGTATGTGTGAAAACGTTAGGTTATGTTTTGCAAATGAAGCACCACAGTTTTCAACGTTTCCTGTAAGTGAGTAAATTATTATAGACACGACGCCGACCACGACAAATCTGTATATACATATATACAGATCTGGCATCAGATAGTTCCTGTCCACAAAACCTGACGAGTGATACAGCTGTGGGATCGTGGCTTTTCTGGAAGGTTTTCAAAATACTATTGGAAGCAAAACCCTTTAATTTGCAGAATGAGGTAGCGTGTATGGTTTTCTTGCAGCATTAGGCATTTTAGCTGCGAACGACCTAAATGTATATTGTATTTATATACAATGAGTGATCACTGAATTTTGATCACCGACCTAATACTTCGCAGGTCCTCCTTTCCTCCTCAGTACAGCAGATATCCAACGTGGCATCGATTCAACATGCACTGAGTGATCACTGAATTATGACCACCTACCTAATACTTGGTAGGTCTTCTTTCTTAAAAATAGCGTTAAGAACAATAGTCCTCAAGTATAGAGTTAGGATGGTAGACTTAATTTAAATAATTGGTGACCGAATGAATCATCTAAATTAAAGCTAAAATATCGAGGTTTAGATGATGATGTGGTCACCACCAATTTTTTGGAACCTATAATACCCTATTTATTCCCTCACGTTTGATTAAAAAAAGTTTATAATAATTTGAAGAACATTTTTTGTAAATTGATAAACTTTTTCAAGCAATGCTCCATGCATTTTTTTTTATCAATTTATGGTTGTTGCATCTAGTTTAGCAATGTAACAGATGTTCGTCTTTTTTGTTCTTTTTTTTTTAAATGTCCTAAGCCTCATTTCTTTTGTATTGTTTCTTGTAGTGTATCTCTTGGGGTTTGTTTGCTCTTTCTCATTTGAGGTTTGAAAATCGGTTCGGTGGTTTTATGTTTGACGGCCATCCTTTGATCTGCAAACGGGCTTTTTTGTTCCAATTTCCAAGTTTTTTTTCCGGTTGATATTTTTTCTCCTGCTTTTTTGGCTTGTGCCTTTTTTCAAACTTAAGGTTTTTTAGAACAATGCTTGTAATATGTAAACTTTTTCAAGCAATGATCTACCTATTATTTATCAGATAATGATTGTTATCTCTAGTTTTGTGGTGTAGTCGTGTTCGTCTTTCTTTTGTAATGTTTTTTGCCGGATCTCTTTAACTGATCTCTGAGTGTGAGTTGGGCAATGGTTATTCGGTTGGCTGGATGGGGTTTGTTGTCCCGTTTTAGATAGTTGAATTTTTCCTAATTCTAATTTTGTCCTTAGGAGCAAACCGAATAAGCAGAAACCCACACTTTTATGGTCTATGTAGAAATGTGGGAGCTTTTCTTCGTGATTGCCCCTGACGAAGCCATGAATAAACTCTGCCACGTGATCTGCAATCCTTGTTTTTCTCCTGGTTGAAAAATTGTTTTTTGCTTGCTCGGGTACACTTTTGTTTTGCAGGTTTGGCTTAATTTTTTATGTTTTTTAAAAATTTGGTTTAGTTTGCTTTCCTCATTTTGTTGTTATATGTATACAGATATATCCGGGTCGATGTCGTGTTCAATAATGTGACGTCCGTATCCAGGGGTTTAGGCCCAGGTCCAACATTTTTGACGCGTTTCCAATTCTGGCGCCATCCTTTCAGGAAATGGGACATGGAACAGAACCAGTGGTAGCTGGATGGTAAGATCTCAACCCTTTCAGTTCCAGCAGTTTTGTCCCATAGTTCTGAAAGCGTGACTTGGGGGAATTTTCCACTTGCAACAACGCGCTCTTGATATTGAGCGCTGGTAGCATACGCGCCAAAGCGTCATGGACCTGCTAAAGTTGTTGTTCAGCATGGAAGTTCCTGTCCCCAGGCCGACCATCTGTCGCCAATTCCCAATGCACAGGACCCTCATGATTCGCACCATGACTTTCCTTTCAAACAGCCTTCTTTGTACCATTGGCTGGTGAGGCCACTGCTTCCCATTGGTACGATAACGTAAGAATATCCACATCCACATTTTACCACATGTGACGATAAAACGCCAAAAACTTGATTTGACAGCAATATTCCACAAAGAACTACACATTGTTCCATTTATTGGGTTGCCATTTTGTGATGAACTATTCGATCGCGCCTGCAGGTTAAACCAAACTGCTGTAGGTGACGAACGATATTGGATTGGGAAGACCCGACTTCAGGTGCCAGCTGTCGTGTTCTGATACCGTGGTCCGCCCTTTGCAGCTTCTACCAGGGTGTCAGTGATGGTGGTTTTTAGACGTCATCACCTCGGCTTATCTTCGAAACTAATGCACCTAGCATTTAAAATCCAGGTCCATTTTCGTTCAGTGTTGCTGTCCACTGTATCTTTTTCTTCAACTACACAAATTTCATCGCTGCTGCTTCCATCTTTAATTCCTTTTTTCCAATAATGTCGTAGAAGCACCCGAATAGCACATATATCGTCCTCTGTCCTCTGCTCATCTGATAACGCAACATGGCTCCGTGCAAAATGCACGTCATCAGCCTCGTGGGTTTCACGTTATAGCGGTATCCAGTCGACGCGTTTTGCATAGAAAGGGAAGCTCAGCAGGTTGCGTGTAGCTGTGTAGGAATGGAGGCTCAACATGTTGCGTGTAGCTCAAAATGGGACCAATTTTTGCTTCGTCCTGGTATTACTCGGCAGGGAATATGCGGGCATTTCCTGCTCAAAATTATAAAGGCTTTTCTTGCTAAATGGGGCGTAAATGTGAATCATAATTTTATAGGTAACTGTGCTTTTAGAAGTCCCATGGGAAAAATTATTTTGCACCCAAAAGCGAGGAATGCTATGCACATAATAATACCTACATACATTTAACGTGGACTAGGAACATCAAACAGAAGTCATCGCTCTTCCTACGTTTATAAGCGAGTCGCGGAAAAATTCTCATTGACCGCCACCGGGAATCGAACCCAGGGTCTTCCAGTTACACGCCGGGTATACTTCCACTGCACCACAGCGGCCTCGAATTCTTCCAGACTCACATACACTAACTGCCAAGCCAATTAGCGGTTTGTTTCTTGGAGCCCCGCACAATGCTGGCGATTCATCAAAGATGGTAAGCAGCAACTAAACAAATAATTAGAAGGCGAATAAATATTAATACAGACATTTGACGTGGACTAGGAACATCAAACAGATGTCATCGCTCTTTCCACGTTTATAAGTGAGTCACGGAAAAATTCTAAACGTGGAAAGAGCGATGCCTTCTATTTGATGTTATGCACATAATTGCGAAGTTTTCGTGACTTATCACTACAGTTTTAACACTACGGGAGTAAGCACATATTTCGTTTTGCAAATTATTTGTAGCAGTATCTACGTCCCTAAAATTCAGATTGGAAAATTATTTTTTCGAAGAGATACAGCTTACTAGGGAAAATATTTTATGCATAATGTCTACACAAAATAATATACAGCTTTTTCTTTAGGAGGCGAAGATATAATTTTAATTTGTCTCTATTTTTATTATTCTAATATTCCGATTTGAAAAATTCTTTTTACGAAAGTTAAGATGCGTTTCAGAGAATATTTTGCTGGTATTCTCGATTTTTCATAATAAACAGTTCTGTTACTAGGTTATGTTACGGTGCATTTCGGTCATTCGTTATGGCAAGGATTGAGAGCATTATTCACTTTAAATAACGCTCAATTTTTCCGCCAAAAGGCGCATATGTAAAAATTGTTTTCTCGCTACGTCTGCTTCTAAAACTCGTATTTGGAAATTTCATTTTCCATCGCACACGTGCCAATACAAAGAATATTGTGCGCAATTTTCTACTTTTTTAAAATGCGAAGTTCCTCCTCAGGTAGTACAGCCCTGCAGTTTAATGTTTAATGTGGGCCCAACACTGAACTACCGTATTTACGATTACACAAATGTATTTTTTTAAATGTATTTAGATTGCTCACTCTTTTCACGCTTTCATGTGGTCCGTTTGATTTTTAGTTCCATAATCTTTTATTACACCGTCGGCATTTATCTTTGCAATTATACAATTATACACTTTCCACATTTTGAGCAACAAGCAAGACCAGACAACGCAGAATTATTCACCTGTTCCTTAACGAGACGAAACAATTTCCAGCATTCACTCTTCCCCTTGTGGTTTTGAACAAGCACGTATTTGCTGGCCTCGACACCTTTCTCAACCTCCTTAATATTAAATCCATCAATATTAACAAATAAGGAGTTAATTTCGACATGATATATCATGGGAAAGCGATGTTCACACAGTCGAAAACCTCTGAATGTTCAATGTAAAAGATGCGATGTGAAAAGTAACACTTAATCATACAGGGAACTTCGCACGGAGAGAGCGAATCAGCTGAAAAGCAGGCAAACGGCGTTTGCTTGTATCTTGCCCTGGACAATCGCACTGTAAAAGAACGCAAAGGAAGTATCTTTTTTACGCTTTCCAACCGTAGGTTGAAGAAGCGTATATGCTCCAGCTTTTTCCGTCCGTCTGTCTGTCTATCTGCACGATAACTCACGTAAAAATGGCTTGATTTCGATGAAATTTTAGTATGTGGTAGGGGACCACCAGGGGACGAATCCTATTGAAAATGGGTGAAGTGGGGTCAAAGGTCACGTCATAAGAGCGGGATCCATTTCATTGCCTTTATGCGTCATAACATGCGTAAATATGATTCGATTTCGATGAAATTTCAGTATGTGGTAGGAAACTATCTGGGCACGAACCCTATTGAAAATTGGCAAATTGGGGTCAAAGGTCAGGCAGGGCATAAGAGCGGGATTTATTCCATTGCCCTTATGCGTCATAACTTGCGTAAAAATGGTTCGATTTCGATGAAAGTTTGGTATGTGGTAAGGAACCACCTGGGAACGAAACCTATTGAAAATGGGTGGAATGGGGTCAAAGGTCAGGACATAAAAGCGGGATCCATTTCATTGCCTTTGTGCGTCATAACATGCGTAAATATGGTTCGATTTCGATGAAATTTTAGTATTTGGTAAGGAACCACCTGGGGACAAATCCTATTGAAAATGGGCGAAATGGGGTGAAAGGTCAGGGCATAAAGGTGGAATCCATTCCATTGCCTTAATGCGTCATAACATGCGTAAATATAGTTTGATTTCGATGAAATTTTAGTATTTGGTAAGGAACCACCTGGGGACGAACCCTATTGAAAATGGGAGAAATGGGGTCAAAGGTCAGGGCATAAAGGGGGGATCCATTCCATTGCCTTTATGCGTCATAACATGCGTAAATATGGTTCGATTTCGATGAAATGTTAGTATGTGGTAGGGAATCACATGGGCACGAACTCTGTTGAAAATGGGCGAAATGGGGTCAAAGGTCAGGACACTGGAGTGGGATCCATTCCATTGCCCTTGTGCATCATAGCTTACCAAAAAATGTTTCGATTACGACAAAACGTTTTAATGTTGTATCGGAGGTATAGTGAACCGGTTCTGTTGAATATCAACGAAATGGGGTCAAAGGTCATTGCACAAAAGCAAGATTTATTCCACAGCCATTTTTCTCATAACTTGCGTAAAACTGCTTCTATTGCGACAAAACTTTAGTATGTTATTCTTGAGGTGTACTGAACCGGTTCTGTTGAATATCATCGAAATGGGGTCAAAGGTCGGGACACAGGAGCCAGATTTATTCCACAGCCATTATCCTCATAACTTGAGTAATAATTTCTGGTATGTTGGAAAGCGTATCATAATCAATGCATTGAATGATTTTACTAACTTGTTATGATATGGTGTCAGTGTGTCTGACGTCGGTTGGTGGAAATCTTCGTTGCTTTAAGAAAGAGACGACAATATTTTTGCATGGCAAATCATTATTCACTCCGTGGGCAGCACTATCGGTTACAGAATTCGACAACGCGTATTTTCCTTTGGAATGTATTTTTCTCTTTTTAAAAATATAACGGGAATAAAACCAGGCCAGGAACACCTTGACCCGACCCGTTGGACCAGCAAGAAATTGTTGACCCGTGACCCGTTTCCATCTCTGCTATGAGGGACATTTTGCTTTTGTTAATTTTCTTTACACAGATATTTGCGGCTAGTGGGCATAACTAGCTATTTCTACTTGCAAATACTTTACCAATTCTATAAATCCCGTTGGAAAAATTCTACTGGCAATTAAAAAACATTGCGCATATTGTGCTTTAGAGGATTTACTGTAACAGTTAAATTTATCTAGTCCAGTAAGGATGTTTCCAGAGCTCTGTTCCTTTTCCAATTCCCTTCGACCGAGAGAAAAATCAACAACATATAAGTTAAGTTGCATACTGGAGCTCTAGAAATAGCATAATGTTTTAAAAGGATCTCAAATTTCTCCAACGCAGTGTACAAGGTCTTAGTGTACCTATGAAGAAACAGAAAGCCCTCCATAGCAAGCTAACAAAAGGATTTCTCTTTGAGTTTAGGTTTAACGACCACCGTGAGCAACTCAATGGGCTAAAAGAAGTCGCCTGTCCCTAATTTAGAGCCACTGGTTTCAGGGAAGGGAGAGAGCCAGCGCCGTAAGGCAAACACAACATCCATGCCTCACCGGGATTCGAACCTGGACCCATCTTGGACGAATGATCAGAAGCCATCGCTTAGACCACTACGCCACTGGGGAGGCTCTCGTGGGGTCAAGGGGCTTCTTTTTAATGATATTTTGCTAAGTGAACCTCCACAGAATTGAAAAAAACAAACTTGTAAGCATGTCACAATGAGAGACGAAATCTATGGTATGCGATCTGAGATTCCTTTACACCAGTAAGAAGACGAAAGTCGGCTGACGGTAATTTTAAGAGGAAGCTGTTTCTGATTTATTATTCATTCGGTCCCTGTGAAATAAATATATACTTATTCCTTCAGTTGTAGTTTCCACTGCGAACTTATGTGTGACCTAAGCGTGAGGAAAGATGGCTGCTTCGAGGTATCTGGCTTCCAGTGAATGCCAAACGAAATGGGGTGCCATGACTATTAGGGCTTCTTCTCATAGATACATTATCCTATTTCCGATCCTTAGTGTGATTGCGTAACAAGCGCTGCGAGGGCGCAAGTTGCCTAGTAATTACCGTTTCTCCCTGCTTCCTCACTGGAAGGGCATATTCGCAGAGAATTGATGTGGCAGGATACGTTCGCAGCGTGAAGATGTTATGTGAACACATCTGCGCAGAATGTGCATTCGATGATGGCCCGGAGAAGGGCAAAGAATGAAATGCGATCGTGAGGTCGATAGTAATTTCGTAATGAACATTTAACGTTCGATATTAAATAACAGATAACTTTCACTAATGGCTTATTCCGAAGGGGAAGGACTTTCTCAATGGTCACTCGTTCGAGTCTGACTTCGAGAATATATTAATACCTTCACGGAAATCAAGTAATAGTGATGAACTGAAACTGCATCTCAAAACTGGGAAACTGCATCATATTTAGAAGCCAGGGCAAATGGCAACTCAATCTTTGAATGATGTTTAAATTTTCACTTCATTGAATCTAAAAGTTTATGGCCAGAAGCGCGGATGCGTCCAGATTAGGCTGCCATATTATAAAGATCGAAACATGGGAATATATCACTATTTGAAAGTTGGAGAAGAGCATTATGGGAACAAGGTAATGGGAACCCAAACGGACTGCATATGGCGCAATGATTTTTTTGTTTTAGGTTTTAACGAATCTCATGATGATCTAAGGATATAATAAGCCTCGTTTCCTTAATTTTCGGCCACTGGCTCCAGGGAGAGAAGATAGCCAAATCCTTTGGACAGTCACACAACCCGTGCCTCACCCGTAACCAACGCTCAGAATCAACTCCGAAGATTAGCCAGAAACTCGCTCTTCTGAACGTTCGACCTTTTGAAATCATCGAAGTAAAAATGGGAAGAATTGATCTGTTGATGTTAAGAAGTGACAAAAAGGAATAAGAAGTGTATCTCGGGCTGAAGTTCGAAGAAGATAAAGGTGCCAAGAGGCTGCTTCTCTACTCTGGAGCTTGTGGTTTCAACGCATCTCTTATCTAATGCAAAATACATACAATCCGTGCCAACGATCGCCTATCCTTATCTGACATTTTTGTATGGCGTCCACAATTTGCACGTTTGGAGGCTACGCCATGCCCTTTCTGATAGGTAGTCTTATTGTTCGATACAGCTTCTCATGTTATACCTACTATTTCTGCCATTCTAGTTATTGAACTCTTGCAGGACGCGCACCGTTGATCATGCTTTTCTGAGCTCACTGAGATCTAACATTACTGACAATTACTCCACAACAGCTGTTTCTCTTACGACTGGGCACTAGATCTGAGTCCGGGCTCAATTTTCTGAGCTCGAGCCGGTCCGAGCCCGTGGTATATCAGTCCGACCCGAATTTTATATTGCAAGATAGAGCCCGGGCCCGCACGAGCCCGGAAACTGGCAGGCATTATTAAAAAAAGTCTCCTTTTCCACACTTCCACTATCTCCTCCTCCTGCAATTAAGCAATGTATTTCTCAAATGGAGAGTGGAAAAGGGACCTCTATCTATTTTTACAGTGTAACAGTGCGATTTTCTATGGCCGTTCTTTTCCATCTGATGTGCTTCGGGTGGCAGGGTATCCAAAATGATCGGGCGGTGCTGCAAGTGTGTGTTGCTCAAATAATGCTAATAGTATCTCGCCATAATGTGCTGCAATATGTATGTTGCTAAATAGAATTAGCAGGGAGCTGATGCGTGGAGATAGGAAAAAAATATCGTCAACTATCCAATATCTGTAGTTCTTGAAAAAGCTTTTTCTTTTCTGCAGAAACACACTAATGCGCGGTCTGTGGTATTTTCTAGTTAAGCCCGGGATAAACAGATATCTCGAAGGTCCGCTTCAGAACCATAAGCAGCCGCCGAAGAATTCCCTTTACAACTAAATCATATGAAATGACATTTATATATGAAAAAAATCTCTCTCTCTCTCTTCCTCTCTCTAAGAGCCCGAGCCCGAATTGGGCCCGGGCTCTGCTTCGAGCTTTCGGGCTCGGGCTCAGCCCGTCTCAGCTGTGCCGGGCACTGCTATGTGATAGCCGATACTGCGGGTCTCGTCTTCTCTGCGACTTGCATACGGGGCCTTGCGTGTACTCCAGTCGCGGTCGGTCTTTCGAATATTTTGATAAACCCGTATACGTGATTATAATTAAACTTACTTTACTGAGAGAGCACTCAGTAAAGCTGTTTATAAGTTCGTTACTGGGTTAAATTATGTAGGTGCCAACTACGTTATGAATGAAGAGCATGATTGTTGCTGAGTAACCTTAAAACTTTAGCTATTGTGGCATGGTTGAAGAGCAAACTGATCTGTTTTTAGCGGGAGTAGTATTGTTGCGTATAGAAATTCAGAGGTTGCTACAGTTTTATGTTTAGCAAATCGATTGATAAACTGTTAAAAATTTTGTGGTAGGTTACACCAAAAAGTGGTGATACTCAGCTGCACCGCTTTCTGAGAAAAGGTACTCCACTGTGTGGTGCAAACAAAACCCAACCACATGGTGCAGCCTCACACCATAATGTGGTGCAACCTTGTACCATATCTTAGTGCAGAGTTGCACCATTTTGTTGGGTTTTGTTTGCACCACACAGGGGTACATCTTTTCTCAGATGGTGCAACCTACAACAAAATTTTTAACGTTATTCAGTCAGGGCCGTAGCTACCGGGTGGGTGGGAAGGGCTATTGCCCTCCCAGAACGGTCGTACTAGGGGCGTAAATTTTTGCTGTGACGGACACAAGAATAAATATTCTCAACGTCTGAATAAATTTACTGAAAATTTTAACTAGAAAAATAAAGTTACACGTTTCATTATTGGTATTCTACGCAGCTAATCAGGGTCCAGACTAACCTACTCTGTTAAGTGTGGATCTTACATGTGCAGGAACGGTGCTGTCCTAAACAGCGGGGTGTGATATTGTGAAAACACAAAATTGTCCCTAACGGTGATCGAAACGCGCCGCCTCACTCCGGAGTAAGTTGCTCTCCCAACTGAGCTACACAGACGGAATGTATCACTGCAGATTTGTCGTCTTGACACGTGCTTTTTTCTCTGTAGTACATCACAGCATGTAAAACGATATACTGATACGACTAACCTCCGTATCCTTTTTGAATAGGCTGAAGGGATGAAGAGCTTGTCATCTGTGCTCCATTGTAGAAAGCTCCTCTGACGCTTTACTTTCAAGGGAATTTTTCCAAGCTCAATCCTGAAACTGTCTTCTTACTGTTACGTTCATTGTTTGATTTCCTTTTTGTTTTGGGACTTAATGACCGCTGTGAGCACCTCGATAGGCTATAAGAAGTCGCCCGTCCCTAAGTTAGGGCCACTGGTTCCAAGGAAGGGAGGGTGCTAGTGCGTGAACAAGCACAACATCTATGCCTTACTGGATTTTGAACTCAGACCCATCTTGGACGAATGTTCAGGAGCCATCGCTAAGCCCACTGAGCCACAGGGGCGGCTTCATTGTTTGATACTCATTCGTTCTGTGCTGTTGGTCCGCTTCTCATTTTTTGTTTCTGCGGAGCCTGTGCTGCTGCATTCACGTAACTTTTACTTGACTCCTTGGGTATTTACTTAGTTTTGTACGCTTTCCAACCGTAGGTTGAAGAAGCGTATATGCTGCAGCTTTGTCCGTCCGTCTGTCCGCACGATAACTCGCGTAAAAATGTTTCGATTTCAATGAAATCTTAGTATGTGGTAGGGGACAACCTAGGGAGGAACCCTATTGAAATGGGCAAAATGGGGTTAAAGGTTAGGACATAGGAGGGGATCCATTCTATCGCCCTTATGCATTATAACTTACGTAAAAATGCTTCGATTTCGACAAAACTTAATCATGTTGTTCCTCACATGTACTGAACCGGTTCTGTTTAATATCATCGAAATGGAGTCAAAGGTCAGGGCACAGAAGAGAGGTTTGTTCCATATCCTCATAACTTGACTAAAAATGCCTCTATTGCGACAAAACTTTAATATGTTGTTCCGACGGTATACCGAACAAGTTCTGTTGAATATAATCGAAATGGAGTCAAAGGTCAGGGCATGGGAGCGAGATTTATTCCACAGCCATTATCCTCATAATTTGAGTAATAACTTGAGTAGTGATTTCTGATATGTTAGAAAGCGTATCATAATCAATGCATTGCATGATTTAACTAACTTGTTTACATTTTTAGTAAAGTTATGTACAAAATCGGAAGTGAGATTTTTAAAGAATCATAATACTTTCGTATGATAAAGGCATCTGAAAATAAAAATTGGATACTGTTTAAGTAGAAGTAGGGAACTTTTAAACTTGTGAGTCATAATTTGAAGTTTCGCCCTTCCAGATGAATAAAACTTGCTCCAGCCTTGGCTGCAGTCCTTTATCAGAAAATGTTCAGCTTTATTCAGTGCTATATTTCTTCGAGATCAAATGTAATATCTGCGAAAAGGCTGAGTCAGGCCTGAGAAATTGGAAAGACAAGAAACCTTTCATGAGAGAAGTAATTGCAACGGATAAGGAATTGTAAGTAGAAAAAGTTGATAAACAAATAAGCGCGGATTAAAATATCTGTTGGTTTTAAAGATGATGGAAAAAAGTCAGTTACTTTTTTTATATTAATTTAATTTTTTGTAGTTATTAACTGTTGCGGGGCAGAATTCCATAAGCCATTATTTTATCCAAGATGCCGTCCGCTGAGTAGAAAGAAATTATCCGAAATCTTTCAGATCCTGTTGAAAACATTGAATCATCTGGAGTATATCCATCACAATACATCATCTAAAACAAATCCTTCAAATCTGACTTATCTTGACAGTGTGTTTACCTCTGAGGGGAACTACTTTTCTTTGGCCTCTGAGGCACTTGAAAGACAGAGGGAGATTTTGTCAGAAAGAAAAATTGAGGCCTCTGTCTCCTAAAGAAACGAAGATAAATCACATATCTCCCTTTCTGGTTCCTTGTCGTTCTCATTCTCTTCAAGTTTGTGTACATAATGCCAAAAGCTGCAGTCTCGTGGATTAAACTAGCTTAAATTATGAAAAAATATTGGCATTATGAAGCACAAAATTGAAGCTTCCGAGCTTCTGTTTATTCCAAGTGGAAACTTATGAATACTGATTGTAAAGAATTTCAGAAAAGAAATTCCAATTCGCAAAGAAATCTACGTTTTCAAAGGAGCCCCCAAAATAAGTAAAAATTTAAGAAGTCGTTTTTCCTTAAACTACATGCACACACATACACACGAAATCAGGTGGTAAAGATGTACCTGTTTTAAAAACCCATGACAGCACTGGCTTTCATTACTGGCGTCGCCAAGGTGACACAGTGGTCTAAGCGCTGGCTTTCTGATCATTCGTCCGAGAATGATCCGGGTTCGAATCCCGGTGAGGCATGAATGTTGTATTTGTCTTACGGCACTGGCTCTCTCCCTTCCTGGAACAAGTGGCCCTAAATTAGGGACGGGAGACTGCTTGTATCCCATTGAGTTGCTCTAGTGGTCGTTAAACCTCCAATAAAAAAATATTATCGGCACCAGATATCTTACATACATACTTTTTACGACCACCTCGGTGGAGCAGCGGCCTAAACGATCGCTTCTGATCATTCATCTGAGATGGGTTCGGGTTCGAATCTCGGTGAGGCATGGATGTTGTATTTCTCTTACGGCGCTTCCTCTCTCCGTTCCCTGGAACCAGTGGCCCTAAATTAAGGACGGGCGACTGCTTATAGCCCATTGAGTTGCTCACGGTAGTCAATAAACCTCCAATAAAAAAGACAAAACAACTTTTTACGTTCAGAAGAGTGAAATGAATGTATTAGAAGAAGTCTTGAGCTTCCGATAATGTTTTTCCCGTTCAACGATAACCCATACGTGCGGTAGTGAATATAGAGTTGTAAGGTATAGGCAATATCAGCTTGTGTGTGCCAGAGCAGCATTTCTCAAAGTGGTTTAAACGATGGCTGCTGATCATTTATCCGAGGTGGGTCCAGGTTCTAATCCCGGTGACGTATGGATGTTGTGTTTGTCTTACGGCGCAGCCTCTCTCCTTTCCCTAAAACCAGTTGTCCTAAATTAAGGACGGGAGACTGCATATAGCCCATTGAGTTGATCATAGTGGGCGTTAAACCTCCAATTAAAAAAAATGACTAGCACCAGATGTCTCTCCCACGGTGGCGCATTGCTTTATGCGATGGCTTCTGATCATTCGTCCGAGAGGAATTCGGGTTCGAATCCCGGAGAGGCATGGATGTTGTGTTTGTCTTACAGCACTGGCTTTCTCCGTTCCCTGGAAACACTGGCCCTAAGTTAGGGTCGGGCGACTGCTCATAGCCCATTGAGTTGCTCACGGTGGTCGTTATACCCCCAATGAACGTATAAAAATGTTGAACTTCCCATAATGTTTTTCCCGTTGAACGATAACTCGTAAGGTAGGAAATATAGAGTTGTAAGTTATGGGTAACATGAGCTTGTGTGTACTGGAGCAGCATTTCTCAAAGTGTGGGTCGCGAGCCGATTGTTGGTCAGCCGGAGAAATTTTAGAAACTTGAAAATTTTGTAATTATTTAAAAGTAGAAAATCACGAAGAAATGAGAGAGTGAAATAAAAAAACAGGGTGAGGTGGATAAGGTGCATAATATACGAATATAACCAATCCTGCTTCAGGGGCCTTCCGAAACAAAATAGGTAACCCGCCACAGCCCACTAATTTTGTCATCTAACAACAGCGCAAAACTGGGTAAGACACCAACCGTAGCACAGTATTATCATTTAACGACCATAACATGCATTCAACTCGAGAACCTACTGGGCGCTTGCATTTCTAGATGTTTTGATGGTAGAAATCAAATCCAAATTTCGAAACAATCTGCAATTGTCTAACTCCTTGCGCCTGAAAATGACTCCCGTCCATGTGGACGTCAATGCCGTCATCAATAGAAAAGGAAAACAAGCGCGCGCTTCACTCACGCCTCATTATGAGAAATAGATTCGTTTTTTAAAAATTATATTCAATATTAAATTAAAAAAAAGCAGTTATAAAGGCAATGAAAGTAAAGAATTAGATTTTTTGCAAAATTATTAACAGTAACAAATAAAAAAAAGTAAAAATAATTAAATTAAAGTATTATACTTCCTAATTTAATTATTTTTACTTTTTTTTTTAAATTTTATAAAGTATTATACTTCCTGGGCCGCGGGTGGCCTAGTGGGCAACGCTCGTGACTGCAACGGAAATAGCCTCAGGTTCGATCTCATGCAGGTACGAAAGCTCGATCCATTAAATATCGGCCGTGCGTCGGATGGGCACGTTAAGCCGTTGGACCCCGGGTACTGGCCCCCCGGTAATAAATAAAGACGTCTTCCTCCCCCTTTCTACTTCGCTTCCGTGTCACTTTCCTATCGCGCGCTCTAGCCCAAATCTCCTAGTTTTCTATTTCTAAGGGTTGTTTAAGACCTGGGGTCAGAAACTCCCTTCCTAAAATCCTCTACATATGATCATTTGATCATATTATACTTCCTCCTCTTCACGTCCAATAAAGCTAAGTAGGTCGCGAAAGTTTGTGGTTCTACACACTGAAAACACGTTTCTAAAATGTCTGGGAAGCACTGTACTAGAAAATGGTGGCATATTAAATTTCATGCTGGTGTAGGGTTTAGCTGATTCATAGTACATTAAAATGTACATATTTCTTGTTCCATGCAGAGCAAAATTTTCAGTGCCTCGCATTAGGAGTTATAGTACGGACAGTAGTTTCATAAGTGAAACTAGCTACTGCAAGAACAAAAAACAAATATGGTAAAATGGTTCAAAAGGACAGTAGAATCAGTATTCGTGTACTGAGTCACTTGTATGTTTGGTAAATCTGCCATGCAAACAACTGTTCGCAAACTTGGCTGTCATTGAGGGCACAATGAATGTTACTAACACCTTACAATGACACAAAGGGAACCTTACAATGGCTCAATTCCTCAATGCCCAATGTACTCAAGTTAAACAAACGGTTGAAAGGAAGCATTTCTGAGCTGATTCTAGCGATTTTTTTGTAATGGTACTCTTATCGTTCTGATGTACGCAGCTTCTAATATCTTGTAGAAAACTTTACTTTGCGCGGAAATCTCGCTGCTGTAAAGAAGTGTAGGCTGTACAGTATGTTTGAATGAATAGGCAAGCTTGAAATAAAAATGACGGTCTGTCTGGAAACAAGTTTTCACTCGGAAGTGCGCGTGCTGATTAGGTTGAACGATGTGACGCGTTGTACCGAAAGAAACATTTGCAATTTCAGCAATATGGCGCAGTCTCGCGTCCGTCGTTTTGCTCCAGTGCCTCCACACACGCCACGTTGCTGCCCGTTGTAAGCCTGTCAACGCATTTCTCATCCGTCAAAGCATTGCTGCCGTGTGCGAATTTTGAGCACCTTTCTTACACGGCCCCGAATGCGCATCATCGCTTGAGGACCATACACGACTTGTAGTTAGCAATAGATATCTGCTGCCGGTGTTTGTCGTGTCCAGAGAAACTTCGGCGTGAGACCACGTTTTCAGGTGGGTTGCCATTTTCACTTGAATTTGATCACCAAGATTTCATCTATCAACATACTGGGCCCCTACATACAACAGTTATTGGAGTATATTACCTTAGTTTTAAGCACAATGTAACTGTATTTTCGAAAATATCCGCAAGGGAAAATCTACCTTCTGGTATGAAAAATTGCGGGGAAAACCCAGTTCAGTGTTTGATTTTGACTATTTGGAAGTTTGTCACATTTTTAAAAACTCCCCTTTCCTGGTGAATGATTCAATCTCGTTACTATACCTCTCAAAAGCACTAATCATAAACGGCAAACCACAGCTTGCTACCCGGAACAAACAGTGGCCGTCGCGCAAAAAAGCACCCTATTGTCCTGACGAAGCTGTATCATGGCTCTATGCGAAACTATATTAGACACCAAAACTACTTAAAATTGCATTACAAGCGTTATTTATTGTCATTAAAATGAAATAAAAAAACGTGTTAATGCAATATCTGTCGTTCATCCAATTTAAACGATTTCGGTTTCAACAGTATGCGAAAACACAGATTTGTCCTCATCGGGCATTGAATCCGGGTCCCCTCACTCCGGAGTAAGTCACTCTCCCAACTGAGCTACGCGGACGTATGTTCTCGCTGCTATCTGCCTTTATCTCATGTGCGTCCTGCGGTGCAGGCACGTCACAAGTATCTTGTATTACTCAGCCATGATAGTCTTTTCTTCCAGATTTTCCTTTTCCATTGACCTTTGCTTCCAGTTTCAGATTCAAAATAAGGTGTTTTTAGTTTTCCGATAGTTGTTGCATACGGGGTTTTTATTTTTCTCTTCACCAAGCTAGTTATCTCAAGATTCTTATTCAGCCTTCTCTTCATTTCTTGCTTTGGATATCCATGGAATTCTAAGCATTCTTTTGCATATTCGCGTCTCAAAAGCTCCTATTTCTTTGATCAGATCTAACTTTAATGTCCATCTCTCCAACCCACACTATATAATCGGCCACACGTGTCACACACTGGCGGAAAGTGAAAAAGAACACCAAGAAGGAATCGGCGAACGATCATGAAATTTACATATGTTAATGGGGTCGAGTTTACGTAGGTGTGATGTTGATTTCGGGACCAACCGGTGAGCGCTTACGCCACAGCACGGCATAATATGCAAATTACCGTCGGTGGTATTTAAGGAGTGCGGCAAAGTGAATGTAATCAGTCGTCGGCGTACGGACTCGTAGGAAGACCCTGAAGATGCTGCAATGCCTGGACATGGAAGACGTGTACGATTTCAGCAGTTATCGGACTTTGAGCGAGGTCGTCTAGTCGGACTCCGCGAGGCCGGGTGGTTGTATCGTCGTATTGCGGAGCGAATTGGACGGGAAGTATCGGTGGTGGTACGATGGTGGCGTAGATGGTCCGAGGAACATTCTCACGCGAGAAGACGTGGAACCGGGAGTCACAGACGGACTGATGAGCGCACCGATCGAAGTATAAGAAGAGCGGCGTTGTCAAGCAGAACATCCACTGCGACGCAAATACGAGCTGCCGTTGTACCTGAAGTGACTGTGCGAACAATCCGCAACCATGTACTGGATGCAGGACTACGTACACGTGTGCCTCTGACTCCAGCTCACCGTCAGGAACGGCTGCAGTGGTGTCGCTAACGCCTGCACTGGAGAACGCAATGGCGATCTGTCGTGTTCAGCGATGAAAGCAGATTCTGCTTGGGAGTCTCCGATGGCCGTATGCGTGTTCGCAGACGCACAGGGGAGCGTCTCCACCCTTCTTGCATCCGACAGCGACACACAGGGCCTGCACCTGGTCTCCTGGTGTGGAGACCAGGTGCAGGCCCTTGGGGAGCAATCAGCTATCACTCCCGTACACAACTAGTGTTTGTACCGGGGTACGTTAAATAGCACCTCCGACATCAACAACATCATTTAGCCCGTTGTTGTGCCATTTGTAAGGCCGGTCCATCGTGGTGTTTTCCAGCAAGATAGCGCACGTCCACACACGGCATGTGCAACGCAACATGCACTTCAGGGTGTGAGACAACTTCCATGGCCTGCACGTTCACCGGATTTGTCCCACATTGAGCACGTGTGGGATTTTATGGGATAACGACTTATCCGATCTCCACGGCCAGCCACGACCATCCCCGATTTACGCGTCCAGGTTGAGGATGCTTGGAACTCAATACCCCAAACTTACATCCAACATCTGTACAACAGACTCCATGCCAGAATTGCACAGTGTGACGCAGTTCATGGCGGTTCAACCTCGTACTTAACCATGTTACATGGAAATGTTATTTTTCAGTTTACCAGCAAATACAGCTGTATTTTGCCATAATGTTTTGATCACGTTATCCTCTGTATTCCGTTATTATGCTGTATAAATTTCGTTGGTATCAGACGTCTCCTTCTTGGTTTTCTTTTTTCACTTTCCGCCAGTGTATTTCATCAAATGTGTTCATATTTCCAAGTCTAAGTCATTATAGCATACCGATAATTTAATTCTCATTAAATTTGGTCTTCCCATTTTAATTTTCTTTCGCATATCTAAATCGAAGTTAGCATCACCATTTATTTAACATCCCAGGCATTTAAAGCTTTTCCGATTTTCGGATTGATCTTTCGTTTAGTAATGATAGCACTTTCAATATTCGATGATCTGAGAATCCGTGCATAAACGTTCAGTGCTCTTTTTCTGATGGAAGAAGAATGAAAATGTTTTCGGGTATTTTCTCACACTTTTCAGTGTCTGCAGCTTAAATCGGCTAATTTATATTTTATTAAATTTACCAATTTAAGTTTAATACGCTAAAATAAAAAAATAGAAATTTGCTGTCAGCTTGAAAGCGTCACGTGACTACCCACGATTATTATCAGCGACACCGAACTTTTAATCGCATAATTTTCGATACGTCGTGCACGAACATTTAGGAAGTTATTCCCTTGACTGCTGGATTTTGCTGGATTTTGAACAAACACCTGCTGCATTGGGATAGCACGTCATCGAACACTCAGCTATTTCATTTCCTATCACGGCAGGATTTACGGAACGAACTGCTCTTTAACGTAAACCAGATCGAGTATTATTAAACGCCCATTTGTTGTTGTTTTCAGCCAGTGAAAACTGCACTTGTTGATCTCTTACGAGCGGTAGAAAACAGCAGTCGGCTTGAATAACAGGATGTTCATTTAAAAACGTAACCGAAATTCTCACTCTCCGTACCCTGCATGTACGCGTTGATTGGCCGAGGTTGAGGGTATCTAATTAGCTTTGACGTCAAGACATTGTTTCTCGCACTTAAGAAATTAGCATCTTGTGAAAGGGACGTGCTTTCGTGTGTGCTGCTACAGAACAGGAAGGTTAGCTCATCGAGAATGTTGATTCTAACTTGGAAATTGAAAACTTCCGTTTGTAACAAATAATTTACATTACTTAGTAGCAAATGGTTTTCGTTGTGCCAAGAAGCTTTTCGAGAAGCGTTCCCAAACGGTATAATGTCGAATCAAACAGAGGTTCAGCGATATCAAGAAGTTTACATAGACTGTTTCTGCGTGTGATTAAAACAGAAACACAGTCGAGCGTTTATAAACGACTACTCGCTGGAAGACGCGGTTCTCAATTTTTTACATTATCTTACTAAATTATGGAAAAAACTTCCCAAAGAAGGACATGACTTTAGATAGTGCCCAAAGCTACCCATCTGTGAGCATATTTCGTTCATGCGAAGTACGAGCTCAGACCGGTTGGTTGTTCTGTCAGAAACCGTTGCGGTCGTTAAATGCCCTTAGAAATTAAATATTACACTCTTCTTTTTGTCATATTTCCGATGTAGGATGGTTTCATCTGAACGGATGTTTAGCAGAAAGAAAGGCTATTCATGGATTTCGAAGAACGCTGATATTTATATTGTAAATCCCTCTGCATTTCGTGAAAATCAGATTTTCGTGCTCACTCTTATGCTACAAGGTTGTCATTCCAATATTCTTTGAAGAACAGCAGATCATTAGTAGGGTGTGAATAATTAATATCAATTATCAGTTTCCACAACGGAGCTTGAATACAATAGTGTCTTACCTTATTCTGATGTTTTACTGAGCAAATCACGTGACAACCGCTTTTGTACATACAGTAAGTCCAGTGGCGGCTCGTAGCAACTGAAACAGTTGGGGCCAGTAGCCGAAGTCAAACAATGAAATTAAAAAAAAACTGCCATTATTAGGCCAATTATTCAGACCCCACCCCACCCTCCACCCCCAAGATTCCTTTACTCTGCATCTGTTTACCTCCTTGACTCACAATAATGCCCAAATAAGGTAGGCATGTATCAACTATTGTATTGCACATGAAAAAAAATCCTCAGAATAGAATGCATAATTATTAACAGAAAAATGTTAAAACTCCTTAACTAAAATTTTTACCTTAAAACATGAGCATTAATTTATGTTAGTTGTGCTTTGTGTTTCTTCAGATTTCTCAATTGAGGAATAATCAGAGGATTCACAGGATAAAAAAATGTAGTAAAAAAATAATAACTCCAAATATATGCAGAGAGGGAACATTTCATGAATTTCGTCCCATATAGAATGAGTACCTTACTACCATTTGCATTATTTGAAAGGTTTAACCTTTTTTTTAAAGAACTTGTGAAACTTAAAAACATATATGTACTAATGTGCAAATTATACTTACATGTTTTCTCATTTATTTATTTATTTTTAACATAGAAAACCATCTTAGTTAAAACTTAAATTAGTTCTGCAAAGCGTTTGTAAACTTCATACTCTTGGAAACTCAAATTCTTGGGCTGATAAGCACAGAGTTTTTTTAAGTGAAGCTCAAACTAAACATTCTTGGGGTGATAAGCACTGAGTTTTTTTAAGTGAAGCTTTTCTTCCAGATTTAAAGCAAAGAACGGAGATTTTAACAAAATATCCACTCCATTCATTGTACTCGACAAGCAAAAAGTCACGACACGAAGGAACAACACATCACCGAGAGAGACACACAGAAAAAACAACTAACTGAACTTTGCTAGGACATTTAAAACACTTCCGCCACCTTTGAGCTTGGTCGGGGTAAGCTCCTCTGTCAACCCACGGCGTTAAGGAAATGGATACACTCCCTGCCAATCAAATTAGCTCGGGGCCAGGTAGATCTGGCCCCAAGCTTTTTTTGCACACGCGGTTAAGACAGTGTTGTATGTAGGTCTGCATACTGAATGAGACGGGGAGGAAATCGTCTCCTCTTCGCTTGCGTAGTGATGTTACTGGGGCCTGTTGGAGCTGGCCCCAATAACCTCACACTGTGAACGTGATCTCTTTCCTCAGGGAATAGTTTTTCATTTTTGAAGGAAACATTTCCCTTGGATAATGGTTTTTGAAGCGAAAGGTTTATCACCATGTAGTTAAGAGAAAGAATCAGGGGAAAAAAATATTTCTAGAAATAGAAATTTTTAGGTGGGGCCCTGCCCCTCTGGCCCCTAATGTCGAACCGCCCCTGAGTAAGTCTATTATAAACCCACGTCCATCTCCAATCTGATGCTTCGCAGCTGGTTTTCTCCCGCAAAGCACAAAGCAAGCTATCTTTCATTCTCGAATTAGAAAAGACTTCGCCTTCATATCTGATGCCCATTCTAGACAACGCGAATTGAAAAGCTTCATCGAATTGGCCACTAAGGCAGGTTAAACCTAATCAGACACATAGCTTTATCGAAAAAGCCAAAATCAAACGCTTGAATCCTTTATGCCGTAGCTGCGCTACCTAGATTCGATTACCTGCATGCATACCAAGTGTTTTCTACTAAAGAACTGACTCATGAAGATGACTTACGGTGCTGCTATAAGGTCTTCTGCATCTTTATGTACCATGATTAAGAGAAATACTCAGAACTCCCTCTTTCCAACGAGGCAGGTGTTTATGCCTTCCCTCTAAAATATCCGGATGGCTTCAAGCGATACTACATTGGAAAGAACAAGCGCTTGTTTAAAATTAGAATCAACGAGCATAAAAGAGACACAAAGAACGGTAAAGTGTCCACGGCCCTACCCAGGGAAGTCAAATTCAAGGCAACTGCTTCTATGTGAGATGATATAAAGAAACTAGCTTCCTATTCCACCCATAAATCTACCGTCATTCAAGAAACTATGAAGATCATTACCAACACCGAGGCTTACAATGATAGCGTTTCTCTAGGTTTGCCACGAATTTGGAAACAGTTCTTCAGATAACACCTTTTTCCTTTCAAGATACAGAGTACCCAACCAATATGACTCCTCGTGAATGAAAATTACATTCGCGTCTGTTCGTTTATTGTCTAGTCAAGTCACCGCGTTCAATTATTGAAGCGTTCTGCTATTCAGATTGTAGTTTTCTGTCTGCCTTTCTTGATAGAGCCATCTGGTTGATGTGCGAAAGCTTGGAAACTTTTATTTCTATTTTGCGCCGAAACATCGGATTACTAATACAATGAAACCCCGATTTGCCGCCCCGGATGGAGCAATGATCTAAGCGATGGCTTCTGATCATTCGTCCGGGATGGGTCCGGGTTCGAATCCCGGTGAGGGATGGATGTTGTGTTTGTTTTACGGCGCTGACTCTCTCTCTTTTCTGGAGCCAGTTGCCCTAAATTAGGAACGGGCGACTGCTTATAGCCGATAGCCTAATGAATTGCTCATGGTAGTCGTTTAACCTCCAGTAAAAAAACAAAAAAACCTATTTTACCCTTTTCAGAGGGCTAGCATAAAACGTCGTACGATGCTGAAAGACATAAAATCGAGGTCGAGGCAAAATAAACTTCACAGGCATACATAATGTGTACAAAACTTAGAAACAAATGTGCACTAGTAGTACAGTATTGTACTAATACATAGTATGTATTGTAGGCACATTCATGTAAGAAAAAAATATGGAATTCGTATATCAACATACGTATTTACATTATAGGATGTCGGTTTGGAAAAAATCGGCAATTTCCATTTTGCTATAAAACACTCAATCGCATTTTTGACATTTTTGCACCATGACATGATTCTCCCTTTACAACATCTGTTTTATCAGGCAGGAGAATAGAAAAAGACCAGTCTCATCGGCGTTGAAACTCTCCTTCGGAGGATAATTTGCGACAAAAGCAAGTATAAAGTCTTCGACTTCCATTCATCAATTGTAATCGGATCAACACTTCTAGATTCACCACAAAGTGATCGGGTACGTAAGACTGGGGCGTTTCTTTACTCGACCCATCTATCTATTTGAAGCTGTAAAGTCGTTTAAACCGCGCCTAACAGAACTTTCTAAAGTCTTTTCCTTTAACATTGATCCATTTAAAGGTACGTTTGCAGTTCGCGATTCACTCAACCACGTCCTTAAAATTGTTTCCAGTTCACCGTAAGGCGAGCTTCTCGAAGTCCTTTTCTTATTTAGCACCACTTTCACGTCTAAAAACGATATTTAAACAGACAGCAAACTGACTAAATTGCTCTCAGAACCTCACACTGTTCTTGCCAAGCTGAGACGCAGATCCCTTCAACACGGGGATTCACGGCACTAGACGAGGCGCTGCAGCAAAGTTGCTAAGATAAGACACGTACAGTCTGAGGAATGCGGCACTGCTCCAACTAGTCGTCACTTGCTTTCGACAAATTCTGTGAAGGAAGAACCGGTTTAAGGCAACCAGGTTTTCAGATATGCTGAGGAATGCGGCAAGAGGGGGAAGAACCGTTTAAAACAATCTTACATTTACGAAAACCAGGGAAGATGAAATTAGAGGAAAATCAGATTTATCGGGGTTTCACTGTATAGGTTTACTATTTTTAAGCAGATCATTAACAAGACATCTCAATGCAGACCATTGGTTCGCTGGAGATAATGCGTGGTTTCAGCAGGACGGGGCGATCTACTTTGCTATGCAAAGTACCACGGCTTTATCACGGGGGGTGGGGGGTGGGGGTTGGAGATAAGGCTTTCAGAAGATGCTTTCACCACACACAAGAATTCTGTACCATTTTTACTGTCACTTCTGTTGCAGATTATAGCCTTCGAAATTTAACGCCAATAGCACTGCAACTGATGTTTGTGTGATTGGACGTGGTCACCTTCCTATGTGCTTTCGCTAGTTTTACACCAGCACAATTTTTTACTCGACACTAATTTCAGTGTTCCGGGGTTTTTCTAATATCCCTTTTATAAATGGGAGAGATTCTGTTATAAAGATAAAAGGGCTGTTTCAATACTACCGCTCGAAAGAAACCAAACTTCGTAATTTATGGAAGCGCATATTACCGACGTAGAGAACAACTTCAGACCCACCCTTCCATTTAGTTTAGGATAACTGACAAAAATATTCCCAAATCGCTTTCAGTATGGTATTTATTAAGTGTCGTCCAAAAGCTATTAAGGAGTTTTGGTTCGACGGATATTCAGACATGTCGTGCTCAGGAGTCATACCTTCGCTAATCGCTCGACATTAAAGCATTTAGATGAAAAGGATGGTTGTTCTAAAGTAGTTTTTTCTTGTTGTCCACAAGTAACAAATTGCTTTAACTGTGACAGATAAGCCCAAGTTCGAAAACTGAGAACGTAAAGCTTGATAGGTTTCTTTTCTATAGATAATATTTTTCCACTTATCACAGTTCGACCAAAAAGTAAGCAGTAATTGCACAAAAACTAGCGAGACAAACCTAAAACGTTCTTTGTCCTTATAGGCACCACTTTTGTTTTGTTGATATTTATTGCTTAAGCATTATCTTTTCAAGATTTTTAAGAGCGATTTCCTTCTTCGTGTGATGAATGATTCCTAGCGAGTGAAAGATGACTTTGCACGGAAAACCTATAAATTTGCAATGGATCGAACTGTTAATACATCAGTTCTGATAATTAATATTATATACCAGTCTTCATAATTATCTACTAGCTGCCATTGTACGAGGTAAGATCCAAAAGTTCCCGGACTTGGTCCGTATAGTTAGAGTTACAAAGCTAAAGAACACCCTCTTTCAAAATAAGACCCTCTTGCATAAACACACTTCTGCCAGCGACTGTAGATTTCGTCAAAGCACTTCTGGAACTCATTCTTTGTATTGTCCTTCAATGCAACCAGCGATGCTTTTTCACTTCTTCTACTGCGCTTGAAAACCGACGACTGGAAAGTTGATGTGTCAACTCAGGGAAGAAGTGGAAGTCGCAGGGGCGAAGTCAGGTGATTAAGGTGGGTGTGGGAGGAAAACAGTTTCTGTTTTGGCGAGAGACTCACGAACCAGGAGTGACCTGTGTTCAGATGCATTGTCGTGCAACAGCACCCACGATTGATCGCACCACAGCTGAGTCCTCTTTTTGCAGATAGACTCACATAGACGTCGCATGATGTCCAGATGGACCTCCTTGTTGAGTGTGCCTCCTTCGGGGATAAATTCAAGATGAGCAATACGTTGGATGTCGAAAAAGACCTCTAGCAGGACTTTGCCTTTGCTGCGATCTTGGCGGAATTTCTGCTCCCGTGGAGACGATGGCGATTTCCACGTTGCTGATGCCCGCTTAGTCAGCGGGTCAAAGAGGAAGCACCATTCCCCCACCCCCATTATTATTCCTCTAAGGAATTATGGGTTTTGGTCTACGCTGGTACCGAGATCGTCCCCCATTTCCATCCGTACAGCCAACTGATCTTCAGTTAATATACATGGGACAATGTGTTGACACACCCGGTGCATCTTCAGATCATCTGTTAGTATCCGTTGACACGTAGTCTCCGATATCCCAGCAGCCTCTGCTATTTGCTCGATCGTCTGTTGTCTGTTGGCGCGTACGTTGGCAGCAACCTTCGAAATGTTTTCACCCATGCAAACTGTCACTGGCCGCCCGTTCGTACGTCGTATTCGACCTCCAGTCTGCCTTTTCTGAAGCGTCGATATGTTTGTGTCCGAGACCGGGTGTTTTCGCCATAAACTTGCTTCAACATCTCGTAAGTTTCTGTTGGACTTCTGCCCGAACGAACGCAAAATTTAATGTTAACGCCAGTGGCGTACCTGAAAAACTCGCCCCCTCGCTCCCGCAAAAAACTATATTCGATGCCCTTTTGCGAAAATGTATTTGCTTTCAATTACTAAAATTTTTATCCCATATTACATTAGGTTTTACGGGGATACTGTAATTCAAATCCTTTGGAACTTAGTGGTATTTTCCGTAAAATAAAAATTACTACACATTATTGCGTGTAACACAAATGCAGACGTTGTGATTAAAATGATTGCTTTCGTTTTATAACAATACAAAGTATTACAAAACACTTAGGCCGAAGTTAATCACATCATGCAAATTTTAGTCATTTAGATAACTATGTCCAGCCTCTGAAATGCCTCACTGAAATCACACTCACACAGAACACATAATTACCGTATGGCAGTGTCTAATGACTTTTTCCGATTTACAGTATATGGAAGTACAGAACATAAGTAAGCAAATTAAAAAGTAACAATTAAGAACTGTGGCACAACAACAGTAAAATCACTTAAATTATTTACTCATGAATACGTAGTGCAATCAAAAAGTTCCGAGACTAGGTACGTAGCTCACCAACAGATGGCCGTACGCGAATGTGCGAGCAGCGGTCGAGGGCAGTGACCTTCATGAGTCATTGTACCAAGTGGCTTCGTTCTGTGAACATCGAGCGCTGTGCTACACGATATTTGGTGACCACGTGCAGAACACAGCTGCGATTTCGGTATTCCTTTATCCATGGAGCCTTCAAAACAGCAGCGAGCGAACATCAAATTCTACGTCAAACTCGGCAAATCGGGAACGGAGGCACATGAAATATTCCTGTCGCGGGTCATCACTGGGGACAAGATTTGGGTCAACGGTTACGACCCGGAGACCCAACAACAGTTGTCGCAGTGGAAGAGCCCGACAGGTCCGGAGCGCAACCAAAAGCATAATCACCATGTTCTTCGACATTCGTGGGGTTGTGCACCGTCAATTCGTCCCCCCTCAGGGTCAGACCGTCACAGCCCTTTTTTTACTGCGATGTTCTGCGGCGTCTTAGGGAGGACATTCGTCGCAAACGACCTGAAATGTGGTGCAGGGGCGATTTCTTGCTCCATCACGACAATGCAGCAGCTCACAGAGCGTAAGCAACACGCTAGTTTTGCAGCCGCAACAGCATGACTATTCTTCCTTACTCGCCGGATTTATCCCCCTGAGACTTCTTTCTGTTCCTGAAGATGAAGCGGAAGCTCAAGGGTCGCCATTTTGAAACGGTGGACGAGATCCAGCGTGAATCGCAGACGATGCTCGACACGATTCGCGAATAGGACTTCCGCGGAGCGTTCCAACAGTAGTAAAAACACTGGCAGCAGTGTATCGCTGCCCAAGGAGACAACTTTGAGGGAGATCATAGCCAGGCTTAAGTAACGTAAGTACTTTGCTGTATATCGGCCTAGTCTTGGAACTTTTTGATCGGATCTCGTATAAAAAACACACACTTAACGTAATGTTACAATGTTTTGCACATAGTAAAAGTGTTTTCTTTTGATTCTGTTATAAAAAAAGTGGCAGAGGTCTCTCCTTTTTTTTTTTTTTTTGCTCCCGCGAAGAACACCTCCTAGCTCATATTCTGAGGGATGCGTAGTTATGTGCAAACAACTGTAAATATAACACCTTATTCTCACTGATATGAACATTTCATTTATTCAACTGATATTCTATTCGCATTCTCTTGTTGTCATACATAGAAAGGAACTATTGTAAGTAAAGTGAAAACCAGCATTAAGTCCTCTGCGTTCTCGTCACCCAATTTTCAGTTACTAAAGAGAAAATAATTTCTGGAAGATTTTACTTATTTGCTACAAAAAAAGAAAAAATACCGAAAATTGTTTTCATTTTAATACTTCGTTCAAAGCTGCCGTCAAAAATTCCTGGCAATTTTTTTAACCTGTTTTACACTCCTGGCCACCCAAAATGCAACACCAAGAAGGAAGTATCCGATTGGCCTGAAATTCGCAGCATGCGTCGCCCGCGTGAGGACATGCAAACGATTAGCATCGAAGGGCATATGCAAATCATGTGCGCCCGGCACGCCACCGAGAAGCACTATAAGAAGGGTGCACAGAAGGCGGGGTGTAAGTAGTGGAAGTGTGTTATGCTGCCGGACCTGTGCGTGGGAAGCTTCCTGATGCCTCGTCGCAGAATGCGGCAGTCATTCCATCACGTTTCGGAGTTCGACAGAGGACGAATAGTGGCTTATCGCGACAGCGGTTTATCGTACCGAGACATCGGCGCCCGTGTGGGACGACATCCAGCCACAGTGAGGCGAGTATAGATTCGGTGGGTGCAGGAGGGACGGATGGACCGACGTGAGCGATCGCCGCCGCCACGGCACACCACCGAACGAGAGGACCGGCATGTTGTGCGACGGGCATTGACGGCTCGCACCGCCACATCACGAACGTTAGCGCCGGAATTAGGGTGTGTTGTGCAACAACCTGTGTCAGCACGTATCGTTGGACGTCGTCTGCAGGAGTGGGGACTTGTCGCAACGCGCCCATTGCTCCAATTACCATTGACGTTACATCACCGGCAAGTGCGGCGGCAGTGGGCCGTTGAACGCCGCACCTGGACTACGGAATGGGACAAACTTGTCTTCTCCGACGAATCCCGCTTCTGCCTGCAACACCACGATGGTCGGATCCCCGTGCGGCGTCACCGCGGCGAAAGACTGTATGACGCTTGCATTATGCATCGTCATACCGGTCCGTCGCCTGACGTTAAGGTTTGGGGCGCAATTAGATATGACACCCGCACCCTACTGGTACGCATCGCCGGTACACTCAACAGCCACCGCTACATCTCCGACGTTTTGGAGCCTGTAGTCCTCGCTTACCTGCAGGACCTGCCAGCTGCCACGTTTCAACAGGACAATGCGCACCCGCACGTGGCACGCATCGTGCAACAATTCTTCACGGCCCACCAGGTGTCACTGCTGCCGTGGCCCGCCTGTTTTCCCGATATGTCGCCCATCGAACACGTCTGGTCACTGATCGGCAACCGAGTGGCCCGGCAAGCACCACCCTCGGTTACGCTTAATGAACTGTGGTAACGTGTAGAAGCAGCCTGGACCGACATACCCCAAGCCCACATCCAAAGCCTCCTTCGTCCGATGCAGCGGCGTGTAGCGGCCGTTATTGCCAGCCATGGGGGGCCACACGAACTATTGATGTCTGCGTGTTCCGCAAGTCGCATGTGCTTGTAAGCTCAATCGTTTCATCTTTGTATCTGTTGTTATGTGTCCAGTAAATCTGGATTTGCTATCTCGTGTCCTTCTTGGTGTTGCATTTTGGGTGGCCAGCAGTGTATATGAAACGTCAGCAAATTTTATCCTTCTACTGGGACTAGAGGCCCTCTTAGCCGTGAGCACCCCTCGCGCTGTGGGGGTTGCGGATGCTATCAGTACGCTTATGGTTAACGCGCTGCTCAAAAAAAAAACCCCGCCGTTTTTTATCAATCGCCATACACAGCGTAAATTGCTCACAATAACATTGTGTACCGCAGCGAGCGCGTGGCGTTGATGGACGAAACCAATTTCCCAGTGAGGGGGGGAATAATGTCCTAACACAATCCAATAATCACCGTGAGTATGCGATACACGTACTTTGCCGTACAGACGCAGTCCGGGAACTTGATCCTACTTCGTATGTAAAATAATGCACTGAAAATTGGCGAAGACGTAAATTTCGCTAAGCAGCAGAATGTCCCGTATTTACTTTTGACGCAGGTAAGCTGAAACATACAAATTTAGGTTGCGTTAAAAAACACGCCAGTCGACTTGCATTTTGTGGCTGTTCCACGCAACTCTTGCTATTATTTAAGAGGCACATCGAGCTGATTACGTCACGAACAGATCGTACGAATGATTTTCATTGGTAAAAAGCGATTGGAAGGATGGAAACAGGTCAGTCCTACACGAAAGTTTCCAGGGCATTGAATGTTTCACAAAACGTCTTATTAAGACTCTGGAGACAGGTTTAACAGACAGGATATGTTCGTCGCCGATAAGGACAAGGCCGCCCCAGAGATATAACTGCTGTGGACAATCGCTATATCTGTCTGACTGCCAGACAGAACAGAGAAATGTTCTCTAGGCAACTCTCTTCGGAGACTGCAGTAGGTACACGAAAGAGGGTTTCAACAGGATGTTTGCAGAAGACTTTGTCTAAAAGCTTTACTTTATGCAAAGACACTAGTTTTTCGGGTGCGTCTAATTTCCGTGGCCCGAGGAGCTCGTTTAACGTGGAGTAGCCAACATCACACTTATAATCCAAACCAGTGGGTGAATATACTTTTCACAAATGACTCGCGATTTCGCTTAAGTTCTGATTGGCGACGTATTCTCATCGAGAGAGAACCATAGACCCCTAACAGTCCCTCTAACGTAAGAGAAAGGGACTTCTCTGGTGGCAGCGGCGTGATGGTCTGGAGAAGAATCCTAACGAATGGTCACACATACCTGCACATCTTTCAAAGTCGCTCTGTTACTGCGCTGAGGTACAGAGACGCAAGCTTAAATCCCTATGCTAAGCAATTCAACCGTCCATATAGATCTTAAACCCCTATACGAAGCCATTCAGCCGTCGATCCAGGTTTTAAACTTCTCCATCAAGCCATTCAGCCGTCGATCCACGTTTTAAACCTCTCCTTCAAGCCATTCAGCCGCCGATCCAGATTTTAAACCCATATGCCAAGCCATTCAGTAGTCGATCCAGTTCCTAATCTCCTATATCAAGCCATTCAGCCGTCGATATAGATCTTAAACAACTCCGTCAAGCCATTCAGCCACCGATCCAGATCTTAAACCCCTATGTCAAACCATTCAGCCTTCGATCCAGATTTTAAACCCCTATGTCAAACTTTTCAACCGTTGATGCAGATTTTATTCTGATGAACGTCAATGACATCGATCTCATTTGGTGACAATTTTCTCCAACAGAAAGGAATTCGCCGAGCGAGTGCTGTAGCCACTCCTGCATCCTCCAGCTTGTTCTCTTGGTTGAGTCATGTGCAGTGTGCTCTTCAAACATAGTGAAGGTTTTCAACTGGTACGATATTGATGATTCTACAGTTTCGGAGATTCTCAAGGTCACTTTTTAGCGCGTCTTTTGTAAAACAAATGTACGTGCTAATGTTATCACTTTGTACGTTCGTCCGTCCGCCTGCGTTGCAAAGCTATGATAGCTTTGCAACTGTTGTTCTGCTTTGACAAATTCTTTCTGAATTGGGAAGCCTGTAACGTGAGAACGAGGATTCTTGATTTCCGGTTTTCTTCTGATGCACAACTTCGCCGCTGGAGGGCGCAAATGCCGATGCTATCGAATTCAAGATGCATTTTATTCCATATCAGTGATTCTAAATACCAGATTTAAAATTTTGTTTCTTCCCTTCGATAACATTTGTAACGAAGACTATTTTGGGTGCAGTTTCTTTTTCAAGTAGTATCCCGCATTTTCTTTAGGGGTAATAAGGTTAAATAGCGATTTCTTTTTTTCTCAGTTGCTGAAAAGCCAATTTGAAATATTCTTTTTACATCGGATAGAGCTTCAGGTAGGAAATTTTCTGCATATAATTTCTAATTTTTGGAAAAAAACAGTTTTGCCACAAGGGTGTGGAAGAGTATATTTCGGTTTCTGATATATATTTGGGGGCAATATCTGAGCCTCGAACCACTCGATTGAAGAAATTCTTTTGTGGTTCGATAATGCTCACAACAAAAAAGGCTTTTGAGAATACATTCTGCTTAAAATAATGCATAATTTTTCCGCCAAGGGGCGTAGTTGTACATCTTATTTTTCTCGTCATTTCTGTTTCTAATAGCCCGATTTGAAAAATTCTTCTTTGTAGGAGAGAATTTGTGGTTAGAAATGTTTTGAGTATTATTTCGAATTTTTCTGATCTCATAAGTTTACCACAAGATGTCGTAAACTCACGTTATTATTTACAGCATATTTACAGCAACAATTGCGTGGCTAAACACACGATTTCAGATATCCTTTTCCGAGATATACTTTTCCTGTCGAAAAGATTCAATATACGTGCTCATTACCACCGAAAACTTCTGTATAATATTTATTATTTACGCTGTAGGATCACCGTAATATTGTTACAGTCATCAGTAATATTTCCTTCGTTGAAGTACCTAGTGAAGAATTTCGACGAGTGTCGTTGCTATTTTATCGATAGGTTTCCCGTAAAATGTGCACAGTATTTCCATCCTCACTGGAACTCTTCCCCATTTCACATCCTTAATTACACAGGCAATTTCTACTGGGAGTTACTGAGGCATTTTATAGCCTGATAATTCTTTATGTGTCTGTAATATATATGTATCACTCCTTCCATGATATATTGTAAGAGGGCGGATGAAAAAGTTAGTTACACTGTTGAATAAAAAAATAAATAAAGAGATGCTGTATACTCAGGGGATGTATATTGGTTTAAAGGTACAACATTTATTCATTTTTCGACATAGCTGCCTAAGGACTGTAAACATTTATCGGAACGTATGATTAACTTTTCCATACCTGTACAGAAAGTCTCCTCCAATTTGGTGAAAGCAGTTAAGGACCGCAGGTTTCACAGCCTCATCGGTTTGGAAGTCTCCTCCACTTTGGTGCAAGCAGTTAAGGACAGCAGTTTTCACAGCCTCATCGGTTTGGAAGTCTCCTCCACTTTGGTGCAAGCAGTTAAGGACAGCAGTTTTCACAGCCTCATCGGTTTGGAAGTCTCCTCCAATTTGGTGCAAGAAGTTAAGGACCGCAGTTTTCACAGCCTCATCGGTTTGGAAGTCTCCTTTAATTTGGTGCAAGCAGTTAAGGACCGCAGTTTTCACAGCCTCATTGGCTTGGAAGTCTCCTCCAATTTGGTGCAAGCAGTTAAGGACCGTAGTTTTCACAGCCTCATCGGTTTGGAAGTCTCCTCCAATTTGGTGCAAGCAGTTAAGGACCGCAGTTTTCACAGCCTCATCGGTTTGGAATCGTTGTCCACTAAGGTCCCGTTTTATTTTACTGAGAAAATGGCAGTCGCACGGGGATAAGTTCAGTCTATACGGCGGATATTGCTACACCTCTCAGTTGAAGGACTAGAGCAGTTCCTTTGTTTTCAGTGCTGTGTGGGGTATGGCGTTGTCGTGCAGCAGGATGACACCTTCGCTCAACTTTCCCTGGCATCTGCTCTTAATTGTCTTTCGAAAATTTCATAGCGTTTGGCAGTGTGAGTCAGCATTGATGGTCGTCCCTTTTCACAGAAATTCTGTCAAAACAACAATTTCACAGTCAAAGAAAACAGTCGCTATGACCTTACTTTCAGACGGATGGACTTGTCATTTCTCCAACAAGAAAGAAGTGCGATGCTTCCATTCCATGGATCATCGTTTGGCTTCAGGAGTGAAATGGTGAAACTACGCTTCTTCACTTGTGATGAATCGACGCAAAAAGTTGTGACCCTCAGCAGAATACCGTTGCAGAAGAGCCAAAGACGACAGGAAACGTTGATTTCTGTGCTGGTCAGTGAGTAAACGTGGCACCCATCTCGCACACAATTGTGGCCCTCAGCAGAATACCGTTGCAGAAAAGTCAAAGACGACAGGAAACGCTGGTTTCTGTACTGGTTGGTGAGTAAAGGCGGGCACCGTCTCACACACAATTTCCGAAATCCTAGCTGCTCGTGAATGATGGAATGCACAGTCTCGTACGAAATGTCTAACGTACTGGCAATTTCCTTAATTTTTGTATGCCTGTTATCCTGTATCATGCCATCAACATACTCTGGAGTGCTAGATATTGATGGTCTGCCTTCGCGGAATTCGTAAGCCAAATTTGTGCGACCCTTTTTAAATCGTTGGCACCACCTTACAATGGCAGGGCGACACATGGCGTTTTCCCCGTATACAGCACATGGATGTCAGTGAAATTTAAGCACTTAGCCCACAAAAATAGAATGGCACCTCGCACTTCCAGTTTGGAATAAGAATCCAGTTGACGCGCAGTTACGAACTGCGTCTTGAACACTCCTTACGCAGTTACTGAACTAAAACACCTCCCGTCGGCAGCTCTGACGCACTGTCAACTTCGCTCCCAAACGCACATAGTCTGACTGCAATCCAGATGGGGCTGAGTGTAACTTACTCTTTGATTCGCCTATGCAGTTTTGGATACAACTCTTTAATTTTGCTCAAAATTTTGCCTCTATTTCTTGTTTGTCCATGACCTTCTTTTCGGAGTGTCAAAATCTGTTTTCTGCCATTTTTGACCCCCTTTGTTTTTTCTGTAACGGAAGAAAACAAATTACGACACTCAGAAAGGAAGATAGTACGAAAAGCAGTTGCGCAGCCGCAGACCTAACATTACCATAGGTGCATACTTGCAGGAAAACAATGTACTCGAAAAAATATACAGACATATTTTGCTCATTATCTGTTAATCTCCACATCATGCATTTCCGCTTTATTCGCAGATTTCTAGAAATTGCTTTATGTGATGATGTACCGTACTCTGTGAGAAACTTAAAAACCATCACGATCTAACAATTGACACATTGCTCAAACATTACACGGATAACCACTTGTTGCGCTACAAACTAGAAAAACAGAACATTCGTGGAATCAAAATAACTGGAGCAAGAAACCCCTTAAATGGAGTTCGCGATTTTTTAAAAATATCCTAACTTTCTTTAAAAATCTATCTATATTAATCTGGTGTAATGTAACCAAGTTTTAACTAACTTTGCTTTTTCTTTCTTGCTCCAGTTTCAGAGAAAAAAATATGAAACATTTGAGAAATACCCTCTTAAATCATGGTGTTCGTAAAAGAAGGTTTGATGCAATATGTTCTTCCTAAACGTAGGTAAAGCAATAAAGCCCTTGATAATATCCTCATTAAAGCATCAGTTGTGCCGATAATCGTCGCAGCAATGGGACTTCAAAGCGATTAGTTGAAATTCCTTTACAGCTTAAGATCGTAATTGGGGAATTAAGAAGAGAAATGAGATATCGAAGCTGAACACAAAGAAAAAAATTGGTCTCTAAAATTCTTCTCTCAAATTTTTCATTTAGGAGTTTTAAATGACACGTACGTAGTACATCACTAAAAAAAAAAAAAAAGAGAAACAAAGACATTGCTGCTAATTAAAAGCTTATATGAAATAAAAATGGCGCGCCAAAAGCATGAATGATGTCTTGTGTTAATTCTGATCTGATGCAGTTCGAGAAAAACCTGCACTTTCGGCATTGACGGCCTCCTTTTTCTGCATCTTTTGCATCAATGTGCTTTAATCGGTTGCTGCTTTTAATCTTGCATCCTGTTTAAGCTGTTTGAAAACACAGATTTGTCTGTGACAGAAATCGAATCGCGCCTCCTCGCTCCCGAGCCAGTTGTTCTAACCGACTACACTACACAGCCGGAATGTGTCGCTGCAGATTTTTCATCTTCACACATGCTTTACCTATGTAATACGTCACATTATCTCCATCTCAATTTTTTTTTAAGCGAAGAAGGAATTTTCATTCATTCCGGAGGTTATGTGGGAAAAACATCACACATTTTTTGAAGAATCCGACGGCCAGTAGATTCATTTTCCACAATCGGGCGCCAATGTGAAAACACAAATTTTCGGTGACGCGAATCCACGCTCCAGAGCCAGTTGTTCTAACCAACTAAGCTACACCGACGGATTGTATCGCTGCAGATTTGACGACTATCTGAGAACAGAAATTTCAACTGAGATAATCTTTCTTAGAACCTTTTAAAACTATTTGTTGCGGTCTGAAAGCTTTGTTTGTCGGATGTTCATGGTTTGTTTAGCTAGGTTTCTTCTTTTTGGCGCAATTGCCTGTGTAAAAGGTAATCCTTCTAATATGTGGTTCCTATACCGCAAATATTATCAGGTTGTCGCAGGTGAAATGTCGGAATAGTGATTGAAACTTCAGACGGTGCCAAATAAACTTTATTAATAAAAATAATCAACTCCAGTAGGAACACACTGTTGCCAACGAGACAAAAGCTTCTCCACAGCTTCGCGAAAAATGCCCGGTGGGGCACACGACAAACTCAAGGAATGTAGTTTCAACTGACGTTTGATTTGGAAACGATTTACCCTGTGAAAAGATGCCCAGGCGCTTGAAGTGGAACTCCATAGAGGACAGATCAGATGAATAAGGCGGACGAGGTAAGGTTACGTACCTCATCTAGGGTAGCTCCTGGATCGTCTTGCGTGAAACGTGGGGTGTCTCGCTATCGTGGAGAAGTTTGGGCTCATGACGATTGAGTAATGCGATCTGTTTGATGGACAGTTTTTCATGTATAATATCAAGTTGTCGATGGCATTTAAGAACCGTGTTTGTTTGATCGGGTAGCTAGAAGGAGTGGATCACACTAGTTGCGGACCAATTAGTGGATCATACTAGTTGCGGACCAACAATCACTGACCATCGTTTTCCCCGTACAAGCTTCGGGATGCGTTTCGAGACTTCACCGCGGTCGGTTGAACCATTGCCCCGAACGTATGCGATTGTCATAAAATATCAATTTCTCGGCAGATCATCATCATCATTGTCAACCATTATCAATCAACTGCTGGACGAAGGTCTCTCCAAGTCTCTTCCACAACGGTCTGTCTTGTAAGATTTCGACTGTCCATCGATGGTCTGTTCTTCTGGCAAGTATGCCCAGCCCATTGCCATTTCAGGGATTTTACTCTGATCACGATGTCTTCCACTCCTGTCATTTTCCTGATTCACGTGTTCCTCTTCTTATCTCTCCTGGTTACACCAAGCATGCACCTCTTCATGCTCCTTTGAGTTGTCTGCAGCCTTTGTATGTCTCTTTTAGTTAAGGTCCACGTCTCTGCACCATACATAAGCACTGGAAGGATGCATTGATCAAACACTTTTCTTTTAAGACATAATGGCATATTGCTCTTGAAAATTATGCTGTTTCTTCCAAAAGCTCTCCAGGCAAGTTTTATACACCGATTAAGTTCTTCATCAATGTGACCCTCACTTGATATCTGCTGACCAAGATAAACGTACGCATCTGTTATCTCCAGCTTTTCTCCATCAATCGACAAATCTTCATTTCTTGTAAAAGTACATCAGTTTTATTTTCTGAAAGTTCATTTTTAATCCACACTTCTTTACTCTTGTCAACAGGTTCCTGGATCATACTCTGCCGTTCTGATGGGGTAGTTGCAAAAATGACTATGTCTTCAGAAAAACGAAGGTGAGTTAGATAATCTCCATCAATCTTTATCCTTTTGTTTTCTCAGTTCAGTGATTGAAATACATTTTCCAATGTAGCATTAAAGAGCTTGGGAGATATGGTGTTACCTTGTTTCACTCCCTTTCCAATTCTTATGTGTGCTGTATTCTCAAACAGCCGAATCTTTGCACTTGCATTTTCATAGATGCTTTTAATAATATTAATGTATGCATCTTCAATACAGCAGGATTTCAAAGCCATTGTAACTGCTGATGGTTTCACTGAATCAAAGGCCTTTTCATAATCGATAAAAGTCATGCATAATGGAAGTTCATATTCCCTCGCTCTTTCAATTAGTTCTCTGAGTATGTGGATATGATCTATAGTGATGTAGCCACTCCTGAATCCAGCTTGTTCTCTCGGTTGAGCCATGTCCAGTGTTACCTTCCAGCGGTGTGGAAGAACTTTAGTGAAGAATTTATAAACCACTAAGCAGCCCAATATAAACATCTTACGTAACATCTCTGCTTCTAGAAGCCCTATCTGAAACATTCTTTCTTCATCGCCTCAACGAAGAATACTTTGCATTTATTTGTACAGATGATTATAATACATTTCATCTATCTCAGTATGAAGGGAAGAACATACGTGGTTCTGTACTTCGTATTGTAGTTGGTACATCAACATTCTATTCTACACGATTATTTACACTTCAGATATATACCGCGTGGTCCAAGTTTCAGGTCTAATTTTCAATTATAGTAGCATACTATTGATATCATGAAGTAAAACATGAAAAAGGCTTACCCTGTTACTCCTCTGCTATAAAGTTCTGTCGCTGTGTAAGTCGTCATTCCTTCCAGAAATGTGCTCTAAGGTTGACCACGTATTTAATTCGATATACATATATGCCTGTTAGCAAACGAAATTATAAAAAATGCGTAGGCCTAAAATCATCTATTTACAAGCTTTTTTAAAAATAGGGGACAGGTTTTCCTTCATACGAAACTAAAAGCCGTTCCGTTTCAACAGTTTTCTGTCGTAGCATTCCATACACTATGTATAATTGCACCAGTTGGCATGAACTACCCAAGTGCAAAGTCATACAACGAAAAGGCGATGTCCGAGCCAAGGTTTACGCAAAAAACGCAACTCAAAAAGACAGTTTTTTAAATAAAAGTAAGTAGAAGTGTGTCCTTTACGGACGAAGCTATCCAAAAACGCAAATAATATTCTTCCGAAGGCTAATTAATAGTAGCCTGCCTAACAGCATACTAATGTAAGGAACTCGACCTCTGACATCTCGAAACCACGCCGCCATCGCTTCCGTGTCGATTCGCCACTCGTCGGGCGCGTTTCGCTCAGGTTTTCTTCCTGGCGTCTTCAGCGCGATTATTGTTGGTACGATCTTCTCGATTGTTCCTTAGACAGTTTTCTTCCTGGCGTCTTCAGCGTTTTTTAATAAGGGTGCTCTGACGTCGGGCCTCGGGCATACGTCATTAGATGCTCCATGCTCTCTCGCGACAGGATCTGTAAATGTTCTTACATTATTTTTCCTTTTGTTTCTTCTTGTATTTCACCTTTTTCTCGATTTCAATTACATTTCTCCAGGTAAACGGTAGATATACTGGAGTATTACTATTGCAATTGTTTGCACGTGTTTTCGCAATCATAATTTATTCATGATTTCAATTATGATTGAGAAAACATGATATCTATAGTATGTATGCTATTATAATTGAAAATTGGACCTAGAACTTGGACCAGGCGGCATACATCTGAAGTGTAAATAACGTGTAGAACAGAAAGTTGATGTACCAACGGGAGTACTATAATACGAAGGACAGATGATGTTCACACACATTTTTAGAACGATTTTCCAGCAATATAATTAATGTTTAAACTAAAATTATTTCTTTTTTAAATGTTATATCTTCTCATAGTTTGGACTATGAACCTACATCTAGATTTCCCAGATAACAGGGCATTTCTTAAAATTGGTGGTGGTATTTTATTCCACTCCTCTTCCACTGCTTTCCAGTTCAATAATTGTTTTAAGTCTGCGTTTAGAAAGCTCTCTTTTTAGCAGTCCGAAGGCACCATAGTCCATTGGTGGCACATCAGGGGACTTTGAAGGAATATGAGGGAAAAAGATATAGACTTGATACCCGTCTCTTTTTTCATTTTTTTCAAAAACCAGATTGGTGGATTTGGATGTAAGACTGGCATCCTTTTCCTGGTGGAGTTTTACGTTTTGAAGGCTCCATGGATAAAGGAATATTTCCTCTTTAAATATATGAATTAAATCATTATTTTGGCAATATGTAGAATGGATTTTAGCATTCTTTTCAACTTTTCTTAACTTTAATTTTCCATTTTACGAAAAACCAGCAATAATCCTGAATCATTTACTGAAACTTTCTTTGGATTCTTGGAACCAAGATTGTAAGTCTTTCTCTGCTTTTTTGCGACAGTAAATTGGCACTTTTTTTTTGTTACAGTCGGTTAGGTAGATCCATGCTTCATCAATAGACTCAATAAATTTCCATCTGTCCCAGGCTAAGTGGTTTTCATAAAGAAGTCTGCACCGTGTTCTACGCTCAGCCACGTGCCTATACTCCAATTCACCCTAAAAGTGCACTATTAGTAAAGGCGGGGAGCCTTATCACAACTCGTCGTGGAACGTAAGAACGGTATCCATCCGCGTTAATGTGCTCTTCTACTGTTTCCTTTCTGATCCCCCACCCACATACACATCTCACAAGCAATGGGGATTGTGAGTGGGGGTCTGGTGGAGGATGAACTGCTTCCCCTACTGCCTATTTAAGTAACGCACCCTTCGAGTTTCCCCGATTGTCAATTTATTGTCTCTGTGTTGTTAATGTTGGGAGAGGTCTTCCACCCCTTTCCCCTGTCCGAGTTGTATCCCAAGTGGGCAGAAATAGCCGAAAGTGCGAAGCTCTTGATTCAGCAGCTTCTCACAACAAATTTATTTCTAAAGGCGCTCCAACTTCAGCAATTTGTTTTTTAGATAGCAATTTTGGCTGATAAACTGTTGAGCAAACAAAAATTAATTCTAAGTAATAATTCTACTACTTTTCGCTTTAAACGCTAGGGACTATTTTTCGTAGCGGAGGTAGCTGTTTCGTACATTTCATAGTGGTACACTCTTAGGTTTACTCGGAGGCGGTGAACATTATATTATGTGAACATTATACTGAAGCCAGTGAACATTATGTTTTTTGTTTTTGCTTTCAGATTCAAATCTCTGTTTATTACCTTGTTTAGAGTTGATACAGAGATTTTTAATGACTTAGCGATTGCTCTTTGGGTCGGTGGATTTTTTTAAGACCAGAGGCTTTACTTCTGAAATAGTCGTAAAAAGTAGCTACGCACTTTCTTTGGATATTCATTTCGTGTTTTCTTCCTGTTAAAAGCGATATTTGACTATTTCCCCATCTATTATTAATAATACCGCTTATTTTAGATTTAGAAAGGCTAATTCCATGATTTTCATAGCGTCCTTTAATAAGAGAATACGAATATTTCTCTTCGTAAGGAGCAGAAAAATAACCTTCTATCCACAGCTTGTTTACGTGCGCCATTTTCTTAGCATACAATATTTAACTGCAGCAGATATTTCTTTCGTGTTCATCTAACACGTTGTTGCCAGTTTCAATTGTTTGAACTTCTTTTATTTTCTGTAATTTCTTATAATAAAACATTCTAAAAATGTATGAGCATCCTCTGTAATATTTATAATGCCTAATTTGGCTGCAAGGGGTGTCAGCGTATTTTCTTTTCTTGAAATCCGTTGAAAAATATATTTCCTGCTTCTGAGATCTATGACCACCAAGAATATATATTTTTCGCGGATTTTCCTCCTCAAACGACGCACAGCTTTCCACCCATAGGAGGGTAAAGCTATTTTCTAGTTTTTCTTTGTTTGTCTGAGTGTTTAACGACCACTCTGAGCACCTCTATGGGCAGTCGTCTCTCCTTTATTTAGAGCCAGAGATTCCCGGGAAGGGAGAAAGCCAGTGCCGTTGGATAAACTCAACAACCATGCCTCACTGAGGATTTGACACCTGACCCATCTGGGACTCATGATTAGGAGACAACGTTTCATACCATTCGGCAACCTGTGTGGCATTTCTTGTTTTCCTCCACATCGGCGATTTTAATTTTTTGATTTAGAAAATTCTATTGGCTTTGGATATTTTCGTGAGTGGGGAACATTTTGCTTACAGTATGTGATTTTTCGTGGCGTACGCTGCTAGTGGGAGCAATTACTTATTTCTGCTTGCAAATGTTTTGACACTTCTATAAGTAAAGGTGCTTTTTTTCGTTATTGAATCGACTTACTACGCAGAACAGTGCGTACATTTTAGGAATTAATTTTTTTCCCGCTGACGAGCTTAAGGCTGTCTTTAAAGGAGTGTTAGAGGGTTCATCTTCTACCCTATATCTGCAATGTAAATTCTTTGGTACACATTTTCTCGAAGACTATTAATTTGTTGTGTTTAAAATTTTGAGCACAAACAAAAATGACCCATAGCTAATACATGCCACAATTGTTATTCCGAAAAAATTGTTAGAATTTTCTTTTTTAAAATTCAATTTATCTGACACGAAAGCATTCCAATTTTTCGCTTGATGGCGCTGTAAGTTAGCACAGCAGCGTTCCTGTCTGAAAGCAACGAAGTCTCTTATTTCTGCCTGATTTTCCTGATTTTCTGAGCAAAATAAAAATCAGTGAATAGGGGCAAAAATGAGATTGGAATCTTGTCTTTTATAGATCATCTTAAATCCTGCTGTACGTTCATTTTTTGAAGAGAAAATGTGTACATTAGCAGAGAACCCCTGAATTTGAGTTATAGAAACTGCGCCTACTTACTGAGCTCCATCCCCAAATGACGTAATTGGTTAAAACGTAACAGCGCGTATTTTGTCTTTTCATTGTGGAACCAACGAGAGACCGCTTCCATTCTGAATATGGTGAGGTCTGCAGTGATTCACTGACGCCGACGTATTGGATAGTCACTCAAGACGTAAAAGCCACGCCCAAGGAGTGATTTTTGAGCCATCTATCGCAGAAGATGAACCCTAACACTCATTCAAATGAATTTTTTTGACGACTTCTTCCATTTCTAAATGTCCGTTTTGAAATTTATTTTTGTTTTGGGACCGATTCGAAGCACGCGCCCATGACACCAGAAAATTATGTGCCATCTCTCTTGTTTTAACATTAAAGGATAGCCAAATGAGTACACTTTGTATCACATCAGCGAGAAATTCAAAAGCTCGATTATTCTTTTAAGGGCAAGTCTGTTAAAGCAGCGCTGTTCAAGTTCTGTAGAGCTGCCGGCCAAGCTTTTGAAAAAAATAAAGGCGGTCCCATTTTTTAAACATATATAAGATGATGTAAATGTAAAGATGTCCTGATTAATTATTAATAAATAAAACTTTAAGATGTTTTAATTAATATTAGAACAGTTAAAATTTGAAAAACAGCAAGACAAACAAAAATTTACATTCAATGAAGTCACTGTGGACGATTAAACTTCACTAAAAGTTGTTACATGCCCATTTCGATGCTTCTTGTTGAAAACCGAAATAACTTTTCAAGAGTAGTCATTCATACTGTTACTGTGTTTTGGATTTAGGCTTTTTAGCCGGCTCGGTGGCACAGTGGTCTAAGCGCTGGCTTATGAGCACTCGTCCGAGAAGGGTCAGGGCTCGAATCCCGGTGAGGCATGGATGTTGCGTTTGTCTTACAGCACTGATTCTCTCCTTTCGCTTGAGCTAGTGGCCCTGAATTAGAGACGGGTGACTGCTTGTAGCCCATTGAGTTGCTCACGGAGGTCGTCAAACCCCCAATAATATATATATATATATATATATATATGTATTCCATTTCACATATGCGACTACTTCAAAACATTGAAACAATATTTAATTAAAAATCTCTCATGTTTGGGTATTTCTCAATGAAAAGAAAAGTTTAAAGAAGTGTACTTCCATCTCTTTCCAATAAACTAATCTGCTTGATGTTCATATAATTCCATTTCATAACTGGGGTTTGTGCTTTCAACGCTCACATTCAATGAATTGCCTAAGAAATGTATACTTGTAACAAAACAGAACGCAGAATGATCGTGGGTGCTCGAAGCATTGGTGCGAGTATTAGCAAAACAGCTATTGCGAAATGTTCATGAGTAGGAGTTGCTAAAGTGTACAGAAAGTGGACCACCAGTCAAAAAACCGGGTCTGAGCCCAAGGCGTGTTATCGTCAAAGGCTACTGGGTGCTCGAGCTGAGCGAAGAATAGGCAGACTTGTTCAGTCAAACAGACGAGCAACAGTTCGTCAGATTACAGATAATCTGAATTAGGGACCAAGTCAGATGGCCTGTCAACGCACAGTTTGTCGCACGTTACATCGTATGGGCTACAAGTGCAGACAGCCTGTTCTTAAGTCACTGCTATCTGCCGCGAACAAAAATAAACACCATCCAGTTCGCTCAGGAAAGCAAGAATTGGACAGTAAATGAGTGGAAAAGAGGCTATGTGGTCCGACGACTAATAATCGAACTACACCATGCAGATGGAAGGGTGAGGATATGGAAACAGCAGCACGAAAGCATGGACTCGTCTTGCATCATCACTACTCTTCAAGCTGGCTGAGGAAAAGTTATGGTCTGGGGAATGTTTTCGTGGGAGTGTTTTGGCCCTTTGATTCATATGGAGCAACGTCTGACAGCTCAAGGTATTTAAATACTATTGCCGACCAAGTACAACCAGTTAAGTTGATGGTTTATAACATTGGAGATGGATATTTCCAGCAGGTCAATGCTCTATGCCATAGTGTTCACATTGTACGCGAATGGTTTGAATATCACGGAGACTTTTCCCTGCTACAGTGGCCTCCTCAATCACTGAATCTCAATCCAATGGAGCATTTGTGGGACGATGTCCAAAGGAGCAACAGCCAGCTGGATCCGCTATCACCAAATCTTCAAGAGCTGCAGTGTGCAATTCATCACATTTGGTCTAATATACACTAAGCTACTAGTCGAAATTTAATAGAATCCATACCAAGACTAATTCAAGCAATATTACGGGCAAAAGGTGGCCCGACAACGTGCTAACCAGGTGGGTATAATAATTTGGCCACTCACTGTATATTACTATGATGATTCGAAACTGCTTATTCACTTTCATTTCATTGATGGACAGATACTCTACTCCGTTATTTTGTGAAATGTTAACACGCTTTTTGTGGGTAATTGTTCTTGCTAAACTACCACCTATGTATGAACCGCATATTATTTCTTGCTACCATTGGTAGTTACTTTTGGAAATACCGTCATCTCATTACACATACTTCATACTTACTTTTCCGGGAAATTTTTAATATGTAGTATTTGTATCTTTGTTCTGAATAAAGCGTTTTGAACTGTTATGTACACCATGTACACCGTGTTTCAGTTGAATGTAAAAGTCAAGCATCATGACATACTGACCATGGCAAATCTAAAAGGCGGATTTGAGTGGATTAAACATGTAAATAATACTGAAATTGTCACGTTATTTCATTGAAAATTGTTATCCAGTACACTAGCATGGCATAATGCCAAAAATATAACCCGAGTTTAAGGGCATATTTCATAAATGTTAAATAACTAGTGATAAACATGTAAATAATGCTTAAATTGTCACATTATTTCACTGAAAATGGTTATCCAGGACTCTAGCATGGTATACTGTAAAAAATATAACACGAGTTTTAGGGCATTTTTCATAAATTTTAACTAACTAGTGAAATGAATTTGCAATGTTACTTAAACAAATGGTTTTATTTTTTTTATGGAGAAAGGAGATATTAATCTCTCCTCTTTAGCTAAAGTTTCAGGAATCCCAAAAGAAATCACACAGAAAGAAATCCTTTAAATTTACTTGAAAATAACTTTTAAAGTAAAAAACAACAACAACAACAGAAAATGCTTGTATTTATGTAAATATACTAATGTTATGGACCCCCACCCTTCAGAGAATTAGAGAGAATTTTGAAATTTTTTGATAACCCGATCTCTGCTTATGCGGGAGAACACTAAAAGCTATGAAATCTGTTAGGATTGTACCACCTAGTCTAGAACCAGGAAAAATGATACTGTTTCAAAGAAATTACATATTTGTTTTTAAATAGCTGTTAATCAAGGTTCAGTTTTTGATTTATTATAAAAAGAAGATTGTATGTAATGAAAGGAGAAGATTCTGTTGGGTGAGAGAAAGGAAGTACTGTGGTGGTGTTTTGAAATAATTCCCATGAGAGCAAAAAAACTTCACCTTTTACACATAATTAATTGCTGATAATAATTTATTGAAAACATCAGGATAAAACTCAAAATGTAAGCTTCAAACAATTCTTTTTTAATCATTTTAGGAGGCTTTGTGTTGATTGCAAATGTTGAACTGTATCAGATGATGGTAGCTAATCGCGGAAATAAATTTTCTATCGAACTTTAGTTTCGTCGGCATTGCAAAAATCTGACAGTATTACAGGCAAAAACATACGTACACTGTAAAGGAAAACGCGATGTTCATTTACTTTGAAACCGAAAATGCCAAATTCTCTGAATGATATTTGCAGCTTACTTGGTGGACACGTATTATATTTTTGGGACCCTGGTAAAGAACGATGCATGCACTAAATTCTAATAGATGCACAACCAGTTTATCTTCAGCGACGGTTTCGATGGTAATTAGGCTGAAAACACTGCACTTTACTACTAGAAAAGGGTACTTTGTAACGAAGAATCTTCTAACTTGCTTTTAGCGAAGCTTAGTGTAGTGCAGCCCTTGATGTAAACAATCTTGGAAGCTCTTGGCGTGAAGAATCTTATTGCAGTAGAAGCTCTTGATGTGGCGGCAGCATTTAATGAGAAGGATCTTAATACCTTGACAAATCTTCATGCGAAAATCGTGATGTGGCGGCAGCTTTTAATGAGAAGGATCTTAATATCTTGACAACCCTTCATGCGAAAATTGTGATGTGGCGGCAGCATTTAATGAGAAGGATCTTAATACCTTGACAACCCTTCATGCGAAAATCGTGATGTGGCGGCAGCTTTTAATGAGAAGGATCTTAATATCTTGACAACCCTTCATGCGAAAATGGTGATGTGGCGGCCGCCTTTAACGGTTGGAATCTTTATATCTGGACAGCTCTTGATGTGAAGAATCTTGATTTGACGACACACCTTGATGTGAAGAATCTTGATAGCGGCTGCCCTTGATGTCAAGAATATTGATGTGTTGACAGATTTTAATACTCAGAATCTCCATATTCTAAGAGCTCTTGACGTAAACGATCCTGATTTGACGGCAGTCTTTGATTTGGAGAATCTTGATTGCGTCATCCATTGACGTGAAGAATCGGGATGTGGTGGATCGCTTGATGTAAAAATATTCTTGATGTGGTGAGTGTCCTTCACATAAAGAGACGCTATCGTTCCATTTCTTGTAAATTGTCCTGATATGGTGGAAGCTCTTGATGTGTAGAATCTGAGTGTGGTAGCATCTGAATGAATGTTGTGCGCAGGACCTCATCTGTAAGCATGTTTATGTAACTGTGATGCTTTGGGAGAATGGGAGATGTTTTTCTGGATATGAAATCAACTTTTTTTTAAATAAATTTTGTCATGGTTGAATGCATGCACCTCCACATCCCGTATATTCCTGAATTTATGGTAAAGGAATATTCAGTGTGACAGAGTGCATTGTCGTGATGTTCCAGGAAGATAATACTGATTGTCACGCAGCAATTATGTTATAGCTTGATTTGAGGATAAAAACGAGGCTCCAATGCACTGGCGAACTTAAATCTAAACTCGACTCGAAAGAATTGGAGCCGCCCCGGTGGCGCAGTGGTCTACGCGCTGGTTTATGACCATTCTTCCGAGAAGGGTCCGAGTTCGAATTCCGGTGAGGCATGGATGTTGTGTTTGTCTTCGGCCCTGGTTCTCTCTCTAATTTAGGGCCACTGGAACCAGTAGCCCTAAATTAGGTGGGCGACTGCTTAGAGCTCATTGAGTTGCTCACGGTGGTCGTTAAACCTCCAATAAAAAAATAATTCAAACGACGTGCTAAGATTTATCAATGGAGATCGTTTAAGTGCAGCTTGAAATAATGTAGGAAACGTGGAAATATTCTATGAAACGTTGGAGAAATACCTGTAAAGTTTGCTAAATGGGCTAAGTATTGTTATTAAGACGCAAAAGATAATTAAAAATAGAATCAGGCAGTATTGAAATGGCAATGCAGCCCCGGTGGCACAGTTATCTAAGCGTTGGCTTCTGACCGTTAGTCTGAGATGGGCCAGGATTCGAGTCCCAGGTAAGGCATGAATGTGTGTTCGTCTAACCGCATTGGCTCTCTCCCTTCCCTGGAGCCATTATCCCTTAATTAGGGACAGGAGACTCCTTGTATCTCCTAGAGTTGTTCACGGTGGTCATTAAGCCTCGAAATATTAGAAAGAAAGTAATGTCCTATGACGAGGTACCCAAAGTCGAAGCCCCAGCACATTGGCCACTCAAGATTGCGCAGCACACCGGCATGACATCAGCAGGTAGGTGGCTTAAGTCAGTGGCAGTTAGCCATCAGTAGGCGAAGAGTGTAAGCGCCAGCCAACATGGAAGTGGAGAAGGAGTACAGCCGCCATTGCACGTTGAATGAATTTCGTCGCAGAAGCACCCCCGAAAATGCTATAAGGAAAATTACAAGTGTGTACCCCAATGCCATATCATATCGTCCGTGCTGTCGTTGGTTCGAACGGATCCGAGAGAGAAATTTTGACCTCTCTGACTGTCCCAAAGCCGGAAGACCTGCAACAGTGGATATGGACATGCTGAAGACTTTAGTGGGACCTGCCTACGTGTAATGACCAAGCGGTAGTTGGACGAACAGCTGGGTACTCCCCCACACGAGCATTATCACGCATCTGCATCAATTTGGAAAAGTGCACAAGAATGGAGTTTGGGTACCCATCAAGTTACAGTTGAGCAGAAAGAAAATCGTATGTGCGTATGCGTTTGCCTGTCTGCATGCACGTGATTAATTTGAACCGTTCTTGTTGGACCGTATTGTGAAATGTAAGAAGTGTGTTCTGTATGAAACTGTCAGCGCCCAGAAACAGCGGTTGGACCCAAAACAGAAGCCCATGCCGACACCCAAATGCGGCTTACAACCACGTAGGTCCTGCGGCATGTTTGGAGGAATATGAGGAGTGTCGTGTTTTTTGAGCTGCTGCCGAAAAACATCAGTATCACCACCGATGTGTACTGCCGTCAGCTCGTCGATCTGCACGCATCGCTCACATCGAAACGAACAGCACAGCTAAACCGCAAGGGCGTCTTCCTACAGTAGAATGGAGCGAGACCTTACTCAGCACGAGTGATCTGTCACAAGATCAGGGACCTGGGCTGGCAGTTGCTGCGGCATCCAGCCTATTTCGTGAGCATTCGCCTAAGCGACTACCACCTTTTCCGATCGTTGCAGCATTTTCTGAAAGAACAGCGGTTCACGAACCGGGACGATGTCCAACGCGTACTTAGTCACTTCTTTGCATCCAGTTCCCTACTATTACATCACAACAATTGTGCCGTACCTGCTAGCAGGACGCACACGACATAAAGGCAGATAGCAGTCAGAACGAACGTTCGTGTAGCTCAATTGGTAGAGCTACTTATTCCGGAATGAGGGGACCCGGGTTCGAGCCCAGGCGTGGACAAAAATGACGGAGAAATTTACTTCGTTATAATGGCGCCCGATTTTTCCGGATGACCCGCCCGTTCAAAATCTCGCAATGGTGTGATGTTCTTTCCACACCACGAGAGAGGAAAAATAAGAGAATCCCTTCTCCAGCGCTTCGAAAAATAAATGTGTGTGATGTTGCATTCCACACACCGGATTGACTGAGAGTTCTCAAGTGCACGTTCTACAGCGGGTGGCTGTCTACGATGATTCATGGTCACGACTGACCCGTGGGCCATGCCCCCGGCCCTCTTTCGGGGGGGGAGATGTGACGTACCAGCCAGTAGGACGCACACGACATAAAGGCAGAGAGCAGTCAGAACGAACGTCCGCGTAGCTCAATCGGTAGAGCAATTTATTCCGGAATGAGGGGACCCGGGTTCGATCCCCGGCGTGGACAAAAATGACGAAGAAATTTACTTCGTTATACAATTTCTTATAAAGAAACTGTTGCAGTGCTTTAATTTATTTAAAATCAAAATATTATAGTGTTACTTTTACTACTAGTATTACTTTGGATATACTTGCCAATAAATGGAGAAAAATGCAATATCGATTCGATATCCTTAATGCGACCAAGGGAGCACAGGGAGTATCTGAAATGGATATGCTCTGTGCTTAAAATGTACTAATGACTGTAAAAACAAATTTGAAATGCATTAATGATTGTAAAAACACATTTGAAATGCTCTAATGATTGTAAAACCAATTTAAAATGCACTAATGATTGCAAAAGCAATTCGAAATGCGCTAATGATTGTAAAAAACAATTTGAAATGCACTAGTGATTGTAGAAACAAATTTGAGATGTACTAGTGATTGTAGAAGCTAATTTGAAATACACTAATGATTGAGAAAAAAAAACAATTTGAAATGCAGTCATTATGGTAGAAACCAATTAGAAATGTGCTAATGACTCTAAACATTGATCTGAAAGGCACTAATGATTTTAAAAACTGATCTGAAATGCATGAATGATTGTAAAAACTAATCTGACATGCGTTAATGATTGTAAAAAAAACAATTTGAAATGCACTAATGATTGTAAAACCAACTTGCCAATCATTGGTGATTGTGAAAACCAATTTGAAATGCACCAGTGATTGTAAATAAAATTTTGTTTATTGTGGCAAAAAAAAAAAAAAAAACTACAGGGACGGTGTCCCACAGCTTTCCAGACAATGGGAGCAGGTCGTGACAAACGATGGCGACTACATTTTGGAGTGATTTGTTCTTGCTTATATAGTAATTAGCAATTTTCTTTTGCCTTGCATTTGCAGACATTACTTTCTTTCCAACCCAATAATAATAAACGATAAATTTCAGTAGTATCTGCATCTTATTAAATGAGCAATATTTGATTTACAGCTGTATTTTTTGAGAGTATGTACTTTGGTAAAGCAATGTATTACATATTTAAGATCATTCATTACTTTAACAATTTCCATGTTAGCTCATTTATTGGAGATCATTCTTAAGCTTACATCACATGAACGTTTTAGCTGTTGCTTTTGTTCCATTATTTCGCTTACTTAAAAGGACGTGTAATAACTTAAGTAAATCATTCGACTAATGTAAGTGCATGTTTTCAGCAGTCTAATTGCATCTAGAGGAGGTGAAGCTGAAATATGTTATCCGCTTCGAACAAGCTGAACTTCATCTTAAGCTCACTATTAGATTTGAAGAAACCTTCTACACACTCTCCGTAAACAGATGTTAACTCTCCGTAACGCCATTATGTCCAAGCAGTCGGCATCTAATGCATCTAAAAGCTTGGTAATTTCAAGACAGGCCTGAACAAAGCATCGCAGTCCGACAATGAACTTTGAAAATGACTCTTTAATTAGTAAAGTAATTTCGGCAGTGTGGCAAGCCGGGAGAATGCTTCGGTTTCCCTTCAACCTGTTGCCATCAGGTCAGTGAACTTCACTGTTATAGACCTGAGAAAACAGTATTTGTTAGAGAAGGCAGCTTCACAGCTGTTATATTTATGGTGAGCCGTTATTTTAACCAAGGCAGGAGGAGAACTTGCCATCAACATCCATTTGCGTTCCAGAGTTCGTTGCCTCTCCTTACAGTACTGATGCGGAAGATCAAGAGATTAAAAGAATTCTGTTTTCAAGCAGCTGTTTGCAAAGCACCACGGTACGATAATAATAAATCACAGAAGAGGACAGCAGGACATTAAGGAGCAGATGCTTTTTTCTCTCTTTTTTGCTTTTTTTTTAATCCTAAGATTTTTTCAGTTTTACTTTTCTTCAAATCAGAAGCTCGAAATTTTAAACTTTTCGTCAGAGTCGACCGGAATGAAAATAATATAGAAATAACTGCAGAAACCTTTAGGGAGATTTTCGTACCTTTTGGAGAAAAGCAAAGTGGTGTATCAGCAACTGACTATAGTGTTTGTCTCTAAGTTTAATTTTTGAATTCTTTGGAATTTCTCATTTTCGTTTGCTTTTGGAATACATTTGTGTTTGGTATAGAGTTGAAAAAAACATGTTTTTCTTTGTGTAAGGAATTTTTCCGTTCTGTAATCTAGTGGTGTGTAGCAGAACAATTTAGATTTAAGGTGGTTCTACCTATAATCTTTGCCTTATGTTTCCAATGGTAAAACTTCTTTACATATTTTCTTCGCAATTAATGTATTCCCAAGGATGAAAATTTGCACATCGATAAAACTAGCTTTAAGTTATAGCATGGAATGCTTAGTACTTGCTAAAACATAACCATATTTATATTAAAAATCAATAATTTTTCTTTGAGTAATGTTCAGACTTGTTAATGGATGGCGCGACCTGTATATTGATGACGCCAATAGACAAACAAATGCTGAACTGATTAGTTATAGTTATGTTTTAGGAAGTACTAAATATCCCATGCTATAACATAAAGTTAGTTTTATCGATGTGCAAATTTTCATCCTTAGGAATACATTAATTGCAAAGAAAACATGTGAAGAAGTTTTACCATTAGAAACATAAGGCAGCGATTTTAGGTGCAACCACCTTAAGTTCATCAGAAAAATGTTTTTTTCCATGCTGTTTCGGAGTGCAAAACTAGGTAGAAATGTACAGAATACGTCACAAATAGCGCAGTGCAGACAGAAAAGTTTGATGTTAGAATTGGAGAACACAAAGAAAATGAGCATTGAGCCCATTCTAATTTGATATTCTTTTAGATGTTAAAACAGCAGGATTGAGAGAAGTAGCACTGTGGAGCACGTTCTTTGCAGATCTTATGGTGTTATATGCCCAAGTTTAAGAGAATTAGAATAAAAACTGATAAACTGGAAAACAACACTGAAGATAGGATATGAAAATACGAGGGTATTTGCATGACATGATATTAAAATAGAAAGATTATTGAACAAACGGTATGAAAATAGAATTACAAAATATTGTATGAAAATAGCAACGTAGTACAGAGCTAGAAGACATGGTATAGATACAGCAGGATGTCAGAAGATAACATATGAAAATAACATTACAAGGTAAAGTATGAAAACAGAACTCAAATATAAGGTATGAAGATAGAAGATATTAGAATATATGGTATGAAAATAATAATAAAAGGAGGCATCAGGAGATAGGGTATAAAATAACAGAAAATACGTTATGAACATAGCATTAGAAAATATAGTATGGAAATGACAAGGTATTACAGAGAAGATATACTAGTATAAAAAGAGCAGGTGTTAAAAAATAGCTTACGAAAATAGCAGTAGAAGGCAGGATATGAAATCAGTTAGGCATTAGAATACATGATATGAAAAGAAAAGGGTCTTAGAAGAGAACATATGAAAACAGCATGAGAATGTAAGGTATGAAACTAGGGAATATTAGAACACATGTTATGGAAATAAAAAAAAGAGGTATCAGGATATAGGATAAAAAATAACAGAAGGTACGGTCCGAAAATAGAGAGGTTTTAGAAGATAAGGTACGAAAATAGGAGAAGGTTGGATATGAAAACTGAAGGGCATTAGAAGACATGACTTTAAGATGGAAAAGTTTTAGAAGATACCACTAGAAAAGGTTGTAAATTTTGTAATTCCCAATCTTTTACATATTATTTGGCTTAATAGATGGCGCCAGATGCACACCGCGTTGCACAGACTGTTTGTGACGTAAGAGCGTCACTTCGATGTTCTCCTCCGTAGAGAGAGGTTGTCGTGGAGTTGTGTAGCAAAGAGCTCGGTGTTTCTACATGTCATTTGGTGTAACAATAAAGTGCTGTGTTTTTATAATGTGATTGTGGTAAGTGATTAGAAGTGGAGTAGTGCTTTCGATACATCGTAGCAAAGGAGATGAAAGAGGATTCCAGCAATAAAATAATTCAATCACCCAAAGTCATCAAATCAATCCAACCCCTACAAACAGAAAATAGCAGTAGAAGATAAGGCATTCAAATAGCACTAGAAGATAAGGTGTGAAAATCGAAGTAGAACATAGGGTATGCAAATAGCATTAGAAGATAAGGAATTCAAATAGCATCGGAAGACAGGGAATGAAAGTAGTAGGATATTAAAAGATAGAGTATGGAAATAGTTAGGGCATGAAAATTAAAGTTCAAAAACATCTACTGATTAGCTCAAACCGAAACATCTGGTGCAACAAAGGAGGAGAAAATAAAACTAAGGGTATTAATATTAAGAAAGGGGTTATAGATGGAGAGAGAAGATTCAAGACCTAGAATCGGAAGAAAATGAGGATCAGAAGGGAGAAGCGAACAGTACAGTGTAAGCAGGATGGAATAACTGGAGAAAAGCATCAGGTGTACTGTGTGGCAGATGGATGCCAGTGAGGCTAAGATTTCAGGTATTCAATATTATATTTAGACCAATATGGCTATACAGTTCTGAGACATCACCAGTGAAAACATGTTTGGAGAAACTAGACGCTGCTGTCGGGTGTGTGATGCTAGCAGAAAGGACGAAATTTGAAATGAGAAGAATTACAACAGTGGAAAAGTCTTTGATAAAAGCCCAAGAAACTATAGTTCACTGGTACGGACATGTTTGGAGAAGGGACAAAAACCACTCGGGGAGTAGAGTTATGGCAGTGGAGTTTTTGGAAAGTGAACTGAAGGAGTACCTAAGGTGCGGTGAAAGGACTGTTTCTATAATCACATGAATTAGAAGAAATTGACAGAAAAGATTAGAGAAAGAGGGTATGTAACAGCAATCGCAGTTAGATGTGATATTAATCATGCTACAGGAGAACAACAAAAAATCTCGGAATGACTTTAACAGATCAATAGTCCTCGCGAGTAAGCATCTGATTCCAACAACAAGAGCAGAATTCGGATATTGCATCATTGCATTATTGACGGAAAATCAGTAGCTTTCTCACTTTTATAAAAATTGTAGAATAGAGAGAGAGAGAGAGAGAGAGAGAGGGATGAGGACCGATAGCTATACAAAGAGAGGGAGATACAGATATAATGGAAGAGATAAAGACACATATAGAGGTAAACGCAGAGGGAAGGAGAGAGAGATAAAAAAGGAGAAAGAAAAGTGAGTGAGAGAGAGTGATACTTAGACCGACTGAAAGCGAAATTTCTGTGTGTGAAAAACAGAGGGAGAGAGTGATAGGCATACATAAAGGGATACGTAAAAAGAGAAAGAAAGAAAGAGAGAGAGACGAGACAGGGAGAATCCTTTATTGGGTAAATGAAGCGTTTTCTTCCTTCTGAAGTTTTTGCTGTGTAGAATAATAGCTAATTTAGAAATGTTTGTTAAGCAACTATTATTAAAACGTGAACTTTCCTGTAAAGCACTACCAAGCTTATATCACGTAAGGTTAAACTTGCCGTAATAAATTGGCTTCCATATAAAACTGCATTAAGGCTCACTGAATTTCTTGAACCCTGATGGCCTCACATTTCGTTGCAGCTGAAAGTCTTAATTATTATTTAACTTATATCAATGCAACAAAACGGCTGAAGATTCAGATAAAACAAAGGTACTTACGAAATCATTGGTTTATTCTCAATCAGCACGCCATCTACTATATATAATTGGCACACGCTTAGCCACAAAACTCTTAGATTTTGAGTAAGATTCACACACGTCTTGATCGAACCACATATAAATATCTTCCTTGATTGCAACAATTTAGAGCATACAACGTTTCTCGCTTGTGAGTAGGGTTTCAAGTATGAAACGAGAATCAACTAGTAAAGGTTATTTTAAAAATCGTTAACGAAGCACATGAACGTTGACTGTCGTCGATGTAGCTCAAGAAAGATTTCTTAGACGTACAACACTACTTAAGTATGTAACAAAGCATCCGAGAAGCACTCTGAACATTCAAAATGCAAGCTCGTATCTCTATTTTGAACATGCGTAATTTTCTTCTGACCTGTTGCCAGGTTGCTATACTTAAATTCGCCGGGCAGGGACCAGTGTAGTTAAGTTTAGAAAACTCTTTAACAAGAATAAATCAAATTTACACATGAAGACAGCAACTACAAAGGAAGGTCAAGTTAGAGTATACGTCACAGCCGTTCGTATGACGAATCGCACATTTATTTTGCTTTAAGAATCACAAACGGAGTTACAAAAAATCCACTTTTCCGCTTTAGTTTATTATGAGAAAGATTGGCGGGAGAAGTACGGCGATTGATGTACAGTAATATGGCGTCAAAATGTGTAAGTAGAAGCGTCTTAGTGTTTCTGTTTACAGATAGCCATAGCAGACATACTTCTCATAGGTAAATCTTTCGTATGAGGGAAATCCATTATAAATAATTCAACACTATCATCTTGTTTTATTAGAATTACAACGGAAAGTATAAGTAATTTGTAATAAACGCTGCTAATTGGTTGTATGAGTAAGTTGCAAAGCTAATACTTTTTTCTTTAAAATGAGTTTGAAAAACGACATTTTCTTAAACCTTCGTCTGAGAGAAATGCAGCGCGTTCTGCTAAGGAAAAAGTCACAAGGAAAGTACGAGTAATTCAGCTGTTAGGTTTGAATCGCAAACAAAATTCAGAAGCATATACAACATTTGGAGAATAAATAGACCCATTCAAAGCATTTTCATGAAAAGATATTTTCGTATAACTCCTGCTCCAGAACAACGGAATATTGCATAGGAAAAAGTTACAGAATGAGGAGCAATTGCAGCAAAACATTCTAATAAAGTATCAATTACTTTAAAAGTTGTAGAATGAGGAGCGATTGCACCAAAGTATTCTAATAAGTATCAATTACTTTAGAAGTTGCAGAATGAGGAGCAATTGCACCAAATCATTCTAATAAACTATCAATTACTTTAAAAGTTGCAGAATGAGGAGCAATTGCACCAAAGCATTCTAATAAGTATTAATTACTTTAAAAGTTGCAGAATAAGGAGCAATTGTACCAAAGCATTCTAATAAAGTATCAATTACTTTAAAATTTCAAGATGAGAAAGCATATACCATGAGAGCATAGAAATCATGGGATACCTGATTCCTGCCCCATGCGACGCTGTCATCACTCTCGCCAGTGGACAAACTCATTGCTTAGCATATGTATATATATATATATATACAGTATATATAGATATGAGAATATCACTGCATTCGCGTAGACAGCAATTCATTGTCAGTATGGATAAGCGTCATGAGTTAACAGAGTTTGAAAGAGAGATGATATTTAGTACCCGACGCATGGGTATATATGTTAAATGCATGGGTATATCATGAGTATATCTGTTAAATGCATGGGTATATCATGAGTATATCGACGCATGGGTATATCATGGGTATATCAGGAAAGCGATATCTGTTGCCAAGATGGTACAGGAATTGCAGTATCCCCATTTAAAAGAATCAAGATTGAATCGAGAATGCGCCACTTCCAGAGTAACATCACATCGTGGACAGCACTGTGGCCGGAGAAAGGTGGTGGATAAACGTGGCCGTGCACGTCTGTCGCGCATACATATAGTGCGTCGCACAAATATAGAGACAGAACAAATTCTCGAGTAAAAAAGAAACAATAACGAGCTGAAATGTACACCTCATATTTATAGCAAAATAGCATAGGACACGCAGCTGCACAATAGTTTGACGGAAGCATAACAATTCCAACGCCAAGTACATGAAAAAAATAAAAATACGCGGTCTCAAAAATATAAAAGCTTACTAGTTATGAGCACCTTCGGTACGAATAGTGGAGCCGTTGTTCCGAATAACACTGAAAACCAAATTGGGCATGCTGTCCACCAAGTGATGTAAGTGTTCTAGACGGAGTGCGTACCAGCTTCGTTCAATCTGCTCTTTCAATGCCACCACACTTGAGAACTACCGTCCATTCGCATACGCATCACGAGCTAGGATACCCCAGAAGTTCTCGATAGGGTTCAGATCTGGACTGAGTGCTGGCCAATCTATTACGGTCACATGATGAGTGTTAAACCAGTTTTTCGTTGATGCAGACCGATGGATAGAGGCATTGTCTTGCTGGAACAGATAGTCAACACCCGCAAGAGTTTCAGCAAACGGTAGAAGGTGGCTGCTGAGTATGTCCTGATACATTAGGGAGTTTTGCCTGCTTTGCAGGAAAGCGATATCCGTTGTCCCATTGAATGTACAAGCTCCCCAGACCATCACAGATCCCCACTCATTTCTGTTTGCTGAAGAATGTGCGTGGTTCGCGTCGTAAATCATGCTAATAACAGTTCCAACCGTCAGAGCCGTCCAGGTTGAATTTCTTTCATCGGAGAAAATAGTTGTGATCCACTTGCCCGTCCAGTGAATCTGGCTGCTTGCCCATAGCAATCTAGCTCCTTTTTGGTGCCGCGTGAGGTGTGGCAGACGGCGCATTTTACGGAGCACAATGTTGCGACTTTCCTTGATTCGTCGATGAACTGTGTCCTTTAAGACGGTGACACCAACAGTCCGAGAAACGTGACGTAGTGATAACCTTTGGGATGAAACTAAATGGCACGATCATCTCGGTTGGTTGTTATTCGAGGCCTTCCAGATCGTTTTCTGGCAGTTAACGCACTGCGTTTCGATAAAGTCTTATAAATGACTGCCCCACTCCTCCCCATGGCTTCACAAATTTTCGCTACAGGCATTCCATTTGCTCTCAGTCTCCAAATCTTCTGCACCTCCTCACCAGAAAGTAGACTGATGCGTGGCATTTCGGCAAATGAATGTCTGACGGCAGGTCTGCTGTCTTTTGTAGGGTGGACCGAATTACGGCGCATGCGCGTGAGTACAACATGCTAATTTGTACATCTCATTTGAATGTGGCTACTTTACATAGTTGTCTTTATATTTATGAGTCACCTAAAATTACACTATTTCACTTTGTGGTGTTCTTTTCACATAATCCGGTCATCTCGACGGATCGAAACGCTTGTTGTAGGGTTATGTGCAATTAGGTACCACTTCTGCTTCCTACCTATATTCGCATTGGGTTCACGGCGCAAAGTCGACTGTCTCTATATTTATGCAACGCACCTTAGTTGCAGCCAACCGGAGAGAAAGACAATGGTACAAATAAACGTCGACGTCAACGAGCAAAGTGCCAGAAATGTCTCAGGAGATCATTAGCCGCAGTATGTTATTGTAGCCGCTGACCAACTAGAGTCCCATTGCTAACGCCACGTTACCGGACTGTACGCCACATCTGGGAGAGAGAACATCGACACTGGACTTTGGATGATTTGGAGACGGAACGCTTGCTCCGATGAGTCCCGTTTCCAGTTATTTTGCGCAGACGAGAGGGGGTGAGGATATGGCGTAAACCACACGAAACGATGGACCCAGCATGTAAACAAAGAACTGTTCAGGCTAGTGGAGGCACGGTAATCGACTGAGGCGTGCTCAGCTTGCGCACGTTGGGACTTCTAGTACGTCTCGATGCAACTCTGAAACCTCCACTACGTGTCCATTCTTGCAGACTGTTTGCATCCGTTCATAGTCATTATACACCCACAGGGCAATGGACTCATCCAGCAGGACCGTGCGCCTCCCCACAGATCCATGGTGACTAGAACATGGCTTGATCATTCCTCAGAAGTTTCCGTCATGGAATGTTCGGATACGAACCATAGGGGATATCTTTGGGAAGCTGTGAAAAGGCTGTTCGAGCTTTAGATCCTGCACACAGGAATGCTAAGGAATGCTGGACCGCGTTTCAGCAAGCATGGGTGAAGGGAGATAGCTGTAGAACGTTTTCGTGACCTAGTGGACTCAACGCCACGTCGCGGGAGTGCTCTTATCCGGACGAAAGGTTGGGCCTACGCGTTACTAGGTAGGCGTCCCATGATTTCTGTCCACTCACTGTATACACAGACATGACATAACTAAATAGTCGCCTGATTTGCTAATAATGTTTTCTGCCAGCATGGAATGGAAGGAGCTGTAATATCTGGTAGCCGTATCTTTTGTAGTACGCACGGCTTTTACCAGGTCAGGCATTGTGGAGATGGAATCAGCAACGGTGCTCAGTGGAATTTTAGCCCACGATTCACATAACAAGGCGAGTAGGTGTGTCTTGTTGGTTTCTGTGGCATACGTCGTAATTTTGCATCCTATATGGCCCACAGGTGTTCAGTTGAGTTCATATCAGGGCTCCGGCTTGGCCACGACAGTTTCTGGATGGCGTTTTGTTCCAGACATGTTTGAGTACGTTTTGCCCTATGATATGGAGCGCCATCTTGCATGAACAAGGAGTGGTAGCCTTTGACAGCTAACCACTGGAGAATATTGGTAATAGGCCCCTCTCAAAAATGATTTTGTATTTTTGTGCATTGATGTTGTCTTCACATTCCATGAGGACTGAACGGCCAGTCATCCATATGGCTCCCTATAGCACTAGTAAAATATCGCCATGTTTCACAGTTGGCTCTTGCTGCTTCAAGCTGATTTCCTGACTGGGCAATTGCCACACCCAGGCCCTGCCACTGTCCAAAATCGTGCAAATCGGGACTCATCAGAGAATATGACAGCGTACCAAAATGTGTCTTTCAAGGGTCTCTCAATCATGTTTGTCGCCCATGCCAACGAATATTTGCTTCTCGCAAAAGAGGTTTACATCGAGCCGCTCTTCCATGATAGCCAAGTGAGTGAAGATATCGCTGAGCAGTTCAGGGTCTTACTTGGAGCTGTTTTGCAATCTCAGCGGCCTTGCTACGACGATTGGTTTTCACAAAACGCTTGACAGCTTGAATACACCTCTGTAATGGCCCAGGGCAACCCCGTACGTGATACTTGTGATTTCTTGCTTGCCTTCTTGAATTCTACTAGCACTCAATTAACTGTGGCAAGTAGAATGTGCAGGTTTGCGGCAATCTGATGCTCGCTGGCTCCGAGGTCCAGTTGCCTCACGATTTGTCCTCTCTGTAAGTCTCTTAGTTCCTTGGCTCCCTTGTATCGAGGCATCTTTGTTTGGTGTCACCTACTCACTGACGTTGTCCTGCAAAATATATTAAATGGAATTCGAGCATGCCATGCAATATGAACTCCACTACATAGCAGAAATGATATTACGACTGGTGTCTATTTACTTATGTCATATCTGTGTATACTACATTATATAGCAAAAATGACATTACAACAGGTGTATATTTACTTATCTCATGTCTGTTTACATATCTGGAATATTTTTTGTGTGCAACATATTATGTATCTCAATTATGTTGCCCAGTCGTGGCTAAATTATGTTGCACAGTTCTCCTACTGAAAGTAAGTTAAAATACTTGAAAAATACTTAACAAATCAATTAGACTATTTTGCCACGAGTAGGAATTATAAAGGTTTTCTCCCGCACCAGCTGTTTCAGAAAGTTTTTGTCATCAAAAAGTTCTGAACTCCGAACATGGTTTCTATTCGATTTGTTTAAAAACACGTGGGTATTTAAACGTTTTTCAATGCATGGCATGTGAGAGATTGGGTATGAATAGAGCTGTGGGGATTCCAAGCTCCGAAATTGCCGTAACGAAGTTAATGCGCGGAAGTCTAGAAAGAGAAAAAAATCATGATACTTGTTTATGCTGTAATAACGAAATAGCAATCACTTTGAAATGATATATACTCACGTGGAGTACGGAAGAAGAAAAATTTAATTGAATATTGTTTACATAAAAGTGAAAACAGGAACAACAAAATACGTAGACGATGCAGACAAACTACGTTGAGCTTTGTGGCCACTTAAGTAAATACGTTGGCTTTCTTTACAATCCAGAGCTGAATTTCCAGTTCGTCTGTCGCAAGTACACCTTTCGTATCGCTCATATGCTAAAGATTTTACAGATTTCAATCCATCTTCCAATATTAGGAGCGAATTCGTGGAAATTTAAAACACACACGAGCGCGCGCGGCTTTGTTCTTCCTTACCACAGAGTTAGCAACTACGCAGTTTCTTTTGCAGCTGAGAGCGTTTTCTCCGCTTTGTGGAATATGCCTCGCTTTATAAAAAGTAGTGCTCTACCTGAGATGCATAACACAATAACTGTTTACATCCTATTCGTATTTTTTAGTGCCCTGCTAAGATTACATAACTTCTTTCTACTACATATTAGGAATGAGACAAAGAAGCAAACGTCACATCTTCTTCGCATAATGTGACTACAGAGAATAGCGGATAAGTCGAACATTCTCGTTGTTGCCAACTTTTGCCGTGTGTAAAAATTAGATACTGAAATAAAAATGCTGAGGGACTTGAGTGCACATCCATTTTCTTCCCAACAGTTCGTAAGAGAAGCAGTTTTGCGAGATGCTTGAATAACACCAGTATTTCTTTGTTTTGCAAGGAACTGCTTTTCATTCTGAGAATATTTAACAGCAGCATCATGGAATTTGAAATATTTGTTAAAAACATGTTTGAATTGTTGACTTCAACCGAAAGAAACATTTTATGAACATCTATAATATTCAGTTCTTGATTTATACATAGTACAAAACATATTTATTAATCTCTAGCTAGTTTTTTTCCCTGTGTGATACTAAACAAAGGTCGTGCCTTTCCCCGTACACTCATAATTGAAGATGAGCGGTAATTGATTAAATAAATAATTAAATTCTTCATCGATGACGGATTAATCATTACTTGGTGCAAACAGCACAGAATTAAGTAGCTAGAAAAAATAACATTTCATACATCATATGAGTAATTGAACACTTCTTTTACTACCAAAGTTTCTTTATATATCCTCACATTTTACGAGTGTGAGAATTTCATTCACGTGATTTACGACAGAAATACTTGGAGATACCAGCAAATTCGATGGATATAATTTTCCAATTAGCGTAGTAGATCTTGATTATGAAAGCATAATGAAGAAATACCAAGCGGAAGCGAATGTGTCCAAACTAAAACGTATTGTGACAGCTCCTGACAATACTGCGCCTTGCATCTGTTTTATTGTTCATGTGGGGAACTTGGAGTACGGTTGCAGTTGTTCAAAGTGAAAAATGCCGTCCCTCCACTTCTTCGAAAGCAGTGGATGGAACCTTTATCCCGAATTCATTATCGATTGTGTATTACTGTTCTAAGTAAATAAAAGTAGGTGATCATCGAAATTTTCCGGTATCTTTACGTACGACTAATAATCCAATTGACAGAAAAAAGCAAAAAACCATTTGCTTCCTAAAGTGAGACCTGTGGTGCTCAGGCCAGCTACAAAAAATTTTAAAATCTGCTCATGCGTGCTTGGTGAATTACATACAGTTTTAGTACATGTGCAATAAACTTTTTCCCATAATATATGATTAAACCAATTTTTTTTCTGGTTGTTCTAGCGATCAAAAATCTGTATTACTTTAGTCGCAGCTCATATATAGTCTAGGGTCAGATTGGCTATGAACTCATAATAAGGCCGTTTCGGTTTAAGTGAGTTGATAGAGGCGCAATGTATTCCTGTGCGTAAGCAAAAAACAACAAGGAGTTCCTAATTTAGGTTGAGAGACCCGAACCCACAGCGCCTCGCGCCTTTTGGCAGGTGAAAGAGAATCTAACAGAGATAGGAGCAGATTGCCCTGATAGAATAGCACGAAAGAAAAGTATGGAAATATTAGAGCACAAGGAGTAAACGGTTTCCCGTTAAGTAATGAAGTTGTAAGCTGCCCTACATACTTACCTGCAACAGCAAGCCGTTCCGAGCGATATCTCTCTCTGTAGAAAAAATACCTGGTACACCGCTGCCACAGATGAGCACAGGGGAAAAGGAAGAGAAGGACACGGGAAAGGGGGAACCTGAAAAAAAAACATCACGCACAGAATAAGTTTCCCAGAGGAAAATCGACGTTCAACACCGGATAAGACAAAACTGGCCATTTGCTCAGTGTTTCTCTCAGGTCCGCTATTGCTTCGTTACTCGTCAGCCAATGAGAGAAAAGGTTTTTCCCCATTGGTTTAAAATTTTTTCTCTCAGGTTTACTTTTGTTGATTCTTGCCTGACATGTCAGAGTAACCATAGCTGAGGTGGTGTGATCACAAGATTACACCGATCGAGGTTTAAGTTACTCATCTTGAGTACACAACAGAAAAACACAAATATAAAAACAGCCACAATAAGGGTTTTTATTCCTTATTTAAGGAGCCGGTAGTATAAGGGCCAATCATTTTTTTCCTTCGCTACTTGTCTGCTTGTTTCACAATTGTGTGCAACAGCGGAAAAAATTAAGCCCTGTTTTTTTTTTTTTAGTCAGAACTAAGGCGTAAGAAAAAAATTTTAATATAAAAGACAAGACAATCAACCAACACCTTGTTAATTAGGAGGAGAGATATTCAGTACTAAAAAGATAAATCTTTTATTGCAACATTTTGCTCGTCACTTAAAAGAGCCGTCCCCCCCTCCAAAACTCCGACCCACTCAATTTTTAGCCCCAACCGGTTTTCCTGCACACCGCGATTTGCTGCTGTCCTGCTGCTTTGCGTATTTCAACTGGGGTGTACTTAACAATTTGTCCTTTCAGTGTATGCAACAATGTTTCACTGATGTGCAATCACTAAATATTCAAATATCGCATACGATTTGAATATTTGCGTGCCATTCGTATTGAAGAAGTTGCGCTAGAGCCTAGCGAAACATTGGTCGATCCGAAAAACACGAGTAAAATATTTGTGAAATAACGTTGATTTTCTTAATATTATAAGCTTTTTCATTATGTAATAAAATAAACCTCGTGATCAAGAAAAAGGACTACGGCTGCACAAGACTTGATTACTAACGGGCACGGAGGATAAACTACACTATCTACCAACAAGTAATTGGACACTTGTTATAGCAAAGGGAAATGAAGTTTATTCACCTTCAATAGTTGGTGGAGCCTCCACGAGCGCCGATTACAGCTGCGACCCTCCGGGGCATACTCTCAACCAGGCGTTGTACGACGGCTAGCGGTATTTTCTTCCACTCGGCTTGGAGAAGACAGGTCAGTTTCTTCACCGATTTCGGACGGTGGGGGCACCCCTTAAGTCGACGCTCCAACTCGTCCCAGAGGTGCTCGATAGGGTTAAAGTCCGGGCTCTGCGCAGGCCAGTCCATTCGATTAACCCCATTGTCACCATACCAAGCCATGGTGGACCTCGCAACATGACAGGTGGCATTGTCATCCTGAAAGTAACATGGGTCCACCCCGTAAAACTGCCGCAACGTAGGAAGCGCATGGTCATCCAAAATGGTGAAGTAGGTCTCGGCGTTGAGTCTACCAGGAATTGCGACCAAGGGTCCCGTGCCATATCAGGAGAAGCACCCCCAAAGCATAATTCCACTGCCGCCGAACTTCACAGTTTGCACAATTCATTCCGCCAGGAGGCGTTCTCCAGGCAGACGCCAAACCCAGACCCTGCCATCCGAACGGTAGAGGGTGAACCTTGATTCGTCGCTCTAGAGAACCTGTTTCCACTGTTCAACGGTCCACTGTCGACGTTCTTTGCATCACGTTAGCCGAGCAGCGCTATTGGACTTGGTGATAAAAGGCGGCAGCACGTCCTTGATAACCGAGCAGATGGGCTTCCTTATGGATAGTATTCATCGAAAGAACACTCCCGGATGGCTGTTGAAACTCCTCGCGGATGTGGCCCATCGATTTGGTGCGGTTCTTCCGAATTTCTCTGGCCAGCACCTGTCGGTCTCTGACTCCCAGTTTTGTGGGTCTGCCGGGTCGGGGCACATTCCGACAGTCACCTCACATCTTCCACTTGTCAATCACGTAGGCCACTGTCGATTTTGGGTACTTCAACTAGCTGGATATGTCACGTATGGATCGGCCATTTCTGTGATACCCGAGCGATTAGACCTTTCTCGAAATCAGAGAGCTCCGAACTGCGTGGCATCTTGCATGTGACTGGTTGCGTTGTTGTTTCCCCACACGATATTTAACGGTGGCGGCCGTGACGTGTATCAGGACCGCAGATATCGTCGATTTCAGGGGTGTACAATTACTTATTGGTAGATAGTGTAGTTAACAGCACTTTCTTCACAAGCATAACCTATAGCCTCAATATTATATAGACGGAAATACAACCCAGGGCACTAGTATTCATTCATCCAAATCGTTATAGTCCAGTCTCAATGTTCCTGGCATCATGAAAAAAAAAACAGATGTACGCGATGTTAGCTTATGATGGGATGTGGCATTTGTTTTCAGGGATTTCAGTACTGATATCCTGAAGATTCCGTTATGATGTCTTCCTGCAGACGGACCTTACCTAATCTGCATTGCAGTTAGAGATCGTTTGCTTCGATTACACATGCCTGTTCGTCCACACGAGATCCTGCACTTCAAGTACAAAACACAGGTCTCCAATTCTATTTAACTCGTGAGTGATGCATCGAGTAGCTGTAGGGCTGTGCCAAATATATACACTCAGTACACAAAACATTGGGGATAAGGGTGATGGATAGTTGACATGGGTATCCCCCGCGCATAGTGGCACAGTCCCAAACCGAACGGAGACGGTTAATATGCGTTCGTAAGACATGCGTACATGGCTTCTCAACCGTGTATATCGCAATCGACGAACATGTGTAAACGTGATGATCTGAGCGACTTTGATCGTGGGCGCATGTCGGCGCAAGGCGGATGGCTCATTCTATCGCCCAAGTGGTAAGAACTTTCAGGTTCCCGAGGACAACCGTATCAAGGGTGTACTGCGAGTATACCATGGACGGACCTACCAGCACCCAGAGAGCAAGCGTTGGGAGACCACACACCACTGATGACGGGGGTCGACGTAGATTATCCAGGCTCGTACAGACCAGCTGCTTGGCAACGGCGGCGCAAATCATATACAGGTTAAAATTCGAAGGTACAAGCAGCGTCAGCAAGCAGACGGTACGACTCACGCTGCGTACCCTGGGCTACGGGAGCCGACGCCCTACGCGTGTGCCAGTGTTGACTGCTCATCATCTGAAATCACGCCTCCCCTGCTGCGAGGAACATTATAAATCGGTCATCTTCAGAATAACGCCGTGTTGTGTGCTCAGACGAATTCTGTTTTCAGTTGTAGCTAGCTGGCGGGAGGGTGTGGCTTCAACAGCATGAGGCTATGGCCTCGTCGTGCCATGTCGGCTGTGTTCTGGGCAACGGTAGCTCTGTGATGATTCGGAGAGCTTTTTTTATGGGAAACAATAGGTTAGTTCGTGTATCTGGAGTCGTCCTTAACCGCTGCGCGCTATTACCATTTGCTGGCTAATCATGTACACGCTTTCATGGCCTTGGCGCATCCTGCAGCAGATGGGCAGTGTTTCAGAAGGCCAATGAGCCAAAGCATCAACCATCGAGGTATGCCTCGAAGAACACTCACCTGAGTTTGGAACTATCCAGTGGCCCCGAAGGTCCTACAATTTACGCCGTGTGGAAGCTGTCTAGGGTGCCGTGGAGCGGAATATCAGATCCACTGATCCTGGACCGACGTCTCGGGAAGAGTTGTGTGGACAATGCTGCAAGAGACCATGAATGGAATACGGGATTACACCATACAATACAAATTTTGAAGATGACAATCCGCTTTTTGGTGTAAATATGACAAGGATAGTAAGTCAGATAATATCCGAAAACTTGAAAATTTCGTCGTCCTGGAGCGTGAATCGAAACTGCGTCTCCCAGATAGCGCCCCGGTATGCTAGCCACTACACTTCCCAGAACGACCAGGTCTCAAGTTTTCGATTAATTTGAATATAGCCATCACAGGATTCGCTAGTCGAAGCAACTGGTATTCATGTTTAGAAAATCTGGAGGTTAAAAATCCTATCCCGTAATTGCCCGGGGAAGCAGATAAATCATGAATGGAATACGGGATTACACCATACAATACAAATCTTGTAGATGTGAATCCTTTTTTACGCCTTCCAACCGTAGGTTGAAGAAGCGTATATGCTCCAGCTTTTTCCGTCCTTCCGTCCGTCTGTCGGCACGATAACTCAAGAAAAAATAGTTCGATTTTGATGAAATTTTAGTATGTGGTAGGGGACCACCAGGGGACGAACCCTATTGAAAATGGGTGAAGTTGGGTCAAACGTCACGCCATAAGAGTGGAATCCATTCAATTGCCCTTATGCGTCATAACTTGCGTAAATATGGTTCGATTGCAATGAAATTTTAGTATGTGGTAGGGGACCACCTGGGGACAAATCCGATTGAAAATGGGTGAAGTGGAGTCAAAGATCAGGACATAGGAGCGGGATGCATTCCATTGCCCTTATGCGTCATAAGGTACGTAAAAATGGTTCGATTTCGAAGAAAATTTAGTACGTGGCAGGGGACCACCTGGAGAGAAACCCTATTGAAAATGGGACAAATGGAGTCAAAGGTCAGGACATAGGATCGGGATCCATTCCATCGCCCTTATCCTAAACTATTAAGGTGGACGTCAAGTAATTTTGCATCCTATATTTCCAATGGAAAACCTTTTGTACATATTTCCTTCACAATTAGTGTGTTCACAAGGATGGAAATTTGAACATCGATTAAAATAACTTCATACTACAACTTGGAATACTTAACGTTTTCTAAAATATAACCATAATTATATTAAAAAACAATAACGTTTCCTTTGGGGGTGCTGAAACCAGAAAAAAGATGGCGTGACCTGTACTTTGATGACGTCAGTGGACAAATAAATGTTGGATTGCATAATTACGGTTATGGTTTAGAAAATATTAAGTATTCCAAGTTATGAAATGAAGCTATTTTAATCGATGTTCAAATTTTCCTTCTTGGGAACGCATTAATTGTGAAGAAAATGTGTACAGAAGTGTTTTCATTGGAAGTATAGGAAGCAAAATTACTTGACGTCCACCTTAAAGTAGCAATCCTTGTATGTATGTATGTATGTATGTACATTTTATTTTGAAAACGGCTCTAAGAATTTTGATGAAAGTCGTTAACCTACCGTTTCCTGGTACTAGAAATCGATTTAGCTCGATCTCGACTTTAGGAGAATTCGTTTAGTGGGTTAAATAACCACCCCGAATTATAACGATCATAGTGTCATGGCGTCGTTCCATTAATGTTTCCAATGCTTAGAAATCTTATGACGTCACAATCTCGCGTTTTAGAATGTAGGCGCGCGGTCACGCCATCTGTCTCATTACGTCACGCGTTGTGTGTGGATACCATTAAAGTTTTATGACGTCATGATCTTGTCAGCAGATGGTCGCGATTCCCATCTGCTTCATTACGCCACCCGGTGTGTGCTTATGTCCGTCCGTAACTAACGTAAAAAAGGTTCGATTTCGATGAAATTTTAGTATGTGGTAGGAGACCACCTGGCCACAAACCCTATTGAAAATGGACGAAATGGGGTCAAAGGTCAGGACATAGGAGCGGAATCACTTCCATCGCCATTATGCGTCCTAACGTACGTAAAAATGCTTCGATTTGGATGAAATGTTAGTATGTTGTAGGGGCATGCCTGGGGATGAATTGTTTTGAAAATGGGCAAAATGGGGTCAAAGGTTAGGACACAGGAGCGGGATCTATTCCATAGACCTTATGCATCATAACTTACGTAAAAATGCTTCGATTGCAACAAAACTTTATCATGTTATTTCGAAGGTATACCGAACCGGTTCTGTTGAATATCATCGATATGGGATCAAGGGTCAGGGCACAGGACCGAGATTTATTCCACAGCCATTATTCTCATAACTTGAGTAATGATTTCTGGTATGTTGGAAAGCGTATTATAATCAATGCATTGCATGATTTTACTAGCTTGTTTTGGTGTAAATATGACAAGGATTGTAAGTCAGTTAATATCCGAAAACTTGAAGATTTCGTCGTCCTGGAGCGGAATCGAACCGGCGTCTCACAGATAGCGCCCGGGTATTGTAACCACTACACCACCCAGAACGACCAAGTCTCAAGTTCCCGATTAATTTGAATATAACCATCACATCTATGACATAATAATATAACCATCACATTTATTAATTTCAATAAACATAACCATCTATGGCCCCGTCGTTCCAGGCCGGGGGTATTCAAGGCGACTTTCTGATGCATGGATACCAACATGGAGGCAAATTCCATTTTGTCTCATGTTCCTTTGTTGTTGTTTTTTTGCCTCATGTTTATTTTTGCATATTCCACTCATGATTTATCTGCTCTTCCTGGCAATCACGGGATAGGATTTTTAACCTCCAGATTCGCTAAAGGTGAATGCCGGTTGCTTCGGCTAGAAAATCCTGTGATGGTTATATTCAAATTAATCGGAAACTTGAGACTTGGTCGTTTTGGATGGTGTAGTAGTTAGCATACTCGGGCGCTATCTGGGAGGCGCGGCTTCGATTCCCGCACCAGGACGACGAAATTTTCAAATTATCGGATATTATCTGACTTACCATCCTTGTCATATTTACACCAAAAAACGGATTGTCATTTTCAAAATTTGTGCTGCAAGAGGCATTGGTGGCCTTACACCCGAAAACGCTCCGGCATCTAGTGGAGTCAACACCTCTGTGTGAACATGCTGTGATTCACGTTAGGAGAGGGACAACACGCTATTAGGAAGGTATTTCTAATGTTTTGTTCATTCCGTATATTTTTTACTGTATTAGGAAGCGCAATTTATTATTCCTATTTGCGACTATAGAGTTCCGTTTCTGAGAGTTCAATGCGAAGAACGTTTTTACTTCTGATAAACATACTTGTGGAAAACATTTTCCGTTAAGTTTCTATGTAGGAAGTTGATAAAGTAATGCCATCATGTCCGTATCTTTGCTTCCCGACAAGGTATCACAATGAGACAAAAGATAAGATATAGCTCAGCGTGTGTAAGCTGTTTTTGTACTTATTTTTCCACGCAGTCTCTCTCTCTCTCTCGTTCTGTTTAACGCCTTCTCAGCACAAAGGTTTTTCGAACCCGTTTCTGTTAATATATATGTACTTCAGGCTGTAATCAAAACCATTTTTGCCGCTCCCGTGGCGCAATGGCTTCCGATAATTCGTCCGAGATGTGTCCGGGTTCGAATAATCCCGGTGAGGCATGGATGTTGTGCTTGTCTTACGGCGCTGGCTCTCTCCTTCCCTGGAACCAGTAGCCCTAAATTACGGACGAGCTACTGCTTACAGCCTATTGAGTTGCTCACGTTGGTCATTAAACCTTCAATAAAAAAAAAAAAAAAAGAAAGACACCATTTTCTCGCAGCAGCTTGAACGACTTTATTACACGTGAAATGAATTCCATTGAGATGCCCAAACAGAAGCCTCTTTCCCCGTTTATAAGTGAGCCACGGAAAAGTTCTCATTCGCCGCCACCGGGAATCGAACCCAGGTTCTTCCAGTTAGGCGCCGTACATGCTGCACCATAGCGGAGTCTAGAGGAATTCGAGGCCGCTGTGGTGCAGTGGTAGCATGTCCGGCGCGTAACTGGAAGACCCTGGGTTTGATTCCCTGTGGCGGCCAATGAGAATTTTTGCGTGACTCACTTATAAACGTGGTAAGACCGATGGTGTTACTAATTCACGTCAATTGTCTGTATTTTTCCATAGAGATGTTTCGTGAATGCTACAAACAGCCAGAAGAAGTCAGACGGTGCAAAAATTAGGCTGTAAAGAGGGTGTGGAACAATTTCAAATCGGATGCTTCCTACGTCTGTTGAAGTGGCGACACTAGTGTTCGGCACGCATCGCCATGATGAAGAAACATCAGGCTTTTTCAAAGATTAAAGACCAAAGACTAAGAACTTCTCCAGTTACTTTTCACTGGAAAACTGCATCATACCAAGTTACAGTAAATTGGGCACATATTCATTTGAAAACAATTTCAGTATTAATAAACGTACAGTAATATGGAATTTCAAATTCATGGGTCAAATTAGAAATACTTCGTTCACGTGACTTCGAATAAATCTAAAAACTTGTCAAGTATGTGCTCTTGATTACTGAGTAAATTAATAACGCATTAACAGCATAGCAAAAGTTTTTGAATATAGCCCATAAGGTATCGAATAGGTTTCGTAGTGTCTTTATTATTTGCATCAGGAATTCTAAAATTTTGTATCACAGTACAAGTGGTAAAGGAATATGTGTTATCCTCCAAGAATGAGATTTGATGATTATTTGAGATTAAGTTTAGGCAGGAAATAAATATACCACTTACTGCACATCACAATATATCACACATGACGAGCTTAACGTTAACTTCTATACCAATTCACTCCGACCTTCATCTCTTTAGGCTGCTAAAAGCACAAAAGAAAGTAGCTCAACTTCCTCCGTTTTTTTTGTTCTTTTTTTTTTTTTTTTTTTTTTTTGGTAACTGCAGAAATGGCAGGAGAGTTATTTACCAGGTAAAGTTGCTGATTAACTATCTTCGAGGGAAGCATACCTTTCCTCTAAGCTCACCTGAAAAGGGGAGAAAAGATAAACTCATAAACGGAATGGATTTCGTTAAAAGGCGGAACGTTTCTTTGGTTTTGCGCTGTAGAATCACGAAATAAGTGCATTCAACTTTTAAGTAATCACTACTTTTCACTTTTGCTGATCATCAATTGTACAGTGAAAGTAAAAAGAAAAATGTGCCCCTTTCTATAGTGCTCGAGTCTCGGTTTGAGAACTTCTACTTTTCGATTTAATACGTAACGTACAGATATAAATAGACAAAGTTATCGGCTCTTTCCACGTTTTTCTTTAACTAACACACATCAACCGAAAAATTGTGTTTTGACACCCGAAAAAATTGTGTTTCCCAGTGGTGTCAACAGGAAAATAAATTTTTGGTTGATGTGTATTAATTAAAGAAAAACGGGGAAAGAGCGATGACTTTGTCTATTTACATTGTCTCCACGCATTTGGAAGATTTTCCCCATTTCTCTAGCCCTTTGGATATCTTAGCTATAATTAAATAGCTTGTGCCGTTAAGCCTCATCAGATGGAGACGTATCAGTTGCTGAGCCCATCCCTACGGATTTGTGAAGTCAGATGCTGACTGATAAACACACATAGCGCATTGGATTGTTGGCGCCGTAGCATAAGGCGAACACACTCGGCTAGTTATCGCGAGATCTGGGGTTTGCTTCCAGCGGTGTCAAAACACAATATTTCGGTTGTTGTGTGTTAATTAAAGAAAAACTTGGATAAAGCGATGACTTTGTCTATTTACGTTGTCTTCGCGTATTTGGAAGATTTTCAACGTACAAATAATTACTCTCATGATTGAAGAGTTCGATGGAATTCGTCTAATGGCAAACTAGGCTTAACCATTTCATTAAGAAATTGACGTTTATTTCCTCTTATAGACCTGCCTAACTTGCTACGTTAGAAGTACTAGTGCGTAGAATACAGGTGTGTGTGTGTGTGTGTGTGTGTGTGTGTGTGTGTTCTCTCTGGAAATGGCTCTTCCTGACTTCTTTCAGAATTTAATTTTTTCCGAGCACAATAGCAATTTTCCTGTTTTCGAGAACGTACTCGAAAACAGGAAAATTTCCATTGCCCTGTGTGTTGGTTTTCTGTTTGTTTAACGCGTTAGTCTTTCTTTTAGCAGTCTAAGAGACCAAAATTCCTTTTTACCCTCGTTGTTTTTCGAAAGTTAAGTGCATCGTAGATTTTTTCTCCCTGAAAACCAAAGACAAAACCAAAGACAAAACCGAGGAGCCATTTTATCGGTCTCCCTTTTTTAGATCTAATTAAGTTGGCAACCTAAATCGTTTACTTCCTTAGATTTTGAACGAAAGATATAAAAAACGATCTGCATTATTGTTGTTTTGTTGTACAGTTTAAAGTACGACTGCGTTTTCGAAGCAAGGCGGAAACCAGCTCTTGTTTTCTAACATCTTTCTCAGGTCACCCATAAACCATAATTTTCGAGCTAGCTATTGCTAACTTTCTTTATCTTGCTCAGGATCTGATGCTGAAGAGATTCCTGTTTGTGATGTCAGTGCATTTATCGTAGGTCGGTGTTTACTCAAAGTCATTTCAAAACGAGTTTTCCTCAGAGGAAGCGAATCTCTGATTATTTTAAAGAAAAAAGCATTGTTTCCTTTTGCATGGGATTAACTTCAATTCATATGGGAAGCACTTTTATATGAAGTATCTGATAAAAAACAGTGAGTGTGATTATCAGATTAGTATTAATTTAAATTCAAACTTTGTTTCTTATAGTATCTGGAGTTATCCTACTTATATCGCTGTATCCTCAAATATTCAGCATATCACAAGGACAGGCATAGGACATATTGTATTTCTCGGATATTCACTATTTCATTACATTCTTACTGTTATTTTTACAAGGTGTTATGAGAACGTGTTCTTTTTTCACCTTGTTTTACTGGCATCGCTGTTTCTATTGCTTTTAGTTTTCCACGATTCTTTTCTTTCTCTTCTTACTCCTCTATTTTCTATCACCCTCATTTATTTAGTTTTTCATTTTCCGGCATCCTCTTCATGGTCGTTTTACCCCTCCCCCTATGTTTCCTGACACTTTTCTATAGTTTTAATTTTCCACCATCGTTTTTATTGCCTTTCTATTCCCCATGCATCCCGCCATCTCTATTTGTATTGCTCACAATTTCCCATCTTTTTTTGGTCATCCTACTTCCCAACCTTCATTTCTGTAACATTTAATTTTCCACCATCCTTTTCTTGACATCTTGGCATCTCCACTTCTATTGCATTAATTTACCACCATCTCTTTCATTGTCATCTAACCACCTGTACTTCCATTTCTGTTATTCTAATCTGCCATCATCCTTCTTTTTTCCTTATTTCTCCATATCTTGGCACCTCCATTTATATTGCTTTAAATTTTCCACCATCCTTTTCTTGGCCATTTTACTCCCGATCTACTGGCACCTCTATTTCTATTGCTCTTTATTTTCCACCATCTTTTTATTTTGTTCATCTTACTCCCCAGTTTACCGGAATCTCATCATTTCTGTTGATTACTTTTCTGTCATCCTTTTCTTGGTCTTTTTACTTTCCGATTTGTTCGCAGCTCCAAGTCTATTTTTTTAATTTTCAACCATCTCTTCCCTGTTAATTCAGACCCCATGTTTCCTGACATATCCATTCTATTGTTCTAATTTAGCACCATCTTTTTCTTCGATTTTCTGCTCTCCTACAGCTTACCACCTATATTTCGCTTAATTTTTCCTTATGTTTTTCTTCGCCTTCATACTCCCCTATATCCTGATACCTCCATTTCTATTGTTTCAATTTCCTACTATCTTTTTTCTCCTTTATCCTACTCTCTTATGTCCTGAAACCTCTATTTCTATTGATTTTAATTTTCCATTATCTTTTTCTTGGTCATTCCACTCCACTATTTTCTGACAACTCTGTTTCTATTGTTTTGTTTTCCACTGCCTTTCTACTTGTCTCGCTAACCGCGTATTGTTTTCTTTTCTTTTGGTACCTCCATTTTCATTGCACTTGGATTTTGGGGTTCTTCTTCTCTTTTTCACATATATCCGGCCACGTCTACATTTTGTGCTGATTTCTTTAATTCCCAGCTCGTCTTTATGTTTTATTTTATTTTACGTTCTTTCTTTGATATCCCTTTCATCCATCACAGCATCCTGATTTCTGTTCTTACCATCTGTTTTTTTTCCTGTTGCTCAAGTTTCTATTTTATATAACACAGCAGGGCTTACACGTATCCTGCATATTTTTATTTCACTTTTAATAGGGTTTCATTGTCAGATATTACTCATGATTTCTCTTTTTATTTATTCCTTCCTTTTCTCGCTTGTTCCCTCTTTTCCTTGTCGCAACAACCATCCTTTTGAAAGATTGATTTAGACAATTCTAAATTGCCCTGGTGCCGCAGTGATCTAAGTGCTGGCCTCTGACTGAGTCCGAGTTCGAATCCCGTGAGCCATCGATCTTGTATTAGTTTTACAGCCAAGCTTTATCTCTTCCCTGGAGTTAGAGGACCTAAATTAGGGACAGTAGATTCCTTCTAGCCCATCGAGGTGTTCACGGTGGTCTCAACGAGGTGTTCACGGTGGTCCTTCCAAAAAAAAAAGAAAATAAAAAAAGAAAGACAATTCTATTTGTCGTTTATCTTCCCTATTAACCGACCGAAAGATCTTACTCACTTCTCGAACTATGAGTCTTCTTTCGTTTTTTCGGGATATATAGCAAAATTCTTTAGCTATGTCTTTATTGAAACATCGTGTAGTTTAGCTCAGGTTTGATTTCCACGACGTTGTTACCACTATTGTGAGGGAGAAAGGTGGAACCACACGTTATTAGGTCGCTGTGTTTAATAAATTATTCTTTCAGTGTATATGACTCTGAGAAATCAAAAATCCAAAGGATTCTTTCAGAATTTAAAACGTGTCTCATTTAGAATGATGATTTTTCGAATTGTAGAGGTAACATCGAATCTATTTTCATTAATTAATAGGGGTTCTTATGTGAGGTATGAAAGAGTATCTGTCGCGCCTGTGGCGCAGTTTTCTAAGCGATGGCCCCTGATCATTCGTCCGAAAGGGATCAGGGTTCGAACCCCGTGAGGCATGGATGTTGTATTAGACTTACGGCACTCGCTCTCTCCCTTCCCTGGATCCAGTGACAGGGACGGGCGACTGCTTATAGCTCATTGAGTTGTTCACGGTGGTCGTTAAAAGTCCAATCAAAAAAAAAAAAAAAAGAGAGAGAGAGAGAGTATCTCAGTACTTTCTTTTCCTTGAATGCTCCAAAACTCTTATGGAAAATATTTGTTTGGCTTTTGGAATTAAAACATTTGATGTTCCTGGAACACATGTTGCAGAGTCATTTACTTTTGGAAAAACTGCCTGGAATATCGAATAGAAATAACAAATAACGCTCAAAAATATCCAAGTGTCTTTCTGGAACTGATATTATATCTGCATTACCCATGTGGCATGGGGAAGTAAATTATAATCCTATTTGGAATTTTCATGGTAGGTCTATATTTGAAATCTGATCACCACGCAAAGTAGTTTTTCCATAATGAATGTCTCCACGTGAAAACGAATTTTATTCAGCAGCTTATACAGTGCAAATCTAAACCGACTTTCTACGTAACACTCTGTTTCAAATTTTGGAAACAATAAAAATGTTTCAGCATGTGCGCCTTTTTTGTAATAAGCATTTTTGTTCTAGGAATATTTTGTATCATTCGCTAAAGATTCGATTTCATACACACACAGTATCGTTCATGTACGCTGAATATCTCCAATGTTTCAAATTACGTAGCCTCCCAAAAGCTATGATGGGGGTTGGGCAAGCAAACTGACGTTTTTAAAATCTGTTGATGATTAAACAGTTTCGATAGAATTTTTCAGATTTCCCCCAAGCACGTAATTTTTCAAGATACACGACGTAATATCCATCAAAGACTTTTAATTATAACCTTTATTCAACGGTTTTCCGAAATCAATTCAGTAAAAAACTATTTTGGCTCTTGAAAAATCATTACAGATCTATTAAAAAGTTTCCGTCGCATTTTAAAAAGTGATTTTTGGAAATTAGTTAAACACAAAAATAGTTTTATTTTTCAAATTTTATATGAACTTTAAGACAATGAATGTGTCTTATTCTTATAATAATTATTTTTCCATATTTTTGTTTCCTCTTGTGCTTTAAGTTTTAACATGAGCTTTGATAATTTAGACGTCTCTGCACTGGCCTGCCCTGCCCCGGTCTAAGAGCCGGGCCTTTTTTTGCATTAGTTATGTGGAAAATTCCGGGCTCAGTAGGGACTGTATTTGGAAGGTTTAGCACTTTGCTCCTGGTCTAAAGAAAAACATTTAAAAAAAACAGGAAGACTGACTTGTTTAATAAAATAATCAGATGGCGAAGATCACTGAGTGAAACGAAAGTCATTGAAGTGCATCCGCCACGAGATGTGTTGACTAATTACAGCTGAAATCGACAAACCCGGAAGTAAAATGAGGGTCTGAAATGGACTGGTTTATTTCTTTAAAGGTTAAAATGAAATTCAATTATCACTTTGTTGGTTTAAATTTCCTTTAACTAGACGCGGCAGCAGTTGATATATAAGAAACTATCCTACGCACAATTTTTGAGCAAGATGCAGTTACTATTTGACTTTTCGGGATTTCTTTTGAAATTCTTATTTCTAAAGAAAACTCGTCTCCCTGTCAACCTCAGGGCGGGTTCGGTTCCTTAAATACTAAGATTTCCATGTATGAGGGTGTTGGGGAATCAATGAAACTGGTTCGCGACTCCTACGCTACATATCGGGACAAGGGACAAAGTGCGTCCGGGGCCGCCTTCGCACTGAGAAAAACGTTTTGTTAATTCATCAAAAAAGTTGTTGAATCAACCAAACAATTTTGTCGTTATGCAGTCACCAAAAATATTTGCTGAACTTGCAGATTTATTTTGCTGAAAATTATTGCTGATTCTACAAAATTTATTATCATCATGACAAAATGTTTTGTTCATGTGACAAAATGCCTAGGTCGGTTTTGGGGAATTTGTTTGATCCAACAATATGTATTGTTATCGTGATAAAACGTTTTGTTGCTGCAACCAAACATATTGTTATCGTGACACAGTAATTTCTTCCTCCAACGAAATTTAGAGTTATGTAGCTAGGTCACTTTGTCCCTAAAATATAAAATATTTTTCCGATGGCAACACTTTACCGGTGCAGTAATTTCAGGCGGTGCCTTCGACCCTGGGTGTCAGCCATCCCCCCCCCGCCACCTTTCAAATTCTTAATGGTGCTGTATACTCAAATAGCCGAACCTTTGCACTTGCTTTTTCATAGATGTTATCAATAATGCTAATACAGGCATCTTCAATACCGTAGGATTTCAACACCATTGTAACTGCTGATAGTTTCACGGAATTAAAGGCTTTTCATATTCGATAAAAGCCATGCATAAAGGGAGTTCATATTCTCTCGTTTTTTCCAATTATTTCTCTCTGAGTACATGGAATATGATCTATGGTGCTGTAGCCTCTCCTGAAACCAGCTTGTTCTCTCGGCTGAGCCATGTCCAGTGTTACTTTCAAGCGATGTGAAAGAATTTTCGTGAAGATTTTTAAACCACTGATAAGAGACTGATGGGCCTCTAGTACCTGAGATCCTCAATGTCACTTTTTTATGTAGCAGAATCATTGTAGCATTGCTTCAATCCTTATGAATCTTCCCTTCATTACAGCATCTAGTGAAAACTTGGGCGAGTATAACTTCAGTTTCTCCACTTGCTTCTTGTGTGATGTCTACGGTAATTTGAATTTCTCCTGAAACTCTTTGCTGTTTCATGTTCTTGATTACATGTGTAACTTCTGCTGGGACGACTGGAAGAACTCTGGTATTGGTACCTTTCGTAATGTCTGGAGTACATGTACCATCCCTTTCATATAATTTTGAGTAGAAATATTTCACTCTTGTCAAAATTTCACCTCTACTCCTTGTTTCAGAACCATCTTCCTTTCTCAGTGCCATAATCTGTTTTCTTCCCTTACTGAGATGGCCCTTTGCTCTCTTCAGGCTTTGGTTGTTTTAAATTGCTTTCCTCACTAGTTCACAGTTGAATTTCCTTACGTCTTCAGTGATACTTTTTCGTACTGTCTTGCATAGCTCTATATATTCTATTTTGGAAGACACATCTCCTTTACTTGTCCTCATCTCTCTCTTTTTTTGCATCAGAATTTTGGGTTTTCCTGATATTTTGTTCATATGCAATTTGTTCTTAGTATCAGCTGTTTTTGTTGCTGTTTCCATAAGAGGCTTGGTTAGGTATGATGTTTTTTAAGGTTGATCTTGTCAATACGGGTTGTTTGTTTTATCAGCTTGCCAAGCTCGAGTTTAGCTTTGAGGTGCATCTTACATCTCACCATTCTATGGTAACTACCTATGGGGAACTTGTTCAGTACACTGCAGTCTTCGATTACGAAGTTTTTGTTTCACATAACAATAAAACGAATTTCACTTGTCATTCAGATGCCTCCATGTCAATCATGTCAATTTCCATTGCGTTTTTTTTGAAAATGGAGTTCATGATGAAAAACATTTCTGCCTCTGCTAATCTACGAAAGTATATCCACGCTGGTTTCTGTTGCCGTAACCGAATTTACCTAATGGATTTTCATTCTGTTGCTGTTGCCCTATTTTTGCATTGAAATCTCCCATAACGATCTTCAAGTGCTGTTTGCCTTTGATATTTAGATGACAAATTTTCTCGTAATATTCTTCGATTTATTCCTCAGCATGACTTGTGGTGGGTGCGTAAGCTTGAATAATCTGAGTCTGGTATATCTTTGAGAGTTGGATAGAGGAACTTTCAACTTCTAGAACTTTATCCTTCAGTTTCTTGTTTATTATAAATCCAACACCACTAGTTCTTGCAATATTTGCCCCGCGATAGTAGAAGACATGTCCACTTTTCAGTTCAATGAGATATCCTTTTCTCCTTACCTCACTTAGCCCAACGATCTTTTGTAGTTCTTCCTTCAATTCATGGAGCCTTGAATCAGAAATTAGAGATCGGTCTTTGAAAGTAGCCAAGGCCAGCATCAGATGGCAGCCTAGTCCGGCCCTCCGGTGATTCTTAATAAACTTTCAATTAGATACAGGTGTTATGTGCAATGTAATTTCCAAAAGCAAAGTAGAAAGGTTAGGTGTGCCTTTACAACAATCATGTATAAAAAGACTGGCATCGTTCTCTGGTATCAAAATTGATAAAGCTAGAAAAGTGCTTTTAAACTGTATGCACAATGAGAAAGTTTACAAATTAGACTTTCAAGTAGTTGACAAAGAGTCACCTTCTACACTAGGACTGGCATCTTGTAGAGAACTCGAGCTAATCATGAAAGTGTTGACAGTTAAAGCGAGTGTGGTTTTGGAACAGTACAGTGATGTCTTCCAAGGTCTTGGATGTCTAAAGGGTGAATATTCAATTAAATTAAAAGACATACAATCGGTTATACACCCGCCCAGGAAAATACCAATCGCAATTCGTGATAAAGTAAAAAAAGGAACTGCAAAGAATAGAAGAGTTAAAGATTATACAAAAAGTAAGAGAACCTACTGAATGGGTAAATTCAATGGTTATAGTAATCAAACCAAAAAAGATTAGAACATGCTTAGATCCAAGAGATTTAAACAAAGCAATAAAAAGAGAGTACTATTCAATGCTCACAGTTGAAAAAGTTACATCTAGAATGCCGAAAGGTAAAGTGTTTTCAGTATTGGATGCTAATAATGGATTCTGGAAAATTACACTGGATGAAGAAAGTAGCAAATTATGCACGTTTAACACACCATTTGGTCGCTATAGATACAAACGACTTCCTTTTGGAATTAATTCGGCACGGGAAAATTTTCAAAGTAGATTAAGTCAGGTGGTAGAAGGCATTGAAGGAGTTGAATGTATAGTTGACGATATATTAGTCTGGGGTGAAACTGTTGAGGAACATGATTGTAGATTCGGAAAAGTACTGAAAAGGGCTCGAGAGAGCAACCTAAAGTTTAATAAAGAGAAATGTAAAATTAAAAATAAAGAAGTCAAGTACATCGGATATGTTTTGGGTGAGAATGGTGTGAAACCAGATCCTACGAAAATTGAAGCAATCGAACAGATGCCGAATAATGAAAAAGCTTTACAAAGATTTCTAGGGTTGATAAATTAGCTGGCAAAATTTGTACCAGGTTTATCAGCTATCAGTGCTTCCTTGAGACATTTGCTAGAAAAGGATGTCATTTGGCACTCGAGTGAAATTCACAACAAAGCTTTTAATCAGCTAATGGAACTTGTGGTTAAAACCTATTCTGAAATATTTTGATGTTAATGAAGAAGCCACAATTTCAGTAGATGCTAGTTCAGAGGGTCTAGGACCTGTTTTATTACCGAAGAACCAACCTGTAGCATACGCTTCAAGTTCTCTTACGTGGTGTTAAAAAAACTACGCACAGATTGAAAAAGAGCTTCTAGCTATTGTATTTGGCTGCAAAAAATTCCACCAGTACATTTACGGAAAGAAAATAAATGTAGAAACTGATCACAAACATCTAGTGTCAATTTCCAGGAAATGATTGTTTAAAGCACCACAGAGACTGCAGAGAATGTTACTAAATCTGCAAAAGTATGATCTAAATGTACTGTATAAACCAGGAAAAGACTGCGTGATTGGTGACACATTGAGTAGAGCTTACCTGCAAGGTCCACAAGAAAACTCTAAGGAGGAAATTGAAGTGCTGACTCGTTTTCTAGCATCTGAAAGCAAACTGACAGAGCTTAAAGAAGAGACCAAAATAGATAAAATATTTCAAGGTTTGATGAACTACGTACTAAAAGGTTAGCTGGATAATAAAAAAATCAGTACATTCAGATATCAGAATGTTTTGAAATTGTACGAACGAAATTTCAGTTGAAAATGATCTTATACTTACAGGAGAAAAAGTAATAATTCCATCATCCATGCAGAATGCAATGTCAAATATTATTCATGAAGGTCACTTTGGTATCGAAAAATGTAAACGAAGAGTAAGAGATATATTATTTTGGCCTGGAATGAACAAACAAATAGAAAACAAAGTTTCAAAATGTTCAACCTGCAACAAATACAGAAATCAAAACCAAAATTAACCGTTGATATCTCATAACGTACCTAATTTAGCATGGTCAAAAGTCGCGACTGACTTATCTGAAATTCATAATGACGTATATCTGCTATTAGTGGATTATTATTCCGGTTTCTTTGAAATATCCAAGTTACGTGATACAAAAAGCTTGACAGCGATGAGTTATATATATTCACATTTTGCTAGATACGGCATACCATATGAATTAATTTCGGATAATGGTCCACAATTTGGAAGTTGTGAATTTGCGGATTTTGCTAAGATATACCAGTTCAATCATGTAACCAGTAGCCCTAGGTATTCCAAATCAAATGGTTTAGCTGAAAAGTTTGTACAGACAGCAAAAAATATACTAAAGAAGTCCAAGTGTGATAGGAGTGACCTATACTTAGCTATTTTGGCTTACCGGAACACTCCTACTAATGATTCACTGGGATCTCCAGCACAAAGACTGATGGCAGAAGAACGAAAACAATTTTGCCAGCTACAAATGGCCTGCTTAAGTCTAAAACAATAGATAATGCTGAGAAACATCTTGTAGAAAGAAGACATACACAAAAGCTTTATTATGACAGACATACTAAGAAACTACCTAAGCTACAAGAGTTCATTAGAATGAAACATGAAAATCATTGGAGGCCTGAAGTAGTGAAACAAGTTCACACATTTCCGAGATCATATGTTGGGAGAGCAAAGAATAGTTCATACACAAGAAATAGAAAAGACTTGAGGTCAACAAAAGAAGAATTTCAGATGAATCAGGAACTGTGACAATCGGTGGAAAACTCTGAGTTCACCAAAGGAATGACCAAGAGCAGCAAGAACTGGCTGTTCTTGCTGGTAATGAGATGGAAGATGCTTTGACAGTAGGTGCTGCTACATCACCAAATGAAAGGGACGAATACAGGACAAGAAATGGTACACTCATAAGGAAGCCGGAAAAATACAGAACTTCATTTTTTATTTAGTATTTAAATTAGTTGTGTTGATAAGTTTTTTATTCTCATTAAAAGCTTTAAAAAAAGGAAGATGCAACATATCTGGCAACCGATGAGGACAGTTTTGGAACTGGTGAACCGGCAACAGTTAGTTGAGAGCGAGATGTAAACATTGAAGGCTGTATAAATATATGATGTTGTTTGAGTGTCGTTTGTATGGTGCTTTATTTAGAAATTTGGTAAGTTGCAGGTGGATTGGGTATGTATTATGGTAATTTTAAATAAAACTATCAAGTACTGAAGATCCAGTGACTACTGACCATTATTATAAATGAAGACAGGTTATTACAAGAGAGGGAAAGAAAGAGAGAGACGGACAGACAAAGAGAGAGACGGACAGACAAAGAGAGAGACGGACAGACAAAGAGAGAGACGGACAGACAAAGAGGGAGACGGACAGACAAAGTGAGAGACGGACAGACAAAGTGAGAGAGGGAGAGAGACGGATAGACAAAGAGAAAGGGAGAAAGAGAGGGAGAGATGGACAGACAAAGAGAGAGAGAAAGAGAGAAAGAGAGAGAGAGCGAGAGAGAGAGAGAAAGGGAGAGCGACGGACAGACAAAGAGAAAGAGATAGAGGAGTCATCCATTCTGATTAATTAAAAATAAAATAAACAAACAAGAAAATGTCTTTTCTGAAGTAAAGTAACAACATTAGTCTGGAGACGATTGGTTGACTTAGAAAACGAAATTAAAACACTTTTTGTCTTGGAAAGCACGTAAATTTTATACCAATAAAAAGAAGAAAATTTTTCAGTAAAAGAAGAACGACTTAAAAATGTATTTGCATTTTAAAGACGAACTGCATTTTATAGCATTTGATCCAAATGAAGAAAACTGAATTATTTCATCAGTGACTGTTAATTTTGTTCTGACGTTCAAATTATTACAATGTCTTAGGATTTTACTTCTTTTTTGCTTTTTTCCTCGCATTGTTACTGCGCAAAATTAATCGTTTTATCAATGCCAGTTTCGCGAAGGTAATTTATTCTTTGTACTTACATTTCTTTGGTTGAGAAATTTTAATTTCAATCGAGCTCGTGCTTTTGCTTTTACTCCATTAAAAATCATTCTCTTTTAGCTTATTAACAAAACATTTTTTTATGAAACGTTTAAACTTATTTACAAACGTAAAATATTTCCCACTTATTTCAAAAAGAAAAAAACTATTGAGTGATGAAGCCTAAACTAGAGTTCAAATGTGTCACACACACACACACACACACATGCATTCATCACTAAGCATGACCACTTCTATGCACATGTGCTGGTGTAACGAGGAGGAGGGTGTAGCCTGTAGGCTAAATGGGTGTTTTAAGACATTGGTAATTCAGTTGAGAGCGACGTTACGGACGCAACTAGTAAAACTAAGAATTTATCGGAGTTTATGAAAGGCCAAATTTTAGGTTTACGAAGAATTGGTGCTTCCATTTCCGAAACGGCAACACTGGTGTGCTTTTGGGGAACCTCGGTGGTTATGGAGCACCAGGACGTGTGCCAAAATGGCGAAACAACCCACCGTCGACACATTTGTAAAGGCCGCCGGGAAGAAGATTCTAGAGGTGTACTATTGGTGCGTCGTCTTTTACATTCCACTCGGCGTAGCACAGTTTCGCAGTTGACAGCCCAATACAATATTGGTGAACTGAAAAAAATGTCCCGCTCGGCTATGAGTCGCACGCTGGCACGTATGAATTACAAGAGAAGACGACCTATACCTTGCCTATTCCTGACAACAGTCGATCGATAAAAACGATTCTCTAGATACCATCTCTATTCGGATTGAGCAACATAACGTTGGAAAATGGTGTTTTTGTCCGAAAAATCACGACGTGTGATCATATGGCCGATGGACGAGTCTCTATTTGGCGTCATCAGAATGACGCAATACATGTTTAGCTGGTATGAATAGAGACTCCTGATGCGTGTGGAAAAACATGTGGACGTCCGGCTACTAACAGAAGCAGCTTGTAGATCATGCACACCCCTCAATGGTGTACTTCAACCCTGATGGGAATGGGTTCTTCCAGAACGGTAATGCTGCATGTCCTCGAACCCGCCTAGTGCAGGAATGATTCGATTAACACAAGGCTGATATGAAACATCTCGAATAGCCACCAAATTCGCCTGATCTCAACCCAGTTGAACATCTGCGGAATGTTGTGTAACTCTATGTGAGGCAGTTGGGCTCACCACCAGGGTCCATACTGGAAGTGTTGACCGCAATATAAATTGTTTGGGTAGAGATTCCATAAATTGTTCAAACACCTCGTGGAGACGATGCAACGACGGGCGGTGGACGTTGTCCAGGAGAAAGGAGGGCCTACAGAGTTTTAACAAAGTGCTCGCAATTCAGTGATCCCTCAGTGTGTATACGATGATGGACGATACGCTTCGGCAGGACGATATGTATAACGCCGAACGCACGAAAATGTAAAAGACACATTCATAACAATCTTTAAACAAGGTTTTGTTGCTGGAATTCGACTGACTGGGGCTCAGTTAAAGAAAGACATGAGACTCGGTAGGAATTCAAGAAAACGAAAGCACGAAAGCGTAAAAGACACATTCATGACGATCTTTCAACAAGATTTTGTTGCTGGAACTCGAATGACTAGGGCTCGGTTAAAAGAAAACATGAAACTCGGTAGGAATTCAGGCAAACGAACGCACGAAAGCGTGAACGACACATTTATGAGAATCTTTAAACAAGATTTTGTTGCTGAAACTCGACTGACTTAAGCTCGGTTAAAGAATGACATGAGACTTAGTTAAAAAATGACATGAGACTCGGTAGGAATTCAAGCAAACGAACGCACGCAATCGTAAACGACACATTCATGACAATCTTTAAACAAGATTTTGTTGCTGGAATTCGATTGACTGGGGCTCAGTTAAAGAAAGACATGAGACTCGGTAGGAATTCAAACAAACGAACGCACGCAATCGTAAACGACACATTCATGACAATCTTTAAACAAGATTTTGTTGCTGGAATTCGACTGACTGGGGCTCAGTTAAAGAAAGACATGAGACTCGGTAGGAATTCAAACAAACGAACGCACGCAATCGTGAACGACACATTCATGACCATCTTTAAAAAAGATTTTGTTGCTGGAATTCGACTGACTGGGGCTCAGTTAAAGAAAGACATGAGACTCGGTAGGAATTCAAGAAAACGAAAGCACGAAAGCGTAAAAGACACATTCATGACGATCTTTCAACAAGATTTTGTTGCTGGAACTCGAATGACTAGGGCTCGGTTAAAAGAAAACATGAAACTCGGTAGGAATTCAGGCAAACGAACGCACGAAAGCGTGAACGACACATTTATGAGAATCTTTAAACAAGATTTTGTTGCTGAAACTCGACTGACTTAAGCTCGGTTAAAGAATGACATGAGACTTAGTTAAAAAATGACATGAGACTCGGTAGGAATTCAAGCAAACGAACGCACGCAATCGTAAACGACACATTCATGACAATCTTTAAACAAGATTTTGTTGCTGGAATTCGATTGACTGGGGCTCAGTTAAAGAAAGACATGAGACTCGGTAGGAATTCAAGCAAACGAACGCACGCAATTGTAAACGACACATTCATGACAATCTTTAAACAAGATTTTGTTGCTGGAATTCGACTGACTGGGGCTCAGTTAAAGAAAGACATGAGACTCGGTAGGAATTCAAACAAACGAACGCACGCAATCGTGAACGACACATTCATGACCATCTTTAAAAAAGATTTTGTTGCTGGAATTCGACTGACTGGGGCTCAGTTAAAGAAAGACATGAGACTCGGTAGGAATTCAAGAAAACGAAAGCACGAAAGCGTAAAAGACACATTCATGACGATCTTTCAACAAGATTTTGTTGCTGGAACTCGAATGACTAGGGCTCGGTTAAAAGAAAACATGAAACTCGGTAGGAATTCAGGCAAACGAACGCACGAAAGCGTGAACGACACATTTATGAGAATCTTTAAACAAGATTTTGTTGCTGAAACTCGACTGACTTAAGCTCGGTTAAAGAATGACATGAGACTTAGTTAAAAAATGACATGAGACTCGGTAGGAATTCAAGCAAACGAACGCACGCAATCGTAAACGACACATTCATGACAATCTTTAAACAAGATTTTGTTGCTGGAATTCGATTGACTGGGGCTCAGTTAAAGAAAGACATGAGACTCGGTAGGAATTCAAACAAACGAACGCACGCAATCGTAAACGACACATTCATGACAATCTTTAAACAAGATTTTGTTGCTGGAATTCGACTGACTGGGGCTCAGTTAAAGAAAGACATGAGACTCGGTAGGAATTCAAACAAACGAACGCACGCAATCGTGAACGACACATTCATGACCATCTTTAAAAGATTTTGTTGCTGGAATTCGACTGACTGGGGCTCAGTTAAAGAAAGACATGAGACTCGGTAGGAATTCAAGAAAACGAAAGCACGAAAGCGTAAAAGACACATTCATGACGATCTTTCAACAAGATTTTGTTGCTGGAACTCGAATGACTAGGGCTCGGTTAAAAGAAAACATGAAACTCGGTAGGAATTCAGGCAAACGAACGCACGAAAGCGTGAACGACACATTTATGAGAATCTTTAAACAAGATTTTGTTGCTGAAACTCGACTGACTTAAGCTCGGTTAAAGAATGACATGAGACTTAGTTAAAAAATGACATGAGACTCGGTAGGAATTCAAGCAAACGAACGCACGCAATCGTAAACGACACATTCATGACAATCTTTAAACAAGATTTTGTTGCTGGAATTCGATTGACTGGGGCTCAGTTAAAGAAAGACATGAGACTCGGTAGGAATTCAAGCAAACGAACGCACGCAATTGTAAACGACACATTCATGACAATCTTTAAACAAGATTTTGTTGCTGGAATTCGACTGACTGGGGCTCAGTTAAAGAAAGACATGAGACTCGGTAGGAATTCAAGAAAACGAAAGCACGAAAGCGTAAAAGACACATTCATGACGATCTTTCAACAAGATTTTGTTGCTGGAACTCGAATGACTAGGGCTCGGTTAAAAGAAAACATGAAACTCGGTAGGAATTCAGGCAAACGAACGCACGAAAGCGTGAACGACACATTTATGAGAATCTTTAAACAAGATTTTGTTGCTGAAACTCGACTGACTTAAGCTCGGTTAAAGAATGACATGAGACTTAGTTAAAAAATGACATGAGACTCGGTAGGAATTCAAGCAAACGAACGCACGCAATCGTAAACGACACATTCATGACAATCTTTAAACAAGATTTTGTTGCTGGAATTCGATTGACTGGGGCTCAGTTAAAGAAAGACATGAGACTCGGTAGGAATTCAAGCAAACGAACGCACGCAATTGTAAACGACACATTCATGACAATCTTTAAACAAGATTTTGTTGCTGGAATTCGACTGACTGGGGCTCAGTTAAAGAAAGACATGAGACTCGGTAGGAATTCAAACAAACGAACGCACGCAATCGTGAACGACACATTCATGACCATCTTTAAAAGATTTTGTTGCTGGAATTCGACTGACTGGGGCTCAGTTAAAGAAAGACATGAGACTCGGTAGGAATTCAAGAAAACGAAAGCACGAAAGCGTAAAAGACACATTCATGACGATCTTTCAACAAGATTTTGTTGCTGGAACTCGAATGACTAGGGCTCGGTTAAAAGAAAACATGAAACTCGGTAGGAATTCAGGCAAACGAACGCACGAAAGCGTGAACGACACATTTATGAGAATCTTTAAACAAGATTTTGTTGCTGAAACTCGACTGACTTAAGCTCGGTTAAAGAATGACATGAGACTTAGTTAAAAAATGACATGAGACTCGGTAGGAATTCAAGCAAACGAACGCACGCAATCGTAAACGACACATTCATGACAATCTTTAAACAAGATTTTGTTGCTGGAATTCGATTGACTGGGGCTCAGTTAAAGAAAGACATGAGACTCGGTAGGAATTCAAACAAACGAACGCACGCAATCGTAAACGACACATTCATGACAATCTTTAAACAAGATTTTGTTGCTGGAATTCGACTGACTGGGGCTCAGTTAAAGAAAGACATGAGACTCGGTAGGAATTCAAACAAACGAACGCACGCAATCGTGAACGACACATTCATGACCATCTTTAAAAAAGATTTTGTTGCTGGAATTCGACTGACTGGGGCTCAGTTAAAGAAAGACATGAGACTCGGTAGGAATTCAAGAAAACGAAAGCACGAAAGCGTAAAAGACACATTCATGACGATCTTTCAACAAGATTTTGTTGCTGGAACTCGAATGACTAGGGCTCGGTTAAAAGAAAACATGAAACTCGGTAGGAATTCAGGCAAACGAACGCACGAAAGCGTGAACGACACATTTATGAGAATCTTTAAACAAGATTTTGTTGCTGAAACTCGACTGACTTAAGCTCGGTTAAAGAATGACATGAGACTTAGTTAAAAAATGACATGAGACTCGGTAGGAATTCAAGCAAACGAACGCACGCAATCGTAAACGACACATTCATGACAATCTTTAAACAAGATTTTGTTGCTGGAATTCGATTGACTGGGGCTCAGTTAAAGAAAGACATGAGACTCGGTAGGAATTCAAGCAAACGAACGCACGCAATTGTAAACGACACATTCATGACAATCTTTAAACAAGATTTTGTTGCTGGAATTCGACTGACTGGGGCTCAGTTAAAGAAAGACATGAGACTCGGTAGGAATTCAAACAAACGAACGCACGCAATCGTGAACGACACATTCATGACCATCTTTAAAAAAGATTTTGTTGCTGGAATTCGACTGACTGGGGCTCAGTTAAAGAAAGACATGAGACTCGGTAGGAATTCAAGAAAACGAAAGCACGAAAGCGTAAAAGACACATTCATGACGATCTTTCAACAAGATTTTGTTGCTGGAACTCGAATGACTAGGGCTCGGTTAAAAGAAAACATGAAACTCGGTAGGAATTCAGGCAAACGAACGCACGAAAGCGTGAACGACACATTTATGAGAATCTTTAAACAAGATTTTGTTGCTGAAACTCGACTGACTTAAGCTCGGTTAAAGAATGACATGAGACTTAGTTAAAAAATGACATGAGACTCGGTAGGAATTCAAGCAAACGAACGCACGCAATCGTAAACGACACATTCATGACAATCTTTAAACAAGATTTTGTTGCTGGAATTCGATTGACTGGGGCTCAGTTAAAGAAAGACATGAGACTCGGTAGGAATTCAAGCAAACGAACGCACGCAATTGTAAACGACACATTCATGACAATCTTTAAACAAGATTTTGTTGCTGGAATTCGACTGACTGGGGCTCAGTTAAAGAAAGACATGAGACTCGGTAGGAATTCAAACAAACGAACGCACGCAATCGTGAACGACACATTCATGACCATCTTTAAAAAAGATTTTGTTGCTGGAATTCGACTGACTGGGGCTCAGTTAAAGAAAGACATGAGACTCGGTAGGAATTCAAGAAAACGAAAGCACGAAAGCGTAAAAGACACATTCATGACGATCTTTCAACAAGATTTTGTTGCTGGAACTCGAATGACTAGGGCTCGGTTAAAAGAAAACATGAAACTCGGTAGGAATTCAGGCAAACGAACGCACGAAAGCGTGAACGACACATTTATGAGAATCTTTAAACAAGATTTTGTTGCTGAAACTCGACTGACTTAAGCTCGGTTAAAGAATGACATGAGACTTAGTTAAAAAATGACATGAGACTCGGTAGGAATTCAAGCAAACGAACGCACGCAATCGTAAACGACACATTCATGACAATCTTTAAACAAGATTTTGTTGCTGGAATTCGATTGACTGGGGCTCAGTTAAAGAAAGACATGAGACTCGGTAGGAATTCAAGCAAACGAACGCACGCAATTGTAAACGACACATTCATGACAATCTTTAAACAAGATTTTGTTGCTGGAATTCGACTGACTGGGGCTCAGTTAAAGAAAGACATGAGACTCGGTAGGAATTCAAGAAAACGAAAGCACGAAAGCGTAAAAGACACATTCATGACGATCTTTCAACAAGATTTTGTTGCTGGAACTCGAATGACTAGGGCTCGGTTAAAAGAAAACATGAAACTCGGTAGGAATTCAGGCAAACGAACGCACGAAAGCGTGAACGACACATTTATGAGAATCTTTAAACAAGATTTTGTTGCTGAAACTCGACTGACTTAAGCTCGGTTAAAGAATGACATGAGACTTAGTTAAAAAATGACATGAGACTCGGTAGGAATTCAAGCAAACGAACGCACGCAATCGTAAACGACACATTCATGACAATCTTTAAACAAGATTTTGTTGCTGGAATTCGATTGACTGGGGCTCAGTTAAAGAAAGACATGAGACTCGGTAGGAATTCAAGCAAACGAACGCACGCAATTGTAAACGACACATTCATGACAATCTTTAAACAAGATTTTGTTGCTGGAATTCGACTGACTGGGGCTCAGTTAAAGAAAGACATGAGACTCGGTAGGAATTCAAACAAACGAACGCACGCAATCGTGAACGACACATTCATGACCATCTTTAAAAAAGATTTTGTTGCTGGAATTCGACTGACTGGGGCTCAGTTAAAGAAAGACATGAGACTCGGTAGGAATTCAAGAAAACGAAAGCACGAAAGCGTAAAAGACACATTCATGACGATCTTTCAACAAGATTTTGTTGCTGGAACTCGAATGACTAGGGCTCGGTTAAAAGAAAACATGAAACTCGGTAGGAATTCAGGCAAACGAACGCACGAAAGCGTGAACGACACATTTATGAGAATCTTTAAACAAGATTTTGTTGCTGAAACTCGACTGACTTAAGCTCGGTTAAAGAATGACATGAGACTTAGTTAAAAAATGACATGAGACTCGGTAGGAATTCAAGCAAACGAACGCACGCAATCGTAAACGACACATTCATGACAATCTTTAAACAAGATTTTGTTGCTGGAATTCGATTGACTGGGGCTCAGTTAAAGAAAGACATGAGACTCGGTAGGAATTCAAGCAAACGAACGCACGCAATTGTAAACGACACATTCATGACAATCTTTAAACAAGATTTTGTTGCTGGAATTCGACTGACTGGGGCTCAGTTAAAGAAAGACATGAGACTCGGTAGGAATTCAAACAAACGAACGCACGCAATCGTGAACGACACATTCATGACCATCTTTAAAAAAGATTTTGTTGCTGGAATTCGACTGACTGGGGCTCAGTTAAAGAAAGACATGAGACTCGGTAGGAATTCAAGAAAACGAAAGCACGAAAGCGTAAAAGACACATTCATGACGATCTTTCAACAAGATTTTGTTGCTGGAACTCGAATGACTAGGGCTCGGTTAAAAGAAAACATGAAACTCGGTAGGAATTCAGGCAAACGAACGCACGAAAGCGTGAACGACACATTTATGAGAATCTTTAAACAAGATTTTGTTGCTGAAACTCGACTGACTTAAGCTCGGTTAAAGAATGACATGAGACTTAGTTAAAAAATGACATGAGACTCGGTAGGAATTCAAGCAAACGAACGCACGCAATCGTAAACGACACATTCATGACAATCTTTAAACAAGATTTTGTTGCTGGAATTCGATTGACTGGGGCTCAGTTAAAGAAAGACATGAGACTCGGTAGGAATTCAAGCAAACGAACGCACGCAATTGTAAACGACACATTCATGACAATCTTTAAACAAGATTTTGTTGCTGGAATTCGACTGACTGGGGCTCAGTTAAAGAAAGACATGAGACTCGGTAGGAATTCAAACAAACGAACGCACGCAATCGTGAACGACACATTCATGACCATCTTTAAAAAAGATTTTGTTGCTGGAATTCGACTGACTGGGGCTCAGTTAAAGAAAGACATGAGACTCGGTAGGAATTCAAGAAAACGAAAGCACGAAAGCGTAAAAGACACATTCATGACGATCTTTCAACAAGATTTTGTTGCTGGAACTCGAATGACTAGGGCTCGGTTAAAAGAAAACATGAAACTCGGTAGGAATTCAGGCAAACGAACGCACGAAAGCGTGAACGACACATTTATGAGAATCTTTAAACAAGATTTTGTTGCTGAAACTCGACTGACTTAAGCTCGGTTAAAGAATGACATGAGACTTAGTTAAAAAATGACATGAGACTCGGTAGGAATTCAAGCAAACGAACGCACGCAATCGTAAACGACACATTCATGACAATCTTTAAACAAGATTTTGTTGCTGGAATTCGATTGACTGGGGCTCAGTTAAAGAAAGACATGAGACTCGGTAGGAATTCAAGCAAACGAACGCACGCAATTGTAAACGACACATTCATGACAATCTTTAAACAAGATTTTGTTGCTGGAATTCGACTGACTGGGGCTCAGTTAAAGAAAGACATGAGACTCGGTAGGAATTCAAACAAACGAACGCACGCAATCGTGAACGACACATTCATGACCATCTTTAAAAAAGATTTTGTTGCTGGAATTCGACTGACTGGGGCTCAGTTAAAGAAAGACATGAGACTCGGTAGGAATTCAAGAAAACGAAAGCACGAAAGCGTAAAAGACACATTCATGACGATCTTTCAACAAGATTTTGTTGCTGGAACTCGAATGACTAGGGCTCGGTTAAAAGAAAACATGAAACTCGGTAGGAATTCAGGCAAACGAACGCACGAAAGCGTGAACGACACATTTATGAGAATCTTTAAACAAGATTTTGTTGCTGAAACTCGACTGACTTAAGCTCGGTTAAAGAATGACATGAGACTTAGTTAAAAAATGACATGAGACTCGGTAGGAATTCAAGCAAACGAACGCACGCAATCGTAAACGACACATTCATGACAATCTTTAAACAAGATTTTGTTGCTGGAATTCGATTGACTGGGGCTCAGTTAAAGAAAGACATGAGACTCGGTAGGAATTCAAGCAAACGAACGCACGCAATTGTAAACGACACATTCATGACAATCTTTAAACAAGATTTTGTTGCTGGAATTCGACTGACTGGGGCTCAGTTAAAGAAAGACATGAGACTCGGTAGGAATTCAAACAAACGAACGCACGCAATCGTGAACGACACATTCATGACCATCTTTAAAAAAGATTTTGTTGCTGGAATTCGACTGACTGGGGCTCAGTTAAAGAAAGACATGAGACTCGGTAGGAATTCAAACAAACGAACGCACGCAATCGTGAACGACACATTCATGACAATCTTTAAACAATATTTTGTTGCTGGAATTCGACTGACTGGGGCTCAGTTAAAGAAAGACATGAGACTCGGTAGGAATTCAAGAAAACGAAAGCACGAAAGCGTAAAAGACACATTCATGACGATCTTTCAACAAGATTTTGTTGCTGGAACTCGAATGACTAGGGCTCGGTTAAAAGAAAACATGAAACTCGGTAGGAATTCAGGCAAACTAACGCACGAAAGCGTGAACGACACATTTATGAGAATCTTTAAACAAGATTTTTTTGCTGAAACTCGACTGACATTAAGCTTAGTTAAAGAATGACATGAGACTTAGTTAAAAAATGACATGAGACTCGGTAGGAATTCAAGCAAACGAACGCACGCAATCGTAAACGACACATTCATGACAATCTTTAAACAAGATTTTGTTGCTGGAATTCGATTGACTGGGGCTCAGTTAAAGAAAGACATGAGACTCGGTAGGAATTCAAGCAAACGAACGCACGCAATTGTAAACGACACATTCATGACAATCTTTAAACAAGATTTTGTTGCTGGAATTCGACTGACTGGGGCTCAGTTAAAGAAAGACATGAGACTCGGTAGGAATTCAAACAAACGAACGCACGCAATCGTGAACGACACATTCATGACCATCTTTAAAAAAGATTTTGTTGCTCGAATTCGACTGACTGGGGCTCAGTTAAAGAAAGACATGAGACTCGGTAGGAATTCAAACAAACGAACGCACGCAATCGTGAACGACACATTCATGACAATCTTTAAACAATATTTTGTTGCTGGAATTCGACTGACTGGGGCTCAGTTAAAGAAAGACATGAGACTCGGAAGGAATTCAAACAAACGAACGCACGCAATTGTAAACGACACATTCATGACAATCTTTAAACAAGATTTTGTTGCTGGAATTCGACTGACTGGGGCTCAGTTAAAGAAAGACATGAGACTCGGTAGGAATTCAAACAAACGAACGCACGCAATCGTGAACGACACATTCATGACAATCTTTAAAAAAGATTTTGTTGCTGGAATTCGACTGACTGGGGCTCAGTTAAAGAAAGACATGAGACTCGGAAGGAATTTAAGCAAACGAACGCACGCAATCGTAAACGACACATTCATGACAATCTTTAAACAAGATTTTGTTGCTGGAATTCGATTGACTGGGGCTCAGTTAAAGAAAAACATGAGACTCGGAAGGAATTTAAGCAAACGAACGCACGCAATCGTGAACGACACATTCATGACAATCTTTAAACAAGATTTTGTTGCTGGAATTCGACTGACTGGGGCTCAGTTAAAGAAAGACATGAGACTCGGTAGGAATTCAAGCAGCACAACATTTTAGTTATATTAACGGGCAACGAAAGCAGCACCAGAGATAAGATAATGTGTTTGGAAGTAGATATCGCAAGAAAAATAAAGGTACAAACTACACTTCTGGCCACCCAAAATGCAACACCGAGAAAGAAGCATCCGATTCTGCTGAAATTCGCAGTATGCCTAGCCCGAGACAGGACATGAAAACGATTAGCATTGCAGGGCATATGCAAATCATGTGCGCCCGGCACGCCACCGAGAAGCACTATAAGAAAGGTGCACAGAAGGCGGGGTGTAAGTAGTGGAAGTGTGTTGTGCTGCCGGACCTGTGCGTGGGAAGCTTCCTGATGCCTCATCGCAGAATACGGCAGTCATCCCGGTACGTTTCGGAGTTCGACAGAGGACGAATAGTGGCTTATCGCGACAGCGGTTTATCGTACCGAGACATCGGCGCCCGTGTGGGACGACATTCAGTCACAGTGAGGTGAGTATGGATTCGGTGGGTGCAGGAGGGACGAACGGACCGACGTGAGCGATTGACGCAGCCGCGGCACACCACCGAACGGGAGGACTGGCATGTTGTGCGGCGGGCATTGACGACTCGCACCGCCACATCACATACGTTAGCGCAGGAATTAGAGTTTGTTGCGCAACAACCTTTGTGAGCCCGTACTGTTCGACGTCGTCTGCAGGAGCGGGGACTTGTCGCACGGCGCCCATTGCCCGGATTACCATTGACGTTACAACACCGGCAAGTGCGGCGGCAGTGGGTCGTTGAACGCCGCACCTGGACTACAGAATGGCACGACATTGTCTTCTCCGACGAATCCCGTTTCTGCCTGCATCACCACGATGGTCGGTTCCGCGTGTGGCGGCACCGCGGCGGGAGACTGTATGATGCCTGCATTATGCATCGCCATACCGGTCCGTCGCCTGGGGTTATGGTTTAGGCCGCAATTGGATATGACCCTCGCACCCTTCTGATACGCATCGCCGGTACACTCAATAGCCACCGCTACATCTCCGACGTTTTAGAGCCTGTAGTCCTCCCTTACCTGCAGGACCTGCCAGCGGCCACATTTCAGCAGGGCAATGGGCGCCCGCACGTGGCACGCATCGTGCAACAATTCTTCACGGACCACCAGGTGTCACTGCTGCCGTGGCCAGCCTGTTCTCCCGATATGTCGCCCATCGAGCACGTCTGGTCGCTGACCGGCAACCGAGTGGCCCGGCAAGCACCACCCGCGGCTACGCCTGATGAACTGTGGCAACGTGTGGAAGTAGCCTGGGCCGACATTCCCCAAGCCCACATCCAATGCCTCTTTCGTTTGATGCCGTGGCGTGTAGCGGCCGTTATTGCCAGCCATGGGGGCCACACGAACTATTGATGTCTGCGTGTTCCGCAAGTCGCACGGGCCTGTAAGCTCAATCGTTTCATCTTTGTATCTGTTGTTATGTGTCCAGTACACCTGGCTTTGCTATCTCGTGTCCTTCTTGGTGTTGCCTTTTGGGTGGCCAGCAGTGTATTTGTCTTTCTTTGTGTCTGTTGGATCAGTCATTGAAAGCGCCGTCAGCATCAAATTCTTCAGCTGGCGAGCATGCGTGCTTGACACAAGGTGACCTCACATCAACAAAAGCTATGCACAAGAATTGAAACATATGGGGTTTAGTAGTCTCAGAAAGCATTCAGTCACCTTGATTAACCGACTGGACAGTGGACGCACTTGCTAAACAAAGCGGTAAAAATCTTGAAACTTATCACACGGTTTGATGAATTTCACTATGCTTCGGCGGCATAGAGCGTGATTGATATCTTACGAAATCGTTAATCTGTCATACATATCTCACTCTGTTCCAGTGCCTGTCTGCAGCATATTATCTGAAGAGCGTAAATCGGGTTTTTGACATAAAACTACGTCTTATCCTACGATACAGATTGAAGGAGGGAGATGCGTAATAATTGTGTCACCAATTTCAACTCGCAAGTTATTGTGAGTTTAAATCCGGCGTTATCGGGGGCGTGGTAACGGCAATAGTATCGTTTGACAGAGCATAAGTGACATATAGGGACATTGATAAGTGGTGGGGGCCGGCGGATCAATGGCAGGTCGTGCCAGCGCGCCGAAGTGGATGGTCATTTTTGTGCTCTGCGCCGCGAGTATACTTTTGTTTTAGCTTTCAATACTTCTGAACTAAAGGTGATGGAACATTGATTTTGGTATGTAATTAATGTTAACTGGTCGTGTGAATTGTAAAAAAATTACAATTGCAACTGTTGACAATAAGAGTGGATGGTAATGGAACTGCACTTTGTTATTATTTTTTTCGCAGATTTGTAGAATTAGCATAAAAATACCCAATCAAAATGCCATAAAAATGCGAAGTTGAGCGCAGAAAGGAGCTGCGGAGCCCGAAAAGACTGGCAGAACAAGAAATTTGTGGACCCAAGAACCCCGAATTACCAATGCCGAGCGCTGCAAATGACTACGTTGTCTTCTTAAGAGTACTTATACGACTCCAATAATGATAAGATACTTCTAATGATATATCGTGCCCATGGTAGTTTGCTCGTTATTACCATTCCTTGAAATCAAATCCAGTGAAGTTCATTTGAGGGACGTAAATCCGCAGGTTTTCAGGAAATTCCCCAATCCCTTTGATCAGGGTTTCATTCACGTTCCCATCTGCTGCGCATTGCAGGAATCATGACTACTCACCTGTACGTCGCGGAAGTTGTGGAGGCTAAAGTGCTGCCATGTCTTCAGGCGATTCCCAGTGCCAGCTTTCAATTTTCAACAGGATAATGCCCGACGACATATGGTGCGAAACAGCTCCTAGATGCCCGACATGTGATACGTTTTCCTTGGCCATCCCGTTCGCCTGCTTTGTTGCCGATTGAACAAATGTGGGATATAGTCACTCGACGCCTGGCTCGTCGGGCTCCTCCGCCCGTTACCCAAGATGAACTTTGGGTACGAATCGAGACATCATGGAATGACCTTCCACTATGTGACATCCAGAGCGAGGTGCGTACACAAGATACTGAGTATTATGTATCACCTTACTTACAAATCTGCACTTGTGGTCGCTTATACGTCTTACACCATAAGTTAATGTATCTTATAAATCCCAATTCAATATCTCATGTCTTTCTTGGTGTTGCGTTTTCAGCAGACAGCACTGTATATATTGATGCATCTACTCTGGTGCGACATCCTGCAAATACAATTTTCCGATCACGCTGACATCGCAGTGTATTATATGGGAATGATGATCACTCGAACTAAACATATGGCTTTGGATATTACGTGTAGCATAAATATCTTGCCGTGATCCTCCCGATCGCCTGCTCAGTCTTCACATCTAGGGAAAGGCTGAATATATTTCAGATACGTGGAGATATTGTAAATAGACGATGTCATCGCTCTGTCCACGTTATTTTATAAACAACGCTTAGTATAGTGCTGTGAATTGTTGGCACCGTAGTGTAAAGCGAACGCAATCGGGGAGTTATCATCGAGAGATCTGGGATTCAATCCCAGCGGTGTCGGAAGAATAAGTCTTCAGTTGCTATGCAGTGTTTATAAAATAACGTGGACATAGCGATGACATCGTCTGTTTACATTATCCCCACGTATTTGAAATATATTCACCATTTCTATCATCCTTTGTATTTATCAGTTGAAATTAAATAGCTTACTCTGTTGAATGCCACCAGACGGCGACACATCAGTTGCTTAGCCCATCACTACGGATTTGTGCAGTCAGATGCTGATTGATAAACCACGCATAGCGCTGTGAATTGCGGGCACCGTAGTGTAAAGCGAACGCAGTCGGCTAGTTATCGAGAGATCTGGGATTCTATCCCAGCTGTGTCGGAAGAACAATTCTTCAGTTGCTATGCGTTGTTTATAAAATAACGTGGACATAGCGATGACATCGTCTATTTAGGGAAAGCTGCACACTTTTTTTATGGGCTTATCGAAAATCATGGGTAACTCAAGAGCAATGCCTAATTTGGGCATCTCGCAATCAGCAATGCCTAATTTGGGGCTACTGGCTGCAGAAAAGGGAGAAAAAACCCAACACCTAGGCTTCATCTGGGATTCGAACGCTGGCCAACTCGGATGACTAACCAGGAACCAGTGCCTCCGGCTGGACCCTTCAGCAGAGCACATCTGACTACATACACAGGGGGATCTTTAAAAGGAATTGATATTGGACACACTGCTAATCTGATACAGAATAGAGGACTTCAATGACAGTTTACTTCATCATCTTCTGTCGATTAGGCGTTAGTGGCACTTACTGAACACACGATTGTTACAGAGACATGACTGAGAGGACATAAACATTTCCTAGACAAGATCGATGCACTGACGGGCAGGGTGTCTTGCTATCTCGATGTTAACATCTCACTTAGAAATGGGCGCATTTCTCGTTAAATAAGGGCAAAACTCTGCAGAATTTAATTCGTAAGATGCACTCATTTGATTATTAACGATGACTAATATCTGCGTGGGATTTCATAAGAATACACTACTGTTTGTGAAAATTATAGCACCATGAAGGACTGCTAGTATTACCTTGAAATTTACAGGACCCCCCCTCCCTCCCCGGTGGCGCAGTGGTCTAAACTCTGGCCTCTGACCATTCATCGGAGATGGTCAGAAACGTATCTTGGACGAATGGTAACTACCGTTTACAAACCGCATTATTACTGTACGTTTACAAACCTAGTATAATTACTATAAATTTACAGACCCAGTATAATTACTATAAATTTAGAAACCTAGTATAATTACTATAAGTTTAATACTGGTTTACAAGTATTATAACACAGTATTAAACTTAGTATAAGCATAATCACTATAAGTTTATAAGAATTATAACTCAGTATCAAACAGTTTGCAAACCCTATATTATTACTATATATTTAATACTGTATACAAACCCAGTATTATTATTATTACTATAAGTTTAATAGGAACGCAGTTTAATATTATTGCTGTAAATATTATTACTATAAGTTTAATACTGTTTATTATCTGTTATTATTATTTAGTAATAATAATATTATTATTACTATAAGTTTAATACTGTTTATTACCTGTTCATTATTTGAGTAATTATAATATTATTATTGTAAACTTAGTATTAAAACCTATTGTATAAGTTTATTACAGTATTATTACGATAAGTTTAATACTGTTTACAAACCCAGTATTATTACTATAAGTTTAATACTGGGTTATAAGTATAATAATTCAGTATTAAACTTAGTACAAGTATTATTACTACAGGTTATAAGTATTATAACCCAGTATTAAATAGTACAAGTATTTTTACTATAAGTTTACAAAGCTGTAAATTTTGAAGACTCCTCGGAGGCCCAGTGGTCTAAGCGCTGGCTTCTGACCATGCATCCGAGATGGGTCTGGGTTTGTAAACTTATAGTACACGAATGGAACGTCTTCTGTTACAGTCCATTTGCCCCAATGTGTGGTAGTAATAGTAGAGTTCATTTCTGATAACTGGCTTCTGACCATTCGTCCGAGATGTTCGAAACCTGGTGAAGCATGGCTGTTGTGTTTGTCTTACGGCACTGGCTCTCTCCCTTACCTGGAACTAGTGACCCTAAATTAGGGCCGGGTAACTACTTATAGCCCATTGAGTTGCTCATGGTGGTCGTTAAACTAAAAAAAATTGTGTACAACAGGTTAGGATATGGAAATGATTAAAATGTCAGTAAAAATGCGCATCCGGTTTCGGAGCAGCGCCCTCAGAACTGTTTATTCTTGGTTAAGAAAACCTGGCTCAAACGAGATCCTGCGATCAGTGAAGAGCCGACATTGAGTCGAAAGGGTGTTTCTTGTGTCTTACTTATAAACACCTGACGGACTTTGAGGGAGGGAGGATTGTTGGGATGAGAGAAGTTGGATTTCACTACTGCGAACTTGCCACTCCTACGGAACGAAACGCCAGTACAGTGATGCGAACGTGGCGTTAGTGGAACCACAGCAGAATGGAACCACCCACAGATGTTGCGGGTATCACAGCAGAATGGAACCACCCACAGATGTTGCGGGTATTACGTCACAGAGTTACTATAAATGGCTAGCATGATAAAGGTTCAGGCGTGGTTTGTTAAGACGTGACGTGGCTTGCAAAGGAAACAAGCACACGCCATATTTGAGAGTCATCTTCGTGTATGAATTTAAACTGGGTCATTCTGCAGTAATTGCCTCTCGAAACGTTAACAAAGTGTTTCGGGAGAATAAAGCCAACAAACGAACCATTCGGCGATGGTTTGGGAAGTGTCGAAGCGGAAATACGGACCTGCAAAACGAAGCACGTGGTCACTGACCTGTTGCTGTTTCTGAAGATGTTATGTTACGTGTGGTTGAAGCAGACTCCCGAAAAAACTTGTCGTGAGATAGCAGCAGAGGTAGGTGTCCATCACACGACAGTTGTTCAGCGTTTGGCTGCGCTGGGTGAGGTCAAAAAGCTGGAAATGTGGCTGCCGCATGAGTTGACAACTACCAATAAGACTGGATCTTTTGAAGTCTGCAAGCCGATGAGCCGCGGATGACTTAGTGGTTAGCAAGTCAGACTTTCAATGCAAGGTCCTCAGGTTCGATCCTGGGCTGATCTTTCAGAGATGGTGTGGTTTACTAACAATCGCTGAATATCCGCCGTGCATGGGACGAGCACATTAAGTGACGGCCCCCAGGCTGGACCCACTGGTTAAATGGGCATCCTTTCCTATGCCCCCCAAAAATTCTCTCACCCCTCTATGTGCAACATCGTACTTGTATGGTGGCGTCATCTACTGCACTCTAATCTCACTACAAACTGTTCTGTAAAAGTCGCTAGACGTGCTCTCATTCCTTCCGTTTCTGTGTCCTTCCCAAAAGGCGAACTGGCTGTAGGTGGCTGGGACCTAAACTCTACTTACTGTGGACGGAAATCCTACAAGAAAATGACAAATTCAAATTCTGCACGTCGATGCTTCTCAGGAATGAACAGGAACCTCCACTACATCGGATCGTCACCTGCGACGAAAAGTGGGTCCTTTATGATAATCGGAAACGTTCTGCACAATGGTTGTGCAAGGCACAGCCTACTGGACGGCATCCTAAGCCACCCCTACACAACTAGAAGATGATGCTCATTGTCTGGTGGTCCACAGCCGGGATAATTTATCGGAGTTTCTTGGCAAGAGGCCAAACCATCACTGCAGAACATTATTGTGCTGAATTACACCAGATGCACCGGCAATTGCTGCAGAAACAACCAGCTTTGGTCAACAGACATGGTGTTCTTCTGCTCCAGGACAACTACCGCCCTCATGTCGCACAACGAATGATGTTTGCACTAAGTGCCTTGGGCTATAAAGCATTGCGTCATCCTGCCTATTTCCCGGACTAATCGCCGACACACTATCATATGCTTCGTCGCCCGGATCACTTCCTGTCCAGGAAACAGTTCACAACAGACAATGAGTTTCAACGTTTAGCTGATGACATCTTCGGGTCCCAGCCACAAAATCTTTTTTCGTTCCGGGATCATTGCATTGCCGGACAGATGGAAACAATATGTTGGTGCCGAGGGGGATTATTTTGCCTAGATCAAGTTGTCCTAGTTTTCCGTTCTCCCCGTCCACGTATGCTGGTCCTTTGCCAGACATTTCATTCGTACCAACCCAATTGTTAAAGTCCACGTCTATACTCCATACGTAAGAACTGGATGGATGCATTGATTAAACACTTTTCTTTTAAGACATAAAGGCATATTGCTCTTGAAAGTTGTACAGTTTATTTGAAAAGCTCTCCATGCAAGTTTTATACGCCGATCGATTTCCTCATCAATGTGATCCTCGCTTGAAATCTTCTGTCCAGGTTAAATATAGGCATCGGTTATCTACAGCTTTCCCCCTTCAATTGATAAATCTTTCTTCCTTGTGTAAGCATTGTACATCACTTTTGTTCTCTGAAAGTTCATTTTTAGTCCCAATTCTTTAGTCTTGTCAGCGAGTTCCTTGATCATATTCTGCAGTTCTGAAGTTGTAGTTTCAAAAATGACTACGTCATCAGCAAAACGAAGGTGAGTTAAATAATAATGAACCTTTATTCCCTTGTTTTCCCAGTTCAACGACTGAAAGACATTTTGCAATGTGGCATTGAAGAGCTTGGGAGATATGGTGTCCCCTTGTCTCACTGCCTTTCTAATTTTTATTGGTGCTGTATACTGAAATAGTGGAGACTTTGCACTCGCTTTTTCATAGATGTTATCAATAATGCTAATGTAGGCATCTTCAATACCGTAGGATTTCAACGTCATTGTAACTGCTGATAGTTTCACAGAATCAAAGGCTTCTCTTTTCCATAAAAGCCATGCATAATTGGAGTTCATATTCTCTCGTTTTTTCAATTATTACTCTCAGTACATGAATATGATCTATGGTGCTGTAGCCACTCCTGAATCCAGCTTTTTCTCTTGGTTGAGCCATGTCCAGTGTTACCATCAAGCGATGTGAAAGAACCTTAGGGATGATTTTATAAACCGCTGAAAGGAGGCCGATGGGCCTGTAGTTCCTGAGATCCAACGACGTCACTTTTTTTATGTAGCAGGATCAAATTCCCTTCTACGAGGCATTACATTATTACACAAAACAGCATACGTGTCTTCGAGAACACGTTCACCTACGCAGACATTGCTCTTATTTGCATAACAGATGCACGCCGTGGTCGTTTATTCATTTTTCTTGGAACTTCTCCTCGTGTTCTTATATTTATGGACACCTTAAAAAACCGTAAAAGTTTTTTTACTACCTTTATAAAAGTTGCCTAGGGTTCCAAATCCCACGTTTGAAACTCATGAAGGTTCGGCATTCCACGTCACGTGCATAATGAGTCAATGTGCGATTCCTGTGTACTTATCTGCAAAATACTAATGTTCTTATAATTATGAGCAGCAGTGTATATGTAATAAGGAAGTAAATAAACTTGCAATAGTGTACTACATATGTGTTCCGGGAACAGCGTGAAGCCGCAGGAACCGCCGTCAAAACACATAAGCAATAACGACTCGTATCGTTACAAGAAACCCCTTGCAGAAGACAAAAACAACCCCCTCCCCTTCCTGTTCATTCAACATATAAACGAAAGAACCTTCCCAATACACCAAGTACTTGAAAAGAACTAGAACAGAAACAAACTACCAAATTAATTGAAAAACTAATAATCACAGATTAATGCTAAGAATAATGAATACCAACGTAATACCACCTACTTCAACAAAATAAAATACAAAAGAATACAAAAGAACACAAAATACCAACGTAATACCACTTACTTCAACAAAATAAAATACAAAAGAATACAAAAGAACACAAAATACCAATCTTCAGGGTGGTTTTTCCCTGGAGATTGGTTCCCGACCCCCACTCTTTTTGTGTTCTTTTTGTATTCTTTTTGTATTTTGTTTGGTTGAAGTAGGTGGTATTACGTTGGTATTCATTATTCTTAGGATTAATCTGTAATTATTAGTTTTCCAGTTAATTTGGTAGTTTGTTTCTGTTCCAGTTCTTTTCAAGTACATGGTGTATTGGGAAGGGTTTTTTTGCTTTTATGTCGAATGAACAGGAAGGAGGTGGGGGAGGTTGATTTTTGTCTTCTGGAAAGGGTTTCTTGAAACGATAGGAGTCGTTATTGCTTATATATATACACTGAGTGGCCACTTTATTATGACCACCTGACAGTTTTAAGCAAATGAGCTATGGCTGCACGCTGTTGCCGCCAGAGGGCGAGGCTAGTATAAAAACGACAGTAGTAGAAGTGATTGTGGGGTGACGAGTTGGTTAAAAAAGGCGATTTGATGGACTTTCAACGTGGGATGATTGTAGAAGCTCGGAGCCATGGAGCTAGTATCACCGAAACCGCCGCATTCCTGAAATATTCTAGAGCAGCTGTTGTTAAAGTGTTCAAAGACTGGACTGTCAGCCAAAAAACTGGGTCTCTACGTGCAACGTGTGGTCGTCATCGACTAGTGACTGCTCAGGCGGAACGGAGAGTTTCCAGACTGGTAACAGACAACAGAAAGGCAACAGAGCAGCAAATTACAGACCATCTTAATCAAGGATCCCCTCAAATGATCTCTGCACGCACTGTTCACCGTACACTGCATCGGATGGGATATGGCAGCCGAAGGCCTGTTCGAACACTTTTGCTGTCTGCAGTTAACAAGAGAAAACGTCTCCAGTTCGCACAGGAGCACAAGGATTGGACAGTCGATAATTGGAAACAAATTATGTGGTCCGATGAATCACGTTTTCAGTTGCACCATGCCGATCGCCGAGTGAGAATTAGTCGGAAACAGCACGAAAGCATGGACCCCAAATGCATTGCTACAACCCTTCAAGATGGTGGAGGCAACGTTATGGTTTGGGGAATGTTTTCCTGGCATGCATTGGGCCCTTTAATTCGTGTTGATCAACGTCTGACTGGCACATCATATCTGAACATAGTTGCAGACTAAGTGCATCCTGTCATGTGGATGGTTTATCCCAATGGCGATGGCTACTTTCAACAAGATAATGCGTATTGCTTGCATTGTACAGGATTGGTTTCAGGAACATGCCGGTGAGTTTACATTGTTTAGGTGGCACCCGCAATCTCCAGATCTCAACCCCATTGAGAATTTGTGGGATGAAGTTGAACAAGCTATCAGACAGCTGGATCCACAACCCTGCAATCTCACACTCCTGGAAAGTGCTATTCATCAAGCATGGTCTCAGATTCCACAAACCACCTATCAACATCTCGTGGAGTCCATGTCACGAAGAATCGACGCAGTATTAAAGGCAAAAGGTGGCCCAACGAAGTACTGAGGGGGTGGTCATAATAAAGTGGCCACTCAGTGTATATGTGCCACTGGCGGAAAAACTGTGCATTGTTTTACGCAGAAATTATACGCAGAAGGTTTTCTGTAGTGTGTGGTATCAGACCACAAGTTCACATTTTCAATCGTTTTTTACAAGCTCAGGTATAGTTGCAAATGCATCGGAAACATAAATATGCACTTACGCCCCCTGGTGCAAAACAGCTCATCAAACCTTGAAATTAGATGCCGAATGTTTCCCATTGTAAACTGTATCGGACGAAAAAGTTTCCTGAAATCGGACTTTTAGAAGCAGGGATATACAGTAGAAGGAATCGCATTTGAACTTTACACCCCCTGTGTAAAAACTGTGCATTACTTGAAAATAAATGCTACCCAAAATAGTCTTCGTAATAAATGGTATCAGAGAGAAGAATTGTTTCGATCGTACGTTTAGAAGGAAAGATATGGAATAAAATGTATTTTGAATTTCATAGCGTCTCCATTTACGCCCTCTGTCGGCGAATTTATGTTAAAAAATCGAAAATAAAGGATCATCATTCTCACATTTCAAGCTTTTCAATGCAAAAAGAATTTTTTGATAGGACAAATACTGTAGTTACAGAGATATGGCATCATGGTATCCACACTGAGCGTACTGACGGACAGGTACATTGATACCATAAGCACGCCCCTCCCCCTTTTTTTTTTTACAAAGAAAGTGCCAAAAAACAAGATGAAACGGAATTTTCGGTTGTAATGAGCACGTCTTGCGAATCCCTTGCGACACAAATAAATTACTTCGAAAATTAAAAACAAAACAAAAAAACAATCAACCAGGTTTCTACAATCGATAAGGCGTCTAGAAGTTGAAGAAGAAATATTCTCGGATCTATCGGCTGAAATGTTTTGCAAAAATTAACAAATTGTGCAGAAAAGCTTCTCGTTGTTGAAGAAAGATATCGGAAGCAAAGACTTTTTCAAATCAGTTAGCAGAAAGATACAGAGGAAAATATGATATAACTTTGGAATTCGGTACCGGAAGAATTTTGAATTTTGAATAAGAGAAAAGTACAAAATTTACGAAAAATATTCTTCATGGTAAATTCTATGCTAAGGAAAAATATTTTTTATATAATTTTTTAAATCTAATTTTTAGAAGCGCAGACATAGCTGCAAATGCATTAGAAGTAGAAATATAGACTTACGCCCCCTAGCTACCAAATCGTTCTACATTAAAAATTAGTAATTATATGCAGCATATAGTAGTTCTTTCCAACGCAAAAATAAAGTTTTGCATCGGAATTTTGGAAGCAGTTATATCGGGGAAATCACAATTCAGTTTACACCCCTAGCAGAAAAAGTGTGCGTTACTTGAAAAAGTACAAGGAGTGTTCAAATGAAAAGGTACGAAACGACACTGTGGGTATAAATGAAGACTTTATTCAAATTATACACCATAGGCCGTAGCACAACGATCCCATTGATCAACGAGCCGAAGGATCCCTTGTTCCCAGAATTCCTGTGGCCGTGACGAGACCCAGTCCTGCACAGCTTCCTTGAGTTCGTCGTCCGAGTGGAAGCGCTTCCCTTTCAGATGTTTTTTCAGGGAACCAAACACATGGAAATCGCAGGGCGACATGTCCGGGCTGTAGGGCGGATGGTCAAGCTGCTCCCACTGGAACTTGGCCAGTTCCGCGTGTGTGACCCTGGAGACGTGTGGACGCGCGTTATCATGGAGCAGAACCACACCCTCCGTGATGAATAGCGGCCGGTTTAACACCTTCCGCTGTCAGAAATCGGATAACGCCTCGCTGCTCCTCAATCGTCAAATTTAGCAATGTGAACGCCATCCTGTCCTCACACGCACTGCCGCGTCAATTGGACGGCGTTCTTTAAAAGAGCCTCTGCTCTCTCCTGCGCATGCGGGCGCCAGCGCATGCTCCGATCCATGCCGGCGACTCCAATCGCATCCCTAGATGTGTCGCTACGTTCTCCCATAGCGGCATAAGCAAATATGTTAACGGTTACGTTCTTATGACGTTTTGTACCTTTTCATTTGAACACCCCTAGTAACTATACCCAAAATAGCTCTCGTTAGAAATGATATGGAATTGAAGAAATAATTTTTTTCAGTCGAGTATTTAGGAATCAATTATATGGAATAAAACAGATTTTGAATTTGATAGCACCTGCATTTGCGCCCTCTAGCGGTGAAGTTATGCATTGTAAAAGAAACAGTAACAAAGAATCATCGTTCTCACATTTCATGATTCCAAATGCAGAACGAATTTTTCAAACGGAATAGTAGTTGACACCATATTGGTGTCCACAGACGGACGGACAAAATGATATCTAAAGCACGCAAGTTTTTTGCAAAAAGACTTACTGACAAGTATATTTGGACATTAGAAAACAACTGGAGAGCCAACAGTTTAGGTGGGAGACCAATATCAAAACACAATGAATCCCTCCTCCCCTCAAAAAAGACGAGAGCATAGAGAAGGACACAAGTTCAAAAAAGAAACAAACGGAACAGTGAGCAAACGACCTGAAAGACAAGAAAGTAAGTGAGAAAAGAGGCTAAGCAAAACTAAATCAGAAAAAAAAATCGGAAAAAGGTGTTAATGACAACGACGATAATGTAAAAGCATGAGACGGACAGTGTTTCTTTCATGCATAGATCTGGGGGTGGGGGGGGGAGACCTCCCGGAAACGACCATTCACCCCCGGAGACATTTCATATTACCGAGCCAAATGTGAATAAATTCAGGCTATAATGAAAAAGGAAGTTTCGTTTCTTTTCATGCTACAAATGTTTCTCCAATTATTTTTATATTTGTTCAATTATTATAGTTTATTTTGCAAAAAAAGTGTATTAAGACGCAAGCCATTCTACAAAATATAATAAGTAGACTAATCATACCTCATAGTCAGGGAATCGCGATTCAGGATCAGAAGTGTGTTAAATGCGTTTTAATAGATACAATTTTCAAACCTACCGAAACAAACACCCCCATCGTGACCCCTCCCCCCTAGTTTAGCTGAAGAAAGTTTGTTCTTAAAATGCTTGATAAACAAACATTACTATACTATACTATATATATTACTACATCTAGAGCGTTTATAGAATTTTCTTCGACGTGCAGGGGGGAAGGGGGCGTCGAAAAATGGAAGTTTTTGAAATCCACCAGGACAAAATTAAAGTTAACGAAAAATAGAAGAAAAATTACAGCATTTTTCTAATGCAAGTTGATGCATTTTTATTAAATTAAGGCATTTTTTCTAATATAAGCCTCATTTTAACCAAAAACTAAAAATGAAACACTTTCCGAGGGGCAAGGCCCCTCCAAATACTCCCCTGTACTATATACATATATACATAGCAAATAGAAAACTTGCCCCTTCTAACGTTCCATTCGACCCCCCGGCCAAAAAGTCCTGAAATAAACACTGGAGACGGAGGGTCAGGAAATGAAAGAGAAAGTGAAGAACCGTATAAAAGAGGAAGAAATGAAAACAATTCAACTAAAAGAAGAAGAACAGAAGTGAAAACTGCGTAAGGAGAAGAAACGATGTGAAAATGAACAACTGAAGCAATAGAGTTGCTCAAACAAGAGAAATAGGATATTTTGATAGAGACTAAAGAGAGAAGGGGAAAATTGTGTGGAGTATCATTTTCTCGGAAGGTGAAAGTGAATACATTTATCTGGTGGTCTTGATAAAAATTCGGGTTTTCCTTCACAGAAGCTAGAGATCCCATATTTTTCACGCATACGGGACGCGAGATGACTATTTTCTGTAAAGTACTTTCTCAGTATGTGCTCACCGTTTCGCATGTATTTATTGCCGTTCACCTGTTTATGCAACTGGTGTATTTGTTTCCTGTTTCCACGAAACTTACATTATAAACTGCGTTATAAATATCTGTCCATCAGGCCAGACTTTGGTTGACACCCTCCCTCGTATCTTTCTCCCTTTTCCACAATCCTGCCGTATCCACCGGAGAATCCGTCTCTTATCGATCGCAATTCCTGTCGGTCTTAGGCGGTAGCCTCCGTGTGACCATCCTGCTGGCTGCATGTGTGCTCTTTCACCCTCTATCATCATCCTCTTTCTTAAAAGACCACTCCCTTTTCTCGACACCTGCATCCAATCTCCACGCGACACACAACCCAAACAGAAACTCATTCTCTGTTTCTAGTCACTAGGGGGACGTTTCCCAACTCGGGGCTTGACGAACTGCTCTTCCAGGCTGCGGCGGGGTGGATTTCTCGACGGTGCGGTCCCTCCACACTTTTTTTGCCTCCCTCCTCTTGCTCCCTCTCATACTCCCTTTCCTCCTCTGTTCTCTCCCTGCCCCCCAACAGTTTGAGTGCGAGGGTACGAGGAAGAGATGTAAGGAGTGCAGCGCGCATGCCCTAGCAACAGCACCACCACCACCTTTAGGATTATCGCCTGCATTCTGCGATTCGGGACACCGCAGATTCAGGTTTTGGCCTCCCACGATTGACACGTGCCCGCGTCCAGATGTTTAATCATTTCTTACAAGCTTAACTTTATTATGTGACCATATGCCACCTGTAACGATGCACAGAACATCTGACAGTCGAGGATTAAGTGGTTTCCAAGTCTGGATCGAATTTCACTTCTAGTGGTCGATATGCAGTTCGTTGTCCCACCACAATGTGACATCCATTCTGCTAACCGCTATCGGATGACATCAGTTTTTTTTTTTACTGTCTGAAGAGTTTACTGCGTGCTTCAGTGTCTTCATGCGATGGCTTGAAGAAAATTCAGGGGAACCAGAAATTATTTTCTCTATGGTTACATAAATTCCGCCTTTGCACCTGGAAAGAGTATTTTGCTATGAATTGGAAAAAAAATGACTGGTAAATTATATTTTATCTACATGTCAATGTTCGCTTGTAGTCACCGCTTTTTTATGTGAAATAAGCTATATATTCACAAGCACAAAGCTGGTTTTAAAGCTATATCAACCTTCAGAGCTGCTTTTACTGCTACTACACAAATAACTTTTTTATATTCTTTTTGCTGCTTCTCATGTTTATACATCCTGGGCTGATTTGTAGCCCCGTTTTCATGGAAACAAAGCTTTTGCATTTTGCTACGCCATTGTAAATTGTGATACATATTCCAGGAAGTGGAGCTTGTTTTCGAAGCGTCTAAATCAAAGAGGAATTTTTGCATCTGTTCTTATTGGTCCCGGGAAATTTCGGGGGAATTCGGCTGAAATATGAACAGCGCTGCGGTTATCGGGAGGCAGCTCCGCCAGCAGCAAAATACTGGCAGAGCTGCACCACCTGGGAAAGGACGACAGCGAGCACCGTCTCACCAGCCGCTCAGTAATCAACAGATGCAACAGTTGCAACAGAAATCTGGCGACAAAAAAGATGACGAAAAAGAAAAAGAGAGCACACTTGCCAGCATTCGCAATAAAGTCACAGTAGAATGTCTGTGGTTGACCTGTAAAGCCCTTAGCGGTGGAATGATTTTACTAATAATTGGAACCACGATGTCTGTGGTTGGCTTCTACGCAGACAGCCTTTCCACAGAATTAATAGAGTCTGGAAACAGTACGATAGAAGTCAAAGATCAGGACCGTCACTACCACCTTCATAATCTTACCTACGTCGGCCCAGTGATCATGGGGCTAGGTGGATTTGTCATCGTAGCAGCCTTCGTCATGACCTTTGAGGGTCATGAGTCTGGTGCAAAAGTGGTTCCCATGAAAGACGACCGCACGACAGTAGACAATTCCCTACTGACGAGCTTGCTTATTGATGACCACCTCGCAAGAGACAAACAGAACAGGGGCCCTTCGAGCAGTGGACCTTTCTTATGTGTTCCTCAGCCTTTCGAGCTCTCTTCGAGCCTAAGGCGTCAGTCTGTCACGCTTTCAGACCAAGGTAAAAGTGGCGGTGGTGGTGGTGGGACAGTTCCTCGGTCAAAGGACGAAACAACAAAGACTGCAACCCCCAGTAAGGAAAAGCCCCAGATTCTGCAAGTGGTAATACCAAACGGTCCAAGCAAGGAATTCAAACCTCGCCCAAGTTTGTCTCTCACTAGCAGAGACTTTTCAACTCCACCTCACATCAGGGAAAAAAGAGAGAGATGAGGATGAGACAACTATGCCTAGACGAGTTCGTTCCTTCTCCGCAAGACATTGAGATTCTCGATCCAGACGGCTGTGATACGCCTCGAAGGTCGTCTAGAACCTCTTCTTCAATGGACATGGAAGTGTACGTGTCAAATTGTCCGATTACGGTGCGTGTCCATGTTGAGCCTCGACACTTGGCTTCCATGGAAAGTGACGGGCTATCAGACAGTGACATCTCTGATCCCGGAGAGATATCGCGAATATCGCGAAGGGACTTTGACTTCCCGGAGCAGGAGATGCCGCTCCTTGGTCGATGCAGTCCGGCATCCTCATCTCCCGAACTCCGTAGATCAGATGCGGTGTCGTCGATACCTTTGCTGAAGCGGGACAGCAGCAGAAGGTTTCCTTTGATGAGACAGGCCGCGTTAGACAGCGGCAGAGGACTGGACTGCCAGTCTAACGACATGTTCACATAAAAATGTTTTAACTAACTAATCACTGCGTACATCCGTATTCAAGAAGTGTATGGTCTGCTCCTTCTACTTTGGTGTTCAATGCGGAACAACATGATATTCGTATTACTTTACAGAGGAGATGTCAAAAGCCTATATGAGAAATTCACTCATCACTAATTCGTTGAGTGAGTGACAAATAACATATGCGGAAAAATAAAGGCCAAAATAAGCAAGAGAGACCTTCATGTTTCCAAGCTGTTGTGTTCACATGTGGTGTTGGTCAAGTTGTGGCTTACAGTGTTGACAATTTCAAAGCAACATCTCTAACTCCAGAATGGGTAAGTTATTTTTTTTTAATTTATTACATACATGCAGTGAGTTGATGAACACAACTTTTGAGATTCTTTTGGAACGAAATTTTCCCACTTGCCTAGAAAGGTATATTTTTTTCTTAAAAAGAAACATGTCAACTAAGACGTGAAATCTAAGAAGAAACTGATCATACTCATTTTCATGATTAGGTGTAATAAGCATAATTTTCATCAACCAACATTCACATAATCGAAATAGGTTTCGGTTAAAAATAGAGATAAGCGCGCATGTCATTCAGAAGCTACCTGTTAGTCAGAGGCAGGGCCGGATTAAAGTGGGGGGCTGTAGCATAGGGACTAATCCCTAAGATATCGATTTCAACTCATTTTTTTTTCTGCAAGATTTAACAACAATTTGATGTAAATATTGTTACGTTCTGTGTTAAGTTTTTATTCGATAATAGGCCTTGTCTGGTTTACGATATCGGGTCGAGCCACGTGAGACATACTTGTGTACGAATTTTGTTTAAAATGGGTTTGGAAAATAAGGTTTTTATAGCGTTAATGAGATGTTCTATTGGGATAATTCTTTTTTTAGCTTATATACAAGTGTGTTACAGCAGAAAACACATTTTTATTAGGTTTTTGTAGAAACGAGAGATGATTATCTGTGCTTGTCCTTGCAAAAGCCATGGATAACAGTTTTGAAAAGTTACACAATCCTTCCTCTTCGTTCCAATATAGCTCTGCTGTTTTGAATAGTACAACTGATTAATACACCAAGAATATAAGATTAAAGTGGTAATCCCTTTAATTGGCGTAAGAAACAAAATGCAATTTGCCGGGCTTTTGAACATCTACTGATGACTTTGTCAAGTATAAAATTGTAAACAAACTGAAATGAGAACGATTACCATTTAAATATGAGAATAGTTGCACGAGACATAAAGAATGATTAAATACGTGATGCGGCGTGCTCTGAACGTGAAGTCGCGAAATGTGTTAGTTTGGGACATGGCATCCTTTCAAGTTCTCTGACAGACCTACGATTAACAACGAAGCTGGCTAAATAATAACAAGGAACTGTACACCAATTACACTTTAAATAGTACAAATGTACTAGTAATCCGAATAAACAATAATTATGATTAAATGATTATGTTCAATCGTGAATATGTTTAATCCTAATTATTATTTCATAATTATGATTAATTGATTATGTTTAATCATGATTATGATTAATTGATTGTGCTTAATCACGGTTTTGATTAAATGATTATGTGAAATCATGATTATGATTAAATGATTGTGTTTAATCACGATTATGATTAAATGATTATATACAATCATGATTAAGATTAAATGATTATGTTTAACCATGATTATGATAAATGATTATGTTTAATCATGATTATGATTACATGATTATGTTTAATCATGAATATGATTAAATGATTATGTTTAATCATGATTATGATTAAAGATAATGTTTAATCATGATTAAGATTTATAATAATGTTATGATTTATAATCTACGCCAAGAAATTCGGATTACTAGTATAGTTATACTATTTAAACGAAGCTGGCGTTTATTCCATACCCTGATCGTATCCTGACGGCACGCATAGACATTACGTCGGAATGACAAAACGCTCATTTGGAACCCGAATCAGAAAACACAAAAGGGACGCAAAGAATGAAGATCTTTTATGGCTATATCCTGAGAAGTGTGTTCCAGATCCGCGGTACCTACGTGGGGAGCTATTAAAAAATTAGCTCCATACACTAACCCGAAAGCAACGGCATTCAGAGAGCCTCTGGATATTATAAGTTATAACCAGCCGTGAGGCCTGCAACGACAGCGTCTCCCTGGTGGTGCCAAAAATCTGGATTCAATGCATGAATGATTTTCCCCCTAAAAACCGCCATGTCCCAAACTGACACATCATGTGACTTTACATGCAGAGCACGACGCACCACGTATTTAATCATTCTTTATGTCTTGTGTAACTATTTTCACATTTAATTTCCCCCTGAAAACCGCCATGTCCCAAACTGACACATCATGTGACTTTACATGCAGAGCACGTCGCACCACATATTTAATTCATTCTTTATGTCTTGTGTAACTATTTTCACATTTAATTTCCACCCTGAAAACCGCAATGTCCCAAACTGACACATCATGTGACTTATAACGAAGTACATTTCTCCGTCATTTCTGTCCACGCCAGGATTCGAACCCGGATCCCCTCATTCCGGAATAAGTCACTCTACCAATTGAGCTACACGGACGTTTTATTCTGATTCCTATCTGCCTTTATGCCGTGTGCGTCCTTCTGGCAGGTACGTCACATCTCCTGGTACGTTACATCATCTCCCCCTTATTTTTTTTTATTTTTTTTTCGAAGTGCTGGAGAAGGGATTCTCTTATTTTTCCTATCTCGCGGGGTGGAAATAACATCACACCAATGCGAGATTTTGAACGGTCGGGTCATCCGGATAGTTCGGGCGCCATTATAACGAAGTAAATTTCTCCGTCATTTCTGTCCACGACAGGATTCGAACCCGGGTCCCCTCATTCCGGAATAAGTTACTCTACCAATTGAGCTACGCGGACGTTTTATTCTGATTCCTATCTGCCTTTATGTCGTGTGCGTCCTTCTGGCAGGTACATCACATCTCCTGGTACGTTACAGACTTTACATGCAGAGCACGACGCACCACGTATTAATCATTCTTTATGTCTTGTGTAACTATTTTCACATTTAATTTCCCCCTGAAAACCGCCATGTCCCAAACTGACACATCATGTGACTTTACATGCAGAGCACGACGCACCACGTATTTAATCATTCTTTATGTCTTGTGTAACTATTTTCACATTTAATTTATTGCAATCGTTCTCATTTCAGTTTGTTTACACTTTTAGCCTTGACAAAGCCATCCGTAGATTTGCGAAAGCTCGGCAAATTGTATTTTGTTTTTTCCGCCAATTAAATAAATTACCACTTTAATCTTGCTGTTTTGTTTGCTTGTTTGTTTGTTGAAATTGTCATTATCGTTTCTGCTTGGTTATTTCTGTTGGCTTGTGGCTCTTGAAAACTTTTTTCAGCAGTTTATGAGTGATTAGATTTTCAATGATTACTTATCGGGCATCTGTGATACTTGTAAAACTGGAGTTTCTTATCGTGCATCTGTGATACTTGTAAAACTGGAGTTTCTTATCGTGCATCTGTGATACTTGTAAAACTGGAGTTTCTTATCTTGCATCTGTGAAACTTATAAAACTGGAGTTTCTTATCGTGCATCTGTGATGCTTGTGTTGGCGTGGTTATTTTTAAGTATTGAAGTGGACGCCATATTATTAGAAGAATCACCGTTTCCAAGTTCCTCTGTCATTCGAGCAGCGAAGCAAAAAAATGAATTGTTAAACAAATTGAATACAACGACAGGTGGTTTGTTAAACAATTGAATAGAATGGTCATTCCATTCAATTTGGTAATAGTTAAACAATTGAATAGAATAGTCATTCCATGGATGGAAGGGCTTCCGCCCTTCCATCCATGGAATAACCATTCTGGGAGGGCGTTCTAGGGCATTCCGGGAATGATCAGGACCGCGTTCCTGAAATTTCTGGGGACCATTCTAGGGCATTCCTGGAATGACCATTCTGGGAGGGGTCATTCCATTCCTGAAATGCTCTAGGAATGAAATGACTATTCTGGGACCATTCTAGAGCATTCCTGGAGCGTGGTCTAGGGCATTCTGGAATGGCTAGGACCGCCCTCCTGGAATTTCTGGGGACCATTCTAGGGCATTCCAGGGTCGTAAATTCATGCTCTGAGAGATGTAAAAGATGCAAATTGTGCCTAAAAGAGAAAGTTACACCCTTCAGCATATTGTTTTTAATGACTTTAATTAGCATTATACAGTATTTCATGCAATTAACCAGGGTACAGAGTAACATATACTATGAGGTGCGAACATCTCATATCCATGAAAGGGAATTTTCCAAAACAGTGAATGGAGACCGAGAAAACAATATGCTGATATGCCTAACCCACACTACCTTTCTGAACATGTCGTTGGGATGAAGAGCTAATCAATCATTTGTGCTCTGTCGTAGAAAGTTCTCTTAGTGTTTGCTATTGAACAGAATGTTTCCAAGCCCTACTCCTAAAGCTTTTTCCTATCGTTACGTTCACTATCCGATACTCATTCGTTCTGCGCTGGTTTGTTTTTCGTTCTGCATTTCTGTGGAGTGTTGTGTTGTCGGTGTTCACATAACTTTTACGCTTTACTTGGGCTTAAAACGTCTGACAACCAAAACTTCGTCAAATATACACTATATTGACAAAAGTCACCGGACACTTAGAAGAGAAACACAACATAGAATTTATTGACATACATTAGTACGGTGTCGGCCCACCTTCGGCCTTAATGCATGCACTGACACTTCGAGACATGCTTTCGACAAGGTGTTCGAACACAGCGACAGGTATGCGCTTCCATTAAGCACATAATCCTGCCGCTAACTGTTGCTTAGTAGTAGGCATTGGTTCCAAACTTCTTATACGGCGCTCTAATTCATCCCATAGGTGCTCTATGGGATTAAGATCAGGGCTCTGTGCTGGCCAGTCCACACACGATACGTAATTATCGTCACAATACGCCGTAACAGTCCTTGCTTTATGGCTCGGTGCATTATCCTGCTGGTACCAACAAGGCTCGGTTCCATAGTATTGCCACAGAGTTGGAAGGGCATAATTGTCCAGAATATCAAGGTAGACGTACTTGTTAACAGGTTTGTCCACAATAACCAATGGGCTGGGACCCTACCTTGAAAAACACCCCCACACGAGTACACTGCGAGCTCCAAATTTGACCGTAGGAACAGTGCACCGTGGTAAGTAGCGTTCCACCGGCTACCTCTATACCCACACATGGCCATCAGACTGTTGGATCATGTACCTGGATTTATCAGTCCATAGGACCTGCTTCCCTTGATCTATACGGTCCACGATAACTGTTATTTACACCATGCTAAACGACGAGTAGCATACCGAGTGGAGATGAAAGGCATTCATGAGCAGCCGCACGACAACGGCAACCCATGGAATGAAGTTCTCTGCGAATGGTAGGTGTACATACCGAGGTTCCAGCTTTTTTACTCACGTGTACACTGAGGTCTTGTGCAGTACTCCGTCGATTAGCTGTAACGATTCTCCTGAGGCTTCGACGTCCTCTATAACTGATTTTCTTTTATCTGCCGGTACGTTTAGCTGCTTCAAGCACGCCATGTGTCTTCCATTTATTCAGTACATCCAAAACAGTTGACTTGGGTATGTTTAAACGCCTCTGGTTTTTGGGGACAAACTACTAATATAACACCCAACAATCTTTCCTTTCTCGAAGTCGGTTCTCTCCCGCCGCGACATTTTCACTCAATCTCACAGTGCGATATGATTGCGGTCAGCTGCAGTCTTCTTTTTATACCGTTTGAATCTGTACCGCGCATCCTAACAACGCAGCGGATCCGTTCGTTTGCTTTTGAATAGGTGTACGGTGGCTTTTGTCAATGTAGTGTATATGTATACAGCAAGTGTTAGCGAAGGTATAACATACAACGGAAGATTGCACTAATCTACCCTCTTTTGACACTGCTCGCTCTACACATTATAAACCGTTCTTATCTTGTCAAAACATACACACGTCATTCACGCTTGACTTCAACACTATTGCCACATAACATTCGGTGAGTGAGAAAATATAAAGTTAAGATTTAGATGCGCGAAGAGGAAGAACTCAAAATTTACATAGGGAAAGAAACTAAAAGTGAAAGTTGAAATGGAATATACGTCATAGAGTGCTTATCATCGTGCTGTTGAATTTATTCTGCCCAGACTCAAATTCGTGTTAAAATTAATTGCTGTCAGTTTGCAGTAATTTTCACTGTGCCTGGTTATGTTTACACTATGTCTAAGAAATCAGTTGGGTGTGTAATGCCTGCCTGCTACAAATCTTGTTCATGTATCGCTAATGTCTCGGAAGTGGATGTCAGAAAACTAGAAAGCATATAAGGAAAAGGATATTGAAAGTGATTTAGTGAGAAAAATGGATTTTTATTACTTAATGCACTATTTCTTTCAAATGAAATCAAGAAAAATGTCTGGTTTAGATTGACAGAATAGATACGGTGCTATTATTATATCATCATAATCATTGTCAACCATTATCAATCCACTGCTGGACGAAGGTCTCCCCAAGTTTCCTCCACAGCGGTCTGTCTTGTGTCAGTCTCCTCCATGCTACTCCCGCATACTTTCGAATTTCATCTACCCATCTCCCATGTGGTCTTCATCTGGGTCTTTTCCTGTCCCTTGCAATCTAATCTGAAATTTCGACTGTCCATCGATGGCCTGTCCTTCTGGCAGTATGTTCAGCCCATTGCCATTTCAGGGATTTAACTCTGATCATGATGTCTTCCACTCTTGTCATTTTTTTGATCCATGAGTTCCTCTTCTTATCTCTCCTGGTTACACCAAGCATGCACCTCTCCATGCTGCTTTGAGTTGTCTTCAGCCTTTGTATGTCTCTTGTAATTAAGGTCCACGTCTCTGCACTATACGTAAGAGCAATATGACATAATGGCATATTGCTCTTAAAAATTATGCTGTTTCTTCCAAAAGCTCTCCAGGCAAGTTTTATACGCCGATTAATTTCTTCATCAATGTGACCCTCACTTGGTATCTGCTGTCCAAGATAAACGTGCGCATCTTTTAGCTCCAGCTTTTCTCCATCAATCGATAAATCTTCATTTCTTGTAAAAGCATTGTACATCACTTTTGTCTTCTAAAAGTTTGATTTTTATCCCACTTCTTTACTCTTGTCAGCAAGTTCGTGTATCATACCCTGCAGCTCTGATGGGGTAGTTGCAAAAATGACTACGTCATCAGCAAAACGAAGGTGAGTTAGATAATCTCCATTAATCTGTATCCCTTTGTTTTCCCAGTTCAGTGATTGAAAGACATTTTCCAATGTGGCATTAAAGAGCTTGGCGAGTTATGGTGTCACCTTGTCTCACTCCCTTTCCAATTTTTATGTGTGATGTATTATAACTTGTTCTATTTCCTACCTCATACACAAAATGATTGTGAAGAAATAAATTACAATTCACTGTTCTCGATACTTGCTCAGACTTGCTGGTACGAAAGCTAGGTATGTAACGTAATACTTTAAAGAATAGATAAGGTATGTATTATCACAAATGAAAAGCTTATTACTAAAGTTTTGTTTTTACTGGACACCGTAATGATTCTCCATTGTGTGTTCTTTTGGTCCCCATTTACACGTCTCAGCCTAGGGATCCACTAAAGCCTTAAATTGGTCTTGGTCAGAGACAGAAAGCTATAAGATATTACTTTATCATGAAATTTAGTTACTGCTTTCAAACACCTCCATTTGCAGCGATTCTGGCGCACAATTCGAGCATCATATGCCTCCGACATGACATTTGTACTTTTCTTTTTTCTCTTCCACATATTCCAACTCTGATCCCCTTCCATTATACCCTAGACCTTCCTATTAATTTTGTTACTGTCGTTTGGGCTAAATAAATTCTTTTCAGTGATCAGTAAAAGTTCAACGTACGTATATATATTTTTTTTAATTCTGCGAATGTGTCTGAATTTACTTACAACTGTAGGGACTTCTTTTGATTAGGAAAAAAAGAAAAGACATAGGAAGAATGTATTTTTGATTGCTTCCTATGGTAGTAGTTCCCTCGATGGTTGAATGGTTGTGCAGTGCAATGAATTTATAACATCTAGGTAAAGAATTCCGAATGCAATGTGCATTTTGAATAATTCAGCGCCGTTTGATTGCGAAATAAGTAGGGAATAAAAGACGCATGATGGAAGTTTCTGGATTTTAAGGATTGCACTAAATGCCTTATTTTCATTTCGAACAAATGGAGAACATTATCTGAAGACGCATTCCCATTGTGCTATTAAGAGAACCGTTAATAATAAATAAAGTGTGAGATGCAGAAATCAAATAACTGCTTTGATGCGCGAAATCATAAGTCTGTACATAAGCAGAAACAACCTTTGTCTCCAAAATTTCACTCGTTATATGAGTTTTAGAATTTATTTAATGTAAAGGGACTACTGTTTTTTGGGGGATGGGGGTAGGAATGAACTATCCTTTAAGTAAAACAGGTTAAAAGAAAACTAACGTATAGCTAAGAGATCTGAAAAGGAAAAGAAATATAAAATTTGTGGAGAACATTGAATATGTATGCTTACAGCAATTAATATAAACAATAAACTCTTCACGTGTGGCGAATTTAGAATTTTTTCAGTGTTTTGTTTAGAGACAAGTATATAAGTCGTGTGTGTGCCTTGGTAAAATAACCCAGTACTTTGGCTAGCGAGAATCCAAAACTTATTCTGAAAACATAGATCAAAGAACAAAACTGGCTGTATACTATGAGGTATTTGGACTTAATTTTTTCTTTTACAGCAGTGAATTATGTGTGAGGTAACGGTCTCATTAAGCAGCTAGATGTTTCCAATATGAACGGAATTCCAGGCGGAGGATACATGTATTCAGAGCAGACCGGATCTCTCTCGAAGATTTGGTAGGAGGTAATTGTCCTAGGTAGCAATATGCAACAAGATATACACTATCTACCAACAAATAATTGGACACCTGTGATAGCAAAGGAAAACGAAGTTTATTCACGTTCAATAGTTGGTGGAGCCTCCACGAGCGGCGATTACAGCTGCAACCCTCCGGGGCATACTCTCAACCAGGCGTTGTACGACGGCTAGGGGTATTTTCTTCAACTCGGCTTGGAGAAGACAGGTCAGTTCCTTCACCGATTTCGGACGGTGGGGCACCCCTTAAGTCAACGCTCCAACTCGTCCCAGAGGTGCTCGATAAGGTTAAGGTCTGGGCTCTACGCAGGCCAGTCCATTCGACTAACCCCATTGCCACCATACCAAGCCAAGGTGAACCTCGCAACATGACAGGTGTCATTCTCATCCTGAAAGTAACATGGGTTCACCCCGAAAAACTGCCACAACGTAGGAACCGCATGGTCATCCAAAATGGTTAAGTAGGTCTCGGCGTTGAGCCTACCAGGAATTGCGACCAAGGGTCCCGTGCCATACCAGGAGAAACACCCCCATAGCATAATTCCACAGACGTCGAACTTCACAGTTGGCACAATACATTCCGACAGGAGGCGTTCTCCAGGCAGACGCCAAACACAGACCCTGCCATCCGAACGGTAGAGGGTGAACCTTGATTCGTCGCTCCAGAGAACCTGTTTCCACTGTTCAACGGTCCACTGTCGACGTTCTGTGCACCACGTTAGCCGAGCAGCGCTATTGAACTTGGTGATCAAAGGCTTGTGGGCAGCAGCACGTCCATGATAACCGAGCAGATGGGCTTCCTTACGGATGGTATTCATCGAAAGAACACTCCCGGATATCTTTTGAAACTCCTCGCGGATGTGGCCCATCGATTTGGTGCGATTCTTCCGAATTTCTCTGGCCAGCACCCGTCGGTCTCTAACTCCCAGTTTTGTGGGTCTGCCGGGTCGGGGCACATTCCGATAATCACATCTCATCTTCCATATGCCAATCACGTAGGCCACTGTCGATTTTGGGTACTTCAACTCGCTAGATATGTCACGTATGGATCGGCCATTTCTGTGATACCCGACGATTACAATTTTCTCGAAATCAGAGAGCTCCGAACTGCGTGGCATCTTGCATGCAACTAGTTGCGTTGTTGTTTCCCACACGATATTTAACGGCGGTGGCCGTGACGTGTATCAGGACCGCAGATATCGTTGATTGCAGGGGTGTCCAATTACTTGTTGGTAGATAGTGTATGTAATACGCAGAGTTGTATAGAAATAAAATGTATCTGCGTACACAACCATTAAAACAGAAAACTTGCTGCAAACCGGCAAATTACGATAACAATAGAATAAGATAGTTTAAAGAAAAATTAATATAACAATAAACAATTATTAGAACATTACATATTCCAGAGAGGACAAAAATACATTACTACTGAATGCGTAGAAATGTGTGTAAAATGGACCTTAAGGCCAAAAGTTTCAAATACTGAACAATGAACCTCATAAAAATAAGATACTCATTAAAGAAAGTTTTTATATCTAGAAAAGCAGTTGTGTTAATGAATCTTCAAAAATTATAAATAGCATTTTCAACAACTTAATTCAAAAATAGTAGACTTATAAAATACAAACGGAAAAGATTTTAATTTTATAATTGGCAACTGCAAGAGAAACCTGGCAATAAAATTTAAATTCTTTCTGTGTAAACGGAACTTTTGTTACAGTTCCTATATATTGAGAACAGGCCTTGATAAAATCAAGAGGCCAGAAACGCCTCTAAAAACAAAAGAACTCACTATCGGAAGATGTGAAAAATATTTGAACATTCTCACGTTAAGATAGAATTAAATATATTAATCTGAGTAAAGCCTTGAGTAAGTGTTTTAATTGCTGTAAATAACATTTTGATTTTTTTAATCTACAAGCCAAAACTATCTGCAAAATCTGCTAATAATTTGGAAACTATCAGCGTACGGCGTACGCGTGTACGTCTATATTCTGCGACTCTGGTAATACGAGTAAATATTTCTACACTAATAAGAAAAATATGTCCCGTATGTTTTCATTCATGTGTTTAAGTTCTGCCCCTTTTATAGATTTGAGAATCCTTCTGTTAACGGTCAGATATTTTTCCTTATTCTGGATGGTTGTTATTGAAACTACTGTTTATTTTATTTTCCCATGCACGAAGTTTTTCATTTCATATATTTTTTCCTCCTATTAATATTTTACTTCCGTTTCTCCCCGACTGTGATACTCATCGGGGTTAGAACACTCGGCACAGTGGAACACATGGTCAGAGCATTTAATGCAGGCACATCGTGGAGCTTATCGCAGACCGCAGTCCAACGAACTCTACTCTGTATGGTTTTCCGGAAACGCCGTCCGCTCAAGGTGCTGATGCTGACGGCCAGACATCGACGATTACGGCGTGAATTTGGATCTGAGAGGAGGAATTGGATCATCGAACAGTGGAAGAAAGTCGCCTTTTCAGACGAATCACGTTATTTACTTTATCGTGTGGATGGTCAACGGAGAGTAAGGTGAAACACTGCTGACAGAATTCATCCCCACACGATGCTCGAGAAGAAACAGACGGGAGGTGGCAGTGTGCTTAGATGGGTCATGTTTTCTTGGGAATCATTGGGAGTAATCCACCCTCTCGATTGCACGATGAACGCTTCAGGCTACCTATCTATTGTGGCTGATCAGGTGCTACCATTCATGACGACTGTCTTCCCCGATGGCATGGGTTGCTTCCAGCACGATAATGTCCCTTGCCATTTTGCTACGCGTGTGCGAGAATGGTTTGAGGAGCATTCCAATTATTTTAGCTTACTATCCTGCCACCGTACTTGCTGTACATAAATTCCGTTGAACATCTGTGGGACAATCAGGACCAGTAGGTTCCACGTATGCATCCACACCCAGGGGCTCTTGATGATCTGCGAGAAGCTGTGGTGTCAGCACAGTACAGCATCCCTACAGAAAAGTTGAGAGGTCCCATTGAATCAACGCCATGTCGTATACAGGGTGGAAAGAAACGACCACATAAATACCCCCAGGGGCTGATTCCTTGGGTCAGTTCAAGCATAAAATGTTCTATGACATTTTGGGTTTAGGGCTTAGTTTTCCAGATATAGGCCCAAAAAGGTGCGTGACGTCACGTCCGGAATCGCCTATTTTTGAGTCTTCAAACACAACCCGAGTGTCATGCAGGGAAGCGCGTGGCGGACGCCTGATGCTGCAATCGCAGTACAACAACAGTCATCCAGCCTGTTTCCGGAATCGTGTTACGTCCGCAATTGTCGAGACGAACGGAATTGGTCACCTTGTACCATGGCATACTGCCTCGGAGAGTACTGCGATATGTAAATCAGTCGTGATGACTGCCGAGGTTTTGAGCTTGTAGAATCAGGCATTCGCCACGAGCTTTCCTGCATGACACTCGGGGTTTTTTTTGGTTTTTTTTTATTGGAGGTTTAACGACCACCGTGAGCAACTCAATGGGCTATAAGCAGTCGCCCGTCCCTAATTTAAGGTCACTGGTTACAGGGAAGGGAGAGAGCCAGTGCCGTAAGACAAACACAACATCCATGCCTCACGGGATTCGAACCCGGACCCCGTTCGGACGAATGATCAGAGGCCATCGCTTAGACCACTGCGCCACTGGAGCGGCGCACACTCGGGTTGTGCTTGAAGTCTCAAAATGCCGCCTCGGTGGCGCAGTGGTCTAAGCGATAGCTTCTGATCATTCGTCCGAGATGGGTCCGGGTACGAATACCGGTGAGGCATGGATGTTGTGTTTGTCTTACGGCCCTGGTTATCTCCTTCCCTGGAACCAGTGGCCCTATTAAAAAAAAAAAGGATACTCAAAAACAGGCGATTCCGGTCGTAACGTCACGCACCTATGGGGGCTTATATCTGGAAAACTGAGCCTTAAATCAAAAATGTTTTAGAACATTTTATGCTTGAATTGACCCAAGGAATCACCCCATTCCTTGGGTCAATTCAAGCATATGTGGTCGTTTCTTTCCACCCTGCATGTGCGGTATTAGCGACACGAGGAAGTCCTTCATGCTAAGAGGTGGTCATAATCTTTTGTCTGGGCTGTGTTTATAATAGCCAAATTTTAATCACCCCGTCAAAGAAAATAAAGGAAGAAAAAGGAAATACATAAATTATTTTAGAAGATGTGCACGTAATAACCATTTAGGTCCAAATAAAACTGGATAGACATGTTTTACAACGGCTTGCGATCTGAAATGGGAAATCTCCCATCTATATATTTAAAACACAAGACCGTTTCTTTCTACAATCCGCCAGCGCCACCCAGTTTTGCGATTTTGATGATTTTTTAAAATGAAAGCTACTGATCCACACATTTGTTATCGCTAATTTTTATTATCAAAATTATTTTTTTTATGCTACCATGGCATTTTCTTTGTACAATCCGCCGTTCGTTATTGTGGCGTTTGTTCTCGCTTCAGTACTTGCAGCGCTATCTGCCTTTCTGCGATGGTCTATCAACTAGGTAGTTGTAATTTTCGGAATCAGTTCAGTAGTTTTCCAGATTAGTAAACAAAATTCCGCATATTATCTTGAACTACTTTCTTTCAAATTGGGTGTGATCAGGTTGTATGTAAACAAAGCGGAACGATACACGGAAAATCGGGAACTACTTGAAGCTGATCTGATTCGGTACTATAGCCAAAAATAATAAAAAATAATACAAAAATAATAAAAATAATAAAAAATAAACAAAACAGCCTATATCCACTGGAAAGACATAAGCTTCCCAACGGTGAAAGAATTATCCCAATCGGTTCAGTAGTTTTCAAGATTACCTCAAACACACAAACAAGCTTTCTCTCTTTATATGTTAGTATAGATTATACACGGTCGAGTCACATTATTGTGACCACCAGCTAACATCCAGAGTAACAACCGTGTGCAGCGCGGACAGCAGCTAGACGGGCTGGGAGTGACTCAGTAAGGTGCTGGAAGGTGTTCACAGGTATGTGGAGCCATACTGACTGCAGTGCATCTGACAGCTCCAAGAGGGTGCGTGGTAGAGAATCCATACAGTGAACAACACGATGCAGTTGGTCCCACAGATGCTCAATTTGGTTTAAATCTGGGTAATTAGGGGGCCAGGTAAGTACTTTGAAGTTTTCAACGTGCTCTTCCAACTACTCTCGAACATTTCTAGCTGAGTGTACACATCGCATTGTCGTGCTGGAAGATCCCATCTGCCTCAGGGAAGACAATCAGCATATATGGGTGTACGTAGTCTGCAAGGATGGATTCATAACGAATTCGGTCTATAGTGCCTCCCGCAGGTATGAGTGAACCCAAGGAATGCCACGAAAACAATCCCCAGACCATGACGCTGCCCCCAGCAGCTTGTGTTCTTCCAGCAATGGTTGAAGTGTGTTTGTTCTCCGATGTTTCTCGCCTTATACGCCAACGTCCATCCGTTCGATGAAGCAGAAAACGTGACTAATTGGAGAAGACAATCCTTTTTCAATCAACGGAGGTATAATTCCGACTCTGCCGTGCAAATGTAAGCCTTTCTTGCCGATGCACCTTCGTTAGCATAGGTGCAGTGATCATCCGTCTGCATCGGAGCCCCATACGCAGCAGGGTTTGCTGTGTCATTTTAGAAACACTTCCGGTAGCCCCCCTGGTTCATTCGGCCAGTGAGTTGCTCTACTGCAGCGTGTTGATCAACCCTCACGCGCCTAAGAAGCTGACATCCACCTCTCACATCAATGGCGCGGGGTGTTCCGTAGTTTCCACGTCGTTTATTCGCAATGGTGTCATTTCTCCAATTACGATACACTTTAACCACAGCAGCAGCGAACAGTTCACAAACTGCCCTCTTTCAGAAATACTGCCAGCCTTGGCCCGAAAGCCGATAATCATCCCTTCTTCAAATTGGATAAATCGCTCCTTTTATCCATGACAGCAACGAGTGATATGTTTTCAGATTGCCTACAGCACAGCTTACATACCCTCTAAGCCAGCTCACGACACGTGCCTTCTTTCATTGGCTACGCGCTGTTGACATCAAAAGTAGGAAGCGGTCACAATAATGTGACTCGACTGTGTATAATGATATAACAAAAAAATTTTTTAGACCAAACTGGCAAAATGAAAAAACACATTTTTAACCCCATCGTGTTGTTATCTAGACACGATATAATTTCAGGTCACTGAAAGTATGCTTCAATACTCTAATGCAAGCCCGTCAACGACGGGTAAGCACATGTTTATAGAAGAACGAGGAACGCCATCGTTAAATTCGTATACGAGTAATTAGAAAAATTAAAAATTAATTGGAATATTACGAACATTTTGTTGTTGGTGACCCATCTTATACACTGCCAGTTAATAATTGAACCGTTTGTTATAGTTATGCAATTTATTACGTTTCGTGTAATGTGACAGGAAAATATTTTAGTTACAGCTTTTTCAACCGTGCAGAGCATGGGTTACGGCCTAGTACTCTTCTTATTTAGTAAACAATTATATTCCAGCTATTGGAAAAATCCATCTTTTTATTGGCGTGACAATCGATATGTGCTGATTTTTCACATGCGTTACAAGTGGTTTTATCGAGGTGGACTAATACTACAAATCTATGCGGTCGAAAATAGAAAAGAAACGTTAAAATCTGAAATGGAAATACTTGACTTAACTTCGAATTACACAAAAATTCAAAATTTGCACATTAAAAGACAACACAACAACAACAAAACCCTTAGATATTCCATCCAGAGGTAATACGAATCACGCGATAGATAATTGTGGCATTTATTTCCTGCATTGTAAGTATTTCTATGTGATCTTTGACGTACCCAAGTCCCAATTCGGAAAGTGTGCAAGGCGAGCATATACGTCTTGCCGACGGAGGAACAACATCGTCGATACTAGCTTTTTTTCAAAGGTATGTGTTCTAAGTTCCATTTTTCACATTAAGGATGTGAACTTCCTTGTCACAATAGAAAGGCAAAATTATGTTTTACTTGTAAAACATGAACACACTTATATAGCACCTTTAATCCTAAATGTAATTCGATGTTGTTGATCAAAGAGAGTTTCGTGGGTTTCATTCCGTCAATGTTTATTAAATTACAGTATATGGCGAACGTATAATGTAGCATCAGCATGTTGTTGAATGATATGCGGCTGATAAAGATAGTGCAACAGACAACAGTCGCAGTGGACGTCCAAATAGATAACCCCAACGGAAATCAACACAACACGAATTGAAGCGATGATTCAGGACGACGACAGTGTAAATTTGAGGCGCATTGTGTTCAACTCCATCCAATGTTGAAAGATCGCCTCAGAGAACGTCTCTTCGAAACAGGCGAAGTGGAAATTGCTGAGCCTCCAGTAATAGGGACAAAACGTTTATGCGTATGGATGAACTAGCAGTTTTGAGAAAAAAAAAAGGTGCGTTAGTAGTGAGAGGGTCAGATCAGAGCACATTTAAGGAGACAAGGGGACGGGGGCTGGAAAATATTTTGTGCCCCAGTATTAGTGGTACATCTAGGATTCCTCCATGGGTCGCCGAATAAAATTACCCAGAAGAAAACTTTCCCAAAGTACTCAGGAAGCCATAAAATATCCCCGCCATATTGAAGTATGTATCCCATGATTATTCATGTACGAATCAGTGTTAGCAAAGATGTTTAAAAAAGAATGGCTGAAAAATGGATACCAGTTCATTTCTGCTTTATTTCTCCTTCTCCCTAGTATTCAGCTTGTTGAAATTACATCAAAGTATTGAACAGAACATATGATCCAAATATTATGATTCAAACGAATTGTTAATGTATGAAAATTTCCCCCAATTACAGATGTGTGCAAAACATCTGTAATGCTTTTGAAAAATTTGAGGATGGACTGGGGATACTATATCTTTTTTGCGGACTCCACCTAAAAAAAGTGGAAAGAAATAGAAAAAAAATTCACTAGGCAGTTTCTTATAGTTTTTGCTGCGCTATCTGCAAAAAAAACAAAAACAAAAAAAAACGACAACAACAACAACAACTATAGAACTCTGAACAGAGGTCATCGCTCTTTCCACGTTCATAAATGAGTCACGGAAAAATTCTCATTGGCCGCCACCAGGAATTGAACCCAGGGTCTTCTAGTTGTGGTGCAGTGGAAGGCGTAACCGGAAGACCCTGGGTTCGATTCACGCTGGCGGCCCATGAGAATTTTTCCGTGACTCATTTATAAACGTGGAAAGAGTGATAACCTCTGTTTGATGTTCCTGTTCCACGTCAAGTGTCTGTATTGATTATTGAACTCTGTCAATTCGTCAAGAGCCCTGCATAATTTTGGGGGCCCTTTGAAACTGCGGGGCCCGGGCTCTTAAATGGGCTCTGAGTTAGATAGGAACAACCCGGAATGAGGCCCACAAAAATTTTTAAAACAGTTTAAAAATGTTTTTAACCTTCAGTACTTTTTATTAATATCTTATTACTAATATTTTCATTAATTTAGGAAATTTTAAATAAAAGAATGTTGCGTGGGATGCTAAGAATTTTTAATTTTTTTATAATACTGTTCTGCCATTTTGTGCGACACCAAACATTTAGTTTGAATAACACAAATAAGTCGCACTGAATGCATGTGACTTATGCATCGCTTCAGCTTAGTAGAGCTAAGATTATGAGAGTATGGGGTGGAAGTACTGTAGAAGATATCCCTTTAGTTATTTTTTGTTAGTTCTGGCGCATTTTAACGACCACTCTTGGAATTATTTGGACCCACTGGTTCCAGAGAGTTGGGAACCAGCTCCAATGAGGGAGAGCAGTCAGAGGCGACTGAATAATATCTCGAATTGGGCACAGGCAAGGGCGGGATTGAAGGAGAATATATAAGGGCTATAGACTTGGGACCCACCATAACGAAGGGCCCAGGAGGCATGCCTGCACAATTAAGAGAGAGAGAGAGAGAGAGAGAGAGAGATTTATAAAATAGTTAATAGTTTTACTTTTGTCCCGAATGATTTCCACTTGGTCAGAAACAGAGGCTGGAAGACGAACATATTTCAAGGGTACTCACCAAGGGTAAATGCTTCGTGTCGCTGTGTCCAGCTGGGTCGGCGAGAGTGCTTCAGATTTTTCACGTAATTCACCCACACCTCTCAATTTGCACTTGGAATTGTTAATAGTCGAAGTCCCCTGTGGCTTCAAAGTGAATTACGATAAAGATGCACTATGAAAGTATACAAAGCTAAATTATTAAAAATTTCAAGACAAAATCTAAGAATCTTAAGCTTTTAACTCATGTTTGTGTGAAAACAATAAATAATACATTGACCTGCTATGAAAACTATGTAGTTAATTAATTTAGTAGTTTGAAGAATGCACTACGTATTAATTATCACTAGTATATTGCTACAGTTTCGTGTTTTAGCGGAATTTATAATGATTCCCGTCACAATTCTTTGGAGGGCCGACTATGATGCCTTAGCCTCTTAGCCTCGGGGCCCACTCAAATGGCTTATTAGCCTAGGAGCCCACTAAGCCCTTAATCCGGCCCTGGCCCAGGCCCTGTGGAATGTGAACATCGAGGGCCCCGAGCGTCCTTTTGTGTTTCCTCTAGAGAATCAGAGCATAGGGTCAGGAGATTACTTTGTTGGAGCCAGTGGCAAGTTTAGTAGAGACATTCAACTCAATCGAAGAGGATTTGTTGGCCAACATTTTTGTTTAATCTTCTTGTGTTGATTTCCATTCTAGCGGTAGAAATAGAGGAAGCCACCTTCTAAAACTAAAATTACGAGGACTGCAGTCTTATCAAAAGAGATTCCACTCTTTATATACCTTATTCTTAGTTTCATCACTACAATCCTGGCATTCAGTTAAAACACAGTATTCCTCATTATCCCGCTAAAGGGGCTCTGATGACCGCCACTTAGCGGTATAACCACAGACTGGGATTAGAGGAAACGCTATCCCACACTCACCAGCCCGTTTGTCCGGCATGAGAGTTATGCACCGCCTTCCCCCTCCCAACATGATTTCAAAACTTTACAAAGGCTGCAGACAACTGAAATAAGCATGGAGAGATGCATACTTGGTGTAACCAGGAAAGATAAGAAGAGGAACTCGTGGATAATGAAAATGATAAGAGTGAAAGACATCAGGGTAAAATCCCTGAAAATGGCAATGGACTAGACATGTTTCCAGAAGAACGGACCACTGATGGACAACCGAAAGTACAGAATTAATTCCAAGGGACAGGAATAGACCCTGGAGAAGACCACATGGGAGATGGATGAATGGATGAAATTCGAAAGCACGCCGGAATAACATGTATAACGAAGTGAATTTCTCCGTCATTTTTATCCGCGCCAGGATTCGAACCCGGGTCCCCTCATTCCGGAATAAGTTGCTCTACCAATTGAGCTACGCGGACATTTTATTCTGATTCCTATCTGCCTTTATGTCGTGTGCGTCCTGTGACGTACCTGCCAGCAGGACGCACATGACTTAAAGGCAGATAGGAATCAGAATACATGTCTGCGTAGCTCAGTTGGTAGAGCTGCTTGTTCCGGAATAAGCGTACTCGGGTTCGAATCCCGGCGTAGACCAAAAATGACGGAGAAATTTACTTCGTTATAGTCCTTCTGGCAGGTACGTCACATCTCCTGGTACGTTACACATGGAGGAGACAGGCTGAAGACAGACATGTGTGGAAGAATCTTAAGGAGACCTTCATCCAGCAGTTGATTGATAATGATTGACAATGATGATGATGATTCCTCATTATTGCGTACACCATCGACTTCGAGCTCGTTCTTGTTGGTAAATCTCCGTGTGATTTTACGATGGTACCGAAGTCTTTATGTACAGTGTAATTTTAAAATTCCGATGGGTAGATTTTCTGTTTTGTTTACAACATGCCTTTCTAATTTGCCTGTGCGAACATCACAAAGTTACTGATCTAATTCTCTAATGCAATTCAGAAGTAACATCCAAGTAACGTCCTTCTTAGATTTATACAAAGAAAAAAAACGTTATTCCAGTTAATTTTCTAGAATGGGTAATTCTGACCGTGCGCTTTTACTCATAAACAAGGTGTAGGATTTAATCCACAAATTTTCATGCTATAGAAGAGGCATGTGAAATAACCCCTTGTTGTTTTAATCATTTTGTACGAAAACCATGTGTTTTTAAGAAAATAAAAAGGAAAGTGCTTCGATAGAAAGTGTATGCATCATGAAGGAAAAACTAGAAATGTACGTCCGCAGAAAAATTTTCATCATGGAAAGGAAGGGAAAGCTACGTCAGCAGAAAAAATTGTCATCCTGGAAAAAGAAGGAACAGCTTTGTGAGCAAAAAAATTGTCATCCTGGAAAAAGAAGGAACAGCTTTGTGAGCAAAAAAATTGACATCATGAAAAAGAAAAGGAAAGCTACGTCAGCAGAAAAATTGGCATCCTGGAAAAAGAAGGAACAGCTTTGTAATAAGACAAATTGACATCCTGGAGAAAAAAAGAAAGCTACGTCAGCAGAAAAATTGGCATCCTGGAGAAAAAAAGAAAGCTACGTCAGCAGAAAAATTGGCATCCTGGGAAAAGAAAAGGAAAGCTACGTCAGCAGAAAAATTGGCATCCTGGAAAAAGAAGGAACAGCTTTGTAATTAGACAAATTGACATCCTGGAGAAAAAAAAAAGAAAGCTACGTCAGCAGAAAAATTGGCATCCTGGGAAAAGAAGGAACAGCTTTGTGAGCAGAAAAATTGACATCATGGAAAAGAAAAGGAAAGCCACGTCAGCAGAAGAGTTGGTATCATTGAGAAAAAAAAAAAAAGGAAAGGCTACGCCAGAAGAAAAATTAAGTACTGTAAAGAAAAAAAGGAAAAGATAGTGTGATGATGTGGAATCATGGGAAAAAATAAAAAAGGAGAACAATGCAAGTAGTGTAACATATCATTTTAAATGCTGAATTCAAAACAAAAATGGGGAAAAAACTCTGAAAGTAGATAGTGAGACGCCATTTTTGTGTTAGGAGAAAAGAAGAAGAAACAGACGGCCATTTTGTGACAAGGTCACAAACACAGGAAGAGACATCGAGTGTCTTAGAAGTTGGAATGTGGAGTTCCCAGAGCCCCTAGCAACAGTAAGGTTATGGCGTCTGGCTTAATGATGTGGGAAGAATATAAGAAGCAGAGAGAGAGAGAGAGAGAGAGAGCCCAGAACGAGGGGTGTAGAATGCAAGCTCCTCATTGGTTGTGCAAAGTTCAAGCGCGAAGAAAGTTTAGAGGAAGCGGGAAGAGCAGGGCCGGATTAAAGCCATAGTGGGGCCCTATTTGTTTGTTGATTTTATGGCGCAAGGACAATGTTTGGCCAAAGAGCGTCGGACCCCTAGGCTAAGACATTTGAGTTTGCCCCAAAGAACTTATGATGGGGAATCATTATGAAGTCCGTTAAAAGACGAAACTGCCACTTCTGATAATTCTTTTTTTTTTTTGATAATTAATACACAGTGCATTTTTCAAACTATTAAATTATCTGCAGAGTTCTCATAACAGGTCACTGTATTTTCCAATATTCTCATAAGAACATGAGTTAAAAGCTCAAGATTCCTAAATTTTGTCTTGGATTTTCTAATGATTTAGCATTGTATACTTTTCTTAGGGCATCTTTTTTGTTATGCAATGCGAAGCCACAGGGGACTTCCAGCATTAACAGTTCCAAGCGCAAATTGGGAAGTGTGTGTGGATAGTAGTGAAACTGTCTCACCGACAGCGCTGTACACAACGACATGAAACCGTAGGTAGCTGATCAAATATGTTCGTCTTTCACCTCTGTTTCTGACCAAATGGAAATCAGAGGAGACAAAAAATAAAACTATTTTATAAACTGTCTCTCTCTCTCTCTCTCTCTCTTTTCTCTATCTATCTATTATTTGCCGAGCTATGCCTCATCGGCCCTTGGTAATGGTGGGCTCCAAAGCTATAGCCCCTATAGACCCCCACTTAATCCTGCCCTGGGGAAGAGGTGATTTTTGCGAGGCACTCCTTGTCTATGGGATTTTCAGATCAGAGGTCAGCGTTTCATGATGAGATGGAAACACTGGACCCATAACTAGCTCTCAGCTGCGATTGAGGAGCGTATGTGAGGTGGTAACTAGCTGAGATTAGTTTTCCACACAAGTATAACTTGTAGTCTGGCTACGGTCTTGACCTCTCAGAGTATTCACGACATAAAATCACACATCATTCTGTACCATGGTGCATGATTTTTCGTGACTGAATTGTGTATTACTACGGAAAAGAAACTCTATCGCTACTGTAAAGGACTTCTGCATCAAAGTGTAAAGGAATTGTGAGCTTGTTCAACACCTTAACAACTTGTACCAGAATTTATAATTCATCACGCAACAACATCTGAATGTACGTCATCATCCAGCGTATCATATCATGTATGGAATAAAAGTCATAAGAAGACGACGAATTAAAACGTGCAGAATAAGTTACTTCCAAAACCAGGGCATCAATCTCACGGTGCACGTTAAAGAATTCCAATGATTTTAATAGCACACGAATTCAGTAAAATAAGAACAAATAAACTCATGAGATCTTTCGAGTTTCCTAAAACTCATCTTCAGATGAAAAACAAATTAAACCCTAAGTTCGGGTAAACATGGTATATATACACATATGTAACTAAGCCAGGTCTCCCATACAGAAAGGTACGGGGTGTACGAAATACCTATAAAAAGTTGTGATAATGATACCCCAGATAGTATTTATGTGGGCTCCACTAAAAGAACATTGAGAGCTAGAATGAAAGAACATAAGTATGCCATTAAGAATAGGCTCCGAAATGCAGTCCTAGCACGGGCTTGTATAGGAGTATATGAGGGGTTACACTCACTTATGTGGGCTGATACCTGTGTTACTATTACTCCAGGCCCTGTTTCTTCCATGTTGCTCACAGAAAGTATGGTGATTGTGTCAAAAGGACCCAAGTGTTGTAATGACAATTTACCAGAACTCTTACCAAGCCTTAGGAAGCAGATTAGGTTTTAACTGATGGATAATTTAAAACAGAATATAACTTGTAACGTACCAAGAAATGTGACGTACCTGCCAGAAGGACGCACACGACATAGAGGCAGATAGGAATCAGAATAAAACGTCCGCGTAGCTCAATTGGTAGGGTGACTTATTCCGGAATGAGGGGACCCGGGTTCGAATCCTGGCGCGGACAGAAATGACGGAGAAATTTACTTCGTTATAATGGCTCCCGAACTATCCGGATGACCCGACCGTTCAAAAATCTCGCAATGGTGTGATGTTATTTCCACACCGCGAGATTGGAAAAATAAGAGAATCCCTTCTCCAGCACTTCGAGAAAAAAAATAAAATAAGGGGGCGATGATGTAACGTACCAGGAGATGTGACGTACCTGCCAGAAGGACGCACACGACATAGAGGCAGATAGGAATCAGAATAAAACGTCCGCGTAGCTCAATTGGTAGAGTGGCTTATTCCGGAATGAGGGGATCCGGGTTCGAATCCTGGCGCGGATAGAAATGACGGAGAAATTCACTTCGTTATAAACTGACTGCACTTTAAATTTGTTTCTCACTTGATATTTTGAACAATACTGTTAATGAACTAATTGGCTCTTCTGTATGATTGGCATAATTTTAAGCTACAAATTGCTTGGCATCATGTATGTAAGTATTTATTTCTCATTTCTGAAGTTTTACTATTTTGTGAATATTATGTTGTGGTAATTAGATTTATTATATAATACCATCAACTTCATGTTAATATGTTATTAGTTCAGGGTGGGATCCCCACCCCGCACGCACTTGTTTTTTCACTCTTTCTGTGTAGTTATTTCCTCACGGCTATCAAATTTCTATATGAGTAGCCTCCCAACCAATCGGGTGAAAGGCAATGTACATCATCAGTTGCACACCGACGTAGTTGATACATATGTGTATATAATACAATACCCGAACTTAGGGTTTAATTTGTTTTTCATCTGAAGATGAGTTTTAGGAAACTCGAAAGATCTCATGAGTTTATTTGTTCTTATTTTACTGAATTCGTGTGCTATTAAAATCATTGGAGCGCTAGCGAGTTTTAGTGTTTCACTATAGTATTGGATTCATTAACGTGCACCGAGGGATTTCTGCCCTGGTTTTGGAAAGAATAGAAGTTGTTTAGTTTAATAAAAGTATCAGCTCTGTTCAAAAACAGCGCGAATCGTCAGCCACGCCTGCTGAAGAAGAAAATCTGAATAAGGTTGTCCAAGCCTTACCGTCATTCTGGACTGGTGGCAGCAATTATTAATTTCACAAAAATGAGGTAAACAATTCTAACCAAGCGCCTGCTTGACAAATGTGTTAATCTATTCGTCTCCTGTCAAGAAACAAAAAAAAAAAAAATAAGAATGGGTGATCACAACTCAGACCTCACCAATAAAAATTCCCACGAAAAATACGACAAATAGTCTAAATTTCGCAACCGAGAAGTTTAGACAGTTATTGAGAAAACACCACAGTGATAAAGAATACTATGCGAGAATACACGTTGAATTACCCTTCAAGGTTGTCCGTTACGAAGAGGCTCTTATCGAACAAGCTGAACGGGTAATTCCAAGTCACGTGCACTCTACTGAAGAATTTCGTGATTTCCATCCCACGAAAGACACACACTTGAACACATTTTTGCATTATTTCCAGTCAACCGGAAATAATGCAGAAATGTGTTGATGAATCGAAATTAAGTGGTGCCTTTTGTGCAGCTAACATCCCACTTTCCAAGCTGGATAACCATTCATTAAAAATTACTTGGAAAATACGTTGAAATATTTATTTCAAATGCAAATTTGATGCGGAAATGTAATTTGCTGAAAATATGTGATATTCACAGGTAACAAGTGAATGATTTTTAAAATCAGTATGCCCTGTAAGCACCGTAGCAGACAAAACAAATGATTTAGAAGATAGGTACATTTTGAATATTCTTGCTGTTCCATGAGCTGAAACGAATGTTGAAAGCGGTAATGCTGAAATCACGTTGAATGCAATCTTCCTCGAGTATCAGTAAATTTTGAAGTAGTCAGCGAGGCAATACTTCAGTGCGTTAATAAGAATGACATACTTTTTGCGAATATCAAATAGCTTTTGTTACAGACAGCGCAACTTACATATCCAAAGCGTGGGAAAAGAGCCTGTAACCCGAGTTTTTCGAAATTTCGTGGTAAATCCCGAAAATTAGCAACTTAGCCCGCGACCGCGACGCAAATTTTGCCTTTTCTTTCCCCGATAAAATTAGTAACCTATCAATGACTACTGTAGATGTAAAATGCAAATACCACTTTATATATACACTTTCGAAAGTTACTCATAATTTCCAAAAACGGCTAGGGAGTTCCACTTCTATCAGTACATTTCCAGCTCGTCTCTTCAGTCTTTCGTCTGTAGTTCGAGGAAATAAATCTTCACATAACAGTAAACTTCAATTTTTAAACGACAACACAGGTATTAAATTCACCGGTCTCATATTGGTACGTTTACATTCATATTTCGACACCCCACTGCCTCCTATATAATCTCATACGAAACACCCCTTCCTGACGAAAGCCAATCTAAAAACGATGCAATAAAATACCCAAAAGTGACACTCACTAAACAAACACGCTACACATGCAGAATGTTTAAAAACCTATTATACATATTATTATATGATAGTTTTTTAAAATGCTGCATATTATTATTATGCATATTATTATACACTATATTGACAAAAGTCACCGGACACCCAGGCGAGAAACACAACAGAGTATTTATTGACATATATTAGTACGGTGTCGATCCAACTTTTGCCTTAATGCATGCACTGACCCTTCGAGACAGGCTTTCGACAAGGTTTCGGAACACAGCGATAGGTATGCGCTCCATTCAGTACATAATGCTGCCGCTAACTGTTGCTTAGTAGTAGGCCTTGGTTCCAAACTTCTTATGCAGCGCTCTGATTCATGTCATATGTGCTCTATGGGATCAAGATCAGGGCTTTGGGCTAGCCAGTCCACACACGTTACGGAATTATCGTCAAACCAAGCGGTAACATTCCTTACTTTAAGTCTCGGTGCATTATCCTTCTGGTACCAACAAGGTTCGGTTCCATAGTATTGCCACAGAATTGGTAGGGCATAATTGCCCAAAATATCGAGGTAGATGTTTTGGTTAACAGGTTTGTCCACGATAACCAATGGGCCCGGGACCATACTACGGAAAACACTCCGACACGAGTACACTGCCAGCGCCAAAGTTGACATTAAGAACAGTACACTGTGGTAAATAGCGTTCCCTCGGCTGCCACCGTACCCACACACGGCCATCAGACTGATGGATCGTGTATCTGGATTCATCAGTCCATAGGACCCGTTTGCATTGATCTACGGTCCACGATAAATGTTCTTTACACCATGCTAAACGACGGGTAGCATTCCGAGTGATTTTTTTGATTGGAGGTTTAACGACCACCGTGAGCAACTCAATGGGCTATAAGCAGTCGCCCGTCCCTAATTTAGAGTCACTGGTTCCAGGGAAGGGAGAGAGGCAGTGCCGTAAGACAAACACAACATCCATGCCTCACCGGGATTCGAACCCGGACCCCGTTCGGACGAATGATCAGAGGCCATCGCTTAGACCACTGCGCCACTGGGGCGGCCACCCACATTCCGAGTGGAGATGAAATGCTTATGAGCAGCCAAACGACCACGGTAACTCATGTAATGAAGTTATCTGTGAATGGTACGTGTACACACCGAGGTTGCAGCATTTTTACTCACATGTACACTGAGGTCTTGTGCAGTACTCCGTCGATTAGTTGTAACGATTCACCTGAGGCTTCGACGTCCTCTATTACTGATTTTCTTTTGTCTGCCGGTACGTTTTGCTGCTTCAGGCACGCCATGTGTCTTCCACTTATTCAGTACATCCAAAACAGTTGACTTGGGTATGTTTAAACGCCTCTCGGCTTCTCTTGTGGGCAACTCACTAATATAACACCCAACAATTTTTCCTTTCTCAAAGTCAGTTCTCTCCTGCCGTGACATTTTTACTCAACCTCACAGTGCGATATGATCGCGGTCAGCTGCAGGCTTGTTTTTATACCGTTTGCAGCTGTACCGCGCATCTTAACAACGCAGCGGATCAATTCATTTGCTTTTGAAGGGGTGTCCGGTGACTTTTGCCAATGTTGTGTATACTACGTTTTTTCAAATGTTGCATATTATTATATAACAGGTTTTATAAAGTGCTGCATATTATTATACATATTATTACATAATAGGTTTTTAAAAATACTTCATGTCTAGGGTTAGCGTGTTTGTTTAGTGAGTGTCTGGTTTGGATATTTGATTGTATTGTTTTTTGAATGGCTTTCGTTGAGAACGGGTGTTTGGTATACAGTGGGTATCGAAATATGAATGAAAATGTACCAATACGAGACCGGTGAATTTAATACTTGTGTCGTCGTTTAAGAATTGGAGTTTACAGTGAAAACTGTTATGTGAATATTCATTTCCTCGAAGCACAGACTGAAAGCTGAGGAGTAGTATACGTGCTGGAAATGTATTGATAAACATGAAACTCCCGAGCCGTTTTTAGAAATGGTGAGTAATTTTCGAAAATGTATATTAATGTTAAGCACGTTAATTTAAAGACGGTGAGGTGAATATATTGACCCACAAAGCTGTATTGGTTTATACCGAAAGATATTTCTCCTTTGAAACGAGGAAACACTTAGGTCCTTTCGCAGTTATTGAATCTCAACACAGTTGTTTGAGAGATATGAAGACGTAAAACCTAGCGTTTTAAGTTTTCTCCATTTAATTGTTTTTTGTTCGTTTCGTGCACACTGCATCAGGTGCGATATCTACCCTTCCTAAGCTACCTTAATCTCATAACAAACAGAGACAAAATACTCGTCAAGCCCCATTTGGTCCTAAATGCCTGTTCCCATGATTTGGCAGACAGCCCAAAAGCTTTCTGAACCTATCTTGACAAATATTCCTCTGCCACGGCGTAAGAAAAAAGATGTCACCAGAACCAGAGACGTCTGCCTCCTTTTTGTGGCTTACTTAGGCGCCGGTGATGTAATAAAGGCAAAATAGACTGTAAATGACAAAAAAACAATGCTCTGCAAAACGCAATTTTTTTCTTTTATCCAGCTAGTTAGCGACCAACAATGAAATGCTATTATTCCAGAAAAGAGAAGATATAAAATTCTATTAAAATACAAAGAAAAAAATTCTGCATTTAGTTTTTTTTTACTTTACGCTTGTTTCTTCCTTTCGGTAGCTTTCCTCTTTTGACAAACTACAAGTTCATTGTAGATCATGGCTTCATCAAGAGCTATATAAAAATAAAATACATCTGCGTACACAACCATTGAAACAGAAAACTTGCTGCAAACCCACGATGCGCGGACCACGATAACAATATAATAAGGTAATTTATAAAAAAATTAATAAAACAATAAGTAATAATTAGAATATTAGATTCCAATTAGGACAAAATAAGTACATTACATTTGAATGGGTAGTAATGTGTGCGAAATGGACCTTTATGGCAAAATGTTAAAATAATGGACTATGAACCTCATGAAAACGAGAGACGAATTAAAGAAAGTTTTTATATCTAGAAAAACAGTTCCATTAATGAACTTAAAAAAATTATAAATAGCATTTTCAGCAGCTTAATTCAAAATAGTAGACTTACAAAATACATTAGGAAAATATTTTAATTTAATAACTGGCAAGTGCAAGAGGAACCTGCAAGTAAGACTTAAATTCTTTCTGTCTAAACAAAACTTCTGATGCAGTTCCTGTAGATTGAGGCTTTGATAACATTTAGAGGGCAGAAACGTCTGTAGAAACGAAATAACTCGGAAAATGTGAAAAATAATTGAAAGTTCTTCAAATTAAAATTGAATTAAATATATTTATCGGAGTATGTAAGTAACATTTTCATTTTTTTCAATCTACGAGAAAAACCATCTGGAAAATCTGCTAATAATTTGGAACCTATTCGCCTACAGTGTACGTGCGTACGTCTACATTCTGCTACTCTGCCCTTCAGTTAAGTACACAAAAGCTAAAAAAAAATACTGCTCAAGTGAGCATGTACAATAATTTTATGCAACTGTTAGTTATACAGCAAAAGAGTAAGATAATTACATTTGCATCTATTTATTTATTGTTTAGTCAAGTCACCGCATTCAAATTACTGAAGTGTTCTATTATTCAGTTTGCAGTTTGCTGTCTACCTTCCTTGAAAAATAAATCTGGTTGATGTGCGAACGCTTAGAAATTTTGATTTCCATTTTACTCAAAGAAATTCGGGTCACTAGTATGGTTATACTATTTGGAGTACAATTGGTGTGCAGTTCCTGTTTATTAATTATGATGACATCAGTTTTGGAAAAAGTTTGGGGAATCAATTATTTCTAATTTAAAACTGCCGAATATGTTGAAAGAAAGAAAATCTCGTTAAGAACAAAAACAGTGTCCATATCTCCTTGAAATTTGTGCCCTCGCATCCTTGAATCTCGCGAGCTGACGTCTCCCTAGTATCTGAAATCGTGTCTCAAAACCCCAGTTCATGTGTCTTTGAAATTAACACTCGTTTCCTTAAACCTAATTCAGGTATCCTGATATTCCTTGAAACTCGAACATATATGCCCTGAAATTTGAAATCATAACACTTTCAAATTCGAAATAATGACATTTCTTGACACGAGCCAAAGTATCTTTTGCATGTGAATTCGTGTTTTCTTAAAGTTATAGTAATTCCTTCTTGAAAATTCAATCTATGTCTCCTGGAAGCTCAAACCCATGTATATAGCTCAAACCCATATACACAATACTGAAAAAAGTCACCGGACACTCCTTCAAAAGCAAATGAACGGATCCGCTGCGTTGTTAAGATGCGCGGTACTATCAGTGATATAGGACGTCACAACCTCAGGAGAGTCGTTACAGCTAATCGACGGAGTACTGCACAAGACCTCAGTGTACAGGTGAGTAAAAATTCTGGGACGTCGGTATGTACACGTACCATTCGCAGAGAACTTCGTTCCATAGCTTATAGTGGTCGTGCTGCTGCTCATAAGCCTTTCATCTCCACTCGGAATGCTACTCGTTGTTTAGCATGGTGTAAGGAACATTTACCGCGCACCGTAGATCAATGGAAACGGGTCCTATGGACGTGTTGATCCAGATACACCATCCATCAGTATGATGTCGTGTGTGGGTATGGCGGTAGCCGGGGGAAACGCTATTTACCACAGTGAACTGTTTCTACGGTCAAGTTTGGATCTGGATGTGCACTCGTGTGTGGGCGTTTTTCGTGGTATGGTCCCGGCTCATTCATAATCGTGGACAAACCTGTTAACCAGCAAGTCTACCTTGATATTCTGGACAATTATTCCCTACCAACTCTGTGGCAATACTATGGAACCGAGCCTTGTTGGTACCAGCAGGATAGTGCACCGAGCCATAAAGCGAGGACTGTTGCGGCGTGGTTTGACGATAATTCCGTATCGTGTGTGGACTGGCCAGCACATAGCCCTGATCATAATTCCATAGAACACCTATGGAATGAATTAGAACGCCGCATAAGAAGTTTGGGACCAAGGCCTATTACAAAGCGACAGTTAGCGACAGCATTATGTACTGAATGGAAGCCCATACCTATCGCTGTGTTCGAAATCCTTGTCGAAAGCATGTCTCGAAGGGTCAGTGCATACATTAAGGCCAAAGGTCGACCGACACCGTACTAATGTATGTCAATAAATGCTATGTTGTGTTTCTTTTCTAGGTGTCCGGTGACTTTTGTCAATATAGTGTATATCATGCTGGAACGCAAGTGGCCTAGTGGTCAACGTTCGTGACTGCACCGGAGATAACCTCAGGTTCGCTCCCAGTGAGGTACAAACGCTCGAACCACTAAATACACGCCGTGCGTTGGATGGGCACGTTAAGCTGTCGGAATCCGGGTACTGACCCCCTCCCCCGGTAATAAATAAGGGCGTCTACCTCCCCCTTTCTACCTCGCTTCCGTGTCACTTTACTATCAAGTACTCTAGCCCAAATCTCCTAGCTTCCTATTACTTAGGGTTGATTAAGACCTGGGGTCAGACACTTCCTTCCTAAAATCCTCTACATATGATCTGATCTGATATCATGCTTTTTGAAATTTCAATCTATGTCTCCTGGAAGATCAACCCCATACATCTGAAATTGGAAATCATTCCTCGTTAACACTAGAATCCACGTATCATAGAAATCCAACCCAGTGTCTCCTTGAAATTTCAACCCATTTATTTTTGAAATTGGAGCATGCGTTTTCTTTGATAGTCTTTCCCATAGATCGCCGAAATGGAGAGCGAAGTCTTTTTGGAATTGAGATCCATGTCTTCTTGAAACTCGAGCCTATCTTTACCAGAAAATCCACTATATGCATCCGTAAAACTCAAATAAAATGCTGCTGTCTCATCTGTTTGACTACTTAACGAATTATGAAGCCTTGCATTATCTTTTGAACTTCATCCTTTCATAGAGTAAATAACATATTTTTTAACTTTTATTTTCTTTCAAATTTTTATTAAAAAATACAGGTAGATTCAGTTCTAATTGAGCCGTCAGTTTATAGTTTAGGACTACGACTTGTAGATCGGAGAGTTGAAATGAGCTAGTCGAGTACGGTTTCAAAGCTTTTATTTAATTTGTTACAGCCAGCACAGGTCTATGATATGAAAAGTAGCTTACATAACTTTTACAAATAATGCTACATACATATCGAACACAAAGCAGATCAATACACGAAGTACCCAACGTGGTGTTCTGTCTTCTTGGGCTTCTTACATTATTCATCACTTGCTCTTGCCTCTCGTTTTGATATTCTCCACTTTTGCTTGCATTCATTCTGCGAATTCCGCGGCACCGTCGAAAATGTTAACCCGTGCACACGGAAACAGTTTAAAAAAATTGTAGTTTAAACAACTGCGATAAGTTCTTTATACATTTGAATAAATCTCGTCGAGAGCTCCTTAAAACGATACAACGCACAGCCGTATTATTGCGCTCACGGCTGCCGAGATAGACTGAGTCAAACGCGGCGCCCCCCCTCCCAGAAATACTACATTACCTGCTCCGCGCACAGGGAGAGAGGGGAGCGTCACGCGCACGATATATTGTGCAGTACGCAAATTGGAGTCCATGCTATGTACGAATATGCTAACACAGTTAGTGTGTGGCACGTATTTTTAACGCTATAATGATATCAATTGGGACCTAGTTTTGTCACAGGTGGTAGACCGTAAGTCGCCCCATACTATCTGCGGAGTTAGACGTGCTAGTGCGTAAAAAGTATGCATATAGCTCATTCAGTGTTTTACAGCTTGTTGTTTGATGCCATGGATTAATTATTTAGCTATTCTGAAAGTCATATATGACCTAATTCTAGCTGCATGATTCTCTTAGGGAGCACAGAATAAGAATAAACAAGCCGAAAGTCGTATATGTTCATCTCGCAAGCCATTTCTTGAAAAAGTATAAGAAAACAAATAACTGAAAAAGAAATGGTTCTTTCAAGATCTCAAAGCAGCTGTTTTTGTAGTCAAGAAAACCTAAGAAAAAAATACTCTCATATAATAATATCCTATAAGCTCTGGAAAACAATGTCTTGCTGTCCAAGGACGCACGTTTAGAAGTAGACATACAAAAAACAAATGTCACAGATCCGATTTGAAATTTACTTCTAATTTAAAAAGGAAGTTCCTTCATATGTGATCTTCGTATGTAACACTTTCTGTGTACTTCCGAATTCAATATAGTTTGCTGTGACTTTCTCAGCTGAAAAGTTATTACCAAAAATATTACTACATACATTTTTATTCCAAAGTAGCAAACAAAGCGGGGATCTTTAGCTTCTTTTTTGTTTGTGTGATGATATGAATCCTCCCTAAAGGGAAAATAAAATTAGTTTAGCGAATCTTTGAGAACTCTGGAGTTAAAATGGGTTTCCAAGTAATTTCCTGCTGTTTTCCGTGTCTAAAGTGGTTGAAATAGAACCCGACACCACAGGCCATTTCTACAGTATACTCGCTTCCGCCACAACAGTTTCCTCATCATAGGATTTCATTATAACATTTTTTCAGCAAAGATAGCTCTTATTCGGGATCGCGTATTTGTAGTAATACTCGTACGCACGTATGGAGTTAGGAGGGCAGCTGGCGTCGTTCTAAGCAAGGTACTGGTCCAAACGTTTTCATGTGACGTGTGATTACTGAGAGCCAAATAACTCAGGGCAAGTTTTTTTTATGGGTAAGAGTACAGCAACGTTTGTGGCTTTTAAATATTGTTTTACTTCTTTAAAGTAAGTCAATCTAAAAATTCAAGAAAAAGTTCTTATGGATAAAAAAGTGTTCTGTCAAAAACTGACTTTGTTTTAAAAGCTTCTAAATTAGCTTACTGTTTGTTTTGTTTCTTTCTGATACTTCATCATCGCCATTATTTCTTCTTTGTCTCTTTCATGACTACGTTTGGCATTTATAACGTAATTTCTTTTCGTGTAGAGATCTTGTCGTTCTTACGTTATTTCTAAACCATTATATATGAATACGATACAATAGTTCCTAATTGAATGATTACGACCAGACGAATCATGAAACAGAAATAAACTTACGGGAATTCTTTTAACGGTCCCAGCACGAATTTCAGAAGCACTCCACAATTTTAAGACAGCAGATATCAGATTACATTATCTACCAATTGAACGTCTACAAACACACATCCACCACATATCCACAACAGCAACTGTTATCTAGTCCTTTTATCTAACGTTATTATCTGATACATTCATGCGTCACGTTCACTCCGATCTCAGTTGTGTTGCCAACAATATTCTTGTGAGAGAGAAGATGTCACGTTAAGTTGGGAAGTATAATGGAGAACAAACTCAAAATTTACATAGGAAAAGAAACTAAAAACGAAAGTTAATTTAGATATACGTCACACATTATTTAATGATAAAAAGTCATGCAGAGCGTGAAATTTTAATATTCATGGCTTTATCTCTCTCTATATATATAACAGACGGTGTGTGTGTCTGTCAGTCGGATTTTATATAGAATTAGGCGACCTAGAGCGACGAAATTTGTTATGAAGGTACCTGTAGACATCTTCTGGTGCACCTCGAAGCGATGTTTTTAAAATTTGAATTTGATTTTTAGTTATTTAATGTTACGCGTTTCTACCCAATCTGAGTGTGTCTTTCCGCTTTGTTAACATCAACCTTATCACACCGAACGTTAAGGCGTGCAGAAAAGTAGTTCACCATAAATTTTAGCCGGTTTTTTTTTAGAATTCCGTTACGACTATTTTCATTCGTAAATACATTTATTACGCTCTTTTTTGTAAGCTTTGTTTGCCGATTGTATTATGACCTTGAGGGCGGAGAAGAAAAAAAAAAGAAAATATAACGTTGTTTTTTAATCTGCGTTATTAATTCAAAAGTGTCATACGTCAGAAGGTCATCATACTGTGACGACGTTGTGAGCTAGAAAATAGAACGTTGTTTTAACGAAATTCTAAAAAAGAAATTGCTCAAATTTATCGTGAACTACTTATCTTCGCGCCTTCGCGTTTGGTTTGATCAGGTTGCATGTAAAGAAAGCGTCTGTCGGTCGGATTTCACATAGAATTAGGCGACCTAGAGCGACGAAATTTGTTATGAAGGTACCTGTAGACATCTTCTGGGGCACCTCGAAGCGATTTTATTTTAATTTGAATTTTATTTTTAGTTATTTAATGTTACGCGTTTCTACCCGATCTGAGTGTGCCTTTCCGCTTTGTTGACATTAAGCTGATCACACCGGACATTAAGGCATGCAGAAAAGTAGTTCACCATAAATTTTAGGCGTTTCTTTTTTAGAATTACGTTACGACTATTTTATCCTAATATTCTATTCCTGGAAGTTGTACTACAAAGTTGTATAATTCTTGATTTACCAGTCTTAATTTAATTGCCGATATAGCTTTTACTTTATACTATCAGTAGCCCGTCAACGACGGGTACAGCAGGCTAGTTAATTACACTTTCTACCAACAAGTAATTGGACACCCCTGCAATCGACGATATCTGCCGTCCTGATACACGTCACGGCCGCCGCCGCCACCGTTAAATATCGTGTGGGAAACAACAACGCAACCAGTCGCATGCAAGATGCCACGCAGTTCGGAGCTCTCTGATTTCGAGAAAGATGTAATCGTCGGGTATCACAGAAATGGCCGATTCATACGTGACATATCCAGCGAGTTGAAGTACCCAAAATCGACAGTGGCCTACGTGATTGGCAAGTGGAAGATGAGAGGTGACTGTCGGAATATGCCCCGACCCGGCAGACCCACAAAACTGGGAGTTAGAGACCGACGGGTGCTGGCCAGAGAAATTCGAAAGAACCGCACCAAATCGATGGGCCACATCCGCGAGGAGTTTCAACAGGCATCCGGGAGTGTTCTTTTGATGAATACCACCCGTAAGGAGGCCCATCTGCTCGGTTATCATGGACGTGCTGTCGCCCACAAGCCTTTGATCACCAAGTCCAATAGTGCAGCTCGGCTAACGTGATGCAAAGAACGTCGACAGTGGACCGTTGAACAGTGGAAACAGGTTCTCTGGAGCGACGAATCAAGGTTCATCCTCTACCGTTCGGATGGCAGGGTCTGGGTTTGGCGTCTGCTTGGAGAACGCCGCCTGCCGGAATTTATTGTGCCAACTGTGAAGTTCGGTGGCGGTGGAATTATGCCATGGGGGTGTTTCTCCTGGTATGGCACGGGCCCTTGGTCGCAATTGCTGGTAGACTCAACGCCGAGACCTACTGCACCATTTTGGATGACCATGCGGTTCCTACGTTGTGGCAGTTTTTCGGGGTGAACCCATGTTACTTTCAGGATGACAATGACACCTGTCATGTTGCGAGGTCCACCATGGCTTGGTATGGTGGCAATGGGGTTAATCGAATGGACTGGCCTGCGCAGAGCCCGGACCTTAACCCTATCGAGCACCTCTGGGACGAGTTGGAGCCTCGACTTAAGGGGTGACCCCACCGTCCGAAATCGGTGAAGGAACTGACCCGTCTTCTCCAAGCCGAGTGGAAGAAAATACCGCTAGCCGCCGTACAACGCCTAGTTGAGAGTATGCCCCGGACGGTCGCTGCTGCAATCGCCGCTCGTGGAGGCTCCACCAACTATTGAAGGTGAATAAACTTCGTTTTCCTTTGCTATCACAGGTGTCCAATTACTTGTTGGTAGATAGTGTTATAACATCAAAGTACTGCTACAAAATTACACGAAGCACATAAGAACTTTCAATAATTTACTGATTTTCATGACAGAAATGTCAGTCTGGTGTCGTTGAGACATCTGCTACTAGCCCATTAAATAAATGAATATTTACAGCGCCATTATTTCTTCAGACATGCAGCTATCGTGTCACAGCAGAAGTGACTATAGCTCGATTCTGTCCTTTGACACTAATCACAATTTTACCTTGATTCTGACCCTTGACATTGAGTTCACTGGACCTTGATTCGAACCTTTGAAGCATGTTAAAATTATATGCTGATTCTGAAATTTTATATTAAGGACAATTGAACAATGATTCTGACATGAACTTTCATTCCAAGACTTGATGCTTACCGGGGCCTGTTTAATGGGGGAAAGGTCTATATGGGTCATATCCTTGGGGCTCACCATAACCAAGTGTCCAGGAGGTATGCCTGCGGAAATAATAGAGAGAGAGAGAGAGAGAGAGAGAGGGGGGGGGGGGGGAGAGGTTTATAAAATAGTTTCACAAATATAAAACTATTTTTTAAACCTTTGTCTTGTATGATTTCCACATGGTCTGAAACAAAGGCTGAAGGACGAACAGATTTCAAGATAGTGACTCACTAAGGGTAAAGGTTTCATGTCGCTGTATACAGCGGTGTCAGCTTTTTCACTTCAACCCACCCACACCTCCCAACTTATACTTGGAATCATTAATGATCGAACGGGGCTTCACATTCCATAACAAAAAAGACGCACTAAGAAAATTATACAATGCTAAATCATTAGAAAGTCCAAGACAAAATCTAGGAATCTTAATCTTTTAACTCATGTTCTTGTGAGAATAATGAAAAATACAGTGACTTATGATGAAAACTCTGTAGATGATTTCGTAGTTACAGTTTCGTGTTTTAACGGACTTCATAATAATTCTGTGTCATGAGTTCTTTGGGGGCCCACACAGATGTCTTAGCCTTGAGGCCCACTCAAATGTCTTAGTCTAGGGGCCCACTAAGGCCTTAATCCGGACCTGATACTTACTACTCAGAACTGTGATTGTGACTTTTGACGCTCAGTTCAATTATCCCCTAATTATCAGCACTGACACTTGATTCTGACTTTCGATACTTAGCCTAATTGAACCTGAACTTTGACCTTTAACACTGAACACAACTAATTCTAGATTCTTATCTGTACTTTGATTCTAACCCTTGACGATCAGCACATTAAACATGTTTCTGATCTCTGGTGCTCAGTAAAATTGGGTTTTTATTTTGAACTTAATACAACTTATGTCGAATCCCTTTTGCCGGTGATGCACTCCGAAGCTACGTCTTTCTACTCCGGAAGGAGATATTATCCCAACTGAACTATGCCGGCAAGGTTTATCGCTGTAACTTGGCGTTTTGGCTCTTGCGTCACTTCAGTAGTACGTCACATACTGTATATCTCCCGTTGAGAAAGGCGGAGTGCACGAAATCGCTGGCTTCAGGTCCGCCGACAAACGATGCTTAAAAGAGCTCAGTGTAGAAGAAAGAACTCTTATTAATTCCAGACGATGTCTGGAAGAATCGTCACACATTAGTTTTCTCGAACCTCACTCCCAGGAGATTCATTTTTATATTCTGGCAACAATATAGCGAATTACCTTTTGCCGGTAGTGACATTCGAATACACGTCTTCGTTCTCCGGAGGGGGTATTCTCCAGACTGAACTATGCCGGCAATGCTTATCGCTACAATTTGCCGTTTTGACTCTTGCCTCACCTTAGTGGTACGTCATAAACTAAATCTCGCTTATGAGCGTTGACGCATGTTGCAATTATACCTGGATTATCACACCTGATGCTCTGTATGGCTGACCTTTTGGCTTCATTCAGCTGCAACTCCTCCTAACAGCTTTTCATAACTTCTTTACCGCTGGTATTGATGAACTGACAAAAAAGGCTTCTAGTCATACCTTAGCTTCAACGGCTGATAGCTTCAGCGGATGGCGAGGAAACAGCTATCCGCTGTGTAACATTCAAGGATATTCCTGTGTGATCACCTGATGTTTGCTCTATGAACTTTTGCTCAGTTAGACAATTTGAAGAGGGTTGTTGTTAATGGATCATGGAAGTTGGTAAAGAAGGATTCACAACAGTGCTTCTCCGAATCCCAGTTCTGTACGGCAATTATTGCACAACACGAAAGTCAGATCGGACGTCATCGATGGTAACGTAAGGGCATGTGTTTATACTATGGGAATTTGAAAACATCTCCAGATAACTGCAACAGTAACATAGCTAATGATGTGTTAAGCACATTGAACAATGACACGATATTACCAAAATTCAAAGAACAGCAATTTTAGTTTTGGATCTTTTGGAATGGTCCCATGCGCATAATTTGCGTGAACAAAACCTGAATAATTTTCATGTTTAAGGACGTCCTTGAATAGCTGAGGTTGAAAGGAACACCCATGTCTACATCAAGGCCGCTCGTTCCAGGGAAGACATAGAAAGAGAGAGAGAGAGAGAGAGAGAGAGAGAGAAGTCGGAAGGAAAAATTTGTCATGTCGTATGATCCGAACCAAGACAAGACCTGCGATGGCCAAGCGATCAGTGGCGCGGACTTCTAGAGGCTAATCGTTCGCCTAGACCGTGTTCAAGTCCCGGGATTGAGTCGAAAAATTAGCTAAGGTTCCTAGTCCCATAAAGGCGAACGATTAGCTAAGATGTCTAGTCCTTTAAAATTGAACGACTGCCATTCAATTTAGCGCGGGTTCTAATCCTGGGATGAGTCGAATCATTAGCTGAGGTTTCTAGACCCTTAAAGTCGCGAAAGATTGGTTAAGGTTCCTACTCACTTAAAGACGAACGATTAGTTAAATATTATAGTCCATTAAAGCCGAACGATGTGTTAAGTTTTTTAGTCCCTTACAGTCGAACGATTATAGTTCTACCTAGCCCGGGTTGTAGTCCTGGGTAAGTCGAACGATTAGCTAAGGTTTCTGGTCCCTTAAAGGCAAAAGATTGCTTAAGGTTTGTAGTCCCTTAAAGCCGAACGATTAGCTAAATGTTCTAGTCCGTTAAAGTCGAACGATTAGCTAAGGTTTCTGGTCCCTTAAATTCAAACGAATACCGTTCCACTTAGCTGGGGTTCTAGTCCCGGCTAATCTAATGATTATCTAAGGTTTCTAGTCCCTTAAAGTCGAAAGATTGGTTAAGGTTTCTAGTCCCTTAAAGTCGAAAGATTGGTTAAGGTTTCTAGTCCCTTAAAACCGAACGATTAGCTAAATGCTCTAGTCCGTTAAAGTCGAACGATTAGCTAAGGTTTCTAGTCCCTTAAAGTCGAACGAAGAAGCATTTGTCATGTGCTTCATTTACGGCGATGTTTCCTTCCGTTTTGAAGAACCGGTGGGTCTATATTAAAGACGGGTCATCCCTTATATATAGCTTTATGTATTTATGGTTGTGTAAGACTCCGAAGCAAAAAATAGAAAAAAAAAAAATAAGGACACAGGACCAACAGCCCAATTCAGAAATGCGGGGAATGGGTTCTTTTATTAAAATCCACCCATACTTATTTTATTTACAAATATAACGATGCTAATTTACGAATAGTTGTACAAAAGTGCTTATTTGAACTTACAAGGACAATGAATGTTTTTGTTTTTTGTAAAACCATTATTGGAATTTCCGAAACATATCACGGTTTTTGATTGAGACAGGCTGAAAAATGATATTTTGGGCGTAGATAATATCTGTACAGTTTTTATACATTACTTTAAAATGGGAGCATTTGATCTCCCATAAAAAATAGAGAGCTCAATTACGCAATTTAAAAACAAACGCTGCAGTCTGTCTGCATATTAAATTGAAGTGCCTCAGAGAAGTAATTTCCTAAATTTACTTATCTGTTATGTTTATCAGGAAATTAAAAAAAAAAAAGATGGATCCTGAGAGGGAGAAAATAAAAATTCCTACGATCGATTCTTCGAACTCTTTCAAAAACAGGTCTTTAGCATAAGTACCACACCCCTAAGTACTCTTGTCTCTGCGATGAAAGTTTCGCTATCTATGTTCAACCGTTAAGCGACTTAGCGCTAATGGCGTTCCCCTTCTTACACGAACAACACATAATATCGGCATTTGTCATTCTGGCCTGTAATGGGGTATTAATTACACAGATTGATCACATTCTGAGCTCTACTATTGGATAGCAGCGTGTCGTCACGAACGCTGATTAATGAGGCAAAAGTACCGGCAGATGGCGTTAATTAAAGAATCAAATTTCACTTAAAGAATATGACCGCAATGCCAGTGGGAGTGACCACTCTGCGTTAAGCCTTTTTTCTTTGTCTCAGTCGCAGTCTTAAGTGGTAAGAGCTACGAATGTGCAGCAAGTCAGTTATGAAATAAGACTAGTTTCAGAAGCAATTTGGAGTCAAACATTATAATAGAACTAATTCTTTCATTTTCAAGTAAAAGAAAATGCAGAGTAAAAAACTAACTGCGTGTCGCTGAATTGTAAAGTATTTCTTTTAACATCATTCTGAAAACTATCTGCCTTGAGTAGAATTTATTTATTGCATCATTGTGCAACTTAAATTATAGCACATCAGCGGAGTTGACGGTCACGGATTTTAAAGTTTTTTTTTTTTACTTATTTCGAGGCTTAATTACCACCCTGAACAACTTTCAGTGTTGTATACGCAGTGGTTCACCCCAAACTTAAGACCAGCTCGGTTGGACAAGCTCACCTCCCATGCTTCATCCGGGACTTGATCCCAGCTCGGGAAACTGGCCAGAAATTAGCACTTCTGAGCATCCGCAGCCAGGACGAATAGGTTGCTTCCGAGCGCTTGAATAAAAAGAGACTAAGTTATTGAGGAATTGCTTGTAATTTTGGAATTTTCAAAGTATGCAAATTTAGATTTTTTTTTATTTGAGGTTTAACGACCACCGTGAGCAACTCAATCGGCTATAAGCAGTCACCCGTCCCTAATTTAGGGCCATTGGGCCGCCCCGGTGGCGCAGTGGTCTAAGCGATGGCCTCTGATCATTCGTCCGAACGGGGTCCGGGTTCGAATCCCGGTGAGGCATGGATGTTGTGTTTGTCTTACGGCACTGGTTTTCTCCCTTCCCTGGAACCAGTGACCCTAAATTAGGGACGGGCGACTGCTTATAGCCCATTGAGTTGCTCACGGTGGTCGTTAAACCTCTAATCAAAAAAAAAAAAAAAAAAAAAAAAAAGGGGCCATTGGTTCCAGGGAAGGGAGAGAACCAGTGCCCTATGGTAACCACAAGATCCATTCTTCAATGGGATTCGAACCCGGACCCCTTTCCGACAAACGATCAGAAGCTAGCGCTTAGACCACTGCGCCACGGCGGGGCGGCTGCAAGTTTAAAACTGGGTCGACTTCTGAATCTGTTTAGTTGCTTTAAAACTCAAATCTGTGGATTATTTTGATTGCAGTACCGATCTGTGGAATCATTACGAAATACATTGATTTACCAATATGTGGAATCATTACGAAATACATTGATTTTCCGATCTATGGCATTACCTATCTATGGAATTTTACCGAACTATGGTATTACCGATCTTTTTTTCTATTAACAATGGTTGAATGAACTACATCAAAGGGACAATCGGAAAGAGAAACTCGACGTCCAAAGAAGCCATAATGAAACCAGTTCTAGGTGAATCAAGGTTTTTAAGGTCTCTTTACCTAGAAGTTCATATCACCGAAAGGTCTCTTTACGTAAAAGTTCATTTCACCGAAGCGTCACTTGATCGAAAAGTTCATTTCACCGAAGCGTCACTTGATCGAAAAGTTCATTTCACCGAAAGGTCTCTTTACGTAAAAGTTCATTTCATCGAAAGGTCATTTCACCGAAGGGTCACTTGATCGAAAAGTTCATTTCACCAAAAGGTCTCTTCACGTAAAAGTTCATTTCATCGAAAGGTCATTTCACCGAAGCGTCACTTGATCGAAAAGTTCATTTCACCGAAAGGTCTCTTTACGTAAAAGTTCACTTCATCGAAAGGCCATTTCACCGAAGGGTCACTTGATCGAAAAGTTCATTTCACCGAAAGGTCTCTTTACGTAAAGTTCATTTCATCGAAAGGTCATTTCACCGAAGCGTCACTTGATCGAAAAGTTCATTTCCCCGAAAGGTCTCTTTACGTAAAAGTTCATTTCATCGAAAGGTCATTTCACCGAAGGGTCACTTGATCGAAAAGTTAATCTCACCGAAAGGTCTCTTTACGAAAGTTCATTTCATCGAAAGGTCATTTCACCGAAGCGTCACTTGATCGAAAAGTTCATTTCATCGAAATGTCTCTTTACGTAAAAGTTCATTTCATCGAAAGGTCATTTCACCGAAGCGTCACTTGATCGAAAAGTTCATTTCACCGAAAGGTGTCCTTGCGTAAAAGTTCATTTCATCGAAAGGTCATTTCACCGAAGGGTCACTTGATCGAAAAGTTCAGTTCACCGAAAGGTCTCTTTACGTAAAAGTTCATTTCATCGAAAGGTCATTTCACCGAAGCTTCACTTGATCGAAAAGTTCATTTCACCGAAAGGTCTCTTCAAGTAAAAGTTCATTTCATCGAAAGGTCATTTCACCAAAGGGTCACTTGATCGAAAAGTTCATTTCACCGAAAGGTCTCTTTACGTAAAAGTTCATTTCATCGAAAGGTCATTTCACCGAAGCGTCACTTGATCGAAAAGTTCATTTCACCGAAAGGTCTCTTTACGTAAAAGTTCATTTCATCGAAAGGTCATTTCACCGAAGCTTCACTTGATCGAAAAGTTCATTTCACCGAAAGGTCTCTTCACGTAAAAGTTCATTTCATCGAAAGGTCATTTCACCGAAGGGTCACTTGATCGAAAAGTTCATTTCACCGAAAGGTCTCTTTACGTAAAAGTTCATTTCATCGAAAGGTCATTTCACCGAAGCGTCACTTGATCGAAAATTTCATTTCACCGAAAGGCCTCTTTACGTAAAAGTTCATTTCATCGAAAGGTCATTTCACCGAAAGGGTCACTTGATCGAAAAGTTCATTTCACCAAAAGGTATCTTTACGCAAAAGTTCATTTCATCGAAAGGTCATTTCACCGAAGCGTCACTTGATCGAAAAGTTCATTTCACCGAAAGGTCTCTTTACGTAAAAGTTCATTTCATCGAAAGGTCATTTCACCCAAGGGTCACTTGATCGAAGAGTTCATTTCACCGAAAGATCTCTTTACGTAAAAGTTCATTTCATCGAAAGGTCATTTCACCGAAGCGTCACTTGATCGAAAATTTCATTTCACCGAAAGGCCTCTTTACGTAAAAGTTCATTTCATCGAAAGGTCATTTCACCAAAGGGTCACTTGATCGAAAAGTTCCTTTCACCAAAAGGTATCTTTACGCAAAAGTTCATTTCATCGAAAGGTCATTTCACCGAAGCGTCACTTGATCGAAAAGTTCATTTCACCGAAAGGTCTCTTTACGTAAAAGTTCATTTCATCGAAAGGTCATTTCACCGAAGGGTCACTTGATCGAAGAGTTCATTTCACCGAAAGATCTCTTTACGTAAAAGTTCATTTCATCGAAAGGTCATTTCACCGAAGCGTCACTTGATCGAAAAGTTCATTTCACCGAAAGGTCTCTTTACGTAAAAGTTCATTTCATCGAAAGGTCATTTCACCGAAGGGTCACTTGATCGAAAAGTTCATTTCACCGAAAGGTCTCTTTACGTAAAAGTTCATTTCATTGAAAGGTCATTTCACCGAAGCGTCACTTGATCGAAAAGTTTGTTTCACCGAAAGGTCTCTTTACGTAAAAGTTCATTTCATCGAAAGGTCATTTCACCGAAGCGTCACTTGATCAAAAAGTTCATTTCACCGAAAGGTCTCTTTACGTAAAAGTTCATTTCACCGAAAGGTCTCTTTACGTAAAAGTTCATTTCATCGAAAGGTCATTTTATCGAAAGGTCATTTCACCGAAGCGTCACTTGATCGAAAAGTTCATTTCACCGAAAAGTCTCTTTACGTAAAAGTTCATTTCACCGAAGGGTCACTTGATCGAAAGGTACATTTCACCGAAGGGTCACTTGATCGAAAAGTTCATTTCACCGAAAGGTCTCTTTACCTAAAAGTTCATTTCACCGAAAGGTCATTTCACCGAAGGGTCAGTTTATCGAAAAATTTGGATTTCATTACAGGATCTGTTGAAGCATGGTGCAAGTTCGGCAGCCAGACGACCGAAACGTTAGGGAATCATACTCAAATTGCACTTTTGATTTCTCCGTGTCACACAGAATGCAAAGATTTAGTTTTAAGACAAAAATAATTAAATTTAAGTCCCTAGGCCTCGGCTATTAGGCCTTTTTAGCAAATTTTCATAATGTTCATAAGGTTTACATAAAAGTCCTGTTCAGTGCTCATGTTCATAAGGTTTACATAAAAGTAAAATTAATAAAGTTGCACATTTTTTCAGGGAAAAATAATTAATTTTAGGGCATTAGGTCTAGGCTTAGGCGTTTTTAGCAAATTGTAACCGTGCGTGCTCATAATGTTTACATAAAAAGCTATTTTACATTTTATGTAATGTTTATAAATATGAGTAAGGTTAAAATCTGTTAAAATGGCCTATATCTAGGCCTACGGTCAAAAAATTAATGTTTTATGGTTGAGTAAAAGTGTAACATTATTTACTTGATTTTCTATGTAAACCTTATGAATATGAGCTCGGAATATGAAAATTTGACAAAAAGGCACAGATCTACGGCCTTATAATTAATGTTATATTTCGAAAAACCTAAACATGGGGAGCTGTTACATAGAAATTAAAAGTGTATGTTTTATACAATCTGATAATGTTTAGGTGGCCAGTTTTTCAAAAACCCGCACCACATTCCAACACATCTCTAACAACAAATCTCTAAGTTTTCGATGAAGTGACCATTCGGTGAAATGATCTTTCCATATAATGAATTTTTAGGTAACATAATCCTTCAGTGAAATGAACTTTTCGATCAAATGTCCTTTCGATGAAATGAACTTTTTAGGTGAAGTGACCTTTTGGTGAAATGAACTTTTCGGTCAAGTGACCCTTCGGTGAAATGTTCCTTTTGATCAAGTGATTTTTGGCGAAGTGATTTTCGGTCAAGTGACCTTTCGACCAAGTGAACGATACCCGTATATACGAGTGCCATTACTTATTGTTGCTATAGGAAAGTTTCTACAATCGTGTGACTTCGACTGTTTGATGAAATCATACTTCTTGAATTGCAACGTAAATTCTCCGCATTTGCGGGGGTCCTAACAAATGTTCTGCACGCTGTCCATTTTTGAAGGAAATGGAAAATAATGGAGAAAACGTACCTTATTGCCGTTCAATTTGCTCCCCTCAGCTGTTAATGACAGGTTACCAGCGGTGAGGTACGTCGTGGATGCCCCATAGTACGCCATCTTTGTTCAGCTGTTGTATTACTCGGGGCTCGTCCAATGACAGTTCGTCCAGCGATTCGTAGCGGATGACACGGAGCCGATTTTTAACTTTGGGAAAAGATCAAAGTCGGGTGGACTGAGATCAGGGCTGTATGGTGGGTGGGGTAAAGTTTCCCAGCCATATTTCGACAAAAGTCCCTGTATTGATGTTGCACCACGACACGATGCGTTTTCATGCAGCAAGATCGCTTTCGCATCCAACAAGTTGTGGTGATCTTGACGACTTTTCGGTCTCAACTTAGTCCTCAGAATTTTTTTTGCTTCGATCAAGAGTTCCTTCCCCACAAACTTCTTGCAAGGCAGTGTGGATCTGTGTCAGAGTTTTCCCCCGCAGAGTTTCTATTTTCACGTACGAGCTTTGGTCTAACGCCGCGACTCGACCTGAGGAGCTGCACGCTTCCACTTCTAAACCCTTCCACGTCCACACAGCAAATGATAGCGCGTCGTTCTGACACCACTGCGTTGCTGAGAATCTGACCTAGACATGACGCAATCATTTCCCCAATTGCATCATCCGCTTCCGTTTTAGATTGACGTGTGCAGAATTATTGTTATGGCCCTCTTAGAGGAAATCTGGCCATACTTTAATTGATAATGTCAGATTGATAGTGAGATTTAAACACACAATCTACAAAGCCACAAACATAAAGCATCAAAACACCATAAACATTTATGCATTTCAAGGTCCAACAGGTCTCCCTAACTCGGCTAGCACTTGGCACTTAGGACATGAAACTCAAAAGCCGGACAAACGAAGAGAAAAATCTTTGGTAGTAACAAAAGGAATCCACTGCACCCTGCTTGAGTCTTAAAAACTACCTAGATTAGGAGATAACTTGTTATAGACTCATAAACACCAATAAAGAGTAGATCTCCTTAAGCGTTAGATTAACTAAATTTGATAGGAACAAGTATTTTTTTATCTCCTCGGAAGCGAGACCCCAGGAAATTGAACATAATTTGTTTAACATCGATTATCTGATTATCACGACATTCCTCAGATGTGAAACAAAAGAGTCAGCAGCAGCATTTTATATTTTATAAACTCACTTGTTTTTCAAACAGAGCGAAGCTTTTTTCTGTGCATCCGGGGGAAATGATGAAACATAGTGACTCAAAGTAAAATGCAATGCCATTTATACTAATTAGCGAGGCTAATTGCGTTAATGACGAGCGTATAGGAAAGAAAATCTCGCTGCTGTCGAATATGTTTGGTTAAATAAACACTAAAACACTCAGCCTTTTTCAGTGGTCGTAAGCAAAATTTGGAGAACAAAACGTATGCTATTATTCGTCGTGTGTTTTTATTGCGAAGAAGAAAAACGCGAATAATTTAATATAGCGACATTTCCATTAGGTTCGGTATGCTTGATACTATGAAGGCAGTTTCAAATTTTGAATTAGGCTTTTCGTTTTGCATTTTATTCTTTTTTTCCCCCGTAGGAGTTGAATCCCAACGTTAATGCTTCCACAGAAGACTTGATGAAGTAAATTCTATCAACGGCTTTACCAACAAAATGTTCACTTCTTGTTATTCTCGAAAGCTCAGAGTCATGAATGCTGTAAGGAAAGAACCCAAAATTACACTTGACGAAATTTAATTATTGCGGAAACAAGCTTACGGGGAAAAAACTAAGGTGATGAGAAATCGCGGTGAAAACAAGAGAAAAAGTGAAAAATAAAAAAGGTGCGCTCTTGGGATATTTTCTATTGAACTGGTCTTTAATATATCAAGAATGTTTACGGCAGTAAAGTACGAATTAAGAGAGAGCAAAATGAAATTTCAGAAATTACGCTTTTACTTTCATTCATGAATGTAAATAAAATAAGGGCTCACTGATTTGTTTCTCTCAAAACGTATCTTGAGAATTTGTTCGAATGCTTACTTTTCAGTGAAAATGTAAGTTCGTCATCAAAGAGGAAATCGTTCGTTCTTCAAAATGTTAGTCGCTCAGATCAGAAAGTGTTTAATGTGCTTAAATTTATTAAAGCATCCTTTCATTCATCACGATACAGAAAATCATCGTTCCAGTGCCCAGGAAGCCCAACTGTTAAGTTTGGTGGAGAAGGTATCATGCTCTGGGACCATTTTTCATAGTTTGGGCTGGTTTCCCTCGTTCCAGTGCCCACGAATCCCAACTGTTAAGTTTGGTGGAGGAGGTATCACGCCCTGGGTCAATTTTTCAAAGTTTGGGCTGGTTTCCCTCGTTCCAGTGCCCTTGAATCCCAACTGTTAAATTTGGTGGAGAAGGTATCATGCTCTGGGACTATTTTTCATAGTTTGGGCTGGCTTCCCTCGTTCCAGTGTTCACGAATCCTAACTATTAAGTTTGGTGGAGGAGGTATCATGCTCTGGGATTATTATTGTTCATGGTTTGGGCTGGTTTCCCCCGCTCAAGTGCCCAGGAATCCCAACTCCTACGTTTGGTGAAGAAGGTATCATACTCTAGGACTATTTTTCATAATTTGGGTTGGTGTTCCTCGTTCCAGTGCCCACGAATCCCAACTGTTAAATTTGGTGGAGAAGGTATTATGCTCTGGGACTAGTGTTCATAGTTTGGGCTAGTTTCCCTCATTTCAGTGCCCACGAATCCCAACTTTTAAGTTTGGTGGAGGAGGTATCATGCTCTGGGACAAATATTCATAGTTTGGGCTGGTTTCCTTCGTTCCACTGCCCAGGAATCCCAACTGTTAAGTTTGGTGGAGGAGGTTTCATGCTCTGGGACTATAATTCATAGTTTTGGCTGGCGTCCCTCGTTCTAGTGCCCAGGAATTCTAACTCTTAAGTTTGGTGAAGAAGGTATCATGCTCTGGGAATATTTTTCATAATGTGGGGTACCAAACTTAACAGTCGGGATTCCTGGGTAGTGGTTTCCCTCGTACCAGTGCCCAGGAATCCCAACTGTTAAGTTTAGCGGGGTAGATATCATGCTCTGTGACTATTATTGTTCATGGTTTGGGCTGGTTTCCCCCTCTCCAGTGCCCAGGAATCCCAACGCTACGGCTTATAATGACATTCTGGACAATTTGGCGCTCCCAACATTATGGCTACAGTCTAGCGAAGGCTCTTTCCTTTACCAACAGATACTGCGCCTGTCAACGAAGCCAGATCCGTGCAAGAATGGTTTGATGAGATGGGGAAAGTGGCTTGACTGGCCTGCACAGAGCCCCGATCTGAACCGCATGAAACACCTTTGGGACGAAATTGAACACCGACTAGGTCGATAATGCTCCTGTGACAGAATAGAAAGCTATATCTTTACTTGCCGTCCGACTTTAGAGGTATGTAACGCGTTCCCTTTCTGCTGTAACGTACAAAAATAACCATACATCTGCGGTTTTTGTATCTGAGTATAGTATTTGTTCAGCGATTTGTCCAGGTTTTTGTTCTGCCTTAACCACTGATTATACTATATACCTGAGACATCGTTTGCACCAATAAACGTGATATTTCCACACATTCTTGTGATCATAACTGACATTATGACATTTTCATGACAAAAAAGACAGCTCACATCAGAACGCTATTTTTTTTATATTTCAATAGCGTAGCAAATTTTTGCTTGATGCTTTACGTCAGTACTAAACAAGGCGATCTATTAGTCACTTTTGGGTTTAGTCCATAAGTTCACGAATTTCCCGCTCCTGCTAAGTATGAGTATAACCTTCTGTAAATTTATTTTTATCTTCCATTATTCACTGATTTCATTCGCTTAGAACGTGATTTGCAGCCCCAGATCATTTTCTCAAAATTAAGAAAAATAAATGCTAATTGAGAAAGAACGACTGGTTCCATTATCTTCCTTAACCCGTATCCATGAGCGGTTGCAGAATGTTGATTGAAAAATATTGAGAACAGTGTCGTAAAGCTTGGCCGTAGTTCTTTTATAGATTTTACCTGATATCAATTCATTCTAGTGTTTTATTGATTTTTCTTAAAATCTCTTGACCGTAGTCCTTTTAAAGATATTTATTAAGATCTGTCCACCTCGGTTCATTTATAGACGCTTCTTAACATTGTTGATTGAAAAATATTGCGAACAGTGTCGCTGTAAAGCTTGGCTGTAGTTATTTTATAGATGCTTCCTGATATCAATACACCCTAGAGTGTTACTGATTTTTCTTAAAACCTCTTGACCGTTGTCTTTTTAAAGATATTTATCAAGATCTATCCACCTCGCTTCATTTATGAACGTTTTTTCACATTTATTTGTCCCAGTCTTGTTACAAATGTTAATTAACATCTATTAGCTGTAAATCTGTCACGGATGTGTTTGAATCCACTGACGTACGTTTCTTAACAAATATTGGCCCACGTCTTTTAATAGATATTTATTAAACGTCTGTTAGTCCAACATCACTTAAGATGCTTCTCAATATCGATCGGCTCTAGCTCTGTTATGGACGTTCCTTAACATCTATTGCCTAGTCGTTTTGCCAAATGTTTTTAACATCCGTTACCTCTGGTTCTGTCATAGATGTATCTAAATAGCATTACGTTTGTAGATATCCCTACACATCCAGAAACACTAGTCTTTTCATAAATACACTGGCGGAAAGTGAAGAAAGAACACTAAGAAGGAATTGGTGGACGATCATGAAATTTTTATATGTTAATGGGGTGAGTTTACGTAGGTGTGATGCTAATTTCGGGACCAACCGGTAAGCGCTTACGTCACAGCGCGGCATAATATGCAAATTATCGTCGGTGGTATTTAAGGAGTACGGCGAAGTGAACGTAATCAGTCGTCGGCGTACGGACACGTGCGAAGACTCTGAAGAAGCTGCAATACCTGGACATGGAAGACGTGTACGATTTCAGTAGTTATCGGACTTTGAGCGAGGTCGTCTAGTAGGACTTCGCGAGGCCGGGTGGTCGTATCGACGTATTGCGAAGCGAATTGGACGCGAGGTATCGGTGGTGGTACGATGGTGGCGTAGATGGTCCGAGGAACATTTCCACTCGAGAAGACGTGGAACCGGAAATCACAGATGGATTGATGAGCGGAACGATCGACGCATAAGAAGAGCGGCGTTGTCAAGCAGAACATCCACTGCGACGCAGATCCGAGCTGCCGTTGCACCTGAGGTGACTGTGCGAACTATCCGCAACCGTCTACTGGATGCAGGACTACGTGCACGTGTGCCTCTGGCACGTGTACCTCTGACTCCAGCCCACCGTCAGGAACGGCTGCATTGGTGTCGCCAACGTCTGCACTGGAGAACGCAATGGCGATCTGTCGTGTTCAGCGATGAAAGCAGATTCTGCTTGGGAGCCTCGATGGCCGTATGCGTGTTCGCAGACGCACAGGGGAGCGTCTCTACCCTTCTTGCATCCTCCAGCGACACACAGGGCATACACCTCGTTTCCTCGTGTAGGGAGCGATCAGTTATCACTCCCGTACACAACTAGTGTTTGTCCCGGGTACGTTGTTAAACAGCACCCCCTACATCAACAACATCATTTAGCCCGTTATTGAGCCATTTGTAAGGTCGGTCCATCGTGGTGTTTTCCAGCAAGATGACGCACACCCACACACGGCACGTGCAACGCAACATGCACTTCAGGGTGTGAGACAACTTCCATGGCCTGCACGTTTACCGGATTTGTCCCACATTGAGCACGTGTGTGATTTTATGGGACAACAACTTATCCGGTCTCCACGGCCAGCCACGACCATCCGCGATTTACGCGTCCAGTTTGAGCATCCTTGGAACTCAGTACCCCAAACTTACATCCAACATCTGTACGACAGACTTCATGCCAGAATTGCACAGTGTGACGCAGTTCATGGTGGTTCAACCTCGTACTAACCATGTTACAAGGAAATGTTATTTTTCAGTTTACCAGCAAATACAGCTGTATTTTGCCATAATGTTTTGATCACGTTATCCTCTGTATTCCGTTATTATGCTGCATAAATTTCGTTGGTATCAGATGTCTCCTTCTTGGTGTTCTGTTTTCACTTTCCGCCAGTGTATTTATTAACATCTATTGGCACCAGTTAATTTTTAAGTACTTCGTAACATCTATTAACCTTGGTTCTTTTATTAACGTGTGTTGGCTCTAGTTCTTTTGAAGGTGTTTCTTAACATCTGTTATTTCCTAGTTCTGTCAGAGTTCAGTCATAACGTGTACTAGCTTTAGTTCTTCTGTAGGTGTTTCTTAATATCTTAAAAGAACAATAGCCGAGATAATGCGTGCGATATTTGATTTTCTCTCATACACCCTATTTGTAATCAATGTCATCACTTTCAAGGCAATTTTTTTAAGTAGTGTATGCTTTGTAGAAAGGTAAATGATAATAATTTTTAAGCTTTTTCATGTTACATTTTTATTCTGTTTACATCTCAATTACTTTCACTATTAGGAATCAGAAGACTGTTCCATTTTTTTATCACATATTCGTCAGAGTATATTTAAATATTATGTCTCTTTGGGAACTTTTTGCATTGTAGATCCTTATTCGTCCACTGGTTCAAGTTGGCCTTGGATGCTCTTTTCCCTTCTTCCTTAGTTGTTTTTCCTTTCTGCATCATGCGAGCGAGAAATTTGATGCCCGTCTCCGAAGTTCATCAGTGTGCTCCTCAATGTCAGGGCGCGAACGAGGAAATTACCCTTAGCGGCGGATGCCAGCATCATCTATCTTTATCGCTTCGCTTTTCTCCTGAATTCAGCTCAGGGCTTCTATTCAGATTTCCGGGAACCATTAGCATTTTAATTATCTCGTTCATCTTTTTGAGTTTGATCTACATTTCGGAATTCATCAGAACCCTTGGCTACAGATCATGATAAATAAAATTATTTTTGGTGCATACGATGAAGGCTAAGAGAAAATGGCCTGCATCTGATTTTCGATTAAAAAATAAATAAACAACATGTTACATCTTGAAGAGGATAACTATCACATTTTGTGACAAGCAATTAAACATATCAGAATAATTATCATCAGTACCGGTTATCTGCCGCAAAATAACGTTGTTATTTATCAAGAAACCGAATGGTGTAAGATTTGATGTAGAAACATGTTACTCGGCATCAGGTAAATGTATTATCTCGTACTGAGGCAAAGCACAGCTCTCTGTATTGCCACTTACGTCTAGTGGCATTTTGTGCGCATGCGCACCTGCCCTGCGGGTCCCAACTATAACAGTAAATGGAATGGTGTGATTATGCGACGAGACACTCACGTTAGCTGTCTTTTAAATGCAGAAATATGGCATGAGAGCTCCCACAGCAGAGGAATGACGAATATTGAAGTTGTTTTACACTGAGTTAGCTTTTCCTAAGGAACACATATTAGGAGCTATAACGAAGTACCACGTGATATCAACGTCACGTGCGGCTACTATAAATTGTGCACATCTATCTTCTGTATCTAATCAGTAAACGTTTACACGTAACTGTGATTTAAGCCATTTTGAACCGCTGCCAGATAGTTGGGACCCAGAGGGCAGGTGCCAGTATTTCGGAAACTGTCACACGTGTTGACTGCTCCCGTACTACTGTATCAAGGGTGTACCAGGACTGTATTAACCATGCACAAACATCCAGCAGAAGGGCTCAGATTGGGCAGCTACACTTGTTGGCTGCTCCCGTACAACTGTATCAAGGGTGTACCAGGACTGGATTAACCATGCACAAACATCCAGCAGAAGGGCTCAGATTGGTCAGCTACACTTGTTGGCTGCTCCCGTACTACTGTATCAAGAGTGTACCAGGACTGGATTAACCATAAACAGACATCCAGCAGAAGGGCTCACATTGGTCAGCCACACTTGTTGGCTGCTCCCGTAATACTGTATCAAAAGTGTACCAGGACTGGATTAACCCTGCTCAGACAACCAGCGGAAGGGCTCACATTGGTCAGCCACACTTGTTGGCTGCTCCCGCACTACTGTATCAAGGGTGTACCAGAACTGGATTAACCATGCACAAACATCCAGCAGAAGGGCTCACATTGGTCAGCCACACTTGTTGGCTGCTCCCGTACTACTGTATCAAGGGTGTACCAGGACTAGACTAACCATGCACAGACATCCAGCAGAAGGGCTCACATTGGTCAGCCACACTTGTTGGCTGCTCCCGTAATACTGTATCAAAGGTGTACCAGGACTGGATTAACCCTGCTCAGACATCCAGCGGAAGGGCTCACATTGGTCAGCCACACTTGTTGGCTGCTCCCGTAATACTGTATCAAGGGTGTACCAGGACTGGATTAACCCTGCTCAGATATCCAGCAGAAGGGCTCACATTGGTCAGCCACACTTGTTGGCTGCTCCCGTAATACTGTATCAAGGGTGTACCAGGACTGGATTAACCCTGCTCAGATATCCAGCAGAAGGGCTCACATTGGTCAGCCACACTTGTTGGCTGCTCCCGTACTACTGTATTAAGGGTGTACCAGGACTAGACTAACCATGCACAGACATCCAGCAGAAGGGCTCACATTGATCAGCCACACTTGTTGGCTGCTCCCGTAATATTGTATCAAGGGCGTACCAGGACTGGATTAACCATGCACAGACATCCAGCAGAAAGGCTCACATTGGTCAGCCACACTTGTTGGCTGCTCCCGTAATACTGTATCAAGGGTGTACCAGAACTGGATTAACCCTGCTCAGACATCCAGCAGAAGGGCTCACATTGGTCAGCCACACTTGTTGGCTGCTCCCGTAATATTGTATCAAGGGTGTACCAGGACTGTATTAACCATGCACAGACATCCAGCAAAAGAGCTCACACCGGTCAGCCACATTTGTTAGCCGCTCCCGTACTACCATATCAAGGGTGTACCAGGATTGGATTAACCATGTAGAGATATCCATCAGAAGGGCTCACATTGGAGGCGAGCATCAAGCAGAAGGGATTACTAGAGGTGAGCTTCGGGTAGCGGGACTGGTATCTCAGCAACGACGAGCAAAAATCACCCGCCCGTGCACTAGTACAACAGCGGTGCAGTTCAACCTGTTGCTACACGCACCATGCGCCGTACCTTGCTTCGCCCAGGGTTTCCCAGCCAGAGACCAAAGAGGGTACATGTGATGACGCATGTACCAACGCCTCTCATGGTCCAAGGAACGTCAGAAATGGACTCTGGACTGATGGAAGGAGGTCCTCTGGAAAGATAAGCCCGTTTCCTCTTGTGCCATGCTGATGGCCGGGTTCATATATGGCGTAAGCCGAATGAAGCCCTATATCCTGGTTGCACAGTTGGGGTTCAACAGGCCGGTGGAGATGTTCTGTTGTGGGGAGCTTTGGCTTGCCAAGCCCTAGGTACCTTGGTTATCATCCCACAAACACTGAATGATGAACGCTACAGGGACCTGTTAGCCGACGATATCCATCCACATCTGCAAGAAATTTATACGAACCACAGTGCCATATTTCAACAGCACAACGTACCATGTCATTGGGATCGCATAACAATTAAATGCTGGTAGGGAAACAACAACGAATGCGTCACATTTCCGTGACTCTCAGACTGCACTGGCTGTAACCTAATTTAACATTTGTGAGATATGCTAGAACAGGGTCTGAGAACTTCTGATCCTTCTTCACGGAATGAGTGTGAACTAACGGAGCAAGTCTAGCGGGCATGGGTCAAGTTACACATGGAGAATGTTCGACACCATGTCAAATCTGTTTCTAGTCGTCTGCGAGCCGCGATTGCTCAGAAAGGTGGACCAACACGTTATTAGGTAGGTGTTCCTAATGCATAGCTAACTCATTGTATATGTACATGCGATTGAAAGGCAATAAAAGTCCTTGTCGTTTGCTCCTGTTAATCTGTCTATCCATCGTTGTTCAGGATGTAAAGCTCCTTCTATTTTTGCATTTTCTGTTAGTTCCTTTATATCTGCCTTTTCATTATCATCGCATTAGTGAATGTCTACGTTTTAAATTAAGGTATTTACTTATGCAATGAAATCGCAATGGACAGAACGTTAAACGTTGGAACCCATTTTCTGCCATTTCTAACGAGAAATGTTGACATAGTGGCTAGGTTTTATCAAAGCTACGGCAAAATAATTCCTTCTCCCCCTCCTTTCAGCAGTAACAATGATACTTGTCAATGGCAATAACGGCTCGTATCTACTCTTTTTCTACTCTATGACACAAGGCATGATGGGAAAGAGCTGGTGTCCTTGACACGGACATCGTACCTCTAAGTAGAAACTCTGGTGACTCAAACATCTTCTCAGTCCTTTTTTAGATTCGTCGCCATTGTTATAGCCGTTTCAGATGGTAAGCTAGCTGTTGACTATAACTGCACCGTTCAAATGCGGACTCCGCAGGGCTATGAAGACCTCTTTCTTAGAATTGAACGTGACGGCGTTGGGTGAGCAATCCTGCCAGGATCCAACAGTCCTTCACTCGGACAACATCAGTCCAGAGACCGGTAGGCGTCTGCTGCCCCCACGGGACCAACACTTTCCACCCGTCAGCCATAGCCCGCGTGTGCGACGTGCGAAATGGACAGGTGTTCTAAATTTCGCGACTGGCTGGGAGATTCACTTGCCAGCGCGATAGAGTTTGGGCCCCAAACCCTTTATTTGTATCTAGGCTAATAAAATTACACACACACATATGCACTGAGAGTCTCGTGCAATGGAAAAAACTCTTTTATTTTCACAAGCCCTATCACAGAGATGTAGCAAAAATATGTACAAATTTATTTACAGGGCAGCACTAGGGCCCGTGCTGCTGTGACGACTCTAGGGCTAAGTCATCATGCTCCTTTTCAGTCTTCGGACTTCTGTCTTCAGTCATTGCCCTTCAGTCATGAATTACTCCTGCTTTGCAACGAAGTCTTTGACTAGCTCGATGAGACCCTGTCACGCTCTGGAATGCGCGAGCAGAATCGAGAGGCCCTTCGTTTTCCCCACTTATGGGGCGAGGACTTGTCTTCTACCTGAAAGTGAAACACAATCATGAATCATGTGTGCGACATCTGCGGTCTGGGCACGCATCCTCACACTCATTCCCGTACCGCAGAACGGCGGAAGTACTCCGGCGATACGCCATGGGTTTTAGATGGTAATCAGGCTGAGAGGAATAGTGCCAATCATACCCTTGAATGACCTATTTGGGTAACCTGCGCAAATCTACGCTTTAACAGAAAGCAACGCTTCCTGATTGCAAGTTATGCGCAGGTAATCAGAAAGCAACGCTTTCTGATGCGCAAGCTCATTCGTTCCAGAAATGTTCGTCCCACTTCTTAGACAGCAAATATGCAAAGTTATTGTAAACTCCTTCAACAAAACAAGAGGGGTGGTAGAGTACACATCAAGATGAACAATATTTGCAATGAGAGCTAGGGCCACATTCCACTCCTAGTGCCAGAAAAGAGTAAAGTTACATATCCACGTTGAACCTTCAACAGTAAAAACAAAGAGACATACCTAATTTATGAGTTGCACAATTCCAGTCGCACCAGAGAAAGACTCAAAGGAGCTGCTCAAACTGGCGTCCAAGGGCGTCGTTGCACAGCCCACACCGGAGAATGAAGGACGGTCGCACCCTCTCGTAGACTTCCAGAGTGGTGTTGATCTTGTCCGAAGCAACAGCGATTCACGCGACGAGATATTACAGGGAGTCCACAGGTGTATCGTACACCAATGTTTTCATGTGCCCCCAGAAGAAGAGAAGTACAGTGGATTAAGGTCCGGGCAGCGTAAGGACAAGCCACAGTTCCACCGCGTTCAATCCACCGCCCGGGATGTTTCGTATGTATAGTCCTCCATGCCCATTACGAATACGTCAATTCTCATGTGATGTTTACACGGTAATATCGCTGAACGGGTTCGGCTGTGTTTTTTAATGTTTGCTCCTCATCGTCTACGCACGTGTTCAGCGCACCTGATTTGAATCTTGTGCTTGTCATGCACTAGTTGGAACTCCGTGTGCCTACTGGACTTTTTTCGAACGTGCTCTTTTCTGTCAGTAGGAGTGGAATGCGACCGTAGGGTTTATTTCAAATATTGTTCGTCTTGATGTGTACTATCACCCCTCTTGTTTTGTTGAAGGAGTTTACAATCACTCTGTATTCTTTCTATCTGATTTCAGTCCATTTTACTAACGACGAGTTAGTTCGTTCCAGCCGGTTAAAGAGTTTAATCACAAACAGACCCTTTGTGGAACTGTATCAGTGAAATTATAATGATAAATGTACCCTCCAGAGGTCGTTTCTGACAGCCCCCTTCGCTTTACTACTTCTCGACACCATCAAGGATAAGGGAAGAAGCCCGAGTTCTTCCGAATAGGACGACATGGCAATGAGAATGCTCGTCTATAGACTTCTTCCATTTAGAGAGAAGACACTTCTTAATTTGTTGAGAACTACTCTTCCGTTGCAATTTCTCATTCAGTTAAAATGTGTAAGGAACTCATGGGTACAACCGGAATTGATGTCACGTATCTGTCCGTGCTTCCTTTTGCTCTCCTATTCCCTTCCGGTTAGATTCAACATGTGTTGTTCTCCAAAGAACTTTCTTTCAGAACAGAAAACCAAATGACGCTGGTCCAACTGGGGCTGCTAAATTTCAAAAATTTATAAATGCAGTAAATGACACTCCCTCTTCACTGACATTTATGCGAAAAAAATGGTATTATGTGTCACATTCAACAACGTCAGCGTTTATTATTCTGAGCCAAGAGTTCTTCCCGTTTCGAGCTACACATAAAGTAGGACCTCCTTTCCTGTAGGAAACCCACGCCATCGTGATGATAAGTACAGTATTTGGCACAGAACCACTTTACGTTATCAGAGCAGCACAGGATGGAGATTGATAATCGTGCTGTTTAAGTGCTCCTACACGATTACTGAAAATAAAGTTAAACATGGACGCAGCAGTGAGAGAAATTTGTGCAGTTGAAGGCGAGAAAACAGTGGACAGCAGCACTGCACCTGAATGGTTCGAGCGTTTCAATGCTGGGGACATTACTCTTGAAGTCAAGCGCCGAGGTTAGTACGTCTAACGACCACCAACACTGACACCTTGGTCGAAGGTGTAACAGAGAACCCCGATACAAGGACACGGCAATCAGCAGCTGAGGTGGGGTCTTCTCAGTCCGCCATTATTTGTCAACTGTGCCAGCTTAGTTTCTAACCCGAATCGCGGTTCTCCGTGAATTGAACTACCACACGCGGTCCAGTCCACCACTGTTTGTCAACTGCACCAGCTTGGTTTCTAACCCGAATCGTGGTTCTCCATGAATTGAACTACCACAGACGGTCCAGTCCACCACTGTTTGTCACCTGCTGCACCAGCTTGGTTTCTAACCCGAATCGTGGTTCTCCATGAATTGAACTACCACAGACGGTCCAGTCCACCACTGGTTGTCAGCTGCACCAGCTTGGTTTCTAAACCGAATCGAGGTTCTCCATGAATTGAACTACCACAGACGGTCCAGTCCACCACTGTTTGTCACCTGCACCAGCTTGGTTTCTAACCCGAATCGTGGTTCTCCATGAATTGAACTACCACAGGCGGTCCAGTCCACCACTGTTTGTCACCTGCACCAGCTTGGTTTCTAACCCGAATCGTGGTTCTCCATGAATTGAACTACCACAGACGGTCCAGTCCACCACTGTTTGTTACCTGCACCAGCTTGGTTTCTAACCCGAATCGTGGTTCTCCATGAATTGAACTACCACAGGCGGTCCAGTCCACCACTGTTTGTCACCTGCACCAGCTTGGTTTCTAACCCGAATCGTGGTTCTCCATGAAGTGAACTACCACAGGCGGTCCAGTCCACCACTGTTTGTCACCTGCACCAGCTTGGTTTCTAACCCGAATCGTGGTACTCCATGAATTGAACAACCACAGATGGTCCAGTCCACCTCTGTTTGTCACCTGCACCAGCTTGGTTTCTAACCCTAATGGTGGATCTCCATGAATGAACACCACCGGAGGCCACACAATATACGGCTTTCTGTCGGAGCTTGCTGTCAAATTTACAAGACGATAGGACTTGGTGTCGTGTTGTCACAAGCGATGAAAAAGGGGAATACAAAAACGGTATTAATCCGCGTCTCACTCTCATACTAACTCCCCATCCCATTTATTGATTTATAAACTAACTGAAAGTCATCACCCATTTTTTCTCTCCTCTCTCTCTCTCTCTCCTCTCTCTTTCTGTCTCTCTCTCCTTTGGCTGTCTAAGTACACCTCGTCGCATTTCTCCGATTGCAAATTTATTGTCTCTATGTTGTGAATTTCGGGAGAAGTCTTCCTCTGCTTTCATACTATCTGCTGCTCTCGATGTTACGTACATTTCCCAGATGATCAGTCAGCGGCCAAAGGTGCGAGGTGCTCTTGGTTGAGTAACTCCTATATCAAATCTATTTCGAAAACGCTTTCTGCCATTTTGAAAATTTGTCTTAAATTACTCTTCTGCTCGTTTAACTGTTGAGCAAACTGTGATGTACCTACCTCAGAGGTAAAGCAGATGTCAAGACGGCAAAGTTACAGCTACAAGCTTCGTCTTTGTAGTTTAATTGGAGAAGCATTCGGCTCCGGAGCACGAGGATGAGCGTTCAGTTGCCACCAATCGGTTTTACGTTACAGTGGCGCCCGAACGTCAAATGAATCTCCGTGCGTTGAGTTCTTCGGAAAATGTGAGATGTTTGTTTCACACATCGTCTGGAATTAGTCAGAATTACTTCTTCTACTGTGAGCTCTTCTTCAAGCGTGGTTTTCCGGCTGACCTGGAAACCTACAATACCGTCGCAAACATTTCTCAAGCGGGGGTGTATGTGACGTACCTACCTCAGAGGTTACGCACATGTCAGAACGACAGAACTGCAACGAGAAAACGTGTCGGTGTGGCTTACATGGGAAAACGTTCGGTTCCAGAGCAGTAGGATTCGATTTCCGCAACCGGGAAATGGCTTGTGCGCAATATGAACGGACTCTTCATAGTACTTTTTCTGGTTTTGGCTCTAAACGCTAAGCACTACCTTTCCAGCCGAGGCAGCTGTTCCGAACTTTCCACAGTGCTACTCGGAGTATAGATTGGTTCCTGAAGCACTGAGTACAAATCAGAAGCGGAAGAAAGTGAAGTGTTGTCATGGGATTGTGGAGAAATTTTAAGTCAATGAGGTTCAGTTGCTGTGTCAGTATGTCACTACGGGCCAAGCCTGGATGTACAACCTCGATTCTAAAACAAAGGGACAATTGAAACAATGTATCAGCCTTCTCCCGCTCTTAAAAAGTTTCAAGAGCAGATGTCAGCTGGAAAAGCTGTGGCATTCGTTTTCTGTGATTTAGAAGGAGTAATTTTCGTGGATTTCGTCAAACGAGGTGTCAAAAACAGCCTAAATTTAGATATTTTCGCTAGGAATTGAAGCTCAGGTTGCACGGGAAATTGAACAAAGAGGTCATCTTCTATTAAGGTATTGCACCGGCGCAGACAGCGTTTGTGACTCTGACAACACTGAGTGACTGTGGGTTCAAACTATTACACCATTCACCCGACTCACCGGATTTGGATCCATCGAAGTATTTCTTATTTCTAAATCTCAAAAAGAACTAGAAAAGGAAGAAATTCGAGTGACAATGATGAGATGGATGCATAGAGTTTTAATCTTCTGAATTTTATATGAGCGAGACATTGTTTGAGTCAAAATATTATGAATGTTTTGCTGAAACCATAGATACAAATGGTTTAAATCAAAATCTTCCGAACTTCATTCGAACGGGCTACCAAAGGTACAAATTGTTAGAATAAAAATCTTCTTAACAATAGGGGCTCGTGCTATTGGCGATTTGGCGTGGGTGCCACAGCTTTTCTGCAAATGATTTCAGTCTCACGCTCATCGCCAGTTCAGTAGTATTCGCTACACGGAAAGTACATAATCGAAGAACCAACACCCAAAAACGTACCATTCAAGCAAGCATCGACGTGAAAAGTTACCGTTCGAATCTCCAACCATCTTGAGACTTCTGTAGGTTGTATCGATCCAATGTAAACAGTTTTCAACCATTTGACATCCAAAAAATTGTGATATATACTACCTTTTAACCTTGCCTTTTCACTTACATTTCCTCATGTAAGTCGTGCTTACTTATGGTTGTGCTTCCTATACTAAACGTCACGTCTGAACTTCCGAGAGTTTATTCTTTAGATCTAGACTGGAAGGCAGTCAACTCAAGAAGACTTCAATAAAAATAGGATAGTACAACTGAAATGACCAGATACGCTTTTTATCACGTTGCTGTTTTCTACGAATAAATTATTAGGATGAAATTACCAACTAGTTTCGCAGAGCGTTTGGCTCGGCATCATTAGGACGAATAGAGCGCAAGCATTCAAATCATTGTGTCATCATCAGAGTTCTAACGGTCACGGTTTTTGGTGAGTTGTTTACACGCGCTTGGAAGAAACGGAGTCGACGTCGTGTCGTTGACAAACCGTGAAGAGTTCCGGTATATGTGGAAAGCTTTTAATATATTAAGCTTGATAGTCAAATCAGGTTTATCAATAACCGTAGCTTTTCCAAACAAAAAATTTTGGTTATTTTCGTGACAATGTTGGGCTATAGACGACTTCTTCAGTTCATAATTCCGTACGTAGGTCTTGCGTTCGTTCACACGGAAACTTAAAGCCCTGCGGATCTGTCCTATATATGAAAGTCCACATTCACAAGGTACTTGATAAGTTTCCGTGTGAAGGAACACAAGGCTTACGTACGCAACTGTGAACTGAAGAAGTCGTCTATAGCCCGGCATTGTCACGAAAATAACCATATTTTTTTCTTTGTAAAAGCAAGGCTTATTGATAAACCTGATTCGACTATCAATCTTAATGTATTAGGAGCTTATACCGTAACATATACCTTAACTCTTCACGGCTTGTCAACGACATGACGTCGACTCCATTTCTTTCAAGCGCGTAGAAACAACTCACCAGAATCCGTGACCGTCAGAACTCTGATGATGTCATAATGATTTGAATGTTTGCGCTCCATTCGTCCTGATGATGCCGAGCCGAACGCTCTGCGAAACTACAGTGGACGTATAATAAGAATAAATGATTGTTTCTACGTGCAGTTATTCTGCGGATCGCATTTGGAATTTGCAAGTACACTGTTGTGTGGGTGTTATTCAACTGTGCTGTGATTGTTGAAATCTTATTGGTGATTTATCTAAATAGAAGATTATTATTGAAGATTATAAGTAATTATTCTATTGTTATGAAAATCATTACGGAAATGCTAAAAAGTTGTAGATTATTAAGTAGAAAATTATTTAGTAGACTACTGAATATTAACCTAAATAGCAAAAAAAAAAAAAACGAACTTGAAATTAAGACTTCTGTGGTATTAACGCTTGTGCGCGTTAAAAAGACTAAACAGCGTTTCTCAAGGATTTGACAGTGAGGGAATAATTTTGATATTTAAGTGTGAACCCGAATTATTACTTGCGTACGTGTCTTAATGTGAACGTGAACTTTAAAAACCCAGAAAATTGCTATTAATTGCACCTAACTTCAAGGATTTTTAAATAAGTTTTCGAGAACTTAAATTCGATAGTTTTGAAACATACGTTAGAAAACACTTAATAATGCGCAGAAACGAAAATTTAGATTAGTAATTGAAACGCGTTTTTTAATACTATGATGTTATGGGGAAAAATAACGATGTAATGTTTTTAACCGTCTGCGACACGGTATACTTTTTTACATTTTCTAAAATGCAGTTACTTACTCAGTAAATTATCTTTCGAGAAAAATATTTTTCTTCATTTTGTAATATCTGCTTTGTACACGACGTATTCGAAGGCAACGGAGCATCGCGTCACATCTGATTGCGTTACGGTTTACTTGCTGTACAAATAGATACGAATAATATACTCATATTTTTTACTCGTACAGCAAACAAATTCAGTTATCCTAAAAATTGAAAATATCTGTGGGTTTAAAAGTAAATGCACGAAAATTCGGGATCGAGATATATCACTTAGGAAGGGTTAGTAAAAAAATAAATAAAAATATATATATATAGTCCATTAATGCCAGATTTCTCAGTTATTTGGAACCTAGCCAGAGGAATAAGAGGTAGTGGAAGGCATTTATCTTTCACTCTCTCTCTCTCTCTCTCTTTCACACACCTTTTGCTTAGCCCGAAATGAGAAGGGAAAAAAAGTAGAATTGGAAAAAACGAAGTTAGGTATCTTTCACCTTCGTTCGTAATACTTTTTTCCACCTTTTACATTATTCCGTGTTCTTTGAACTTAAGAGGCGTCTTTTCTGGAGAAGGAAGGCCTTTTCAAGAATCTCATGTATGATAAAACAGCGTTACTCTCCCAGCAGTTACATCAGTTATACACGTCTAACGAATACAAAAAGTATTCCCAAAATTTGTCAACTCTCTTGGTATTACATTAAGTCCGTACCTTTGAGAGATAAAGGGACATGCATTCGAAGCAGATAATCGACCAGTTATGAATTGAATTCAACTTTCCTACAGCAAAAGATTAACAAAGGTGAGAAATTCTCGTTATAGCTGAATCCGTTACGGAAAGGTCATAAGCAAGTGTATAAAATAAATTTTCTATTGTCTGTGTATCATTAAGATATTGTCAAAGAATTATTTTTCGCGGAATAAGTTGGTTTTGTTTCTTTATCTGAGCAGTTGAAACAGCACTGATAACGATTTACAGGGTTTGGATAGTTCTTTGTACTCAAGCTTCGCGCTCTAAAACAATCATTGGGAAATAATATGGATGGATATCAAATTGGTGCTCCATGCTCATAAACAGTTTAATTTCGCTTACTCACACTGGTATTTAAACAGGACTTTTACAGGTGAAGCTGCTTGGAGCCGCGGATGGCTTAGTGGTTAGTGAGTCAGACTATCGATGCAAGGTTTTCAGGTTCGAACCTCGGCTGATCTTTCAGAGATGGTGTGATTTGCTAACAATCGCTGAATATCCGCCGTGCATTGGACGAGCACGTTAAATGGGTATCCATTTCTATGCCCCCCTGAAATTCTCTCACCCCTCTGTGTGCAACATCGTACTTGTACGGTGGTACCATCTACTGTACTCTAACTAATCTCACTACAAACTGTTCTGTCAAAGTCGCTAGACTTGCTCTCACTCCTTCCGTTTCTGTGTCCTGCCCAAAAGGTATAACGAAGTAAATTTCTCCGTCATTTCTGTCCACGCCAGGATTCGAACCCGGATCCCCTCATTCCGGAATAAGTCACTCTACCAATTGAGCTATGCGGACGTTTTATTCTGATTCCTATCTGCTTTTATGTCGTGTGCGTCCTTCTGGCAGGTACGTCACATCTCCTGGTACGTTACAAAGGCGATCTCGCTGTAGGCGGCTGGGACCTAAACTCTAGTCACTGTGGACGGAAGTCCTACAAGAAAATGACAAATACTGCCAATGGTGAAGCTGGTCTCTCACTTTTAAATAGAAAAGCGCAGAATGTATTCAAAATTTCATGTTCTTTAGGCTATGCAATATTTATTATTAGTTTACACTGGGTAAAAATTAAAATATACTGTGTAGGCCTACGTCGAGTAAAAATATATCGAGAACTGTAGCAACTGCAAAGCGAGTTAAAGCTACGTCAAGTGTAATGGCGTGCGTGTGTTTTTCTAAGATTAAATGAAAATCAGTTCTGAGTTCTCTTGTTCACAGCTCCAACCGATTTCTACACACAGTTTTTCGGTATCGTTGAAAGCAAAGTTTAGAGATCTTCCCGTCTTTAAAGGTAACAGGAGAGCAGCATGCACGAATAGCAAAGGATAGCAAAATTACGCTCACTGTAAAGCAAAGTAACCCAGGATTAACACATGACTCATTTTTTTGTTTGATATTTGGCTTAAATGCTGTACAAATCGGATGTAATTTATTTACACTGAAGTACCAAAAGTCATGGGGTAGCAGTATGCAAATTTTTAACTGGCGCTGTCGTCGTATAAAGGCCTCGACGCACGCCACGATTTTTATCAGTTGCGAGGTGTAATCTTGTGAGTCAGGTTGAACAACCGCCAGTAGAGTTATGGCAAGACGATGTGAATTAGTGGAGTTTAAACGAGGCATGACAGTGGAAGCTAGACCGATGGGACATTCAATTTCCGAAGCTGTGCGAACATTCAACATTTCTCGATCCACGGTGTCACGTGTTTACCGAGAATATCTCATGGAAGGCAATACCACCCACCGTGGGCAGCGCAGTGACCGACCACAGGTGTTAAATGACCGAGACTAGCAGCGTCTGACCAAGATTGTCCATGTTGATAGACAAGCGACACTAGCTCAAATAACATCCACATTTAATACAGCCGGTACCAGAGCGCAGCGTAATTCAATCTCCATGGGGTATGGGAGCAGAAGACCCACGAGAGTGTCTTTGTTAAGACCAGGACATTGGACACAGCTCCTCATCGGGGTTCCTGAATGCGGTAATTGGACCCTGTAAGACTGGCAACATGTGGCGTGGTCCGATGAGTCACTCTACCAGTTGTTACGAGCTAATGGTAGGGTTCGGGTGTGATGCAGACACCGTGAGGCCATGGGCACAAGCTCTCAACAAGGCACTCTGCAAGCTGGTGGTGGCTCCATACATGTGTGAGGTGTCTTTACGTGGCACAGTTTGGGTCCTCTGGTCCTCGTAAACACGTGATTAACCGCTAATCACTTTGTTGCTATACTGGGTAACTATTTGTATCCCTTCATGAACTTCATGTACCCCAAGAACGATGGGATTTTTCAGGCGGACAATACACCATGTCATCGGGCCCAAGGTGTACAAAACTGGTTCGGGGAGCATTCTGGAGATTTCCGGCGGATGGTGTGGCCACCACGTACGCCCGACATGAACCTAATTGGGCACTTATGGGACGTGGTGGAAAGGTTCATTAGCACCCAAGATATTGCACCTACAAATACCAGGGAACTGTGGAACCGGCTATTCAGACGGCATGGCTCAACATCTTTCCTGAAGTCTTCCGGCCACTTGTGGAATCGATGCCATGTCGCGTTGCTGCACGTCGTCGGGCTAGAGAAGGACCTACACGATAATAGGTACATATCCCATGACTTTTGACACTTCAGTGTGTATGACGAGTATTGTACCAAAAGAATCACTTTACGGGAGGATGGTATCCCTCTTCACCGGAAAATTCACGTGCAGCGATTTCGCTGTCAGGTCATGCAATTGAACCATTCATTTAATTGAAATATTACTTCACAAAAAAATCACTTTCATTGAAAGATCATTCACGGAACGATCAATTTATGAATAGTTTGTACTTTTACTGTTGGAATGAAGTGCTTTCTCAGATATGTTGAGAAAATTGTAGTTTTGATTCTTTTGTCCAAAAGTTATCAGAGACGTTGTTGAAAATTTTCTTTCTAAAGTTTGCATGAAACACAGATTATTGCATTCCTTTCTGTGCAAAGACAGCACTACCGTCGAGTCAGAGACTCTGGGTTCTGACTAATCGTCTGAGGTGGAGACGTAAGTTGTGCGTTTTTTCCACCGGGATGCCCTCCGTAAAACCAGTGATCCCGTTAAGGACAGGCGACTGCTTATATCCTTATATGATCGCCGGAGTGATTAAACCTAGGAAAAGTAGAGAAAAGACAGTACATAAAGTATTAGAAATGAATTTAGCTATATGATACACACCAAATATAAGAAAACGGCTAGGTAGGGTTATACAAGCTTGTAATTTACGCTGTGTTTTACACTGCTTTCCAAAAGATATTCGGACGTTCTTGTCGTCGTTGAACAATGCTCATCCGTTGAAATCCGAAGTTCATAAGGATGCCATATGTCTCACAGATATTTACGTGCCTATTTTGTTCTAGTTAAAATAAAACGTTATCCCTAGTTCTAGCTAGGAATTTGGAAGAAGAGTTACCTCTAGTTCCAATCAGACGGCTTTACGAAGAGTTATCTCTAATTCTAATCAGGCTTTCGGAAAAAGAATTATATCTAGCTCTAATTAGGCAGTCGGGAGGAGTGTTATCTCTAGTTATAATTGTACAGTTGTAAGAAGAGTTATCTGTACTTCTAATCAGGCAGTTAGACGAAGAGTTATCTCCAATTCTAATCAGGCAGTTGAGAGAAAAGTTATCTCTTGTTCTAATCAGGCTGTTGGAAAAAGTTATCTCTAGTTCTAATCAGGCTCTTGGCAGAAGTTATCTCTGTTTCGTATTAGGAAATTGTAAGAAGAGGTATTTGTAGTTCCAATCAAGCAGTTGAAAGAAGAGTTATCTCTTGTTCTAATCAGACAGTTGGACGAAAAATTTTCTCCAGTTCTAGTTAGGCAGTTGAGAGAAAAGTTATCTCTAGTTCTAATCAGGCTGCAATCAGAAATTATTTCTAGTTCTAGTGAGGAAGTTGAAAGAAAAGTTATCTTTAGTTCTTATTAAGCAGTTGAAAGAAGAGTTATCTCTAGTTCTAATTAATTAGTGGGAAGGAGAGTCGTTTCTAGTTCTAACTAAGCAGTTGGAAGAAGATTTATTTCTAGTTATAGTTGGGCAGTAAGAAGAAGAATTACCGCATAATCTTCTTTCAACTACCATTACATTTTAATATTTTACTTCCTAAATTTCACTATCTGCGATGTGTGGACACAGGGGTACATCGTTCCTATATCTCTCACTTTAACAAGAAGGCGTCCAGTGTCCTAGAAGTTACTGATTTCGTAATGGCATGTGCAGTCGATTTGACGGAATTTGCGAGGTATGTTATCGTATGATGGCAAACAGTGGGGCTTGTTCATCCTCGCCACTGCGAACAGCATTCATATTTTAAAGTCGATGGTCAATGACGTCATCAAGAAATCTCAACAGGGACAATACTTCCGCCGACCAGCAACAATAATGATAAAAAAAAACAAAAAACAGAAAGCACATGAAAGCCAACAAAGCTCAGTTCACGGGTCAAGTTTGATGCATGGATCTCATCAGTTATTACGACAAGACACCCACCAGGGGTTTCAGGGACCAAATGGAAGTTAGAGGTCTTTACGAACTTACAAATGCACATTTTCACAGTACTGATTATTATGGAAGCGTGGCGAGAGACAGAGAGAGAGAGAGAGAGGTACCTCTTACCTCAGTAAGGAGACTTTGCTTGCTCAATGCAAACAGCGTAGTAGAAGAGCCACAAAAGGATAGAAATTCGGTTGCTGAGAGTGACAATTCATGCTACACCTGATTCCAATGACATATTTGGCGAATTTCTGGAAGACCTATGTTTACTGAGTGTTTTATGACAATAACGAAATATAGCGGAGGTGGTTGTATTATGATGTGGAGATGTTTCACAATGTATTGCCTCGGATCTTTGTTAGCTGTTCTGAAATTCTGAAATGCGAAGGATATCCTAATATGTTTGAAACTCCCTTACGATGTGATAGTCTCTTGACATAAACCAACATTAGTTATATTCTTCTGATGCCATTTCATGTTGGTTTACGGACATGAATGCGTAGAAATTGGCTTATTCGGTTCAGAACCTTCGAAACTCATAACGTGTGAACTGGGACGCCGAGAAATATCCAGGTCAACTCATTCCACATCGGAAAATAAACTGGTTCTCTAGGAGCAATAATAGGTCAAAACAAGTGTAAGGTTTCATTCGTTAGTGGAAAGTTTAACCAGGAAGATGCAGTGTTTCACAAGAAGACGTCGATGCTTTTGAAATGAATAGTAGTGACGTCAGGTGAAACTGACATGAGTTTCCCATTTTATGGGGAGTGGTATGTGTTCCCAGAATGCGTTAGGCTATATACTCAGGAGAAAAACATTGTTCACTTAGAAACAGAGGTTCCATCTATTTAAATGTATGTTTCGTCATTGAAGCAATAACAGTATACAAAGATAGGCCGACCTGTTTAGGCCAAGAATGGAAGCAGAGCTTCTTGTTAAAGTAGTTTTTCACACAGCAACCAGAAATAAAAAACGATTTATCCTCTTTCCACCCACGAATTGACTGGGTTCTAAAGGAGGTATGCCAGCAACAAAAGGGAATGATATTTGTGTAAAATGCTTGGGCTTTTGGGGTTGGAATCATCACTCATTAAAAGCAGCGAAAAACTCCATTTGCTTCCTTTTTTAATCATTTGTTACAAAGAAATAATTTGCAACAAAGAAAAACTTAATTACATCTAATTAGTTTCGACATTGTGTATGCCATCTTAAGACAGCACAATCACTGACTAGGAATTTCTGGATTTCATAATCGTACAGTGAGAAAAATCCTTTCAACAAATTTATTCATCACAATCGTAAAGGATAATTATGAACGGGAGAGAGTAATTGAAATGGTTTACTTACTTTGTTCGGCGATCTAGGAATGAAATGATAATTTAGAGAATAGCCGGCCACAACTTTAATTCGTGGAGTTTTGGCTGCATTTTGTTCGTTTAACAGAACGTATTTAAAGATGCATTTTGGAAGGCATGACACAAAGAGTATCCATTATTCCTTATGATCTCTGAAGGCTCACAATGGGAAAACAGCAGTTCTTTCAAAGTCTACGTACTTCACCTCCTTAAAAACCATATGTCTGTAGCCTTAATGGTTCTCTTTGCCATAAATATAAACGCTGGGTCTTCCGGCTCCAAACAGATGAGCCCTTCCCGGGATGCGTTTATTATCAATGAGAATAATATATTACTCTCTGCGGAAGAGATGTCTTTGTAAGATCAGTTTCAAATCTAGTTCTTTTTATATACTAGCATTTTTAAAGAAATTATTCACTGACAAAGAAACGTACGCTGCAAATTTTATTTGCATTGGTTGCAGTTACAAACACTTCATTTCTTCTTCTATTTAGCAAATAAATATACGGTTGATATCTTTGTTGTAATTGCACATTTGTGTGTGATCGTAATACTCACAACGAGCAGTGTTACAAGAACCAGAGTTTATTTTTAAGGTGCAAATTATTTATTTATTTATTTAACTACAATTTCATGCCACACCACAACAAAACAGAATTTAGTCCATACGTACCCGGGACTACATCTACAATAATAATGAACAACAAAAGACCAAGAATATAGTAATACCAATGGTAATATAAATGTGCAAACAAAGTTAATGAATTGAGGCTTTCTATATCATAGAAATCAACGGTTGCACGCAGCATGCAATATAACCAAAGTAACTAAAAATTGCAGCACTTCAAAAGTATAACTATTTCCATACAGTTCGATTTTTGCAAGTAACATCATACTTTCACTAAGACATACACACAATGAAATATACACTAACGAAAGTGTTATTTTCAAAAAGTTTTACACTAAAATAAATTATTAAGTCACACAAACTGACAAGAAGAAGGTGCGAACACTTCGCAGCCAATACATCAAAAGTCTCACCACAGGCAGCATAACTGAAGTAAATAATAATTACAAAACACCAAAGTTACACTATAACCGTTTAGTTTTAAATAATTTGAAGCACTGGAACAGATTCTTTAAAACAAATCGCAGCGATGTACTGTGGCAAGGGAACCAGAAAAAATGCTCACAAATAACCTAACGAGCCCCTAGCCCCCCCCCCCAATGAATTTAAATCATCAAGTCAAGGAACAATCTAACCGTAATACAGTAAATTGAAGTAATAATACATAATATGTGACCAACCGTTCATCAACCATTAATTGAGAAAGTCTTAAGCTCTCTTTTAAATACCGAATAGTGTGTCATCGTCTTGATCCGAAGCTGCAACCCATTCCAGGACCTAGGTCAGGTCACTTTAATATTATTAAATATTAAATTCGTACGCGCTCTAGGTGTTAAAAAACTGGTGTTACCACGAGTGTCATGATCATGGGAACGCAAATACAAGGTAATTAGATCAGAATATGTATTAGCATATATACATATACGTTCATGAATAAACAATAACAGTCGAAAACTGTATAATTTATCAAATGACATTTTCTAATAACTAATTAGGGACTGGATTGTGTAAAAAAGAAATTCTAGCCCGTAGTTTTTTTATTTCTTCAGCAACGCGTTAAAGATTCCTTCCAACGCGTTAAAGAGTTAAAAATTTAAAAAAATGAACTCTTTAACGTGTTGGAAGGAATTAACTCAGGGTTAACAAAATGAGATAAAATCATCTTAAAGGAATATATTCGCTGTCTAAAAAGTGGACCGAATGCGGCTGGCGCGTGTGAACCTGCGCATCACAAAGCGATGCTTTCCCCTTAGCCTTGGTATTCAAAGTGACCATTTAGGGGAATGACTGGCGCTAATTCTTCTTGACTGATTACCCACTGAAAGGGATAAAACATTGACGGCCAATGAAAAACAGAGAGACATGTTGCAGTCACTTGTTTCTACCCAGTGGCATGATGCCCGTGTCAGGGATAATGACATTCGTATCTTGGGTCATGGACCAGAGAATAAAAGACTAGAAGGCAGCGCACAGCGCTTATATATCCGTAACAGGTTTATGGTCAGTGGGCAATATTGCAGTGCAGGACACCTGGTTTAATGAATAGATAATCAATATAATTACATAAAAACAAAACAAATAATTATAAAGTTAAATAAAATGTCCAAAAAGATGGTTCATAAGTTAACAAGAAAACTCTGAATCATACGTTAATACAAAACAGTGTCGTTAGAAAATGCAGACATCAAATAACCCATCAAGTTCTCTCAACCAAATTAGGTTTTTTCATATAAGCCTTAAGGTCGTCAATACTTTTATAATACACCTCATAAAAGGTTTTCAAAAGGTCTGGAACAGGATTATTCGCTATAATCCAGTGGAGAGTAGCATTTAATTTATAAACAACACTATTTAAACTACGTTCATGTTCCTTATAAAGCTCCGGAGTGGACGTGCCATTTTTAATTGGCATAAAATATAATTTTCAATTCAAGCAAGTCTAATGCTTCGTCCTCGTCAGGTCTTGCCGCAAGAGGTTCCATAAGAAGGCGATACCGTAATGGTTTATTTCTTTCCTCTTCCCACTCAGTATCCAAAAGAAAGGAAAGATCCGTATTGGGCATAAATTCGGTTGAATATATCTGCCAGATTTGCTACGTTTCAACTGGTCACTACCTGAATCTGTACTAGAACGTTTAGAATCCGCAAGACTTTGAAATACCACCGGACCATCCGGCGAGGTAACATTTTCTAAAGTACCAGCAATAACTGTTGACCTAATACCAGAATCTAAGGAATCGGACTTCGAACTAACATCTCTGTTTGACAGAGTAGCTGACTGTTGTATGTCACCAGACTCTTTGAAGAAACCTGTCTCAACTCTCTTGTCTGGTTCTGCCAATTTTGCCTCATGAGTCTCATTCAATGAGGAAACTTTGTCACCGATTTGTATAATACTTTGTTCTGAATCCGGCCGATGTCCTGCTTCAATCGATCTGCGGTCGGAAGAAACGGTACGATCCGTCTTCGTATAAGTCCTGTGTTTAGATTTACATTGAGCACGGATATGTCCTCTTTCATGGCAATCAAAACAGTAAACACCTGTATAAGTATTAAAGATAAACATCTGGATCCTAAGACAATTTCAGCTTCTTTAGGACAAGCTAGAAGAGAGGAATCATCCGGAAATACAACCCGAAGCGTGCGCTTTGACCCACTAACATGACACTAGGTAGATGTCCGAGGAGCGTCTTTTATTCTGTGTACTGATCCTACCACCCGGCACTTCTGGGAAAGAAGGGTTATCAAAGCCGAATCTGGCACTTCAAGTGAAACCGGAAAAAAAGTAGTGACAGGTCGTTCACTGGTATACTGTTAAATATTTTATGGTCGGTTACACCAAAAATGGTGTTACACCAGCTGCACCGTTTTCTGAGAAAAGATATACCACTGTGTAGTTCAAACAAAACCCAACAGCATGGTGCAACTTTCTACCACGTTATGGGAAAAGGTTGCACCACATTATGGAGCAAGGCTGAACCATGTCATTGGTTTTTGTTTCCACCACACAATTGGTGTATCTTTTCCAAGAAAGTGGTGCTGTACCACTTTTTGGTGAAACTTATCACAAAACTTTTAACGGTGTAAGAAGGGGAAAGGAATTGATTCACCGTAGTTTTTTTAAAACCTGGCCGTTATGTGAACATTTCTGTTTGGTGAGCGCGAAAAAGTTTGGGCGCCATTTGATTTGGGTAAATTGGTCACTTAAAGGGTTGAGGAAATGGGAAAAAATCTGTACATACAAATGATCACATACAGTGCTAGGTGAACAATGAGGTGTCAACATTAAGTATTCGAAGTACCTCAGTAGAAAGTGTGGTCACCCCTCACAGTGATGCTTATAACCTTTGCCGTTGGTGTCTACCAGCTCAGTGCGTACCAACGATCGTTATAAGTGGAAAGCCTGTCTATGTCCCTTCAGATCTTGTAGAGTGGGGTTGAGTGTAGCAACGTCTCCTTAGAACATCCCAGATATGCTAGATTGGATTAGGATCGGGAGACCAGGCTTGACAATACATACGGACAATGGTCGCCTCTTAAAGATGTTTATCTACCTGCTTCGCCTGGTGGGGACGAGAGTCGTCTTGTAGAAGAAATGTATCTCCTACAGCACCTGCATATGAGGAAACATAGGAGTCCTAGGTTTCATCTCTGTAGCGTCGCGCTTTCAAGGTTAGTTTTGAAAGCACACTGAGGTCTATGCGTCCACCTAACGAGATACCGCCCCAAACCAGCACGCTACTACAACCATAAGCATCCCTTTCACGGATCATAGAGGGATGATAGCGTGTCCCACGTTCTTCCCAGATCATGCGCGCCTGAAATTGCTGTGTATAGCAAATCTAGACTGTTCTGTGGAAATTACTGATCTCCATCGATTTTCAATAACATTGGCTTGAGGTCTTGCCCAATTCAAAGTTCTCCCCTGTGAAATGCGCTGAAAACCACGCAGAGTGCTGGTCACCTAGAATAAAGATCTCCTTCGTGAAGCCTTCGGCTCACAGTGGAAGCAGATGTCACATTTCTTTTAGTGGCACCAAGGGCATGTCGTAGCTGTGTCGGGATAGATGTGTCGGGATAGATGTGTCGAGCAGTTATTAGGGGATATCGGTCACACCTGAATGTTAAAACCATAGGCCTTCCTTCGCTTTGCCATAGGAAAGCAGTCAGAGGTTTTTGAATTTGGCCCTACAGTCTTTGAAGGTGGCCCAATGGTCTAAGCCGTGGCTTCTGACAATTCGCCCGAGAGGGCCCGGGTTCGAATCCTCGTAAGGCATGGATGTTGTGTTTTTCTTTGGACATTGGCTCTTTCCCTTCCCTGGAACCAGTTGCATTAAATTAGGGAAAAGTGACTGCTTAGATCGCTCACCGTGGTCTTAAGAGAAATGTTAAACCAACAAACAAAAACAACCTAAAAAAAAAAAAAAAAAAAGTCTGTGACCACCGAATGACTTACATGCGGCCATCTAGCAAATTCCTCTTTTAACTTGGGTCTACCTTTAGTGTTCCATTCCCTCTCGACCTCAGTTCATCTGTTAAATGATGTCTCGCATCCATTACAATAAACCTGTTCCACAGTCTGTGGATCACAGAAGGACTGATATGCAGCCATCTTGCAACTTCCACCTGACTTTGGCCTGCCTCTAGTCTTCCGATCGCTCTCTACCTCAGTTCATCTGTTAAATGATGCCCTTAAAAGAAATTTGCTATTTAAAACTCCTTTCTTTGCAAACCGCAAACAATGTGCGCCCGCCTCCGCAACCACCCCTTCTATGCTGCGGCACCTTTGCATAAATCGATGCCATTGCCAATCATTTGCATACGATACCTTGACTCCGCATTACATATCACGTTATATACCCAAGTTTCGTTCATTTTCAACTTTTTGTTTTCTACAAATAATCTCAATTTCTCTTGTTTTTTCATAATTTATGGAAATAAATGTATTAATTGAGACCGTGCCAACTATTGGATCCATACCAATATCGAAAGAGTAATCATGAGTTTTAATTGACGGGAACGCTCTGTTTATATGACGATTCGACCACCCAAAATGTACTAACGTAGAGTGATATTTTGAGTAGCTTTTCGTTTGATAATGATAGTAATAGTAGTAATCGTAATAGCAGTAGAAGGAGATGACGAGATTATGGAGTCGGTAAATTTAGAAGCGACTCGTTCAAAGAAATAGGGGAAGCGATCATAATGAGAATGTTCTGCAAAATGAAATTGTAACCACAGGAACGGTTATGCCGAATGGCTGGTTTCTAAAAATCGTAGCAGAGTAAATAAGGAAAATGATCCAATAAAGCTATTAGCTAAAATCTGAGGAATGTTCAAATACGACTGACCGCCATTGATGTGTTTTAAGGCGTAAACACCACTGTTCAAAAGTAATCAAAAGGAGAACTCGCAGAATTAGCCAATAAACATTTAGGTAAATTTAAAGAATTTTGGAATAAAATAGTTTCAGTGACGAAAGTAAATTCATGCTATTCCTGTCTTACAGTCTATTTACCTCACTGAGAAAGCGCAACGGAGAGTGCAACATACAGAGTGTACCTTACAGTAAAAAATGTGGATGGTAACTGAAGAAATATGTGTTTATTAAATTTAGTTAGATAGCAGATAATGATAGCTAGCACATAAAACGCTTTTGTTTTAGCACAGTAGTAGCTCTATCGGTGTTTTAGAATACATAAAATGTTCTCATGTGGAGTCGTTTCTTTATTTATAAACTGCAGCGGAAGTTTCTCGTAGAATAATCACAACAAAGAGAAAAAACAACAGAAGATTAAGTTAGAATTATCTTTGTTACACGAGACTTTTAGTTGTGTCTGCACTTCAACGCACAGTAAAAAAGTAAGCTGCAATCTGTTTTGTCTCACACTGTTTTGTTAAAACAATAAAGATGAACGCCTACAATTTGAAAAATTTCACTTACCTGCATTCGTCAAATTCATATTCAGATTTTGGATGTTTAGAACATTGAAATGCATAACGAAGTAAATTTCTACCTTATTTTTGTCCACGCCGGGGCTCGAACCCGGGCCCCCTCATTCCGCAATAAGTCACTCTACCAATTGAGCTACGCGGACGTTCGTTCTGACAGCTATCTGCCTTTATGTCGTGTGCGTTCTGCTGGCAGGTACGTCACATCTCCCCCACCCCGAAAGAGGGCCGGGGGCATGGCCCACGGGTCAGCCGTGACCATGAATCGTTGCAGGCAGCCATCCGTTGTAGAACGTGCACTTGAGAACTCCCAGTCAATCTGGTGTGTGGAATGCAACGTCACACACATTTTATTTTTCGAAGCGCTGGAGAACGAATTCTCTAATTTTTCCTATCTCGCGGTGTGGAAAGAACATCACACCATTGCGAGATCTTTAACGGCCGGGTCATCTGGGAAGTTCGGGCGTCATTATAACGAAGTAAATTTATCAGTCATTTTTGGGTCTACGCCGGGGCTCGAACCCGGGCCCCCTCATTCCGGAATAAGTCACTTTAACAATTGATCTACGCAGACGTTCGTTCTGACTGCTATCTGCCTTTATGTTGTTTGCGTCCTGCTGGCACGTACGTCACAAATGTTGCATGTTCTTGAGTGCAAAAGAGCTTTATGCATGTGATGGTAGCATATCATTTAGCTCACTTTCATTAATGTTTGATTCGTCAGTAATTCGAGCGTCTCCTCGCTAGTTATTGACCGTTTGTTCGAGAGGCCTTGAGTTCGAGTCCCGGATGAGGCACAAGTGGTGTGTTTGACTTATAACAATAAGGAACTCTCCTTTTCCCTGGAATGAATGAACCCAAATTATGGTCGAACGACTTCTTATAGCCATTAGAGTTGCTCACGTACTTGTTAACTCCCCCACCACCACACACACAAACAAATGAATGAAAAAAAGTTTTGTGTACGAAATCATTTGCCCCACTATGTCTTCACTTTTCCACATCTTGAGATGCATTCATGTGCAATACACTGGCTTTTTTAGTTTAAGACACAGCGACTTTCTAAAATGAAAGAGCACTTGATCACAAGCCTATCTCTCAACTTTTATCACAAGCCTATCTCATGTTTCACAGCCATAAATTGTACTTATGAAGACAAGATATATAAATCAATAAATAAATGGTTCACTCACAAGTTTATTGACGCATGTGAGGTCTAAAGCAGTTTACGTTCTTTTTTTCTCTAGACAACTGGTAATTATTTTTCTTTCTTGAGAAATTAAGAAATGACAGATGAAAACAAACAAACAAAAAGACAGTAGAAATTGTTTTCTTTTATTTACCGTCAACAAAGGGAGGGAGATAGAGAGAGAGAGAGAGACAGAGGGAGGGAGAGAGGGAAAGACATAGGGAGAGAGACAGACAGACAAATACATGTAGGAGAATGAGTAGAAATTGTTTTCTTTTGTTACCCGTCAAAAAGAGAGAGAGAGAGAGACAGAAAGAGAGATAGACAGACAAATACATAGAGCATAATGAGTAGAAATTGGTTTCTTTTGTTATCCGTCAAAGAGAGAGAGAGAGAGAGAAAGTCACACACAGAGAGTTTCTTTTTTTATCCGTCAAAGAGAGAGAGAGAGAGAGAGAGAGAGAGAGAGAGAGAGAGAGAGAGAGAGAGAGAGAGAAAGACACACAGAGAGAGTTTCTTTTTTTATCCGTCAAAGAGAGAGAGAGAGAGAGAGAGAGAGAAAATAAGACATAGACAGGCAGATACATAAAGGAGAAGGAGGAGAAGAAGCCTCAGAAAACAGCTGGGTATAAGACATCACACCTGTTATAATAATATATCATAAAACATTAAATTACATCAAAGTTAGTCTCGTTAAGTTGGAGCATTTCTAAACTGTGCAAAGGGTATCATCAGACTCAGTCAATTCAAAATCAAACTGCTAATAGCAAGAAAAGGTGCACAATAGCATGTGGTGACAGAAGAATTAAAAGGCTCTGTTTAAGGGACAGAAGAGTATCATCTGAGCCAATTAAAAGCGAATCGTCTCAATGTGGTTTGAAGATGAGGGCAAGAACTGTTACACGCAGACTCAAAGACTTTGGTTTAAATTCTAGAATTCCAAGGAAAAAGCCATTATCTCTATCTCTCAAACAAAAAAGGAAGAGATTAGAATGGACTAAAAACGATATTAATTGGTCTCAGTAAAACTGTGATAGAGACACCTGGAGTGATGATATCAGAATATCCATGTTTTGTAGTGATGAAATAAAGTATGTAAGAAGACAAAATGGAGATTTGGTGCCTGAATCCATTACAGCTACTATGATGCATCCAGTTAGTGTTATGATCTCAGGCTGTATGACAGCATAACTTCGTAATCAATTTTATATACATTGAAGTGCCAAAAGCCATGGAATATGTACCTGCTATCGTTTAAGACTTTTTCTAGCCCAGCGAAGTGCAGCCACTCGATGTGGCATCGATTCCACAAGTGACCGGAAGACTTCTGGAGAGATTTTGAGCAGGTACCACAGTTCCCTGATATTTGTAAGTGCAAGATCGTAGGTGCGAATGGACCTCACCACCACGTCCCATAAGTGCTCTATTGGGGTCATGTCGGGCGAACGTGGTGGCCACACTACCGTCGGAACTGTCCAGAATGCTCCTCGGACCAATTTTGGACACCTTGGGCCCGATGACATGGCCCATTGTCCGCCTGGAAAATCCCGTGGGACACGTGAAGTCCACGAAGGGCTGCAAATAGTCATCCAGTAGAGCAACAAAGTGATTAGTGGTTAATGACATGTTTACGAGAATAGAGCACCCAAACCGTGTCACGTGAAGACACTCCACACATGTATAGAACCACCACCAGCTTGCACAGTGCCTTTTTTACAGCTTGGGTCCATGGTCTCATGGTGTCTGTGCCCCACCCGAACCCTACCACTACCTCATAACAACTGGTAGCGTGATTCATTGGACCACGCCACATGTTGTCAGTCTTCTAGGGTCCAATTACTGTGTTCACGAGCACAGGTGAGGCTCTGTGTCCAATGTCGTGGTGTTAACAAAGGCACTCTGGTGGGTCTTCTGCTCCCATACACCATGGACGCTAAATTACGCTGCACTGTCCTGATGGCTATGTCTCTGGTTCCTCCTGCATTGAATGTTGATGTTATTTGAGCCAGTGTCGCTTGTCTGTTAGCACGGGCAATTCTGGTCAGACGCCGCTGGTCACAGTCATTCAGCACCCGTGGTCGACCACTGCGCTGTCCACAGTGGGTGGTAATGCCTTCCATGAGGTATTCTCGGCGCACAGGTGACACAGCCAAAGAATGTTGAATGTTCGCACAACTTTGGAAGTTGAATATCCCATCCATTCGGCTCCCACTACCATGCCTCCTTCAAACTCGGAGAATTCACGTCGACTTGCCATAATCCTACTGGCGGTTTTTCAATCTAACTCACGAGATTACACCTCGCAAGTGATAAAAATCGTGGTGTGCGTCGAAGCTTTTATACGACGACAGCGCCAGTTGAAAATTTGCATATTGCTATCCCATGACTTTTGGCACTTCAGTGTATTTCATAATGGAATAATTCATAAGTTCTTAATTAATTTTAAAGCTGAATAGGATGGAGGAGTTTGCATGTACTTGTAATTAGTTTACAAAGTTGTTTTCAGAACATCTATCAATTATTTACGTAACTTTAATTTCCGTGTTACATAATTTAACAAATGAACAAGAAAATTTATTTTCCTAACTTAATGGCTTTTGCTCCTGCCTTCACCACATGTGCTAAAAGTACTTACATAATGTATTTTTCCTTTCTGTTCATATTCCCTTCTAGCAAAAATCACATATATAGTAAGTAATTATATGCTAGGAATAAAAAATAAGTACCCGTCAAACACATTCGCCAATCTGTATGGCAGAGAAACACAACAATAAAAAGATTGTGCTTTGTTCCGTGTGGGAAACATTTTGGAAACACTAAAAGAATATTTCTGAATAAAACACAATTTCCGTTCTTTGTGTTACGTGGTCCAAGATCAACTGCGGATGAAAGTTTGATAACTGCATCCTCTCTGCAACTCTCCCCTTTTCTCCACACATAGCTGCGGTATGTTGGAAAAAGCGAAAGAATTGCAGTTCACGTTTAAGACAGTACTTGACCTAATCTGGAAGCTCGTAAAGATCATCTTCGCCAAAAAAATGGTGCTGTTAAATAACAAAACTTCATCTTATCAGTCATGATTATTCATAAACCGCTGTTATTTCTGAGGAACATAATGTTGTTTTTAAAGTTCGCATGACGTGTAAGAGAAGAGCTTACTGCTCATAAGATTTTTTTCTCTGAAGTAGTCCCATAATCTTCTCAATCTTCGCGAAACTAGTACGCTGTTTCCTTGATTACCCGAAATTCAGTGCAGCTTGACTAGTGTTTCCACATAATCAGTACCTAAAAGAAATTGGCGAACCTGTTGAAGCCCTAAGATAACATTGAGTAAAGTACCGATTTTAAAATGAACTGTAAATACTCAAAATAGTGTAACTGTACTAAAAATCTGAAAATTCTTGGCGTAGAATAAATATAAAATTTTCCAAGCTTTCGCACATCAACCAGATGGCTTTCTCAAGGAAGGTAGACAGCTAACTGCAAACTGGATAATAGAACGTTTCAACACTTTGAACGCGATGACTTGACTAGACAATAAATGATTAGGAGCAAATGGGATATTTCGAAGAAACGATGTCACGTTGGTTGGGCACGCGGTACAATGGTAGAGAACTCAGCATTATTTGAAGAATTGATTCCAAATACGTGGCAGCTATAGAGAAACGCTATACTATCATTGCAAGCCTCGCAGCTGGTCAAGATTTTCAAGGTTTAAAATAAAATATCCGGACGGCTCCAGGCGATACTACATCGGAATGACCAAACGTTCGTTTGGAATTAGAATCAGCGAACGTAAAAGGGACACAAGAAACGGGAAAATAACCACTGCTATGTCAAGAAAAGTCAAGTTCAAGTCCGCCGATCCTATATGGAGTAATGTAAAGAAATTAGCTTCATACTCCACACCCAAATTTACCGCCATTCGCGAAACCTTGGAAATTTTGACCAGCTGCGAGGCTTGCAATGATAGCGTTTCTCTGGAGTTGCCACGTATTTGGAATCAATTCTTCAAATAATGCTGAGTTCTCTACCATTGTACCGCGTGCCCAACCAACGTGACCTCGTTTCTTCGAAATATCACGTTTGCTCCTAATCATTTACTGTCTAGTCAAGTCATCGCGTTCAAAGTGTTGAAACGTTCTATTATCCAGTTTGCAGTTAGCTGTCTACTTTCCTTGAGAAAGCCATCTGGTTGATGTGCGAAAGCTCGGAAAATTTTATATTTATTCTACGCCAAGAATTTTCGAATTTTTAGTATAGTTATACTATTTTGAGTATAATTTGGTGCACAGTTCCTACTTTTTGAACTGTAAATAGATGTCGGGAATTGAAATCCACGGAATTGGTCAGCAGCCAGATTTCTTGAATTGGTTAGGAGTTGCAACTTTAATGACAGATCAGCATATGCTGCTTTAGTGAATTTATCAGGAGACACAACTTTAGTGAATGGATCAGTAGACGCAGCTTTACTGGATTGATCAGCAGATACAGTATTACTGAACTGACCTGAAAGCTCAACTTAAATGAATAGATCAGCACTCACCTTTACTAAATGAATCAGTGCACATAAATTTGCCGAATAATTAAAGTGTACACTACTTTATTGAATCGCTCAGAAAACGCAGCTTTACTGAATTGATTAACAGACTCCAGTTTACTAACTTGATCCGGAAAAGTTCACCACTTTTTATTCAAAAAATGGTGGAGGGGAGGAACAAATTCGAGCAAGTATTCATGGAATCACACTTTCTACTGATCTTTATACTGATCTTTTAGAAAAACAGCCATCCCGACCCGGTGACTCAGTCGTCTGAATGCTGGCTTCCGACCAATTGTCCGAGATGGGTCCGGGTTCGTATCCTGGTGTGGCATTGGCGTTGCGCTTGTCTTATGGTACTGACTGTCTCCCTTCCTTGGAACCAGTGGCCTTAAATTAGGGACGGCGACCGCTTATAGCCAACTGGGTTGCTCACAGTGGTCGTTAAATCTCCAAAAATAAATAAATAAGAAACGTATCAGGTAACCAAAACACTATGAGAGTAGGCATTCTAATATCTCCATCCTCCGTCTTTAGGGTTCAAACGCGGTGAAAAACATGCAAAGTTAGTAGACGACAAGATTGTGCCTATCCGTTCGTCACTGTCTAAGTGGCTGACATTGACCTCTAGACATTCAACTACTTCCTGATGGTGAGAGGCAGGATGCCATCAAAAGTGCTATCTAAAGGTTTACTTACCATCCAAAAACCTGGATTATAAGTGATGTGAATGAAGTGAACCCCGTTTACTTCAAAAGATCATGTTTGGAATCATCAGTGCTGCAATGCAGGCCATAAATCTGATCGGACTTTATTTAGAAAGTTCTGAAGTCTAGCTTTATCGAAATCCGTTGCGATATCAAGTCATAGAGTTTCACTTTTAGTTTTTCCATAGTCGAATTCCAGACACACTTAAGAAAGTCTAGAATATCATCTACTGACCTGTTTGAATGAAAAGGTAACGCTGAGTATTAACGGGCTAGAAGACTCTAGATAAAACTGTAGCTGTTTATTACTTGCCTTCTCCATAATTTTGGCCAACACAGATATCAAAGTTTTACATCAACAGCGTAATGGGATAAAATCAGTTCCTCTTCCCTTTTTTGGAACAGACTTAACATTAGCGAATTTCCGAAATTTTGGAAATATTCTTACTGAAAGTGGCAGCTGGAAGAAATTACATATAATAGGTAATACAGACATTTGACGTGGACCAGGAACATTAAACAGAGGTCATCACTCTTTCCACGTTTATAAGTGAGTCACGGAAAAATTCTCATTGGCCGCCACCGAGAATCGAACCCAGGGTCTTCCAATTACGCGCCGGATATGCTTCCACTGTACGACAGAAGCAACCTGCCAAATTGGCTCGGCAGTTAGTGTGTGTGAGTCTGGAGGAATTCGAGGCCGCTGTGGTGCAGTGGAAGCATATCCGGCGCGTAACTGGAAGACCATGGGTTCGATTCGCCGTGGCGGCCAATGAGAATTTTTCCATGACTCACTTATGAACGTCGAAAGAGCGATGACCTCTGTTTGATGACATATAATAGGTATTAGTCCTGGTTCACATTTTTTTAAATAATAGATGTGGACCAGGCGATTTATTAACTCCAAGAGCTAAGAGTACTTTACTTTTATTATAAACGAGGTAAAATTGACGGCACAGCGACGGAAACAAATAGAAAAGAGGAAGGCGTAGTGTATATCTGTATTATTAATGGTAGAATTCTCTTTTAAAAATGGAGGTAATAAGACTTTGTTTTAGTATATCCTCCTATAGCTAAATATATATTTCTAGCAGTGAACTCAAATCATCTTAAGTAATTCCAAAAAGTTATGGTTGCACTCTTCTAAATAACATCTATTCAATTATTAAAAATGATTAAAGATCATATTTTTTCACCCTTTTGTACGCTTAAGCGTTAGTTTTTACCGAAATTTCGTATGTTCCCTATTCACGAAACTTTTTTCACAAAATAAAGAAATTTCGTAAACGAGAAAACATTGTCTCCCAAGGCAGATTTGAAGTCAGAATCCTACTGTGCTCTCAAACAAGTGACGACATAAATCATTTCGTTTTGGGAGTTCATCCACCAGTCACAAAAACAGTCATTCACTAATGAGCATTCAAAAATGATCCAATTTCCAGTTTGTCTCTACGCTCACTACGTGAATCATTCGCTGTTGGGATTCCCTGTTGTGCTTTCAAGGCCTCAGATTGAGCACACCATCGCCCTCCACGAGCCGCCTTGTTGTAAATTATTCAAACTGCCCAAAATAGCATGTGCTCATTCACCTTTCACGACGAATGATATGTCACGAGGCGGCTCGTGGAGGACGATATGGGTACACCATTCAAATGAATGGCTTTTACGTATCATGAAAACTTTTAAATTTCAACGTTATTTCCCAGATGACTGCTGATTGTTTACTCACATAACGGTTGATGGTTATTATTTCTCCACAATTCTTTTCCGATTAGGAGTTTGCTTCCGAACTCATGGGGACGTAATAAAGTGAAATGTTGCGATTTTAGTGTGTGTGTCGAAGTAATAGCGCATTGAATGATCACTTACGCCGGAGAGAGTGAACCATTTACCATTCTCGGTGAAGGGTCAGTCATTGTAAACGAAGAGTTCGTGCACTACTATCTCATACGAAGCTTATACCGACGAATCTAACTCTTATATACACTATACTGACAAAAGTCACCGGACACCTAGAAGAGAAACACAACATAGCATTTATTGACATACATTAGTACGGTGTTGGTCCACCTTTGGCCTTAATGCATGCCCTGACCCTTCCAGACATGATTTCGACAAAGTTGTAGAACACAGCGATAGTTATGTACTTTCATTCAGTACATAATGCTGCCGCTAACTGTTGCTTAGTAGTAGGCCTTGGTTCCAAACTTCTTATGCGGCGTTCTAATTAATTTCCTAGGTGCTCTCTGGGATAAAGATCACGGCTCTGTGCAGGCCAGTCCACACATGATACGGAATTATCGTCAAACCCCGCCGTAACAGTCCTTGCTTTATGACTCAGTACATTATCCTGCTGGTACCAACAACGCTCGATTCCATAGTATTGCCACACAGTTGGTAGGGCATAATTGTCCAAAATATCGAGGTAGACGTGCTGGTTAACAGATTCATCCACGATAACCAATGGACAGGGACCTTACCACGAAAAACACACCCACACGAGTACACTGCCAGCCCAAAACTTGACCGTAAATAGCGTTCCCTCAGCTGCCGCCATACCCACACACGGTCATTAGACTGATGGATCGTGTATCTGGATTTATTAGTCCATAGGTCCTGTTTCCATTGATCTACAGTCCACGATAAATCTTCTTTACACCATGCTAAACGACGAGTAGTATTCCGAGTGGAGATGAAGGCTTTTGAGCAGCCGCAGAACCACGGTAACTGATGGAATGAAGTTCTCTGCGAATGGTACGTGTACATACCAATGTTCTAGCATTTTTACTCACCTGTACCCTTAGGTCTTGTGCAGTAGTCCGTCGATTAGCTATAAAGACTGTCCTAAAGCTTCGACGTCCTCTCTCACTGATTTTCTTTGTTCTGCCGGTACGTTTTGCTGCATCAGGCACGCCATGTGTCTTCCACTTATTCAGTACATCCAAAACAGTTGACTTGGGTATGTTTAAACGCCTCTCGGGTTTCTCTTATGGACAACCCACTAATATAACACCCAACAATCTTTCCTTTCTCAAAGTCAGTTTTCTCGCGCCGCGACATTTTCACTCAACCTCACACCGCGATATGATTGTGGTCAGCTGCAGGCTTGTTTTTATACCGTTAGCAGCTGTACTGCGCATTTTAACAACGCAGAGAATCCATTCATTTACTTTTGAAGGGGTGTCCGGTGACTTTTGTTAATATAGTGTATGTCTTTCAACAAAGTATATGCACTTCGAGATGAAAAGAACTAAAATTCAGGAAACAGATTAAAGAAGATAAGGAAAGAATAAAAAATCTCAGAAGTTTTTAAAATTCGAAAGGTTATATTTTTTACTGGAAACAGTAAAACAAAGCAAGTGCCCTAGAGGAATTTATTGCATTTCAGAAATTAGAATACGGCGTTCCAAACTATTAAACTGGATACTAAATCATCCTTCCACAATGTTCTCCGTTATCTTTCCCCCAAAGTCGTATTTTCCCCTTCTTCGAGAAAAAGAATTGTTTTCTTGCGAATGAAGTAGAACGACAGAATTTCAATGGGGTTTAAGGTTTAGAGTCAAAAGTTGTGACGTGAAATAAGTTCAGTGGACAAAACATGTTCTAACAACCGTTCATAATTTTAACTATCACGCAAATTACAATCGTCTAGTAATCGTTAATTATTTTCTTTCTTCAGTTTAACCATCTTATTTCTAATTTACTGCGAACATAGATTTGAGCCAGAGCGGCTTTGATGAACGAGTTCAGTTTCCAGAAACTTTAATACGGATGGCATTGGTGAAATTATTATACATCCTTCTTCTAAGTTTATTACTTTCCATCATCGCAATGCTCATACGATTTTACGATTCGTTCAAACCAGTAAAGCATCTCGATTCCATGGGATGCTTCCTCCAGCTTCAAAAACTTTCCCAACTGAGATAAAATCTATGTTATATTGTCTGTTTAAACTTTCATTTATTGCAGTTGATTTCTTTGTCGAAGGAAACTCGCGCATATCAAAAGCCGTTTTTCAAAAACGTGACTCTTCGTGTTCACGTAAAACTCCAACATCGCTCGCTGTTCCTTTTACCCTGCCTAAGGTACTAAAGTTGTTTTTTAGATTTTAACGATATTTTTATTCTCCAAGCAGTTGTTTACAGTCACACAGTCAATAAACTTCTGATGCTCTACCACTGTATTCTCAATTGGAAGTAACAATTTGGAATAGTTTGTAAAATTTAAAGGATTCTGCTGCAACATCATTTCAGGAGATTTACATTCACGTACATTAACTTTAATGTTAATTAGTGCCATTTTTCTGATACAGATTATATTTAGTTAGTATTTTTACTTGTGATTGATTTTACTCATATTTACGTTTTGGCTACTTCGTGGATTTAAGGAAATCATTCAGTAGCTTAACTAACAGTGTAAAAAAATTCATCTGGAGGAATTTAAATTAAGCCTAAAATTGCGTCATTACTTCTTTTGGAGATTTGCTTAATATGAGTAGATAGATCAAGTAAGTGCACAGCTTGATTTTTTTTTAAATGAGTACTTTTTGGCAAAGCAGGTCTGGAACGTTTAGCTGCATAACTGTCTTCATAAACACCAGAAAGATCCACAAGACGCTTTTATGTACAGCTGAATTCATTCAGAATTATATTTTCCAGCCTCAACAGCTCAGTGTCATGCAGGAGCGTTTAGCGAAATCCATCGGAAAAAAGCGTTCAGCGTTTTCCTGGGTGCTTTCAGAGTCTAGTAATAAAGACTTTTCTTCTTTCGGGATGTAGCGCGACCCTCCACACGCAGTTGTCGCTAAACATCAGGTGCACTCCAAAGAAAAACACAGTGAAATGAAACTTTCTTAGCCGCCACCACGCTGACTGGGTAGAGAGCTGCCATCAGCAGAGCTATCCGATAAATCTTGCACTACCCCAAGAGCACTACGATCCAATTTCTTAAAAGTTTCAGATGTAGGCATGAACGCATATCCTGCATTGCGTCACGCACTACTGACAAGCAGGCATTATTAACAGCGTCTTTCATTATTGAACTAATCAGACAAGCAGCTGAAGATTAGTGGAGAAAATATAACCCACAGTCGTTTTGCTGACGATATAGTCATACACAGTGCGTCAAAGAATTTTTAAGACTGGCGCTAGATTTCAGCCTACGGTGGCGCCACCAGTGTAATCGCGAATGCGTTATAAACCGTGACCATCTGCTTGCTTTCTGCCAAAAGTACTGCGCAGTTGTTAAAGTAACTCAAACGAAACGGCCGTTCATTAGAGAAGTAAATTTTTTTTCATGTTGAATTATTAATATGGAACAAAGGGCTGTTATGAAATTTAAAGCAAAACTTGGTAAAAGTGCCTCGGAAACGTACCAAATGATGAAACAAGTTTACGGTGAGTTTTGTTTAAGTAGATCAAATGTTTTCCTGTGGCACAAATGTTTTTTGGACGGAACAGATAAGTTAGAAGATGATAAGCATACCGGAAGACCAAGTTCTTTATTTTTTTTTTTGATTGGAAGTTTAACGACCACCGTGAGCAACTCAATCGGCTATAAGCAGTCGCCCGTCCCTAATTTAGGGCCACTGGTTCCAGGGAAGGGAGAGAGCCATTGCCGTAAGACAAACACAACATCTATGCCTCACCGGGATTCGAACCCGGACCCCGTTCGGACGAATGATCAGAGGCCATCGCTTAGACCACTGCGCCACCGGGGCGGCGAAGACCAAGTTCATCTAGGACACCTGAGATTATTGAAAAAGTGCGTGATTTCGTTGCAAACAATCGATGTGTGTCACTAAGAATGATGGAAGAGTCTTTAAACATCAACAAAGAAACGATTCGAACCATCCTGCATGAAGATTTGGGCAAAACAAAAGTCTGTGCTAAATTTGTTCCACACACGTTAACCAATGAACAAAAATCAAGAAGTGCACATTGCAGAGACATCATTTCAGCCGCTGAAAATGATCCAAAATTTTTAAAATCGATTGTTACTGGTGATGAAACATGGTGTTTTCAATATGATCCTAAAATAAAGCGACAAAGTGCGGAATGGAAGTCAAAAAACTCACCACAAGCCAAAAAACAAGAAAAGTTCCATCGAAAATCAAAACAATGCTCATTACAATCTTCGATAGAAGGGTATTATCCACAAAGAATTTGTTCCAAGTGGACAAACAATTACTGGTGAGTTTTATTTAAATGTTTTGAGGCGTTTGATGGGCAGAATTCGTCGCATTCGTCCAGAATATCGGGATGAAAACAGTTGGTGTTTGTTGCACGATAATACACCCACTCACACCTCACTTCTTGTTCGTAGATTTTTGGCGAAAAATAACGTCTGTGTGTTGAATCATCCACTGTATTCGCCTGATTTAGCATTCTGCAACTTTTCTTTATTCCCAAAACTTAAAATGACGTTAAAAGGGTGTTATTTTGATGATATTTTGACCATGCAAACAGCTTCGACGCGTGCTTTGGAGGCAATTCCGCAAAGTGAACTGGAAGAGGCATTCGAATCATTATTAAATCGCTGTAACAAGTGTATTGAAGCCGGAGGGACTAATTTTGAATAACAAACCAAAACAAATTATAATTTCTTGTTTCTATTTCATTTTACTGACCCAGTCTTAAAAATTCTTTGCCACACTGTGTATTTGCAAGTACCCTCTCTCAAAATTACAAGAAGACTCGTGCGAAATGATACTAATAATTCATTAAATTTACCGTCTAAAACACAATTTTAATAAAAAGAGAATTATATAGACAATCTAAAAACCTATATATACACATGCGCACTTTCGAGGCAGTGGCTGCCCCATAGTCAGATTTAATAATAAAAACATAGTACATTAATATATATGATAGGCATGATGCATTGTGGGTAACTTTTTTAAAAAGCCAATGATTATCTACATGCGTCATGTGAGTGCTTGTGTTGTTAACATAATTGGTTTACAGAGTAGTAATTACAGAAGACAGACAAAAAGGTACTCGATAAGTCCCGTATTTTAAGTCACATTTATAATTTAAAGTTTACTGAATTAATGAAGCGTTTCATATATTATGTAGCTCATAAGGGCTATAGTCATTGTAACATTGTGTGCCAGATGCCGCAATGTACACACTTTCACTAATCATTAAATCACTGAGGTTTTTCGGGGTATTGAGTATCCGTGCATTATTCCAGTCAGGGTTAAGGTTATTCAGAATTGCCGATATGGCCAAGGATGTACCACATATGCCTGCTTTGACGCTATATTTGTGCTCCTTAATTCTCAGTCCAAGATTACACCTTGTGGATCCTATGTAATTAGAGAATAGTTGACCTGTAGTTGCATGAAGCAGAGGGATTTTATAAACACCCCACTGTTTTAGTTTGTTGTTTGGTTCACGGTCTTTCCGAATCAATGAGAAGATGCTTCGTGATCGGGAGCCAAATTTCAAGTTACAGGGCTTACAAATTTGTGAAAATGTTTTAGTTAATTTAAGATGATAGCAGTATCATCCTATATTAACTAGAACATTAGCTGTAGAGTACGATCTCTCTCAGCTGTAGAGTACGATCTAGGAGCTTGCTGACAGGAGTATAGAAGTGGGACTAAAATGAACTGAAGATCTAAATGTTCAAGGGGCAAATCTAGAAGTAACCGATGCCTACATTTACCTCGAACAATGGATATCAAGCAAGGGCCACATCGAAGAAGAACTTAATAGGTGTATAAAACTTGGCTGCAAAGAGCTGGAAAGGAACAATTCAGTTTCTAAGGGCAATTACCATTATATGTTAAAAGGAAGTGTTTAAAAACTGCATTTTTCCTGTTCTTACTTATGGATCGGAGACACAGACGTTAACTAAAAAGGACACACACACAGACTGCTGACAACTCAAAGAAGTACGGATAGATGCATGATTTGTGTAACCAGGAGAAATAGGAAGCAGAGCTCATGGATAAGAAAAATTACAACAATTGATGGCATCATGATCAAAGTACAGGGCCTCGTGTGGAAATGGGCAGGGCATACTGATAGAAGAACTAATTAAACTATTTTGAACTATTAATACTATTAACTAAATATTAATACTAATAATATTAATACTATTAATGTTAAAATATTAACACTATTAATATTAATACTATTAATGTTAAAATATTAACACTATTAATATTAAAAATATTAATACTATTAATATTAAAATATTAACACTATTAATATTAAAAATATTAATACTATTAATATTAAAATACTAATACTATTAATATTAAAATATTAATATTAAAATATTAATACTATTAATGTTAAAAATATTAATACTATTTATGTGTAAGGATTTTTTTTTACTATTAACTGTTTTTGAAATATTAATATTGATAGAAGAACTAATTAAACTATTTTGAGCAATTAATACTATTAATATTAATACTATTGACATTAATACTATTAACTAAATATTAATACTATTAATATTTCTTAACTTAATATTAACACTATTAGTATTAAAAATATTAATACTATTAATATTAAAAATATTAATACTATTAATATTAAAAATATTAATACTATTAATATTAAAATACTGATATTATTAATATTAAAATATTAATACTATTATTGTTAAAAAATATTAATACTATTTATGTATAAAAATTTGTTTCTACTATGAACTGTTTTTGAAATATTAATGCTGATAGAAGAACTAAAAACCGTTTCACAGCTGGAATACTAGATTAGATACCAAAGGACAGGCAAAAATCCAGATGGAGATCACGTGGGAAATGAGTTGTGGAATTCGAAAGCATTTGGGAGTCACGTGGAAGACAATGCCTCAGGACAAAGGGTTTTGGAAGAGACTTGGGAAGACTTTCATCCAGCAGTGGATTGATAACGGTTGATGACGATGATCTATTTTTCTTTGTGCTTTTCAGGCAGGATTTATTTCTCTCATTATTTCAAGGTGGTTTTCATCTGTATACTGTAAACAAAAAGTTACTGAATTTTGTAAGTTAAAACTAATAACCTAACAGGTTAAATAAGCTGAAGGAACAGGACACCTGCGTCCTTTAGAACAGTCTGAATAAGATTTACACTCTTCTTAAAATAATTTATAAAATTAAGATTTTCTTAGGGTAGTGCTATTTCTGCTGTTTTGATATATCATAATCATTAAAGAAAAAATTAATACCAGAGAAAAACAATACCTTGATTCATTATATACACAAACTGGAAGGAAGGAAAGAAGTGTTATTGTTTTAAGAGCTACTAAACTTCTGCTCAAAATGCAGCCCAAAACACACTCCCCAAAACAAGGGAAGAAGTTGTAAAATCTTACTCGGGACGATTCGAATATCAGTTAATTTGCATCTAATATTCCAAGTCCAGATTTTAGGAAAGAACCTAAATCCAGCTCCCGCTGGGTTGAGCCCAGATCTCATATCTTTTAATATCTGACCTCCTTGGAGATGTTCTGTCTGTTGAATAGAAAGCGAACAATCGTAGTAACATTTTAATAAAAAATATGAGCTATTTCTGCTGCAGTAGTTTGAAATAGATAGATGCACAAAAAGTATAAATGAAATCATTGCCAATGGCCCTTACCAGTGGCTAATATTTCTTTCGTTGTAGAAGCAATCAAATGGAAAAACCCACAGGTTTAAAAAAAAAATAATATTTCAGACGTAAAACCCCATCTGATTCGAAGAATTGTTTTAAAACAGTTAGTGACCTTGACGTGTGTGTACTGAATCAATGTACCTGCACACCTATTTAAAGTAATATAAAAATAATATTATCATGTCTACGTACAGTATGTTGCAATAGGTAGTAACGCATATTGCAGATGTGAGTACGTTGACTGAAGTGGTTCGATTTTAGCATTTCAGTTGGTGTCTATTTTGTGGATGTTGGAAGACTCCGAATGCAGATGCATTCTGAGTCTTTTCGATAGCACAATATTACTTGGGAGAAGTGTCCGAGGTGAATATTCGTGTTCAATAAGAAGATACGTTTGGAAGTGATTGAACACCATAGGATCAAAATAAGCTACCAAGATATTGTCTTTGCATAAGACAGGGTCAAGCGTTGTCTACTCGCACAAAAATTCAAAAGACTGACAAACATAGAAGCCAGAATATAACAGGAAGAAGTTGTGAAGAAGAAGCCTAGGTTAGTGGTGAATTTTCTACTTTCAGAAGTCTGCCGAAATTTCTTTAACTTAATTTCCACCAAAATCTTTAAAAGGTTGATCTTTATTACTTTAAGTAACTTCAGTATAACTTGGATAGAACAATCTTGCTTTAACAACACTTCAACTACGCACAGTGTCAAAACGCAAATCAGTAAATATTTCAGTCCCGAGAAATTTGTTACCCGAGAAAATGTACTTAAGATTTTCTCTTAGAACACTATCACAAGAAACGTCGATCTCAGTTTTAACGCCATTCATCACTGTCTTATTTCTTTCCACCCTTATCATTTTCAAACTAACTCCAGAGAAGATAACTTGTTTTGTTTGTAGTTTAGCGACAGCCATGAACATCTGAAGAAGTGAGTCGCCGTCGTTGATTTAAGACCAATGGTTAAGCTGAGGGGAGAGAGCCAGAGCAATGAGACATCTGCCTCACACACCCATACATCATCCGGAACTCGATCACGGGCTATTGGCAAGAAGCCCGCGCTTCTGACCTCTGGGACACGGGGTGATAAAATTAAAGTAAAGTATTCCACGTATCTCGTTTGGTTGCTAATCCTAAATGTGAAATTGAATTTAATAATTTATAGGAAATTTAGCTGGCGTTTCTTCCTCCATCTGCGACGAACTACAGAAGTGACGCACATGTCAAGATGGAAAGTAGAAGTGATAAGCAGTTGTCGGTGTAATTGCTAAAGCATTCGGCTCCGTAGCAGAAGGATACGGAATTCAACCCCGCTACCTGCGAAAATGTGATTTTCATATTGGCGCTCGAGCGTTAAAATCGATCTACTGGCCATGAGGTTCTTCGAAAATTGTGTTAGGTGACTCCCACACATTACATGGAATTAGTGGGAATTCCTTCCATAAACAGTTACTTTAAGATTGGTTAGCGGCGGACCTGAAACCTGTGATTTCGTACGCCTTTCTCAGGGGAAAGGGGGAGAGATATACGTGACAAACTACCGAGTTGACGCATAGACGGCAAAAAACAGTGCTAAGAACTTGTCGGTGTAGTATATGTGTAAGGCATTCGGCTCCGGAGCAGAAGGATGCGGCTTCGAGTCACTCAGCCTGCAAAAACGTGATTTTCGCGCAGGAAATTATAACGCTTGCAACAAGCAAGTATTCGAAGTTTAATATAAAAATGCAGCAGTTTTGATAAAAATGATACATTGCATCGCAAAAAGAAATTCGAGTTCTTCTACATGCCATTCATTTTCTAAGCAAAGAATGGAAGCAAGTGACAGAAAAAGCCATAAGTAAAAATTTCCATCATGTTGGTTTCTCTTTTCATTGCAGCAGGAGGCAACAGATGCAACTGATGATGTACACGATCTGCGATTCAGCAAATATCTGCAGAGTTTGCCCTAAATTTCTGCGGCGCAGCATTTAGACGAATTCTTAGAGGTACAAAAGATGTTTGAGATAATCCAAAAAATTGCAAACTGTGGCAGAAACACTGCCAGTGAAGCGCTGAAAATACGGTATAGAAGATCCCTAACACAAAAAATGCCTTAGAACCACTGTAGATAATATCATGATTCCTAAGAACGAGGAAAAATGATTAAGAATTATTGCGAAACATCGTTGATATCGAAGACATTCTCGAAAGCATTTTTTTGGTTTTCAAAAGAAAACCAAACAAAAATTGCAACTTCTTTTCACCGATATAACGTACAAGTTTTTCCGCGCCTGGCATTGAGCCCGGGTACCGTCACTCTGAAGTAAGTCGCTCTCCAACTGAGCTACACGCACATGTGCTTTACCTCATGTGCGTCTTGCGGTGCAGGCACGTCACCCCCCCCCCCTCGAAAGAGTGCCTGGGGCATGGCCCACAGGTCAACCGGGTCCATGTCTCGCTGTAGCCAGTAATCCCATGAAGAACGTGCATTTGAGAAATCCCAGACAATTTGGTGTGAGGAACGTAACATCACACTGATATATTTTTCGAAGCACTGAAGAAGGGATTCTCACTTTACCTGTCTCGCCGTGTGGAAAGAGCATCACATCATTGCGACAAACTTAACAGCCGGGTCATCCTGGAAGTTCGGGCGCCAATATAATGTACAAGTTTTTCCGCGCCGGAGATCGAGTCCGGATCCCCTTACTCCGGAGTAAGTCGCTCTCCCAACTGAGCTACGTGGACATGAGCTCTTATTGCTCTCTGCCTTTATCTCATGTGCGTCCTGCTGCGCAGGCACGTCACACCGTCGTTAATGATAACGCATTTAGCATGATTGATATCCTTGAAAACTTATTGATCTATATTTCTCATCGACATATAGAAAATTATTAGTATTCCGCAATACAATATCCAAATTAATGCAACTCCACAGAATTCTAGACTGTAAAAAATAAGTGGTGTGAATTTACGGAAAATTTCTGAAAATAACGTGCAGAAAAGTTGCGGGTAAGTGTTCGTCTTTTAACGAAATTTGCGTTTTTAAAAGTTCCCGTTCAATTTAACATCCGTATTTTCATAGATTTTCCGTTGTCAGAAATTCGATTTATTTCAGAGAAGTCCGTTTCAGGGTCTTCCGTATTCATACAGAAATTTCACAAAATTCAAAGCACATTTTTTCAGTCTCAGCACCAGAAATTCCTTTCGTCGGAAAGGGATTCGAACCGAAGTCGTTTGGGTGGGCTCAACAGAAACCGAGCGTCTTAACCACTGAGCCACGAAGACTCAGAAGTCGAACTCACGTTCAAGGTAAAGCTCTGATTGCGCGATGTTGAGTTTTTTGTTCATTAATGCGAGTAAATTAGTCATTTTACACTTATTGAGCGGGATTCACACCTAAATACAACAAATAAATCTATATAAAACTCCGTTTATTGGTGTGAAGATATATTTAAAGATGAAATACAAGGAAAAAATTGTATCTCTCGAGCTTTCGCTGTCCAACCGGAAGGCCTCCCGTTTGGAGAGCGAAAGCTCGGGAGATACAATTTTTTCCTTGTATTTCATCTTTAAATACAGGGTGATTTATAAAGAAGTATACAGTTTCAACGCACTATAAAACAAGAACAATGTAAGATATTTTATGTTACCTGTAGCAGAATTGTAGGGGAATGTTTCAAGTTTTTTTAGAGACAATCACAGAGGTTCTATGTGTGCACCCTCAGTCACAAGACACACATCGAGCCGGTAATCCATTTTCGCCCAAACGCGAGGCAAGATATCCGAATCAAGTGCAGTGATAGTGGCTGTGATAGATCGACAGGAAGCGGAGGGGCGAATACCTTGTTCTTTATCATACCCCCACAGGAAAAAGTCACAAGGTGTTAAGTCAGGACTTCTGGGTGGCCATTGGGTCAGTGGCATGTTGTAGTCCGTGGCTCGCCCAGTCCATCGGTGAGGAAGATGTTCATCGAGATAATCTCACACGTCGCCTAACCAGTGCGGTGGTGCACCATCCAATTGGAGAATAAAGTTGTCACTGTCGTCCTGCAACTGTGGCAAAGACTTAACATATCCAGAAAAGAGCCTCCCGTGACAGTTTCCTCGTGAAAAAAGAAGGGGCCGTACACTTTCTTTTTGGACACAGCACAGAACACATTTATCTTAGGGGAATCTTGCACGTGTTGCACTGTAAATCTGGGATTCTCCCTTCCCCCAAAGCGAACATTGTGTTTGTTTACCTGATTACTCACGTGAAATGTAGCTTCATCGGTGAAAACTAAGTGATCGGCCAAAATCGTCATTTTCGCAACGGTGCTGCATTTCGGCACAAAATTTCAAAGCGCTTTGTCTTGTCAAGGTCAGTGAGATTTTGCAACATCTGCACTTTGTATGGAATAATCTTCAGCTTCTTTCTCAAAATTCTCCAGACAGTGGGCTGTGAAAACTGCACTTCACGACTCACCCTCCGCGTTGATTTTCCTGGGCTTCGTTGAATGGCGGTGCAAACACTATCGACGATCTTCTTCCGATACACGCTGTCGTTCAGGACTTTTAAGTATGCACAAACATCCCGTAGTTTCAAATTTTTTATGCCAGTCGTTGGAGGTTCTTTTCCGAATCGTGATCGAAAATGCCGTAGAACAACAGTTACAGAAGCCGCTTTGCTCAATTCAAGAACACAAAACGCCTTCTCCACTGCAGATGCTGCCATTTTGACTGACTAGTCACGTGATACGCGCGCTATCGCCTAAGTCACTTCCCTCAGTAGCGGGACACAAACTTTATGAGTAGATCTACCTAACGGTTCGCAGTTGTGGTTCGTGTCTTCAACCGTTACTGTTTTACAGCATCTGGAAACTGTATACTTCTTTATGAATCACCCCGTATATCTTCACCCCGAATAAACGGAGTTTTATATAAATTTATTTTTTGTAGTTATTTTATTTTCTGTTGTGGCTTATTATTTTTTTGAATGCGTTTGAAAAAAATTTTATGTTTTCTGTAAAAGGACTTATCATAAATGCTTTGGAACTTGAGATCTTTTGAAATTAAGAATGACGTCCAATTATCTTTAAGAAAAAGTGAAATGTTCTGTTTTTATAGTATTACTTCACAAAACTTCTACGATAATGGATCAAAAAGTAACGCACGCTATTTGTTTTCGACAACAGTTTAGTAGATAGGCAAAGCAAAACATATACACAGTGAAACTACATTTCTTAGCTATTTTTCAACATAAGAACAGAGACGCTCGAGACATTTATCCGAGCGTGGTACCAGTTTTGGTACGCCTTGTTCATTAAATTCCGTTTTCTGGAAGTACAGCCACCTGCAGACGACCGATTTGACTTCGTCAGCTGCATGGAAGCGTTGGCCGCGCAGGAATCTTTTAAAAGGTCCAAACAGATTAAAATCCAGAGGAGCCAGACCCGGATTGTACGGTGAATGCCGGAGCACCTTCCAAACAAATTTCGCAATTTTGTAAGGAGCGTGTTCTGCAACATGTGAGCGAGCGTTGTCATGAAGCAGTCTGAGATTTGCAGCCTTTCTGTTAGGTCGTTTGTCACGAAAGATACGACGTAACTTTTTTAATGTGTTAGCGTGGGTTTTGGCATTCGCAGTGGTCCCTGTTGGATGAAACTCCACCAGGAGAACAACATGCATGTCCCAGAACACCAGCAAGAGGAATTTTTGTGATGGGTCGCTCTAAAGTTTTTCGGTGGCGGCCGGGGGTCGGAATGTTTCAACACCATACTGAACTTCTTTGTTTCGGGAGTGTAGTGGTAAGCCCAGAACTCATCGCCTGTCACAACGCCTACCAGAAATTCATGTCCTTCTGCATAGCGCATCAAGTGATCCAAGGATGAGATCATTCTCTGTCCCTTCTGATCGTCTGTCAAGTTCTTCAGCACCCATCGTGTACTGACCTTGTGAAATTGCAATTTGTCATGCACAATATGGTACGCTATACCGTGCAAAATGTTCACGTTCCGTGCCAGTATGCGCAGATCGATCCGCCGGTCACTAAGCATTGTCTGTTCAATGCCTCTCATAGTGGCAGGTGATGACGCAGTTACAGGTCGACCGGAACGTGGCAAATCGGTCAGGTTGCCACGGCCCTCTGCAAAGAAATTGCGCCATCTGAAGATGTTGCTGCAGTCCAGGCAGTTGCCAACATACACTTCGACCATTTCTTCCTGAATTTCCGTCGGAGATTTCCATTTACCTCCCAAAAATCACACTACACCGCGTTGATCTTACTTCGTAGACGGCGCTAACAAACGCGACATCTTTGTGCTGTCGTTCACACTGTCTTCCATCACGGCGACACCTGATCCAGCCAAAGCGGTCTGTAGCGTGGTATTCAGACTCGTTGTTGATCTCAAAGACTACAGTGTTGTGACGATTATATATATTACTAGGACAAGCCATCAACGGTAACCGATAACCCGGGTACAGTTGGCAAATTTTGAGCGAAACTTATGCAAAATCTAAGCTCATTAAGGCGTCTATTATAACAAATTCTATAAAATAAACGCGTAAATTTATGACTTCCAGAACAAAAGTGCGAAACATTCTAAAACAGAAATGCCTAAAATTTATCATGAACTACTTTCCTTCACGGCTTCACGTTGGTTGTGATCAGGTTGCATGTAAACAAAGCGGAAATACACACTCAGATCGGAAACCATGTTTTTCATTTTGTATCACGAAAGACAGACACACACATACACAAACTTCCTTTTATTATTATTGATTAAGCAAGTGTTGAGCTAACAGACGGAGTCTTTTCACTTCTTCGTTTTTCAATTCAAACGATTTTTTTAAATTAATGTTAGTGAGCCGACTTTTGTGAAACTGTTCAAGTAAAAGGCCATTTAGTTTTAATTGAAATTCCTCAATGACACGGAATTTTGGGAATCAGAAGGCACCAAAACCTGACCATGGACGATGTCCAATCCCATGCCAAAAATCACGGTGATTGGATGTGCCATGTCGTAGCTATGCTCGAACAACTAATTTTCCCGAGACTCGTATAGAGAGCGATTTTTTTCAATTATTGTTAAAATTTGTCAGTTTTTTAATGGTCATTATTTTCATACGACACGACTAATCACCATGATACCAACCCCATGTCACTCACCATGCCGTTCGCTTTCTCTGTGACTAGTGTCACCGCGATCGGCTGAAGATCTTTGGGGCAGATAAGTAACAAACGACCCCTTCTCAAAACCCAGAACCCCCCCCCCCCAAATGCAAGTTTTTGGACGATTATTCCTCAATAACATGGAATTTCGGGAATCGGAAGGTGGCAAAACATGACCATGGATTGACCAATTGCATGCAAAAAACCTGACCAATTGCATGCAAAAAGTCATGGTGATCGGATGTGTCATGTCGTAGCTATGCCCGAACAACTAATTGTCTCGAGTCTCATAAAGAGAGCTCTGCTCTCTTTACGAGAAAATACAACGTGGTTTGTCACAAATATTTACTTTTTCAAGTCGACCATGGTTTCGCTGATGTCGACCATGTTCAGCTGATGAAGCTAGGTCAGTACTCAGCGGAACCATGGTCGACTTGAAAAAATAAATATTTGCGACTAGCCACGTTGTACGCTCTTAATATTTAAACTCGTTGTCCGTCAAAAGGCAACCTGCTACTTGCATCTTGCATAGAGAACAAATAGCTGTGCGTTACTTTTTCATCCTCCCTCGTAAATATAAAATTCACTCTTGATAGCTATAAAATCAGATTTTCGACAGACGACTGAAATGTAACAGTTAATCGAACCTCTAGTATTCCCGAAAATCGCTCCTATTGCCGAAAATGTTTCGTCATATGGATACGGAAAACGTGAAGACGGAGTTTTCCGTTAATATACAAAAGGAATTGCGGAAAGGTTTTGAATTTTCTGTTTATGTACGAAAGGAATTGCGGAAAGGTTTCTGGAAATTCTTAATTTTCCGTTAATATACGAAAGGAATTGCGGAAAGGTTTCTGAAAATTCTGAATGTTCTGTTTTTGTACGAAAGGAATTGCGGAAAGGTTTCTGAAAATTAAGAATTCCCCGTTAATATACGAAAGGAATTGCGGAAAGGTTTCTGAAAATTCTGAATTTTCTGTTTTTGTACGAAAGGAATTGCGGAAAGGTTTCTGAAAATTCAGAATTCCCCGTTAATATACGAAAGGAATTGTGGAAAGGTTTCTGAAAATTCAGAATTTCTCGTTAATATACGAAAGGAATTGCGGAAAGGTTTCTGAAAATTCAGAATTTTTCGTTAACACAGCTTAAAAACTGCAATTACGGTCAATATAAGTATGGCGTTGCGGAAAGGTTTCTGATAATTCAAAATTTTCCTGGCGTAAGAAAAATCCCTGAAATTCAAATTTCTTTCACTCATTTCACGGAAAAGGTTATATCAGAAATACACTTTGTTAATTCACGGAAGAAAATCATGGAAAGTGGCTTTTAGGAATCGCGGAAAGTGTCTATTTCTGAAAAGTTTTCAGAGCGTACGAAATATACAGGTGAGTAATATTTTTTAATCTAAGATTTTTATGATTAATTAATGTAATCAGACATTGTTTTTTAAATTTTAAACCTTTACACTCCAGCGATGTATTCTAATCAGCCTCGGATATATCGTCGTAAATATCGGGCAACCTGGGGCGACGGCATAAACGAACTCTACTGTATTATCCGATCTTTCAAAATTTCACGGTTTATCATATGTGCATCATTTGTACCTACAAAAGTAATATGTGATGATAATTAACACAGCAATAAGACATCGCTGAACTGACGACAGTAATTACTGTTTCACACGTGAATTCAATCACATCAGAAAACTTGAAAATTTCATCGCCGTGGAGCAGGAAACGAACCCGCATCTCTCGATTACCGTTGCACCACCCACGATGGCGAATTCGCAACAAAACTTTAAATTTTCAAGTTGTCTCATTGCTGTTTTAATTATCATGACGTATTTGCCACGTATAAGGATATTTCTTCCACTCTGTATAGTGATATGTGTTTTGGAAAATACTCATTGAGACCGAAGTTACTTTTATTAAATGCAAAATTCAAAATTTTATTTCCAAATACCAGTAGTGAAAATTTTATGACACGATCTTCGATCTGTGGTTTGTTATTCTCACGTCGAAGTTATTTCCCTCCAGTTATATGACATATGAGAAAAATGTCTCCAACTTCAATTCGGATTTTGTCTCTGAGGAATTTATGTCGCGAATTCTGACATGAATTTAAACTTCCTTAATCATAAAATGCGAGTACACTTCCGTGACGCTCAAAGCAGCACCGGTTTTCAGTTTAGTTCTAATTCAGAATGCTCCTTCTATTTAATGTTTCGCTAGAAACTTATATCACCATAAACTTTCAAATGTATTTCTCTAAAATAAAAACTTACAGATAACTTTCTCAGAATTATAGCGCTTTTATGAGCAAAACATTCGGGAAAGAAGAATTTTATCTCCTGTTTCAAGGGCATGAAGCAAATGGTAGCAGAAATAAAAGTGAAGAATTTGTAAAGATTTAGGGAAAGCAATATTTCGCCAGTACCGATCGTATATTAAAATAACATTACGAAGTTTGTCAAGAAAAATGAAGAGTTTCTAAATCATTCCACTTGAGTCGTAAAAAAGAAAACCATTCGCATAATGGACAAAATATGAAACCATGTGACCTTGCTCAAAAACCTTTGCTTTACTTAAGGAACATCATCAACGTTGCTTTAAAATATTCCTATTTCTTAACTGCGTAGGAGGCTGCTACCATTTCACCAATTTTGAACTTAATTTATAAAGTTACTTTCTGGATAGCTATAAGATTATTTCTTTAGTAACACCAGAAAATTTTTGAATTCGTTTATCGCGTTTGTTTTGTTTACTTTCTCTAACCGAGTATTACAGGCTCAACCTTTTTCTTTTAGTCTCATTTCAGCTAGGTACAGTACAAATATTTGAAAGCTTTAACTTAAAAATAATGTTCTATTTACCACCCTTTATGCTCAAAGTGAGGCATTCTGCGGAGGAATAAAAAAAGAATGTTCCATTTGGATCATCAAACTGGTTGATCCCTTTCTTTACGCACTTCGCATCAAATGTTTCCAGATCTTCTGCCTTTTGAGAGGCTTTTGGGTCTTCTGCCTCCACTGAATTAGTCGTACACAGATAATAAGCTTCCATAAACGCGTTGAGTGAAACTCAGTAATGATATTTTTAAAATGTAAAATATTGTATCTTAAAAGGAAAACTGGTGTTAGGATCAAAGAGGAAGTACGTAAAAAACGAAAGCAGCCATTTTCATGGCAATATCAAACTAGGACTTTTTTTCAGAATCCTAACCACACAAAGTTGACGAAATCGATTTTCAACAGACGTTAAACACTGAACCTTACTGCTCTGACTTACTGTCTGCTTTCAACGAAATGAACTTTATAAAGACTTTTTTTGTTCTGTCGTATCTGTATGATTCGTCGAATGCCGTTAATGAAGTTATTCTAGTTGATGACTCGCAACTAAAAGTGTTTGTGAAGGCGAGATACTGAATTGGGATGTAGGTCACGGTATAAGAATAAATGCTTGGTACTTTTCCAATACTTGTAACATCATCTGAGCTCCGTAGTAAGGTGATGTCATCATCTGAGCTCCGCAGAATGAACGCAAGCAAAAGTAGAGAAAATCAAAACGAGAGGCAAGAGCAAGTGATGAGGTATGTAAGAAGCCCAAGAAGACAGAGCACCGCGTTGTGTAATTCGGGTATCGATCTGCTTTGTGTTAGCAATGTATCCAGCATTATTTGTGAAAATTACGTAAGCTACTTTTCATATCACAGACCTGTGCTGGCTATAACATAATAAATAAACGTTTTTTGAAACCATACCCGACTAGCTCTCCGATGTACAAGTCGTAGTCTTACGCTCCAAACTGAAGGCTCAATCAGAACTGAGCCTACCTGTATTTTTTATCAGTAAGCCAATCACATTTGCACGGCAATGGGCAATCACAATCTGTAGTTCCTCTCAAAGATTCATTTCTTTGTTGAGAACAGAGGTCACACATTACACTTCTTCAGTACGTTCTCCCTTTCTCTCGCCTTATTTTTGTGACCTCTTCCCTACACCTTGTTCTTGCCCAACCCTTCTGGCTTCCTACTTTTTTAAAGCTTTTTTAGATCTAGTGTCAGATACTCCATTTCTAAAATCCTCTCTCACTCATTATTTATGAAATGCATTAGACGACACTCAATATTATCCTAAAAAGAATCCATTGGTCTGGTTTTGGTTTTAATATTGCGCGGATGATGATATATTCCTAACTATTCACTCATCGAAAACAAACATTTATAGATGACCTTCAACAATTTCAACGAGTGTGGACGTTACTAACAATCTTAGGGGTGTACGCTCTGAGGTGGAACGTTGGCGCAAAAAAGTTGTGTTTTATACACTGTAGCCATTAGAGGTGGGCGTTACAGTGAGTTTCTTGTCATGGTGACAGGACCACGGAAATAACAGTTACTTTAAACAGTTACAAAATCACCGTTTACGACAGCAGTGACATAGCTATAAATAAGACGGAGCTGCGAGTCACCGTCGTACTTGTTACAGTGGCAAAATTGTTGTTACAGTCGGCTCACTTTAAATTCTCTGTTTGCGAGCGAACGCATAGCGAAAGCCAAAGCAAAAGCTATCTTAAGCGTGGGAAAAAGGGGAGACTAAAAGAAAGTTTACATAACTAGACACCTCTATGATGTTTTAACAGAAAATAAAACAAATGTTTAGATATATTGACATGGTAACCGAGATTACGATGTAACAATGATTTCGGTCTCCACGCATTGCTTGAACATGGCTAGCGACGGTAGTTTATCAAGGAATTTAGAACTGCTACTTTTTAACACTGGTCGTAACAGTAGCAGTGTTTTTTCAGTAACGGTGACGAAATGGCTGACTTGATCTCCGACCCATTTCTATTTGCCATTATTAAAGCATGTACACGTGTTTGGCATGAGCAGTTTAGTAGCACCAGGATTTTGAAAACCTGGTTAAACAGGTTGATATGGACATGAGACCGACAGTTAAGTCGCAGAGTGGACTGAATATGAAAACAGTATTAAAAATTCTATTTTCATATTCATGGCAATTTCTGTCTGTATATTTGTATGAGTTCCTAGCTCAAGGATGCTTCACCGACAATCAGATAGAGGAAGTTTGAAAGAGTAATCGAACATTCTCTTCCTGTATGCGCTGAAGTGACTGCAATTGAAGGTTAAGACTACTATCGTTTCCTCACAGCAAGACACATTACTGTTTTGCAGTTGTGACTAGCTCACTCAAATGAGGAATCCGAATGCAGTAGATTTCTGTTAATTGGGACACATCGGGGCTAGAATACTTTGGCCCAATTATGAGAAACTTTATCCAAAAGAACTAATTTTAGATGTTCTTCAAGAATTATCCCAAATAAACGGCTGCTCCGATTAACCCATGGCTCAATTAACCCGATTCTACTGTATAAGTATAACTTAAGTGCACACAAATGTTATACTTTACGACTCTGCCGCTGGGAGTGTTTTTTCTTCGAGAACTGTCCATTCAATCGGTTGTTGTCGGCCATCTCCGTTCCAGTCGTTGTGTCTGTATGTCTGTCTTTTTTCTCTTTCTTTTTATCACGTTCCCCGGTTTCTTATATCTCTCTTTACCGCCTTTAGATGTTAGACGTTTAAGTAAATCCCTTGGATTCCTATAGGTGAAATCCCATGTTATCCAAGCAATGTTCTGTTCTATTCTGCTACACTGATTATCCGAATCCCTAATGACACGTCCAGCTTGCAGTTGTTACAACTTACTCTTTTCCTTACTAATCTTAATTAGGAACCTCTACCTATATTAATCTAGCTTAATCCTAGTGTGTTTATCTGCGGTCTGCATTTTACCTATTTTAATCCCATTGTTCTACTGGAACCCATTGCCGAGCCCTAGATAAAGCAATTGCCACTCGGATCTGCAACTACTTTCACGTATTTCTTTAGAACACACCTGTCTACAATCCTATCTGCATTCTGTATATTTGCACACACTCATCACATTTTCGTCATAAAGATAAGAATCATTTTAGGATTGATTTTCTTGTAGTTCTTCACAAGCGTATCACGTACAACGGAAGAGAGAGAGAGAGAGAGTGACAAAGCCATGGTCCTCTCTTACAGTTATATCAGTCAGTATTCGAGTTAGCTTAGTGTAATATAAATCATCTGTAGCTTATTACAAGCCGTATTCATAGTGTTGGTATTTTGTAAAAATATATTTTAGTTGACATTTTGGCCCAGTTCCCGCAGAGGTGGTCTGTCTATTTATTTAGAACAGCAAGTCCCCTGGTGACCTACAGGACACAAACTTGTCACACTAAGGACTTGGGTTAAAGTACAGATTGATGCAACGTTCTTTAGCCATCCCGGTGGGGCTGTGGTGTAAGCGCTCGCTACTGACCATTTGTCCGAGATGGGTCTGGGTTCGGATACCGGTGTGGCATGCACTGGCTCTCTCTCTCTCTCTCCCTGGAACCAGTGACTTTAAGGTAGGGAC